>CM048852.1:25751145-27111145 GCA_026545225.1 Cornus controversa
TCTAAAACCCTAAAATAATTAGATGAAAGAGAAACATAACCCTTTGCCTAACACAATCAACGAAAAAAAATGTTTTAAAAAGAGTTAGTAAGAATTTTAATATAACAGAAATAAGAAGTATACTACTTAAAATATGTATATATATATTGCAGAGAAACAGAAGAACTTACTAGTATTCAACTGCCTAATTAACCAAGGAAGAAGAATCTCTCTCTCTACACAGAAACTCTCCAGATACATGTTTTGAAAAGAGAGGAGAGAGAGAATGCAGGGGGTGGGGATTCGCCACCGGCAATTTAGGGTAATTAATTAATCGGACCGCCACGCCGTTTCAGGTTTTGCAGCCAGATTAGGGGGAATGTGACAGCCACGTGTCGGTTCGCTTTTGCTCAGCTTAGTGTTGGAAGTTGAATATTAGACCTTATTATCCGCTTTGCATGCTTCCTATATACGGAGAAAGTATAACCAAAAAAGAAGAAAAATAAATTAAAATAAAAAAACACACCAGAAAAAGACAGATAAAAGGGTGATTTTTTTATTTTTATTTTTGGATAAATAAGGGGTGAAACTTGTTGGTAATCTAAAAAGCACGGATACCACACGGATACAACACGAATACACTAATACTAAAAATTTTGAAAAAATAGAATACGGATACGACAATAAGATAACTATAAAATAATAATATTATATTAATTTATATTACTTATTCAATAAAAATAATGACATTCTATAAATACTTCAATTCATCATCAAATTATTAATAACCAAACAAATTTATAAACAAAAATAGACAAATAGATTAAAATATATTAAAGAATCAGACTTATTTAACTTAGATTTTTAATCATAACTTAGTCAGATATAATTTTCTTTCAAATTACTTGAATATGCATCATCACTACTACGAAGTGTCTAATACATATTTGAAGAGTATTCGAGAAGTGTCTAAAAAAAACTGTTAGAACACTTCTGCGAATTGTTCGAATGGTGTTCAAGTGTCTGACAAAATATTTGACTATCTGACAAGAGTATGACACCCTCGACAAAGTGTCTGTGCTTTCTAGTTGGTAACTTGGTACGATTGGCCATCATGTCCATAAATTTTGTTCCCAAAATCATACTTGTTCACTAACTCATTTGTTGTATGTAATTTTAATAATCTATCCATCCATTTATTTATCTTTTTCTTGAACAGAAAAAATCACATACTCATTTGTTTCAAAAGAGACTTAAAACTTTCACCTATTATCTATTCATTAGAACGCATGAAATGCAACTCATCGTTGGCACATTCATATAAATTTGAGTTTTGAATTTTTTGATCTATATTGTCATGATCCGAATCCGAATCTTAATTCGAATTAAAGTCCAGATTTTGATCTATTAAAATGGATTATTTTAGATTAGATTAACTCTCGCGTCAAATCAAATAATTTTTCCCCCCTGGTAACTCATGAAGCTTTTTTACTTTTTTTTTTTTTAATTCAATTAATTATTCACATAATCCTAGGTCCACAATTCTGCACCGGACATGATGCCTTAATTTATAATAATTTGGAGCCTATAATTCAAAGGCCAGTCATATTGGCACTCCAACAAGAACCCAAGTCACTTCACTTTTAGTATCTAGAATCACCATGAATTCAATCATCTTCTCTCTCATTCTGTCTGACACGTGAATGCCAATTTTTCGGTGGAGTAGATGGTATGTTAGTCATATTTACAATTATTAGGCATAACAAAATACTAATTTTTGGATATGAACATATGTAAAATATTAATATTTTATTGAATAAATGATCAAATTCCTGTCTTTAATCAAATCAAATCAAATTCATTAACCCCCAACATTGACCAATATCACTGGCCGCCTATGTATATATAACCTAAAACCTAATTGGTGATCAGGGGAGGTTGAAGTGAAAGAAAAAATTGAAAATATTTGGAGTGAATCTTAGTAAACATAGAGGATAAGAAAGAGTGGTGACATGAGAGATGTTATGTTATCCGGAATCGATGTGGAACAAGATCGTCTAGCATTTTCTCCACTCAAACTCGCAACGTTTTTGTTGCGGTCAAACTATTATGTCTACCTGTCACCCCTAACAACGGAAGGATCCAGTAACAACTGGGATCTAGACTCTACTGGGGTGAACGCTAGGCGTGGCACCGAATGAAGGATTGGGTATGACTTTGATACCAAATGTAATGGGTCGAGCATTTGCCCTCTATTCAAAAGTCTAAGCTATTAAGTAGTGTTGCATACCTGCTCATTTATACCCAATTACTTTTTCATCTAGATCCCATGTTGGACAAGACCTCTAACACTGATCTAGGAGGGCAAATATGATGTTAAAAATTGTCTAGTGTGATCCAAGGACTTTTTTGTAACTTTTATTTGAGGAGAATATGAAAGTGGAATGCTTTATATTATTGTTGGAGTGCCAATATCATAGGCCTAATTCAAAAACCAACAATTAAAATATAAAGGAAAATTACAAAACAAAAAAAAAACAAAAAAAGAAAAAAACAAAAGATTGTTGTGGTCATTCTAATATATGCACACTTTGGCGTTAAGGATGAGCATGTCATATATTGACCATATTTTGAGTTGGACAAAGCTATCTAACATAATCAAGTTTCATGGTTGACATCATTCAATTAATCACTAGTATATGAAAACACTGAGGAAGTATTGGATGTCGGGTACCTTACCCCTAATCAATAGTAATTGTTATTATTTATTATCAAGAAATAGAGAGTTTTTATTGATAGAGGTACGGAACTTGGAAATATTTTCTTTCATAAAAAACTCATACAGATAATTAAGAGCAAGTTTGGGACATCGCAACTTAATTCATAAATATAAACATAAATCCGTCCGAGGTGATAACCTAATGAAATGCATAAAATTGTCAATAATAAAAAAAAAGAACGGTTTACACACAAGGAAAATACTACATGTTCTGAATAAATATTCCAAAATATATTTCGAATTTATGTGACACTGGTTAGTTAATCTAAAAATAGATATCAACATGTATATTAGACCACTGAAACTTTGTGTATGGGAGGAATCCCAATAATACTAACTCACCATTTAATTTTATCTCCTAAAATAATGCGTTATGTTATATGCCACATAGATTCGAGATATATTTCAAATATTTATTCAGAATTTGTAGCATTACTTTTGCACACCGAGAATGAAAAAGATTTTTTAATACCAGTGATAAGGTGTCATCAACTATTTATGTAAGAACCTAAATCTTTCAGTTTCTATTTTGGGTCAAAAAATAACACTAGTTTAGAATCATGTACACAGATAAATGATTAATAATGCATTAATTCTATTTTTATTTATTTTTCTTTATACACACACTTTGTCTGAATGTAACTTAAATCATGGACATTTTACTGTGAAAGTAAAAAAGTATCACTAAAGTAGAACCTTAAACTACACTCCTTGTTTTAGAAAATGGCAATAGGGCATAGGGGCATGCTGGTAATAAAAATAGAAAGAGGAGGGCATTACAGGTAGGGAGTGTAGTGTCAGACGAGAATCCAAAGGAAAGTTTTGAGAGTTTCAAAGATGGGGGGGGGGGGGGAGAGGGGGTTGTGGGAGGTAACGCCGGGAAAGTGCTCGTGTCGCCTCGAAATGGAGCTCCTGATGAAAAGGAAAAATTGTATCTTAGGAACTTACTTTTTTGATTGCTCGTGCAAAACCAATATACTAGCAGCTACTAATTAGGGTTTAGGGTTAGGATTAGGATTAGGGTTAGGGTTTGGAATTAGGGTTGTTTTCTTGGGATATGATGTGGTAGACAGACATTAATTGAACTGTTCAAAACAACTTGTGCCTATCAATTTCTTTGAAAATTAATGTCATTATACTACCCAAACAATAATATTATTTGCCTTTAATTGAATCCCATTTACATTAATTAATATTAATTGTTGATGGAAATGAAGTTTAGCATAATCAAGATAAGACCTTGTTTGGTACAATTTTTTTTTTTAGAGATACACTTCTTTTTCAAAACTAAATGATGGGAATCTCCCTTGTACTTCTTTCTCATGAATTGAATTAAGGACAATAATGTCATTTCACATTAAAAGCGGAGTGCATATTTTCAAGTTTTGATTCTCTTTCAATCCTACCCTACAACCACAATTTTGTTCCTAACTTGGGGCCTAAAAGGACATCTGCATATTGCCCCCCAAAGGATCAAGAGTTCTTTTTTATTTTATGTTATTTTTTCGGAAATTTAAGCAATTGTACATAACAACGTAGCCAGTTAGCTACAGGCAAAGAAATTAATGAGTTGGGCTAACCCGAAGTTAAATATAATTTAGTCTAATTCGATGCTAACTTGAAATTAAATAAAATATACTTGAACTAGGCTCATTGACTTAATTGGTGCTCGAGACATGCTAGGGCTTCACCAGAGAGTTTTATAACTCGAGTTGGACTTGAGTTGACCAGTCAATTAGCATGAGTTATAATCTATTCAAACATTTACATTTTACATCATTAAGTGAGTTTCTTTTTTATAATTGGCGCCTAGATTGTTATGTTTTTACCTTGAATTCTAGAGACAATATTAATTCCCATCATCTTCATTACTAAACATCTGAGTTTAATCAAAATATAGTAAAACTACAAGTGCAGAAAGATAGGACTTATGTACATCATGTTCTAAAACTTGCTTCATATACATTAAACTATATATAAATCCTCAATATATAAGATAAAGGGCTTTAATCTAGACTTCAACTTGGTACAAGTGTTGCAATGATTACATGTTTAAACTTGTGAGATATTAATGTGAAGCATTGCCAAGCTAGGAAGGGCTTTTGCAAGCTGCACACACACACACACATATATATATATAACTTTACATATATCGATGACCATGCAATGCAATGCTATGCTTCTCCAATATGACAAAATCAGTATATAGACGTGAAGAGGCAACTTCCAAGTTATTTAGATTATCGATTCTTCTTCTCGAAATACAAACAACAATGTCTATAAGCATGTGGCCTGTTGGTTTCTCATTGAGGGTCCACGTCAGTAATTGATCTCTCTCTCTCTCTCTACATATATATTATAAAATAAACCCTCATTGATGTAATTAAACTGTAAAAGATATAAAAAATAATTGATCAATGAAAAAGATAAAATAGAACTTCAACGTCTCTTCCAACAAAGTTTTTGGCAATTATGAAATGGGATATATAGTTAATTGATTATATAATTTCAAACAACTTTTCAGATTCACTACTACTTGCCTATATATATATATATATATATATTCGTGGACTATTATCCCATGCAAAAAATTAATTAGTGGGAGATTTTCAATTTTGATAGGATGCAAAAGGGATAGACTTCCAAAATTAACTTCACTGTGAAAGGAATAGAATATGTGTAGAGCATGTGCACGACATTGTCTTGTTTTAAGCAGTGGAAGAAGTATTAATAATTAATCATATAATTAAAAATTATTGAAAATGGCCATGTAATATATATAGAGATATATATTATATGGATCCTAGAAAGCTGGTGTCTCGTTTACCTAAGCTTAAGCTCTAACTCAGACTACTGTCAAGCTCGAGCACGAGTATGTGCTCATTTACCTAATTTTATTATTGTTATTAATTTATCATAATAATGAAAAAAAATACATGAATTTGTAATTACTATCAAATTTAGTTATTTTCTAAAATGATTAACTTATTATTAAAATTTATTATTTATAATAAAACTTGTTATACTCAGTATAAACTTTTTTACCACAAAACAAATATCTTTTTTTCATACAATATATTAATAAAAAATTAAGAAATTGCTTGAATAAAAAAAGTACATTCTTTTTTATATAGTATATTCATGAAAAATTAAGGAATTATGGAGTACTTAAATTTTTTAAAAAATTACTTAAGTTTTTTTTATTAAAAAAATTAATTTCAAGAATTAAAGGTAATTTATGCAAATTTGATGGATAATATGTCATCAAAATAGTATGAAAATTTTTCATAATTTATTTTAATAAGAAAAATTGATTAAGTGTAATTCAATAAGAAAGACCATTATGGCCATTTAATGAAAATAAAGTAAAAAATGTGACAGTTTAGGGGGGTCTTGTGTACAAAATATAGTTTAGAGGGGTTAATCGCTAAAAAAAAAAAAGTTCAGTGAGTTTTATGCAATAATAAAATATAGGAGTTCTTTGCATTTCACTCTAAAAAAAATATTAATGTAAATTTGAAAATTATTGATTAATTACCCAACAAATTAATGTTCTTTTGTATTCACTAAAGAGTTTTAAGTACATTGTTCTCATCATTGTTAACATATTTATACAATGATGTAATAGGGAAATTACTTCTTATGAGTTTGGTCCAGCTGTGTTGCAATCAGATTTATAACCACAAAACTAACTATTTTGTAAATTATATTTGCAAATTTTGTTTTCTATTTAAATTATCAAACTCAATCGTCAACAAACGAACTACTCTTAAATAGACTGTGATTTGTGTACCACGTTTTAAGTGTCAGCTACTATCAGTCACTCCTTTCCAAACACATTGGCCTTCTTAGTTAGAGCTAGGGCTGCAAATGAAACAAGGTACTCGTGAGCAACTCGGGCTCGGGCTCGTTAAGGGCTTGACTCGGGCTCGTTCGTTAAGCAAATGAGCCAAGTTCGAGCTCGGTTTCTAAGCTTGTTTACTAAACGAGTCGAGCTTGAACAATGTTACGCTCGGCTAGTGCAGGCTCGTGATCGAACATGAGTTTGTTTATGTTCGTGAACAAAGTTTGTTTATAACTCATTTAGGGCTCGTAAGCTTGTGAACTTGTTCATGAACATAGGCTTGTGTAGGCTCATTTACGTTCATGAACAAGCGAAAACAATCCTGAACACGAGCCCAAATAATTTTTTTTATTAAACGAGTCGAGCCCGAACTTCTCAAAATAATGACGAGCTCGAGCCCGAGCTCAACTTTTCGAGCTCATCACGAGCCCGAGCGAGCTCACAAATAAACGAGCTCAAGCAGGCTCAAGCTTGACTCGGCTCGGTTTATTTGCAGCCCTAGTTAGAGCTTATTGATTAAACATGATTGAGTTCACATCTTTTATAAGACATCCTCCTTCCTAGGATGGAGCACTCTAAAATTTCTCTCTATACTTCTAGAATCATCTCTGCATTCTACAAATATACATAACCTCTCCAATCCTCTAGAATTTTCCAACTCACTCTAACACTTTTTTTTTCTGGGTAAAATAGGTAAGTAGTATAAAGAAAAGAGAGAATATACCGGGGGTCTCATAGAGACACCAAGCCATTCAGGCAAACAAGATAGCAACAACTCCAAAACTAGCAAGATACAGACAAAGTAAAATTGGCTAACATGCCAGTGTAGATCCTACATCATTAATGTAATAAACCCAAATCTTGAATTACAATAGCAGAAACAAATCAAATCCTATCCATTTCCTGATGAAGATTAAGATTAAGGAGAGAATTAACCCAATAAAATGATGAAGCAGTCCAGACTCATTCTCTAAGCAGCAGAACAACAGCAAGCCAAGATTGTATGGGCATTCAAAATCAACATCAACATCAAAGCAACAATCAAGAGTAGAGGAGAGGCTTTAGGATAACAAAAGCCATATCTGTCCAAGAACCTTCTTTATACCCAGCCACAACCAATTATAAATATCCCAGAAAGATTCAATGTTCCTGATTAAAGCACCATTTAAGAGCTTAGTAGAGGCAAATCTGTTTTTGATAGTGCTTTTGATTAATCCAATTATGACTCTAGGAGGGGAAGCTTTGTCATTGCGAGCTCTTGGATTCCTCTCAAGCTAAATAAAGTAAATTGAGCAAGTAAAAATAAATTTGTGAACCAAAAATTTATCAGAGTTACACAAGCTTAACCAAATATCAGAGCACCAACTAATGAGGCCATCCCAACAGTTAGGTTAAATGTGAAATCCAGCAACATTGTGAAAGTGGTTACAAATTACAGCTGAGAAAGGACATTGGAAAAATAGGTGGTTGATGGATTCTCCTTCAAATAAACATAGGTGGCAAGCATTAGGAAAGTGCAAGAATGCATTTGCATGAGAGTCAAATGTGCTTAGTTTGCCTTTAAGAGCAAGCTAAGCAATAAAGCTCATCTTTGGGATGTGATGTTTAAACCAGATCAGGTTTACCCAATTAACACAAGCAGATGGTGGAGAAAAGAAGCCGAATGTATAGGAAAAAGAATAAGAAGAAGAAGGGAAGGGGGTCCAAATGATAGTGTCCCTCTTAGAGGATGGAGGTTGGATGGCAGTTAAATGAGCCAAAATAGATGGGGGTGCCCAAAACAGGGTTCAAGGGAGGAATAAGCCATTGATTATTGAAAATTAGGTTATCAACTTTGACTTGAGAGTCCAGTTGAAGAATTTCTAAATCAGTGAGGTTAAGTTGTGAGGCAAGAGGGCCATTTGGTAATCAATAGTCAGTCCACATCATGATATCATAACCATTTCCAATCTTATGTATAATCAAGCCTCTTGCCATTGTGAGTTACATGGTGCGAAAATAATTCAGTTAATTTATAGTGAAATGCTAATCCTTAGACCTAGAGGGGGTGAATACGTCTTCTTGCCTAATTTTTATGATTGATTAATTACTCACAATGATTATAAATTAAGCATCCAAACCAATCACAAAATAAATAAAGTAAGAAAAGTTAGAGATGACACGAGAAATTTTACGTAGAAACCTAAAGAAGGGAAAAACTACAAGGGTGAGGTAGAAAATCACAGATAAACCAATCCATTATCTTGAAGCAAAGTACAACAAAATTTGTCCTAGAATCACACCCACTCCACTTTGACAAGAACGTTGATGTGAAACATCTCAGGCTTACTATTGCGACTCCCTCGTCCAATTGTTGTAGATTTTTGGCTAACATCACAATTCTTCTAGAAGGGTAGCTGAAAGAACAAAAATACTCCTCAAGTATTTTGTTCCCTTCGTAGTGATTGTTTCTCCTCCTCTTCAGATAAAATCAAGTAGTATCAAGGAACCATGTCTACTGTTCTGATCAAATTGTATAGACTGATAATGTCTTTGAGAATTAAATTGATCAGACTGTGAGGAGCATCACAACTTAAACACTCTGTCTGTGTGTTCTCTCAAAAATATAAATAGTATAATAAAATTCTCTGTTAAAAAATATCTCCTCTGCTTTCTCTCTTTAAAAGATTTTCTGATATGTAATTAAAAGCTCCTTGAAAGTATTAATTTTTTCTTATTTTTTCCACCTCGAGAAAGAAAACATATGAGGGTTTATATAGATGATAAATCCCTAATTTTTCTTGAAAAAAAGTTAAAAATCAATAGGAAATGAATCCCGGTATTTTAGGAAAGTTTAGGGTCAAATCCGGGTCAAAACATGACAAAGGAGGCCAAAATCCGCAGACCAGACAC
The DNA here is from genome assembly GCA_026545225.1 of Cornus controversa. Lineage (NCBI taxonomy): Eukaryota > Viridiplantae > Streptophyta > Magnoliopsida > Cornales > Cornaceae > Cornus > Cornus controversa. The sequence goes on from CM048852.1 coordinate 25,760,640, forward strand.
CTTGGATCGGCCTAGCTTAAACATGGACTGGTCTAGCTCTGTTGAACTCTCAAAACGAGATGCTGAGATGTAAGAACCGTGACTATTTTTACCCGATTTTTCTTTAATTTCATTTATTGTCATAATAATGCTCTAAATGATTATATGAGTGTTTTAAATGTAAAATACATGTTTGGGGGACTTGAATAGAGGTCTGAAAAAAAGTTTTAAGAGCATTTGGCAAAAGTTGACTTTTTTGGGTCCGACTGATTATAGGCGCGGGTCCTGTGGGCCTAGAAAATCCAAAAGCGTTGGAATGATGCCAAATTTGAAGGGTAACTTGAATAAAATATTTGACGCACTACAGAGTCAATTTCGTGTCAATCAGAGTTACAGAACTTAAAAATCGAGGTCGAAAAGGTTTAGTGAAAATGTAGTGACATTTTTTTAAATAGATGAGGTAGGTTTATAAGTAGAAAGAGGAGAATATATAATTCTCATTCTCTCTTTCTCTCATCAACTGTGACAGATACTATATACTTATATATGTATCTCTATATCTTCTTCTTCACTTCTCCATATAATTAGAAGGCCTTGGAGTGAGAATTTGAAGACGCCAAGGAAGAAAGAAATGGTCTACGCATTGAGGGCACGAGTTTGATCTATCCAAAATTAATTTTGGAGACATATGATTTTTGAGTGAGAATTGGAGAAATCATTTGGAAGCTCTTTCAAATTGAGGTAGGGATACCTAACCCAAAGAATCTAGAGTTTTTATGAGTATATTGGTTGTCAAGAAAATCAATTAGTTATATGGGTATAATTAGGTATTTTTCTATCATAAAGCAACTAAATTATGCTATCTAATGAATTTTCTATGTTAAGTATGACGATAACATATTTATAATTGCTTTAGATGATTATATAAGCTGTTGAGATTGAATTATGAAGTAATTATGTGCAATCATGTATAATTGTGAATGTGAAATTTATATGTTTGATAAATTGTCTTGAAAGCGTGTTTAAGTGAAAAACATGATTTAATTGTTGATATATGAATTATATGAAATGTGAAAACTGTGAAACATGTACAATGTGGATGCATGTGATGTTTATTTGGAGATTGTATGTGTATGATCATCAAATGTTATATTAATTACATGTGTATGTTTAATATGAGCATTTGAGTCCATCTTCATTCATCGGGAAGTACATGGAGAAGGTGGTGAGCTCAATTGGGGCTGTAAAGTTCACTTGATAAATGGTAAGGTATTCCGATAAAGGTAACCCTTGTGGAGTGATTGGCAGTGAGGTATTTTGATAAAGGTAATCCTCACGAGGTAATCCGGTAAAGGAGCCTCGGTTAGGTGGGATTAAACGACTCATAAAATCGGAACCCAATGAATGTGTGGAGATGATGAGGGAGTTGTGCATATCATATTGCATTGTACATTACTTATGATATGGTTGTGACATACGAATATTTGTTTAACATGATTATATGTAAATGTATGTTTATATGGTATTCATGAAATTTGCGAAATTGTATTTTAGACATTCCTAATGAGCGTGTGGTTGTCCATCCCATGAGGATTAAGGGCTTGTTTGGATAACGAAGAGAGAAAAGAAAAGAAAGGATAACTTAAGTTATGTGAGAAAAGAAAATAAAAGAAAGGAGAAGATAACATGTATTTGTGTTTGGATAAATTATGAAAGAAAAGAAAAAAAATGATAACATTATTGTTTGGATAAGCTAAAGGAGAGAAAAGAAAAGAAACTATTCTAACTAATTTACCCTAATATCTTAAGTTAGGATTCAGATGTCATAAAAAAGTTTTATTCTAAAATGTTGTGGGCAATTTCGGTATTATGAAAATATCACTTACCAGCAATCATTTCTCTCCAAACTCATTTTTGGAGGAATAAGAAATGAGAGATTTGGAGGGATAAGCTATCCCTCCAAATCTCTCCTAATCCTTTCTTTTCTCTCCACATTAGTTATCCAAACACAAAAATAATTATCTTTTCTTTTATTTTCTCTCCTAATCCTTTCAAATTCATCAATCCAAATGAAGCCTAAGTCTTTTTAAGAAATAGAAAGGAGGTGGTGGAGTCTCCCCAACGGTAAAGTTGGCGTGGAGTAGTACTGGTTTCATTTAAGGACTTGTCATTACTTTATTAAAATGCCTGTCCGGATTATAGATTATATGCAAGTGAAAAACATATAAAGATCATTTATATTATGGGAACATGTTATGTTTATACTTTATGATTTTATATATTGTAAGCATGGTAGAATGCTTGATATTTTAAATGCTGATGCTTCATTTATGTTCATCCTTATATGTATAAGCTAATGAAAGTAGTTGTGTTGATGAATCAGTATGATGAGGATTATGTATGAGGAGAATAATGGTTTATAATTCCATTAATGTCCATTTATGCATGTATATGAATGTTATTATGATTGAATTGAGAATAACATGAAAATGACCACGTGTTGTATGTTAAGAGATAACTGACGCAAGATTATGATGTATCGTAATGGGCATTAAGATACATTGCCATACTACGATGAATCGAAATGTGTATTACAATGTATCATAAAACTAAGGAAAATGAAGGTAAAAAATGGTAGGTTTCGCACCTTGTTTCGCAATATGGACGATGGATCGTAGTATCTCGATACATCGTAATCCACATTACGATGTATCATAATGATTACACACTGAGTGAGCTAAGTTGATCTATTATGAGTGAATAGGTGGGTGTGATATGTATCTAGAATCCCATAGTGAGATTGACCAATGTATTTGATAATTTTTATGTATAAATTATGCTTCTGCTGATTATGAAATGACAATCTACGTTATCAATTATTGTGACATATTCGGTGAGGGATATGTGCATTAATGAATGTAAAGGCTTCCGTGACGAGTCATGAACCAACACTTGGGGCGTGACAACTTGGTATTGATGATGATTTTGGATGGTGATTAATAGTAGTTTTCTATGGTTGTCTTGGTCGTGGGATGACGAATGGGCGATTATGACACCTCACTACCTGGGATTCGGGCTCGGACTGGGGGAGTCCCGACGGTCCGAATTTTGGATTTTGACAGCTTGGTATCAGTGCATAGCTTGATGATTAGAGCTTAACCGGGTTCGAATACCAAGGGACGACGGGTAATAGTCGAGCCACGTATAGTTTCAATATAGTTAGAACCTTTGAGTTTAAAAATCTAAAAATGCGTGTAGACATGACATAGTTAATTAGAGAACTTATGTGCATGTGGAATGTGGTTACATGATAACATGATAAGTGCTTATGTGATAATATGTGTTATATATATTATGTGTTGACTTGAGAACATGTTTATGTGATTAAGTGTATGTTGAAAAACATGTCTATTTGTTATGTGCGAAAGTGATAACATGTTATTATATGAGTAGTAGTTTGATCATGTTGATTATATAACATGTAATAACTTATTATATTGACCTATATCTTGAATAGACAGAAACATGCTACCTAGACAACGAGGAGGGACAGTTGGGGGTATAGCTCCCGAGGGAGACTGTTTGATTAATGACATGACCCCAGCTCTTAGAGACTTCATAAGAATAGCCACTAATGAGGTACAATAACCGGTAATGCAGCCAAAAGAGAATGAAAGTGAAAGGAGATTCAGATTCATCACTCGATTTAAGAAATTAATGCCTCCTAACTTTGAGGGTAGTTCTAAGCTATTGATAGTAGATAATTAGTTGAAGCAAGTGGGAAAGCACTTGAATATGATGTCTACGCCCGATGATGGCATGAATGTGATTCTTGCTACCTACTTGTTTTCTGGTGGAGTTGAATTTTGGTAGAAGTTGGTGAGTGATCGACACGATGTTGAGACGATGCCATGGAAAGAGTTCAAGACTCTATTCCTTGAGTATTATTTTCCTAGACCAAAAGGAGGGATTTGAGGAAGGAATTTGAGGATTTGGTTCATGATGGCATGAATGTCACAGAATATGGGAACAAATTCATTTCTTTTTCACGCTTTTCACCCGAAGTAGAGAGAGATAAGGAGGAAAAGATGTGGAGGTTTGTTAACGGCCTTCACTATTCGGTGAGACCTTATGTGTCAATTTTGGGTTTAAAAGTATAAGTTGAGGTGGTAGAGAAGGCTTTGATGGCAGGAGTTAAAGTGAAAGATATACAAGAGAAGAGAGAGACATTAAGCCAAAGTAAGGCTTTGATAGTGGTTTCAGAGGGGCATGCAAGGAAGAAGTTCAAAGGTAGTTCTCCTCATTCGGTGGGTTCAGTAGGACAGCCGATGGTACGTTCTACACCTACCATCCCATTGCTTTTGACATCTACTAGACCAGAGAGGGTGTGCTATTAGTGTAGGCAACCAGGACATTTCAAGACAGATTGTCGTATGATTCAGCCTACCACGATGACATGCTTTGGTTATGGACAACAGGGACATATGAGGAGAGAGTTCCCACAGCAAGGTGGGAATGCTAAGGGTGGACAAGTAGAGGCCAGCTCAAACCATGTCTACACAGTCGAGTTATAAAGCTATGCCTCCACCGCAGCCAACTATGTCTACATAGAGTGTGAGACCACTGAGGGGATCTACCCCTAGTGCATCCACACAACAGTCAAGTTTTTGGGCAGGTGGAGCATAGGATTAGAAGGCACAGGGCATGGTATATGCAGTGACATATGCAGACACCTTAGCAGGACCTTCAATGGTTAGAGGTATATTTCTGGTATATAGTTCTTGCACATGTGTATTGATTGATTCAGGTGCATCTTATTCATTTATTATTACATCATTTGCATGGGCATTGGGGCTAGAGGTTAGTCCATTGGGTAGAGCAGTTTGTGTTGATATGTTAGTGGACGGTACAGTGATCATTGATAAAGTATGCTAGGGATGTGCTATTGAGATAGTCAGTCAAACAGTTGAGCTTGATTTCATTCTCCTTGATATGAGTAGTTTTGACATCATCCTAGGGATAGATTAGTTATCGGAGTTTCATACCACGATAGACTGTTTTAGAGGGAGGGTGACAATTTGCACACCTAAGGGCAATTGTTTTTATTTCTATGGGAGATTGGAGTAACAGTTTTTATCTTGGCTAGTCTTTTGGTCAAGGGAGAAGAGATTTCGAGAGAGGTATATCCGGCGATGGTATGTGAGTTCTTGGATGTTGTTTTGGAGGATTTGACAGATTTGCCTCCCAAGAGAAAGGTAGAGTTTGGTATTGATCTTGTACCCAGTACGACACCCATTTCTATGGCATCATATTGGATGATACCGACAGAGTTGGTGGAATTGAAACGCCAATTAGATGATTTGAAAGTTAAGGGCTTTATTAGGTTGAGTGCATCATCGTGGGGAGCACCAGTGTTGTTTGTAAAAAAGAAAGATGGTTCTTTGAGATTGTGCATTGATTATCGAAAGTTAAATAATGTGACAATCAAGAACAAGTATCCATTGCTAAGGATAAATGACCTATTGATCAATTGAAAGGAGCTCACTACTTTTCAAAAATTGATTTAAGGTCAAGTTATTACCAATTGAGGGTAAAGGATGAGGATATCCATAAAATAGCTTTTCGTACGTGGTATGGACACTATGGATTTCTTGTAATGCCATTCGGTTTGAATAATGCACCGACAGCATTTATGGAGTTGATGAATTGCGTATTCCATGAGACCCTTATACTTTTGTGGTAGTGTTTGTGGATAACATACTTATGTACTCATCTTCAGTGAATGAGCATGAATTGCACTTAAGGACAATTTTGCAAATCCTTAGAGAGCACCAATTGTACGCTAAGTATAAGAAGTGCTAGTTTTGGCTCCAAGAGGTGAAATTCTTTGGGCATGTTGTTTCCAGAGATGGAGTCTTAGTTAATCCATCTAAGATTAAAGCCATGATGAGTTGGGAGAGTCTGAAAAGTGTTTTTGAGATTCGAAGTTTTCTTGGTTTAGCAAGCTACTACAGGAGGTTTGTAAAAGACTTCTCTAGTATTGTAGCGCCTATGGCACGACTCACTCGTAAAGGTGTGAAGTTTATGTGGAATGAAGCATGTGAGTTAGCCTTTCATGAACTGAAAAAGTGGTTGACTACAACTCCTATTTTGGTAATACCCGAGTGTGGTTTAGGATATGTGATTTATTACGATTATTCAGGGAGTAGGCTAGGTTGTGTGTTGATGCAATGTGACAGAGTAGATTCTTATGGGTTTAGACAATTAAAGAATCATGAACACAACTATCTTACGCATGACCTAGAGCTGGCAGCAATGATATTTGTTTTGAAATGGTGGAGACACTACTTGTATGGTGAGAGATTCAAGGCATATTTGGATCATAAAAGTCTCAAGTATCTTTTCTCCCGAAAGGACTTGAACATGAGACAGAGGCGATGGGTTGAGTACATGGAAGATTACAACTTTGTTTTTCAATACCACTCATAAAAAGAAAATGTAGTGGCGGATGGGTTAAGTAGGAACCTATGCTTGTGAGTAAGATGATTGAGGCACAGAAAAAAGATATTAAGTTGGAGGTCATTCATTCATAGATTGCTAGTGGTACGGTAGTGAAGGGTTGGACCTTATATTCTAATGGGGATTTATGATTTAAAGGATTGATGGTAGTTCTTTCTGATTGTCGTGATGATGTATTACGAGAATTTCACGATTCTCGTTTTACAGTTCATCCTAGTGACACCAAAATGTACCACAATGTGAGACGCCAAGATTGGTGGAGAGGTATAAAGAAGGATGTAGCACAGTTTGTGGCGAGATCTCTTACTTGTCAACAAGTAAAGACGGAACATCAAAAGCTATCTGAGTTATTGCAACCATTACCAGTGGCAGAGTGGAAATGGGAACACATTACCATGGATTTTATGACGAGTTTTTCGAGATCAAACAAGGGCAATGATATAGTTTGGGTTGTTGTGGACAGATTGACCAAAATAACTCACTTTTTGCCTATGAGATTATGTCATGCCTCGATTTTTGACTCCCAAAAATTGAGGGTGATTAAGTCACAAATCCATAATCCTAATCACAATTTTGCTCTGATACCATGTTGTCACAACCCAATTCTTGACTCCCGAGAACTGAGTCTGATTGGGTTTATCGAGACACACTTCACATCATAATCCCTCTTGATATCATATTTTGATACTATGATTCATCTCAATACTCTCACTAAGGTACCATGCTTTGATACCAAGTTGTCACACCCCAATTTCTTACTCTCGAAAATCGAGGGTGATTACATCGCAAACCCTTCTCAACATCGCGAAAAAATTATCACGCAGACATTATTACGTATGCACAATTCTGCAACACTCACCTTAATGGGCCCACACATGGCCACACACACGCATAACTAGCCTCACTCTTGTTTTCCAATTAGTTGTGGGCTGTATTTAGATTCAGCTTCTTTCAATAAGCTAAAACTGATGTTTCAATCGGCTGAAGAAGTACTCTAGAAACACTTATTTTATTCTACTATTTTCAATAGCCTCAAGGTGAACTTTTAGCAGGCTCAGTGAATTTTCAGCTTACTCAAAGTGATCTGAAATTCCACACTTGGTTCACTTTGTGTCCCATTTTCATTCTAACACTTTCAAATCTATCTATAAACATCTATGAATCATTTAACATAAATTGAGTTACAATTCCACAAGTCCATACATCACAATCCATTTACTTTCCCCATCCATCATCCTCATTAAATACACAATGATCCATTTATACATTTCATAGGAATGTTTTCTCAAGTTCATAGTCATAGTTTGAATTACATGCATAGTCCAAAAATATTAAGAATTCATATATGACTACAAAATACATTTCAACATGCCATGAGTCGGCATAGATAACCACATATAATGTATACAAAAATATATCCAAAAATCCAAAAGAGAACTTCACTTAGATGTTCACGTTCCATTCGCCATCAGCGCTTTATCTATAAAAAGTTTGGGAGGAGAGGTCTTAGCATACAACTACTCTCAATAAGGACGCACCAACCCACTTAGGTATAGACTTGACACCGACCTACATGATATGCAACCATGATGTTACTACACTACATGACGTATACCAATATTCTCATGTTTAATAATTCACAAATGCAATTCAAGATCATACATTTAAATCATACAACATGCTTAACAGTTAAAACACATAAGTATCAAGATAATACATCTTCTTTGGTTATAATCCGATACATAGCCATGATTGGTCCACTCTTACGATCATGTGGTGTTGGACCACTCCAACGACACCAAAATGTTGGTCAACTTCAACGACACTCGTGTGATAGGGCAATATCGATGGTCACACAATCAAGGTCTTAAGTATGCCTTGTGCTAGTGATTGGGCAACTTCGACGATCACAATTCTTGGGGTATGATTAGGCCTCTCCGATGATTATCCCATTGGAAGTGCTCTCACCAATTCAACTACATGGTTGGCTACCTCTGAATCCCATGTTTCTCACATTTGGACAACACTCCGATACATATGTGTGCATAATTATAAGGCACATTCATTTCACAAAGCATAAAATCATGTTTTTCAATGCACATTCTAGCTATTTATAACACTAGCATGCATTCCATCTATAATCGCCATAAAGTCATATAAATGCCACAATTATGCACATGAATCACTTATGCATACATTCCTTTACACATCAATTAGGCTCACATTTCACATACATAACATATATAAACACATAATTAAACTCTATCATGAATTCAATAACTCAAGTATGCATATATATACAATGTGAAGAGAGGAAAGGAAAATAACTCAACTCCCACCACTCACCCATACATGTTAGCACAAATCATACAATCCCAACTCTTCCATACCCTAGAATTGACAACTAAGAGGGAGGAAACAACCCTACCTTAAGTTTGGAGCCTTCCTCAAGCAAGTCATAGAATCATCAAACTTCAAGTCCCTCCAAGTCTCAACTTATTTCTGTAGATCCGTAGATCAGGTCAAGGAGAACACACTTTCCTTATTGGACGAAGTCTGAATCCAAACTTTAACAACCCTCAAGTTTTGGAACTCTCTAATGGGGGACTTTGAACCCACCAATGTGTAGAGGAAGAAGAGGGGAGAAGCTTTCTCTCTTGAAGTAAGCTCTAAATCTCACTTTAAAAAGATGAAAACCAAGGAAGAAGGTTGGAGAAGAAGGAGATCTTGAGAGCTCTTCAATGGCATCATTTTGTATCTATAGGTTCTGTCCCATCCATATACATATAATGTATTTGACACCTCACCAAGGGCAAATGACCATTTTGCCCTTAAGTCACTTAACGTACTTTCTCGATCTCTGTTTTCGACTCCGAAAGTTCCTATGGTCTCAAAATCACTTCCTTAACTCATTAAATATTTCATTAGACTCAAAATAAAATATTATTATTTTTCAAAAAAATTTTAGATTTTTTGGCCCACCCGGACCGCATCCCACTCCCAGGGCCCTGTTGACCAAAAAAATTAAACTTTCCCAAATGTTCTAAAAACTTTCGAAAACCTTTAAGTAACCTTCCAAACATGTTTTTCACTCTCAAAACATCTATGACATCATTTAAAAATGCATTTATGGCAAAAATGATAAAAAAATTCAAAAACTGGTCAAATTTAGTTTCGGACTGATGATGTGAGGAGATTCAGTAAACAATATGTGGAGCAGATTGTGAGATTACATGGAGTTCCAGTATTCATTATATCGGATAGAGATCCATAATTTATTTCGAGATTTTGGTAAGGATTCTAGATGATGTTGGACACCGAGTTACACTTTAGCATAACATTTCATCCTCAAACTAACAGACAGTAAGAGCGTACCATCCAGATATTAGAGGATTTGTTTTGTCTTGTATCTTAGATTTTGGCGGTGGTTGAGAGGACCATTTAGCACTTGTGGAGTTTGCGTACAATAATAGTTATCAGGCCAGTATTGAGATGGCATCATTTGAGGCGTTATACGATAAACCTTATAGATCTCCAGTTTGTTGACTGAGGTAGGTGAGACTGCAGCCTTAGGATTAGATATTGTGCATGAGACTACAAAAAAGATCAAGTTGATTAAACAACAATTGTTGACAACTTAAAGCCGACAAAAGAGTTACGCTGATAAGAGGCGACGTTCGTTATCTTTTGAGGTAAGAGACAACGTGTTTCTTAAGGTTTTACCATGAAAATGATTAATGCATTTTGGGCAGAGTGGCAAGTTGGCACCTAAATATATTGCACCATTTGAGATCCTTGAGTGTGTAGGTGAGGTGGCTTATAGATTGGCTTTGCCACCACAGTTGGAAAATGTTCACAATATTTCCATGTTTCGATGCTAAGGAAGTATGAACCTAATCCATCACATGTTTTAATTTGGATATACGTTGAGGTCGATGAAGATGTCACTTATGAGAAGAGACCAGTTCTGATTGTTGATGCTAAAGAGTAAGTTTTGAGGGGTAAGACCATTCATTTGGTCAAGGTTTTGTGGCATCATCACAATGTTGAGGAGGCTACCTAGGAGCGAGAGCAAGAAGTTATTTTTAAGTATCTAGACTTCTTCCTTCAGGTATGGCCTGATTTCGAGGATGAAATCCTTTTTAGTTGGGTAGGTTATAAGAACCATGACTGTTTTTACCCGATTTTCTTTAAATTTCATTTATTGTCATAATAATGTTTTAAATAATTATATGTGTGTTTGAAATGTAAAATAAATGTTTGGGGAACTTGAATAGAGGTCTAGGAAAAGTTTTTAGAGCGTTTGACAAAAGTTAACTTTTTTGGGTCTGGTTGACTGCGCGGTCCTATAGGCCCAAAAAATTTGAAAGTGTTGGAATGACACCAAATTTGGAGGATAACTTAAATAAAATATTTGACGTGCTATAGAGCCGATTTTGTGTCAATCGAAGATATAGAACTTAAAAATCGAGCCCGAGAAGGTTTATTGAAAAAGTAGTGTCATTTTTGTAAATAGATGAGGCAAGTCTATAAGTAGAAGGAGGAGAATATAGAATTCTCATTCTCTCTTTTTCTCATCATCTGTGAGGGACATTATATATATATATATATATATATATATATATATATATATCTTCATCTTCACTTCTCCATAGAATTAGAAGGCCTTGTATTGAAAATTTGAAGACGCCGAAGAAGAGAAAAATGGTCTCCGCATTAACGGCGTGAGTTTGATCCATCTGGAATCAATTTCGGAGAAATTTGATATTTGGGTGAGAATTGGGGAAATCATTTGGAAGTTCTTCCAAATTAAAGTAGGGTTGCCTAAGCCATAAAATCTAGAGTTTTTGTGAGTATAATGGTTGTCAAGGCAACCAATTGGTTATGTGGGTATAATTAGGTATTTTTCTATCTTAAATTATGCCATCTAATAAATTCTTTATTTTAAGAATGATGATAACATGCTTATAATTGCCTTAGATGATTATATAAGCATGTTGAGATTGAATTATCAAGTAATTATGTGCAATCATGTATAATTGTGAATGTGACATTTATATGTTTGATAAATTGTCTTGAAAATATGTTTAAGTGAAAAACATGATTTGATTGTTAATATATGAAATATATGAAAAGTGAAAAATGTGAAACATGTACAATGTGGATGTATGTGATGTTCATTTGGAGATTGTATGTATAGGATCATCAAATGCTATATTCATTGCATGTGTACATTTAATATGAGCATTTGAGTTCATCTTCATTCATTGGGAAGTACATGGAAAGGGTGGAGAGTTCAATTGGGGCGGTAAACTCCACTTGACAACTGGTGAGGTATTTCGGTAAAGGTAACCCTCGTGGAGTGATTGGTAGTGAGGTATTCAGGTAAAAGTAGTCCTCATGAGGTGATCCGGTAATGGAGCCTCGGTTAGGTGGGATTAGGCGGCCCGTAAAATAGGAACTCAATGGATACGTGGAGAGGATGAAAGAGTTGTGCATATCATATTACATTGTACATTGCTTGTGATATGGTTGTGACATATACATATTTGTTTAACACGATTATGTGCAAATGTATGTTTATGTGGTATTCAAGAAACTTGCGAAATTATGTTTTAGACATTTCTATTGAGCATGTGGTTGCTCATCCCACGAGGATTAACTCTTTTCAAGAAATGGAAAGGAATTGGTGGAGTTTCCTCAATGATAAAGTTGGTGTGGAACGGTGCCGATTTCATTGAAGGACTTGTTATTATTTTATTTGAATGCATGTCCAGATTGTGGACTATATGCAAGTGAAAAACATATCAAGACCATTTATGTTTCGAGAACATGTTATGTTTATGCTTTATGATTTTACACATTGTAAGCATACACATTGTAAGCATAGTAGAATGCTAGATATTTTAAATAATGATGCTTCATTTTTGTTCATCTTTATGTGTGTAAGCTAGTGAGAGTAGTTGTGTTCATAAATCGGTAAGATGAGGATTGTGTATGAGGAGAATGATGGTTTATAATTCCACTAATGTCCATTTATACATGTAGATGGATGTTAGCATGATTGAATTGAGAAGAACATGAAAAGGATTGTGTGTTGTATGTTAAGAGATAACTAACTGTAGGATTACGATGCATCGTAATGGGCATTACGATGCATTGCTATACCACGATGCATCAAAATGTGTATTACGATATATCGCAAAATTGAGAAAAATGAAAGGTCCAAAATAGTAGGCTTCGCACTTTGTTTCTCAATATGGATGATGGATCATAGTGTCTTATGCATCGTAAACTATGTTACGATGTATCGTAACTCATGTTACGATGTATCATTATGATCACATATCGAGTGAGATGAGTTGATTTGTTATGAGTTAATAGGTGGGTGTGATATGTATGTGGAATCCCATAGTGAGATTGACCAATGTATTTAGTGATTTTGATGTATAAATTATGTTTTTACTAATTATGAAATGATAATCTATGTTGTCAATTATTGTGACATATCCAGTGAGGGATAGGTACATTAATGACTGTAAAAGCTTCAACAATGATTAATGGCCCAACACTTGGTGTGTGATAGCTTGGTATTAATGATGATGTTAGATGGTGATTGATAGTAGTTTCCTATAGTTGTTCGGGTCGTGGGATGACGAGCGGACAATGATGTCACCTTATTATATGGGATTCGGGCTCGGACTGGGGGAGTCCCGGCGATCTAGATTTTGGGATGTGACATGAGACCTCTTGGACTAGTCCCTCTTTTACATGGATTGGTTCAACTGTGTTGATGCTTAAATTTGAGGTCTTGAGAGTTCTTAGATGGGTCTGAATAAGACTTGGACCAGTCCAACCTTGAAAAATATGAAAATGTGGCTTTGAAACTCTATTTTTCAAGGCCAAAAAACATGTTTTAAAAACTTATGCATTCTTACCAACTTACCTAGACTAAATGATGTTCAAATCATTATTAATGACGTCCATGCTGACTTGTAGTCTCTTGAACTCCATGATTGATTACAATAATATGAATGAAAGATTACAATTCGATCAAACTTCGTTTGTACACCAAATATTTCCAATTACAAATTTAGATGTCAAAATCTCCCCCTTTGGCAATTTCGTGACAAAACTATCCTAGACAATATGAGTCAAACCAAGCATTCACTATGATCTTGGGCTTGTGGCAAATATAAAGAACACCTATATTCAACAAATATGATGAACCTCAATATTCTACAAAATAACTTTCAAAAATACCTTCGTGAAAGCTTAATAAAGACAAAGAAACATAAGCATAAATAAATCTTTCACTGTAGACAAAATAAAGTACCTTCGCTAATGCATACAAAATGTTCATATAATGCACAATGCTTATTCAATACTCTTTCTCAAACAACCAAACTCATCTCCCCATTAATGATAAATGACTAGACAACTCTCCCCCTGAAAGTAAAAAAAGTCACAAAATCTCTCTAATAAAACTCCAAAATCTCCTTCCCTTTTGCTATAAATTGATAAGGGACTCAATAGAAACAAAAAAAAAAAAAAAATTAGGGAGGAAGCAAGCAAACATATAGAACTTATATATGTAAACAATAGAAAATATTGACTCCACAAGACTATATTAACACAACAAACTAAAACAAAAGCTTAATCAATTAGTTTCACATGCTTAGTAAGTATAGTAAAATCACCATAAATTTTCATAAGCCAAAAGATTCCTTTTGTCAATCGTTCAAATTTGCAGACAATATTTCAATGACAATATACTCACTAAGAAATCAAACAATCAACATGTGCACAGAATTTTAATTTTTTTCTTTCTATTCCTTGCACATACATATTCGGTGGCTTTCACTCTTACGGACAACCAGCTATTTCCTCAAAACAACTTTTAAAAAGATATTTCATTGGAGATTTATGTCGTAATGGTAGTTTCAAATAAATTTCGAATGTAGCTTTTTCCATGAGAATATGCTCAATACCAATTTTTCATATTTTTTTCTACTTCTCTTTTTCAGCTGTTGATTTTTTTTTTCACTCATCACTCTTTCTGGTTTTTAGCACAACATTGAAAATTCAATTCCCAAGATAATACTTTATCACATCAACACTATCTTTGACGAAAACAATGACAAAAAAATATTTTAGTAAATGTACTCATCATGATTTATCTACTAAACAAAATAAGTAAGGAAAACTAAAATTTTCAACTCATAACCATAGTATGTCATACACATGTAATTTGTATGTCATTAATTTTCTTGTATTCAACATACTCATTCTAACAGGGTTTGCTTGACTTTAAAAAAAGATAATAAAAATAAACCTAAAACTACAAGGTTAAATGCATAATCTAGACTCATAAGATGAATATGAAGTTCCTTTCTAAATTATGTCAAGCCATGCAATCTAATCAAGACAACAAATGCCCATAGATTTCCTAAGGTTATGAAACCTAGAAGTATCGAAAGGCTTTGTAAGAATATCAGACAAATTATGATCAGTATGCACTTTCTTCAAAGACACGACATTTTGTTCAACTAATTTTCGAATAAAATGATGTCGAATGTCAATGTATTTTGTCCTAGAATGCAAAACTGGATTATTTGAGATATTAATTGTACTATTGTTATCACAAAAGATAAACATTGTACCTTGATCAATTCCATAATCCAGTAACATCTGTTTTATCCAAAGCAATTGTGTGCAACAACTTCAAGCAGCAATATACTCAGCCTCACAAGATGATAAAGAAACATAATTTTGCTTCTTGATGTACCATGAAACAAGATTAGTACCAACATAGAAACAACCACCTAACGTATTTTTTCTATCATCCTTATTACCAGCCCAATTAGCATCAATGTAACCTGCAATCTTAGAGTTAGACTCTATAGAATAACGTAATCCATAATTCAAAGTACTATTGATATAATGAATGACGCGCTTAACTGCAATGAGACGATGTTCCCTAGGATTAGCTTGATACCTAGCACATACTCCTACACTAAATGCAATGTTAGACCTACTAGCTGTCAAATATAATAAGCTGCTAATCATACTCCTATACAATGAAGGATCAACTCTCTTAGAATCCGAGTTCCTCTTCAACTTGGAAGAAGTACTCATAGGAGTTTGTACATGTTTGGAACCTTCGAAACCAAACTTCTTAACTAACTCATTTGCATACTTAGTTTGAGATATAAAAATTCCATTGTCAAATTACTTCACCTGAAGTCCAAGAAAAAAATTTAGTTCACCAACCATGCTCATCTCAAAAGTATTACTCATATCTCTTGCAAATTCATGAACAATGTTATTTGAGGTAGAACCAAAAATAATATCATCCATATAAATTTGACCAACAAGTAAATTCTTTCCTTTCTTGATTATGAACAATTTTTTATCAGCTTCCCCTCTCTTAAAGCCCTTATGCAATAAATAAGAAGTCAACTTTTCATACCATACTTTAGGACCTTGTTTCAAACCATAGAGAGTATTTTTTAAATGAAAAAACATGATTAGGTTTATGTGGATCAACAAAACCCTTAGGTCGAGCTACATACACTTCTTCTTGCAAAATACCATTTAGAAAAATACTTTTAACATCTATTTAAAATAATTTAAATTTAAAGTGACATGCAAGAGCAAGAAGAAGACGAGTAAACTCAAGTCTAGCAACTGGTGCAAAAGTTTTATCGAAATCAATTCCTTTAACTTGAGTGTTTTCTTATGCAACTAACCTGACTTTATTTCTCATCACAAGACCATTCTCATCAAGTTTATTTTTAGAAATCTATTTAGTTCATATGACGTTCATATTCCTAGGTTGAGACACTAACTCCCAAACATTATTTTTCACAAAGTTATGCCGATAGGAGGCGACGACCCTTAATATTTGAGATGGGAGACTATATTTTTCTTAAAGTCTCACCATGGAAGGGCTTGATGAGATTTGGGCGTAGTGACAAATTATCGCTACGGTTTATCGATCTTTCTGATATTTTGGATCGTGTGGGTGAGGTTGCATATCGTTTGGCATTGCCACTGTAAATATCAAGTGTGCATAATACTTTTCATGTTTTGATGTTCAGAAAGTATGAGCCGAATTCTTCACATGTGTTAGATTGGACAGATCTTGAGGTGGAAGAGGACGTATCTAACGAGGAGGGACTAATTCAGATTTTGGACTCTAGAGAGCAAGTGTTCCGGGGCAAAACCATCCCATTTGTTAAAGTGCCTTGGAGACATCATAGAGTAGAGGAGGCTACGTGGGAACACAAATAGGAGGTTCGTTCAAAGTACCCTGAAATGTTTATCACTTAGGGTATATTTCTAATTTCGAAGACGAAATTTCTTGAAGGTGTGGAGGTTGTAGAGACCGAGTCCAATTTTGACCGATTTTTTTTTTATTAATTATTTTTGTCATAAATGAATTTTAAATGATGTTATGTATACACTACAAGAAATCAGGGTTTTAGTGACGGTCAAATCCGTCACTAAAAGTCCAAAACCCGTCGCTAATGCTCAAATCGGACCGTCACTAAAAGTGGCGTCGCAAAAGGGCATTAGTGACGGTCAAGTTTGACCGTCACTAATAATTGGACTATTAGCGACGGTTTTGACCGTCACTAATAACGGAACTATTAGTGACGGTCAAACTTGACCGTCACTAATAACTGGACTATTAGGGACGGTTATTACTGTCACTAATAACTGGACTATTAGTGACGGTCAAGAACTGTCACTAATTCGCTGATGTATTAGTGATGGATTTGACCGTCACTAATAACTAGATTATTAGTGACGGTCAGGAACTGTCACTAATTTGCTGGTGTTTTAGCGATGGATTTGACCGTCACTAATAACTGAACTATTAGTGATAGTTTTTGACTGTCACTAATATGCATACGTATTAGGGGCGATTAGACCTGTCCCGAATACTACAAATAATTTTGCTTAATTTTTATTTTTTTAATTTGCTTAATTTGTTAATTTACATTTCTTAAATAAAATGTAATATATATGACAATATTAAATAAATATTGCATAAATTACATAACAATACCTAATTAAGACTTTTATAAAAAAAAAAATTTATAAGTTAATACAAGTTAGTTCAACATCCAAGATAACAAAATAAAACATAAATCAAACAAATTTGTCTTGAAATAAAACAAGCATGCATTGAACAATATAGATCTAAGATAGAACCTACAAAAGCAAATCCAGATTTAAGGTGGTGTTGGTGCTGAATGGGGTGTTGGTGTTGGGGCTGATTCTGATGGTGTTGGTGTTGGTGTTGATTGGGGCTGCTGAGAAAACTGGAACCATGGGTGGATGCTGATACTGCCACCATGGTGGTGGCTAGGGATAGCTTGGTGGTGCAGGTGGTGCATGCTGCTGTTCGGAATCTGATGTTTGCTAATAATGGTGGAACCATGGTGGAGGTTGTTGTTGTTGCGCAAGCATCATCTCCTGCACTTTGGTAATTTTTTGCAACTGTTCTCGCACGTTTGCTAATTCCTCTGCCATTTTTTCATTTTTTTCCTCTGCTATTTCTGCCCTCCTTCTAGAGGACTCTTCAAAAGATGAGGATACACGTTGACGACTCGAAACAATGTACCTATTCCCAAGGCCACGAGGATATCCCTTCCTAACACCTCCTAGTTGCTCCAGCAGTATCTCGACATCATTTGGATTGCTGGTACCATCAGATTCGAGAGAAACTTGTAAGGACTTTTCTATCATATCATCCTGCATTAAAATAGCATATTTTAAGTCTAGATAAAATTAAAAATATATAAAATAAATGAAAGAACAATAAATAAAACAAGAATTAATAACATTAATGATTAAAAGTGTCATAATTAACTTACATAATTCCTTTTAGCTTTCTCATTTACCCAGCCAGAATTTTCTTTAAAGTGTGTGTCCTTGTAGGTGCTGATTGCAGGACCAGGCTGATGAATTCCAGTTTCCTCGACTTCCTCATTTGCTTGATTTTCCTTTATTTTACGTTGTAGTATAAACTAATAGTTAACATCGAACGATATATGATTTGAATGGATAGTAAATTAAAAATTTATAATTATTATTAAACATTTTACGTACGTAACCATGAAAGCGTCTAATGAAGGACATCGTTCCAGAAACATGTGGAATTGTATTCTTTGATCGATTTTCTTTATTTTTTGCACTTATTTCCTATGTAGTAATTCAAACAATAATACAAAAATAAGTGAATAAACTCAATTAGCAA
This sequence comes from Cornus controversa, assembly GCA_026545225.1. NCBI lineage: Eukaryota > Viridiplantae > Streptophyta > Magnoliopsida > Cornales > Cornaceae > Cornus > Cornus controversa. The sequence goes on from CM048852.1 coordinate 25,779,409, forward strand.
GTAAAATTAATATTTAAATGATTTAAGTAAATTGTCAAATGGTAAATAATCAAAAGCACGTAGTTGAGAACCTGAAATTCCTCTGAGATCCACCTATCACACAAGACTTGCCAAATATCAATATCAATGTCATCTTTAGGATGTCGGCGTGCATTCTCAACCGGAAGATGCTCATCAAAATATTTCTTCAAACTACATCTATATTTCCTCAAACTCTCAGATAGTCCCCTGTCCACTCGCTTAAAATCGTTTTCATTGGCATATGTATCCACTCCAAATGTTTTCTTTATAATGAATATTCAATACAAGTTAAAACAAAGTAATGGTCAGGCAAAATCTCATTGACATACTAAAAAATGAACCACTTATATACACTATTATAATATAAAAAAGAACAAAACATATTTCATACACTAATATAATATAAAAAAAATAATAATTCAGTACCTTTACATGGTCATAGAGGTCTTGTTTTTCATATTCGCGAACATCCTTGCATGATTTATATAGAAGTAGTGCATTTCTTTGTCGAGTACTGATACCAATCTCAGCTGTCCAAATATGATTGTTTAAGTCAACAGGTTTATAAGAATCTGGCGAGAACTCTACCGGAACTGGATTGCCTTTTCCGTAAAGTTTCTTAGCTTTCACTAAGGCTTCATTCTTTGCTTTTTCACGCCCTTTCCGAAATGAGCCTAAAAAACAAATTTATCATCATTATTAAAATACAACAATTATAAAAGAGCTTATATATGATGAATTAATGGTGCAACATAATTATCACCTTCTCCACTTGGTTGTCCTCCTCCACTCGATTGTGGGTTCATCTGTGAAGCACTACCTGAGCTTTCGATACTTGCTCGTGTATTAAGTGAATTACTACCATCACCTTCTCCACTAGGTTGGTCATCATGTGCACTTGTAAATGGTGGGTCAGGTCGAGCCGTGCGAGACCTTAGTACTCTATGCATTGGAGGCTCAGAGATGTCCATGAAGAGAGATACAATCAAACAACTACAAATACAAAATCTGATGTTTGAATAAGCTAAGTTATGATTATGAACAATTAATAAAAGAACCAATACAAGTGAAACAAAATTCAATTTTAGACACCTCTATCAATATAAAGCTTCAAAACATGGAATAAAGAGAGTAAAGACATCCTAATGATTCAAAATAGAAAAAAGAAAAAAGAAAGTAATATAATATATGCTTATTAGAACCTCCTATATTGTAAAAAAGACATGTGAAGGAAATCACCAAGGGCTTAGGAAAGAGTTCCCATAACACATTTTTTTAACAATCAACTATATTATATAATTTAAATGAAAGAGCCCACACCAAAAAGGTCAACTAATTAGCCGCAATTCAAATTCGGTTAGACATTCAATATATAAATTAAAAAATAATCTGTTGTAAACCACAAGTTTTGGTTAGACATTCTCTTCTAGATGAGTTTAAAATAATCTGTTGTAATCCATGAATTCTAGTTCAAATCCCTAAATTGTATCCATTTTTAACACCATTTGTGCCTACAAATACATATTCATACTGAATATTAATTGAAGTTGGTAATTGCAAGTAAAAAGAAAAATAAAACAATCAGCCAAACAAACATTTCCATTACTTTTCAAAGAAGCAAAACTAGACAAATCTGAAAAGATAAAAATATCCAACCTTGAGCTCAGATGGTGTCAATGTAGCAACAACCCGTGTGTGATCCTTTCTAGCTCCTTTAGATTGAAGAAATTGAAGCACTTCAAAGTTGGTAAGTTCACCATTTCTGGCTTCTACTCTACAACGCATCCAATCAGAGTAAATATATAGTAAATCACATGAAGAAATAAAACATGAAAATAAAAGTTGCAAAGAGCCAACTCACTGTTACCAAAATGAAAAACAGATTATCAAGCTATTATTAATAGGAGCTAAAGAGGGTTAGTACATACATCTTCATCGCTAGACTTAAAAAAAAAAAAAAACAGAGCTCGGCTCCAATTTAGTTACTCTTTAGAGTTCAGCACCTAAAAACAGATGCATTAGGGTTTGTTGCTTAAGCTTAGAGAGGGTTTAAAATACCACGACAAATTTTTTAGACCCGATTTGTAATACCCCACTCCAACACATGGTATGATATTGTCCGCTTTGGGCCATAGCCCGCACGGTTTTGCTATTGGGTTTACCCCAAAAGGCCTCATACCATTTGAAGAGAACATACTACATATAAGCACATCCCCTTTTCCACACCCAGGCGATGTGGGATTGAGCACCCTGCACCCTGTTAGTGTGGTAGCTCAGCCCAGTGTCTGTCTTCGCACCCGCCCACTCACACCCGTCCACAAGGGTTACTACACGATTCGAAAGAAATTGAAATAACCCACCCAAGATTGCTAACCCAGTTAGCTCAGTCCTGTACTCCTGTTTTAGCTCTTTTGTCTGCAATTATCAGTCCAACTGATCCACTTCATCTTCATAGATTTTTCCTTACCACCCCACAAAAATTCAGTAGGTAACTAGTTATATTTTTGAAATAGTAGAAGGAAACTTGAAGCACTAAAGGTAATAAGTTGGAAGAGATGATAGGACTGATCTAACCAATACTTGTCCTTTGAGTGGTTTTTCCTTAACAGTAACTCTATCTGCTACAAAGTTGAAACTCTAAATTTTTGAATGACCCACCAAAGCAGGCATCCCCAAATAATTATTCTTCCATCCTGTTTTTGAAATGACCAGCAAGTAACAAATCTGACTTTTTACAGTTGCATCAATTTTTGGACTGAAGAAGAGGTTGATTTGTCAAAGTTCATAAGCTGTCTTGTGAGCCTCTCATACTGGTGAATAATATCTTTAAAAATAGTTGCTTCAGCAATGGTGGCTTTCCCAAATAGTCAAGCATCATTTGCAAATAGTAAATGGATGATGGGAATAACATCTTTACAAATTCGAACTTTTTTCAGTTTTTCAGTCCTCAAAGCTTCTTTAAGCATTAGAGATAGACCTTCAACAACAAACAAAAAAAAAAAGATAAGATAAAGGGTCCTTGTCGAAGATCCCTTGAGGGAAGAATTAAATTTCCAAAATCACCATTGATAAGAACTGAATAGGAAACAATTCTAATATAACTCATGATTGGTTGCACACATCTCACATCAAATCTCATTCTCAAAATCATCTCCTCCGAAAAAAACCCCACTCCATCCTATCATAGGCCTTAGTCATATCCAAATTCAATGCAAAAAAATCAATTTCCTGTTCCTTCAAGACTTGATATAATGTAAAACCTCATGAGCAACCATTACATTATAATAAATAAGTCTCGAGTGAACAAAAGTACTCTGAATTTTCTAAAACTTTAGAAAAAAAATTATGAGCCACATTGCACAAGGTAATGGGCTAAATTGGGTCATCTTAACTGTATTCTTGACTTTTGGAATTAAAACTGTGAGTAATGTGGTTTGGCATCCTACAGAGAACCTGCAGGAATTTCAGAGCTATAAGTTTTAAGTCCCACCACTTTCCATTGAGCCCCTTCACAGAGGAAATAGAAAACAAGAACCCCCATGCTAAAACAGCATTATCAAGACAAATTGATGCGCAAGAAAATTAAATTAATACATTAAACAAACTGCCATCAGGTTATTTGATCTAAAAAGAAATTTAAAACAAATAATAAAATATGAAACCAGATATTTACATTATCAATGATCATGAAAAACTACAAAATGCTGTGCAATCCTTCTTGTTTTGAAATGTCAATTGTTGCTAAATAAGAGGGGGCAACAGGTAACTGTTTTTTTGGGATTCAAAGCTTTGAAATTCCACAAATTGATTCAATATCCAAGTACAGATAGATATATTTGGTTAATATAATAAAATTCTACACAAAAGTTTTCATTCAGAAGCTGCTACAATATAACCCAAAAAAGAAGTCAAAAATAATAATATATACATAAAAATCCATTAGAGTGGTCAAGATAAACCCAAAACAAAATTGAGAAGATGTAAACTTATGCAACTTTAATCCATAACACAAATGCTTAAGCAAACGAAAATGCCATAATGAGCTAGCTGTTAAATTTCCAGAAATGGTCCATTCATTCATTAGATATTATCTTGAATTCCATCATAGACTCAAGCACAAAAGGTTGCTGAGGCCTATATGTAATAAATTCCAGCAATAAAGAAAGGATATTCACCGGCGAACACATAAATACATACTGCAACATATGCACATACATTATAAATTAATAGTACACATTCATATTTCCTTCTCAAAAACTACAAAAATCATGTCCTTCCTTATCCTTGTATTTCAAGGATATAAATTTACTACAAAAGTATTTCAAAAACTACAAGTTCACAACTAATAAAATCATAATCTCCAGCTTCATGAAAAACTACATAAACATGCAAGTGTTATATGTCCATATACATAGTACTCTTTTAACATGATATAGCAGTCAGTAAAAACCTGTTAATGTTCAGGGCATTGGCACCACCTTCAGGCTGATAAAAAAGATCAAGGCTTTCTAGTGGAGAACTCACTTCTTTATTCACTCTCCCCTCTACTTTCACAGTGGCAATGTAACCACGGTATCTTACAATGCCAACACCTAAAGTAATCAATTTTAATTCAGAAAGAAGACAATTCAAAACTTCTTTTCTATTTTTCATAAGCAAAAAATGACTGACAATACATCCAAAACTTCAATATAGTGTTGTTTATAATCCTACCAGTGTTGTTTATAATGCTATAAACCATGTCAAGACAATGTTGTCTTACAAGATAAGGAAAATAGAATCCATATCATTAGATAAAACGAAGTAATAGAACTAAATAGATCACATAAATGTATCTATTACAAAACCAAAAAATAAAATACAAATTCAACAATACAAGCTTCAGGTGTCATCCAAATCAGTATCATCTTCAGACAGTAAATCTGGTTCCTCATCTGAACTGTGTAGAATGTCATTTCCCTCATCCTCGACAAGCCAAAATTCATCATTAGTTGGTGCTTCACCACTACTTTTCTCAATCACTTCAGCATCAAGAGTTTCACCCTCCAAATCGTCCCTATTTAAAGGGAGTGGATCCATATCCAAATCTGCCTCAACAACAATATCCATGATGCTTGGTTCATTCTCTTGATATGCTACAATGCCCTCCATTTCATCATCTACTCCGGCTTCATCCTCTACTTCAGGTACATCAAACGAGTTTCTGTTTGTTATATCTTGAACTACCTCCCATGTCCCTTGTAATTTATTATCTTTGACATAGAAACATTATTTTGCTTGATTTGCTAGTACAAACGGTTCATCTTTGTATGCTCTACTGGCTACATTTATGCTCGTGAAATAAGCATCTCTATGTATGCCAGTTCGAACGTCAAACCAATCACATTTGAAAAGAAAAACTTGTCTCCCCAAAGGATATTGCAACTCGATGATATCTGTCAGGACACCATAGTAATCTTGGGTTTCTCCTTTCACTAGCACACCACTATTTTGTGTCCGTCGATGTCGCTCCCTTTCCTTAGTATGAAACCTAATTTCATTTACAATACATGCAGAATATCGATTTACTCGAGTATCAGATCCATAGGCTAATGAATACAGATCATCACAAGTTGTTGCCTTATCACGATGACGCATTTCCTTTATCTATTAAAAAAAATTTAATGTGTTATCTAAATACATAATGGCACATCATTTAAATTAAATAAAATAATTTGATTTAAGTATGTCAAATATATACATGATGGACTTACTTGTGTTTCGAACCATCTCGGGAATTCTTTTGCATGTCTTAAAGGAACATTGCGTGGGTTATTTATTGTCAGTGCTGCCTTGTGTTTACTAAATAATTATAGTGTGTTAAAATACAATTGTATACATGTATTTAGAAATTGACAATATATTCAAAAAAACTGATAAGATCTGATATACAATAAGTTACTTACTCTTCCCATTCCATGACTTCTTCACAATTCCTTAACACATACGATCGAGCCATGCCCATGTCTGCACGGTTCAATATCTCCATACTTTGTGCCCCTAGAGGTCGAACCACTTGCTTTAGATCTGAAAAAGTGGACCAACCATTGTTACAGTCTCCCTCACTATTTCTCTCTTCTCGATTGAATCGTGTCTCAATCCCTTGAAGAAACTTTGAACAAAATGTGAGGCACTCATTGTCCACGTATGCTTCAGCAATGGATCCTTCAGGACGTGCTTTGTTACGCACGTACCGTTTGAGTGTGTGCAAAAATCTAGACAAATTAAAATAATAAAAAATAATTCAATGCAAGTCAAAAATAAAAACTGTCATTAAAGAATGTAAATTTTTAGCGTACTAAAAATATTCAACACCTTTCAATGGGGGTACATCCACCGATATTGTGAGGGCCCTGCGATGATGGCTTCACGAGGCAAATGCAGAGCCAAGTGCACCATTATGTCAAAAAATGATGGAGGAAATATCATCTCCAACTTGCATAGTATAACAACGATGTCTCTTTCCATTGCCTCTAAGACATCAATTTTAACGGTTCGACAACACAACTCCTTGAAAAATAAACCAAGCTCTGCTATTACGTTACAAATATCCGAATCTAAAAATCCTCGTATCCCTATAGGAAGGAGACGCTGTAAGAGAATGTGTGAATCATGACTTTTCAATCCAGATATCTTACAAGTCTGAACATTCACGCATCGACTTATGTTCGATGCATAACCATCTGGGAACTTAACTAGTTTTAGCCACTCACAAAGTTGTCTTTTATCATTCTTTAACAATGTGTAACGTGCTTGTGGCATCTCAAATTTTTCACCTTTACGCATAAGGTGGAGTTCTTTTCTAATCCCCATTGCTGCTAAATCCAACCGACTTTTGAATGTGTCCTTTGTTTTTCCATCGATGCCCAATAATGTCCCCAACACATTATCACATATATTTTTCTCTATATGCATTACGTCCAAGTTGTGTCGTAGCAAAAGCATTTTCCAATAAGGGAGTTCAAAGAAAATGCTCTTTTTTGTCCAATTAAGTTCAAAATCCTCACGAGTTCGCTTCTTATTATTTGGTCCCTTTCCAAAAATAACCTCGGGTATGAGGTTAAGTTGTTCTAGAATTTCATCACCTGTCAACTGCTTCGGTGGGACTCTGTCTTCCCTCTTACCATTAAATTGTTTATAACGCTTCCTAAAAGCATGATCAAATGGCAAAAACATACGACTTCCCAAATAACACATCTTCCGTCCGTGACTCAAATAACAAGAACATGTTTCTTTGTTACAATTTGGACATGCTAGATAACCCTTTGTCATCCATCCGGAAGCCATTGCATAGGCGGGAAAGTCGGTTATGGTCCAAATCAATGCCGCATGCATTTTGAAGTTGCATTTACTATAAGCATCATAAGTCATCACACCATCTGTCCATAATTCTTTCAACTCATCAACCAACGGTCGCAGATACACATCAATGTCATTACCAGGCGATCTTGGACCAGGAATAAGTAGCGACATAAACATATATGGTTCCTTCATGCATATCCAAGGTGGTAAATTATAGGGCACAATCATCACAGGCCACATACTATAGGCATTACTCATGTCACCAAAAGGATTAAATCCATCAGTTGCTAATCCAAGATGAACATTACGAGAATCTGCTGCAAACCAATTATACTTATTGTCAAAATCTTCCCAAACTTGTGAATCAGCTGGATGTCTTAACTCATTTGTCTCCTTCACACGTTTCTCCTTATGCCACCGCATGTCTAAGGCTGTATCCTTTGACATAAACAATCGTTGAAGCCTTGGTTTTAAAGGAAAATGTCGAAGAACCTTTTGAGGGATCTTCTTACCCTTTCCTTCGTGAGGTTTATACCTTGACTCACCACACTGTGGACAATTTTCTTTATCTTCATTCTCCTTCCAAAATAGAGCACAATCATTTTTACATGCATGGATACACTCATATCCGAGACCCAACTCACGCAACAAGCTTTTAGTCTTGTAATGAGACTTTAGTAACACATTGGTGTCAGGAAGCATATCCTTAAATGCCTCAAGCATCATGTCAAAAGCTTTGTTCGTCATTTGATTTATAACCTTCACATGAAACAACTTCAATATCGCTGATAACTTAGAGTATTTTTTACAACCTGCCCACAATTCACATTGTGCATCATTTAGCAATCTGTCAAAACTTCCCCCTCCCACATCAACTTCAGGTGAATCTTCTTGTTGTTCATCATTATTGAAGTTTCCCATTTGTACATTATCCAATAACTCAAATACATTATCAACAATTCTGTCTTCATCATGGACATTTTCCACACTAACATTAGCATTGACATTAACATTATTGTTGTTATAAGAAACCTCCCCATGATATATCCAATTGGTATAATCCTTGTCAATCCCAACCTTATCAAGATGCTTCTCAACATCTTTAATTAGAAGATAGGATTTGCTTTTGCAACGACGACATGGACATCGACACCTACCGGCCGAGTCTGTATGACGACTAGCCACCTCAATGAACTGTTGTATGCCATTAAAATACTCTTGACTGCCCCTAGTGTGATGATGAATCCAAGACTTATCCATGTAACTAGCTGTACAAAACATGAAACGTTGTTTCAGACCTTAATAGAAAAAGGTTCAGTAATTAAAGCCCTTAATAGAATCAAGCACGAAAAAAATTGAACTTCAGATGTGCAGATTTCTGTGCAATTGCTAACTAATTGTCTAGCAAGCCCTAACATGTCACAAAGTAGAATTTGACTGAAGATTGAAAACAAAAATAGGCAGCATTTTAAATCAACTTTTGCAAGGCAAATATGTATAATATATGCTTCCATCGTTTAAATATTTTGGTTATATATATATATATATATATTATTTTTCTTCTTAATTATAAGTTAAGGAGAAGGAAAGAAAATTAAATTTGATGAGTGTTTTGTTTTGTTGATGTCTTCATTTTATATTTAACGATAAAAACTCACCTTATCTAAGCCAGACACATGAACAAGACTGAGTAGCATTGATGTTTATATTTGTTTCTTTGCACCCAAAATAGTGGACATTCTCTCATCAAATCAACCAAAAAAAAGAAAAGGAAGGTTAAAAACACTCACTTTTTATATGCTCACAGCTCTTGCAAAATCTCTCCAGTTAATATTATAGAGTTTGATTAATTGAAATGTTTTCCAAAAGGAAGGATGTTGAACATCATTAAATCCAAAATTGTTCATGAAATTTTTAACTTAAAAAGGCTTACCATTCATCAATTTTGCATCAATAGACTGTGGTATCAAAAATTTCGGGGGGCTGAAACAAATTTCGACTAAATCAATTTGGTTTTGAAAATTGAAATGGTTTGGGGAGTACTGATTTGGACAAGTGTTGGGGGGGGGGGAAATTGGAAAAGGGTGGTTCACCAAGAGAAGAGAGAGATGACCATGTACCAACAACACATGCTTGTGCTTTAAAGATGCGGTTATCATTAATTCTTTTTCTAGAAATACTTATGGGGGAGCGCAAGAGTGCAATTCTAAAAGACAAACAACAGCATACCCTTTTATATTTTGTAGTTAAGTGGACAGAATCAATCACAAATCTGCAGGCCATACTCATTTCAATTATTTCCTGTATATTCAAATTTAACTAAGTTCATACCTGTCGAGGAGATGCTGACTGTGACCTGGATCTCCGTCTGCATATTTTCATAAATAAAAAACCAAAATGTTGATAAAGCTAAGAAATAGAAACCAAAAGACAAAGCATAAAACGTGAAGAGTACAATTAATTCCCAACTACCTCGACCGCTTGACAGGTGATGCAGATCTAGATTTTGGTGGCGATCTGGAAACAGAACCTTCTAAAAATTTGCTGCAGAATAAAAACAAGCAGTGAATATCTCAGGCATGAATATGTTCACATTGCAAAAATTGCAGTCCATACCTCCTATTCCTTTTCAAACTTCTGCTTCTGCTTCTACTTTTACTTCAGCTCCTGGACGGACTGCGCTCATACCTCTTCACCTACCATTCACATACAAACAAAAAATGGCACAAACTTATCAAATAGTACCATTACGCTAAAACCCAAGATGATCCTTTAAACCCAATTAAATGAAGACATGCACGCATTCTCCATAGGACTGAGGCAACCACTTCAAGCTTTTTAATCTAAAATTCTACATATAACAACTGCTATATTGTCACACAAACCCTCTTCTTGTAAGAAAGGAGGATAAATTATGAATCAATTTCTAACAAGCACCTAGATATTCCAAGAAACAGACAAGGCCACTGAGATCAACTAAGAAATATATATCTTAAACATTATAATAAATGAAAGACAAAAATTATAAAATTCACTCGTGTCTATTCAGGCACTAACCTCTAATGTATTAAAAATGATTAGTTTCAATTATCAAGCTCTAAATAATACTTCCAAAACTGACTATCAACTTCACAACAACGTATTTAATATTAGTTGGGTCTAAACATAAGTTTTGACAAGATAAACCTGTGGAACACAGAAAATTGATGGGGGCGGTTATCATTATCAGTGTATCATATATTATCATTATATATGCATTATGCACATTAGACAACGTGATCAAACTTGGATCTCTGTGTTGACTGTTAGGACAAATATATATATATATATATATATATATATATATATATATATGTATATAAACTGAAACCCATATTAATTGAAATCAGAAGCCCTAATTGGCAACTTACCCAAATTGATTGACCCCCAAACCCTACTTAGACCTAATTATAACCCCAATGCCTAATTAGATGTAATATAAAATAATAAAAAAATATGATATCAAATATCAAATTAATGATCTGTATTGCAAAAAAACCTAAAACCAAAATTATTGTACCTTCAGCTTGTGGATTTGGCGAATAAATCTAGTATTGAACGAGCTGATGGATTCGGAAAAGAGAAGCAAGTGTTCAATGAAAGAAGCTAACAGATCAATTCGGTGAATGGAATAAATCTACCATTGAAAGAGTGGAGCATGAGATTGATTCGTGGTTGGGCTTGTGGATCGACTTGCTTCGCCAATGGATACAATCAAAGCAAGGCCGACTTCGAAGCACATGCAACTTCAAGAAGTGACAAGAACTAACGACCTTGTGGATTTGGAGAAAAGAAACAATGTCTGGATCTGATGAGCGATGAAGGAGTTGAATGAAAGAGCTAGGCTAAGCGTCTGGATCTGATCGATGAGCAATAATGGAAAAGAGAGCTAGAGAGCAGGTGATGAAGTATTGATCTGTGTGTGATTATATATCGACGGAGAGTCTAAAAATGGTCAAAAATGGCGTAGTACAGGTATTTTGGCCAAATAAATTTGGTGTTTGCAATCCCGCCAAACTGTTTCGCACACGCGCCATAATTTTTGGGACTTTTTGGGACGGTCCAAAATTACCGTCACCAATAAGTAGGATTATTAGGGACGGTTTTTGGACTTTTTGGGACGGTTCAAAAGTACCGTCTCCAATAAGTAGGGTTATTAGTGACGGTTTTTTGACTGTCACTAAAGGACTGTTCCTAAAAAGCCTAGTGTTCCCAAACCTTAGTATCATTAGTGACGGTCCAAGTGCACTGTGCCTAAAAATAGGAGTATTAGCGACGATTTTTTGGGCTGTCCCTAAAGGACTGTCCATTAGTGACGGTCCAAGTGCACCGTGCCTAAAAATAGGAGTATTAGCGACGGTTTTTTGGTCTGTCCCTAAAGGACTATCCATTAGTGACGGTCCAAGTGTACCGTGCCTAAAAATAGGAGTATTAGCGACGATTTTTTGGACTGTCCCTAAAGGACTGTCACTAAAACCCTGATTTCTTGTAGTGATATTTTGAATATGAAAAATATGTTTGAAAACTTGTTTAGAGGTTCAAAAAATTTTTGAGAGAGTTTGAGAAAATTTAAGATTTTCGGGTTGGCAGGGCGGACACGGGTCAGGTGGACCCAGTAAACCAAAATTTTTTTGGTAAAAACTTATTTTTGGTTTTAAACCAAATGAAATGTTAAAAGAGTTAAGGAAGTGATTTCAAAGGCATAGCCGCTTTCGAAATCGAAAACAAAGGTCGGAAGGGTACGTTTAATGGCCTAGGGGCATTTTGGTCATTTTGTGCCCCAAGATATTATAAATATCTACATGGATGGAATCCCATCCATTTTAGAAGCTAGAGATAGCTGGCCATGACTCTCTCTTTCTCCCTTTTCATCTCTTCTTTTCTCTCTTCATTTTGGAGGCTTTGGACTTAGATTTGGAGATTCCCGAAGAAGGACAACTTATTCTACACAACAAGGACTTCGGTTTGAATAGAACAAATTTTGATTTTGACAATGTGAAGCTTGGAGGATTCTAGGGTTTTGATAGAGGAAGCTTGAATTTTGAGGTAGTGGTATTTTTTCTCTCTTAGTCATCGATTCCTAGGATATTAGTGAGTTTGAGAAAGTTTGGGTTGGGTTTAGCATGCTTGGGGAGGCTGGTATGGTTGTTACAATTTTCTTCTCATTCATTGTGGTTAAATGCATGTTATTGTTGTTCATATTTGTGATATATGATGATTGTGAGTTCATACATGAATATCTGTGAATTGTCAACACATGATTGAATTATGTGGATTTATATGCATGTATGAGATATATATATATATATATATATATATATATATATATATAATGTGGACATATAGGTGATTATATGTGATATGTGAGGACATGGTCTATGCTAGAATTGAAATAAAGCATAAGTAATTGTTGAAGAGCATGAGAAATGTGCTTTATGTGGTATATTGCCTAATGTGCATATATAAGTCAGAGTTTTGTCCAAGTGAGTTATACATGGAGTTCGGAGTTGTCCAATCATGTTATGGAAGTGGTAAAACTATTCCACTAGGTATGACCATTGGAGTCATCCAATCGTACCAAGGTTTAGGCCTAGAAATTGAAGTTGTCCAATCAAAATGAAAAGACTAATATGTTGCCAAGAATGTATGATCTTCAGAGTTACCCAATCATATAAGTGTCTGTTAAAATTGCAGAATGCTTCACCACGGTCTTCGGAGATGATTCAGATGATGATGAACTCAACATTAGGTTTTCGGATCAACAAGAGTCGGGCTGGTTGATAGTAAAAAAGCCTGCTGAAGAAAAGTCCTCTCACATTGGGACTATTAGAAACCTCTGGTAAAATGCCCCCCCGTAACCCAGTAGATAAAGTACATTACATAGTTCATTTTAGGGATTGACGACTTACCCATTCAGTGACTTTGGCACTGGACGTTCCCAAAATGGGTACTATTGGGTTGGGTGAATTCAATAATAGACGCATGTTGGCACTCCAGCCTTCTAGAGTTGTCCAACACTACATAACCGTCAGAGTTTACCAATCATGTATAAGTATCGAATTATGACCGAAAAAGATGTATATCTTAAGATGCTTATGTGTTTAACTATTAAGCATGAGGAATGTTTTAAATGCATATGTGTATGGATTGTATTGAGTTGACTTGACATGAAAACAATGATTATGTCATGTAAACTAGCAACATTATGGGTGCATATCATGTAGGTCGATGTCGATTCGATGCCTACGTGGGTTGGAGCATTCATACTGAGCTAGTTGTTTTGCTCACCCCTCTTCCCCCCCTCCCCCCCTAAAAAAAAACTTTTACAAATAAGGCATCGGCAATAGATGGGACTTGAGTAGCCAAGTGGAGTTCTTAGTAGCATTTTTAAGTTATTTTTTTGGGTATTGTATATATTGATGTCCATGTCAGCTTGTGGTATGTTGATGTTTGTAGAAGTTGTTGTAATGAATTAACAACTTAAAATTTGAAAACTTTCATATGTATAGCTTATGATTTTTGGAGAGATGTACGAATGAAATGCATATTTTGGATCAAATGTATGAGATGTATGATTATATAGTGTTTTATTTATGTTCCAAAGTATCATGAGTGGATATGAGGATAAAGAACACATTTGGACATTTGAGGATTCTGCAGAATTTCCAATCGAGAGATTGCAATGCATCGTAATCACCATTACGATGGATCGTATTTCTACAATGCATTGTAATCCCTATTGTGATGGATCGTAAAAATGTTGAGAAAAATGAGTTGAAACCTGCGCGTTTCGCAGGATGTAGCGATATATCTACAATATATCATGGATTACAATATATCGTAATCTCCATTACGATGGATCATAATTCACAGTGAGGCTAAAAATTGAAATGTTGTTTGGACATGCATACGTGGTCATGTGTGGTGCCCATTGATGATGATTTGATGTAGAGTTATACATATATAATCGTATGTATATGATTAAGCTTCCGTGGTATCTGAAAGTAGATACAGTTCATTAAGAATTAAAGGACGGACTCACCCTCAGGATTCGGACTCTGAGACGGAGTCTCCGGTGACTCGGCTTTTGGGGCATGATAGCGTGGTATCATAACATGCTTATAGTGAAGGGTGTTGATGTTTGACTTAATCACCCCCTTTCCCATGTCTTTTCGGGTGTTGGAAATCGGGGCGTAACATTTCACCTCTGTCTCGATGAGCAAGGGAACAAAGTACCTTCCTTGAATTGCCTTCACCACATTTGCAGCACTTGGTTCAAAGATTATTCACTTAAAGCCCCACTCAACAACAATGATAATAGTATAATACCATATCATTATACTAACATGATCATATCACCTGTGAAGTGTTTTAATTGGCCCATGATATCATGCTAGCAAAAGGGCATGATATCACTCTTTCACGAGAGTTTTATTGTAATGTCTTTGGCTCAGACAAACACCAAATCAAGAATTAAGTTTAATTCTGATACTTTTTTAACAGATTGAACGTTTGTCTTCTGACTTAAAAGTTAACTATTGGATAGTGTTGCATACACATCCTAATAAACCCGTGACCTTCTCCATTCGGATCCAACCTAGGACAAGAACCTCTAACATTGGGCTTAGCAAGGCTGGTTTGGGTATATCTTCAAAACTCAAGTCAGCCCAAAATATATGTGTGTGTGTATATATATATATATATATATATATATATATATATTGTCAATAATTATGGTGTTGGCCTTTCAGAGCATCTCATAATTTATCACCTACATGCATCTCTCGTTTCACATGCACCAAACTGAGGGTGGGAGGCTTAAAAAAAAAAAAACTGAGGGTGGGCCCAAGATAACCCAGCCCACCTTGCTCCTTTGCTCTCCCACCAGGCCTAGCAAGAGGCCCAATTCCAGGCCCATATAATAAGAAAAGCAAGAGGTACAACTTCGAGAAGGATAAATTTCTAGAGATTTCAGACGTCAGATATTTTGACTGCAGACGTTGACCATAATGAGCGCCATCACTCAACGGAGAACGTACTCCGCATAAGCACCAAAAAACCTTAAATTTAACATTTTGATCGCCCCTCTCTCTCTCCTCTCTCTCTGAGTCTGGGATCCATAGGTCGACATCAATCTCTGCAGAAAGGTATTTTGATCTGTAATCCTCTTATTATACTTCCTTTTTTGGGTTATACTCGTTTCAGAAAATCATACATGTATTAATTGACCATGTGTAGGGCTTGTTTATGGGTCCGTTGCCCTAGAATTCTATTATTGAAAATTTATTATATGATTTTTGGGGTTATTTAATTGGTTTTTTCCTCATATATGTAAGATCCATTTGAGGTCTCCAATTGTTTCATTTTCTATAATTTTCCTGGAGATGCCATAGATGAATATGCAGCTATATTATGTATATATGTATGTCTATACTCATCGTATCCTCATGTGATTTTTGTTTTTTTTTGGGTAAATTAGGGGCTTTTAGTAGCTTTAGGATGTTGAAGATCAAATGATTGAGTAGGCCACTGCTTAATTTAACCTGGTTTGAGAGTGAATTAAGGATCTAAGTAATGATGTTTTAAACAAAGTGCGTTCTTATATTATGTTGAGACCCAGATCAATCTATTGTGTTTGTGGCTTTCTTTCTGCTTAGCCCGGAAATAATGTAACAAGGGAAATGCTCTCGAGTCCGAAAAGCTGAGGTGGGGCCCACAGCTCCTCTGCTGTCAGCCTATATATCACCATGTAATTAACATAAACTCGGGTACGTGTCTGTTGTAGGTATGTGTTTGAGTCGAATGTGAAATCTCTAAACAGAAGATACCCGGAACACTGCTAAATAATCGAATCACTTAGTATTTTTATTTTATTTTTTAGAATAAAATAATGTCTGTCAAATAGTGCTCAATATAGGTATTTCACTAAATTTAATGTAATAATATAATAAAATTAAATTTATTGGACACTCTTTTTAGGTGCATGTCCAACCAAAAGTGTTGGATAAATATGTTATATCCATGTCCAAGTATCGTGTTCGACATGGATGTTTCACCTACTTTTGAAGAGTCCATGTAACATAGGGCAGAACTTGGATATACGTGCACGCACAAAGGAAAAAGAGGAAGGGGGTGGGGTGAGGGGTCAGCCCACAGGGCTTGTTCGATGCTTAAGATATAGTAATAATTCCTGATCACATTAGAGTTTTTTTTTTCTCTTTTTTAATTTTTTACTCAAAGCCCCACTTCGTTCCTATGGGGTTTTGAATGCTCGACCTTCGGTGAGGTAATACCATTAGGCTCAGCACTCGGTGGTTATCACGTAGGAGTTAATATATATATGTTTTGACTTGTTGCTTAGAACCATGGTTCTTGATTGTTTACAACGTATAAAATATTAATGGCCTCCATTAGTGGTTTTCACTTTTCTCCAAGTGGTCCAGTAGAATATCTTTCATCGTGATTGACCGATGTTGTTATAGTAGTACTAGCAGTGACTTCGGTACAAAATTTCTGAAACTTGAAAGGAAAATGTTGTTGGCAAATTGGTTAGATTAACTGTGAATTTTTTATATTGTTTCCTTTCTTTGGGCAACTTTATGTTAACATTTGGAGAAAATGAATGAATTAAACAATACCTGAACTTTTACACACACTTATTAGTTTTTTCTTTATTAAGGTGAAGGACACTGGAAACCTGCGATGGTTAGAGCTTATGCACAAGAGCATGTTTACAAGCACCCTTGGGAGCGAGTAACATCTGCATCATGGCGGAAATTTGCTGATCCCGAGAACAAGCGTGCTTTATCCCACATCCTTGAAGTTGACACTTTGAGCCGCAAGCTTGACCCTCAAGCTGGAAAGCTCTATACCACGCGTGCCATTACTATCCATGCTCCAGGACCATGGTTCATTCGCAAAATTGTTGGTCAGGATATCTGCCATTGTGTTGAATCAACAGTTGTTGATGCCCATTCTCGATCGATGCAGCTCACCACCCGCAATATCAGTCTCGAAAAGTTTATAGAGGTGGAGGAGAAAATTAGGTATGAACCCCATCCTGATAATCCATATGGGTGGACAGTTTGCAGGCAGGAGACTAGCATACGTATAAAGCCGTTGTCAGCACTGGCATCAATGGCAGAGAAGATCGAGCAACGATGTGTTGATAGGTTCCAGCAGAATAGTGTGAAAGGTAGAGAAGTTATGGAGAGGATCTGTAAGTATCTTGAAGCTGAATCTGCTGGGATTTCACTCTGATTTTGAATCGCTCACTTTGATTTTGCAGCATTTTAGGGGTTCTTTTTTTAAAGAAAGAACATGAGAATTGAGTGACTTCTTTACTTTCATCTTGGGCTTCTTTTAGAGAAGAAATTAACATAACAATATAAGATTTTAAAACAGTGGAGGTTTGATCTTTTGAGTCCCTCTGTTGGACATTCAAATTTTAGTGTAATAAAGGGTACCTTGGCACTTCCATGTTCTGGTGCATTGTCTTTGCATATTATTTTAGAAAAAAAATGAAAAGTATTGTGGTGTGTTGTCCTTTAACATCAAATAGGCCAAATAGGATTATTTTTACATGTCAGTTAACAAGATTTGGTGTATACAACTTTGGATATCTTCCATTAGCATAGCTTTGTTCCTGTGGTGTAACATGCTTCTTCAATATGCATCATGCTATTGGGAAAGATAGTGGCTTTTTGTAGTTTATGCTAATAGCTTGTCTGTATGGAAGAAATGTTAAATCATTGTAGGATTCAAACGTACTACTACAACTTTGCAGCTTTTTAACAGCTAATAAAGGGAGCTAATAGTTGGCAATATATTGAAGTTTTGGTTGGTCTGTATCTTCATTATGGAAGTCAATCCATGCTGTGTTCATGTAAGGTGTTTGATGTACTCATATCTATATTTCCTTTCGGGGGTTGGTGTTATTTTTGTATACTCAATTTAGTTCTATGGTTTATGTAATGGGATGCGTGATTGGAAATTTCAGAATGATCCGTTAGCTGCATTATCCTAATTATTTTGTTAGGACTAGTTACTAGCTACTCATTTGCACCCCATTAATGAATACATGTGAACTATAATTTCTTGGACAACCCTGCAAGTGACTTGCACCTTGGGATTTTTTACTGTAAATTTTTTTTGATAGATATAAACATTGTGGAGGTGCATGTGGTATAGTCTCTATATGAAGTTGATGTTCTTTCTTCTAGCGGTTGCTTGTGAAATTAAAAATGGTTTTGTATAAGTTGTGTAGAAGCTGTGTATTAGCAATTAGATCAACTCGTTTCTTCGAATGACTTGTATATTAGGGATATCCTGTCCCCAAATGATTGACCTGCATCACAGCATGGCTTGACGTTCTGTTGTGGGATCATTTGGATCCTCTCTTGTGCATCCACAAGCAGAGTGGACCTGACAGCCTGTGAGGTGATTTTCACCATTCTCTTTGTCTGCATTGGACTGTTCTAATGGATCGGGCTATTGGTAAGTGTTGTCTACCTGTTTATTTATACTCAATTCTTTTTTCATCCGGATTCAATCTGGGATAAGTCTCTTTGTTGCGGTACCAGGTCAAGAACTGGGTCTAGTTTTAATATCAATTGTAACGTACCAATGATCCAAAAGTCTAAACTTGCTAGAATTGGACACTTACTAATGACGCAAAAGTCTAAGTTATGAAGTAGTGTTGTTTATCTGTCTATTTATAAAACTCAATCTCTTTCCATCGGAATCCAATATCTAATGTGGGACAAGTTTTTTTTAACAACTGTACAGTGCACAAGAGAAGATATAAAAGTGTAGAGCACAGAGATATCCAAGTATTTTGGACGGTTTATAATAATTGAATATACCTTTATATTTAGCAGTGGACATGGTTTAGCTCTGTATATGTAGCAATTCAACAATTGGATAATGGTTTAGCTCTGTATATGTAGCAATTCAACAATTGGATAATTGTTTTCTTATTACCTGTTTTATACGTATACGTATGCTCTTAGCTGTTCTTGGGTTTGAAATGTAATTTGAAGATTTCTTCCAATGTAAAAGATATTTTAAGCATAGCCTTTGTTACTTTATAATTAAGTTGGACCGTTTCTTACATATTGTATAATGTATATGATGCAAATTGTAGGACTTAAAAAAGAACTGGAAACATATAAATAAGGATTTTAAGATGAACGATATGTGTTGACTTTAAGAAAAAATAACTGTCAAATAACAGCCAATTATACACTCAAAATAGTCTTGGTTTTGTTTTTGAAAAGCAAGGCAGGACCAGAGTATTTTGTAAAGCTCTGAAATAGTCTTCCTGGAGCTTGCTGAAATGTTAAAAATTGAGAGAGCCAAGTGTTATTTTATAACCAATTCAATATTTAATTCTCAATAAATTATGCTTATTCATTCACAATGTAATATAGATATCATTTAAAAGAATAAATGTCATTTAAAATGGAGTAAAATTTTAAGTGAAGGAGATTTCAATTCTCACTCAAACTATTAAAAAAATTTTTAATTTATAATTAGCAATTAAAATTTCTACTCTTAATTTTGTTTTAAGAATAAAATCTTACGCTACATTTGGTACGCATGAATGAAATGGAATTTAAGTGGGAATGGAATGAGAATGAAAATGAAAATGGAATGATCATTCTCATTCTATTGTGTGGTTGCAAATATGAAATGATGTAAGAATGGAATGATCAAATTGAATTATGCAATATATAGCCCTCCCACTGACAAATAAATTAAACTAACAAAATGAAATTCTTTTATATTTTCTTTTAAAAGAAATGATGGTGGTGGTGGT
This sequence comes from Cornus controversa, assembly GCA_026545225.1. Classification (NCBI taxonomy): domain Eukaryota; kingdom Viridiplantae; phylum Streptophyta; class Magnoliopsida; order Cornales; family Cornaceae; genus Cornus; species Cornus controversa. The sequence goes on from CM048852.1 coordinate 25,799,630, forward strand.
AGAAGGCAATGGCGGTGGTATTGGAAGGTATCAGTGGTGGTGGAAGGCGGCAGTGGTATAGGTGGTGGTAGTGAAAGGCGACAACAGTTGTGGAATGTGGCAATGGTGTAGGTGGTGGTGCTCGTGGAAGGTGACAATGGTGGAAGGCAAGGGTTGTGTTGGAAGACGATGGTGGTGGCGATGGTAGAAGGTAGTGGTGGTGGTGAAAGGCAGTAGTGGTGTAGGTGGTGGTTGAAGGCAGTGGCGATGGTGGAAGGCGACGACAATGGTGGAAGGAGGTGGTGGTGTTGATGGAAGGCGATAGTGGTAGAAGGCGATGACGGCGATGGTGGATGGCAGTGGAGGTGGCGATGGTGGTGGAAGGCGATGGCGGTGGCAATGGTTGTGTCGACAGTGAACTTGGAAAATGAGGCTTTTTGGAACGTGATTCTTTTTTTTAAAAAAAAAAAATTACTTGGGAATAGAATGGTCATTCCATGAATTGAGATATGGAATGAATTTTCATTCTAGAGAATGGACCTGGAATAGTCATTCCTACTTTAATTTTTCTACCAAACAAAAGAATAGTTGGAATAGACATTTCATTCCATTACAATCCCGTACCAAACATAAAATTAGTGAGATGTAGTAAACGGGTTTTCTTAACTCGAGTCACGTGGCATACTTGGAGGTTGGACTCAAGATAGGAAGCACAAATACTTTTCTTGGAGTGTCGTGGTGGTATCAGATACTAGAACGCTTGTCAGACATGCGAACATGGTTCAGACATGATTAGAAGTGTTCTGAATTTTGAATATTTTATTTTTTAGTTGGACATGGCTGAGACACGACAAGAACACATTTTGAAAATTTTCAAAACACGATAGGGTGATTTTGTAATTATGTTTTTAGAAGAATGGAATTCAATGCAATTTAAAATATATTATAAGTTAATAGGAAAAAATAATATAAATTTTAAGAAAACAAAAATAATAAACATCTAACTTTAAGTTCCAAATTAGTGATTTTATTCCATGGATAAAATGACAAAAATTATATATATTTTTTATATAATAATATATTATATTATTATGTATTCTATTTTTTTAAAATTTGTATCCGTGTCCCAAAAAATAAATAAATAAATGTAATTTAAAACTTCCATCTTATAAACGTAGCTTTTATGTGCTACCTGTTATACTAACTTATTGAGACTGGACAGAAAATTCATTGAGCGACGTTTATTATATAATTGGTTGTGTGTGTGTGTGTGTGTGTGTGTCTTCTGCGTATGATACTATTGGAATAGTATAATTATAAAATGTTGCAAATAAAAATTGTACGAGTGTTATTTATTATATCTTAAATTTTAGTTTTATTATCCACACATTTGTTGTTTGATCCAGCAAACCTTTAAAAACCCATTTATTCATTAATTCTGGATTATATTGGAAAATTCACTATCTTAAAATTGTTGTGGAGAACAATGAAAAACAGTGATTATGAAACAGAGGAGAGAGAAGATGCTTAGGCAAATCACGTTCGGAATAATATCCTATCCCCAGAATTCGATGCCCAACTCTGGAAGATAAGCAATGAATCTAATGCAAATCTATACGCATCAATAGATCAAAACCTTTTTTCTATTATTTTGCTCGAAATAACTGCTCTCAAACTCGATCAGTCCATTTTTTCTTTTTTGACATAAAAAGGAGAAAAGAAAAGAAAATTACATAGGCATCCAAGGAAAAAGTGTTGATTTTTGAAAGCTAATAATAAATAAACATGTCACCAAACACACAAAAATAATAACAGCAAATTCATTGGGCATTTTTGAAAACAAAAAATTTCACAACATCAAAGCTCAAGAGTATCTATTGGAAATAACCAAACATGCTTACACACCCATCCAGCTCACAGAAATCAAACAAGTTCATCAAACCCATTCTATCAATAAAAGTAAAACACACCATGCATAACATTGATTTGCAACAAAGACTATAGTAAATCTAAATACTTAATTTCTAAATACTTTTTCGAATTGAAACTTCTGTTTCACTACAACATTTGTTTACATAGCAAACATAACCAGAAAACCAGTCACATTGTATAATATATTATCCCACAACCACCCACGATAGAAAGAAGATCCAAAGAAGGGAAAATATATATAAGATGAAAGGAAAAAAAAATGATGCTTGTGATTTGTAAATAATGAATCCCAAATGGTTAAAAAAAAAGAAGTTAAGTCAGGTCATAACCACAAACTATCTACTTTTTTCATACGGATTCACAACACATACTCTCTACCAGCCAAGAGCATTATATGATGCTAGTATTTTCAGATGCAATACAATGCACGTTTTGTGAGTGGCTCCGGGGTGTCAAGGACTCCTCTCACCCAGAAGCAAAGTAATAAGGTTTTCTATTACCTGACTGAATTGCTTTTGGCGCGCCTCGCACCAAGTGTGCCTTCAATAACAATGATCTGCACTACACCAAAACAAGATTCTGCAAGCATGAATAACAACAAGGACTAAAGCCCACTATAGCAAGAGAAGAATGACTATTCAGTGCACTACCCAATTCTTTAGAAGAATTGGCAAACATGGTTATGTATGTTTGTCCTTGTAAATTTACTGTATTCAGCATATGCATCAATGTTACTTTGTATTCATTAGAACTACAAATAAGTAAAAGATGACTAAAATATGTAACAAGTCATTCATTATAATCAATTGCAGCAGAGATGGTCACTTCATCAGTGTGAAACAAAGTGTTAGATAAGTATCGTGTCTACAGGTGTCCAACATGGCAATTTTAAGTGGAGTGAAGTGCATGCCCATAGGAATTAGGAAGAAACAAAAGAAAAAACTGAAATTCCAATAACCTGAAAGAAAATCATGCTGCAGATAAAAAACATTGATTTATAGAACTCATGAAGACAGCAGGAGAGTTCATTCATTTTTTCATAAAAAGGAACCTAAAAATGTAAAAAGCATATACTAGAACGATATAACACAAAAGCAAAACAGGATAAGGAACCTAAAAATGTAAATAACGTACACCACTAGAACGATATATCACAAAAGGGTATCATTAATCAATGTTCTCTCACGCACACCACATTAAAACACAGCAACTAACAGTGAAACAAATATACTTACTTGAGAGTTGCACTTTGGGTGCAGCGAGGAAAAAACAAATGAACAACAAACAAAACAAAACAAAACAATCACAAGTAAATATACAAGTTGGGTTCTCTCAAAAGTGAAGTATTTTTCCTTATTCAGTATTGTAAAATTAAAGGATGAAATTTGCAAACTTCCATTAATTCGTAATATAGAGGCGAAAAATTAATATCAACTTTAACAAATAAACCACATGGAGAACAAATAATATACAAATACAAACTCAACGAAGTTATTATTGTTGCATGCTACAATGGAGAGTTCAAACATCACAATCTAATATGTAATAAGTTTCTCACTTAGCCGTCAATAAATCAAAAGAAGAAGAACACCACCACCACCACAAAATAATAACAAAAGAAGGCACAAGTAGTAGTACAAAGTTGCAAAATAAGAACAAATATACGCACAGAAGAGAAGTAAACAACATTAATAATTGATTTTGAACTACTAAAAAGAAAACTGCAATTCAAAGCAAAGTCATTTGCACTTGGTCAAATGTAACTAAAAACTACGAATCAACCATGCATAGATGGTACCCAAAGCATTTAAGTTTAAAAGCATTTTGATATTCCACATGCCAGCCTATATGTATTAATAGAGAGATGCTACGAAACCCAAAAGCATAATTTACAAAGCCAACCACAACAATATCCATGAATGTCTTGCATATTATCTAGAAAACAGCACATGCCCAATTGACAAGTACCCTAAGAGAGATATGTCATATCAACCAAGATGACACATTACGAAGCTAACCACACTGACGCCCATCAAACCAGCACAAAGACTTAAGACACTGAAGCAACAAACAAATTCTTGCCAACGACACGGAATATAGAGTTCTTCAAACTGGAGAGATGTCCTAACTGTCACCCAGGATATATAGCAATATAAGAGGACATCCAAAGCAATACGCAGCCACATAAGTGTCATTGATGAACAAGAATCAGCAAATTTCTGCATATGAACTTCAATCCAGTAGCTCTAGATTTTGTCAAGCTTTTCTGCCTTGACAACTGGATTGGCTTTAGCAATAGCATCCTGAGCAGCGGTGCGGTAATCAAATGGGCAGTCATGCTTGTCTGAGTAGCGATGCGATCCACAGAACATATTACCACAACGACACTTGAACCCAGTTAAGCCAACACGTTTCCTACAAGTGCTGCATCGACTAGGACCCTCCTTTGCCTTGGCCTCACCAATTTCCCCAGAACCACAAGCATGAGCTGGCAGTGGAGCAATGGTCTTTGCTTTCACTGAATCACTTTGCACATCCACTGTGCCAGCAATGATGGGTTCCTTTCCATTGCCACTTGATGATCCATTAACAATATTCTCAATGGATGAAGCAGCAAGTTTTGCCTGTTCTTTTTTCAGTACCAAGTCCCTGTGGCACTTGGAACACATGTTCATGGTCGCCGCACTTCCAAAGAAGCCACAGTTATTGATGCAAAGAATAGGACCTTCAGGAGGAGGTTGGCATCCCATCTCATCATGCTCCATTTTTTCAGCTCTCCTGCATGAAATACACTTGAGAATCTACAATCCAGAATTAAATTTAAAATCACCTAAGAAAAAGAAAAAGAAAAAGAAAAAGGAAAAGTAAATTCCTACCCAACCTCTATAAAGATTAAATAGTTGAATTGAGATTCACTCACTCTATTATATGGAATGGCCACAACTAGTATGGAATAGATAGAACCACAAGATCAGTGTGAACTAAACAAGGCCAGACAGAATTGTCATGCACCCACTCTATTATATTAAAATATAAATTTCTTAACGTGGCCCTCAAAACTTCCTATGACAACCTCCAAAAAGGATTAAATTTTCAAGAAGTAATTAAGTAAAAATTGTAAGTTACCACACAGCTGAAGAGGTATCTCCACTGGGCTATTACTGATGACTCTTGCTTATTCCAAATTCCCTCATACAAACTAATGGCATGTGCCCTCTATAAATAATTGGGAACATGACAAGCGCATATTGAAAAAGTACAGGATAACAGGATGAAGGACTAATACCAAATTGATTATTCAAAGATAAACTCCAAAGCTAAAGAAGAAAACAACAGGAGGATGTATAAACATACTAGAGAATCAATCAGAAATCTAAACATAAAGTAAATCCACATGTATGGGTCTTAAACCTTCCAACTGAAGTAACCCCAATGGAATAAAAAGTTTAGTAAAAAGATTTCCCCCAATATTGATGCATAATAGAAGATCTTTTCCCTAAAGTACAGCTTAATTAAAATTACAAAGTAATTGTCTTTCTTTAAAGATCAAAAAGTAAAGCAATTTTTTTTTATCTAAAAAGTAAAATAACTACTTTTAAAAAAGCTATTCAATTAGAAACAATGCCCAACTTAACAGAGAAGATATTATAAGTTTCCCAAGTTTCAATAAAGAACATGACTTTAAATAAAAGTAACCCTCAAGCAATTTTCTCATATAACGAATATTACCAAGAACTAATTTCCAGTAGAATACACGGATCCTAAAGAAACAATTTTTACCAATCCTAATCAATTTGTAGACCATTTCTTATCATTCTGTTAATCCTCTAAATTCTGCACGCTAATAGAAAAAATTCAACTATTTCGACCTTAAAAAACCTCAACCAAAATCATTGAAACACATACAATTCAAAATCATAACTTCACATTCGATTTTATAACACATCAAAGCCCTAACTCTAAATTTCGTAAATTCATCAGCAAATTTGAAAACCCTAACCTGTTCGCTAGGATAACAACCTCTTCGAAAATTCAATTCCTCTGGCCCAGCTCTAACCTCAAAATCGCATCAGATGAGTCCTGTATTCATCAAATAAAAAAACCACGATTCGATTAAACAACAGATCGATACATAAAACATATATAAAAGTTATACATACAAACATATGCGCATAAACATGTATATATAGAGAGAAAAACTTGTCAAGAAATTAGAATGCTAACCCTAGAGATAGATGTAGATCGTCGGAGAGGGAGAGGGGGAGGGGGAGAGAGAGAGAGAGAGAGGGGAGAGAGAGAGTTTGTGATATGCGTTTCTCTCTCCGTCTCTTTCTTTGATTTCTATATAGGCGACGCTCTCTCTGCCAAGTGAAGGATTTTTATCGATGAATAGCTATTTGTTGCCTTCGTTTACGTAACTCATGCTCCATTTTTCGCCCTTACTCGGACTTACATTAACGGATTTGCCATTGTCACTGCGAATGAATACCTCAATTTTTTTTTTTTTAAATAACCAAAATTTTATAATAATATTTTTTTAAAAAAATATTGACATAATGTGTTGATCAATTAGAATATGAGCACAGGAGAGGTAAAAGAACATAATAGGATCTTTTATCTCATTTTTACATCAAAGGTATTGAGTTAGGAAAATGGAGAATTGCCTTAGTATAGCAGTTTACATACAATAACTTTTTTTGAGTTTTTGATTGATTACACTCGAATAAAACTTCTGAAAAATGGTATATTGTGTTTCTGGATAAATTATTAATTGCAATGGTAATACCAATTCATATAAATGAAATGGTATCACAATCCAATGGATGCAAGTCATGTGATAAAAAACATAATTCGCTTGTATTATATGGTTGAACGTAAGGGTGTACAAAAAAACCATTAGAACCGGAACTAGAACGGTAAGAAATCATACTTGAATCAAATCGAACCGTAGCTACAATTTCAGGTCTAATTTTTAAGAACCGTTAGACTACGGTTCCGATTCCAGGACCAGCAGAACCGAAAGGAACCGGAACCGTGAGATATATTATATATAATACATAATTATATTTATATAATATATAATATAATAAATAAGTTTACCTAAGTTACTGTTACACACTTACACGACTACACTTACACAACAGAATTCTAAGTTCCTAACCTTTGTCTTCCCTCAATTCCAACTTCTAACTTTTCACACAGCGCCGCACAATCACCTCACCTCAAACACACTTATGAGCATCAACAGAAGTAGCTTGCTGAGCAAAAATGAAAATCCAGGTGCAAGTATGATGTCAACAAAATGAGAGTATTGTGAGTATATATATTGTATTTCAAATTACGGATGTGTTGGCTTTTAAACTTAAGATCTTTAGTTTTGAGTAGATTTTGTCTCTTTGTTTGATTTTTTTTTATTGATAATGACGATAGAGAAAAAAAGATTGAACTTTGTTATTTTTTTTTGGTAAATGTAGATTTTGACCTATTTCTAAGATCGAAACACATGAAAATTTGGAAGAGAGAATTCTGTTTCTTTTTGTTCATAGAACACTAGCAAGGCATTTTAATTATCCGTAGTAATTTTTTTTTTTTTTTTTTTGTATGGAGCTTCACAAATGTTCAATTGATTCATTTAAAAAAAAAAAACCAAAAGAATGTGGTTCGAAATTGAACTGTGTTCAGATCAATTTTACCTCCCAACGATTTCAGTTTCGGTTCCAAAAATCAGGAACCGTTGGTCCCGATTTCGGTTCCTCCAGAAATCATAAAAAATCGAACCATCTTTATTGGTTGCGTGATACAAGTGGATCATGTTCTTTTATCATGTGATTTGCATTCATCTGATTGTGATATCACGTTAGTCGTGTAGCATGATATTACCGTTGTAACTAATAATTTATCGTATTTCTCTAAGTTTACACACTTTTTACTAATATCTCTTTCCATCCAAAAAAAAAAAAGTAGATTGAAATATCCTCCGCCCATGTGAAATGACTTTTTAACTTGTACAATGACATTTATTTACGAAAATACCTAATTTTTTAAGACAAAATTGTCCTTGTACATGGAGGTTAGTGTATTTACGAAACAACCAAATTCAAGAAAAAGAAACATGAAATTAGGAGGAGAACAAACCCTAATCCATCATCTCCCCCAATTTCAAACAAATTAAAACCCTAATCCATCCTCTTCCCCAATTTCAAACATACCAAACCCTAATCCATGAAATGGTTCACTGCCGATCACTCCTAATTCATCATTGATCCAACTCATGTCCAGATCCTACGGAAGAACTCACCACCAAACTAGTCATCGCCATCACCACCGAACTAGATCTGAACCATTGAACACCCAGAGCTTCACCACCGAATACCAAGAGCTTCACCACAGTCGATCTGCCAGGTTCATCAACGATCTATGGCGAACACTCACCTCCAAACCAGTTGGATTCATGGTAGATACTCTCAATCGGTTTATGGCTTTAGATCTCAACCGATTAAAATTTGGTTCTTTCTGTAGAGGAATGAACTTATGTATCTATTTTATATATATTAAATTTTATTTCTTTTCCATATATATATATATATATATATATATATATATTCGGAGAGAATATTAGTGTACATGAAATGATGAAAAGAAGGATGAGTATACATGAACTAGGTGTGTTAGGGTTTGCATTTGATTGACTATTGTGAATCTAATTTGGGCAGCAAACATTAGTTTGGTCGCGATTGAATCGGGTACTGATCCGGATAGCGAATTCGACACCAATAACATGTTTTGAACTGATAATACCAAACAAATCGATGAGGTTGGAGCAGAGGGTGATTTGGTGGGAGAAATGGTGGTGGGTGGAGAGATTGAAGAGGTGAAAATGAGTGGGTGTAGAGAGAGTAAGATGAGGAGGAGTGGAGGCCCTGTTGTCATTGCTAGAGAGAGAGAAATGTCAGTATGTTGGAAGAGTGAGGTATTGTAAGAACCAGGTTACCAGGAAGATTGGATTTTGGGGTGGTATAGAGGAAAGAAAATGGAGAGATGGAAGAAGAAAGATAGAGTGATGACAATAGGGGATCTGTGCATCTCTGATGCTAAGTGTTTTTATTTTTTATTATATATATATATATGTATATATAAAGGCAGGAAATTGACAGGAGCAGATATTTTGATTTTTTTTAACATTAAACAATTAGAGATATTAAGATAAAATAATACCAAAAAGTAAGATAATTTTATTAGAGGGGAGGCTAGTTAAGATTTTTAAAAAGTTTTATTTGTAGTTAGACTAAACCTGGGAGAGATTTTTGTATAATTTTCATTTAACCCAAATATATAGATTAACATAGTTAGATAATACTAATTAATATGGGTTAAAATATTTAGAAATATATGGTAGGATTAGTGTATGACCTTAGGTAGAGGGAAATATAAAACCGGATTCAAGTAACCAATACCAAATAATTGTGAAAAACATTTTTAAGTTGGGTTAAGTGTAAATAGATGTTGGACTTTGGGTTTGGACCTAAACCGGGGTGTCCCGTGGGTGAGCCCAATCCGATTAGGAAAGTCCAAATGATTTTTCTTTGGAGTTAAGAAAATAATACAATATAAATACATTATGTTGTTATCCTTAAGAGAAATATGCACAATATACGGCTCTCTCTTTTGTGAACTTGAGGATTACACTTGTCTCGTCTTTGTAGTATACTTTTGCTGCGATATTATTGGATGCTAGAAGGCACGCGAGACAACCGATTTGTTTTTTCTTTTGGGTTAAAAATTATATTAAGGTAACCCGAATTCACTTCTACACTACATTAATTAGTTTAAGGGGGCTAGTCCCTAGCATTTGAGGGGGAGCTGCACCTCAAGCAAATCAAGAGTATGAATGATTTTTTGATTGACCCTATGGCTCGTTTCAAAGAATGATAAGAACATTTGGCTTTATGTAAAGCTAGGGCACACATAACAAAACGGACTAAGCCCACACAATCAACTAGCAAGAATGAACATCTAAGTTTTAGCCCACCCGAACCAAAAAATTACAAATATTCAAAACAGATGACCGTTGCTCTAAGTCAAATCTCTGAACGACGAGAAGGTTGAAGAACGTTAGCACTGTTGATATCAATACTTCTGTGTTTAGTTTATTCTTTGTTTTTTTTTCTCTCGATGGAAACGTTATTTGATTGATGTTATGCACCATTGATATATGTACAAAGTATAACATGACACGTGGCAGGAGCATTTTGCCAAAATGGACATTACATGTGGCCATTCCAATGGATCAATAAATCCAATTATGCCACCATATTAGCCTCATGTGGCTATTCCAACAGATCAAGAAATCCAATCATGCCTCCCTTTTAGCTTCATGATGAGCTAAAATCCCATGATTCTCTCATTTGACAGAGGATTGACTTCATTCCACCAGAAATTAAAAGAAAATAAGTAGAGAGTCGGGGGGGAGGGGGGGGGGGGAGATGTGACATATGTACAAAGTATAACATGACACGTGGTAGGAGCATTTTGCAACATGGACATTATTGAAGACTTTGATACATTGTAGACTTTGCACAAATAAGATTTCCGTAAGATTAGCTATACCGAAGATATGAAGATAAAGTTGTGTAGGAGTAGGAATTTGTGAAGGCTGACGACTACGATTGTAGGCTGTTACGGGTAATGCTGGTTGTGTGGATAAATCCAAGTATGACTTGAACTGTTTAAGAGAAGAGTTATATCAATTGTTACATACATGATCAGTTATACAGAGGTCATGTTAATATGCTACAATCAAGGGGACTTGAAGACATGGTGCATTAGGATATATTTTGTTTCTTTTTTATTTCAACACAATTTCCATTCAATATAATTTTCTTTACAATCATTTGTCATTCCAGTATCTTTATTGATTATGTTAATTTCTATTCAACGTCATTTATCTCTCATGCAATTTATCTTTCAATGCACTTTCAATTTCCTTTAATTTTAGTATCTTTAATTTCCTATACCTTCCTTTTATACACATTTTAATTACACTGTCAATTTACTTTCCTTACACATTTAAATTCTAGTATTTCAATTCAACCATCTTTCCTTTCAATTCAACATTATTTCTATTGCAATTCTTGAAGAAAGTCCTCTTCATTGAGGCAAGAAAAAGAATCTTTTGGGAGTTTGGTATTCTCTGTCCCTTAAACAATTGCCTAATCGTACACTATTCTCAAAAGAGATACTTTATTCAACCAATCCACAATCTCTTTGAGCCGATTAAACGACTCTGGCATGCCCCCAACATAGGCTAATGAAACTTGACCAGCCTAGCCGATTTAGTATAGGCTAATTTAAATCGGCTAGCCCAACCGATTTATTGATCGACTATATTTTGGCATGCCCAGTGGGACCAAAAAGTGCTAAAAGAATTACAATTAAAGGCTTTTAATGCTAAGGGCTAGTGTTTTTCTTGATGTGTTGCGTGCATCCTTGCCTCAATCATCAGCCATTTTTTTTTGTAAACTGATTTTGACAATCAATTATGTTATTAAGGAATCATCTTCTAGGCTGATATCTTAATATTCTGTTCAATAATTTAGTGTCTCACCACAAAGAAAGAAGAAGCTACACTTTCATTAAGGGACGTGACCAATAGGATAAGTGTTCTTCTTGTCGTGTTGCATGAATCCATGTCTCGATCATTAGCCGTCATTCTTGACAGGTTTATTCAGATGATCAATGATGAGTATGAGGAATAGGAATCTCAGCTGACATCTCAATATTCTGTGGTTCAGCCACCATCGCTGAATCAACCACCAATGGCAGATTAACTACAAGGTTGGTCTAATTATAATAACCTCCAACACTCGGGGGGCAGCCAATGGTCAATCAGTCATATGGTTCACTTTCTTAAAGTCAGCCACTAGTAGCTAATTAGCTGCCAGTGGCAGATCAACCTCAAGGTTAGTTTGATTATAGTCCACCACCTCCGATATTTGGAGCAGTCGATGGCCAATTAGCCAAAAGATTGGTCTTAGAATTATCAATCACCAGCAGCTAATCAGCCGTCTGTGGTAAATGAAAGAAGACGAATTAATCAGCCAGCCTAGGATAGAGGCCAATTGGCTAATTCAAATAATAAAAAATGTGATCTCGCTGTTAGAAGAGTTAGCTGATCAATATATCGTTTAGAAGTTGTAAATAAAGATGAGTATCCTAAATGTTACAAACCCTATACTAGAGAAAATAACCAATCAGAGGCCGAATAGATCAACCAGTCTAATGTTCAAATCCCTTATAAATGATCAGTTTCTATGACAAATAAGGAGGTTTCTCAGCCATTCGGGGAATTTCTTCAGCAAACTTAAGCTTTTGCTCAACTGCAAGTGTCTCAGCCACAACAGTTATTGGTATAAAGTTAGGAAAGTTATTTTCTTCTAATTTTTTCTAAGCAACCATAAATTTTGCCAGAGGAGTTTCGTGCTAAACATAAATCCTTTGATCCCGAAGGACAACAAAATGGGATGGAGATAAAACCAAGCATACAGATGAAAATAAATCAGCTAGAATATCAAAATGTTAGGCCGATAGTAATATCTAATTCTCAGCCAAAATAATCATTGGTTGAAAGATTTCTCTTATCTCATCTTCCTCGATCTAAGTTCAAGAAAGACAGGGACAAATGAGGAAATTGAAACAACAAGATTGGATAGAGGTGAAGTCAGACTCATGGAAGAAAATAAATTGACCAATGAATGCAAAGTTGTATGTGCCTGATTTCATGTTCCATAATGAAAATTGTAAGACTAGAATACCAGCATCAGCCAGTGTAAAGAAGAGCTTGGCTGATGCTGATAAAAAAGAATTGTCCAAAGACATATATCGGCTGAGGATTGAACTTCATTGGCCGATAAATCAAGAAATTCAAGTATATTGGGACAATGTCATTCTGCAAGTAGTTTGATCAGCTAGCATAGCATTGCATAATAACTTGATCCTGGCCGATCACAATTATGTCATGCTAAATTTGGATAATGGAGTCTATCTTGGGTATATGGATGACCAATGGTTGTCAGCCAACTTTTTGGCAGGCTGTGTACGAATCGGACTCAATCAACTTTAAAAGATGAATGGAAAAATCTGATCAGCCAATATGATATGGCTAGCATGGAATAAAAACTACCTCAGTGGTGGTTCAAAATAAATGAAGTGCATGTTATTTTGAAGTCTTGTTGTTTATCATTTCCTAACAAGTCCTCATTCGATCAACTATTGTTATGAAAGGTTCTTTCTAATATAATTTTAAATTTAAAAATCTTATTAGCCTGATCAACCATAAGACATTTGAAATTATGGGGCAATTGTTAATATCCAAGAGTGGCGTGGCACGTGGCTGCCACTTTGGTATTGATATGGGTAAGAAATCAGTATACACATAGAAAGGAAAATAGATTAACTCAAAGATATTAGTGGAATTGGACTCTATCAAGAGTCTATAAAAATGATGACTTTGAAGGCTGATAGCTATAGAGTTAGGGATACTTTGGACTCTTGAAGCTACCGTTGAAGACTTCAAATATATATGGACTTTTATCTATGAGACATATATATATATATATATATATATATATATATATATATATATAAGCCTGGGTGTATTGTGATTAAATTGAAGACTTTGATACATTGTGTACTCTGCACAAATAGGATTTTCATAAGATCAGCTATACTGAAGATATGAAGATGAAGTTGAGTAGGAGTAGGACTTTGTGAAGTCTAATAACTACGATAATAGGTTGTTATGGGTAAGGCTGGCTGAATGGATAAGTTCAAGTGTGACTTGGACTCTTTGAGAGTTTAGGGGAAGAGTTATATCAGTTGTTACATACAAGATCTGTTATACAGAGGTCATGTTAATACACTACAATCAAGGGGACTTAAAGACACGGTGCATTAGGATATATTTTGTTTATCTCTTTTTAGATCTCTTTTATTTCATTATTATCTTGTAACTTAGATTTAGGAAGTTAGTTATTTCTAATTTTCTATAAATAATTGTATCAGGACTCTGTATTAAGAGTCCCCGACCAACACAATTTCTATTCAATATAATTTTCTTTACAATCATTTGTCTTTCAAGTATCTTTATTGTTTATGTCAATTTTCATTCAACGTCATTTATCTCTCCCGCAATTTATCTTTTAATGCAATTTCAATTACCTTTAATTTCAGTATCTTTAATTTCATGTACCTTCCTTTCATACACTTTTTAATTACACTATCAATTTACTTTCCTTGCACATTTAAATTCTAGTATTTCAATTCAACTATCTTTCCTTTCAATTCAACATTATTTTTATTATAATTCTTGTAAACAGTCCTTTTCATTGAGGTAAGAAAAAAGAACCTTTTCAAAGTTTGGTATTCTCTCTCCTTAAAACAATCGCTTGATCGTACACTGTTCTCAGAAGAGATACTTTGTTCGACTAATCCACAATATCTTTGAGCCGATTAAATGGCTCTGGTACGCCCGCAACACAGGCTGATGATATTCAGCCAACCTAGATGATTTATTGATCCAACATATTTTTACATGCCTAGTGGGGCCGAAAAATGCTAAAAGGATTGCAATTGAAGGATTGTAATGCTGAGGGCTAGTGTTTTTCTTGATGTGTTATGTGCATTCTTGCCTCAATCATCAGCCCTCCTTTTTGATAATTAATTATGTTATAAGGAATCGTCTTCTAGGCTAATATCTCAATATTCTGTTCAGCAATTTAGTGTCTTGCCACTGATGAAAGAAGAAACTACAAGTTCATTGAGGACTGTGACCAATAGGATAAATGTTGTTCTTGTCGTGTTGCTTGAATCCATGTCTCGATCATCAGCCGTTATTCTCGACAGGTTTATTTAGATGATCAATGATGAGTATGAGGAATGTGAATCTCAGTTGACATTTTAATTATAATACCCTGTAATTTGAGGATATTTAATTTTGGGTTTTAAATATTTAAATTGTTTATTTTTATAGTGTTTTAAATGCTTTAGTTAATTTTTGTCAATGCCTGGTCTTTTTGTTTAATGTAGATGGTTGATTAATTTGTTGCTAAGTGTTAATTAACTTTAAATGTTTATAAAATATTTGTGTTATATGTAAATTTTTCCTTTATATAAATATGTGGGTTTTTGGGCTGCAGCTCCTTTTATTTTTTAAATTATTTTCAGGTTGGGCTAGACTTTTGGGTTGGGATATATATATTTATATATAGGTGAGCTAAATATATTTATATTTATTATTTAGGAATTATTTTAGCTATTCTAGAAAGAAAATAAAATTAGGGTTCAGTAGTTCCTACGCACAGAGGGTTTCTACGCAGAGACAGGGAGAGAATGGTAGACGCTGAAAAAAGGGAGAGAAGGTGATTTTGCTCAAAATCATAAGGCAAGTTCAATCTGTTCATTTCCCCTTTGAACTTGTAAGCATATATAAATATTTATACTGTTTGATTGCATGCATATATATATATATGTATATATATATATATATATATATATATATATGTAGGTTTATGTATGATTAGGTTTAACAATTTGGAATTTTTGCTTAATTACATGTTAAAGGAATTTTCGTTTGATTAAACATGAATGATTTGCAAATTTGGTAGTTCTATGGTATAAATTCTCATATGTGTATATGTGTATATATGGGTATATAGGCAGGTATATATGTATATATATATATATATATAGGTAGGTATATATGTATATATATATATATATATATATATAAACATGAAATTCGTGTTGAATGTTAATGCCGTTTTTGAAGGATTTTGTTCCAATTAAATTGTTGATCTTGCTCTCCTGAATAGTCCTTGTAAGTTTGGTGGTAAATCGTTAGGTAATTTGACGGGAATTTGAGTTTTAAATTTAAGAACCCTAATACTTGAATTTGTGCCTTTTTTATTTAGGCTATGAATGGTGGGGATTTTGGTACCAATGCGTAGCTTATACTGAGAGGAGTGGAATGATATATTCAATTGGTGGCCGGAGAAGGTAGAAAAATGGCCGAAAAATGGGTAGTACACGGCTGCCCTAGTTGCTGGAGAAAATGTAGAAAAATAGAAGGAAGAAGAAGGAGGCCAACCACGCTCGAGGCCCACGAGCGCTGCCGGTGTGTGGCGTGTGTGCGGGGGCCTACTGTGGCCGGCGGGGACTGGAAAAGTTTCAGTCTGGTCCCACTCGTCGAGCCCACCCACTAGGCCCAGTTTGGGCCCAGTCCGGAATATTTAATTATTATTTTTTTAAAATTTAAATCTTTTTAAAATGTAGAAAATTAGGAAAAATATTTTAAATTATCAAAAAATTTCAGAAAATTTTCAAAAATTTTAATAGGAATTTTAGAGACAGATTATGCATAGAAACATAGGCTAGAGCTAGGTTTAGAGATACTTGATGTTTAAATGGAAGTGTAGGCTTTATTGTGAGGTTTTCTTTTTAATTAATTATTTATTTTTTCCTTTAATTGTTTGTTTGTTATCATAAATGTTCTTGATTAATATTATATGATGTTTAAATCAGTTTATGAGAGTATGTTAAACTCAATTACTTTCATGGTGTGTTGGGTCATTTTTAATTGTTTAATTAATAAACGTGACGATAGGATTTCATGATATTAATTAGCATGTTTTTAAGTATGTTAGATTATTATTTAAAAGTAATATGGAGGCATGTCAAGATTGCCTAATACCTAATAAGGTATCTATACATTATATTTTGTAGCATGTAAGGATTGCCAAGCATGTCATGATTGCCTAATACCTAATAAGGTATCTATACATTATATTTTGTGGCATGTAAGGATTGCGAGATATGTCAGGATTGCCAAATACCTAATAAGGTATCTATACATTATATTTTGTAGCATATAAGGATTGCGAGATATGTCAGGATTGCCGAATACCTAATAAGGTATCTATACATTATATTTTGTGGCATGTCAGGATTGCCTAATACCTAATAAGGTATCTACACATTATATTTTACGGCATGTCAGGATTGCCGGGCATATCAGGATTGCCTAATACTTAATAAGAAATTTAGTTATGTGTTCAAGCATGTTGGGATTGCCACTTGTTCGGACTTAGAAACTTGTTTTACCTTTATTGTGATAATGGATGGGTTGGTTCAGAACATAGTTCTAATTATATTTTTCTAAGATAAGAGATTAATTGATAACATGGTATAGTCATATCTATATGTTATTTACTATCCTTATATAGATGGTATGTTTATCGGTTCTCTGATTGGACGGTAGTAGAGGGAACTTACTCGTGGGTTTAACCCACTTTGTTGATATTTCAGATCCCAGGCCAGTTCTACCACAAGGATAGAGTCTTTAGTTCATTGATTATGGCGGCCATCTTTTCTTATCATTTTTTAAAGTAGGGACCTATTCTTTTCTTTATGTTCAGGATAAGAACTTTATTGGGACGTTGTTTTAGATTATTTAATCTTTCTTATATTTTGAGTTTAGGGGTCCTTGGGTTATAAGAGTTTCAAGTTATAGTGTTCAAACTCTCAATTTGATTTTATTTTATTCATCCTCTCAGTTAAATTTTTCTTCACATTTATTTATTTATTCTGTTATCCTTGTATTTTGTACTTGCATGCTATCAATTGTAGGTATTACTTATATTTTGTGTATAAGACTGGCCACTTCATGCATGAGATTGTAGGGAGTATTTCATCAATATTTTGTGGTTTAGCAACAATCGTTGAATCAGCCACTAATGACAGATCAACCACAAGGTTAGTCTAATTTTAATCAACAACATCTAATAATCGGGGGACAGCCAATGGTTAATCAGTCATATGATTCGCTTTCTTATAGTCATCCACTAATAGCTAATCAGCCGCCAATGGCAGATCAACCTCAAGGTTGGTTTGATTATAGTTTACCACCTTCGACACTTGGGGGGAAATCTATGACCAATCAGCCAGAAGACTGGTCTCAGAATTATCAACCACCAGTGGTAAATGAAAAAAGTCAAATTAATCAACCAGCACAAGATAGAGGCCAATTGGCTGATTCAGATAATCAAAAATGTGATTCGACCATCAGAAGAGTTGGCCGATCAATATATTGTTCAGACGTTATAAATAAGGATGAGTATACTAAACGTTACAAAACCTTTACTGGAGAAAATAACTAATCAGAGGTCGAACAGATCGGCCAATCTAATGTTCAGATCCCTTATAAACGATCATCCTCTATGACAGATAAAAGCACTTGAAATCCATATCCATGCATAGCACGCATATGGTGAGGGTGATGTAAGATTAATAAGATAACCTTGTCACGCCCCGAAATCTAGTCCACTGGACTCCCCCGTTCCGAGCTTAGATTTTTAGGTAGTGAGGTGTCATGATCACCTGATCATCATCCCAAGACCTGAGTGACCATGGCAACTACCATTTATCTCCCCTCTGATATCCCCATTGATACTTAGCTATCATGACCTAATTATCGAGTCATAACTTGTCATGGAAGCCTTTACAAATTCACCACAAGTGTCCTACATGGAACACTTGGGTTCAACTCGCAATCGTCATCATCGTAACATAGCGGAAGCTTAATTTTACTTACCATGAGTCCCTATGTAGGACCCATGAACTCTCATTACCCAATTAGTACCTAAAAAGCCTACAGTCAAGTTTTGGTTGACTGAAGTATGTCCCATTTGTCGGCTGAAACCTAGGCAATTCATCAGCTGGATACGTTTCAGCTTCGGTCGGCTAAAAGAGGCCTTTCGATCGACCAAAACAGGTACCTACAAAACCTGTAGATGCAAACATTCAGTATCTCACCATTTCGGTCAGCTAAAGAATGTTTCAACTGGCTGAAACTCTCCAGATCCAATTTCTCATTATTTTCTAACCTTAATTGATCCTCCACATGATTCATAACTCAAAATAATAATTCTCCTCATTTTTCCAATTTATCAACACAACCATTCTCATAAGTTTGTACATGTGAAAAATAAACATAAATGAAGAATCATCATTTAAATTATTTAGCATTCTACCATGCTTAAATTGTATGAAATCACAAAGCATAAACATTACATGTTCTTAAGACATAGTGGTCATTTTCATTTTCGTAACTTGCATAAGGTCCACAATCTGGACATACATTCAAATAAAACAATTAAAGTCTTTATATGTAACCAATACCACTCCACGCCAACTTTATCGTTTGGGAGACTTCTCCACTTCCTTTCTTTTTCTTGAAAAAAGTTAATCCTCATGGGATAAGTAACCACACGCTCAGTAGGAATGTCTAAAACTCAATTTTGCAAGTTCTGTGAATACCACATAACATACATTTGCATTTAATCATGTTAAGCAATATATATATATATATATATATATATATATATATATATATCATATCCATATCATAAGCAACGTGTAATGCAAAATGATATGTATAACTCACTCATGCTTACCACACATCCATTGGACTCCGCTACCTAGGATCATCCAATACCACCTAACCGAAATTCCTTGATTGGTTTAAGTCATCATAGGACTCTGTTTCAGGTAATGTCTCATTCCATTCTAACTAGAGCTCCCTTACTAGATCATTCTGTTGGGTTCTTTCACCAGATTACCCACGGGTTCCCTTTACTGGATTCCCTTACCACTCCTCAAGAGGACTTGACTGCCCAATTAAGCTTGCCACCCTCACCACATGATTACCCAAGCATGAAAATGGAATTACAATACTAGAGAAGTCTTTTACAAACCTCCTGTAGTAGCCCGCCAACCCAAGAAAACTCCAAATCTCAAAAACACTTTTCAGACTCTCCCAGCTCATCACGACGTCAATTTTATATGGATCAACCAAAAATCTACCTCCGGAAACAACATAACCAATGAATTTCACCTATTGGAGCCAAAACTATCACTTTTCATACTTAGCATACAATTGGTGCTCTTTAAGGATTTGTAAAACTATCCTCAAGTGTAACTCATGCTCTTCCTCCGAAGACGAGTACGCAAGTATGTCATCTACAAACACTACCATAAAAGAATCAAAGTACTTATGAAATGCGCAGTTCATCAAATCCATAAATACCGCCGGTGCATTAGTTAAGTCGAATGGCATTACAAAGAATTCATATTGTCCATACCACGTACGAAAAGCTATTTTTTAGATATCCTCATCCTTCGCCGTCAATTGGTAATAGCCCGACCTTAAATCAATTTTTAAGAAGTAGTGAGCTCCATTTAATTGATCAAATAGGTCATCTATCCTCGAAAATAGATACTTGTTCTTGATTGTCGCATGGTTCAACTTTCAGTAATCAATGCACAATCTCAAAGCACCATCTTTCTTCTTTACAAATAACATTGGTGCTCCCCACAGTAATGTACTCAGTTTAATAAAGTCCTTAGCTTTCAAATCATCTAATTGTCACTTTAATTCAACCAACTTCACTGGTGCTATTCGATATGGTGTTGTAAAAATGAGTGTTGTACTGGGTATAAGATCAATGCCAAACTCTACCTCTCTCTTGAGTGCCAAGTCCATCAAATCCTTTGAAAAAACATCTAAGAGCTCACACATCACCACCAGATATACCTCTCTCAGAATCTCCTCTACCTCGGCCAAAAGACTAGCCAAGATAAAACTATGTTGCTCTCGACTGTTATTGCCATAACATGGTGAAGTATAGGAGTTACTCCAATCTCCCACAAACCAAAAGCAATCACCCTTGGACATATAAATAGTCACTCTCCCTTTAAAATAAACTATCATAGTATGAAACTCTGATAACCAATCCATCCCTAGGATGATATCAAAACTATTCATATTAAGGAAAATTAAAATCAAACTCAAGTGTTCTCTTGGCTATCTCCATAGCACATCCTTGGCATACTCTGTCAAGATCACTATACCGACCACTGGCGTATCAACACAGACTACTCTACCCAATGGACTTACCTCTAGCCCAGTGACCATGCAAATAATGTAGCAATAAATGAATAAGATGTACTTGAATCAATCAATACACGTGCCCAAGAACTATACACTAGAAATATACCTCTGACCACTGAAGGTCCTGTTGAGGAGTCTGCAAGTGTCATAGTATACACCCTGCCCTATGCCCACTAATCTTATGCTCCACTAACCTAAAACCCTGACTGTTGTGTGGATGTACTAGGAGTAGATGCCCTCATAGGTCTTGCACTATGTGCAAACATAGCTGGCTGCGGTGGAGGCAATGCTCTATAGCTCGACTGTGCAGTCATTGTTTATGCCGACCTCTCTTGAGCACCCTGACCACTCTGAGCATTTCCACCCTGTTCTGGAATTACTTCATCATATGCCCTTATTGCCCACAACCATAACAAGTCATCGCACTAGGCAATACCATAGACTGACTCTGAGGTGCTCTCATAGGTGTTATCGAACGATAATCTGCGTTGTAGTGCTCTGGTTGCTTACACTTGTAGCACACCTTCTTTGGCCTAACAGATGTCAAAGGCAAAGGAATAATAGGTGAAAACTGTGCCATCGTTTGTCCCACTGAATTCACCGAATGAGAAGAACCACCCTTGAGGTTCTTCCTTGCATGACCTTCCAAAGCCACTGTTAAAGCCTTGCTTTGCCTCAATGCCGCTCTCTTCTCTTGCCTATCTTCAACTTCAAATTCTACCATCAAATCCCTCCCTACCACCTCGACATATTTTTTTAACCCCAAGATAGATACAAATGGTCTAATCGAATGATGAAGGCCATTGATGAACCTTCATGTCTTCTCTTCTTCATCTCTCACTATTTCGAGTGTGAAGTGTGAAAGGGAAATGATCTTATTTTCATACTCAGTTACGGTCATGTCGTCATGAACAAGTTTCTCAAACTCCTTCCTCAAAGCTCTCCTCTTTGGCCTAGGAAAATAGTGCTCAAGGAATAGAGTCTTGAACTCCTCCCATGGCATCGTCTCAACATCGTGTTGGTCGCTCACTGATTTCCACCAAAGTTCAACTCCACCCGAAAACAAGCATGTAGCAAGAATAACTTTCATGCCATCATCGGGTGTGGACGTCATTTTTAATTGCTTTTTCACTTACTCCAACCAATTGTCCGCTATTAACTAATCCAAGCTACCCTCAAAGTTAGGAGACATCAACTTCTTAAAGCAAGTGATGAATTTGAATTTCCTTTCAAACTCATTCTTTTTCGGTTGCACTACCGGTTGTTGTACCTCATTAGCGGCTGTTCTAACAAAGTCACGGAGGGCCCTGGTAATGTTATTAATCAAACGGTCTCCCTCGGGTACCTCACTCCCAACTGCCCTTCCTCGACGTCTAGGTGGCATATCTCTAAATAGTCAAGATAGAGGTTAACAACAAATCACATGCTATGTATTCAACATGATTAAACTACTACTCAACATATATAACATGTTATCATTTTTGCACATAACATATAGACATACTTTTCAACACACATTTAATCACATAAACATGTTCTCAAATCAACACACAACATGTAATACATGTTATCACATAAGCATATGATTAGTGCTCATAAGTTGTTATATTCAACTACATTATGTCTACATGTGTTTCTAGGTTATCAAACTCAAAGGTTTTAAGCAATCATGAAACTACATGTGATATAACTCTTACCCGTCGTCCCTAGGTATTCGTCCTAGTTAAGCTCTAATAACAATATATGTCTTGATACCAAGCTGTCATGCCCGGAAATAAAGTCCGCTAGGACTTCCTCTGTCCGAGCCCAAATTTTTGGATAGTGAGGTGTCATGATCGCCCGATCGTCATCCCACGACTCAAACGATCATGACAACTACCATTTATCACCTTTCTAATATCCTATTGATACCAAGTAGTCATGCCCCAATTGTCGGGTCATGATTTGTCGCAGAAGCCTTTATAAAATCACCCCAAGTCTCCTACATTGAACACTTGGGTTCAACTCTTAATCATCATCATCGTAACACAGCAGAAGCTTAATTTTACTCACTATGAGTCCTTATGTAGGACCTATGAACTCTCACTGCCCAATCAGAATCTAATAAGCCCACAGTTAGGTTTTGGTCGGCTGAAGGATGTCCCATCAGTCGGTTGAAACCTGGGCAATTCATCAGTTGGCTACCTTTCAGCTTTGGTAGGCTGAAAGAGGCCTTTTGGCCAGCTAAAGGATTGTTTTGGTCGGTCAAAATAGGTACCTGCAGAACCTACAGATGCAAACATTCGGTATCTCACCATTTCGGTCGGCTAAAGGATGTTTCAACCGACTGAAACTCTCTAGATCCTATTTCTCACTATTTTCAAACCTCAATTTATCCTCCACAAGGTTTATAACTCAAATGAATCATTCTATGCCTGCATATTCCTCATTTTACCAATTTATCAACACAACCATTCGTACAAGTTTATATATGTTGAAAATAAATATAAATAAAGAATCATCATTTAAATTGTCTAACATTCTACCATACTCAATAACATGCTTACAATGTATGAAATCATAAAGCATAAACATTACATGTTCTCAAGACATAAGTGGTCCTTTACATATTTGTCACTTGCATAAGGTCCACAATCCGGACATGCATTCAAATAAAGCAACTTAAAGTCTTTAAATATAACTAATATCGCTCCATGCCAACTTTACTTTTAGGGAGGCTCATCCACTTCCTTTTCTTTTCCTGAAAAGAGTTAATCCTCATGGGATGAGCAACCAAACGCTCAGTAGGAATGTCTAAAACACAATTTTGTAAGTTCCGTGAATATCATATAACATACATTTGTATTTAATCATATTAAGCAATATACATATATCATATCCATATCATAAGCAACGTGTAATGCAAAATGATATGTATAATTCCCTCAAACTTATCACACATCCATTAGACTCCGCTACCCAGGATCATCCAATACCACCTAACCGAGGTTTTTTGACCGATTTTTCTCATCATAGGACTCCATCTTAGGGAGTGTCCTATTCTATTCTAACCAGAGCTCCCTTACCGGATCAGTCCGTTGGGTTACTTTACCGAATTGCCCACGAGGGTTCCCTTTACTAGATTACCTCACTACTCCTCAACAGAACTTGACCGCCCAATTGAGCTCACCACCCTCACCACATGCTTACCAAAGAATGAAGATGTAATTATACATGCCCATGACAATCTATACATATATAATTGAAAAATAAGATAACATTTAATGATCATGCTTGTACAATTTTCAAATGATTACCAAATATGTTCACATTGCAAATATCTCACATTTTCTACATTTCTTATTATCAATATAAGAAATTAAACATGCTCAACACTTAAACATACTTATAATATATTCACATAATTTCACATTCCCACGTATACATGAATTTCTCATAATTACTTAACAATTCAATTTTAACATGCTTACATAATCATCTAAGACAATTATAAACATGCAACTACATCAATTAACATTGATAATTCATCATGTGGCATAATTTAGCATACTTTAGCAATTAAAAAATATCTAATTATACCCACATAGCCAATTGGTTGTCAAGATTAATCGAGGGACACTGTGATAAGCAATGAATGTTGTGTATTCAATTCTCCTAAAATTATATAAATTAGTGTCTTAGTAATATTTATTTCATGTTTTTATTAATAATTTTAATCGTTTCATGATTTCAGGTGATTAAGGGTAATTCTGATTAATAATGGCGCAATCGGGCTACAAATGATGCTTTTTTAGTAGAAAGCTGAAGTTTGACCCATGAGATATGTGTATATTGAAGATTCAAACTAAATGGACTGAAGAAATGGGCTGGAAATGAGTGTAAATGAAGGAAAGGAGCATGAGCCTATTTACATTGAAGATTGGGCCAATTCAGGCTTAAAAAATTTTAGACCCATTTTGGTATTTAGACCATAACTCCGTACACTATTGTCAAAACGATCCAAACTCCGCGTGAGTTGAAGAAAATAGAATTCTGTACATTCTAGTATTTCATGAAAATTTTCTAAAACGGACGTTTACGATACCTTTCTTCCCTATTTGAACAGCTGCCACTTTTTGGGCGCAAATGCCACTTTTTGAGGTGCATGTGCCATTTTCTTATGCGCATTTGCCACTTTGGGAGAGGAGGTGTCCTGTTTGTATTTTATTCACAAAGTAAAAGGGGAGAAAGGAAAGAAAACTAGGTATTCCGGAGAGAAGAAATACATCAATATAGACAGAGGCGATTCATGACTATACGGGCAAGAAGATGGCGATTTCATCATCGTTCAAGCCTGGACCTCTAATCATGAGCAGCTGAAACATACATTTGGGGAACTGACGTAACCCTAACTTGTCTTTCAATATTTTAGTTGTATATTAATTTGGGAATGATTTAATTTGTGCATTGATTGTATAACCAAGACTTACACAACAGCTGTACTGTTAGTTTGAATTTTAATAGATTATTTCATTGCATATTGACTCTTGTTCTTGTAGAATGAATGTAAATTTGCATGATTAGGGTTGGGTCTTTTCAACTTCTGTGATTTTGTTAAGACGAGTTATACAATAGTTTTCACAGACCGTTCAACTTAGAGTTTTGATAATTCGTACTAAGAAAAGATGGGTTATCATATCATTAGTTAGTCAGATGTACATGTCATGCTAAGCGAAGAGGAGTTATGCTTAATTGTATGTTGAACAAATCCTCTTGATAGAACTGAATTTGGCTTGTAGCTATTCTTTTCTGAATGCATAGATTAAACGTCCCAAATTAGTACAATTGTCATTGTCAGAAGGTTAGTGGTGAAGTCAATTCCCATGATCTTCTCTCTTCAGTATGTATCATTTATTTATGTCATTTAATTTCAGCACCTTAATTTAAAAATAAAACAAATTCTTTTTGAATTAAATTAGAAAAGGTTTTGATAGCTTAACAACAAACCAACGCAGTCTCTGTGGGTTCGACCCTTACTCACCGCTTTACTAATTTTAGTAGAGTATTTGTGAATTTTTATAATTCTCTTTTGTCGAAGTGTAAAATAACAACGACACTATTACATAATATTTTATTGCGTTTTGCAAATTGAACACACTGCAATTAATGTAAAACAAAAAAGCTAAAGGTACCAATCATGTGAACAGAGCATGCATGTTTTGTTGGCAGTACAACTCATGTTTCGTTGAACTACTTGAAGGCCTCAAAATAGGAATCGAAGAATGTAATTTGAGGTGCGAACACCACCAATATCTCTCTATTTTGGTACAATAGATGTAATTTAAATCTTATTTTTATGAGGATATTGGATTCTTCTTTTTGGCGATTTTAATTTGGAATGGATGCAATATGCAGGTGTAATCAGATCTTATGCCATTGGAGAATTAGGACCTTATAATTGGCAAATAATTATTACTCATCTGGAGCGACTGTTGCTTGGCCTTCTACCTTTCTAATTATAATGCGACTTATTTTCCTTTATTAAAATGAATGTTAAATTGTTTAGTATATATAACGTAATTTTGTTTTATTTTCAAGTTGCACATAGCTAGAGAAGGGTGATAGTTTCTCCAAGTGAAGTTTTGTTTTGTGGTTTTTTTTTTTATTTTTTATTTTTATCTTAGGTTGTGTTGTTAGTCTAGATGCTGCTTTAAGTGATTCCAATTAAATTTTATTATCTTAGGTTGTGTCCTTATTCAGAACATCTTATCCAACCTCTTACGCCTTCAATGCTTAAGTGTGACGCATTGATTTACTCCAATTTGTTTGAAGTTTGAGGGTGGCTGCCGATCCCTTAAGCAAAGACACTTAACTATCTTAGCTATTAACCCCGGTCCCTCTAGGTCCTGTAGATGTGTGATATATTACATGGTAATTAGGAGGAATGAATTAGTAAAAGTGAATCCATATTTAATTATGCTATTTTAATGGCAGGCAAATGAGTGCATGAGAAAGGTTACAGGTTAGTATTTGACATCCACACACACACACATATATATAGATGCGAGAAAATTTAGGTGGTGAGCAGATCCGTTGGTGTTAACCTTTTTAATGGCAGGCAAATGAGTGCATGAGAAAGGTTACAGGTTAGTATTTGACATCCACACACACACACACACACACACACACATATATATATATATATATATATATGCGAGAAAATTTAGGTGGTGAGAAGATCCGTTGGTGTTAACCTTTTTAATGGCAGGCAAATGAGTGCATGAGAAAGGTTACAGGTTAGTATTTGACATCCACACACACACACACACACTCATATATATATATATGCGAGAAAATTTAGGTGGTGAGTAGAGCCGTTGGTGTTAACCTTTATTTAAGGCAATTCAAGGTAAGCCTCTCTCCCTATATTTTTAGCTAAGCCATTTTTTTCTATAAAAGCACCCCTTCTCTAGCCTTCCATTTCCATATATCAATCCCCAACTTCTTCTCCTTTAATTTAATTAGGTTCATATTAGTGATCATCGATCTACCCTAGCTAGCTAGCTTGACAATGGAGCGCGCTCTCCTTGTCCTTGCTGTGTCCTCTCTCCTGATGTTGTGGTCAGTAGAGGCAACT
This sequence comes from Cornus controversa, assembly GCA_026545225.1. Classification (NCBI taxonomy): domain Eukaryota; kingdom Viridiplantae; phylum Streptophyta; class Magnoliopsida; order Cornales; family Cornaceae; genus Cornus; species Cornus controversa. The sequence goes on from CM048852.1 coordinate 25,827,160, forward strand.
CGGCCGGTGATGAGCTCAGCAGAGGCACCAGAGAGTGACCGTTATGCTATGATCAACAACAAGCTGAACAAGATAAAGTCAGAAGCGCAGCTAGCTGCTGCCACTTTTGACAGGATTGCCCAGGATCAATCTGGAAAGGATGGTGAGGATTTCTCCAAGAATTGTGGTGATCTATACAAACAAGTGATTGAAATATCGACACGATCTGCAAAGAGTGATGATAAAATTGGCCTGGAAATGCTGCTTAGTGATTTGGATTTTATCCCACGGCTAGTTGATGACTGTGACTCTCCTGGTACTGGTACTGGCCTTGAGTATAATCCAGCCATGGTATATGAGAAATCCATCAAGGAGTTGACTCTCGAGGCCATGTCCCTTTGTCGAGCTTTGGCGGGGCCAAAAGTTAATTACGACATTGAATAACCGATCTCTCCATCTCAACAATGATATATATATATATACATATATATATATACATACACACACATGTATTATGATTATGTAATTCATTCGTTGTTGGTGGGTGGCTCGCTGGGGCTGATCATGATCATGTTTAATAAATAATAGGAAGAAGAAGAAGAAGCTTTGGCATATATTGATTAACTGACTGCATTTTAATTTTTAATTTGTTAAGCAATTACTTATCTCTCTTTGACTTTGTTATTCTTTTATTGATCTTTGCTCTTTGCATGCTTGCCCAGTTAATTAATTATTAGATGCGTGCGTGTGTGATTTACCTAATAATAATAATAATAATTAATTAAATAAATTTTTTTTTTTTTATACGCTTCTTATCCAAGAATTTTTTTTTTTTATAGTTTATTTGATCTCACTCCATGCAGAGGTAGGTAGTTTCAAAACATTTTTTTTTCATTTTTTAGATCTCTTGTCATTGCATCATTTGGATTTGCTTTTTTATGAGTGAAATTTATCTCTCTTTTTTTTTTTTAGAATACACACTCGTTTTAAAGGGTCAAATTTTTTATCTACTAGAGCAACTCGTGAACTAGTGAAATTTATGTCATCTTGATTAAAAATTTATTGAGTAAATAAAAATTCTTCAAAAAATTATAAAAAAAATTACAATATCAACCATGATTCATATTAACTAAAAAAAATCAAACTCTATACATGACCGAGCATAACTTGACACAAATTGGAAATACAAAATACAAAAAAATAAAATAATAATAACTACATAAATAAAAAATTAGTTAAAATTTTATTAGATGAAAGCATGTATTTAGCAAAAACAAATGAAAAAAAATAATCTTTGCAAATAATTTTGATATATTTAAATGAGACTATTTCAACAATCAAAATTGACAATTTATGAAAAGATAATTGGTAGAAAAAATTTACTATGTACTATACCTTCCCCTACCTGCAGAAGAAAACACACGTTACAATTTGAATGACCCAATTGAAAATATTCACATCATCTATTAGAAACAGAAATTACAACAAAATTGGAGAAACATAGTAACTCAAATTCCAAAAACAATTCAAGAATGCATCCTCATTCAATAATAAATGGAATAAAAACACTTATCACTACCAAGTATCTCAAGAAACCATAAACTATCAAGTATCAACCAATAGAATATACAAGAAATTATAAATTATGAGATCAAGAAACCATAAAGTCTCAAGTATCAACCACCAGAACACATTACGTACACAAAGAAGATATTAATATGACCTAATCAAATCTATTAAAAATATGATCAATATCAATGGAAGAAAGGTATTGCTTTTACTCTTGGTACCATAGGCACTTAATGGATAACTTGTTGAACTTGGGCTTTTCTTAATAAATGGTAGAAAATTCTCTTGCATTTTTCGTAATTTGTCAGGAACAATTAGTCTCTAAGTCTCAACCAATGAACAAAGAAGAAAATACCATTACACTTCAAACCAATTGCATCAGGAAGCCAGCTCAAGACAATGCACAAACAATCATCAAAGTAAAGGCAACAGAATTTAGGAAATTAAAAAAGGTCGTACCTAGTGCACAAGGCTTTTGCTTGAGCGAGATCAGGGAGAGGTAGTTGTTGGCTAGTCTTACAACCATTTTTTGAAGAGGCTACTTCCAAGTCTCGAACTTGACACCTATCGTTTTTGAACAATGACATTTGTTATTGCACTTAGGAAAGTACATAACAAAAAACAGAGCAATCTCTCAATGATCTGCCCAAAAAACCATGCATTAGAGTGCCCAAGGCCAAAAATTTGACAACCTAAAATAGAAGTGACCCTTCTATTCACCCAAATTCTGAGATCTAGAACAATTGAAGCAGAGAGAAAAAGGAGTAGATCTGAAAGAGAATGAGAGCGACATATGAAATTTAGAAAAAGAGAGAGTGAGAGCTAGCGTCCACAAATATGACAACAGTAGCTAATTATTCTGGCGATACCAAAGAAAGAAAAATTATGCACTACAAGAGTACGCTTCAAACTCAAGTTAGCTTGACAGTCGACATCATTCTAGGAAGCACATATATTTCTGCAAGAGTAACGAATTCATATCGTATCTATATTGGATACTGATATTCCTTGGATATTAACAGATATGTATCCATACTTGTTAAACGTATCCACAATTTTAAAATATATTTAAAATAATTTATAAGAAAAATTTAGAATTTATTTTTAAAAAAAGTGTTGAGTTATATATGCCCATGCAAATTATATATATGACTCTTAACTTTTCTTTTGTTTGTTAATCATAATATTTTATTAAAGAATATTAATAAATTAAATTTTTGTATATATAAAAATATTTTATAAAGGAATGTTAATAACTTAATTTTTTGTATATATAAAAACATATTTTATCATTTTTATATTGCCGTTTCTTATCCTACATGTATCTTACTTTTTTGAAATTTGTCATATCGTCGTAATATTGTCGTGCATCTATATCAATGTTTTCAAGATTAATCATCCCGTTCCGCATGCAATATTTTCCTAGTAAATTTTGTTTCCTATTAAAAAGGAAATACTGTTTAAAGTGCCTCGACTTTGTCAATTTTTGGTTGAAGCAATGTAAGTTTATGTCCAATTCATTCTGAAACCGATGTTACTGAACTAGGCAACTATAATGATTAACATTTTTCACCAATACTAATGCATTTATGTGGCCATTTATTAAAAAAAACATATATATGTATAAACTTGGGGAAATCATTTTTGTAGAAACTTGATAAAATATTTTACATGTAAAACATTTTCCTTACATTTAGAACAACCAAACACCAAATAATTCCTAAAATGTTTTTCAAAACATAGTTTACATCCAAACAAATGGTGCCATAATAAAAAAAAAATTTAGAGTGTTGATTTTTTAAGAAGTAAATACCACATCTCTTTGAATTCAACGTTTTTCTCTTGTTCAACTATTAGTTATAAAGCACAGACACTTCATCGAGGGTGTCGTACCTGTGTCGGACACTCGGACACCGTGTCGTCATAGAAGTGTCCTGACATTTTTCTTTTTAGGACACTTCTTGAACACTCTTTGGACACTTCTCGGACACTTCTTGGACACTCCTCGAAGACGTATTAGACACTTCATAACAGTGATATATATTCAAATATTTCGAATGAAAATTATATGATACTAAGTTATGATTAAAATCTAAGTTAAATATATATAGAAGACTAAATAAGTCTGTTCTTTAATTTATTTTAATCTATTTGTTTATTTTTGTTTATAAGTTTGTTTGGTTCTTAATTGTTTGATGATAAATTGAAGTATTTCTGTAATGTATTATTTTTTTTATTGAATAATTAATATATATTAATATATTATATTATTATTTTATAGCCGTATCCTCGCCGTGTCCGTGTCCTATTTTTTTAAAATTTTCTGTATCGTCGTGTCTTTGTCGTGTCGTACTCGTGTCCTGTGTCCGTACTTCCTAGGCTATTAGATTTCCTATACCATCCTCGTCTTGAATTTTAGCTAGAGATAGACTTGGTTGGTTAGTTCATGAATATGGCTATATGTCAGTAAAGTTGTTGTTCCCGACTCCGGTTATGGTGCATGTTTTTTGAGAAATGATTTATGCAAGTTTTCATAAAATTATCAATGTTAGTTTTTAATTTTCTTTGATTTAGTTTTTAGGGAATGATATTGTCAGCTTACAGACTTCTCTAACCATTTGTTCATAGCCCTAGATAACTTCGAAGGACCTAGAAATTTTGATATAAAATACAACTAACTCTAAAAAATTAGCTTTTTTATCCGGTTGTTCTAGCTCCCATTCGATTCATTATCCATTGTGCATGGATGCTGAAAAAGATGGAACTTAACATTACTTGCATGAAGTTAATGCCCGTTGTAAGATAATATCTCCGTAGTTTCACCTTTTGCTTCTAAACAGCTCATGTTTTTTCTCTCACTACTTATAATCAACTAAATAGTCAGTGATGGATGCAGAAATTTTTGTGAGAAAAAGGTAACTTTTAACCAAAAAAAATTCAAACCATCGTAATAATTTTACTGAGTAAATTTATCATTGTTGGTTGATAACATTTACTTTATTTATTAAGAATTTTTGAAAAGAAATGCATTTACTTTGTTATTTTTTAATTTATTTATTAAAAAATTAAATGAATTTATTATTTTAATTTTTTTTTTATATATAGAGAGAGATAGAGAGAGAAAGAGAGGAGAGAGAAAGAGGAGAAAAGAAAGAGATTTAATATATATATATATATATATATATATATATATATATATTAATGGGGACATAGTAAATTTTTTTCTGTAATTTTAGGAGGGCAAGTTCGTATATACAAATATATAATACCAAAATTATAAATGTATAATATTAAAAATAAAAAATTGAGTGGGGGCATCTCTAGTGTAGGTTGGTCCCTCTACCCCTGTTTCAACATTATTTGAAAGAATCCCCTCTTTGCACATTATTTCAAAGAAAAAGTATATATTTATGCAGATATGTGTTCGCGGCAACAAAGAGAGATGGGGGGTGGTGGACCCCACACACCCCCATCTCTTCGTGTGAGCAAGCGTAGCATTCTTATAATTATGTTATATTGACGGAAATGGAAGAAAATGGAGGAAGTAAAACCAAACAGTTTGGATGGAGAATGAGGTGAAGATCAGACATAGACCTAATAACACTTACAAAGTTAGGTTCATCAATCGAGTAGCAAATGCAATAAAAGATTTTGGAGTTGAACAAGTCAAACACGATTCTACAACGTAAAAACTATATGGTATACGATAGAGCAACTTCCTAGTGTATATGATGAACATTTTAACTAGGAAGAAAAAAAAAGAAAAAGAAAAACAGGATCGATTGGAGCCAGAAATTTTGTAGACTGTGTGCCAAGAAAGTAAAAGTTTCTTTTAAAAGTTTATCATCTTCTCCTGGCCAATAAATGTGGATTTTGGATCTATAAAATTCTTGCATGAATATATATATATATATATATATATATATATATATATATATATATATATATCTTTGGGTAAATCGTCAGTTGTATAATGTAGAACAAGGCTGAGTAAGCCAACAAGGCCGAATGGCCAACAAAAAACATTTACAATGACCAAAGCGTGTTCGAGACTATGCAGCAGAGAAGTTGGACAGTAAGCATTACCAAGGTATCAGGAGCTGAGTAAGGAGATGGAATCAAGCTGGGATACCAGGATCCTTTGTTGATCCATTTCCATGTGCATCAGGATTGTTGATGGAGTGGAACCTTATTGCAGCTGAGGCCACTTGGCAGACCTCTCATCTCAGCTAAAATAGGAAATGGAAGCCACACATCATTCTGGTTTGACTGATGGTTGCAATGTGGCGCATTAGTCAACATAATTCACAATCCAAGCACACTTGCACTACACAGGGTAGATTTACCACAGTTAGCTCTGTAACCTCTAATGGGCAATGGAGAATCCCAAGCTGCCTTCAAAGAGTCATACCAGAACTCAGAAATCACAATCTTTTGCCAAATCGCAATCCATCACAGCATGATACATTCACATGGCTTCAACTGCCCAAATTCTCCCTCTCTCTTACCTTAGAAGCCATCAATCTTTCTCATCCTCTACCTTGGACTACTCTTGTATGGTTCAAACCACAAATCCCAAAACACAGTTTCAATCTCTGGGTAGCAGCCCTGGAGAGGCTATCCACCCTGGATAGGCCTCCCATGGCCTACAAAATGATTCCAAACTGTTGTAGCCTATGCCTCTCAGTCCCGGAATCCCACTCCCACCTCTTCTTTCAATGCCCATTCTCCACAGAGATTTGGAACCACTTTCAAATGAATAAGTAGAATATTGAATCTAAACAAATAGAGAAAATCTTACTGAAGTTGACCTGGGTAATGAAATTCATACAAGTGCCCAACATTATATTAGAGAGCTTATACAGAAACTAAACATCTATGTCATAATGTATACAAACTTTAATAGGATTTTAACGAAAACATTCCAGGTAATTGCTTATGATGATTTAGCGGATGAGATAGTTCGCTATGAACAATGACATAGTCATCCACTTTATTGGGTACTTCAGCTCTTCAACATATACCTATTTCTTATCTTGATCATAAGAAAGCATGGTGTAGACAGTCTGCATGGAGGTGAGGACAAAAAGAAAAATGGCAGCAAAGACTGATATGACTGTCCATGGATTACCAAAATAGTCACGTTTAAGTTTTGTTAGACTTCTTGGCCAAATATGGTTGCAGTAATCAGTCACCTGCTTGCATGGCTCAGCGAAGTGGAAGCCACCTACATAAACATTCTTGCAAATATTGTTGTAAAGATGCGCCACCTCTTCGCTCGAACCCAAATGGTTGTGTATCACTCCTGCTTCTACAAGCAGATCAACATCCTTTGCAGTGTTGATTAGTTTGTCCATGAGAAAAGAATGAGATGTAAAATAACGATCATTGTAGGGGTAACATTGCTCGATAGCAATTAAATTTCTCAAAAATGGTTCAGTCGAGGAAGTAATGTGAAAAGGTGGGATTTCAAAGCAACTACTTCTAAACACCTGAAAACAAGAATGATGGGTATAAAACTTTACCTCAAATAGGCTGAATTTAGAACCCGGCTTAAACTTGACTCCAGCCAAGTCAAGTTGTGTTGCAGAATATTTGAATATGGGTCGGTTTATATTCTCTAGTGAAGGATAACCAAAAGAAGGCAGGTGGTAGCAATTGCATAAAAAATGGAGTATGTGATAGTGTACTCGAGGACCATTCCACTCTGGTATTCCAGGCAAGCCTATCATATCATAAAAGAATGACAAGATACAGTGGTTGAGAGACAAAACGCTGTCATTTTCTTGGAAAGTTGCCACTGTCAAGCCGAACAATTCATCAAGAACAAAGAAGGGAATCTGGTTCTCCAGTCGAATCAAGTCATGTTGGACCGCAGACCTCATGGAATGGTTGTTTATTATGGGGTCTTCTGCGTGTATGTAATTCCTGTATAGAAGTTCAATTATAAAGCAACCATCAATAAGCAACATTTCTGCAAACTTGACCTTCGTTGCTTCCTCATTTTCAGCATTAATATTCAACTCAGCATAATATGATCGTGCGAGGGATTCCATCTCTAACATAGCATCCACACAAGATTCTCGCCTTTGCTTATAATTTTTGAATCGAAAAAATAGGCACTGCATGTAGCTCAATTTGTCCTGCTCCATTGCTTGCAGATGTTGGGACTCTCTGTGGAGAGGCCCAATGGACACGACGCTGGGGGTATAGGCACGTTCATTTACTTCACGAATCTCAACTGGAATCCTATAAATAAGTGAGTACCTGGTACGCCCGTAGTTCTTCAGGGCCTCAAAATTATTTGTGCTGTTTTGGATCTTCTTATCTAGGGACTCCAAAATCTGAGAACTAATTGTCCCTTGGCTTGAAGAAGAACTTCCTTGGTCCGCCATCACCAAGCAACATCTGAGGAGCTAATTAATAACCTGCATTAATTATTATTATTATTATATCTATATCTGAATCCATAACTAACAAAGAACGAATGAAATAGATATGGAAGAATGCTTGAGCACTGATCGGCAAACAAACATGGATACCTTCTAAGTACACATTTATGTACTGCACTTTTCTCCGCGGTTAAACCAAGAATGCAACATCTTATTAAAGTTATTATATTTAATAAAGGTAAAATAATCTTTTATTTTATTTTGTTTGTAAAACTATATATTCTCTTTATTATATTTTCATATTTGTAACTTTGCATTGAAATTGTAATAGAAACTCTAACCCCTTTATTTATTCTTCTCTCTTTACAATTCTCACAATAACATTTTAATTAAATATAACAAAAAAAAATGGTATTGACTTGACTTCATTGTTGTCCTTTTCAGAGGCAGAAACTGACTGCATCTACAACTATACAAAAAGTACATTTTAATTAAATATAACAAACTAAATAATGCCCTTGAGTTGATTCTGTTGTCCATTTGAGTGGCAAAAACTGACTACAACTATACAAAAAATACAACTTTATGATAGCTTCTCCTTAAATTCCTATGAAATTTTATTCTATGCTTCCGAAACAAGTTTAAGAAAATAAAACAATTTCTCAATTTAAATATAGTCTTTGGTAACCATGAGTATGTCCTCAATATTACTTGCCACTTTACTTGATATTATCTATGAAAAGGATTTTTTTATTTGTTATTTTTTTTAGAGTAGTTTAGGACAACTTCCAAGTGCTATAATTCTAACATAGATATCTACAGTGTCTAGTAATGATAATGCAATAAGTCCTTGGTAATATTAATATTATCAATCAAGGATGCTAATATGAAGTCAGGGATTCACCGCTTTTACAGAGCAATATCATCAAAGGAATATCATGTATATATATACCTGAGAAAAAAATTATGCAGAGGAATCCTTTTCTCTAGCTTACCACTATAGAGAGAAAGATTTCAAAATTTGCTTCGTTTCATCCACCCATACAGCCGCATGTACCGATTTTTTGACCGAACCTCGGGTGAGATGATTTTAGGATTATTGGTGAGAGAGGAAGAGGAGAAAAGAGAATGAAAGAATGTCAGATGATTTAAAGCTTATTGGTGAGAGATGAATAGGAAAAACGAGAATGAAAGAAATGTGGGGATGGAAGAAGTAATATATATAGAGAAAAAAAGCGGACATTCTTTTCTTTGGCAGAGAGACATTCCTTTCTTTGGTAGAAAAAAAGTAAATGTCTGGAGAGAGAGAGAGTGTTAGTACAAGAAATTGCTCCGCTAATTTCTCGTCAATTAATTTATTACACACATCCAAAAAGTTTAAGAACACAATATCTTCTTCCAGTGAAAGAGTGAATTCTTTTTCATTCACCTTTTTCGAGTATTTATACAAGTTAAAATTTGAATCCTTTTAATATTAAGTGACTTTTTTACGCCACCTTTGTGCTTTTTGTCTTGACACTTCGTTATTTTCAGTTACAAATCTTCTGCAACTGCTTGTGTTCTCTTTCAGATTCATTTCCTCTGAGTTTTCGGGTACCGGTTCATCTTCACAGGTCAGTTTTCATTCTTTTACCCACGTCTTTTTCTCTTTATGATGTCTTCGAGTGATAGTGACTATACTCATTTTTGACAATCGTGAGACCAACATGTCTAGTTCATCTATTCAGATCATAGAAACTGCCCAACCCACACTACTGTTGAGGAAGTAGTCACATACAATCAGGGTGTGGTCGTTGCTCCAGTGACTAGGCAGTTAGCTGATATTGAGAGGATTTGGGAGGAATGTTAGATCCCCAGGGATGTCACAATCGAGGGTTACCCCTTGGATTCTGACTACAGTATTGGTGGAGGGGTCGAGAAAGCGAAGTTTTTTTCTTGGCTTCTCATTTGAAAACTTTTAGGCTACCTTTTCATCATTTTTTCAGTTTTATTATTTAAAAACTGAGGCTTTCACTGCTTAAATCATTTTTACAATCTAAGCTTATGTCTAAACGGCCTTTTGTTCTGCTATTCTCTCCACCAAGTTAGATCGGAGGATAACCGTTGCCATCTATTCCCTAATAAGAACAGAGATTTGCATTGATGCCCCACTTCTGACAAGTTGTGAAAAGAAAAACTCGTTCTGGTGAACGGAGCTTGGAGCGTTAAGGCTACTCAGCGTTTTCCTATTTGCAGGGCGTTCGGCTATACTGTGATCTCTTCTATCATTTTGTCTGGCAAGTTTTTCTTTAGTTACCCTAGGGAACCTTCAGTACTTGACATTTTTTTTTTTGGTTATTTTTCTTATATAAATTTGTTTCGTCTTTTTCCCTTTTGCAACCGATCGGATTGAGTTCTTGAAGAAGAATGTTCGGGATATTCGACCTTCTGTGAAGAAGTTTATGTCCCCTCACAAGCTTCAGGCTCTTGTTTGTGACGCTTCAGTTAAGTCTTCCTCTCTATATGTTGATTCAAACTCTTCAGACTCAAAGATGGAGATGTCTGAACCTAAAACCAGGAGAAGATCTTCTACCTCTGGCCAGCTCAAGGCCAAAAATGCTTAAGGAAGGTCTAAGGCTAAACAAGACAAAAACAAGTCTGCTACCACTTCTTCTCCTCAGAAGAGGCCTTCTTCTGGTGCTCCTCCTTCGTCCAAGCACCAAAAATTATTGGCCTTTATAGGATCCATCTAACTAGGTTGGTTCTGCAAAACTAGCACTTTTTTTTAGATGTAGTACTAGGCATTTACAAAGTGTCGATCCACATTATCCTGATCAGGTCTGGCTTGGCTGCTAAAGCCGAACACGCTAGCCTGTCAGCTTCCAAGTTCAAGTCCCTTGGGATTTGAGAAACCTTAACTTGGTCGAACTCTCTGAGCTCTCTTTCTGCTAAGTCTTTATAGGCTTTCAGGCGATCATCTTTTGGAAAGTAATCTCATCTAACCTGTTTCACAATTAGCTGAAAATCATTAAAAACTTACAGAATTTTTACCTGGAGCATCTATGCTAGCCTTAACCCCGCTAATAGGGCTTCGTATTCAGCTTCACTGTTTGATGTAGGAAATTCTAGGTGGATTGCTTGCTGTAGAGCAGTTCCATCAGGAATTTGAATCTCTACACCAATGCTTGATCCTATCTGTGTTAATGATCCATCGACATAGAGTTTCCATTCAGGTTAAGGTAAAAGTTCTAGCTCCTCATCACCCTCTGGCTCATACTCAAGCAGGAAATCTGTAACTGCCTACCCTTTTATTGCACTCTCAGGCTCATAGGTTACGTCATAGGCTCCCAATTCAATTGCCCATTTGGTGACTCTTCTTGACTGATCAGGCTTATGGAGAATCGCTCTGATTAGAAATTTGGTCAGGACAATAATTGGGTGAGCCTTAAAGTAGTGTCTACGCTTCCTTTTTGCTTAGACTAAGGCTAGTACAATTTTCTCAACTTTCGAGCACCTCTGTTTTGCCTCAGTCATGGTCTTACTTGAGTAGAACACTAGGTATTGCTTTCTGGCAAGCTCTCTGATCAGAATTACGCTTGTGGCCTTTCAAGATACTACAAGGTACAAGTACAGAGGTTCCCTTGCATTTGGCGCTGAATGTGTTGGGAATTGAATCAAATACTACTTAAGCTTTGCTAGACTTCATTCTGTTTGGCTCCCCATACTCATTTTTCCTTCGTTCTAATAGCGTCGAAAAAGGGCTTAAATTTTTCAGAAAGCCGAGAGATGAATTTACTTAAAACAACGATGTGTCCTGTTAGGATCTGAACGTCCCTATGAATTTTTGGTTCCTCATTCTGAAGAAGAGCCTTCACCTGAAGCGGACTTGCTTCTATTCTCGTTCGGTATTTACTACAAAATCAAGTTTCCTTAATAAATACCCTATTATTTACTATAAAAAAAATTTCGTGGTAAATACGAAGGGGTATTTTCCATGGATTTTATTTTCCGTAGCAAATACCTTACTATTTACCACGAAATTGAAACCGTAGTAAATAGTCCGTGGGAAAAAAACCTGTTTTCTTGTAGTGTACCCTTATATAACAATGCTTCATCAAATCATTTAGAAGGTTATGTTTAGTACTCAGTAAGAACAACAAATAAAAATAAAATATTGTTTGGACTAAATTTTGAGAAAAAAAAACTAAGAAATTTAAGGATTTAAACGGGTTGGGGTGGGGTGAATGGGGGCTGGGTGGGGCGGGGCCAAAGATGGGGTTAAGGGGTGGAATTTTAAAAGGTTATGGAGAGGTTTTGGGTGCCCAAAATCCAAATTAAATGGTGGCGGGGTTGGGGAAGGCCCCCAAGCCCCGTTGCCATCCCTAATTCCTAACAAGAGGAATTTCTACGCAAAGAGTTGACCTAAAAATTCTAATAATTCGAGCCAAAATAAGATTATGAAATTCTAAAAATTTTAGTAGGCCTTGGCATTGTGTTTTAATCTCAGATGTATGAAAATTGTCATTGTTAAATTTTTGTTAATTTTTAATTCCAATTGTCTCATCTCAACAGTTGGATTGATGTCTTCTTTATCTTGATTGTTTAGTGGAAATCAATATCATATTCATTGGAACTACTGTGAAACTATAGCTTGTAGATTGGTTAAGAAAGTCATTCTCCACGTGTCTTCTAAATTTGCATCCAACACTTGCTAATTCTGTTATCACTACTAATTTCATGGGCCTGGGGATGTTGTGGGGAGGAATTATTCTTCCTTTTTTTTTAGTTCATAGAAATTAACTTCTCATAAATGGTATAGAACTTAGATTTTCTTATGTGGTTTTTGTGGTTGTGAGCAACTCCACCCTTGTTTTTAGGTTAGAATTTTAGAAGCATGGATCCTTAAATTTTCTGTGAATTTGAATTTTTTTTAGACATAATAGAGTAATGATGATGCTTGGTACTTTTATGGATTTTTATAAGGATAAATTACTTCGACTTGCCCTGAGATTTTTTTAAATTATTTTCGGTTGAAACTACTGAAAAATATTTAGTCAACCTCTCATGCAGTTTGGTTGACTTCACTCAAACCACCCCGGCCTACTATTTGCTAAGTGAAAATCCAATTAGACAAGTAAATTGAACTGTCAAAATTACCATTCCCTGTAGTAAAATGATTAAAAATAAACCTTGCTTACTATTTACAATTACTAGTTTAACCTTATATGAGGTCATATTTTTGGTTTCTCTCTACATTCTCGTCCCTTCTCTCTCTCTCTCCATTCTCTCTATCTCTCTTCTTTATATATTTCTTGGTTGACTTCATTCAAACCACCCTTACTATTTGCTAAGTGAAAATCCAATTAGACAGGTAAATCGAAATGCCAAAAGTACTATTTTCTATATTAAAATGATTAAAAATAAACCTTGCTACCTATTTAAAATTACTAATTTAACCTTAAACACATTGACCGTATTACCTTGTCTAAGGTCATATTTTTGGTTTCTCTCTCTACATTCTCGTTCCCCTCTCTCTCTCCATTCTCTCTATCCCACCTCTTTCTACATCTCTCTCTCTCTAGCCTAAAATCATACATATGCATGCATTAATTTGCAGTAAACTCAATCTCTCATAGTTCATGCACCATGCTTGATGATGCTTTAATTATCTTAGCCATCCAAAAAAGACATTGTTTCAATTGTCAGAAGACTTAGCAAATTTATATATAATCGATCAACAAAGAACCCCCACTCAATTATGCTCTCAAAGCCCCTATCCACCCAACCTACCCACTGGAGAGTCCATATCATAATCGAAAAATTTTGCCCAAAATCCATGCCAAATCCATAGCTGAAAAATATTTAGGGTTTCAAAAATCCTAACCTAACCCTAACATATCGTAGTTGAGCTTCATCTTCAACCTATGTTTTTTATGTTGTGCAACTTGGTGCGAGTGTGGATAAGAAGTTTCAATTTTAGTGGTTTTCTTGTGAAATAATTGGGATTCACTGGGCAGTGTTGTTTTTGGGATAAATCTATGGCCGCCGGTTACCTGATAAGCACCATTCCCTTACAGTGTGATCGTAAACCAATAATCACCAGTCGTAGAGTCGTCGTCATCAAACATAGCACCAACTAAGAATTAGCCATATTCTCTATCGGATTACAATATTGTTAGCAACATCTATCGTGGTGTTGTTTGCAAGTCAATTGATGGGGATGGAACTTGGTATAATACATGAGAGATTGCAAGGAAAAAATCTAAGTTGAGAGAGACATGAGAAGCAGATAGAGATTTTCTGGGTTTATGGAGAAAGAAGGAGGGGAGGGAGGGAACTGATTGTCCATTTTAGAGTTAAAAAATGTATTTATCTCTTTTTCTTAATACATCACCACTGAAGTACGCAATTTTATTTTTTAAACTTAATGGTAAAATCGTAATTTTACAAAAAACTTTACTCACACATGGTGTCAAAGTTATTTTTTAAAAACTTTATCTACGGGTAATTTTGGCTAACCTCGGGAGAAATTAGAGTAATTTGCCCTTTTTGGAGTTAAGAGTTTAAAAGTTTTACATTGTATGATGAAGGAAGGGCTACGATGGTCCAAAGTGCTACATATATATATGAATGGTCCTTAGGCAATTGCTTAACTTTTGTTGGCATCCATAGCTTGATGAATTTGCAACATTTATCCTTAAAAGTTATATATAGCTTAATGAATTTGCAACATTTTGAGCTATGACTTGCTTACAAAAAATTAAAAATAAGGATAAAAAGTTGAAACTTTGAATTTAAAGCTCGAGGAATGTAGTTGTATTAGTGGTGGCAATTGGGCGGGTCATAAATGGGCAGGTCAATTTTTAAAACATAGTATAAAATAAAATAAAAAACATAAAAACAAATACCTTTTTTGACAACATGTATCCAGAGGAAACTCTCTAGGAGAACTTTCTTTTTTTAAAAAAAAAATTAAGCAATTTTTAACCTATCAATTAACTTGATTAAAAATATAATGGATCTTTCTGACAAGATGGGCATACAATTTTAACTCCAAAAGCACCCAAATTAATGCCAACCAAATTGAGAGAGAGATTGAAAGTGTCATCCAAATTGTCAAGAGATACAATTACATCATGATTCTATAAAGGGTGAATTGCTCAAACACCCCCCAAGTTTACATTTATTGCTCACGGGTGGAACTTAGTTCAAAAATGTTGACAACCTCCCCCAAAAGTTTGGTTGACCTTGCCCTAATACTCGTTACTATTAGTTGACTGTTAACAAAGTCAGAAGTTAACAAAATTGAAAATGTCAAAACTACCCTATACTCTCTCTCTCTCTCTCTCTCTCTCTCTCTCTCTCTCTCCAACTTTACTCTTTCTCTCCCAATTCTCCCTCTTCAACTCCATCAATGGCCACCACGCTCTTACCACCATCTCTGGCCATCTTCTCCGATCAAGCTCCACTACAAGAAAATGGGTTATTACCAATGGACTATTTACTACGGATTCAATTTCGTAGAAAATAGTAAGGTATTTGCTACAAAAAAAAAAAAAATTCGTAGTAAATAGCATGTGTTATTTACTACGGAGCTAATTTCGTAGTAAATAGTAAGGTATTTACTGCAAAAAATTAAATATGTAGTAAATACCTATTACTACGGATCCAATTTCGTAGTAAGTACTAAAGTATTTACTATGAAAAATAAATCCGTAGTAAATAACCTATCATACTTACAACAAAGTTAATTTCGTAGTAAATAGTAAATTTATTTGCAACGGAACACTAAATCCATAGCAAGTATTCTAATTTTTTTCTATTATTCTCTCTCTTAAAGGCATTATAAAAGCATGTATAACAGTAACACACTACATGAGAGATAACATTTGCAAAACTTAGAAGTTAACTACTTCAACATGTTATTTACAAGAAAAGAAAATTCTAAACAGGAGATCCATCACCTATTTTCTTGCTCTCACTTGGTTATCTTAGCTTGGCACTCCAATTCAATATAATTTATCTAAATGAAATAATTGAAACCTGGAAGACTCCACTGTCTTCCTTTCTTCCATACACAAAAATAAAACATACACACTTGGTGCGCACAGTCACATGTTTGTTGTTTCCTCTTTCTTAGTTAGACGATCATACATCATGATATTACTCTAGCAGTAAACAACTAAATGCTATAAAATAAAGGTCATTACCAAGACCCACATGCAACCATGTCAGGCCACCCACAACGACAATAACCCACTGATCATATATACCAACACAAATAAAGTAAGGCTAAATGTTTTTGTATAGCAACAAGCATAAAATCTATATATATATATATATAGGCATAAGGCACAGATCAACTTGCATGCTCATAATCACTAACTAAACTACTACACATAAATACCCACATAAACACAAGCTACCAAAACTCATAGAACAGAATATGCAATTATTAATTTAGCATACTCTTTCTCACACCAACAAATATATCAGCATACCTTCCCACATATATAACCTTATCATCATATTCACTTGGCAAAGAAGTATACCCACATACTTGAACCTATCATCATATTCACTTCGCAAATAAAATCCACAGATTTCATGTGAACTTTAACAACTAAAAGGATGATGTCAAAAGTTTCCAACTTTAAATCGAAAAGATATATTGATCTATTTATATATATATATATATATATAAATGCAAAGGCAAGATTCAACTTGCCTCAATGTAGCCTTCTTTCTTTTTCTCTTCTCCTTCTTCTTTTATTTTTCTCCTTCTCTAGCCATTCCTAACTCTCTATTTTCTCTTCCTGAAAGTCTCTCTATATTCTTCTCTCACTCTCTCTCTCTTTCTTTCTCTTATAACATTTCCTTATTTCTTTTCTTCCCCACCTAACCCATGCACTAGCTTACGCTCAACAAATCAAAAAAGGAATTGCCAAGTGTCACTCATGCACATAATGTTTGCCACTACCATTACAAGCTTCCCTCACAAGACTACTTTTTTCCTTGTTTCTATTGTAAAGCCTCAGGTTATATAAGTGGTTATATTACTTACATAACTATACTACACATGCAAAGGACATGTACTCCATTTGGCCACCATGCATATGACCTCACCAACCTCCAATCAAGCTTAAAGCTTCCGCCACTTCTTGTAACCTGAACCACTTAACATAAGCCTGCCTCATGCATCAGACCACTAGCTGCTTCATATCTTGCTATGAAAAGACTATATATATATATATATATATATATATATATATATATAACCCATGTGCATCTCTACACTTATAGCCCTCCAATCTCAAAAAAATTACCTTTGAATCCTAAGGAGATGAAGACAAAAGAAATCATAGTTTAGGGGTGTTACATTCTACCCTCCTAAAAAGAAATTTCGTCCTCGAAATTTTGAAATCATCAAGTCTTCATGATCCAAAACATTTATTACCACAGTCATCAAACATAACAATAACATTGAAAAAAACTTTTTTTTTTTTTTTTTAACATCAAATAGAGTGAATCCAACAACATTATCCAAAAGTGTCAAATGTGCACAACTTTTACTACCACACAAAATTTAAGGATAATGTACAGAATTTGATGCTTGGCTACTTTCGTATTCTTGCTCTTCTGGGTCTGTCTCAATCTCATACTCTTCATTGACCCTTCGAGTTTGAGTTTTGGATTCTTCCAAACTTGTTTTTATATAGTTCATAGTCTCTTTTGGACCTTTGGTTAACGCTAGACTCACTATGAGTACTAGATTCTTGTGTGGGGTCCTTTCTGGTAGGCCTTGGTATATTCCGCCCACACAATGGCGGATAATCTTGAATACAAGCTATCCGCCTCTTTTTAACGTAAGTAGAGGTTGGGTTGGGTGGAAGGGAGAGTGTATATTTGTTGTCCTCCTTGGCTGCCGACGCTTGCTTACCCTTTCCTCGATTTCCACCTTCCATCTACATAATTATCAAATAACACTACAAGAAATTAGAGCTTTAGGGACAGTCTTTCAGGGACAGCCTAAAAACCGTCTCTAAAGGTGCCATTTTTAGGGACAGTAATATTTTACTGTCTTTAAAGGTCCAATTTTTTACGGAAAAAAATTTGAGCACCAAAATTTCGCTCCAATGAGTTTTGGGACTAATTTTTCCGATTCACTACATGCCTCGTTTAGCTGAGCCTTAGATGTGGCAATGGTTGATAGGAAGAAAAAAATGTAAACACAACTGGCATTATATGGAAACACCAACACATAGAGATTCCAAAGCTCTCGTTTGAGAAAACCCTAAAGTTCTCGTTGTCGTCTCTCATTCTCCCTCTCTTCCATTGCTGCTCTTCTCGCATTTAGTTAGCTCCAGGTGAGTTCAAATCTGCCTATGGAACAAATTTCTCCCTCTTTTCCTTGATCTATGCTAATCCGTTGAATATTGCTTAAAATTAGGAACTTTTTCAGTCTGTATTTATTGAAGGCACCCTTCTTTTGTCGTGATTTACATTTGGGTCTATCATCTTAACTTGCTTTAGGTTTTTCCTACTGAAATTCTTGGGCCTTTTTTAAAAAAAATTAAATTGTTTGGTTTTTCTTTCTGAAGTTGAATCTAACGTCTCAAATTAGGTTTTTTTTCTCCTTTACTTTGCAATTTATGTTTTTCAATAGTTGGGTTAGCACTAGGGTTTCTTTTGGCACATAGTATGGCGTATTTATGTTTGCCCCTTTCTTATTTTTCTGTGCATATTCTTGTCTGATGAAAGGTTAGAAGAATTAATTTAGCTAATAATGCGTATTTTCTGCTTTATTTATTTCATTTGACATTTTTCTTGCTCTATGCTAGAATTAGAGATGAAGAAGTTGAGATTGTTGAAAAGGTTAGAGATCTGGCTAAACCTTGCTCAATTTTGTTACTTTGATGATTTTAATCCTATCACGTTTATATATCTTAGCTTTTACTTCTCAATTTTTTTATTTAGCCATACAACGTGAATACATTATCAATTTATTTTATTGTTTTCATTAAAGTTTTACGTGCTGGTTGTACCTCTTAGCAGAGTCCTATTTCTGCGTGGAGGATACGATGTTGTAGGCATTGCAGAGAATATGTAAAGGGATTTGACCACCATTGCCCTACTTTTGGAAACTGTATAAGTAGTGATGACTTGTTTGAGTTATATAATATTTCCCTTCTTAATTACCTTTGAACCTATTATAACTTTAACATTTTAAACTTTGCATGCATCTATATACTTTGTAGATACTAAGTTGATATCATAAGGTCTTAGTTTGGTTATGGTTTGTTTGTGTTTATTCAGAATTAATGGGGTTTATTCTAGAAACGGTGTTTCAGTTTTAGTACTATATCATTAATTTGTAAATAAACGCTAACAAAATCTGGATCATTCTTTTTAGTTTTATAACATGAATACACTAACAAATTTGGATCAGTTATTTGTTCCTAATAATTGCAAAAAAGATGAGGTTTGTCAATGTACTCTGTTTTGGCTAATCCAATTTGTAATTAATTTGAGTTGTTTTCGTTGATTCAACTTTTGAGGAAGATACTTAAACAATGGTGGATGTTCCATTCGACAATGTGGTTTAAAGATAAATATGAATAGTTATCGGATATTTCAAAAGTTTTAGATGTTGGACATTTTTTATTTCTTCCTTCAAATTTGCTGCTAGTATAACTCACCTTCAGTGTGTATAATCAAATTGTTTTTTGGTGAGCTGAATAAGTCACCCTTGAAGATCAAGAAAAATCTTCTTCCTGAAGAAGCTTTCTAGTCACAAATCTAAAGCTAAGCAAGTGACATTTTATTCCCGACCTAACCTTTTCTTTTCCCATGAATTTATTTTTGAAACTACCTGTTTCCCCATGAATTTATTTTAGTAAGCTTGGATGAGACTGACTTGTCTTAGTATCAATTTGTTGGACGTTGTTCAAATATAAAGACTATTGTCATTTATTTATTTTGTTCTTCATGAAGATGGCAAATTTCATTGTTTATGTATTTTGTACAAAAACAAGTTTATATAGCTGCTGATCTTTTATTTTGTTTTATACTAGTTTCTTACCTAATACAATTATATTAATGCTTGAAATAGATTTGATTTGTTTCCTCTTTCTATTTATTCATAAAATCTAAATATTTTTGCTCCTTTGTATGTTGTGATAATTGATAGACTAAGATTGATATTTTATTATTCTTTCTTGTTTGTTTCTTATGCTTTTATTGTTATACCTACATAGGTATTCTTGTGCATATGCTCCTATTGTTATGAATATATATGCTTTGTAGAACTTTAAGTATATGTTGAGTGCAAGCATTTTCTTAATGATTAGCCTTGTTTGGTTGTGTGTTTCGTTAATTGGAAGCTTTGATCTGTTCAACATGTACCTTCTTTTAAATTTCCTTTAATATCTGGTATTTGGAGTTTCAAATGTTTTTTTATTATCTTCTAACTCAACCTTTCTAGTTTTTGCAAACTTTTATGTCTCAGTTTGTTTCATGCTTGTACATCTCCTTGTGAATCTTCAATTTTCTTTATCATTCTTATTTTGAATTGTTAAGCGTTGTTACATGAAGTCATTTTATATGAAAGAGGAACCTACCTTACAAAAGGCATAAAACCAAATGGCAAAGTCAAGAAGAGGAGGAAGCTAAAAGTCATCAGCAGGGTTCTGCAATTTGTATGTACAAGGACACGCATTATAGGAAAGGAAGTCGTTGGCACATGTGATTGCTAAGCAAAACTATGTAAGTTAATATTTAAAGTACACAAGTATTACCTTTTTTCATTAGTTCTTTTATTGCTGTAAGATCACATTTGTCTTCTATTAAAGTACTTGTCTTGATATATAAGCCAATATGTCTATCATAGTTTTTTTTTGCTGAAATTGAATCTTTATAATCATTGAAATTTGCATATCATGTAATTGTTATATAACAAGAGTGAGGACTTTCTTGCACAAATCAGCTCTTGTTTTTGGTAATCTTTTTGGTCAATTGTAAGAAATTAAACCCTAGTTAGTAGCAAAAGAAATATAGATTACTTTCATCACAGAACTCAATGTTGGATATAGTGTCCTACAATTATATAACTTAGGCATTTGTCTTTTTTTAGAACTCAATGTTGGATCTATGTTGACTTGTTCTAAAGAGAATGATTGTGCACTATATATAGGTTCAAAAATCACAACTACTTCACCCTTTATACTCTAGATTTAGGAGACAAGGACGGGGACTTGTTATAGTTTGAATGGTAAAGAATTGTAATATCCTCAATTTTGTATAAAGTTCTTGAGTGGAAATGGTGATAAAACATGAAATTTTGGAGAATTGAGGGTATCATTCAAATAAAAAGGTACGTTCATATATATACATAACTAACACTTGTGCAAGATTAGTGCATTTATATATATGATTTTTCTCCAATGTATTATGTAAGCACATAAGGGGGAAAGAGTAAACAAAAACCAGTGGGGAGCTCGTCACATGTAGCATATCAAACAATTGTTTGTTCTATCTGAAATGCATCCACCACTTGTATACATAAGTGTGAATGAGACACCTCTGCATGTAGGCCATTTGTTGCGCAAAGGACCATATACATATAGTAGCATTTGACAAGTGTTGGAGAGCATGTTAGGTAGGTTCCCAAATTCAATTTTTTTAAACTATTGTTCTAAATGATCAACAATTGAATTTTTTTGCTGTTATTTACATAACTTATAATTATCATTTACCATCAAAATTTTGATGTAGTATTGTATGGATTTGAGTTTTAAATTAATTTTGGTGTTTATATGAATTGTGATTAACTCACGTACTGTGAGACTAAGGGACTTGGCCTTCTTGGTTGTCATCACAAGAAGGAAAAATCAGTTTTCTCCATCATTTGCATATGATTATCATTAATTTTTGTAAGAAATTTCATTTTGATTACACTGAGTATTGTAGCAGACGTACTTGGGCAAGAACTTAATACTAGGAAGGGCATGTAGATTTGGTGACAACTTTCCTATGGTACAAGTTAAGATCAGATTTGTAATGGTTGCTTGTACTTATAAGAACTAAAACAAACACTGCCATAAAGGAATTCATTAATAGAGAGAGCACATGTTTCTTGAAGAATGTCGTTGGATTCTGTTCTATAGTAACATTTGATTATCGTGTATATGAGATTGCCATCATGAATTAGGCTATCACTTCACTTTTTCATTAACAGAGTGAGCACATGGTTCTCTAATATTTGTTTTTTTGCTTTGTTTTTCTTGATAAGATAAGTCACTAGTATTCATATTTACAAGAATTAACTAGATATTTGGAAGTAATAGTGAAAGCTTATGAAACATGACAACAAAAATTTGATGTCTAATTTTGTAGCTGTATTGATTTGATTTTCAGTGGACTAATTCTTTTAGCTTTTTTCATGGACTCTTTTATTTCTATCTCAATTCTAAGACTCAAGTTTTAATTCAATTCTTGGATGAAATGATGGAGAAGCCTACACAAGTTGCTCTAAATTCTGATGCTATCACAAGTCTAATCATAATGGTACGGAGATAGTGCATAACCAACTCGATATCAGGAGCAGAACCAACATGAGCACCAGTACCATCACCACCACCACCTTACTTAAATGAAAAATATAATGTATTTCCTTTAGTTTTTTTTAATGCTTTCTTTACAATTTTGTATATGGTAAACATAAGAATTGGCTAGGTTTCTAAGTCCAGTTCCTTTTGTTGGGTTGAAAAAATGTAGAGTAGTGCTCTATCATTTATGATTGTGGTTTTAGGATGTATATGATACCATTCAACTGCAATATTAATTGCACCAAATTTCATGACGGTTCATGCATTTATGTGATTTCTATTTTGTCATATATATAAATTACTTGGAGATTGATATTAATATTTTTTCTATTGGTGTGGATTTTAGGGAAAATGTATCTATAAAAACAGAAAAAATAAATAAATTAATCAGAACAAAAATAATTTTATAATAGAAAAAAAAAAGCAAAAATAATTATAGTATTAATGACGGTTCAAACTGCTGCAAGTAAAAAAAAAAAATTAAAATTGATGAATTAGCGACGGACTTTGCACATTAGCGACGGAAATAAATCGTCGCTAATATAAGCACTATTAGTGACAACTAAAATCGTTGCTAATACCTTTTACATACGACAATGTTGGAGACGGTACATACCGTCGCTAAAGTGCCCTAACTTTAGTGACAGTAACCTGTTTACTGTCGCTAAAGACCTTTTGCGACCAAGGTATTAACAACAGACAGATTGAACCTTTAGCGACGGTGTTGGCTGTTGCTAAAGCCCAAAATTCTTGTAGTATAATCATCAATCTCTGAGGATTATAAAGAAATAATGAGAGGTATACAACATTCAACAACCAATCTTTCATTGTGTACATTTATTTATATATAAATACACTTTCATACAACTCAATTTGTATACAAATTTTCTTGTGTACTATTGTATATTACTCACTGCTTCATAAGGTACAATCCATCAATCAACCCAATATACTTTATCAATGATTTTATCAACATCATACATTTATCATAATCATTTCTTCCAACCCTCCTTGGTGCAATCTTAGTTTCGAAAAAATCACCCAAATATATATATATATATATAGATTTTTTCAACTTGTACCTGTGCAGTCAATAATAAAAGTGGTCTCTACACAACAATATATTTAAAAATCAGTGCAATGCCAATATCATATCTCATAGATATTGTTACTGACATAATTCTCAATGTAGATTAGCGTGTCACTGCACACTATCACATAAAAGTCACATATTCATAAAGTTCACTAACTCTTCCCATGTGCTTAACATTATCATCCACAAACAAAAATCAATACCAAACTGCAATTAAATCCTTGTATCTCATGGGAGACAATACAAAGATCTAACATATCACTAAATCCTATTTTCCCTAATACTCACCTAGGCTATAACTCTTTTCTCACTTGTTAAAACCCAACAAGTCAATTCCATAACTACTTGGACCTGACATATTATAAGAGAAGTACTAATCAAAGAAAAATGTTTGGCCAGGCCATTTTTCCTCGTTAGTTCAACCCCGACAACTTGTCTTCCTTGTCCTCATACCTTCGGTTCTCTCAAACCTGTAATCACAATCAATTCTCCATTCCCACATGAAATTCCTATATCCAAAACTTTTTAAAGTTCTAGGCTCCCATAACTGGAGTCTACCACGACTCGCATATCTTAACTATCATATCTCTATCTAGACTCAAACCTCAAGTCTAGCTTACCAATTTCCCAAAACTAGATAGGTGATAATGATATGCCCTCATTTACATCACTATCCAGTCCTCTGAAGGTTCCTTCAATAATCCTAATAGGATAAGCATGACACACCCTATCAAGTGTCGTTGAGTGTCCAAGGGGAGTTGCAATAGATACATCACTATTCATACCTTCAAGTTCCAGTCCAAGTGCATTTACCATTGATAATGAAATAATGGCTACGCAGAATCTGAATCAAATAACACTCTAGCTATACTGCCATAAATAGTAAATGTATCTTCCATTGCAGGTGGTGCAGCATCCTGCTCAACTTTTGGGTACACAGCATAAACCCTTGCTCCCTTCTGCTGCTACGGTGCTTGAACCCTCTGTTGTCCTTCCTTACGTGGTTTGGTACAATAGCGGGCCATGTGTCCTTTTTCTTGACAGTTGTAACACTGTCCATGAAACTGGCAAGGCTGAGCATTTTGAGGTGCAACTGGTACCAGAGCTATGGACTGCTCACCTCCACCAACTCTTTATCTTTTCGCTGCTTGCCAATCATACCTAGCTCTTTGCCCCGCTTGGCTCTGCATATCTTTTGGAGGTTGTTGCTACTGTTGCCTCCTCAGATTATGCTGCGAGTTAAAACTACTTTTTCCCTTTTCCTTCTCTGCAGCTTTATGTTCCTTCCTTCGTTAATATTTAAGATTATCCTGTTCAATCCTCATAGCACGCTCTACGACTTCTGCGTAACTATTTAACCCTTGACTAATCACTAGCCTCCTTATGCTAGGAGTCAGTCCCTTTACAAATCTTCTAGCCCTACTCTCCTCGTTTGTAACCATATAAGGCGCAAATCGAGAAAGTTCTGCAAACTTTGCCTCATATTGAGTCACTGTCAATGCTTCAGTCTCTTGCTCCAGGTGTATGAACTCAGCTGCCATTCCATCCCTCACTGCACGTGGAAAATACTTGTCATAGAATCGATTCTTAAACTCATCCTAGTGCATATGTGTGACATATCCGACACTCCTAATCACGGATTGCCACCACTGTCAAGCATCGCCAGATAAGCAGAAAATTGTTATCCTTCTTTTCTGCACTTCGGTGTAGTCCATAATTTCAAAGTACTTCTCCACGTCTTCTATCCACTTTTCTGCATCTAGTGGATCTGTAGCCTTGGTAAAGTCAATCGCTTCTAATTTCTTTATTTATTGGACCAAGGCAATGACTTGACCCTGTCCCATCTCTGGGTTAGGCATTTGAACATCCGGGTTCGGCATTTGAACTTTCTTATCCATCTGTTACTCCATAGCCGCCTCTTCCATGACGAGCGTCACCTTGTCGACCACGTCCTCTACCAGCTCCAGACATCCTATTTTCCATTACAGGATGTTAATATTGTTAGTCAAATAACTAATCATACTTAAACTCGGATCATGGTAAGGATAAAGATAGGATAATCAGTACAACTCATATAACTCCTATCTTTAAAATCACTCCCACTAGCCTAATAACTCGTAACCTAGGCTCTGATACCAAACTGTCACGCCCCCAAATTTAAATACCTGAAACCCTAGTCCAGTACTTGAATTTGGTGCGCGACTTGAAATACAACGTCCATCATATAGTACATTCATCCAAAAATTTACATATTACAATCAAAATGTGATCGTCTAGATCATCTATTACAAAAACTTCATCTGGAGACCTCATCCCTCATCTTGAGAGTTAACTATGTATAACAAAAGATAATTACATGCTAAGAAATTTACATGTAAACAGCCTCCTTCGTCCTGTACTGCGCGTCCATTCACTCGATACCTAAAAATAAAATGGAGTGAGCTCAATAAGCTCGACAAGAATTGCAAAACACTATCATTGCTCAACAAATTGACCTTACCTTAAATTCCTACATATAAGGACACGTACAACAATCTTTGTTGATTTCATTCACAAATTTTCTTATGATAATCAAACTCTAGTTAATTATCATATCCGCAGTTAACTTCATACACAGGTTTTTTTTCTTATGATAATTAAACTCTAGTTAATTATCATATCCACAATTTCTTTCACACACAGTGTAGTAACCCTTGTGGACTGGTGTGAGTGGGCGGGTGCGAAGATAGACACTGGGCTGAGCTACCACACTGACAGGGTACAGGATGCTCAATCCCATATCGCCTAGGTGTGGAAAAGGGGATCTGCTTATATGTGGTATGTTATCTTCAAATGGTATGAGGCCTTTTGGGGTAAAACCCAAGAGCAAATCTGTTCGGGCTATGGCCCAAAGCGGACAATATCATACCATGTGTTAGAGTAGGGTATTATACACAAGAATCATATTCTCAGCAATTCCTTATTAAACTAATCGTCTAGATTAGCTTAACATAGCCTCACATGAGCCCCGGGCTCCCTTCAATTAGATGGCATGCTTAGCCAACAAGTGGTGCGCATCGCGTAGTCCCGGACTAAGGAAGCTCGCCCATGTGGCTGGATTTGTACGTCTACTCCCCCAGATGGTCCCGGACCACGTCCACACAATAAGGGCACTCTTCACCCAATGGCCAAAACAAAAGGGCTGTACACACCCCCAAGGTAGGTCCCTGACCATACCTCACAAATTTTTTAAGAATTTTAACACGTTTTCAAGATTTCAAGCTTTTAGGATTTACTAAATGCTTTTGACATTTAATAAATCAAATCACTCTCTTAATGTGATCTGTAATCACATTAATTAAACACTTTAAGATTTCACCACTTAAATCTTATATAAACTTAATTATTTTAGCATAATTAATTTCATTATGCCAGAATGTACACCTCTAGAACTTTTCATAACTTTTAGAGCCTAAAGGATATTTTTCCCTAACTCACTCTAAATAAAAGGAAACAAGCGTTATTTAACAACATAAAATATTATATAATTTATTAAATGTTATTCACATTTAATAAATGAAATGAGCGAATTGAGTGCATTCACAAAGCTTAAATCATCTTTAACCGAAACTTAATTCTTAGAACCAACTCTTCTAACATAACAAGTTCTAATGAGCTAAAACAAATGATTTCATAAATTTTCGTAATTTATGGAGCATTCGAGAATTTTTCCCTAGAACCAACAATTCTAGCATAATTAGCTATAATATGCATAAACAAAGAAATTCAAAAAATTAAACGTAATTTATGGCACACAAAATATTTTTATCAACTAAAATATTTTCCTCCAAGTTCTAATTTCAGCCCAAAAAGAAACTCTTTACATTTCTTTTAAATGACATTGAGCCTATTCTTAATTTAGGCCCAGTCCAAAGTCATGCAACCATTTATCTCTTTTAAAAAAAAGTATTGGGTCAATCCATAATTTCGGCCCAATCCAATTTGCCAAGCCTAATTCCAAAGCATATACAATAAACCCAACAAACTGACTTCAAACCCAAGCATAACAACTTGCATTATAAAAGCATGTATAACAGTAACACACTACATGAGAGATAACATTTGCAAAACTTAGAAGATAACTACTTGAACATGTTATTTACAAGAAAAGAAAATTCTAAACAGGAGATCCATCACCTATTTTCTTTCTCTCACTTGGTTATCTTAGCTTGGCACTCCAATTCAATATAATTTATCTAAATGAAATAATTGAAACCTGGAAGACTCCACTGTCTTCCTTTCTTCCATACACGAAAATAAAATATACACACTTGGTGCACACAGTCACATGTTTGCTATTTCCTCTTTCTTAGTTAGACAATCATACATCATGATATTACTCTAGCAGTAAACAACTAAATGCTATAAAATAAAGGTCATTACCAAGACCCACATGCAACCATGTCAGGCCACCCACAACGAAAATAACCCATTGATCATATATACCAACACAAATAAAGTAAGGCTAAATGTTTTTGTACAACAACAAGCATAAAATCTATATATATATATATATATATATAAGGCACGGATCAACTTGCATGCTCATAATCACTAACTAAACTACTACACATAAATACCCACATAAACACAAGCTACCAAAACTCATAGAACAGAACATGCAATTATTAATTTAGCATACTCTTTCTCACACCAACAAATATATCAGCATACCTTCCCACATATATAACCTTATCATCATATTCACTTGGCAAAGAAGTATACCCACATACTTGAACCTATCATCATATTCACTTGGCAAAGAAAATCCACAGATTTCATGTGAACTTTAACAACTAAAAGGATGATGTCAAAAGTTTCCAACTTTAAATCGAAAAGATATATTGATCTATTTATATATATATATATATATAAATGCAAAGGCAAGATTCAACTTGCCTCAATGTAGCCTTCCTTCTTTCTTTTTCTCTTCTCCTTCTTCTTTTCTTTTTCTCCTTCTCTAGCCATTCCTAACACTCTGTTTTCTCTTCTTGAAAGTCTCTCTATATTCTTCTCTTACTCTCTCTCTCTCTTTCTTTCTCTTATAACATTTCCTTATTTATTTTCTTCCCCACCTAACCCATGCACTAGCTTACGGTCAACAAATCAAAAGAGGAATTGCCAAGTGTCACTCATGCACATAATGTCTGCACTACCATTACAAGCTTCCCTCACAAGACTACTTTTTTCCTTGTTTCTATCGTAAAGCCTCAGGTTATATAAGTGGTTATATTACTTACATAACTATACTACACATGCAAGGGACATGTACTCCATTTGGCCACCATGCATATGACCTAACCAACCTCCAATCAAGCTTAAAGCTTCTGCCACTTCTTGCAACCTGAACCACTTAACATAAGCCTGCCTCATGCATCAGACCACTAACTGTTCCATATCTTGCTATGAAAAGACTATACATATATATATATGTAAATACCCACACACACACACACACACATATATATATATATAACCCATGTGCATCTCTACACTTATAGCCCTCGAATTTCAAAAAAATTACCTTTGAATCCTAAGAAGATAAAGACAAAAGAAATCATAGTGTAGGGGTGTTACAATCATTTCTACAAACTTAATGGCCTTTCCTGCTACCTCATTGTCAGCTCTAATCTTCAACTCCGAATACCAATTACGAGCCTCGGATTCCATATCTAACATAGCATCCACACAACGTTGTCGCGTATGGTAAAAATTATCGAAATGGAAAAATAGGCACTGCATGTAGCTTAATTTGTCTTGCTCCATTGCTTGCAGATGTTGGGAGTCTCTGTGAAGAGGCCCAATGGACACGACGCTGGGGGTATATGCACATTCATTTACTTCACGAATCTCAACTGGAAACCTATAAATAAGTGATAACCAGGTACGCCTGAGTCCTTCAGAGCCTCAAAATTATTTGTGCTGATTTGGTTCTTTTTTTACCTCCAAAATTTGAGACCTGCTTGTCCCTTGTCTTGAAGAAGAACATCCAATATCTTCTACTGCAGTGGCTTTGGACTCGGCTTTGCGTTTGAGAGAACGAAGTTCTTTTTCATTAATTACCAAATTAAAAAGGAAGTTCTTCAAGGAAGTTTAGTAATCCTTGGTCCTCCATATCAGCAATTATACACCTCTATTATTGCTTGAGACGTTTATGCAAAGGAACTTCCTTAATTACAAGGATGACCAGACCAGAATTGAGTGAATAAATTTCTACACCTCAACGTTTGTTCACATTGTCCAGTCAAAATTGATGGCCATTCGCACGTCAAAACAAATATGAATAATTGTACGATAAAGAGAACTTAATTCCTAAATTATCTTATTTTATTTTAGGGTAAAGTGTAAAAGAAATCCCTCTTTATATGAAAAATGTGCAAATCATTTTCCGTCGTGTAAAATCCTCTGCATTTTTCAATTTGTGCAAACAAGAATAAATCTTCAATTTGGGAGAAATTGAACACTAAAATGACTAAAGTACCTTTACTTTATGAATTTTTAGGATAAAGTGCAAAAAACACTCCTGTTATATATAAAATGTACAAAAACCCCCTACAATTTATTATTTACATATAACCCCCCTGTATTTTTACAATCTGTGCAAACACACCCCCCTCCCCCCAGTTCAAAATTTTATTTTTAAATGACTATAATGCCCCTCACAGCCTTCAAAACTTTTGTGCCATGTTTGGATGCAATATTTTCTATTTTTTATTTTTATATTAACAAAAAATATATTTTAATTATTTTATTATTTTAGATGAGCTCGATGAGTGAAAATATGACAGTATTCGCACATTTTTTTTAAATAAATAAGAAATTAATATTCGGATGAGCCATTTTTGAACATCCAAACATGACATTAGAGATTAAGAGTGTTTTAGACATTTTAGTTGTTAAATTGACAAAATGTCCTTATTTGCACATTTTGTAAATAGTGAGGAGATTTTTTGCACTATAGAGAATTATTTACACATTTGGTATATAGTGACAGTGTTTTTTGCACTTTTCCCTTTTTTAAAATAAAAAAATCTAAAAAGGGTAATTTTGGGTTTTTCAAAAAATTATGACATTATCATATGCAATAGGGGGCAATTTGCTCCAAATTTGAAATTATAGGAATTTATATATATCACATTTTCTATATAGCAGGGGTCTTTTTGCACTTTACCGTTTATTTTATTTATTTATTATTATTATTGTTAGAATAAATTACTCTGACCTCTCATGAGGTTTTGAATAATTATTCTCTGATTAAAGTTTTTAAAATATGATAACCAACTTTTCATGAGGTTTGATTGACTTTACTCTTGGCATCCATTGAAATACGCCCTACAAAATTTCATGTATGAGATAGTCAGTCTCATACATAAAACATAAGGGATACTTACAACTGATAGCAAACACGCATAGCATACAAAGACAGAATAAAACAAATTTAAAACGGAATAGAAAGTCTTTTTGAAGTAAAAATGTTAAATAAATAAAGTACGTGTCAGGTAATACAACTTGAAAGTCCCGTAACCCAAGGACCCTTGACCAGAAAGAACAAGAGTTATTATTATAAATTAAATAACCAAATAACCAACGTCCCAATTGAGTTTATAAGCTAAACATGAAGAAAAGAATAGATCCCTACTCTAAAAACTGATTAGATGAAATGCCTGCCAAAATCAACCAACCTAAAACTCTATCCGTGCATTGCCCCCTCTTCTTCTTCCTCCCTTTTACTTTTTTTTCTTATTTTTTATTTTCTTCTTCCTTTTCCTGCAATAGACGTTCATTAATGTAGCCGAATCTTTCCAGCCATTTTTCGGCTACTTTCGGGCACCGAATCGTGCATATGAATATACCATTGAGCTCATCTCGATCTAAGCTACGCAATGGTACCAAATTCACCCCCTCTCGCGACCTAAATCAAAAATGCCCAATTTCAAGTTTTAAAAATCTAAAAATTTCGAACTCAATTTCCCGTCAATCTACCCAACGGTTCGCAACAAAACTTTCAAGGATTGTTTAGAGAAGTAAGATCTGCCTATTAATCAGAACAAAAACCTTCAAAAATGATGAATACAATAAACCCAATTTCATGTTCGTACATATACATATATATAAATTATATATATACACCCGCCTATACAGTTATATATACATAGCATATATATATGCAAAAATACCCTATAGCAGTGTACCAAGCCCCCAGAATCTTCTTGTTTAATCCACAAAATTTCTCTCAGCATGTATAATCATATAATTTCATAATTAAATACATAAATATATGTATACAAGTAACATATATACATAAAAAAAATAATAAATAAATAAATATATATATATATATATATATGTTTATGATTCAAAGGGGAAGAGAAGTGTTCGAACTTGCCTTTTTGACGAACAAGAACCCGTCTCGATGAATCGCTTCTTCTATCCCTTCTCTCTTGCGCCTACGCTCTCTCTGTCTCTCTACATGTGAACGACAACAACCCTAACCCCTTTTTCTTTTTATTTTATTTTAAATTTTCTCTCTAGAAACTAAAATAAAAATTCCTAAATAATTATATTAATAAATGTAAAATACTTAGCCCACCTATAGATAATATAGGCCAAAGTGTAATAAACCCCCATCTGGTTTCAAAATGATGCACAATACCCCCATCTCCTATTTTTAGATGCAACAAACACTCTCCAACTTACAAATTGGTACAATTTGCCTCTATTTGGATTTAAAATTGACTTAAAATTACAAAATACCCTCACAAATAAAAAAACAAAAATAAAAAACTCTATAATTTATTGAAAAAATACCAAAAAGAAATTACTGGAAAAAAGACCTTTAATTTGTCAAAAAAAATTACCCAAAAAAAAAGAACTTTAATTCACCAATTTTTTTCGGTAATTGTTTTCTTGTTATTTTCGACAAATTAAAGTTCCTTTTTGGTATTTTTCGAAATGAACTTTTTTGTAATTTCTTCGGCATTTTAAATTGTCAGAAAATATCGAAAAAAATTACAAAAAAAATATTGAAATAAATTTTGACAAATTAAAGTTCTTTTTTTTTCCAAATTTCTTTTGGTATTTTTCAATAAATTAATTAGTTTTTTTTTATTTGTGAGTATTTTTGTAATTTTAAGTCAATTTTTAATCCAAATAGTGCCAAATAGGGACAATTTGCACCAATTTGTAAGTTGAAAGATATTTGTTGCACCCAAAAAAAGAAGAAGGGGTTATTGTACACCATTTTGAAACCAGAGCATGGTTTATTGCACTTTGACCAATAATATATATATATATCTAGCCTAACCCAACAACCTAACCTAAGCAGATAAAAAATTAAAAATTAAAGAACATGCAGCCCAAAGTCCCATATATTTTATTTAAAAGAAAAATTACATTTAAAACAAATATTTCACACACAATTAAAATCAATCAACATTTACCAACAATTCAAACATCCACATTAAACAAATAAAACAAGCATTGACAAAATTTAACTACAATCATTTAAATAATTAAAAACCAACTAAATAATAATAAATAAATTAAAAAAATTCAATTACATAATTGGAACCCAATTTAAATATCTTCAAAATTTACGGGGTATTACATTCTTCCTCCCCTAAAAAGAGGAATTTCGTCCTTAGAATTCACTCCATACCTGAAAGAAAAGCTCTGGATACTTTGTTTTTATTTCATCCTCCATTTCCCAAGTGGACTCCGCCTCATTGTGGTGGCTCCACTAAACTCGAACTAACGGAATGGTCTTATAACGAAGAACCTGGTCCCCACGGTCAAGAATATAGTAAGGCTGCTTAATATATGTTGCATCTGACTGTAACTCAATATCTCCAACCTCAATGTGCTTGTAAGTATCCTCATCTCTAAAGAATCTCCACAGCATAGAGGCATGAAAGACATTATGCACCCTGTACATCTTGTCTCGTAACGCCAATTTATACGCTACCGCCCCAACCCTATCGGTAATCATAAAAGGACCAACAAAACGAGGTGCCAACTTCTCCTTTCTCCCAAACCGTATTTGTAATCACCAGTGGGGTGAATTGCAGGGGCATGTCAGGATTGCTCAATCCCGCATCGCCTAGGTGTGGAGAAGGGGATGTGCTTATATGTAGTGTGTTCTCTTCAAAAGGTATGAGGCTTTTTGGAGTAAAACCCAAGAGCAAAATCGTGTGGGCTCAGGCCCAAAGCAGTCAATATCATACCATGTGTTGGAACGGGGTATTACAATTGGTATTAGAGGCTGAACTCAGCTGGAGGTGTGTCGACGAGGATGTCGGGCCTCATAGGGGAGTGGATTGTAATCACCCGCAGGGTGGATTGCCGGGGCATGTTAGGATTGCTGCCGAGACATCTCAGGATTGCTCAATCCCACATCGCCTGGGTGTAGAGAAGGGGATGTGCTTATATGTAGTGTGTTCTCTTCAAATGGTATGAGATCTTTTGGGGTAAAACCCAAGAGCAAAATCGTGCTGGCTTAGGCCCAAAGTGGACAATATCATACCATGTGTTGGAGCGTGGTATTACAACATTACTCCCTTCATGGGAGAAACCTTGAGTAGAACCTGATCCCCCACTTTGAACTCTAATGCTCAAGTTTTTTGGTTAGCATAACTCTTCTGTCTACTCTACACAGTCCTCATACGGTCTCTAATAAAAGCAACTTTCTCAAAGGTGTCCTTGATGAATTCAGGACCCAAAAATCTGTTCTCTCCAGCATCCAACCTACATACTGGTGACCTACATGAGCGCCCATACAAAGCCTCAAATGGTGCCATACTAATAGTCTTTTGATAACTATTGTTATAGACAAACTCAACTAACGGCAAGTAACTCTCCCAATTACCTTTGAAGTCGAGTACACATGTTCGCAACATATCCTCCAAAATCTGATTAACCATCTCAGTCTGACCATCGGTCTAGGGATGATAGGTTGTACTGAGATGCAAAGCTCTACCCATAGCCTACAAAAAATTCTCCCAAAACCCTGACACAAAATTTGGATCCATATTTGATATAATGGACAAAGGCATACCATGAAGCTCCACTATCTCTGCAATGTAAAGCTTCGCGTATTGCTCTGAGGTGTAACTAGAGCGTATGAGCAAGAAATGGGCTGATTTTGTTAACCTGTCCCCTATCACCCAAATAGCATCATGATTTCGTTGTGAGATGGGAAGTCCCACAATGAAATCCGTAGAGATGCTCTCCCACTTACACTCTAGTATCGGTAGTGGTTGCAACGATCCTGGTGGTCTCTGGTGATCAATCTTGATCATCTGACATGTGCTATACTTAGAGACAAATATAGTAATGTTCCTCTTCAAACTTGCCCACTTGAGAACTGTGGCCCTCATTCATCACTGCTTTTCTCAAGTTGTTATTGAGAGCGACAACTAACCGTCCCTTATACCTCAATCCTCCATCTGTAGCCACTGTATAAAATGGTACCTCTCCAGATTTTAACTCAGCCACCTTCTCTACGCACTACAGGTCAGTGAGCTGATCTATAATTACCCTCCAAATGATAGCATGTGTAACCACTACACATGCTACAAAGGCATCAGCTAAGGTATTAACGCTGCTCAAGTCATTCCACTCTATTTCGAATAGAGCAGAAAGACTAGCATAAGGTCAGCGACGAAGTGCATCAACTACTATGTTCACTTTACCTGGGTGGTACTAGATGAAAAAATGATAATCTTTCACGAACTCCAGCCATTTGTGTTGTCTCATATTTAGCTCATTCTGTGAGAATAGATACTGCAAACTCTTGTGATTATTAAACAATCTGAAGGTCTCACCCAAGAGGTAATGCCTCCAAATCCTCAAAACAAAAACCATGACTGCCAACCCCAAATCACGAGTTGGGTAATTAAGCTCGTGAGGCTTAAGCTTATATGAAATGTATGATATCAGCCTCTTTTTCTGCATCAATACACAACCCAAATCCTGCAATGATGCATTGGTATATACTAATTACTTATATCCACTCTGAGGAGTAACTAGGATAGGTACAATTATCAACTTGCTTTTCAACTCATCAAATCCCACCTAACAAGAATCATCCCAAATGAAAGGCATACCCTTTTAGTTAAATAGGTGAGAAGGCTAGCAATATTAGAGAAACCCTGAATGAACCTACAACAATAACCAGCTAACTCTAAAAAATTACGAATCTCTGTGGGTGAGGTAGGTTGCCCCCACTCTAACACTACTGACACTTTACTTGGATCAATCGCCATCCCCTTCTTAGATACTACGTGACCCAAGAACTTCACCTCTCTCTACCAGAAATCACACTTCTCAAACTTTGCATACAACTAATAATCTCTCAGTATCTGTAGAATGATATGAAAATGTCTGGCATGATCCTCCTCTGTCCTAGAATAAACTAGAATGTCATCGATGAAAACAATAATAACTGATCTAAATATGCCCTGAACATTTTATTCATCAGATCCATGAAGACAATTAGGGCGGTTGTTAACCCGAAACTCATACGTCCCATATCTGGTAAGGAAGGTTGTCTTCGGTACATCCTGCTCCTTAACTTGAAGCTAATGATACTCGAATCTCAAATCTATCTTCGAGATGTTGGTGGCTCCCTTCAGCTGATCGAACAGATCATCAATCCTAGGCAACGGGTATTTGTTGCGGATTGTGACCTTATTCAATTCCCTGTAGTCAATACAAAGGCGAAGAGACCCATCTTTCTTTTTCACAAACAACACCGGTGCTCCCTATGGTGAAGTACTCATGCGAATAAAATTTTGACTGAGAAGTTACTGAATCTGATCCTTTAGCTCCCTAATTTCCATAGGCACCATTCTGTATGGGGCCCTAGTAATAGGCCTGGTGCATAGAGCTAAATTTATC
The DNA here is from genome assembly GCA_026545225.1 of Cornus controversa. NCBI lineage: Eukaryota > Viridiplantae > Streptophyta > Magnoliopsida > Cornales > Cornaceae > Cornus > Cornus controversa. The sequence continues at coordinate 25,863,714 of CM048852.1, forward strand.
ACGAAGTCTATCTCACGACTCGGTGGTAACCCTAGGATCTCTTGAAACACATCCTGAAGATCTTGTACCATTGGAATGGAGTCTAAAGATACTGTAGTTTCTTCCGGAGACTATAAAGAACATGTACGTACTAGACCCTTCATTTGATTGCGACATAGCAATCAAATACATCTCCTGACCCGGTATGGTAAAAATAATTACCTTACATGACAATTAACCTAAGTATGGTAATGTGATAACTAATCCATCCCGAGTATGACATCATAGGAATGCATATCCAAGATCAATAAGTCTGTCGAGAACCTAAGTCTGCCAATGTCCATAGGGACCTGTCTACCGTGTTCCCGTAGAACCGTACTAACCTCCAACGGTGTAGCTATAATAAGTGGAGAACTACACACTGAGTAAGTATGCTAGATAGCCTAGTAGACGATTGAGACACAAAAGAGTGAGATGCCCTAGTATCAAATAAAAAGATGACCAAAGTTACCCTTTATCAGAAACATACCATCAATCGCCTAAGGAGCCTGCACCTCATATGGCATGACATTGTAAACCCTACCATAGTGCATTTGCTGAGCAGGTTGCCCTACTATTCCCATCTTTCTTTTCTACTGTCTGACTAGTGGAGTATCTGTCATTTCGTTTCTCCCCCTGTTCGTTCCTGTAATCTCTCCTCAACTATCAGTGCTGCAAGGCAGCATCAACCACCCGATCATAAGTGGCACAAACTAGATTACCCACAATGACCTATCAAGTAGACCAAATAAAATCATTCACAAAACAATTCATCTTCTTCTCTTCAGTGTTCACCTCCTCAGTTTTAAACAAAGATAAGTTAGTGAACTCCTGCTCAAACCCTACGATTGTCATGCCCCTCTACTGTAAGTCTAGAACTCCCTCTCGTGAAAGAAGTCCAAATCCTCTCCTAACTGTTAGGCTACTCCACTGGTAATGGAATATGCGCCATCTGCGGTGGCTGCTGATTCTGAAGAGCAGTCGTCACTCCTGTAGCTACAACCTGAGCGATAATAGCTGCCAAATTGGGAGAAAGTTCAGCATTTCCACCCTAAACATTGTCCTAACCCTGGTTGTGGTTCGCATTCCTCCTCCTACGAAGTGGCATCTGAATAATACCCCAATAATAGACTAAGACCTATAGAATACAATGAGCCCTATACTTAGATTCTATTTATCAAAATATGCAACGCGAAAGATACCATACGATAGACCCTAAAGACCCGAGAATACTTGAACCTGCATTGCTCTGATACCAACTAAAATACCCCCTACAAAATTTCACACATGAGGTGGCCAATCTCATACATAAAACGTAAGGAATATTTACAACTGATAGCAAACAAGAATAGAATACAAAGACAATGAAATAAATTTTAAAACAGAATAAAAAGTCCTTCTGAAGTAAAAATGTTAAATAAATAAAGTACGTGTCTGACAATACAACTTGGAAGTCACGTAACCCTTGGACCCCTTGACCAGAAAGAACGAGTGTTATTACTATAAATTAAATAATCGAACAATCAACGTCCCAATTGAGTTCATAAGTTGAACATGAAGAAAAGAATATATTCCTACTCTGAAAACTAATGAGAGGAGATGTTTGCGAAAATCAACCAATCCAAAACTCTATCCACGCGGTGAAACTGACTTGGGACCTGAAATGTCAACAAAGTGGGTTAAACCTATGAACAAGTTCTCTCTACTATAACCCAATCAGAGAATCGGTAAACATACCATTTATATGAGGGACAACAAGTATATACAAATAAATATAAATCATTTCCTTATTTATATCATGTCTCCAAAATAGATGTCGTCATATGTGCCGTCCCAATTCAACCCCTATCATACAAATTTAGAACCTATTATCTAAGTTCAAAACCAAAGGCACAAAAATATAATACCCTATTAATCCTAGGCAATTCTTACATGCCTCCTATATTATCATTAAATATATTATTAGGTATTTGCAATCCTGACATGCCTCCTGGCAATTTTTACATGCCTCTACAACTAACCTATTAAACCAAAATAAAAGACCTAACCTACTTAGCATATTAATTTAATCTAACAGAAGTTCAATCACCATAATAAAATAACCCATACATAATTAAACTAATATCAAATAATATGAACAATTATAAGTTCAAAGAATACAATTAAGGAAGGAAAATAAGACAACCAACATTTATATGAGCAAGCACATAACCAAATCTCCAATGTACCTAAATCATCCAGGGAGTCTAAACCTAGCTCTAATCTAAGTTTCGGAGCATATTCTATTCATAAGAATCTAAATTTTTTTTTAAATTTTAAAATATTTTCCAAATAAAAGAAAATAAAAACCCAACTTCGAGACATACTTTCAAAATCAATTTAACTACGAGGGAAACTTATTTTCACTTGAAATTTAAAACCCAAGTGTATTCTGTCCCTAAAAGGTTACCTAAATTTTTATAAGAATTTTCTGAAATTTTTCAAAAATTCTAAAATATTTTCAAAATAAAAGAAAATAAAAACTAGTTTTGAGGCACACTTTTTATGCTACTTTAACCACAAGAGAACCTCATTTTGACTTGAAATTTAAAACCCAGGAATATTCTATCCCCAAAAGGTTACCCAAATGTTTTTAGAATTTAAAAATTATTTTTTCTATTTTTCTAATTTAAAAATTAATTTTAATAATTTTTTAAACAAGAAAATAATCCGGACTAGAACCAAAGTGGGCCCAGAGGTGGCCCCCGGCGAGTGGGGCCTACTACCGCCGTCCCTAGCGTAGGCAACACGCACCCCCAAGCGCCGGCGGTGAGCGTGGGGGGCGCTGCCCCCCTCTTCTTCCTCCTTTTTCCTTTTTTTTCTCTTTTCTTCTTCTTTTTCCTACAACAGATGTTCATCAATAGAGCCGAATCTTTCCAAGCATTTTCTGGCCACTTTCGGGCATCGAATCGTGCATATGAATAGAACATTGAGCTCGTCTCGATCTAAGTTACGCATTAGTACCAAATTCACCCCCTCTCGCAGCCTAAATAAAAATCCCAAATTTCAAGTTTTAAAATTCTTAAAATTTCAAACTCAATTTCCCATCAATCTACCTAATAGTTCGCACCCAAACTTTCAAGGATTGTTCGGGGAAGCAAAATCTACCTATTAATAAAAAAAAAACTTTCAGAAATGATGAATACAATAAAATCAATTTCATGTTCGTACACACACACACACACACACACATATATATATATACACCAACATATATAGTCATATATACATGCATATACATATGCAAAAATAACCTATAGCAGTACCAAATCCCCAGATTCTTCATGTTTAATTCACAGAATTTCCCTTAACATTCATAATCATACAATTTTATAATTAAATACATGAATATACATATACAAGCAACATATATACATAATATATATATATATATATATATATATATATAATCTATGTTTATGATTCAAAGGGGAAGAGAAGAGTCTGAACTTGCCTTTTTGACGAACAAGAACTCTTCTCGATGAATCGCTTCTTCTCTCCCTTCTCTCTTATGTGTACGCTCTTTTGGTCTCTATACGTGTAAACGACATAAACCCTAACCCCCTTTTCTTTTTATTTTATTTTAAATCTTCTTTCTAGAAAACTAAAATAAAAATTCCTAAATAATTATATTAATAAATATAAAATACTTAGCCTACCTATAAAATAGTTAGCCTACCCAACCCAACAGTCTAGCCCAACCTAATAAAAAATTAAAAATTAAAGGACATGCAGCCCAAAATCCCATATATTTTATTTAAAAGAAAAATTACATTTAAAATAAATATTTCACACACAATTAAAATCAATCAACACTTAGCAACAATTCAAACATTCATATTAAACAAATAAAACTGGCATTGACAAAATTTAACAGAAACCATTTAAATAATTAAAACTCAACTAAATAATAATAAATAAAAAAAAACCCAATTAAACAATTAGAAGGAAAAACTACTCTTAAATAAAGTTAGGAGGACTAAATTACAAAGTGGTCTATTTTAAAATTTTACTTTTCACTTTGGTTAAATTAAACAAAATAATCACATATGCATTAAAAATTATTATTCAAGTCCAAAACGCCTTTAATCTCTTATTCTAACCCACACTAAATTTTGTTTGGTTCCTGTGCCACTGAAGGAGCGTTGTGCGTGACTAAAAAAAATTCAGCATATCATTATATTTTCGTCTCACTAGAAGAAAATTGAATTCATTTCAAAACACCATTGCTTTGATAAATTATTGGTCGTTGATCATCTCTCATCACAAAAATATGGTCTCTTTTTTTTTTTTTTTTTTTGCTTTAGTGATTTATTTTTTTTACTTTCCATAAAAAAAATAAAAAATTAGTGATCAAATTTTGAATTGTATGGCAAATTCATGTGCCAATGGTTCTTAATTTTGAGATTTTTAAATGTGATGAACGATTTCACTAGTCACTTTATTAAATCTAATTCATATTTGCTTGTTTAAATATGTTCTTAATTTGATTTAGTAAACAGACATATTCTATGTAGAATGACTCATAACTCATTTGCTGATAAAGATAAAATTTGTTTTGCATTTGCAGGCAAACTTGAAATTTATAGGAGTTACTTGTGAAATTTGGATTTTCCTTATCTTTGTGCCTCATATTTTGAGTAATATCTCTTCCTGATGCTCATATTTTTTAGACATATTAGACCGAGAAGTTATTCAAGCACATCAGAAAAATCTACTTTATTCTTATCCAGATATAGTTGATGTGTTGTGATACCACAAGTGTCTACACTTGCATTAATCTAAGAGGAAAAAGAAGTTGGCTGCCATTCAGGACCATATCAGGCAGTCTAGTTTTGACTACTTTACGACATAATAGCATAACAAGTGCTTGTATAACGTATATTTTGCTTTACTTTATGGAGGTTTGTTCACTTTTACTGTCTTACTTTTATATTCTTTCAACTTTTTAGAAACCAAATGATGTTCTAGATATTTTCTTAATTTTTTGAGTGAATAAATTATTTAATTTAAAAATGATAATTTGATATTTTGAAATAAGAGATTGAAGGGCATTTTGTACCTGAATAATAATTTTCAATGCATATGTAATTATTTTGCTTAATTCAACCAAAGTGAAAAAGAAACTTTTAAAATATACCACTTTGTAATTTAGGCCTCCTAACTTTATTTAAGTGTAGTTTTCCCTAATATGAACCCAATTTAAATATCCTCAAAATTTACGGAGTATTACATCCCTATTATTAGTTGAAAGCCAACTGCGTTAAAGTTAATTAACATAAAAAATCATAATGTCAAAACTACATTCGGTTTCAATAGTACTAGTGTGATATTGATAGAGAAAATACATATACATATATAACATATGTTAATCTCAGTCAAAAGATTAGAAATTGAGATTATTTTTTCACAAAAGTATTATAATTTAAGGATACTTTTGTAATTGTATATTATATGTGATTTTGTTTAACGGATAGTTAGTTGATAGGGGTGTGAGAGTAATTTATTTTTTTATTTATTTAAAAGTAATTAAATCAAATCTTATGGAAGTTTAGAGTAATTTACCCTTATTATTATTATTGTTGTTATTATTATTATTATTATATGAACAAATAACAAAAGAAATAGGAGAATACTTGAGCACTGCTTGGATCCCTTCTAGTACAGATTTGTATTCATTTGTGTACATCACTTTTCCCTACAAATAAACCGAGAAGCAACCCCTCACATAATTAAATTGAAAATGTAACAAGGCTGGAAATGTATTGCACATTTAATGGTGTTTCAATATTGCATTTCAATATAATTTGTATGAGTGTTGAATTCTCAAAATATGTATAATTGTTTACATCGATACTATTGTATAAGTATTGTATTCTCTAATGTGTTGCATCCTCGTATAAAGTGAACTTTACTGTTCAATAACGGGAGGGAATCTTGATACTATGGAGTTGTATACTTATTGCGTGAACTGACAATGACTGCACGACAAATACAATTTAATTAAATATAACAAATAAAATTGAATAATACCATTGAATTGAGTCCACTCTTGTCCCTTTCAGTGGCAGAAACTTGCCTACTACTATTCAACAAATACAATTTAATTAAGTATAACGAATAGAATAATACCACTGAATTGAGTCCATTCGGGTCCTTTTCACTGGCAGAAAGTCTTCAAAGAATACTTTTAGTACCACTGAATTGAGTCCATTCTGGTCTTTTTCATTGGTTGAAAGTCTTCAAAAAGTACTTTTAGTTCCACTGAATTGAGTCCATTCTGGTCCTTTTCACTGCATAAAGTCTTCAAAGAGTACTTTTAGTCGGCAGTGGTTTGTTGGACACGGTATAAAAATTATGAGTAAAAATTCTTCATTTTATTTTATTTTTACAGTCTCTTCGTGATAACTCATGTTGCTAAAAAAAAATGATATAACGTATGTTATCATTGATTGTAACAAATATTATCAATAATGGTCCATTTTTTATACACCAACGATGTCCTCATGGATCAAGATATACTATTTTAAGATTCTCTAAGATTAATCACTTTGTCAAAATAGTGAAAAAAATAGATTGTTCCAAGATATACTATTTTAAGATTCTCGAAGATTAATCACTTTGTCAAAATAGTGTAAAAAATAGATTGTTCCGTATTACTTAGTGCACATTATGAACTCAGACGGTGTAGAAGAAAATTTAGCATTCATGTACAAGTTCTTCCTTTATATAAATTGCTTAACTTTTTGAAGGAAAAAAAAAATAGCATTCATGGATCTGACACAAAATAATTGAGAAAATACTTCTTAAATTTGAGTTTACTATAGACAGATATTTCTCCTCAAGAACAATAGGCATTATTGTGAATTAATTTCATGATCGAAAGACATAAAATCTCACATTCTAATTTAATTATATCAAAGGGTCGAGATGTGTTATAAGTATCATTGCCCCAATAATAGGGGTGTTCATTTCATCTGGGAAATCGTGAATTCAATTTGATTCAAATTGTGCGATTTGAATTGGTTTTTTAGTCTATCGATTTGGTGATGGATTCATAAATAAGTAATCCGTTAAGACTGGATCGGTTCACGATTTTGGACCTAAAAAAATCAATCCAATCCATTACCTATATAATATAAAACTAGCATATATATCTGTAACTCTTTTTGACCCTAAACCTAACCCCAACCCCCTTTTACTCTTCAGTTTTTTTTAATGAATTACAATTTATGCAATTGAAATTTAATGTAGAATTGTGTTATTTGGAATTGAGGATCTATTTTAGCCCCCAATGATTTAACTTTCTCAATGCTGCCCAAAAATTGATTTTGCACTACAATTATTAGACTTTTTGGGGTGTTACCTCAATTAATTATCATTCATATTATTAGTATAATTCAAATTTTGGCTTTTTGCAGCCAAATTTTAATCTTATTATATGTATTAGATCTTTATTTTGTGGTAGGACATTTCTTTTTCACAGCTTATCTTTTGGTTCTCTAGTCTCTCCCTCTCAATACCATTATGGATTGAACAAACCCTAGTGCTATATGTTGGACCCAAACCGAGGTGCCTATGGGTGTGCCCAACCCAGCACAACTTGAATTTTCTCGTCTTCGTAATGTGGTTCCATTGCTAGATTTTCTAAGCCCAAAAAAACCAGTGAAGGCATGTGAAACAACTAATTTGATTTGTTTCGGGTAAAGCTACTATGATGTAACCCGTTTACACTTCCATACTTGTTTACTTTTATTGCATTGGTACAGAGCTATTAGCTTTTTTTCTTGTCTAATATGCATATTTAGAGTAAGCATATTTACCGTTATGCGTGTTAGAACGATCTGAGCATGTTATGTTTTTTCATGCCTGATATGCTTCTTAGAATAATCAGAGCATGAGCATGTTTTATTTTCATGCCTAATATGTCTTATACAACAATCTGAGCATGTTTTGTTTTCATGTCTAATATGACTCATACAATGATCTGAGCATGTTTTGATTTTCATGCCTAATGTGCCTCATAGAACGATCTAAGCAGTATAAATAAAAATACATGTGTATATCTATATTTATTGCATTAAAATATGGATGGTATCTTCAGAGATTCTGGAGTGATGGATTAATTGTAATGACCAAAATTTCTAATTGAGAAAGTATAATTTTTCATTTAAGGGTAGCGTAATAAAAATCCTTCTGTAAAAGGGGATTTAAGTGATATCCAACTAAAGATATAACTTTTTTATGATAAAATAAGTTATTCTAATATGGGTTATTAAATTATGTTATGCATGTTTTAAATATGAGAAACATATTTGGGAACTTGTTTAGAGGTTCGGGGAAGTTTTTGGAGTGTTTGGTAAATTTTAAGAATATTGGGTCGGCGAGGCCCGAGTTAAGGAAGTGATTTCAAAGTCATAGCCGCTTTCGAAATCAAAAATGGAGGTTGGGAGGGTATGTTAGGTGACCCGGGGGCATTTTGATCATTTCACACCTCAAGATATTATAAATATCTAGAGGTTGAGATTCCAGCCATTAGATACAGCTAAAATATCTCTCTCACTCTCCCTCTTCATTTATTTCCCTTCACTCTTTATTTCAGAAGTGTTGGGCTTAGATTTGGAGGTTCTTGAAGAAGGGTAAAGTGTTTTATAGGTTAAGGGCATCGATTTGAACCAAATAAAGCCCGTTTTTAGCAAGGTAGAACTTGGATAAATTTTGGAATGTAGCTAGAATAGGCTTCAAATTTGCGGTAGGGGTGTGAATTATTTCTTAGCCTTGATTCTATAGGTCCCTTACTTGTGACATGAGATTTTCATGAGTTCTTTTATGTAGAAATTGATGTAAATTGTGAATTTGATATTGTCTAGCTTGTCTTAGATTGATATTATGTTGTATGTATATGTTGAATGCTATTCATGAGTCATTCGTTCATTTAGAATTGTAAATGAGATTTGACGTACTCCATGTGTGGAAGAAATATATAGAAGGGATTTCTTGAAAATGGATAATTTTGATTTCATGAGTTGTTTTGAAATTACATTATAACATGATTGAGTTTGATGTATATGCATTAGCTATAGATGTAATGCATTGAGAGCGACTTTTTGTGATAATCATGGTTTTGTGTATATACGTGATAAATATGCACTTTTGTGGTGATTGATGATTTTTGGGGTAAGTGTGAGAATTAAGAAGGGTCCGAAACCTTAGGGTGAAAGGCCTAAAACTTGGCCAAGCGGATGCCGCTTTCGTCGGATTAGCAACCCGTAAAGCGTAAGTACAGTATGTGGTTTTGCAAAGGCTCTTACTATGGATGTGATAATTAGAAGTTCCCGGTTGAATTGATTTCAGAGTATACATGGTGTTGAGTTTATTTGTGAATGCGATTCAATTTAAGCTGTTTACGTGTATTGGAGATATGTGATATCATACATGATTCCAAAAATGAATATGATTTGAGCAAGAAAAACATTGAAGTATGCCATGTAGTTGCATAGAGATTTTATTGTGCATTCATGCATAACTACCTGATACAATGTTGAGTCGGGTGGATCATCTCTCTTGGGCTAGTTGTATGCATACCCCTTCTCCTAAAATTTTTTTAGATAAAGCACCGATGGAAGACGAAACTTAGATTTGCTTAAGTGAGAACTTTTGGTGTTCTTTTGGATTTATGTATATAGATGTCCATACTAACTTGTTGCATGTTGACTATTTCAGAAACGTTCTACTTGCCTGATATCGTTGTTCCATTCTTCGACTCTCACCACACAACTTCCTCAATAATCGTCTCTGGTTCTGACTACTGCAAAAGTTTAACGTAAATCAAAAGGTTGAGTTGAATTCTTTTTGAAATAAAGAATCTTCTAACTACATGAAAAAAAACTAAAATTTTATAAGAATGATATTGTAGTTGAGTTAGGTTAGGTTTCTATTTGAATTTAACTTTATTTTATGGTAACAAATCTGACCATTAAAATTAAAATTCAATTTTTTTTTTTGGGATATCACACTAAAATTTTTTAAAATAATGATGAGCTCAAGTACAAACTTAACTTTTCAAACTCGTTATGAACTCGAACTAGATCAAGCACAACTCGACTCGGCTCGACTCAATTGATTAGCAGCCTTAGCTATGATATATTTTTTACGCTATCTTGACAAAGTGATTAATTTTAGAGAATTTTGAATTAGTAGATCCTGATCAATATAGATACTATTGGTGTGTCAAAAGTATAGAGCCACCAACAAATCACTGTCATTTAGAGTACTCTATGATGCTTCAATATAGATACTATTGGTGTGTCAAAAGTATAGAGCCACCAACAAATCACTGTCATTTAGAGTACTCTATGATGCTTTTCTGCGACTGAAAAGAACAAGGATGGAGTCAATTAATTCAATGGCATTAATTTATTTGTTATATTTAATTAAATTGTATGTTGTATAGTTGCTGGCAGTTTCTGCCAGTACTATGATAAAATGTAAACTATCAGTAAGACTTTGACAGCTTACTTTTTAAAATGGGAACCGTCAACCTCTATATTAAAAAAAATTGTGCAAATATCATCTTGATACACAATAAATTTATAATTTCGTTTTTGTGCCCACTTCCGTCTATTTCAATTCTCTCTCTCTCTCTCTCTCAAAAATACATAATATTAAAATAAAAATTAAATTTTGTAATTATAATTCTAAACAAAAATTTATTTGTAACCCAATTTCTTGTTTAACTATTTAAAGAGTTTAAATTTTATTGTCTTTTTTTTCTTTTTATAACTTTAATTATTAATAGTCAATTTTTTTTAAATAAAAAAAAATAATATTTTATTAAATTTTATGGTATGTATAGTTTTTGGAGGAGTTTTTTTTTAAAGTTAGTAATGTAATTTTTGTGCAAGAGGTTGTCTAACTTGAATTTTGAAAGGAATTAATTAATCATAATTTAAATTCTTAATTTAATATTCATTATTTCATTTAAACTTAAAAATGAGATAAAAATTATTTTAAATTTAGAAAAACTATTGATGAACTAAAAATCAAATATAGTAAAATTATAATTATAAATTACAAAGAGTAAAGATTGAAATTTGAGATATTGAAAATTAGTACGAAAATATTTACCAAAAGCAAAATTTATTGTTTTATTGAGATTTGATAGGATATATTCGTGATCGAAAGAAAATTTAGAATTTATAAATAATTTTACTATTTATTTATTTATTTTTACTGAAAAATGTTCTATCAATTTTTAAAATAAACAAATAACATAAAAAAAAAAATTGGACATATAAATTGTTTAATTAGCTATGAAATAAAGGATTTTGTTGCTGTAAGGGTATTTAGGTCTTTGCACAAGGTTAATCCGCTAGAAAATGTTATTTGAACACTTTTAAACTTGAAGGAGGTTCATTAAATATCAGGGATATATGCACTATATCATTCTATAGAAAGTTTTATTCAGTCTATCCTGAGTTCCTACTTTTTAAAATGTCCTTCATTAGTCTCTATTTTTGAAAAAAAAAAAATGAAAATACTCCTCTCAAACAACCTTTTTGTGAGTCAATTCAATGGTCTTATTTTATTGGTTATATTTAATTTAATTGTATTTGTTGTAAAGTTGCAGGCAGTGTCTCAAAAGGATAAGAATGGAGTCAATTAATTCAATAATTTTAATTTAATTGTTATATTTAATTAAATTGAATTAGTTGTACAGTCGTAGTCAGTTCACGCCTTACTAATATGCTTCGGACAGTATTAAGATCCTCTGCCATTTCAAATTGACTTTGACATTGAGGATGTAATACTTATATAATATTGATGTAAATTTAGGAAGCATGCATGGATACGGATATAAAATAGGAGTACGGCACGTTACGAGTATAACGATATGATAAATTTAAAAAAAAATACAAGTACTAACACGATACGACAATATAAAGATAATAAATTATATTTTAATATGTGCAAAAATTGAGCTATTAATATTTTTTTTTATAAAATATTATCATTAACAAACAAAATAAGATTTAAGAGTCATTGTATAATTAGCATGGATAATTTTTGTACTAAATCATAATATGTATCTCAACACTTCTGTTTTAAATGAATGTTAAACTTTTATGAGCAATTATAATATGCTATTATTGCTGGAAAAACTATATATTCTCATGTTCAAAATTTGTTAAAAATGTGTTTTGAAGTATTTGAGAAGTATCGGACACGTGTTAGAAATAAAAAAAATAGAATTTAAAATTATGAACATTTTTAGCAACTCTCAGACAAGTATCCGAGAATATCCGTATTGAATACGGACATAATACAAATACGTTATTCTTATAGAAATATTCGTACTTCTTAGATGTAAATACTCATACAACACATTTATTTTGAAAATGCAACACCTACTTAAATTAAATTGAGATGCAACATTGCAATACCAATGATCTGATGGGGTGGCATTCTTGGTTTAATGGATGTGGCATGTTTTAATTGATGTGGCGTATTTTTTGTGATAAAAAGGCATACCACATCAATACGATGACGGGTATGCATGGCATACCGTAGAGGCTCACAAATTGAAAACAGGTAAATCTGGGTTCTAATCATGTAACATGGCATCAAGTGGATCATCTCAAAATCTTTCAAAACACAAGACCATGAAATTGTATTTCCTTGCTGCATAAAATTCTTGTCAACAAAAGGGATGAAAACACTAAAATATATATGCATCCACACACACACACATAAGTATTTTGAATGTAATATTAGCAATTCAGCTCTAAAATATTCAAAATTACTTGAGATAAATCATACATTATTGGATCAATGATGATACATAAAACACATCTCAACCCTTCAAGATAATTGGAATGTGAGACTTTTTTTTCTCCATCATAACATCAATTGAAAATTTTACTAGGGATATATGTCCACACTTAACTCAATTTAAAAAATATTTTTTCAATTATTTGGTGACAGTTACATGAATCCTAATTTCTATTAGGCATCATTTACGGTTATAATTTGTGTTAAATAATATGTTACAATTAGGACTGCAAATGAACTGAGATGTTTGCAAACAGGCTTGGACTCGATTTGTTAAGCAAACGAGTCGATCTTGAGCTTATTTGTTAGGCTCGTTTAATAAATGAGCTGATCCCGAATATTATTAAGACTCATGAATATGTTCATGAACATAGGCCTATGTAGACTCATTTATGTTCATGAATGAGATAAAACGATATTGAACATGAGCCCAAATGAATTTTTTTTATTAAACGAACCGAGTTCGAGCCCAATTTTTCAAGTTCGTCACTAACTTGAACCGAGTTCAAGCGAGTGCGAACAAACTCAAACTCAGCTCAACTCATTTTATTTGCAAACTCTAACTACGACATACTTTTTACACTATCTTGACAAAGTAATTAATTTTTGAGAATTTTAAATTAGGGGATCCTGATCATTAAAGATACCATTGGTGTGTCAAAAGTATAGAGCCAAACAAATCACTGTCATTTAAAGTAATCTATGATGCTTTTCTGTCGCTGAAAAGAACATGAAGTCAATTAATTCATTGGTATTAATTTATTTGTTATATTTAATGAAATTGTATGTTGTATAGTTGCTGGCAGTTTCTGGCAGTGATATGATAAAATGTAAACTATCAGTAAGACTTTGAGTGGTTACTTTTTAAAATGGGAGCCGTCAACCTCTATATTAAAAAAATTATGCAAATATCATCTTGAGACAATTTTTTAGTGACAATAAATTTATAATTTCGTTTTTGTCGCCCCTCTGTCTATTAGAACTCTCTCTCTCTCTCTCTCTCTCTCTCTGAGCTCACTCACTCTCTCCCAAACATACAAAATATTAAAATAGAATCAAAATTTGCACTTAAAAATAGGATAAAAATAATGTGAAATTTAGGAAAACTATTGATCAACTAAAAATCAAATATAGTAAAATTATAATTATAAATTACAAAGAGTAAAGATTGAAATTTGAGATATTAAAAATTAGTATGAAAATATTTATCAAAAGAAAAATTTACTATTTTTATGGAGATTTGATATGATATACTCATGATCAAAAACGAAATTTAGAATTTATAAATATTTTTTCTATTTATTTATTTTTACTGAAAAATGTTCTATCAATTTTAAAAATAAACAAATAACATAAATAAAATATTATTTTAGAGATATCAATTGTTTAATTAGTTAAGAAATAGAGGGTTTTGTTGCTGGAATAATATTTAGGTTATTTGCACAAGGTTAATGTGTAGGAAGTCTTATTTGGATACTTTTTAAACTTGAAGGGGTTCATTGAATATCAGAGGTATATGCACTATATCGCTACTATAAGAAGTTTTATTCACTTCACCATGAGTGATGGGCTAAAAACAATCCTAATGTATACTTGAGTAGCACTTTGACTCCTACTTTTTCGAATGTGCTTTGTGAGTCTGTGAATTTTTTTTAAAAAAGTGCAAACACCCTCTCAAACAACTTTTTTGGTGAGTCAATTCAATGGTATTATTTTATTGGTTATATTTAATTAAATTGTATTTGTTGTATAGTTGTAGGCAGTTTGTGCTAGAGAAAAGGATAAGATTAATGGAGTCAATTAATTAAATGGTATTAATTTATTTGTTCTTCGTTAGTTATGGATACATATATAATAATAATAATAATAATCATCATCATCATCATCAATTTTGTCCCGGCAATGTGAAAAACGTTGAGGTGTTGGAATTTATTCACATAATTCTTGTCTGCTCATCCTATTTAAGCTTGCTTGATTTGAGTAATAAAGCACTTTAAAGCATTGATTAATACGGGAAATTAATTAGCTCCTCCATATTGCTGCTGATGAGATGGGGAACCAAATAAGTTCTGCGTCAACCCAATGGACGAGAACATCTCAGCAGCTTATGGTGTCCCTGGATAAGCAGATCCAAAGCAGCACAACTAATTATGAGGCCCTGAGGAACTACGGGGATTCTTTCATATCACTTATTTATAGGATTCCAGTTGAGATACGTGAACTAAATGAACGTGCCTATATCCCCAGCGTCGTGTCCATTGGGCCTTTTCACAGAGATGTGGAACATCTGAAACCAATGGAGGTGGACAAATTGAGCTACATGCAGTACCTATTTTCCCGTTTTCAAAATGCGCAAATTATGCGAGAAGATTGTGTGAAAGCTATGTCAGAGATGGAATCCAACGCACGAAAATGGTACGGGGAGTTGCATATTAGAGCTGATAATGAGGAAGCAGCAAAGGTAAAGTTTGCTGAAATGATGTTTATTGATGGCTGTTTCATCATTGAACTTTTGTACAGGAATTACAAACGGCATCCTTCCCCACAGCATACTTCCCGACAGCCTATGGATGCTGACCCTATTTTGGACAACTATTCCATGAAGTGTGCGGTCCAACATGACTTGATACGCCTTGAGAACCAGATTCCCTTTCCTGTTCTTGCTGAATTGTTCAACCTCACAGTGGGAACTATCCCACAAAATGACGGCAAATTCTCTCTTAAGAAATGTGTCTTCTTATTATTTAAGGGTGTGATGGGCTTACACGAGATGCCACACTCGGAACATCCACTGCCCTTTCATATACTCGATTATCTTCACTTTTTCTACAGGCCTTCTGGCACTGGTTCTGGAGTGAACAATGCAGAGCCTTCTCGCGATTCTTTTCGAATGGACGGTCCACAGTCAATAAATTCTGCAACACAACTTGACTTGGCAGGAGTCAAGTTTAGGCCTGGTTCTAAAATGAACCTATTCGATGTGAAGTTTTGTACTAATCGTTCTTGTTTTCAGGTGTTTAGAAGTGGTCACTTTGAAATTCCACCTTTCCCCATTACTTCCTCAACTGAAACATTCTTGAGAAATCTCATTGCTATCGAGCAATTTTACCAGGATCGTTATCATTATTTCACATCTCATGCTTACCTCATGGATAAACTCATCGACACCGCAAAGGATGTTGACTTGCTTGTAGAAGCAGGAGTGATACAAAACTATTTGGGTTCCAATGAAGAGGTGGCCCATCTCTACAACAATATCAACAAGAATGTTTATACAGGTGGTTTCCACTTCACTCAGCCATGCAAGGAGGTCACTGTTTACTGCAGTCGTTGCTGGCCAAAAAGTCTAGCAAAACTTAAACGTGACTATTTTGGTAATCCATGGACAATCATATCAGTCATAGCTGCCTTTTCCATTTTTGTCCTCACCTTGCTGCAGACTATCTACGCCATGAAATAGGTATATGTTGAAGAGCTAAAGGATGCAATAATGTGGATGACTATGTCATTGTTCCCCCAAATGATCTCATCGGCTAGATCATCATAAGCAACCTGGAATGTCTTCAATCGGTTAAAATCCTATTACTGTCTCTTTTATCTAAGTATTTTTCGTCCTTGTGATTTTTCATTTTACATTATGACATAGCTCCATCGTCTGGTTTCTGTATAAGCTATAATGTTGGGCACTTGTTTGAATTTCATTATCTGAGTCAGGTTCACCAAGACTATCTAAATTTAATTTGATTCAATATTCTACTTATTCTTGCTAGAATTTTATAGATTCAAAATTCACATTTATTGACCAGGGACCTCAGAAGCTTCGACATCTCTACGAAAGTGTAATGTCTCATGTCTGTGTGAGACACTAGTACAGACAGATACTCCATGGACACTTCATGGATACGTGCTGAATACTTAATAGACGTATCCCTAATTTAAAAATAATTTTAATTAATTCGGACACTTAGTCCAGCACATTTCAGACAAAGTCTTTCTCGACACATCCAGACACTTGACTAACACATCATACATTCTCAAACATGTGATACATGAAAACTTCTTTTTATAAGATATAGTTCAAAGTGTCAACTTCTTTTTATTTTAAAAGAAAACTGACACTATATATAT
Organism: Cornus controversa; assembly: GCA_026545225.1. Taxonomy (NCBI): domain Eukaryota; kingdom Viridiplantae; phylum Streptophyta; class Magnoliopsida; order Cornales; family Cornaceae; genus Cornus; species Cornus controversa. Next base: position 25,880,730 of record CM048852.1, read on the forward strand.
ACTTCTCCTAACATGTAATGCATGACAATTCTCAATATGACAACTATAATTACAATGACAATAAGATAGGGTAATAACATATATGATATTAGAATATTTACATACATCTCTCCTCTAAATTATGTGAATGTTCTAACTATCTTTTCTAATAAAATTATAAATTATAATTTATATTTATTTAGCTGTCTATATCCTTATTCTATTTTTTTAAATTTGACATGTCACCACATCTATATAGTATCAGGTGTTTTTGGTATCCGTATCTGTGCTACATAGCCCGAGATTGATAGATGAAACTTTTATTGCTGCTTCTTTTACTTTCTTGGCACATTGAAGTTACAAAGTTTCAGGCTCCATTCCGGTTCGAATCAGAAACACGAATGGCTTTGAATCCGTTCAGATGGATTTTCTAGGTTTTGAGTGACATATTTATTTTAACCATTTGCAAGTATCTATTCTACTTTATTGTGACCTATTAAACTATATAAATTAGCAGAGGCTTTGATGTATTAGCAATTACTCTGTTTCCTCCCCGTGGTTTCACTTCACAACCACCATCTCAGTCAATTATGACATTATGCAAAAGTTTCAAACTAAGTCTTCAAAAACAAAATTCAAAGCTTCAAACCAGAATAATGGAGATAAAACTCCGACTGCAAGTTTTCTTCTTCAAATCCCGATTCCATTTTCATCATTTTTATTCTAATCATTGTTAATTTGTTGATCTCTTTTGACATTAATTTATTTTACAAAAAAAAAAAATTACACCCTTAACGTATTAGATTATCGAACCTATATCCATTAATAACAAATCACATATGAATTCATTCATAAAATATCCATCGACTTATCGGATTGAGTAATAGCCTTATTAGATTCGAATCGGGTCAACTCTGATTTAATTCGAATCCGATCCACTAACAAATCTACCCACATGTTAGAAATATTTTAATAAAATACGTAAATAAATTAAATTATATATTAAATAGTATGATGTATTTCTTTAAAATTTCATATTAATGTTTATCAAAGCATTATAAATAAAAGGCAACAACTTAATTCCATCTTTACATATCTCTTTTCATACATAGTTTATGTGTCTAGTCCTTCCGATCTACCTAGTTCTCAATTCATCTTAATCTTATACAATATGCATGTGCATCATATGTTTTACTACTTTATGTGTTTATAAATACTAGTTTAAAGCAAGTGCGATGCACGTTGATTAAAAATAAATTAAAATTTTATCATAACACTTAAACATTCAAAACTATTATAACACATCCAAACACAATAATTAAAACACCCAAAACTAATAATTAAAATACTCAAAACTATTTTCATTTTGTAACCTTGGTAAAAAATAAAATTATAATTTTTATTTTTTTAACTTTTCTAATTATATTTATTCTTTCTCTCACACTTCATCCCTAACACACCATCTTTTTATTTTTAAAATTCAAAAAATAAAAAAATATATATTATAATTCTTATATATTGACATTTTTTCTAATTCTATTTATTCTCTCACTAACTTCATTCCTAACACATAGTCATTATCAATTATATATCTCTAAGTGCATTATGCATATAAAATCCAATCATGTTTTGTTAGAATTAATATTCTGAGTTACGCACAAAAAATCTACACCAAATACGATTTATATTATAACCTGAATTATCTCAATATTGTGTGATAAGTTACGTTTGAATGTGTTGATTGACAAATGTGTAACTGTGATAATAAGTCTTTTGTTTATTAGCTTCATTATTAAATTTTCTTCATTCTTAGTAAGATCGTCCCACAATGTCAAACTACTTGAGCTGTTATAAAAAATAATTAGTTCAATAATTTATAATGGTAATTATGAGCATTTCTATAGTTTTGAAATGATGTACCTCATATCTATTATAATGATGTCTCACAATTTAGATGTCCCTCCATTGTTCTTCTTAGTTATATTGAATGCAGAATATGCTTCAATAACGATTCCCAAAGCATCTAGCAAGAGTAAAAATTAAACTTATAGATTTATATATAAGAGAAAGTATATATAAGGAGAGTAAAGAGTTAAAAGAAAACAAACCTATAATTTTTTTTTTCATCAATGTACTTGTTTAAGTCCTTGAAGTCCACAAAATTATATTTTATTTTTTCTAAACTTACAACTTCAAGCTCCTCTTATATTAATTTTATTTTAGTTAATAATTCTATAAGTTTTACTGTATAGCTTTAATTTTATATTAGTATATTATTTCACCATCAAAATAATAAAAAGTCAAAGATATATATATACACACACTATTACTAAAAGTACAAAGAGGTTCAAAAGTTTCAGTAAATTTTTTATTTTTATAATGCATTCTTATTTTTTATTATAATATATTTATTCTAATAAATACATAGAAACATAATCTTAACACCAAGCGTTCTTTTCTAATTCTATTTATTATTTGCCTCACACATTATCCCTAACAAAAACTCTTCCTATTTCAGAAAAAATAAAAATAACATTATAATTCATACTTTTATAAAAAATTTAATTCTATTTATTCTTTCTCTTACACTTCATTCCTAACACAAAATATTCCTATTTTTAAAATTTAAATAATTTGATTAGAAAAATTAATTTATGGAGTTTCAAATTATTTAATTTAATTAGAATTCTTTTTTTCCTTAAATGGCTAAAGAAATTCAAATCCATTTAGAGTGGCTTAATAAGGTTAGAATTCCAATTTAGTTCGTACTTCATCCCTAACACAAATTATTCATATTTCAGAAAAAATAAAAATAAAATTATAATTCTTATTTTTATTTTTATAACTTTTCTAATTCTATTTATTATTTCTCTCACACTTCATCCCTAACACACCATCTTTTTATTTTCAAAATTCAAAAAAATTAAAATATATATATTATAATTCTTATATATTGATATTTTTTCTAATTCTATTTATTCTCTCACTAACTTTATTCCTAACACATACTCCTAAAATATAATATTATTTAAATAAGTATTTTTTTTTTCTAATTCTATTTCTTCACTCTCTAACTTCATCCCTAACACAAACTCCTAAAATGTAATATTATTTATTACACAGCCATTATCAATTATATATCTCTAAGTGCATGATGCATATAAAATCCAATCATGTTCTATTAGAATTAATATTCCAAGATAGGCACAAAAAATCTACACCTAATATGATTATATTATAGGCTGATTGTTTATTATTAAATTTGTGTCCGATTTATTAATCAGATATTCAATTCAATAACATTACTCATTACAGACTTAATTTTTTATTAAAAAAATTTGATTAATTTCAAAAGCTAAATAGCAAACAATGAGTAAGAAAAAAAAATCAAAGAAAAGAACTCACATGTAAGCCGAGACGAAACTGAATCGAATGGTTATTGATGAGATTCGAGAGGAAGCTGAGAGTCGTGTTGATGAGTGTCGAGATGAAGATGAAAGCGGAGATGAAGAATGAAGAGCCGCATCCTAGAGGAAGAGTGATTTTAGGTGTTTAGGATTTTGTGGGTTATAATTCTACTTTTTTAAATTTAGAAATAAAAAGAAAGGGTTTTGCTTGGGAAATGATTTTGCTTGGATAATTCTATTTTTTTAATTTAAAAATAAAAAATGAAAGGGTTTTGTTTTTTTAAATTTAGAAATAAAAAGAAAGGGTTTTGTTTGGGAAAGGATTTTACTTAGGTAATTCTATTTTTTTAATTTCAAAATAAAAAAAGAAAGGGTTTTGCTTGGGTAATTCTATTTTTTTAATTTCAAAATAAAAATGGAAAGAATTTTGCTTGAGTAATTCTATTCTTCTAATTTAAAAATAAAAAATAGTGTACTGAAACTAAAAAATTCATTTGTACTTTTAATAGTAGTATATATATATATATATATATATATATATATATATATATATAGTTGATTGAGTTGGATCTTGAAACTCATCAGTGTTATTTGAACCTACACGACGGATAGAACTATCGGCTTTAAGAGAACGAGTACCTTCCTATCAGGCCAGTTTTTCTTGAACCGAAAAACCTATTATTGATTTTGGTTATGTTTTATCTCTTGTGTTGTTATTTATTGTTACCTTATATTTTAGTTATTAGTATATATGCTGATTGTACACTAATACACAATGAGATTTGCTACAAGTGAACAATAATTTTTTTTATGCTTTGGATCTACTGAAAAGAAATTGGGATAATGAAATATTTAGTATTTTTTTCACGAGTGTTCTGAAGATAAAATGAATCCAATAAATATACTTCCACACACATATATATAGAATATACACATCCGTGTATATGATTAGTGCACAAAGTGATCTACATACCCATTATATACATGGACATGGACATGCTATGCTTGACTATGACATTCGCACCTTACTCTAGGCATGCCATAATTTTTTTATCAGTTATGTACTAAATTTTACCCAATAAATTATTAGTAAATTACTCTTAGCCTAATTATTCTTGATTTAAAGTTTTTAAAAATATAGTAGTTAACTTCTCTTGAATTTTGGTTGACTTTATTCCGTATACCTTTGCTGTTAATTGAGCGTAAGTCCGGTTAAGTTTGTTAAAATAAAAACTAAAAAATGCCAAGACTCCAAAGTCCTTTGATCTATATGGCAAAAAAGAATTTTGGAGGATGGTCATTCCATTCTGATGTTTGTAAGGCTTTTTTTAATTTGGAATTTCCTATAATTCCGGGCATGCACAATGTTTCCAAACCACAAAAGAGCTAAATAGAATCCATAACTAACAAAGAACAAATTAACATATTTGTTTAAATACATTTGTTCTAAGAAGCACGGACACGGAATACAAGTACGACACGACACGGACACGGAGACACGGTAAATTTCAAAAAAATAGGACATGAACACGAAAGGGATACGGTTATGAAATAATAATATATTAATATATATTTAACAAGTTAACCAATATTCACAATATCATAAATCTAACAATAAAAAAAAATTACACAAATACTTGAATTTATTATCAAGCAATTAATGTATTTTCAAAAGGAGTGTTTTCATTATATTCAAATCCACTACTAGAATCTTACACGTTACTCATTTTTCTAATAACAAACAAATAAATTTAAATACAAAATATCAAACAAAATGACATGACTTTATGTTAAATAAAATTCTATTGACTTTTTTATTTTTTTGTTTCTAAATTTATTATTTAGAAATTTTATCTAACTATTTTTTATTTTTTTAAATTTTATTCTAGAAAACACTATATTTATAAAGAAAACGGCATAATAGTCATATTAAATGGTATATATGTCATTATAATTCTTCCAGGGGGTCAAGATGTTACATTTTAGAATATGAGAGACTAAAATGCTCAAAAAAAATAGTTCAAAGGGGTCTTTTTGCAACTTTAGAAAAGTTCAGGTGTTTTTTTGAAGTTTTAAAAATTACAAAATGTACCCCACCGTGTCCCCACGTGTTCTATCTGTGTCCCCCTCATGTCCTTGCCGTGTTCAAAAAAGAAAAATTGCAGGACACTTCTAAGGAGTGTCTGACACGTGTCCGAGGAGTGTCCGAGTGTCCGACATAGGTACAGCACCCTTATATGAATTGTCCGTGCTTTCTAGCTTTTGTTTAAAAGACTTTTTGTCTTTTAAAAATTAGAGAGAAGCTTATCCTCCTCCATGAAAGACGGAAGGTTAGTTTTTTCCGTATGTACGTATGTGTGTCAGTGTGTGTATAAATGTAGACCAAAACATATATATACTCGAACACCATATCTACATGACTATGTAAGAATTTATGTAGAAATATAAATATATACACACAACTCACTGGAGACTGGAGAGGCAAAGGGTCGTCGTTCACTGGTCAGATCTATCTTCCACAATCTTAGATATTTATGATGACCATTCTTTGGCTTGTCTCATAGGATCCAAAGAGAGAACAATCTTGACATATTATAGATGATAGAGAGAAGAGAAGCAAAGAGATGAGTCTTTTGGGGTTTAAAGCTATGGACCAGAATTCTTGAGTTAAAAGCTTATTGAATTATTATGAGCTTTTGACATGTGGCATATTATCCAAATCCAAAGCCAATAATTGCATGGGAAATGGGGACTTTTTTTTTGGTGAACTGGGTAAGTTGTATATAGAAGTGGGAAAGAATTTACAACGGAGTCTCAAAAGAGACAACAAAGCCATTTTGGCAAACAAGCAGAGCTACTAAGAAACACGAAAAATTACAAAGCGAAATTGGTAAGCAGGCCAATGAGGCATACTATCAATAAAACTCAACAACAGTCATTAGAAGCCTAAACACATAATAGGCTGCCAAAGGAGTAAGCAGAAGAAAAAACCATAGTAAATCATATCTTGAATCAAAGCAAGAGGTCATCAGAAGTCATGGAGTATCAGGCAACACCTTAAGATATATAAAGTGCAAGCAATAAAACTCATATTAGGGATATGTAACTTAAACGAGATCTAATGTGCCCAATGTACAAGAGGAGAATTGAAGGTGGGGAGAAGAAATTGAAGGTATGAGAAAAAGAGTATGAAGAGGGGGTCCAAATGACACTGTCCCTTTCAGAGGATGATGCTTGGATGGTGTTGATCTGAGACAAAATAAGGGGTTATCACATATTGGATTCAAGGGAGGGATTAACCACTGACTTTCAACTTTGACCTGGATGTGCAATTGAATAATTTTCATTAGTAAGGTTAAGCTGTGAGGTCAAAGGGCCATTTGGCAACCAATAATCAGCCCAAATCATAATGTCAATGCCATTTCCAATCTCGTGTTTAATCAAACCTCTAGCCATAACTCTCAACTTTAGAAGCTTCCTCCAAAAACCAGAAGTAAGAGCATAGGACTTGACAGTCCAAAAGCTTTTCAACTTTATGATGGAAGTGTGAACCTAAGTAGCCCAAAGACTCTCCTTTTTAAAAGCAAAATTTTTTTGAGAGTGCTAGTGTTTTACTGTTATATCTCAAATCATTTATTAATGTGAATTACGGCCAAGTTGCCAACAATATACAATCACCTTTGGGATGGTGAAACTTTGATCGTCTACGTCAATCGAGAAGGTAAAATTGTACTATTAAATGCTGATGAATTTTAGGCACACAATAGTGAGATGAGAACTTTTTTGGTTTTACGCACGGTTGAAATTCGCCAAATGCACCGGATGCATTGTAGTTCTTCTCCTTCCTATGGTCTTAAAATTAGGTCACTTTTAGAATTTTACTTAATTAGGTGAGGCGGTGCAATAAAAGCCTTGATGCCACTAATATGCCACATGTCAAGACCTCTCTAATTCACTTGTGAGAGTTTTCAACTCAGAAGATCCGAGTCATAAAAGTATTAGGTTCAAAATGCTTTTTTGGGCCTGAGATGTTGCAGGATATGAGAGGATTTGTAGGCCTTGTATGTTCAATGCTCTATTCGGATCCTGAGCTAGGTTCACACCCCAACTCATGAACATCTTTAATGAGGTCATAGCAGTAGATACTATCTTTAAAGATTAAGAAGAGGTATCAAATGATTTGTTTGTACTTTGGTAGTATTATCTGACATTATGAGAAAAGTTGAACAAAAAAAATTGGGTTTTATTTTTGACAAAAAGTTTTCTACTTCAAGGTTACAATGTGATGACTTTTGTTCATTAGTTAGCTATACGAGTTTTGCTTGCTTTGGGCCAAAATGGCCCTATGTTTTTGTACTGATCTTTGACCTTGGGTTTAAGCCCACTCTTGTATACATCAATGTAGATTTACATTAACTTCAAAAAAAAATTGAATGCAACCAAAACATACAAGAAATGGGGCCAGCAACTATGCAAAACAAAACCACCAAGGACTCCTCCAAAACTTGGGAGAAAGCAAGTTGTTTTTCTCTTTCTGTATCTTATTCTGCAAATGCTTTTGAATGTCATACTTTCTCAAATTTTAAATCAAATTATGCTTTTTCTGGTTTATTCTTTGCAAGACAAATAAAAAACCAGAAGCTGATTTACTTGCAATCATTTCTAAGCATAGGAGCAAAAGAAAAGAGCAGTTTGATTCTATAAGTGTCGTGCTTTTTCATTTGTTAGATGGTATGATCCCTCCTCCTCTTCAAAAGGAAGGTTGAGTGTTTGAACCCTGCTATAGGCAATTTTGTAGGTGTGTTTGCTTCAAGTTTTGGACTTTATGAATTCATGTTTTAATTATTGAAAGATGATATTTGGACTCCACTTTTCTACGTTTGCATTCTCATATTAAAATAAATGACACTTCTTACATTAACTTTACAAGTCAATGATTATATTTTTTCAAATTACACAAATACTCTTTCAGATATCTTCCCCTATGTCTCCAACGTTTAATATTTTTCAGTCTCTTTGTATAATAAAAAAAATCCAAAAAAAGTTATTTTTTTTGACAGAACCCTCTCAAAAAAAATGTTATTTATGTTGAATAAATTATCTCTTTTGACAAGACAAAAAAAAAAGCTATATCTGTTGAATAAATTATCTATTTTTCCAAGAACGAACCAAAGGCGGAAAAAAAAAAGTTATCTCTATTAATAAATGATCTCTTTTGACATAAACAAAATTACACTAGGCGAAAAAAACCCAAAAAAAAAATTATATTTGTTGAATAAAATATCTCATTTGACAGAACCGAAAAAAAGTATGATATGCCAAAAAAAAATAGAGGGACCCAACAAAAAATATTTCTGTTGAATAAATTTTCTCTTTTGACAGGACCCAAAACAAAATGTATCCAAAAAAAATTATCTTGACTAAAATATCTTTTTTGACCGTACCCAAAAAAAAAAAAGTTATCTTTATTGATTAAATTCTCTCTTTTGACAAGACCCAAAAAAAAGTTATCTCTTTTGAAAAAATTAAAAAAAACAAAGTAGCTTAAAAAATAATGTCCGAAGAAAAAGAGGTAAAAAGAGTTCAAGTTTATAATATAAAGGATAGTTGTGGCATTACAAAATAAGGGATGATGTATTTATGAGTTTAGGAACATTATTGTCATTTTATTTATAAAAAAAGAACAAGTGAAGCGTAACGTACAAAATTTCAGTCTGAATATCGCTCCCTAATTATTTTGTTTAAAATTTCCTACGAAATTCGTGGTCCGTAAAAATTTGTCCCCATTGTACAGATGCATTGCTATTGGAATGTCCCACACTCCCAGTTCACACATGCTTCTTTTACTGAACAAAATGATCTATTGCGTTGTAGTGTACAAAAAGTATCCAGGAGTGTGGTCCTGCTATGTTCATCAACCCCTACCTGACTTGAGCCAATGCTCTCTCTCACACTAGAGAAGTGATTTGATATGTAAAAATTTCTTAGGATTTGAGATCAAAATACCTTGAACCTATTTATACAAGCCAAATCGGTATAGGAATACATTTATGCTTATGATAGGCAGTATAAGATAGACTTGTTTTATACAGCAGTGATATATATAGAATTGAAATCCTTGTTTGAATCAGATGCTTCATCTGTCCTGCATGTTGATCACATTCCTTTGTGGGCCTCTAACCCACCAACACTCCTTCCAGCATCCTCATAATTTCATTCATGGCCCACCAAATGGACAATCATGGTTCTGATAAGGAACCAATTAAACCCAAATGTACCTATTTTCTTAATGCAGCAATGTGACAAACCTTATATTTAATTTTATAATAGCTATAATAACTCTTCGTTTGTAAAATCAAAAAGTATTACTAGACTACGATCTTTGAAGGTAATAAATAAATTATTAACTTTATTAATTGCAAATAAATAGAGTTTGAGATCCTATTTTACGGATCCGGCTTCCGGCTCCACTAAGTTTGGGAAGGTAGAGGAGGTAGGCTATCGAATAGCCTGAATTTGACATCCAAAAGTGGCACAATGTGGCAGTCACTTTGGCGCCTGCAAGAAGGAGAATAATGGGGCAACAATGTATGATGTGGGAATTGTTCAGGATTATATATATATATATATCATTACAATTTATTAAACAATATATAAAAAATTTACATATAATAAAATGACATTTAGAAATTAAATTTTACGACATGAAACACTTGACAAAGTACATAATTAACATCTATAATTATGAAATTAACAATACAATGATTTGAGTACATCATGAACTCACACTCAAGATATTACTGTATGATATTTGATTACAAGAACAAATAAAATAAACAAGTATTATCAATAAAAGATTAGAGATGGGTAGAGCTAGCCAAACAAGAGGTGAGGCATGCAATGCATCTAAAAGGAAGACCGTCCTCCCCATCGTGCAGGTGTAACCGGATCACTAGTCCTTCAAGATATAACACTCAAACTCACAACAACTCTCTTATGAGACCACGTCCACGAGGAGAAAATAAACAGTCTGAAGGATTGAAAGATGCCCGAAGAAAACTCCAAATAAAAATGTAGATAATATAATGAAAGTTTATAAAAACTTAATAGAAAGGAAAATAGGTGTAAGAGAGAAGTATGATTATCAATGTGTTTAAATTTTCAAAGACTAGTAAGCCTTGTTAATAGTGATGAAAATTGTATTGAAACTGTATATTGGATTGATTAAATGAACAGTATATAAATCTTATTTATAGGCAAGGGTTAGGGGTTGTTGAGTGCTATGCAAGTAAACATATAAGGCAACTGGGTTGGTGAGTCTCATACAAGGTAGGTGAGTGTAGTGTAAGGAACAAATCTAGTCCTAGTGTGTGTTTAGTTAAATATAACATGTGTAAAATATAAATCACACACAATAGCATCTCCTGTCAAAATCAAGATGAAAATTAAATCCTGAAGATGTCTTGGTGGATATAGTAATGCACAATGGCGGAGCTCTGAAGATCCGACATATTAAGGTGCACGGAAGAGCGTTATGACTTCTAAAGGTGCATGGGAATGGGATGGAGGCGCGTGGAAGCATGTGATGACTTCTAAAAGCGCATGGAAATGTGGTAGTGGCGCAAGGAAGCGCGGTGGCCAATCACAGATGCATGTGATTACCATATGAGGCACACAGAAGTGTTTTTGGTCAATCACAGATGAGTGTGATTACCACTTGTGGATGCACGATAGTGTGTTGGTCAATTATAGAGGCGTCTGATTACCATTGGAGGGAGCAAAGAAACGCGATGGCCAATCATGGAGGTGTGTGATTACCACTAGAGGCGCACAGAAGCGTGGTGTCCAATCACAAAGGCGTGTCATTATCACTGAAGGTGCACGGAAGCACGGTGGCCAATCACGGAGGCGTCTGATTACCACTAGAGGCATACAAAAGCGCGGTAGCTAATCACGGAGGCGTGTGATTACCACTGAAGGTGCACGGAAGCGCCATAGCATATCTGTGAATATACGGCACATTAAGGTGCGTGGAAGTGCGTGATTATTGGAGGCGCATAGAAGCGCTGGCAGATCGTTGAAGATCCGGCACATTGAGGCGTGGTGGTCAATCACGGAGTTGTGTGATTACCACTAGAGGAGCAAGGAAGTGCGGTGGGCAATCACAGAATTATGTGATTACCACTTGAGGGGATTTGGTTGAGTAATGGTGATATTTGCACAATGATTTTGACTTGCCTGTGCGGGGATGAAGCTGATGGTGTTATCCCCAACGGTAACAACAATGGACTGAGAAAGTTTTACTAAGGATCGGTTGGCTCTGATAACATGTTAAGAATAATGAAAATGATATTGAAAATGTATATTGAATTGATTAAATGAATTTTACGTAAATCTTATTTATAGGTAAGGGTTAGGGGTTGGTGAGTGCTATGCAAGTAAATATATAAGGCAGATAGGTTGGTGAGTGTAATACAAGGTAGGTGAGTATAATGTAAGGAACGAATCTAGTTCTAGCGTGTGTCTAGATAAATATAACATGTATAAAATATAACTCACACACATTAAAAACCCTTTTATAGAGTTGTAGTGTCTGCCACATTAAACACGTGGGCTAAGTTAAGGGCAATAAAAGAGTGCTCATATAGGCTTGATTAAAGGCCAATAGAAGGTTCATTGTCTTTCAATGAAAAATATATTCACATGTGAGTTAAATTAATGGAGGATAAAATTAGGCCAAACATATAGAAATCAAATGGGACAAAATACTTAGATTAGACTAAAGGTTTTAAAAACTTTTACTCAACAATTCCCACCAAAGGTTTTATAAACCTTTGAAATAAATAAAATATTTATATTTATACACAAATAAAAAAATAAGGCATCAATATACTATGAAATGGGTTTAAGTGCTTTTTGGGCTTGAACCTACATTTAGTTTTGACAGTCTTTATTTGAGAGTAATGAGTGATAAAGTCTTGAACCCATTCTCCTATACCAAACTTCAACATAAAACACACACAGTATCAATGATAGAATTAGTTTGTAGGGTAGCACTATTATGGTCATGCGCTTATATCTTCATTCTCATGACAGTTACTAGAGAACAACCCAATTTTTATAGTTGTGGCCTCACAACGGCTCTCACTTAGGTGAATTGTCCAAACGCATATGTGATATATTGTCACACCCCAAATTCGAAGACTCAGATTCATGATAAACAAAGAAAATTCTCAAGAGATAATTAATTTATCATAACTTCAAAGTTAACAAATATCAATTCATCAATCAATAATATTCTCATATGTTAGTATAAAATTGAACTTCAACTACATTGGTCTTATTCATCAATGAACCAACTATGCTATAAAAACATCAATACTATATTCACAAAATTTTATACAATAATCAATCAACTTTACTCCATGAATACAGTTATACATTCATAATTTCATACATACATCCATCACCTTCGTCCATAAATGTATACTCATACATACAAGTCTAACATTTAATAAATTCTATACAAGTTGAAACTAGAACAATAATCATATAAGAACACCTAAGAACCATATACATCTCAATATGGTCAAAACATCAATAATAAGCCCCATGTTCATGGTAAGCTCAAGTGTAATACTCCACTCCAACACATGGTATGATATTGTCCGCTTTGGGCCTAAGCCCGCTCGGTTTTGCTCTTGGGTTTTACCCCAAAAGGCCTCATACCATTTGAAGATAACATATTACATATAAGCACATCCCCTTTTCCACACCCAAGCGATGTGGGATTGGGCACCCTGTATTCTGTCAGTGTGGAGCTCAACCCAGTGTCTCTTCGCACCCGCCCACTCACACCCGTCCAAAAGGGTTACTACATCAAACGATGCCTACTGTGAGATATTTCATTATAATGTTGGTGAATTTTGGTGTCAAAACTTGTTAATTGAGTTGTAATTTTTGGTTTGATCTGTCATATCGATCTTCGGAGCTAAACGGGAAGTGTCTTTGAGCCGTCGAATTAGATGAGGGCATCACTTACTACAAGGATGTGAGTGAGGACACTATATTTGAAGTTTGGAAGGTTTAAGACTTCGAAAACTAAGCTTTCAATGATAAATATATTTTTCTCAAAGACCGACCGGTCCAACTTATTTTGGAACGTTCTAACTTTTTCTTTATTTTTGAAAATTTTCAAAACCTACGGAGACCAATTGGCCCAACTTAGTTAATAAGAAGTCCAACTAGTTCCAAACTAATCCAACTTTACTGATATATGCCATAATTTTCATTTTAATCCAATTTTTGTTTACATATTGTTACCCAATAATTGACCCTAGAAGGGGGTTGAATAGGGTCTATGGCAAACGATGGAACTTTTTTGATTTAGCTTGTTTTGACAAAAATTAGTTTGAATGGACTTTTGTCAAACACTTAGTGAACTTATGTTGTAGTAACCCTTGTGGATGGGTGTGACTGGGAGGGAGCGAAGATAGACACTCGACTGAGCTACCACACTGACGGGGTACAGGGTGCTCAATCCCACATCGCCTGGGTATGGAAAAGGAGATGTGCTTATATGTAGTATGTTCTTTTCAAATGGTATGAGGCCTTTTGAGGTAAAACCCAAGAGCAAAACTGTGAGGGCTCAGGCCCAAAGTGGACAATATCATACCATGTGTTGGAGCGGGGTATTACAGTTGGTATTAGAGCCTGAACCCAGCCGAAAGTGTGCCGACGAGGACGTTGGGCCTCGTAGGGGGGTGGATTGTAGTAACCCTTGTGGACGGGTGTGAGTGGGAGGGTGCGAAGACAGACACTGGGTTGAGCTACCACACTGATAGGGTACAGGGTGCTCAATCCCACATCGCCTGGGTGTGGAAAAGGGGATGTGCTTATATGTAGTATGCTCTCTTCAAATGGTATGAGGCCTTTTGGGGTAAAACCCAAGAGCAAAATCGTGAGGGCTCAGGCCCAAAGTGGACAATATCATACTATGTGTTGGAGCGGGGTATTACAGTTGGTATCAGAGCCTGAACCCAGTCAGAAGTGTGCCGACGAGGACGTCGAGCCTCGTAGGGGGTGGATTGTAGTAACCCTTGTGGGCGGGTGCGAAGATAAACACTGGGCTGAGCTACCACACTGACAGGGTATAGGGTGCTCAATCCCACATCGCTTGGGTGTGGAAAAGGAGATGTGCTTATATGTAGTATGTTCTCTTCAAATGGTACGAGGCCTTTTGGGGTAAAACTCAAGAGCAAAACCATGCGGGCTCAGGCCCAAAGCGGACAATATCATACCATGTGTTGGAGCGGTGTATTACATATGTATTCAACAAGTGGGAATGAGAATGCTCTATCTATTATGCACTTAAATGATCTAGTGGTTACAACAAATGTAAGTGCAACATTTGATACTTGTAGTGTGTGAAAATGTTGATTGCACATTTTATCAAACAAATGATATGAAAATTGATTGACAAAAAGATAATCAAATAAATACTCAATCAATTAACAATTTAATCAATTTCACAACTAAACCAATATACTCCAAGCATTAATCTTATCCTCTTCATATGAATTAAAACATATAAACTTATAGCATTCATGTATAAAGTATATGGAATTTAAATAAATGAAATGTTATCAAATAAAGAAGTTTAAGGATAAAGAAATACAAATCAAGTGACACCATAATTTTTACATGGTTCGACCCCTCTTGCCTACGTCCATGCCTCCATAGCACTTATTGAGATTTCTATTATAGAGCTTCCCTTAAGGGTGAAAAACAAACCGTACAATTGCCAAGTGGACCACTTAAGCTTCTTTGCTCCATAAACACCTCACTGAGACATTTTGCCAAGCTCATGACTTGGGCTTTCTTGCTCAATGAAAACCTCACCAAGACTTCTTTGCCAAGCTCATGACTTAGGCTTCTTTGCCAAGTGCACCACTTGGTCTTCCTCTTAAATAGGATGAATAAGAGTTTAGGTACAATAGAGAATATCCCTAAATGAATAGATACACAAATGATAGCTCAATGGAGAATATCCCTCAATGGATAGATACTCAAATTATAGCTCACATACATAGAGTTAGTAATGAAATACTCAATTGGAAGCTCTTCACTAGGATTTTGCCACTATGAATGATATGCAAGTGTTTGATCAATAGCAGTGACTACCAATAGATGAATGATATGGATATTTAAGCTCTAAGGTAATATCTACCAACAATATATGATTATGGAGTGTTATGGTAGTCTTTCTCACATATATAATTTATATACAAGGTGTATTTATAGTCCAAGAACGAAGGCTAATGATTTAGAAGTGGTTGGAAAATATTAAATGTAAAAACTAGCCATTGGACATAAAATTCAACAGTATCGGCCGGCTGATGAATTCATTAGCTAACTGATGACATTGTTCCGGTCGACTGAAGGTACTCTCCAGCTGGTTGAAACAATGTTTTAGCTTCCCTTGATATGCACACCCTACTGGAATGAATTCCAACCTCTACTAGCTGGCTAATAGGTTCAATCAGGTGACCAAAAATCCTCTACCAGCTGGCTGATGGGCTCTATCATGCGACAAAAAGTTCTCACGTCAAAACTGTTTTCAGACTCAATTAGTTTCTCCTACACAGTGCATTAATACATTTCACACTACATACTTATTTATATTAAAAATATTTAAGTAAATAGAAATATAAATATTTATTTCTAGGGTAGCAAAGTGGTTGCGCACAGTAGGGCGCACGCACGCACTGCCCTAGGGCAACAGCTGCACGGGCAAGTAGGCTGAGGATGCGCCACTGCGGCGTGTTTGTGGCTCTGCCCTAGGGTGGGCCATGTGTATGCGCAGGGTGAGTCGCGCTATAGAGGCGCGTGCGCGGCGCTGCCCTACGGCAGCGATTGCACGTATCTCTACCTTAAGATAGAGGCCATGCACATGCATAGGGCGAGTTGCGCCATGGCAGCATATGCGCGGCTTGTGTACACTTGCATAGGGCAAGCTACGCTGCTGTGACGCAGGTACAGTGCTGCCCTAGGGCAGCAACTGCGCACATAGACGCACCATGGCAGCGCACGCTGTACTATCTTAGGGTAGCATATGCTTATGCGCGTGCGCATGGTGTGTCACCATGCTATATAACGCATGGGTTACCTTCGGATGATTCCCATGCATACACATCCATAGGTTGTGCAGTTCGACTCTTATGCATAAATGGTTTGACTTTCTTTTACTTGTTAGTGGGCCTGGTGATGATTTCTCTGAAACTAAGGAGCGGGTCATAGAGGGTGTTGACCAGAAATAGAATTTTTTTTTCTATTATATTTCTTTTATAGAAATGTCTCTTCCATGAATTTTGTTCATTATTTGTTTATGGTTATATATGCAATTAGATGTATGAATGTTTGACAAAGGTAGTTGCATGCATTGAGACCCATGAATCTAATTATGTATTAATATGATGATTGCAAAATTATGAGAAAATCATACACTTTAAAGTTTTCTTAAAGATAATTAGAGATTTTCTTTGAAAAAATATTGAAATTTTTTTTTTGATAAAACCATCCAAAATTTGAAATTGGTAAAGTCTAAATTTGCTCATAATACGGCAAAAGATTTATATTAATTATCATATGTGATCGGTGTTGAATGTTGCGCATTCTATCATCTTAATTTGCATATTTTATTCTCTTAGTAATAGTTTATTTGTGATTTTACGCCATTTTTGTGTTTTGTCTTTTCAGGACCTTAATGATTATTTCAGTTAAAATCATGATTTTTGGGCTTTTAAAGATGACATTCAAGAGGGTTAGATGAAGCCTATATCAAATGAATCCATTCAACAATATATTTTAACTCAAAATAACTTAAGAAAGTAGCCCAAGAAAATTATAACTGCTTAAGGAGATTCTGGGCTGAAGTCGAATTCTGTGCGTAATTCAGTCTCAATCCCATTTTGGAAAATATTCCAAAAGTCTTATTTCTGAGCATCAATTCGACTTGATTTTTGCTTAGGTTAAACGAAATTCGATTATGGAGATATTTGTATTTCATAAAAATTTCCTGAATCGCACTAACTTAAGGTAAAAATTGGACTTCAATTCAGAGAAAATATTATGACAAATTTTCTCCTGAACATTTTCCTATTTTCTTTTACTTGGAGAGCATCCTAGAGGACCTCTATATAAGAGAAAGAGATGAGTAGGGTTGGGGAGGAGAAAACAAGTGGAGGCTAGGGCAGAGAAGACAGAGACAATCCGGGTTTTATTTATTTTATTTCATTATATCTTTTATTTATTTGTTATCTTCTTCTACCATGTGTAACTAAACTTCTCAACTAGGGTGAGGAGGAAACCTCCATTAATGAAGTGAAGTTATTTTGTTCATTAATTGATTCCTATGTGTATGATTTAAATGCTTTTGATTTTCGCTTCTTGTGATTAATTATTTTATAGTTCTTTCACCATCTATATCATGTATATGTGGTAGTTAGAAAGTATTATAATTAATCTAAGCTTGAGTTTGTATTTCTTAAAAGCGATAATTCTTTATCTTATGTTTTTCATTAAATTAGATTCATAAGATGCTTAGAATTCACTACAAGAAATTAGACTTTTTACGGCTGGCAAAAAAGACTTTTACGGCAGTTTTGGCCCATTGTGGTATCCAGTGTCATAGTTGCTGAAGGACTTTCTACCACGAGATTAGCCCGTGGTAGAAAGTACTACCTCCGTCCCAAAATATAAGGGCACTTCGAAAACTATGACTCACAAAATTGTGAGTCACAGTTTTCGAAGTGCCCTTATATTTTGGGACGGAGGGAGTATTATTTTTAACCATAGCCAGCCTGTGGTAAAAAGTATCCCATTTCTACAACGTGCTCAGACCGTGGTAAAAAGTGTACCTTCTAACACAGGTTGAGCCCGCTGTAAAAAGTGTATTTTTTTTAAAAAAAATATTTGCCTTCTTATACATTTTTTCTAACCAAACTCCACCCAAAGCCTGCACAACCAATATCACTCACCAAGCCTCACAATCAAACAACACAAATTTACACACTTCAATCTCAATCTACCATGGTCCGTAGAATCCATACAAAAATTCAACTTAACTTTATATAAATAAAGAATTCATCCTCAACCTATAATAATAAGAAATATATATGTAAGCATATATGTCATACTTAAATACATAATAAATTGAAATCAGTAACAAAAGAGGGGAGGGAAAGAAAATAAAATTTTTCTTTGTTTCATGGAACCTTACATTTAGGTTTGAACATTTATTAAATACTCAATAGTGAATTAATGATGTTCTCGGATGATAACATTTGAAATTTGGAATTGAGTAAGTATCATAGATCTTTCTAAAGAGACTATAGTATAATGCAAAGTAGAAGATGCAGGCAAATATTGAAAATAAAAACAAAATACTAAAAATGGCATTGGAAACAATAATTTTCTCATTAAATAAAATAAAATACCATTAACTATTAATTGTGATACACTTGCTAAAAAAAAAACTATTAGATCATATCTCAATCAATTTCACACTAATATAGCAGCAACTATTCAATGACAAACTTAGAGATCAAATGCATAACATACAGATGTAGCCTATATCCTTAACTCAATTTAGTAGACAATAATAATATGCAATTTCTAGAAATGATTACCATGAGACCAACCTCAGCTGGGTCAACTTATAAATACTAGAATAATATTGACAGTAGAATCACTTAAATGAGGCAGCATAAGTCAACAAAATTAGCAGCAAGTATACAATTCAGAGTGCAGGTGCCTGCAAGGTTTAAGGTAAGTGAAACTAGTTCAAATGTATCTAATTTTATTGATTGAAAACTATTATGACTTTTTAAAGTGTTCAAAGGCAGCACATAAGTTTTCTGCAGGGTGGGTTTATGGTTTAAAAACAGAAAAAAAACTCTCCTGAATTTCATGTGTTTCAATGCACACATTGGGCAGTCAATTCTCGAATCATATGTAGGACAATATATAATTTTCTAGTTGATATAGCACTCGAAACCCCACAAACAGCTATTATGAGTTTTGAACATGTTAGACAGCAATAATGACAATTTCAAAGCATATTCTGTTGCAAGCTCAAATATCTATCTTGTTCAAATATCAATCAGTAGCACAAGAAAGCCTATGCAAAGGTAAATGTCACAAATTTAATTCCAAAGATTAGATTTGTTAAACTGTCAAGAATTTAAACACCAGCAACCAGAGCATTAATTCAGTAATCTACTATATGATGACTAATCATGATCCCATTAAGTTCTCCTCAACAATAAGAGCTAGCACCTCTGCCAATTAATGCAAAACCATAATATTCCACTATTTGAGACCTAAGAGATGCTTACAAATATATATATATATATATATTAAATCATAGGAAAAACATAACTAGCCAATTTCTGGAACATCAATTACAAGCCAACGATATAATGTAAACCGTAGAATCAAATGAAGGCAGCAGCTGTATTCAAGAAAAGCTTACAACTAAATCATTTAATGGTGCTGAGAATGATATATTAGACAGAATTTACAACAGATTTAGATTCAGATCAAGTACTATAGGATTTCTAAATTTAAACAATAGAAAGGTGCAAAGCTAGATACAATTAAAATACCTCAGAGGTAGGGTTTGTACACACAAATTTCGTGTCCGAAAATCTAGGAACGAAAGTGAGTGACAAATAAACAACTTTATTTATTTAAGAAAAAGGGGTAGAATCCTCTCGGAATCTTTACAAATGAAAGATAAAGATAAAGTCCTCTGATTCGATCTCCTTGGTAATCCAGTTTCAAGGGTTGCTAGAGCTTGATTTTGAATTGGATTAAAACTTTGGTGAAGAACGGCACGTGGATGATGTGCTTGTTGTTCTTCTCCTTCAGAGTTTAGGTGTTTTGGAGCTTTGAGTGAAGACTTCTGCAGAGTTTCAGCTTTTTTTTCTGAGAATCTTCTGGACCTTTATTTATAGGCTCACCGGATGGGTAAATTTGTAACTTTCTTTTCTTTTGATAATTATCCAATATATATATAATAATTATCGTTGTTGATAATTATATATATATATATATATATATATATATATATATATAATTATCCAGACCCATTTTCAAGTGGGCTTGGATTTCTCACACAATTTAGACCAGCCCATAACTCATTTATTTGTAGTGGGCCTGATATTTAAATTATCTGACTTATTGAGCCACATTTCAAAGTGGGCTAAACTGAAGATAAGCCCAAATTATATTTTGGGTCTATCGTGTAATTTTTTAATGTCTAGAAATTGCCCCCACTTCAAGTCTCGCGCCATACTGAGTTTGTCACATATTTAAAGCGGGACTTGAAGTATTTAAATTTCGCAATTTTTTTTTTTTACGAAAATCCAACTACAAAAAGGATGTTTTCTTTGTCAAGTTGGATCAAAGACTTGAGGATCCTATTACAAATAGAATTTTTTTCCTTGTCCATGAAATACCCCAAGAAAATTTCGCGCATGAGGTGGCCAGTTTCATACACAAAACTTGGGAGATACATACAACTGGTAGCAACAAGCATAGAATACAAAAGACAGGCTAAAATAAATTCTAAAAGCTGAACAGAAAATTCCACTGAATTGAAATAACCGATAAATAAATATTTATATGCCTGGTAATACAATTTGGAAGTCCCGTAACGCAAGGACCCCTTAACCAGAATAAACACAAGTTTAAGACTCTAATTTAAAACCAACAACTAAAACCTCCAAAAGAGTTCATAGTCTGACCCTTGAATAAGAGGATATGTTTCTACCCTGTGACCGATGAGAAGAGATGTCTGCCACAACTAACCCTAAAACTCCATCCTTGCAGTGGAACCTGTCTGAAACCTGAAATATCAACAAAGTGGGTTAAACCCACGAGCAAGTTCTATCTACTACATCCCAATCAGAGAACCAATATACATACCCTCAGTATAAGGGACACAAAAGAAAACAATAGATTTAACATACAAGCTATTCTTATTCCAGTTTCATGTTTTCAAAACAACAGTCATTAATTATAATATTCCACTCAAATCCTTATTATGCAAAAGTGATCACATTTCTTAAGTTCAGCAAAAATAAATATAATATGAAATAATATCAAGTTTAAGCAATCCTAACATGCCACCATTTAATCTTTTGATACCTTAATAGGTGTAGGTATATACATACTAGTCATTTCCTGCTTAGTTCATGTTTTCAGAAGTAAAATCATCTTATACATTGTTCCAACAAACCTTTATCATTTAACAATGAACACATTCTTTAAGTTCAAAATAAAGAAAACATATGCATACATGTATAGATACCTTATTAGATATGGGCGATCCTGACACGCCAAATAAAATGTATAGATACCTTATTAGGTATAGGCGATCCTGACACGCCAAATAAAATGTATAGATACCTTATTAGGTATGGGCGATCCTGACACGCCGGGCAATCCTGACATGCCAAATAAAATGCATAGATACCTTATTAGGTATGGGCGATCCTGACACGCCGGGCAATCCTTACATGCCAAATAAAATACATAGATACCTTATTAGGTATGGGCGATCCTGACACGCCAGGCAATCCTTACATGCCAAATAAAATGTACAGATGCATTTTCAATATGAAACATAAAATAGATAAGGTACATTATGATTTTAATTGCACAAACAACTAATTCAATTTATCTGCTATGCAATTATCACCATATGACAAATCATCCACAAGTAAACCATGATCAAGTATTCCATAGGCATTTATATCTTTAAAGGTAAATACATTCAAGTAAATCAAATAACCCAAACATTCATTATAGAAGCAAATTTTTCCAACCCAACCTCCAATGCACTCAAACCTACGAGAGAATCTAAACCTAACTCTTATCTAGGTTTCTAGGCCTTTTCTACTTCTAAGAACCCTATTAAACCATTTTGGAATTTTCTGCAATTGTTTGGGAAATTTAAAAAATATATTTTTTTTTAGCAAGAGAAAAAATAAAACATAATTCGAGGCGTACGTATACAACCAACACAATCACAAGGGAGATTCATCTTCCCATGAAATTTAAAACCCAGGTGCATTTTAATCCTATAGTTACCTAAATTTTTCCAGAATTTTCTGGAATTTAAAAATATTTTCTAAAAAATAAAAGAATGTGAAAACCCAACTTTTGGACACTTTAAAAATCTATTGCACAACAAGGGAGAATTATTTTGAGTTGAAACTTTAAACCCAAGTGTATTTAGCCTCCGGAAAGTTTCAGTAAAAATTTGGGAATTTTTCGAGTTGTAAAAGTATTTTCTAAATTTATAGAAAGAGAAAAAAAATAACTTTTGGGCACTTTAAAAATAAATTGAACAACAAGAGAACATTATTTTGAGTTGAAAATTTAAAACCAAGTGTATTTAACATACAGGAAGATACAGTAAAAATTTAGGAATTTTTGGAAATTTTTAAGTATTTTCTAAAATAAAAGAAAGTGAAAAACTCACTTTTTAGACACTTTAAAAATTAATCTAAAGACAACGGTAGATTATTTTGACATGAAATTTAACATAAAAGCTCCTTAAACTCCCAGAAAGTTGACATAAAATTTTGGAAATTTTTGGAATTATAAAAGTATTTAAAAATAATAATTTTCCGAGTTTTCAAGTTTTTCCAAAAATTTTAAAAATTAAAAAAAAATCAAAATAATTCGGAATGGGCCAATATTGGATCCAGAGGTGGCCCCCCATGAGTGGGGTCCAAAAACATCTTTTCGGCCACCGGCCGTAGCCGGCGGAGCTGCCCCCACTCTTTTTTTTTTTTCTTTCTTTCTTTCTTCTTTCTTCTTCTCACGGCTGAAACTTTAAAGCTCAACAATGGTGGCCGAACTTTTCGACTATTTTTCGGTCACTTTCGGACACCGAATCGCGCGTATGAATATACCATTGAACTCGTATCGATCTAAGCTACGCGTTGGTACCAAATTCACGCCCTCTCGTGGCCTAAATCAAAAATGCCCAATTTCAAGTTTCGAAAATCTAAAATTTCAAAGTCAGATTCCCATCAATCTACCCAACGGTTTACAACCAAATTTTCAAGGATTGTTCTAGGAAGTAAGATCTACCTATTGATCGGAACAAAATTCCTCAAAAATGATAAACACAGTAGGCCCAAATTTCATGTTCGTATATATATACACCCGCCTATACAATCATATATACATGTATATACAAATGCAAAAATACCCTAAAACAGTACCAACTCCAAAATCCTAATGTTTAATTCACAGAATTATTCTTAGCATGCAAAATCATTTAATTTCATAATTAAATGCATACAAATTTTTAGCAACATGTTTATACAATTAGCATAATTAATTCTCACAAAATTTATCAACAGAAAAAAAAACATACAATTATATACAAATTTTCAAAATAAACACAATCCTCAAACCTAGACTATGCATACGGATTCAAAGGGGAAGAGAACAATCAAACTTGCCTCTTTGACGATTCAAACACTCGTTCACCCGAACTCCTTCTCTCTTTCGTTTACTCTCTTGATTTTTGTGCTTAATGCAAACGGAAGAAACCCTAGTTTCTTATTATCTTTTGTCCTAATCATTTTATTCTATTATTATTATTATTTTTTTCTAAAAACTAAATAATAATAATAATAATAATAATAATAATAATAACCATAATGATATAACTATAACCATGGCCCAACAACTTAAGCATATCCTTAGCCCAACCATTCCAGCCCACATTCCTCCCTAGCCCAATCCAAAGCATTTAAAATATTTAAATCAAATAATACACAATCAATAAACAATTCATATAAATTGATAAAAATAAAAGTAGAGCAATTCACATGAAATGAAAGAATTTATAAAGACAACCAATTCACATAAAATAATAATTGTAGAAAGACCTAACAATTCACATGAAATGATAAAATGCATATAAAGGCATTTCACATGAATTGAAAAATAAAAATAATAATAATATAAAGAAATTTAAATTCTTTAAAATAATAGACGCCCAAATTTTTCGGGGTATTACAGTCCAAGTGGAATTGAATACTTCAGGATCCTATTGCAAATAGGATTTTTTTTCCTTGTCCAAGTGAAATTGAACACTTAAGGATCCTGTTGCAAATATAATTTTTTTCTTGTCCAAATGGAATTGAGGACTTGAAGATCCTGTTGAAAATAGGATTTTTTTTTCTTGTCCAACTAGAATTGAAGTCTTGAAAATCCAATGGCAAATAGGATTAATCCACATCTATATATATGTAACATATGCTTGAGACTTTTCACATCAGAGATAATTGAGAGAAATCCACCCAACTCCAGCAACGGTAAGTTTTTTTTCACACGACTGATTGCTTAGTTTCCCCTTTTTTTTTACTGCCCTTTTTTTTCACTTTTTTTTATTCTCTTCGTCTTCATGCTCAACTGTTTCCTCTTTCTTCTTGCTTGTCTTCTTTTGCTCGCCACTTGCTATTCACATACAGTTAGAACAATTTTTTTTTTTTACTGTCACCCTCTTATTGTATATTGATATGTCATGAACCCTCATTATTTGGCTCATATACACACGACCTTCAATACCTTTTTTTTTTCTTCTTTTCTTTCTCTCCTTTTTTTTCTTCCATGTCATGAACCATCACTATTTTCTCATATACACACACATGGGCCTTCATTGCCTTCAACGCCTTCTTCTTTCCCTTGTTTTTTTTTCTCTCTCTTTCCAACAACTGTTTTTTTTTCTTTTTCCTTCTTTCTTTTCTCCTCTTCTTTCTCCAGCCGCCACCCCTTCTTTTTTTTTTCTTCTTCTTTTCTTTCTCCAGCCACCACCCCTTCTTCTTCTTCTTTTTTTCTTCTTTCTTTTCTTCTTCTCTTCTTTCTTCTTCTTTCTCCAGGCGCTAGAAATTTTTTTCCTCTTTTTTTTTTTCTCTTTTCCGTTGATGTGTAAAACAAAAAAAAACAAAGTTTCTTTTTTGTTGCTTGGAAGATTTGAACACAAGATCTCATGAGAAGACCTTATAGCACCACACCATTTCTACCACACAATTTTTTTGTATTATAAACTTTTGGAATATAATATAACAAACAACTGAACTTCAAAAAACACATATTTTTTTAACAACTTTGCCTTTCATGATCACTATTAACCAACTTTTTATTTTCAGATCAGTTTCTACTTGTGGGCTCCGCTCAAGTTTTGTATTGCCTCTGGAACATCATACAGATCCATTGAACCCACTGAAGAAGACAACTTTACGTGAGCCACTCAACTATTCTCTTGTAAGCTTCAAATTTTTTTTTTTTCAATTCTTGTAGGTCAAATCGCCTTTATCAGAATATGGAGTTCTAGACGCCATTCATTAGTCCCTTCTGGGTCCCTTAGTGCACTTCGGTGTCACTTTTTCGTTCCTTTGGGGTGCTTTAGTGCACTTCGGTGTCACTTTTTCGTCCCTTCGGGGTCCCTTAGTGCACTTCGGCGTCACTTTTATTATCCCTTCGGGGTCCCTTAGTGCACTTCAGTATTACTTTTTCGTCCCTTCGGGGCCCCTTAGTGCACTTCGGTGTCACTTTTATTGTCCTTTCGGGGTCCCTTAGTGCACTTCGATGTCACTTTTTCGTCCCTTTGGGGTCCCTTAGTGCACTTCGGTGTCACTTTTTCGTCCATTTGGGGTCCCTTAGTGCACTTCGATGTCACTTTATTGTCCCTTCGGGGTCCGTTAGTGCACTTCGATGTCACTTTTTCATCCATTCGGGGTCCCTTAGTGCACTTCGGTGTCACTTTTATTGTCCCTTCGGGGTCCCTTAGTGCACTTCGGTGTCACTTTTTTGTCCATTCAGGATCCCTTAGTGCACTTCGGTGTCACTTTTTCGTCCCTTCGGGGTCTCTTAGTGCACTTCGGTGTCACTTTTATTGTCCTTTCGCGGTCCCTTAGTGCACTTCGGTGTCACTTTTTTGTCCTTTCGGGATCAGGCCAAGTCACCACGATACAGCAGATATAGTCAATATCTCGGCGGTAGGTCAGGTCACCCAACTCTTCTTTTGTAAGCTTCAAATTTTTTCTTTTTTTGTAAAGATAGTTTATACTCATATCAATGAGAGGTTTTTTTTTTATGCAGACAGTTTATACTCGTGTCATGAGTGTTTTTTTTTTTTGGTAGACAGTTTATACTCATGTTAAGGAGTGTCATCTTTTTTTTTTGGTAGACAGTTTATACTTGTGTCAAGGAGTGTCATCTTTTTTTTTTTAGTAAACAATTTATACTTGTGTCAAGGAGTGTCATCTTTTTTTTTTGGTAGGCAGTTTATACTCGTGTCAAGGAGTGTCATCTTTTTTTTTTTTTTGGTAGACAATTTATACTCGTGTTAAGGAGTGTCGTCTTTTTTTTTTTGGTAGACAGTTTATACTCGTGTCATCTCTTTTTTGTTTGTTAGACAGTTTATACTCGTGTTAAGGAGTGTCATCTTTTTTTGGTAGACAGTTTATACTCATGTTAAGGAGTGTCAGCTTTGTTTGGTAGACAGTTTATACTCGTGTAAGGAGTACCTTTTTTTTTGTAGACAGTTTATACTCGTGTCATAGAGTATCATCGATAGTTTAGGCTCGTATCGGGGAGCACTTTTAGCTTTAATTAGTCTTTAGCTTTGCAAGACTCAAGAGATAGTCCAAACTTTTGTTGAAAGGTGTGAATCAGCTCGGCGTCAATTTGAAGATTTTCTTCTTGCTTTGTTTCTTCATTATACTCTTCTTGTACTTGAGAAGAAACATCTTTTTCGAACTCGTCTCCCCACCCAGAAGGAAGAGGTATTTCATTTGTCGTGGTCCATGTAGGAGAATTGAACCTCACCCAGTATGCTTTGATGCCGCTATGAGATTCGATCCAGACAACATCTTTGGGCTTTGGTCCCCACACTTTTCCTTCCTCTAGTCTTTTGATTTTTTGAGCCACTTGTTCCATCTAGGATTGTAGACAATTTTTTTCTTGTTCCTTATTTTGTAATTTCAGACTCTTACCTTGGTGCTTGTTGACGACAAGTTGGGAAAGAATTACTTGAGCTGACATTTGTATATTTCCAGACACTGATTCTTGTGAGATCTCTTTATAATCATTCACTTCTTGAGCATTCTTCTTTGGCCTCCAAGCAAGTACAGTATTTTGAACTCTTCTACTTGAAGTCGTTTGAGTGAAATTTGACAGATTATTCTGATACCGCATCTTCAACACAAATCCTCGAGATTCGTCATTTTGGTTATGCTTTTGTTTTTCTTGTTTTCTTCTTGGAACTTCTTTGCTATTTTCGGGTTTAATAAACTGTGTAGGCCTTTTTAAAAGACAGTCGTGAATTTTGCTTCCATGCCAAGGATATTTCATATGAGAGAGTTGGGAATGAGTTTTGTATGAAAGGTTTGTCGCCTATCTATTCAGTCTTCTATCAAGGTTTTCTTGACTTAATGCCTTATTTAATCGAGAACCATCAGATGAAGTCACGGAAGGAACACGATGTGTTTCTTGATACAAGTCGTTAGAGACAATGCTTGTAACATAAGATATATTTATTTCATCATCCGAGTTAGGAAGTATTTCGTCTTCCTCTTCCTCTTCAGACTCAACCTCTTCACCTTTAAGACAGTTTTCAGACATATTGGAAAGGCAAAAGCCTTTACACCATGACTTGTTATGCTGAGCTCCATATCATGGGCACGAGTAACCAATTCTTCAAATGTACGAGGCTTGATTCCTTACAAAATGTAAAGAAGCCCCCAGTGCATGCCTTGCACACACATTTCGACTGCTGATACTTTAAAAAGATGGTCTTTGCAATCAAGACTTAGAGCTCGCCATCAGTTGATATAGTTGACCACAAGCTCCTCCTTAATTTGTTTCATGCTAGTGAGTTCTAGCATGCTCACTGTTCTACGAGTATTGTAAAAGCGGTTAAGAAACTCTCGCTCCATCTACTCCCAATAGTCAATACTTGGAGCTTTGAGGTCCATGTACCAATCAAATGCATTCCCTTTGAGGGAACGAACAAATTGCTTGACTAAGAGGTCCCCTTCGGTGTCAGCGTTATTGCAGGTCTCCACAAAGTGTGCAACATATTGTTTGGGATTGCCTCTTCCATCAAATTGTTGGAACTTTGGCGGTTGATATCCCACTGGCGTCTTTAAGTTGTCAATTTTTTTGGTGTAGGGTTTTGAGTACACAAGAGTGATCTGAGGGGCATTGCCATATCGTGCCCAGATTGTGTTCGTTATTATATCCTGCAACTGTTGGACAGATAGCAAAGCGACTGGCGAAGCAAGGTTAGTTTCGTCAGCCATGTGTCTTGACGTAGATGTGTGACAACGCTCTTTTGATTGGGCCCCTTAAAGAGAGGAATTTGAAGTACTTGCAGCCAGATGTGTTGACTTGTCAGGATTTTGGATTTCAAGCTTCCTCATTAGCACGACGATCTGCAAGTCCTTTTCTTCAACAGTCTTTGTGAGGTTTTCGAATGCGTGCGACATGATTACTAGTTGGTCTTCCACCAAGTTTGTTCCAGTCATCATAGCTACGACAACCTTCAAAAAAGAAAGTCCTTGAGGGCCAACATTCCTTGAAGGGATCGATTGCTCTGAAATCTCAAGTAACGACTCTGAGAGCGAACCGATGCTAGAGTTGGCGTCAGAGACGGATTGGGGTGAATGTGGTGGCATCGACTTTTTTGAAACAACATCAAAGTTCTTTGCCCCCTGAGGATCAATGGTGTTAACATGTTTAGTTTTCACATCCTTTTGGTTTAGTAGGATTGGTTTTCACCAAATCTTGTTGATTATTAAGCAAAGCAATTGCTTTGGTCTTACTACGCATCATAGGACCTGATGAGGTGCTGCTGGCACTTGACAGGTTCCTAGTGTTCTTGTCACTGCTGGTGACAACTTTGGTGTTAGCCATTGCAGCAACGATTTCTTTTTAATTTTTCTTGTTTGTCGTCTGAACCTTGGGAGGAGCCATAGATTCTGATGAACAGAGTTTTGGATGTATGATGTAGGAGATAGAGATGAGAGGCAGAGATGGTCCCACTAGGCGTGCCAAAAATTTGTACACACAAATTTCGTGTCCGAAAATCTAGGAACGAAAGTCAGTGACAAATAAACAATTTTATTTATTTAAGAAAAGGGGTACAATCCTCTCTGAATCTTTACAAATGAAAGATAAAGATAAAGTCCTCTGATTTGATCTCCTTGGTAATCCAGCTTCAAGGGCTGCTAGACCTTGATCTTGAATTGGATTAAAACTTTGGTGAAGAACGGCACGTGGATGCTATGCTTGTTGTTCTTCTCCTTCAGGGTTTAGGAGCTTTGAGTGAAGACTTCTGCAGAGTTTCAGCTTTTTTTTTCTGAGAATCTTCTGGTCCTCCCTTTTTCTCCCACCTTTGGACCTTTATTTATAGGCTCACCGGAGGGATAAATTTGTAACTTTCTTTTCTTTTGATAATTATCCTATAATTATCTTTTATAATAATTTTGATAATTATCCAATATATATATAATAATTATCTTTGTTGATAATTACATATATATATATATATATATATATATTTAATTATCCAGACCCATTTTCAAGTGGGCTTGAATTTCTCACACAATTTAGACCAGCTCATAACTCATTTATTTGTAGTGGGTCTAATCTTTAAATTATCTGACTCATTGAGTCACATTTCAAAGTAGGTTAAACTGAAGATAAGCCCAAATTATATTTTGGGTCTATCGTGTAATTTTTTAATGTCTACAGGGTTCAAATCAGATTTTTAACAAAACAGAACACTGTGACAACAAAACACATAAAAAAAATCTAATTCTTTCAACCAATTTCATGATCTAAATTGAAGTTGATACTAAAATCATTAGTTATAGAACCTAAATTTTTGTAATCATAAACTAAAAGGAAAAAAATGTAAAAGAAAACAAGGAATTGAGGATGTCCAGGCAAATCCGCCCTACATTGTCGATATTAGGGGTGGTAGATGGGAATAATGAAGGTCACAATTGGAGGCTGAAATGGATACATGTAATACAATCAAAGAAATCCAATGAAGCTGCACATACATACAACTTTATATAAAGACAATCTATATATGTAAGAAAAACCATACCTTCAGGTATTTGAATTTTTATCTTAAAGATCTCTTCTGCATAAACAGTTCCCTTAGGCCTTCAATCTCTAAAAGAAATGTATTCAAACAACATGTGTAGAACGAATCACTACAATTCTCTAAATTTTTTTTGTGGGTTCTTCAATAATTAATAGGTTTCTTAGCATGATTCCCTCCAAGTTATCGTAAAGTTACAATCATCAAACCAACAATAAACATAATAATCACCGTCTCCATCGTAATCGTACATAATATTCAAATCTGATCCAGAAGCTTCTATTAAAAAATAAAAAATAAAAAAACCTTGGTAGAAATCTAATTTTTGATATTTTTTCCACAAATTGACCATTTTTGCACTCAACCTCACGGCCCTAAAATTATGATTGACGACACAAACATAAAGTAGAAACACAGAGCAATAATTAGCCACCTGACATTTACCAAAAAAAAAAAATCACTACAATTTCAAATCGGCAAGTATAGATATTGTGTGTATATAAACCCTAGCTTACCTGGAGGGTGACCAACGAAGCATGCAACGAAAGCAGTTTTGTGGAAATTTGATATTTCTTCAACAAAACCCTAATTCTTCCCCTTTTGATAGTTGATTGAAGCTTCAATGGCAAATCTAATAGCGTCTCAAGAGGCAAAAATGCTAATTGCTCAAAATTAAAGAGAGTTCAGTTTAAGAGAGAAATAGTTTTAGAGAGTGAGAGTATCAAAGTAAGAGGAGAAGAGAGGGACGAAGGTTGCTTAAGATGGAGACAAAGAATACACAAGCGACTCCGATGGAGATACGAGATTGACGATGGAAAGACGAAGAGAGAGAGCTTAGGCTCTGTTTGGATTGAGGGATTTGGAAGGATAATGAGAGAAAAGAAAGGAGAGGATAGGCCATGTTGTGTTTGGATAGACTTCATTAAAAGAAAAGAAAGGATTAGAATGGATAAAGAGGGATAACTATCCCTTATATCCTATCTTTCCAAAAATGAGAAGATTGTGAAGGAAAGGATAGTGTTTAAGTACTACTTTCATAATTTCAAAATTGCCCTCATCAATTAGAAAGAGAAAATTATTATTCCACTCATGTCCCATAAATACAAAAGAATAAGATAGCAATTTAGTCGTTATCTTTTTTCTCCCAGATCTTATCCAAACAAGAATGCTATCATCTCCTTTCTTTTCTCTCATATTTATCCAAACATGAATAGAGTTCGTTCTATTCTCTCCACTCCTTTCTTTTCTCTCATAACTAATGTTATCATCTCCTTTCTTTTCTCTCATGTCTATCCAAACGGAGCCTTAGGGCTTCGGTTCAGTATAGACAGAGAGAATAACGTGTTTGGCTAAAACTTATTCTCATAAATAAATTAGAACCCTTTCAATTACGAGTTATGCCCATAATAAATATATAATTTTCAATGACGGGCATCGCCCGTGGTAGAAAGTAACTTTTCACCATAGGCTACCATAGCCCATTGGAGAATATTAATTTCTACCACAGGTCATGCGTGCTTGTGGTAGAAGGTCACTTTCTACCACGGGCCTGCGGGCCCACCGTAGATAAGCTGTGGTTAAAATTCATTTTTCTTGTAATGATTCTACACTAGTGAAGCGAAGAAAAATCTACCTTTTGATATGTTTTTCATAGTGCTTTATTGTTAAATCTTGAGTAAGTAATAGATTGATTTCTTGATTGCTACTCTAAATTTGGGGATTAATAAATGATTATTAGAAACTTCATGGATTTAATGGTGTTGGAATCTGACACCTTAGTCATTTTCTCTATTTGATTTCAATTGTGTTATTTTATTTGCATGTTAGTTTAATCTGTCTCAAATCAACCAACTTTTGTTTAAACTAGATTAATTTTAAATTAATTTGAATTTGTATTAGTTTTTCTTCTCAAAGCATTTCCTTGGGTTCGACCTCGTTCTTGTCGATCTATACTTCAATATATTCATACACTTGCGGGTTATTTTACACTTTTTAAACAACATTAATATGTATGTATATATATTATAAACTGAAAAATCGTCAATGTTTTAAAATATCAAGTGGGAGAGAGGTATTACAATACAAAGCCCCTTGACCTTCATTATCAATCATAGTATGATGTTTTATATTAATCCCCCTCTAGGGATAATATAAAGCATGGAGCATATAAGATTGATTTCTCAATATTATTTCATTAGAATATTGTTCTCATCAGAATGGTAATTTTTTTTTTTGATAAATATTGAGATCGATAATAGTACAAACTTGACTTAGAATAGTAGCATTTGTTCTCATCGAAATAATTAATGTTATTATTCTAGTGAGGCGGAAGGAAAATCAGGAGTTACTCATAGGGGGCATGGGATGCCTAAGTTGAATAATGGGGCAAACCCAACTAATTAGTGGTAGTACCCTCATCGGGGTATTATTGTCGCGGTAATTAGTATTATGATTATCATGCTGAATGGTTAAGGGAGTCATCTTAGTGCTTGCTTTGTTGTACGATGTTAATTCATTTTTCTTATGTAAATATGTGCTTTTCAAATTCACTATGTCAAATCCCTTCAATCATCTTGCTACTATTCTTAAAGATAACAGACTTACTAGTCCAAATTATATTGACTAGAAAAGGAACTTGGACATTATCCTTATAACTGAGGGGTTCAGTTATGTTCTCACTACACCATGCCCTAACCTTTCTTCAGCAGATAACCTTCTTGAGGTTGTTAAAATCTATCAAAAGTGGCGTAAAGCAGATGACATGAAACGCATAAGCATCTTTAGACTTATATCTTTTTCAGTCATAATCCGATATTTATATATGATTGGTCAACTCCGACGATCATGTAGTGTTGGCCAACTCCGAGGACACTCACATGATTGGGCAACTTCGAAGATCATACACTCTTGGCAATATATTGGTCTTGCTATTGTAATTGGACAACTCTGACGATCACATGAATTTGGACTACTCCGATTTGTAGGCATTAGCCTCGACATGATTAGACAACTTCGACGATCATACCTTAGAGGATAAATTTACCACTTTCATAATATGATTGGACAATTTCGAACCCTATGTATGGCTCAATTGGGCAAAACTCTGATACATATATGCTCATTAGGCAACATATCTCTTTCTCTCCTCAATCCTAACATGCATCATATTCTTACATGCCACATATATACACATATGTGTCCACATTCATATATATACCTCATACATGTATACAAAGTCACCTATATTAATCATATGCTCACAATTCCATACATATTATATGTATAAACTCGCAATCATCATATATCACAAATATGATAAACTTTAACATGCATTTAATCACAATGAAAGAGAAAAAATATTATACACAACTATACCACCCTCCCAAGCATGCTAAACTCAACCATACCCTCTCAAACTCACTAATACCTTATACATCGATGATTAAGAGATAAGAAATTAACACCCCTACCTCAAGATTCAAGCTTCTTCTAGCAAAACCTTAGAATTTACCAAGCTTAAATTTATTCAAATTTAGACTTTGTTCGGTTCAAAACGTAGCCCTTGCCGTGTAGAAAAAGTTATCATTCATCGGCACCTTCCAAATCCAAGCCCTAGGGTTTCCAAATTAAATAAAAAGGAAGAAGAAATGAAGAGGGAGAGAGAGGAGTGTTTGGCCAGTTGTCTTTAGCTTTCAAAATGTCTGGGATCTCAGCCATACAGATATTTATAATATCTTGAGGCGGGAAATGACTAAAATGCCCCCAAGCCACTTAACGTACACTCCCGACCTCTGTTTTCGATTTCGAAAGTGGTTACGGATCTGAAATCACTTCCTTAACTATTTTAATATTTCATTTGATTTAAAATCAAAAATAAGTTTTTTCAGAAAAATATCTGATTTCTCGGGCCCACCCGACCCAAAAATCTATAAATGAACCAAATGACTCAAAAATATTTCTGGACCTCTAAATAAGTCTCCAAACATGCATTTCATCTTTATAATGAATGTAACATAATTTCACATCATTTATATGGTAATAAATGAAAATAAAAGAAAACCGGTCAAAATTGGACCTGGTCTCTACACAACCGACCTTCCTTATCTAATTCTTCACTATGAGAAAACATGTGGTCTTCTACTTGACAATGCTTAAAATGATTTATCACACTTTGAGTATCCCCATTTCAATCAAAATTTTCTTCCTCTGATTCATAAAATTCTGACAATCTTTTTGTGTAAACCCAACATTTCAGGACCACCAACCTCTTTAGTGAGATATGAATATGTTTTTACCCCTTTAAGATCCGCATCCTTTATTGAATAGATGACACTTGCACACTGGCGGTATCTATGCTTCTATTTATTATTAGAAATCTTCTTTCTTCTGGAAGAACAAAATCATGATTATGTTCATCAATAAAACTAGTAATCTCATCAAGCACCATATAGAATTGTAAACTGGATGAAGGCACTGCAACCGGTTCGCTTTACCAACCTCTTTACCTTTCTTGGTTCACAAGGGTCGCCATCAAGATAATACCCTACATTCGAACATGGAAATTCACATTCAACACCACAACGAATTCTTCATTTTTGAACACTGAAACCTTTTCGTATGGCATACCCATAGTAAAGCTTGTACGCTTGCTCTTCATTACAATTTCTTGCTCCAATTTTAAGTTTATCATTCTCTTCATCATATATCAATATTCTTAGTCATCGTTAAATAATTCAAACAATCACAAAATACATTAATAAACTATCTACTATCATTGCCCATATGATTGAATATAACAATTGTACAATGTATAAACAAAGTATTAAGATATGTACCTGAATTAAGTTTTTCACTTTCAATTGACTGTCAAATGATGCTGACTTTATTTTTAAACAACCCTGCAAACAATAAAATGAGATTATAAGACAGAACAAAATAAAAATTCATATTGTGTATATAATAAGATTTTAAGACATAAATAAAACCCAATACGCATAATAACATTCAAATCAATAAAAAATACAAAACTTCGATTTTGTAGTGTGTCGTTCATCGAAATTATACTAAATGGCATTGAAGGTAAAAAGTGTACAAGAGAATCTAGGTTAGGAATAGGACCTGTTCCTTTTTTTTTTTTTGAGAAATACAACTTCACAAAATATTATTAAGGCTTAGATTCTAACATCTATAATGATTGTCATTTTTTTCATTTTCGTTTTGCTCACACACTCGTAAACCTGTCCAAATATTGGTTTGGAATTAATATAGTTTCTAATGAAGTGCGACTTTTCAAATAAGATACACTTTAACCTGTGAACTAAACGTCAAACAAACTATTATAGCAGAGAAGAAAGAGTTGCACAATAACCGTCAAAAAAAGATGCAACAACAATTATAAAGGCTTTTGATTTTCTGCCGGCAAGTTTTTTGCTAATTAATGCCTATCTCATTTTGGAGAATTTAATCAATCCATTAGAGTAGGACTCAAATATTTGATTAAATGGATTTAACAGTCTTCATTTCATGCCAACACGGAAGCTTATGAACCGATGAAAATAAAGCTATCTTTTCGTTCTTGACGAGTATCCTGCATTGATTGAACCTAACCTATCATAATCAACAAGTAATTTTGTATAGTTTTCCTATGGACTAATGCAAATTGGCTGAGTTAGTCGATTTTGTTCTCAACTGAAACAAATATTTATAGGGCAAAGTACACTCACACTCCTTGAGCTTTCCCTCAAACACACTCATATACAAAATTTGCTTAAATCTACACTCACATCCCTAAACAAAATTGCATCAGTAATTTGCATGAAAAATTACAATTTTACCCATCAATATAATAACTATATTATATTTAAAAAATCTATTAAAATAAAATGACTAAATTAACTCTTTAACTGATATATTACTATATTAGTGTCCCCTGAATTCAGTGAAGGGGCAACAAAATTCTTTGAATTCTTTTGTTTTGTTTTTTAGTTTGAAAAAAGAATTGTGAAATAAAGAAAGGAGTCTAATGTGTTTTGGTGATTTAATTTAGCAAATAATTTATATTATTTCTCTATTATGTGTATGACCTAATATTAGTTGTCACTGAAAAATAAAATTCAATCTAAAGAAATTCAAACTTTGAGGCTAAAATTTACTTTATTATTAATCTTGGATGATTTTTTTTTTCTTTTTTCCAGTACTTACTTTTCAATTTTATTAGTGTCATTATTATTTTTTTTTCTTTTTGAAATAAATGTATGCATACTTTTTAATAAAAGACAAAGTGCAAAATATCCTCTTTTAACTTTCTCATATTTGCAAATAAACTCCTGTACTCTTATAATACTCTGTATATCGATCTCCTCTGTTGTCATCTCTCTACTATTGCTGAGACACCACTGCCACCACCAAAGCCATGCTATCATTGCCAATTTTTATGTGCACTGCGATAGCAAACAGTGAAAGAGAAAAAAATAAAAGAAAAAAGAGAAAAGGTGAAGAATTAAGAGAGAGAAGTAGATAAAATAAGAAAAGAGAGGGGGTTAGATATAGAGAGACAGATTCGGAAAAGAGAGAGAGATGGAGGAAGAGAGAAAAAAAAAGGAGAGAGAGTAATAATTAGAGAAAGTGAACTTTGAGGGTGAGAGATGAGAGAGAAAAGCAATAAGGTAATAAGGGTAGTTTTGTCAAGTGAAAAAGAAAAGTTAGGAGCAATATGGTATTTTAACGTGAAAAGTAAGATTAAAAATGTCTTTTCAGTTAGTGAAGGCTAAAACATACATTTCAAATAATTTTTTGATCGATGAATTTCAATTGGGAGTTGTGTGCAGTCAAACTCCAAACCTCAAGGATGTGAGTGTAAGTTTAAGTAAATTTTGTATATGAATGTGCTTAGGACAAACCTTAGAGAGTGAGTGCATTTTGCTCATATTTATATTATGAAACACAGAAGCGTTAAGCACACTGTGAGATATGGAGGAGAGAGTAAAGCACTATATGTTGTTGGAAGTATAAATAGAGATGACAATTTTGTCTGTTCCACCGGTCCCGTTATGTTTTGGATGGGTGTGAGGGGCGTTTTTACTCCACATAGGCAAGTATAAGAATAAAAATGATAATCGTCCACGGATACAGGCACAGGCAGGTTTGGGATTTGTTCACAAACCGCCTTGCCTTGCCTTGCCTTGCCTCGCCACTTGTTATATAATATTTTTACAATTATACGTTGCTTATGTTTTTAACCTAATCTAATGTAGCATACAACTCTCTCTTTTCTTCTCTCAAAAATGGGCGCCTATCTCTCTTGATGTGGTCGGAACTAAATTATATTGTAAGCTTAATTTTGCCCTTTTTATCAAAATATAATTTAACCACTCGCAAGAGCACGAATCTTTGCAGATAAGGTTCTATATAGAGGGTATCGATCCCACGAGGACTAGTCGTTAATTGTCATAAAGAAAGATTAATTCCACTTTAATTCTAAAAACAGGTTTTTGGTTTTGTGTTAAAAACTATTGCATAAATAAAATGACAATAAAATTAAAGAGTAAAGTTGGGAGAGAGAACTAGGGTTGGGTTCCACCACTAGCCATTCACATGTTCATAAGTGTAGCAAGCAAGGGATTCATTAATTAAATGCCTAACAATGTCATTAGGCTTGTGACCTCAATGACATATCAAAAGATCAATGTGTGTGTTAACCTATCATAATCCATCTTCAACAAGCATAGCTCTTCAACCTAACTAACTACCTAATTACTCTACTCTCTAAGTGAACACTACATGCATCCAAACTACCTTGTCTTGGCATGGTCTATACAAACTAACATCACACATTCATTTAAACACCATTATCTAGCCATCATTTGCACTTCTTGTGAAATATGCAAATGTTGTGCATTCAAGTGACAAAACCTACTCTAAGACAAGAATAAATTCCATGTCAAATGAATATATAAAGAGATGTATTTGTGTACATAATCACTAGGCTAAATAATCAACATTTAATTACAAATCCCAAGAGCTACAAAGATGAACAAGTTTACATGGCTAGGGGTTGAAACCAACACCCTAGTAGAAGAGTTAGTTGATCATGGTTGCCTTGCACCCTTCCATTGATGAAGAGAATGAAGCTTCTTGGTCTGGTTCAGCTATCCTCTTCCTCTCCCGAAGGTCTCTCTGCTGATTTTTTTCCTTCTCTTGAGAGATATATCATATGTGTGAGAAAATGCCCCTTTTTGTGTGCTTTTTGGCTCCCTTTTCAACCTTGGGCCCACCATATATATATATATCATTATATATATCTCTTGTATCAAGAAGGCCCCCAAAAGTCTTGTTCAAGTCAGACAATCCCCCTAAGTCGTGCAAAAAGGGGGATTTTGTTGCAAGTGGGAGAGCAGGTGAGCAAGTGGCCAAGTGGACTCTGCAGAGTTTCGATTGATCGAAACTGAATCTCGATTGATCGAGATTTCGATCAATCGAAATGAGATTTCGATCAATCGAAATCTCGATTGAGCGAAATCCACATCTCGATTGATCGAGATGCCTTGGCAACATGTTCTGATTTCTTCTCTTGACTGCAGAAAGCTTCCAACTTTGCTCCATTTACTCCAATACCTGCAAAACATCAAAAACACAAAAATACCGTAAACATATCTCGGCAAACGCAAAAACGAAACTAACATATGCAATAAAGAGGGTTCAAATGCATAAAATTGAACACTTATCATCTCTAAACTCACAAACTCTTGCCCAAACCGAGAAGGTAACATCACTGCCAACCGCCTTGTGCCGTCGATCGCCAGCTATTCTCGATAAGTACACTCTCTCTCTACTCGTCTCTCTCTTTGTTTGGTCTATGTTTTGGGTTTATGTTGTCTTTTCCTTATTTTTCCTTGTCGATCTATACGAGTACAAGTAGATCCAAGTAGATTGATTTGATTTTCTTAAAAAATCCGGATATCAAGCGAGTGCCGAGTGCTTAATGATGTTATTTGGGGTTGATATTATTTCTTTAATGCTATTTTTTTATCTATCATGAAATATGATATACATTTGTGAAGCCTCAGTGTATTAGAAAATGATTTTCTCAGTTTATATTATTCTATTTCATTATTTTCTCAGAAGCATCAGTAAGTAATCTTGGTCTCATTCTCTTCCTGTTGAAAACTTTGTCACTAATTGAGAAGATGAGAGAGAGAGAGAGAGAGGTGGCTGGTCACCGAACTTGGCGAGGAAATTGAGAAGACGTGGGGAGAGAGCGGGAACTCTAAATTTTTTACTCTGTTAAACTTGTAACGGTGTACTTATGTGTAAGTTTTAATTGATGTGGCATGTTTTAATTGATGTGACGTTTTTTTATTGGAAAAGGCATGCCACGTCAGTACGATGACGGGGTAGACGCTCACAAATTGATAACAAGTAAATGAGGGTTCTAATCATGTAACATGGCATCAAGTGGATCATCTCAAAATCTTTCAAAACACAGGGCATGAAGTTATATCTTCCTGAATAAAATTCTTATCAACAAAATGAATGAAAAAACTAAAATATATATATATATATATATATATATATATTTTTTTTTTTTCGAATGTTATATTACCGATTCACCTCTAATATATTCAAAATTACTTGAGATAAATCACATATTATTGGATCAATGATGATAAATAAAACACATTTCAACCCTTAAACATATTATATTGGAATGTGAGATTATTTTTCCCATCATAACATCAATTGACAATTTTAGTAGAGATATATGTCCACACTCAACTCAATTTTTAAAATATTTTTTCAATTATTTGGTGTCTGTTACATGAATCTTAATTTATATTAGACATTATTTAAGGTTATAATTTGTGCTAAGTAATATGCTACTATTAGGGCTGCAAATGAATTGAGATGTTCGTGAACAAGCTTGAACTTGATTTGTTAAGCAAGCGAGCCAAGCTCGAGCTCGAGCTCGTTTAATAAACAAGCCGATCTCGAACATTATTAAGTTCAGCTCGTGTAGGTTTGTGAACATGAGCTTGTTTTAGGCTCGTTTATGTTCATGAACAAAGTTCGTTTAGGGCTCGTGAACATGTTCATGAACATAAGTTTGTGTAGGTTTGTTTACATTCATGAATGAGCTAAAATTATATTGAACATGATCCCAAACGAATTTTTTTATTAAACCCGAGTCAAGCTTGAGCTTCACAAAATAATGACGAGTTTGAACTCGAGCTCAACTTTTCAAGCTCATCACTAGCCCGAGTCAAGTCCAAGCGAGCCTGAACATGCTCAAGCTCAGCTCGACTCGATTTATTTGCAGCCCAAACTATGATATATTTTGACAGTGATTAATTTTAGAGAATTTTAAATTAGTAAATCCTGATCAATAAAGATACTATTGGTGTGTCAAAAGCATAGAGCCAAACAAATCACTGCCATTTAAAGTCCTCTACGATGTTTTTGTGCCACTAAAAAGAACGAAAATGGAGTCAAGTAATTCAATGGTATTAATTTATTTGTTATATTTAATTAAATTGTATTAGTTTTAGAGTTGTAGTCAGTTCACGCAATAATAATATGTCGTATAGTTGTATGCAGTTTCTACGAGTGAAAAGGATACTAATGGAGTCAATTAAGTCAATGGTATTAATTTATTTATTACATTTAATTAAATTGAATTGGTTGTATATATAGTCGTAGTCGGCTCACCAATAATAATATGCTAGTATTAAGATCCTCTCCGCTTTCAAATTGACACCCAATAATAATATGCTAGTATTAATTAGATCCTCTCCGGTTTCAAATTGACACTAACAGTGAAGATGCATGACATTATATTAAAAATGCAATACTTACATAATATTTGGCAGTGTTTTGATCGACTTCTTGTGTTCTTTTGTTTGATGTGCTCAAAATTAAAATTATGAACACGTAGTTGTTTGAACAGTAAGGAGAACATTGTTGATGAGCGGCAATGCCGATTGATGATGACAGGCATCTAAGAAGGATGAGACTAATGGTGTCATCCCGACGAAGATGACGATGAACTAAGACGATTTTTACCAATGATTTATGAACAACACATAAAGAGTCTGTTTATGAGCATATAATAACTTAGGAGACAAGAAACCCTAGATGTGTTAAGAGAGGGGATAAGAAACTCTTGGTGATTTAGAAGAGGGTATAATAGTATATGTATAATCTAACAATATTGATGTAAATATTAATATAATGCATTTACTTTGAGAATGCAACATTAATTTTCAACATCAATAAACTGAGAATTTAGCACATTTTCATTGTTGTAGCCTTTTCAATTTAATGATGTGAGGTGGTGCAATAGCATCTTCCATATCTCTTGTAATCTGTTCTTTGTTAGTTATGGACACAGATATAATAATAATACAATAAGATAATATTGGTAGGAATTAAGTTGTCTCTGTCTTACAATTATTTATATTTGTTCCGACGTTCAAATCACCATCAATTTTGACCTGGCAATGTGAACAAACGTTGAGGTGTAAGAATTTATTCACATAATTCTTGTCTGCTCATCCTATTTAAGCTTGCTTGATTTGAGTAATAAAAGCACTTTAAAGAATTCATTAATACGGGAAATTAATTATCTCCTCCATATTGCTGCTGTTGAGAAGGCGGACCAAGTAAGTTCTTCTTCAACCCAATGGACGAGCACATCTCAGCAGCTTATGGTGTCCCTGGATAAGCAGATCCAAAGCAGCACAACTAATTATGAGGCCCTGAGGAGCTACCGGGATTTCGCCTTCATATCACTTATTTATAGGATTCCAGTTGAGATACGTGAACTAAATGAACGTGCCTATATCCCCAGCGTCGTGTCCATTGGGCCTTTTCACAGAGATGTGGAACATCTGAAAGCAATGGAGTTGGACAAATTGAGCTACATGCAGTACCTATTTTCCCGTTTTCAAAATGCGCAAATGCGAGAAATTTGTGTGAATGCTATGTTAGAGATGGAATCTAACGCACGAAAATGGTACGGGGAGTTGCATATAGCTGATAATGAGGAAGCAGCAAAGGTAAAGTTTGCTGAAATGATGTTTATTGATGGTTGTTTCATCATTGAACTTTTGTACAGGAATTTCCTACGGCAATCTTACCCACGTACTTTTCAATAAACATCATCATTGTTCCCCCAAATTATCTCATCGGCTAGATCATCATAAGCAACCTGGAATGTCTTGGGTCAAAATCCTATTACTGTTTGTAATATATATCATTTCTTTTACCCAAGTACTTTTCATCCTTAATTATGATTTGTCATTTTACATTATGACATAGCTCCATAGTCACGCCCCCCAAATTTAAATACCTGAAACTTTAGTCCAGCACTTGAATTTGGTGCGCGACTTGAAAAACAACGTCCATCTTACCATACATTCGTCCAAAAATTTATCATATTACAATGAATACATATGATCATTTAGATCATCTAGTGCAAAAACTTCATCTGGAGACCTCATCCCTCATCTTGAGAGCCAACTATATACAGCAAAAGATAATTACATGCTAAGAAATTTACATGTAAACAGTCTCTATTGTCCTGTATCGCGCTTCCATTCACTCTGTACCTGAAAATAAAATGGAATGAGCTTAACAAGCTCAATAAGAATTGCAAAACACTATCATTGCTCAACAAATATTTGACCTTGCCTTAAATCCTATATACAAGGACACGTACAACAATCTTTGTTGATTAGATTCACAAGTTTTCTTATGATAATTAAACTCTAGTTAATTATCATATTCACAATTTAGTTCACACATAGGAACTGTGTTATCAACAATTCCTTATTAAGCTAATCATCTAGATTAACTTAACATAACATCACATGAGTCCCGGGCTCCCCTCCAATAGATAGCATGCTTAGCCAACAAGAGGTGCTCATTGCATAGTCCTTGACTAAGGAAGCTCGAACATGTGGCTGGGCTTGTACGTCTACTCCCCCAGATGGTCCCGGACCACGTCCACACAATAAGGGCATTCTTCGCCCAATGGCCATAACAAAAAGGGCTGTACACACCCCAAAGGTAGGTCCCTGACCATACCTCACAAATTCTTTAAGAATTTTAACATGTTTTCAAGATTTTAAGCTTTCTTGATTTACCAAATGTTTTTAACATTTAATAAATCAAATCGTTCTTTTAATGTGATCACTAATCACATTAATTTATCACTTTAAGATTTCACCACTTAAGTCTTTTCTAACTTAATTATTTTAGCATAATTAATTTCATTATGCTAAAATGTACCACTCAAGATTTTTCACAATTTTTAGAGCTTAAAGAATATTTTTCCCTAATTCATTCTAAATAAAAAGAACAAACGTTCTTTACCGACCTAAAATCTTATATAATTTATTAAATGCTGTTCACATTTAATAAATTAAATGAGCATATTGTGTGTGTTCATAAGCTTAAATCATTTCTAACCGAAACTTAATTCTTAGAACCAACTCTTCTAACATAACAAGTTCTATTACGCTAAAACATATGATTTCATAAATTTTTCGTAACTTATGGAGCATTCGAGAATTTTTCCCTAGAACCAACTATTCTAGCATAATTAGTCCTATTATGCACAAACATAAAATTTCAAAAATTTAATGTAATTCATGGCACACAAAACATTTTTATCAACTAAAACATTTTCCTCCAAGTTTTAGTTTCAGCCCAAAAGGAAATTCTTTAGATTCCTTTT
The DNA here is from genome assembly GCA_026545225.1 of Cornus controversa. NCBI lineage: Eukaryota > Viridiplantae > Streptophyta > Magnoliopsida > Cornales > Cornaceae > Cornus > Cornus controversa. The sequence goes on from CM048852.1 coordinate 25,925,059, forward strand.
TAAATGATACTGGGCCTATTCTTAATTTCGGCCAAGTCCAAAACACCTAACCCAAAACAACTAAACACAACCTATTGGCACACCATGAAACTTGTTCATTTAAACACCACATAATGATCCAACATGGTAGCCCATTGCCTCAAGCTAAGCCACCACAAACAGCCCACCACCATGAGACAATCCGGGACTCTCAAGCCCATAATCAAGCAGTAATTAAATCCTTCAACATCAGTTATACTACAAGCCTATATGGGACATCAGTTCTATTATTAAGAATGAATTTTCTGAGGTGGATCATCTTGACAATCCCACCACAGTAGCCATGGTAGAAAGTCACCTCCACCATATTACACCACCTCGCCACAGCCACGGTACATCATAGACCCACTGTAACCAAACCCAACACCACAACTAAGCCATGCACCTCCTTGGTAGAACCATCTGAAGCCGTCGACCAAGCAGCCCATGTCGCCATAGCCACGTAAACTGAGCTCCCATGGAAGACCCACCATGGTTGTCGTTAGCTCTAGCCACCATCTTCCATCACAAACCAGTAGTGAACCCCGCCGAATACCACTCACAGCCCATAACCACACACCATCATCGCAACAACACCGTACAAATTACTACCACCATGAACCACCCATTATGGGTAGCTGAAACTATCACCACCGTGAGCCACTCAAGCTCCATATCACCTTCACAACAGCCGAACAACCATCAAGCCCCTCACCCACGGTTGCCATGCACCCACACCATGTGAACCACCACGCCATACTCAAAACCAAACGAATCCGAGCCATGTATCCGAACAGACCCAACACCTCCACATGAACTATACCCACAGTCAAACTCCACCTCACAAGTAGATCCACTTCCTGCCATAACCACCAAGACCCCCACATACATCTATATAACTATATAAACACACATATACGTATCTATATCTGAACACTAACAAAAAAATTGATGCAAAACAACTCACTCCCAATTATAATGAAAACAGATAGGCTACCAACTTAAATTATACATGCATATTGATTTATCTATATATATTTCTAGACATACATAGAAATGAAAGGCAAGATTCAACCTGCCTGGTAGCCACTGATTAGTCTTCTTCTTTTCCTCCTTTTCTTATTCTCTTTCTTTTTCTTCTTCTCCTCTTCTTCTTCTCTTTCTTCTTCTTAATTCTCTCTCTAACCGAGCACAAGTGTTACTCTCTCTCTATCTTGTTTATACCGAAAGCTAGAAAAGTCTCTCCTTTTTTCTATTTTCTTGTTTTCCTTATAAACCAAGTGCATCAAAACTATATAGAAAGGTCGGTCAATAGATGCAAAAGTGGCTCTCCTCAAGTCCTCCAATTGTCCACCATGCAAGTATATGTCTGCCACCTGTTTCCTCCTCTCTTTTATTCCAATTGCGTACATTCCACACTCCACCTTCTGATTCCTTTACCTCAAGATATACATGCATTTGTATATACTAATAACACAACATATGTGTCAGACTAGCAATAAGTACATATAAGTATGACAACATTCGGGTTAAAGCTTCCCTTAGAAGCTTTGACATACTCTGCCACTTCCAATTCAAAACTTCCCTCACACGACACATATAAATATATATATCGTCTACATATATATACACACGCATATATATATATATATCCATAATTACACTTCTATCCCCACAAGGTCCAAAAATTACCTTTGAATCCTAATGAGATGAAGACAAAAAGGAAACATAGTTCAAGGGTGTTACATCCATCATCTGGTTTCTGTATAAGCTCTAATGTTGGGCACTTGTATGAATTTTATTATCTAAGTCAACTTCACCAAGACTATCTAAATTTAATTTGATTCAATATTCTACTCATTCTTGCAAGAATTTTATAGATTCAAAATCCACATTTATTGATCAGGGACCTAAGAAGTTCCAACATCTCTACGAATATATCATGTATGTGTCGGACACCATTTTAGATATGATACTCCATGGACACGTGTCCAATACTTCATAGATGTGTCCCTAATTTAAAAATAATTTTTATTAATTCGGACACTTGACCAGTACATTTCAGAACGCATCATACACTCTCAAATAAAAGTCTTATAGAATAGGAAGGAGATATTCGCACTCCTATTTTCTACAATTTCATTCCACCTACCTTTTTCTTTTAAAGAAAATGACAAGATTATCTCTAAACTAATTAATATATCATCCTTTATTTTATAATACCACAACTACCCTTTTTACTATCAAGTTAAACTCTTTTGTACCTTCTTTAGTTTCTTTATTTTGTTTTTCTTGGGTCCTATCAAAGAAATAATTTTTTTTACCATTTTTACTTTCTTTAGTACTTTTTTTTTTGTCTTGTCAAAATGGATAATTTATTCAACAAAAATAAATTTTTTTTGCTTCTTCCAATAGAGATAATTTCTTTTTTTGATTCTATCAAAAGATATAATTTATTGAATAACAATAACTTTTTTTTTGGGGGGGGGGGGGGGGGGGCGGACTCTCAATGTAAATCGTTTATTCAATAAGAATAAAAAAAATTTATGTACTTTTTTTTTAGTCCTGTTAAGAGAAAATTTATTCAACAATGATAACTATTTTTTGGGTACTTCTTAATTTTTAATTCATACCAAAAGAAATAATTTATTCAACAGAGATATTTTTTTATCTCATGCCAAAATATATAATTTCTTTGACAGATATCTATATATATTTTGGTCTTGTCAAAAGAAATAATTTATTCAACATAAATAACTTTTTTTGGGTCTTGTAAAAAGAGATAATTTTTTTTGGATACAATAAAAAAAGACCAAAAATATTAAAGATAAGAGACAAATAGGATGTCTGAAAGGGTATTTAGTATTTTGAAAAAAGTTAATCATTCACATGTAAAGTGAAGGTTAGAAGTGATATTTCTGCTAAGATGGGAGTGCAAAGGTAGAAACTGGGAGTGCGAATATCGCTCCCTATAGAATAAAAATATATAATAATCTTGAAAACGATACAAATATAGTTCAAATGTCAACCTCTTTTTATTTTCAAAGAAAACTAACAATATATACATCTCCATTTGATTTTTTTTCTTTTCACTTTACTGAAAATGGAGGGCGTGAAACCAAAGTCGATTGAATCTTTGTTGTTAGAGAACTTGAAGTAAAATTTTAAAGTTCCTTGTTGAGGTTAAGTACTTTTGTACATGAGTTCACAAGTGTGTATCCAATTCCATTACTAGGACTTCGAGTCTATACACCATTGTTCAGGTTAAATTAAGCAGGTTAATTAATTACTTTTGTTTTTGTTCACAAGAGTCCTAAGTCTATATACAATAAGACACAGTGATCCAGTTCGAAAGAAAAACACGAATGGCTTTGAATCCATTCAGATGGATTTTATGTATTAGCAATTACTTTGTTCCTTCCCCGTGGTTTCACTTTAAAAAACTAGTTCTTCTTCCCTTCACAACCACCATGTCAATCAATTATGGCATTATGCAGAAGTTTCAAAACGAGTCTTCAAAAAGAAAATTCGAAGCTTCGAAGCAAAATAATGGAGATTAAACCCCGATTGCATTTTCATCATTTTTATTCTAATCATTGTTGTTGATCTCTTTTGACATTAATTTATTTTACAAAAGAAAAACAATAACACCCTTAACGTATTAGATTATCAAACCTAATATCCATTTAATAACAAATCGTATATGAATTCATTCATAAAATATCCATTGAGTTTTTAGATCGAGTAATAGCCTTATTTGATTCGAATCGGATCAACTTTGATTTGGTCCGAACCTGATCCACTTACAAATCTACCCACATGTTAGAAATATTTTAATAAAATACATAAACAAATTAAATTATATATTAAAACTATTATAGAAACCTATAACTGCAATTGTTAGTTCGTTGGTTACAACTTTTTATCGTAGATTTTCTATACTAACTCGCACAACCCATCACGTGAAAAGAATCCTAATGAAACAAGTATGCTTTACTCTCTTCTTCTTCTTTTTTCTTGTAACTACACAAATTTTCACTGCTTTATGCAATAAAATTGTCAATTGCGAAACCTACCTAAAATCCAAACAAAAAACACACATAAACAAAAATTAATCCTACCAAATTGAACTCCAAAAGTAGCTAAACTGATAAAAAAAATACTTCCAATTTTAAACTAACAACCAAAAATAAATAAAAGAGAATTAACTGCAAGATAAACAGAGTGGAAGAAACTTGAGAGAGAGAAAAAAAGTGAGGAACAACACTGTGAAGAAGAAGATGTACATCTGAAAAGATCTAAGACCTGATGAAAATGAGAGAAAAATAGAGAACAATCTTGGTGGGTATCGCTCTAGAGGAGAGAGAAAGTGGCGAAGTAGCTCTTCTCTCTGGTAGAGGAGCGCACAATAGACGGTGGAGAAAATCGGCAATCAACTAAACACCAATAAACCGTAGACTAACAACTAAACACCAATAAATCAAAAATTGAACCGGCAAAACCAAAATAATCTAGTAGAAAACAAAAATCAAAGGATGCAAATAGTTTCAATTAGTTACTAGTTGTAACCAAACGCGAAGGTATTGCAAATCATTCGTGTAACAGCGATGAGTCTCAAAAGTACGAGTGCATTGCTGAAGGAATCGAGGGAGCTTCTCTATGATTACTTGAGGAGGCTGACACTCTCCCATCTTCCAAATCCCTCTGTATCAACTTTTAATTATCCATACATACACCCACACACACAAACACACACACACACACACACACACACACACATATATATAAGGAACCGAGGGAGCTTTTCTATGATTACTTGAGGAGGCAGACACTCTCCCATCTTCCAAATCCCTCTGTATCAACTTTCAATTATCAATACATACACCCACACACACAAACACACACACACACACACATATATATATAAGGAACCGAGGGAGCTTTTCTATGATTACTTGAGGAGCCAGACACTCTCCCATCTTCCAAATCCCTCTGTATCAACATTCAATTATCAATACATACACTCACACACACATACACACTCACACACACATATATATATATTACATTTAAGGTTAGTGTTTGAATTTCTCACCAAAAAAATTCTTCATCTAATTGTCAAAAATGCTTTAAAAAACTCATCTGATAGTTCAAAATATCTATACCTATCTACGGTCTAAAATTACTCTCCCTATCTTCAATCAACGGTCACCATTCACTCCCACCTAAATTCAAATTTTAAACCTCACCTACCTTTAGACCATTCACTCCCACCTAAATTTAAAATTTAAACCTTACATACCCTTATACCATCTATTGTTATACTCACTCATCAAACGCTCTCTCACTTACACAAAAAAATAAGATTGTTTAAACCTAGTTAGAAAAGAGCTCGAGCAGGATCCCTGATTTTTTTTTTGCTATACAATAAGACCATAACAAAAGACCCACTCACCCACCATCTTCACCTCAGCTAAAGCCACTACCAACCACCATGCCTAGCTCCATTCATCTTCACCCCCCCTAATGGTGGTTCGTCCCTCTACTTCCCTCTATCTCTCTCTCGAATTCATTGGTGGGTCTTCATTCAACTTTGGTTCAGCAGTACAGAAGGTGTGCATGGTCCGTCCCTCTACTTCCCTCTCACTCTCTCTCTCTCTTAAAGAATATATGTATGTATTTGAATTCTTCTGTCTTTGTTCATTTTTAATTGATAGCAAATGATAGCAAATCAAACTTCGATTGGATGTTAGTAACTTTTATAAGAATGACACGATGCCTACGAAATAGATAGATTCAGTGTAGTTGTAATACTCCTTTATATGGGTGCTTCCTACTACTACTATTAATTTAAGTTTAGACTTGAGATGCAGATGCAATCGTATTCTTGATCTTGGTAACCTTGTGAATGATTTTATTTTCTTATTCTGGACTGGTTTATTTGCCTATAATTCAGTTGTGGGATCAATATATTAGTTATATATTTTCTTAATGCTTCAATCTGTTTAGATGAATTTAATGCTTCAATCTGATTAATGCATAGTGGGTGCCCTCTCTCGCTCTCTGTCGATCTCTCTCTGAGATGGCAATGAATGATGAGTCATGAAGGCATTGAAACGGGAAACAAGAAAGGCAGCCCAAACAGGTCAGACCTCTATGTGTTTGTGTGTGTGAAATTCTGATTCTTTATTTTCTTTTCATATTTGGTATGTTATGCGGCCGCATCAGGTGAGTGATATAGAAAAGGGGACTGCAAAATAGCAATCGAAAGCCAGATTCAAAAAGGAGTCTTGATTATTTGCCAAGAAAAATAAATTATTCATTTTAGTTCCTCTTTTTCTCATGTTGTCATGGTCTATTTCGCCTACTCTCTCTGTAATGAAAAACTAAAATCTCTAAAAAGGTACAAAAAAATCTAAATAAAGTATCTTTCTATACTTCTCTTTCATAGTCTAATGATACATGAATACAACCGGAAAAAAGAAGTGAAGACTGCTTGAAATACCCTCCAACAAATTTCGCGTATGAGGTGGCCAATCTCATACATAAAACTTGAGAGATACTAACAACTGATAGCAACAAGCATAGAGGACAAAAGATAAAATGAAATAAATTCTAAAAGTTGAACAGAAAATTCTACTGAATTGAAATATAATCATTAAATAACTGAGTATGTGTATGGTGATACAATTTGAAAGTCCCATAACCCGAGGACCCTTTAACTAGAAAGAACAAAAGTTTGCAACCCTAAATTAAAACTAGTAACCAAAGTCTCCATAAGGTTCATGGTTTGAATTATTGAAAAAGAAGATAAATTCCTACCTTGAGATTGATGAGAAGAGATGTCTACCACAACCAATCCTAAAACTCTATCCTCGTAGTGGAACCTGTCTGGGACCTGAAATATCAATAAAATAAAATAAACCCACAAGCAAGTCCTATCTACTACATCCCAATAAGAGAACCAATATACATACCCACAGTATAAGGGACACACGAGGAGTATATAGATATATCATATAAGTCCTTCCTTAACCAGTTCATGTTTTCAAAACAATAGTCATCCTTTATAGTATTCAATCAAAACCCTTATCATGCAAAAGTGAACACATTCTTTTAAGTTCAGAAGAAATAAAATATAAACATGTATAATATCAAGTTTAAGCAATCCTGACATGCTCCTAGCAATCCTTACATGCCTCCTTAATTTGAAATACCTTAATAGGTATTGGCAATCCTGACATGCCTGACAATCCTTACATGCCTCCTTTAATTTTAAATACCTGAATAGGTATTGGCAATCCTGACATGCTCGGCAATCTTTACATGTCTCCTTTAATTTTAGATACATTAATAGGTATTGGCAATCCTTACATGCCTCATTAATTTGAAATACCTTAATAGGTATTGGCAATCCTGACATGCCTGGCAATCCTTACATGCCTCCTTCAATTTTAGATACCTTAATAGGTATTGGCAATCCTGACATGTCCGACAATCCTTACATGCCACCTTTAATTTTAGATACCTTAATAGGTATTGGCAATCCTTACGTGCCTCCTTTAATTTTAGATACCTTAATAGGTATTGGCAATCCTGACATACCTCGGTAATCCTTACATGCCTCCCAAACCAACTTACAACATGAAAAAGAAAAGGGTATTATTGAAAATGCACAAGACATAAGAATTTAAATAATCAGATAGTCAATCATCACAAGGAGTAACTTATTCACAATTAAACTAAACAAAGTATATCATGGATAAATGTAACTTCAAGGAGAGAACAGTTAAAGTAAAATAAAATAACACAAACATCTATTATGGGAGCAAATACACAACCAAGCCTCCAATGTATCCAAATCTTCAAGGGAGTTAAAGCCTAACTCGAATTTAGATTCTCGGGCGTATTTTGCTTCTAAGAACCCTATTTAACCATTCTGAAATTTTCAGAAATTTAAAAAAATATTTTTCTAGTAAAAAGAAAATAAAATATAATTTAAGGCATACTTTACAACCGACACAACCACAAGAGAAACTCATCTTCACTTGAAATTTAAAAACCAGGTGTATTTCATCCTGACAAAGTTACCTAAATTTTTTAATAATTTTCTAAAATTTTAAAATATTTTCTAAAATAAAAGAAGGTGAAAAACCTACTTTTTAGACACTTAAAAAATTAATTGAACTACAAGGAGACCTTTTTTTTACATGAAAATTTAAACCCAATTTCATTTAACATCTAGAAAGATAGAATAAAAGTTTGAAAATTTTTAAAATTATATTTTCTAAAATAAAAGAAGGTGAAAAACCTAATTTTTAGACACTTAAAAAATTAATTTCAGTACAAGGGGAGCTTATTTCAATATAAAAATTTAAACCCAAGTTCATTTAACACCCCAGAAGTAATAGTAAAAAATTTGGAATTATAAAATAATTTTCTAAAATAAAAGAAGGTGAAAAACCAAATTTTTAAACACTTTAAAAATCAATTACACTACAAAGGAAGCTCATTTCAATATGAAAATTTAAAACCAAGTTAATTTAACATACAAGAAGTCAAAGTATAAATTTGGAAAATTTTAGAATTATAAAAGTATTTCTAAAATAGAAGAAGGTGAAAAATTCAATTTTTAGATACTTTAAAAATCAATTGCACTACAATGGGAGCTCATTTTGACATCAAAATTTAAACCCAAGTTCTTTTAACATCCATGAAGTTTCAGTAAAAATTTGGGAATTTTATGAAATATTTAAGTATTTTTAAAAAATATTTTTTTCAAAATTTCAACCCCCAGCCTGCGCGCACTGTTCATGTGCGCAGGCAGCCCCTTTTCAGCCACTTTTCAGCCTCCGTTTGACTAAAATTTTATACCGATCTTCTCCTCTTGTCATAAGCTATCTATTGGTACCAAAAGCCCCATAAAAAATGTCTCGAAACAAAAACCTCCCAAATCACAACTTCTAGGGTTCTTCAACAAATTTTTAAAAAATTTAAATTTAAATTCCTCCAGATCCATTCCCAAATGTTCAAGGGTATATTTAATCCAACAAGAACCACTCAACAAACCGCAAATTGCTACAATAAACGTCCACAAATTTAAACTTAACATATTATTATATTCATCATATACATGTATGCATGTATCTATATGTGTGTAAATAAATAATCAACACCAATCCTCAATTGCCAATTGAATTTCACAAAAATTATAATCCACAAAAAAAAAATTAGATTTATAAAAATCAATTTTATACCAAAATGAAAGGTTAAAAAAAATTTAACAAACAATTTACACATTACAGGATTTAGTCTATATACACAGATTCAAAGGAGAAGAGAAGAGTCGAACTTGCCTCATCGATGATTCAAAACCCATCCACACAATCGCTCCTTCTCTCCATCCTCTCTTTCGTCTACACTCTGAGTTTCTGTATGTAAGCTAACGACAGAAACCCTAATCCCCTCTTTTCTTTTCTTTTACTATTATTTTTTTCTTTCAGAAGACTAATTAAGACTAAATAAAATTAAAAGAAGAAATTAATAAAACAAACCCTAGCCCATCAAAAATAAGTACACCTAGCCCAACCATTCCAGCCCAACTCAACATAGATTCTTCCCTAGTCCAATCCAAAATTAAAATAAAGAAAACACAAAGACCCAGTCCAAATAAAATAAAAATAAAGTAAATTACACCACAATATTTAAAGCACTCAAAGAATTTAATCCAACCAATAAAGCAATTCAATTTAACTAATAAAAGAAATAAAAAATTAAAATTACAATTAAAAGACCTCCAAAATTACGAGGTATTACAATGTTGATCTCTTTCCTTCAGTTAAAATTCTTGCTTTGATAAGTGGGTTGAGGCCTAGACTTGAGAAGATTCATCGAAAACTTGAAAGGATATTTACTAACATTATTGACGAACATAAAGCTAGGAATGAGGCAACACAGACCGGTGATGGTGAAGCTGATCATGAAAACCAGATAGATGTTCTTCTAAGAGTCCAAGAGAAGGGTGACCTTGAGATTCCCTTAACTATGAGAAGCCTTAAGTCAGTTATCATGGTTAGTACATTTACTTTATGCTTCTATCAATATCAATGAATTAAGTTCCACAATTTACTATTACCTCCAGTTGAGTCGTAGTCCAAAACCCTTTTTACAAACTAAAATTCAGTTTTAAACATTGATCTTCAAACACCAATATCCACATTATGTTCAATATGTAATACTAGTCCAACACTCAAAAGTTGCAGGGAGCGTAATAGGAGTCAATAAGTCATGATATTGTGCTATATCCTCTATTCTTTAATTCAATTTCAATGCTCTTTCAGGACATGTTCATTGGTGGTATCAAGACATCATCTACAACTTTAGGTTAGGCAATGTCAGAATTGCTCAAAAACCCAAGAGTTATAGGAAAGTCACAAGCTGAGGTGAGACAAGTTTTGTGTAAAAAAGGAAATATTCTTAATGAAAATGATTTCCATGAATTGAGTTACTTGAAACCAGTTATCAAAGAAACTCTGAGATTTCACCGTCCTCTCCCTTTATCAATTCTGAGAGAGCGCAGAAAGAGATGTGAAATCAATGGATATGAGATACTTAGAAAAAGCCAAGTCATTGAAAGAAGTTGCTGCAAGTCACAAACTATTTTATAGTAAATATTTTTGTGATAGATAATATTTGGTAAAAATGAAAAAAAAAAAATCCTTAATGCAATTTATTATTGAATATTTTTTTGGAGCACTCATCAAAAAATAAATTTATAGTTAAACCCATCAAGCTAGCCAAGTATTTTTTGAGTTAACAAATGAATTTCCTTTATTAATGAATTTATTTATTTATTTTTTCTTTTCTTTTCATTAATGAACTTTAATCCTACAAATACATCAACAAGAGATATCATTGAGGACCCTGACATCAAGTGACATCACAGACTATTTGATAGGAAAGACCTTATGTAATAAATAATTTTTTTAAAAAAAAATAGGTTAAAGAAAAATTTATTGCAAGACCATTTCACTTTTTATCACACCAAATGAACAAATTCTTTACACTTGAATCCAAATTCAAATTCACTCCTACCTAAATTGAAATTTAAAATTATACATACACTTACACTTAAAATAACATTAAATGCGAAAAATATTTATTAGGGCCAGTCTAATGCAAATGGTGTTTTGTAAATATTTGTTTATTGAACAATCTCACCTATAGAAGTGTTAAGTCTTTCTCTTTCACAACTCATTCACTCTCACATGTAAAATTAGGGGAAAGGTCATCTTTGAATCTACCAGGGCAGCGATGGGTTCAATACGGAGAAGAGAATATGATACCACAACTTGGTCAGGACCTAACTAGTTGGGTAAATTTAATGTTAAGAAATCAACATCAGTTGGTAGATCCAGTCAAGCTGGATAATTTTTCAAATCCAGAGGAGAACGATTGTTTCACTAGTATGGAGACTGACGATCTAGTATTATTGGATTTCTCTGAACTGTTAGCGGACGATGTACAGTGGAATCAACGACCAGATGGTGGTGATCAACAGTCAATACCTTTTGGGTATGTTTCAAATCTGTAACATGGTGTATGTACTAAGCGTGTATAAGACATGTACAAGGGTACCTCTATCTCTACAGATCTTTTGATGTATAAAATTTTGTTTATATATAAATCAAATTGTGGATTTGATTATTTATTGGCACGTTGATTATAAGAAATTAGCTTTTATTTCAGTCCAATAATTTTTTATTTTATAGTGTCGTAGGCACGGGCAATACCCTAGCATATATATAGCTTTTGGTTTAGAGAAGAGGATGTTTAGGGTTTTGCAAATTTGAAAATTGTGGGTAAAAATTTTGAATGGAAATAACTAGCACCAACTCACTAGAGAAGAGCGTATACTTCCAATATGATAGCTAAAAGAATCCAAATAAATATACATCAAATACAAATACAGAAAGTAAATAACCAACCTACCGTATTTACCCATTAACCAAACGTGGTCATTTTTGCCACAATGGAGAAGAAATAGATGCAGCCAAATTGGATGATTTTCTTCCGGAAGTATACATAGGAATGGCAATTTTGCCCTTCCCACCGGGTCCCCACCCTGTTTGAGGCGAATATGGAAGGCATTTTTATTCCACAGGAACAGGTGTGGCAATGAAAGTAATAACCCGCCATAGGTAGGGCGCGAGTTTGGGATTTGTTCACAAACCGCCCCGCCTCACCACTTGTTATAAAATATTTTTATAAGGGCAAAGTGCAGTAAACCCTGTGCTTTCAAAGAGGTGGAAAATACCCCCTTTTGGATAAAACATACTTTTATATGACCATTTTACCATTTCTATGTTTATACAAAATAAAATAAAAATAGAGAAAACAGAGTTTTTTTAGATTAATTTTTTTTTTACCATAATAAAAAAAGAGGAGCTTCTTCCGGAAAAAAATTCCAGAAATAATTTTTGGAAAAAAAAACTAAAAATAAAGAGTGGAAATTATTTTCGAAACTATTTTTTTTTTCAAAAATTATTTTGGGAATTTTTTGTTTTTAGAAATTCCCTCTCTTTCTAATGGAAATTTTTTTCGAAAACAATTCCGGAAAACAAAATAATTTGCAAATTTTTTAGTTTTCGAAAACAATTCCCTCTCTTTATTTTTAGTTATTTTTCCTGAAAACTTATTGTTTCCGATTTTTTTTTTTGGAATAATTTTTGGAAATTTTTTCCATTAGAAATAAAGGGAATAAAAAAAAATCAGAAAATAATTTTTGAAAAACAAATTTAGTTTTCGGAAACAATTCCCTGTATTTTTTATTTTTAGTTTTTTTTTTCCAAAAATTACTTCCAGAATTTTGTTTCAAAAAATGTTCCTCTTTTTTATTAAGGTGAAAAAAATTAATATAAAAAACTCTCTTTATTCTATTTTTATTTTATTTTTTATAAACATAGAAATGGTAAAATGATCGTAGAAAAGTATATTTTGTCGAAAAGAAGTATTTTGCAACTATTTAAAAACTAAGGGGATTATTTGCAATCAAAAATAGGGCTTCAAACGAGCTGAGTTTTCGATAAGTAGCTTGAACTTGACTCAATTTAGGCTCAGTTTTTGTTTACTTATTGAATAAACGAATCGAACTCAAACAAAATATAGACGTTTAATAAATAAGCGAACCAATCTCAAGAAGCCCTCTACTCAGCTGGTTAGTTCGTAAACGCGTTTATAAACAAGCTCGTATATGTATGTATATATATATATATATATATATTAAATATCTTCATAAGATTAGGCTACGAATTTTCTTTTAAACTTATAAGTTTTGTCCAGTCCAACCCAAACAATAAAATGACTGACCATTTTTTAAATAAAATAGACCAAAGCCCAAGAGAATTAAAACAGCCCAAAGCCCATGTTCTGAAAGCCCACTTATATATAATCTTGAACCACCTTTTTACTCTTAAACCCTAGCCTCACTCCTCTCTTTACATCCCAAGTAACGTCAGCCGATCTACTCTCTCTCTCTCTCTGGTTGCATGGGAGGATCAAGAATGGTGACGGTGGCTTTGTGGGATCAGAGTGCTACCTTTGGCGAGATCCGAACGGTGGCTTTGTTGAGATTTCTTTTGATGGATCCGTGCGTGTGTGTGTTCTGTGTGGAAACCGTGTGTATATTTAGATTAGTGTTGCTGTGCATATGTGTGTATTTTGTGTGTAATATGTGCATCACTATACGAGTTTCGAGCCGAGCTCGTGAACAGGACCGAGCCGAGCTCGAACACTTCAGGTGGGAGCTGATTCTAGCTCGAGCACCCTGCTGTACTGTCGAGCCGAGCTTACTACTCTGGTCTGCCGGATTCTACCTCTATTCAAATAACACAGAAGAGTATTTTGGCGCGAGTTTCTCTCTCTTCTTTTTTCTTTCTCTCTCTCTCTTTTCTTTTTTCTTTCTCTCTTAGCTGCCCAACAAAATTATTACCGAGAAACTTTTACATTGAATACATACACGTGTCTAAAACTTTCTGCTAAGTCGCATTACTCATCTAACTTAGGCCCTGTTTGGATTGGCTTTTGAAAAGCAGCTTTCGGCTTTTCAAGCTCAAAAGCTATTTTGGAGAGTGTTTGGATTGGTAAGGCAAAAGAGTTTCGGAGTCCAAAAAGAGCGTTTAAAGGAAGCTGGGGGGTACCAGCTTCCTAATTTAGTTTCTGCTTCTCTTTTTCTTCTGCGTAAAAGCCGAAGCAAAAGCTCTACCAAACAAGGCCTTAGCATACAACGTGCTCTTTTCTTTTCTCAAAAATCGGCGCCTATCTCTCTCAACTCACAAACTCTTGCCCAAACCGACAAAGTAGCATCACTGCCCAACTGACTTATGCCGTCCATCGCCAGCTATTCTCTGCAAGTACACTCTCTCTCTCTCTTCTCGTCTCTCTCTTCGTTTGGTCTATATTTTGGGGTTTGTTTTTTTTCTTATTTTTCGTTGTCTATCTATATGAGTAAGGTGGCCACGGATCAGATCGGATTATGTATAATATTAATCTGATCCACGGATTACGGATTAACAAAAATTCAATTCGATCCGATCCGTGACATCCACCAATCCGATCCGTTATTAAACGAATTGGATCGAATTGACGAATTGACCTAGTACTCTTATTTGAATTTTTTATTTTCTATATCAAAATTTTCAAAAAAAAAATTGTCCCTATTTTCCCGTTTTGAAAATGCGCAAATGCGAGAAGATTGTGTGAATGCTGTGTTAGGGATGGAATCTAACGCTCGAAAATGGTACGTGGAGTTGCATATTAAAGCTGATAACGAGGAAGCAGCCAAGATAAAGTTTGCTGAAATGATGTTTATTGATGGTTGTTTCATCACTGAACTTTTGTACAGGAATTACCGCTGGCATACTTACCCAAGCCGGATTATGGATGCTGACCCTATTTTGGACAACTATTCCATGAAGTGTGCGGTTCAACATGACTTGATACGCCTTGAGAACCAGATTCCCTTTCCTGTTCTTGCTGAATTGTTTAGCCTCTCACAGTGGGAACTCTCTGACAAAATGATGACAAATTCTCTCTCATGATACATGAATACAATCGAAAAAAAAAGTGAAGACTGCTTGAAATACCCCCAACAAATTTTGCGTATGAGGTGGCCAGTCTCATACATAAAACTTGAGGGATACTAACAACTGATAGCAACAAGCATAGAGGACAAAAGATAGAATAAAATAAATTCTAAAAGCTGAACAGAAAATTTTACTGAATTGATTATATAACTGAGTACGGGTATGGTGATACAATTTGAAAGTCCCATAACCAGAGAACCCCTTAACCAGAAAGAACAAAAGTTTGCAACCCTAAATTAAAACTAGTAACCAAAGTCTACATAAAGTTCATGGTTTGAATTATTGAAAACGAAGATAAATTTCTACCCTGAGACTGATGAGAAGAGATGTCTACCACAAC
Organism: Cornus controversa; assembly: GCA_026545225.1. Lineage (NCBI taxonomy): Eukaryota > Viridiplantae > Streptophyta > Magnoliopsida > Cornales > Cornaceae > Cornus > Cornus controversa. The sequence continues at coordinate 25,940,560 of CM048852.1, forward strand.
TAATCCTAAAACTCTATCATCGCAGTAGAACCTGTCTGGGACTTGAAATATCAATAAAATAGGTTAAATCCATGAGCAAGTCCGACCTACTACATCCCAATTAGAGAACCAATATACATACCCACGGTATAAGGGATACACGTGGAGTATATAGATATATCATATAAGTCCTTCCTTAACCAGTTCATGTATTCAAAACAATAGTCATCCTTTATAGTGTTCAATCAAAACCCTTATCATGCAAAAGTGAACACATTCTTTAAGTTCAGAAGAAATAAAATATAAACATGTATAATATCAAGTTTAAGCAATCCTGACATGCTCCTAGCAATCCTTACATGCCTCCTTAATTTGAAATACCTTAATAGGTATTGGCAATCCTGACATGCCTGACAATCCTTACATGCCTCCTTTAATTTTAAATACCTGAATAGGTATTGGCAATCCTGACATGCTCGGCAATCTTTACATGTCTCCTTTAATTTTAGATACATTAATAGGTATTGGCAATCCTTACATGCCTCATTAATTTGAAATACCTTAATAGGTATTGGCAATCCTGACATGCCTGGCAATCCTTACATGCCTCCTTCAATTTTAGATACCTTAATAGGTATTGGCAATCCTGACATGTCCGACAATCCTTACATGCCACCTTTAATTTTAGATACCTTAATAGGTATTGGCAATCCTTACGTGCCTCCTTTAATTTTAGATACCTTAATAGGTATTGGCAATCCTGACATACCTCGGTAATCCTTACATGCCTCCCAAACCAACTTACAACATGAAAAAGAAAAGGGTGCACAATTATTGAAAATGCACAAGACATAAGAATTTAAATAATCAGATAGTCAATCATCACAAGGAGATAACTTATTCACAATTAAACTAAACAAAGTATATCATGGATAAATGTAACTTCAAGGAGAGAACAGTTAAAATAAAATAAAATAACACAAACATCTATTATGGGAGCAAATACACAACCAAGCCTCCAATGTATCCAAATCTTCAAGGGAGTCAAAGTCTAACTTGAATTTAGGTTCTTGGGCGTATTTTGCTTCTAAGAACCCTATTTAACCATTCTGGAATTTTCTGAAATTTTCAGAAATTTTTAAAAATATTTTTTTAGTAAAAAGAAAATAAAATATAATTTGAGGCATACTTTACAACCGACACAACCACAAGACAAACTCATTTTCACTTGAAATTTAAAACCCAGGTGTATTTCATTCCTACAAAGTTACTTGAATTTTTTAATAATTTTCTAAAATTTTAAAATCTTTTCTAAAATAAAAGAAGGTGAAAAACCTACTTTTTAGACACTTAAAAAATTAATTGAACTACAAGGAGACCTTTTTTCAACATGAAAATTTAAACCTAATTTCATTTAACATCCAGAAAGTTAGAGTAAAATTTTTGAAATTTTTAGAATTATAAAAGTATGTTCTAAAATAAAAAAGGTGAAAAACCCAATTTTTAGACACTTTAAAAATTAATTTCAATACAAGGGAAGCTGATTTCGATATGAAAATTTAAACCCAAGTTCATTTAACATCCCAGAAGTAATAGTAAAAATTTTGGAATTATAAAAGAATTTTCTAAAATAAAAGAAGGTGAAAAACCCAATTTTTAAACACTTTAAAAATCAATTACACTACAAGAGAAGCTTATTTCGATATAAAAATTTAAAACCAAGTTCATTTAACATACAAGAAGTCACAGTAAAAATTTGAGAAATTTTAGAATCATAAAAGTATTTTCTAAAATAAAAGAAGGTGAAAAACTCAATTTCTAGAGACTTAAAAATCAATTGCACTACAATGGGAGCTCATTTCGACATCAAAAATTAACCCCAAGTTCTTTTAACATCAATGAACTTTCAGTAAAAATTTGGGAATTTTATAAAATATTTAAGTATTTTTAAAAAATAATTTTTTCAAAATTTCAGTGCCCAACCTGCGCGCACTGTTCATGTGCGCAGGCAGCCCCTTTCCGGCCACTTCCCCACCTCCGTTTAACTAAAATTTTATACTAATATTCTCCTCTTATCATAAGCTATCTATTGGTATCAAAAGCCCCATAAAAAACACCCAAAACAAAAACCCCCCAAATCACAGCTTCTAAGATTCTTCAACAAATTTTTAATAAATTTAAATTTAAATTCCTCGAGATCCATTCCCAAATGTTCAAGGGTATATTTAATCCAACAAGAACCACTCAACAAACCCCAAATTGCTACAATAAACATCCACGAATTTAAACTTAACATATTATTATATTCATCGTATATATGTATGCATGTATTTATATGTGTATAAATAAATAATCAACACCAATCCTCAATTGCCAATTGAATTTCACAAAAATCATAATCCACATAAAAAAATTAGATTTATAAAAATCAATTTTATACCAAAATGAAAGGTTAAAAAAATAATTAACAAACAATTTACACATTACAGGATTTAGAATATATATACAGATTCAAAGGGGAAGAGAAGAGTCGAACTTGCATCTTCGATGATTCAAATCCCATCCACACAATTGCTCCTTCTCTCCATCCTCTCTTTCGTCTACACTCTGAGTTTCTGTACGTAAACTAATGGCAGAAACCCTAATCCCCTCTTTTCTTTTCTTTTATTATTATTTTTTTCTTTCATAAAACTAATTAAGACTAAATAAAATTAAAAGAAGAAATTAATAAAACAAACCCTAGTGTTCGACGTGCAAAATGCGATAAAATATTATGTAATAGTGTCGTTATTGTTTTACACTTCGACAAAAGATAATTTATAAAAAGTTACAAATATTCTATTAAAATTAGTAAAGTGGTGAGTAGGGTCGAACCCACAGAGAGTGCGTTGATTTCGTTGTTAAGCTGTCGAGACCTTATCTAATTTAATTCAAAAATTATTTGTTTTGTTTGTTTTAAATTAAGGTGCTGAAATAAAATGATATAAAATAAAAATATAAATAAATGATAGATAAAATTCAAAAGAGAGAAGTCTAGGGTCTTGACTTCACCACTAACATCATACCATTGTCAATTGTCGATTGAAATTACTTTGGGGGAAATTATACAATATGCATAAATAAGATTCATGGAACGATGAACATACAATTAAGGTCTAAGCAATAACTCATCTTTGGTTGGCACGAATCGTCTACCTAAACTAGGGTGTAGCATGATTCGTCTTTCCTAGGCATGGCCTATCAAAGTCCTTGTCTCATACACACATGTTCACAATGAAATCGTTAAGAGGATATATACAAACACTCACTAAGCTACAACCATTTTCGGTTGGCACAAATCATCTACCTAAACTAAGGTGTAGCATGACTCGTCTTCCCTAGGCATGGACTGTCAAAGTTATATGTTCATACATGCAATGAAAACTTGTTGTAAAATTATCATTCATTAAATCTCTCATGGGAATGATTTGAGTTCAATCAAGATAAAATATCATCTAAGACAAGACAACATTAAATCAAGAATTATTATAAACATTTAAACACAACCGTAAATGCATATTTATGCAATTGTCACTTATTACACAAATGATACAAAATAATCCTCAAAATTATACAACGATATACATAAAAAGAACAATCCCTAAATATAATTCAATCAACAATGATACTTAGCTAGGGCTTCGTTAAACCCCTAGGAAGAAGTTAGCTCCTCATGGCAGTTGTTGAAGCCTCCCTTTCCTTTCTGTCCATCGTCACGAATCGCCTCCGTCTTTTCTCTCTGCTCTCCTCCAGAATACCCTAGATTTCTCCCTTTCCTCTCTTTTATTCAGCGAAGAAAACACAAACGGGACACCTCACCTCCCAAAGTGGCAAATGCGCATAAGAAAAGACTTTTGTTCAACGACCATAAGAGGTTGCAGTATATGTTCTCACAGGAAAAATGTTGATGATTTAGCTGATATTTTTGTACCATGTGTAGTGGTCACACCTACTATCATTTGGATGGTAATTTCAAATTAGCTTACTGACCCGTAGTATGTAAAGAAGGTGGCTGAGCTAAAGTCTGGATAGGTACCATTTTATACAGTGGGTACAGATGGAAGCGAGCATGATGAGTGAGACTTACAGTTCTCAGTTTTCGGTACGCTTGAGAGGGGATAAGATGTACCAAGACATAAAATGACAGTTTTTGTGGGCAGGCATGAAGAGGGACATAACTATATTTGTCTCTAAGTGCAGCAGTGGTCAGATGATCAAGATTGATCAGCAGAGACCGCCGGAGTCTTTGCAACCATTGCCTATACCGGAGTGGAAGTGGGAAAGCCTCTCTATAGATTTCAATGTGGGACTTCCCACCTCACAATGAAACTATGATGTTATTTGGGTGATAGTGGACAGGCTGACGAAATTATCACATTTCTTGCCGTACGCTTGAGTTACACCTTAGAGTAGTATGCGAAGGTTTACATTGCAGAGATAATGAAGCTTCATGGTGTGCCTTTGTCCATTCTATCGGATAGAGATCTGAATTTTATTTCAGGGATTTAGGAGGGTTTTCAGCAGGCAATGTGTACAGCTCTGCACCTCAGTACAACTAATTACCCTCAGACCGATGGTCAGACTGAGAGGGTTAATCAGATTATGGAGGATATTTTGTGAGCATGTATACTTAACTTCAAGGGTAATTGAGAGAATTTCTTGCTGCTAGTTGAGTTTGTCTATAACAATAGTTATCAAAAGACTATTGGTATGGCACCATTTAAGGCTCTGTACGGACGACTTGTAGATCGTTGGGTTACTGGTTGGAAGTTAACGAGAATAGGTTTTTGGGTCCTGAGTTCATCAAGGACACGTCAGAAATAGTTGTCCTTATTAGAGACTGTATGCGGACTGCACAGAGTAGATAGAAAAGTTATGTTAACTAAAGAACTCGTGCACTAGAGTTCAAGGTGGGGGATCAGGTTCTATTCTAGGTTTCTCCCATGAAGGGAGTAATGTGGTTTGGAAAAAAAAAAAAGGGAGGTTGTCACCTCATTTTTTTGGCTCCTTTCATGATTACTGATAGGATCGGGACAGTAACGTATAGTGATGTTACTAAACACAATGCACAGGGTGTATCATATCTTTTATGTGTCTTTGTTATGGAAATTCCGTAAGGAGGATGTTATTGATCAGCACATTGAGGTTGGGGAGATTGAGTTGCAGCTAGATCCAACAAATGTAGAGTAACTGTACTGTACTCATGACCATAGTAATCAATTCCCTCATCTTAAGACTATTCCTTTAGTTCGGGTTCAGTGGAGTCACCACAATTAGATGGAGTCCACTTGGGAAAAGGAGGATGAGATAATAGCAAAATATCCAGAGCTTTTTCTTTCAGGTATGAGCTGAATTCCGAGGACGGAATTCCTCTGTTAGGGGGGAAGAATGTAATACCCCGGAAAATTTAGGTGTCAATTTAATCTCTTTACATTATTACTTTATTTTATTAATTCATGTGAAATATTTTTTATATATAAATTATCATTGTAGGTGAGATGTTTGTCTTTTATACATGCATTTTATCATTTTATGTGAATTGGTATTAATTGTGTGTTATTTTATTTAAATGTTTTGGGTTGGGCTAGGGAGGAATTTGGGCTAGTATGAGTGGGCTAAGGTTATGTTTAAAATGATGGGCCTAGGGTTGAAATAATATTTTATTGCTATTGTTAGTATTATTAATTTGATTTTAATTAGTTTTAGGAAAATCAATAAAAGAATAATTAAGACAAAAAGGAAAAGAAAAGAAGAAGAAATTAGGGTTGCCATTGTTTTACGCACAGAACTAAGAGCGAGTAAACGAAAGAGAGAAGGGAGTGACGATCGGGTGAACAAGTTGATTCGTCAGGAAAAAGGCAAGTTTGATTCTTCTCTTCCCCTTTAAATCCGTATGCATAGTCTAGGTTTGAGGATTGTGTTTATTTTAAAAATTTGTATATAATTGTTTTTTTTTTTTCTGTTGATAAATTTTGTGAGAATTAATTATGCTAATTGTATAGACATGTTGCTAGAAATTTGTATGCATTTAATTATGAAATTTAAATGATTTTGCATGCTAAGAATAATTCTATGAATTAAACATTAGGATTTTGGAGTTTTGGTACTGTTTTAGAGTATTTTTGCATATGTATATACATATATATATGATTGTATAGGCGGGTATATATATATACGAACATGAAATTTGGGTCTACTGTGTTTATCATTTTTGAGGGATTTTGTTCCTATTAAAAGGTAGATCTTACTTCCTAGAACAATCCTTGAAAGTTTCGTTATGAACCGTTGGGTAGATTGACGGGAAATTGAGTTTAAAATTTTAGATTTTTGAAACTTGAAATTGGGGGTTTTTGATTTAGTCCGCGAGAGGGGATAATTTTGGTACCAATATGTAGCTTAGATCGATACGAGTTCAATGGTATATTCATATGCGCGATTTGGTGCTCGGAAGTGATCGAAAAGTGATCGGGAAGCTCGGCCTCCATTGTTGGCCGCTGGAGCTTCAGCCGAGGAAGAAGGAAGAAGAAAGAAAAGAAAAAAAAAAGAAAAGGGGCCACGCGTTCGCCGGCGCGTGGGGGCGCGTGCCTCCGGCGCCGGTGGCCGGAAAATTATTTTTGGGGCCCACTCTCGGGGGCCCACCTCTGGGTCCAATATGGGCCCATTCCGAATTGTTTTGATATTTATTTTGTATTTTTGAAACTTTTGGGAAAACTTGAAAATCTGGAAAAATCATTTTTTAAAAATACTTTTATAATTCTAAAAATTCCAAAAATTTTATGTCAACTTTCTGGGAGCTTAAGGGGCTTGGAGTTTAAATTTCATAGCAAAATGTTTTACCATTGTCTTTAAATTAATTTTTAAAGTGTCTAAAAACTGGATTTTTCAGCCTCTTTAATTTTAGAAAATAGTTAGAAATTTCCAAAATTTCCGAAAATTTTACTGTAGCTATATAGAGGCTAAATACACTTGGGTTTAAATTTTCAACTCAAAATAATCTTTCCTTGCTGCTCAATTGATTTTTAAAGTGTCTAAAAGTTGGATTTTTCACTTTCTGTAATTTTAGAAAATACTTCTGAAATTCCAAAAATTCCCAAAATTTTTATGTAACTGTTTAGAGATTAAATGACCTTGGGTTTAAATTTTCACCTCGAATTGAGCTTCCCTTAGTGTTCAATTAATTTTTAAAGTGCCTAAAAGTTGGATTTTCACCTTCTTTGGTTTATTAAAAATGTTTTTAAATTACAGAAAATTCCAGAATATTTTCTTAGTGTTCTTAGAAGTGAAATAGGCCCAGAAACCTAGATAAGAGTAAGTTTAGATCCCCTCGGAGATTTGAGTGCATTGGAGGTTGGTTTGGGGAATTGTTTCCTCTAATGGATGTTAAATTATTTTGATTTAATCGATTGTATTTATTATATATATAAATGCACATGGGATACTTGATTATAGTCTACTTGTGAACGATTTGTCTTATGATGATAATTTCATGTTGGATGATTTGAAATAACGGTTGTGTAAATTTAAATTATAATGCACCTTGTTATTTTATATTGCATATTGGAATGTATCTATGCATTTTATTTTGGTATGTAAGAATTGCCCGGCGTGTCAGGATCGCCCATACCTAATAAGGTATCTATGCATTTTATTTGGCATGTCAGGATTGCCCGGCGTGTCAGGATCGCCCATACCTAATAAGGTATCTGTACATTTTATTTGGCGTGTTAGAATCGCCCATACCTAATAAGGTATCTATACATTTTATTTGGCGTGTCAGGATCGCCCATATCTAATAAGGTATCTATATGTGTATGCACATATTTTCTTTATTTTGAACTTAAAGAATGTGTTCATTGTTGGATGATAAGGGTGTGTTGGAACAATGTATAAGATGATTTTACTTCTGAAAACATGAGCTAAATAGGAAATGACTAGTATGTATATATCTATACCTATTAAGGTATCAAAAGATTAAATGATGGCATGTTAGGATTGCTTAAACTTGATATTATTTTATATTATGTTTATTTCTGCTGAACGTAAGGAACGTGTTCACGTTTGCATAATAAGGGTTTGGGTGGAATATTATAAATATTGACTGTTATTTTGGAAACACGAAACTGAGTAAAAGAATAACTTGTAGGTTAAATCTATAGACTTATTTTATGTCCCTTATACTGAGGGTATGTATATTGGTTCTCTGATTGGGATGTAATAGATAGAACTTGCTCGTGGGTTTAACCCACTGTGTTGATATTTCAGGTTTTAAACAAGTTCCACCGCGAGGATATAGTTTTAGGGTTTGGTTGTAGCAGACGTCTCATCTCATCAGTTACAGGGTAGGAACTTGTCTTCTTCAAGAGTCATACTATGAACTTTTGAGACTTTGGTTGTTGGTATTAATTTTAGAATTTAAAAACTTTTGTTCTTTCTGGTTAAGGGGTCCTTGGGTTACGGGACTTCCAAATTGTATTACCAGAATATATGTATTTATTTATCAATTATTTCAGTTCAATGGGATTTCTGTTCAGCTTTTAGCAATTATTCTATTTCTTTCTTTTGCATCTATGCTTGTTGCTATCAGTGGTTAATATTCCTCAGGTTTTGTGTATGAGACTGGCCACCTCATGCGCGAAATTTTCTGGGGGGTATTTCAGTGAAGCTGATCATGAAGACCAGATAAATGTTCTTCTAAGAGTCCAAGAGAAGGGTGACCTTGAGATTCCCTTACCTATGAGAAGCCTTAAGTCAGTTATCATGGCTAGTACGTTTACTTTATGCTTCTATCAATATCAATGAATTAAGTTCCACAATTTAGTATTACCTCCAGCTGAGCTGTAGTCCAAAACCCCTTTTAACGACTAAAATCCAGTTTTAAACATTTGATCTTTAAACACCAATATCCACATTGTGTTCAATATGAAATCAACTTTTATTTCATTCCAATAATTTTTTATTTTATAGTGCCATAGGCACGAGCAATACCCTAATATATATATAGCTTTTGGTTTAGAGAAGCGGATGTTTAGGGTTTTCCAAATTTGAAAATTGCGGCTAAAAATTTTGAATGGAGATAACTGGCACCAACCCACTAGAGAAGAGCGTATACTTCCAATATGATAGCTAAAAGAATCCAAATAAATATATATCAAATACAAATACATAAAGTAAATAACCAACCTACCGTATTTACCCATTAAACAAACATGGTCATTTTTGCCACAATGGAGAAGAAACAGACGCAGCCAAATTGGAGATGATTTTCTTCCAAAAGTTTACATAAGAATGACAATTTTGCCCGTCCCACTAGGTCCCTACCTTGTTTGAGGCGAATATGGAAGGAACTTTTATTCCACAAGGATGGTGTGGCAATGAAAGTAATAGCCCGCCATAGGTAGGGCGCGAGTTTGGGATTTGTTCACAAACCGCCCCGCCTCACCACTTGTTATATAATATTTTTGTAAGGCCAAAGTGCAGTAAACCCTGTGCTTTCAAAGAGGTGGAAAATACCCCCTTTTGGATAAAATATTCTTTTATATGACCATTTTACCATTTCTATGTTTATACAAAATAAAATAAAAATTGAGAAAAGAGAGTTTTTTTAGATTAATTTTTTTTTACCTTAATAAAAAAGAGGAGCTTCTTCCGGAAATAATTTTTGGAAAAAAAAACTAAAAATAAAAAATAAAGAGAGGGAATTATTTCCAAAAACTATTATTTTTTCAAAAATTATTTTGGGAATTTTTTTTTTTTTAGAAATTCCCTCTCTTTCTAATGAAAATTTTTTTCGAAAACAATTCTAGAAAACAAAAAAATTTTGAAAATTTTTTAGTTTTCGAAAACAATTCCCTCTCTTTATTTTTAGTTATTTTTCCCGAAAACTTATTGTTTCCGATTTTTTTTTTGGAATAATTTTTGGAAATTTTTTCCATTAGAAATAAAGGGAATTTCTAAAATCAGAAAATAATTTTTGAAAAACAAATTTAGTTCTCGGAAACAATTCCCTCTATTTTTTATTTTTAGTTTTTTTTTTCCAAAAATTACTTCTAGAATTGTTTTTCAAAAAATGTTCCTCTGTTTTATTAAGGTGAAAAAAAATTAATATAAAAAAACTCTCTTTATTCTATTTTCATTTTTTATAAACATAGAAATGGTAAAATGATCATAGAAAAGTATATTTTGTTCAAAAATGAGTATTTTGCAACTATTTAAAAACTAAGGGGATTATTTGCAATAAAAAATAGGGCTGCAAACGAGCCGAGTTTTCGATAAGTAGCTCGAACTTGACTCAATTTAGGCTCAGTTTTTGTTTACTTATTGAATAAACGAATCGAATTCAAACAAAATATAGATGTTTGATAAATAAGCGAACCAATCTCAAGAAGCCCTCTACTCGGCTGGTTAGTTCGTAAACACGTTTATGAACAAGCTCGTATATGCATGTATGTATGTATGTATGTATCTATATATATATATTAAATATCTTCATAAGATTAGGCTACGCATTTTCTTTTAAGCTTATAAGTTTAGTCCAGCCCAACCCAAACAATAAAATGACTGACCATTTTTTAAATAAAATAGACCAAATCCCAAGAGAATTAAAACAGCCCAAAGCCCATGTTCTGAAAGCCCACTTATATATAATCTTGAACTACCTTTTACTCTTAAACACTAGCCGCACTCCTCTCTTTACATCCCAAGTAACGTCAGCCGATCTTCTCTCTCTCTCTCTGGTTGCATGGGAGGATCAAGAATGGTGACGGTGGCTTTGGTGAGATCAGAGTGCTACCTTTGGCGAGATCCGAACGGTGGCTTTGGCGAATGTGTGTATGTTGAGATTTCTTTTGATGGATATTTAGTTTTAGACAGATCCGTGCGTGTGTGTGTGTGTTTTGTGTGGAAAACGTGTGTATATTTAGATTAGTGTTGCTGTGCATATGTGTGTAATATGTGCATCACTATACGAGTTTCGAGCTGAGCTCGTGAACAGGACCGAGCCGAGCTCGAACACTTCAGGTGGGAGCTGATTCTAGCTCGAGCACCCTGCTGTACTGTCGAGCCGAGCTAACTACTCTGGTCGGCCGGATTCTAGCTCTATTCAAATAACACATAAGAGTATTTTGGCGGAGGTTTCTCTCTCTTCTTTTTTCTTTCTCTCTCTCTCTCTCTTCTTTTTTCTTTCTCTCTTAGCCGCCCAACAAAATTATTAGTGAGAAACTTCGACATTGAATACATACATGTGTCTAAATCTTTCTGCTAACTCGCATTACCCTTATAAATTATGTTTTTAACCTTATTTAATATAGCATACAAGGATATAGCATACAACGTGCTCTTTTCTTCTCTCAAAAATCGGTGCTATCTCTCTCAACTCACAACCGCCTTGTGCCAGCTATTCTCTGTAAGTACACTGTCTCTCTACTCCTCTCTCTCTTCGTTTGGTCTATATTTTGGGGGTTGATTTTTTCTTATTTTTCGTTGTCTATCTATACGAGTACCACTAGATCCAAGTACCTATTTTAGAATAAACCAACCCCCCCCCCCCCCCCCCCCCCAAACAACTTTTTGTTGAGTCATTTCAATGGTATTACTTTATTGGTTATACTTAATTAAATTGTATTTGTTACATAGTTGTACACAGTTTATCACAGGCGTGAAAAAAAAAAAGCGAATCCGGACCGATTCGGGATAATCCCATAGCTAATGGATTAGTGGCAGATTAAAAAAATTAAAATTGTTAATCACAGATCGAATTACGGATTGAAAGGTTAAAAATTTGATCCGATCCGCAATCCGATTTGTAATAATATGTGTCAATATATATATATATATATATATATATATATATGTATAATAATATAATATGTTAGGTATTTATATGGTAAACCTAAAAACTTAATATATATTATATTTATTTATTTAATAGTTGTGTTCATTTGAGATACGAAATAATACATATAACATGTTTATTTTATATATTTATTCATTTCAGAATTTTTCAACAATGATTTTTATTTGAAGTGAAAATCTATTTTTAGATATTATTCTTATATGATATTTTGAATTTTTTAAGTAAACAAGACTTGTAATTGAAATGATAGTTTGGAATTTTTTAAGTAGACAAAAAAATTTTAAATAGGAGAACTAGCCTAATCCGCTAATCCAATCTGATTCAATCACGGATCGGATCGAATTAGTGGATTGCCACGGATTGAATTTTTGTCAATCCGTAATCTGCGGCTGATCCGTTCAATCACTGATCGGATCGAATCGAATTGATGGATTGCCACGAATCGGATTGGATTATTATCAATCCGTAATCTGCGGATCGGATTAGGATTATGCATAATCCGACCCAATCCGTGGTCACTCCTAATTTTTGGAGTGAAAAGGATAAGAATGGAGTCAATTAATTCAGTAGTTTTAATTTATTTGTTATATTTAATTAAATTGAATTAGTTGTATAGTCGTGAATTTGTTCACGCCATAATAATATGCTTAGCATAGTATTAAGATCCTCTCCAGTTTCAAATGGACTATGACATTGAGGATGCAAGACATTACATAATATTAATAGGATTCTTAGATATTATTGATGTAAATACTCATACAATACATTTATTTTAAAAGTGCAACACTTATTTAAATTAAATTGAGATGCAACAATGCAATACCAATAAATCAGAAAGCTCGGTTTATTTGTACAAAAAAACATGTACTAGAAAGGATCCTTGGTCGTGTGAAAAAGATCAGTGCTCAAGCATCTTCCATATCTGTTGTAATTTGTAATTTGTTATTTGTTAGTTATGGATACAGATATAATAATAATAATAATAATAATAATAATAGTAATCAATTTTGTCCGGGCAATGTGAAGAAACGTTGATGAGGTGTTTGAATTTATTAATGAGCAAGCCAAAATCGAACTAATCCGATTAATTTTTTGTGAGTAGAGTGTGATAGCATGATGTTAGCATAACATTGACATGATGTCACACTTCACTCACAAAATCAGTTCGATTTTGTACCACCAAATCATTATTTTTTATTTATTGACTCATTATTCTTTATTTATTCACAGAATTCTGGTTTGCTAGATCATTCTATTTACAGTTTGATTGATTTGAGTAATAAAGCACTTGAAAGCATTCATTAATACTGGTAAATAATTAGTTCCTCTCTCATATACTGGTGGTGTTGAGATGGCGGAGCATGGTGGTATTGAGATGGCGGACCAAGGAAGTTCTTCTTCAAGCCAAGCGACAATGTCGACTCAGCTTTTGGACTCCCTGAATATGAAGATCCAAAGAAATCCAAGTAATTATGCGGCTGTGAATAACGAAAGCGAATCATCCGTATCACTTATTTATAGGATTCCAGCTGAGATTCGTGAATTAAATAAACGTGCCTTTATCCCCAGCGTCGTGTCCATTGGCCCTTTTCACATAGATGTGGAACATCTCCAAATAATGGAGGCCGACAAATTGAGTTACATGGAGAGCCTATTTTCCCGTTTCCCAAGGCGAGAAGATTGTGTGGATGCTATGTTAAAGATGGAATCCATGGCACGAAAGTGGTATGCGGAGTTGAATCTTAGAGCTGATAGTGAGGAATCAAGAAAGGTAAAGTTTGCTGAAATGATGCTTGTCGATGGTTGCTTTATCATTGAACTTTTACACAGGAATTACTTACGGAGCAGGAATAGCTCACGGATTGCTGACGCTATTTTGGACAACTATTCCATGAAGTGTGCGGTCCAACAAGACTTGATACGCCTTGAGAACCAGATTCCCTTTCCTGTTCTTGAGAAATTATTCAGCCTCACAGTGGGAACTCGCCGACAAAATGACGACCAATTCTCTCTTAAGAAATGTGTCTTCTTATTCTTTGAGGGTGTGATGGGCTTAGAAATAATGCCAGACAGGGAACATCCACTGCCCATTCATATACTCGACTATCTTCACTCTTTGTACCAGCCTTCTGGCTATGGTATTCGAGTGAGGAATGGGCCTTCTAAAGATTGTTTTCGAATGGACACTGAACTGTCCAGATTCAGATATTCTGCAACACAACTTGACTTGGCAGGAGTCAAGTTTAAGCCTGTTTCTGGAAAGAACCTATTCGATGTGAGGTTTCGAACTAATCCTTCTTATTTTCAGGTGTTTAGAAACCTTTTCCCGTTACTTCCTCAACTGAAACATTCTTGAGAAATCTCATTACTATGGAGCAATTTTACGAGGATCGTTATCATTATTTCACATCTCATGCTTTCCTCATGGATAAACTCATCGACACCGCAAAGGATGTTGACTTGCTTGTACAAGCAGGAGTGATACACAACTATTTGGGTTCCAGTGAAGAGGTGGCCCGTCTCTACAACAATATCACCAAGAATGTTTATGTAGGTGGTTTCCACTTCACTGAGCCATGCAAACGGGTCAATGACTACTGCAATTGTTTCTGGCCAAGAAGTCTAGCAAAACTTAAACGTGACTATTTTGGAAATCCATGGACAGGCATATCAGTCTTAGCTGCCATTTCCATTTTTGTCCTCACCTTGCTGCAGACTATCTACGCCATGAAATAGGTATATGTTGAAGAGCTAAAGTATGCAATAATGGGGATGACTATGTCAATATTGTTCCTCCAAATTATCTCATCGGGTAGATCATCAGAAGCAACCTGAAATGTCTTCTGTTAAAATCCTATTACTGTTTGTAATATATATCATTTCTTTTACCCAAGTATTTTTCATCCTTAATTATGATTTGTCATCTTACATTATGACAGCTCCATCGTCTGGCTTCTGTATAAGCTCTAATGTTGGGCACTTGTATGAATTTCATTATCTAAGTCAACTTCACCAAGACTTCTAAATTTAATTTGATTCAATATCCTACTCATTCTTGCAAGAATTTTATAGATTCAAAATCCACATTTATTGATCAGGGACCTAAGAAGTTCCAACATCTTTACGAAGGTATCATGCATGTGTCGGACACCATTTCAGACACAATACTCCATTGACACATGTCCAATATTTTATAGATGTGTCCCTAATTTAGAAATAATTTTTATTAATTCGAACACTTTCAAACACTTTGTCGACACATCCAGACAATTGACTAACACATCATACACTCTCAAATAAAAGTCTTATTGTAAAACCCCGCTCCAACACATGGTATGATATTGTCCGCTTTGAGCCTAAGCCCGCACGGTTTTGCTCTTCGGTTTTATCCCAAAAGGCCTCATACCATTTGAAGAGAACATACTACATATAAGCACATCCCCTTTTCCACACCCAGATGATGTGGGATTCAGCACCCTGTACCCTGTCAGTGTGGTACCTCAGCCCAGTGTCTGTCTTCGCACTCGCCCACTTACACCTGTTCACAAGGGTTACTACAATCCACCCCCCTACGAGGCCCGACGTCCTCGTCGGCACACTTCCGACTCTGATACCAACTATAATACCCCGCTCCAACACATGGTATGATATTGTCCGCTTTAGGTCTGAGCCCGCACGATTTTGCTCTTGGGTTTTACCCGAAAAAGTCTCATACCATTTGAAGAGAACATACTACATATAAGCACATCCCCTTTTCCACACCCAGGCGATGTGGGATTGAGCATCCTGTACCCTGTCAGTGTGGTAGCTCAACCCAATATCTATCTTCGCATCTGCCCACTCACACCCGTCCACAAGGGTTACTACACTTATAATATACAAACATATAATAATCTTGAAAACGATACAAATATTGTTCAAATGTCAACCTCTTTTTATTTTCAAAGAAAACTAACACTATATACATCTCCATTTGATTTTTTTTTTGTTTCTTTCCGCTTTACTGAAAATGGAGGGCGTGAAACCAAAGTCAATTGAGTCTTTGTTGTTAGAGAACTTGAAGTAAAATTTTAAAGTTCTTTGTTGAGGTTAAGTTCTTTTGTACATGAGTTCACAAGTGTGTATCCAATTTCATTCCTGGGACTTCAAATCTATACACCATTGTTCAGGTAAAATTAAGCAGGTTAATTACTTTTGTTTTTGTTCACAAGAGTCCTGAATCTATATACAATAGGACACAGTGATCCGGTTCGAAAGAGAAACACGAATGGCTTTGAATCCGTTCAGATATATTTGATGTATTAGCAATTACTCTGTTTCTTCCCCGTGGTTTCACTTTAAAAAAACAAGTTCTTCTTCCCTTCACAACCACCGTGTCAATCAATTATCGCATTATGCAAAAGTTTCAAAACGACTCTTCAAAAAGAAAATTCAAAGCTTCAAAGCAGAATAATGGAGATTAAAGCCCGATTGCATTTTCATCATTTTTATTCTAATCATTGTTGTTGATCTCTTTTAACATTAATTTATTTTACAAAAAAAAATTTACACCCATAACGTATTAGATTATCAAACCTGATATCCATTTAATAACAAATCAAATATGAATTCATTCATAAAATATCCATCGAGTTATCAGATCGAGTAATAGCCTTATTTGATTCGAATCGGGTCAACTCTGATTTGGTCCGAATCTGATCCACTTACAAATCTACCCACATGTTAGAAATATTTTAATAAAATACATAAACAAATTAAATTATATATTAAAAGTATTATAGAAACCTATAATTGCAATTGTTAGTTCGTTGGTTACAACTTTTTATCCTAGATCTTCTTTACTAACTCTCACAACCCATCACATGACAAGAATCCTAATGAAACAAATATGCTTTACTCTCTTCTTTTTTTCTTATAACTACACAAATTTTCACTGCTTTATGTAATAAAATTGTTGATTCCAAAACCTACCTAAAATCCAAACAAAAAACACATATAAACAAAAATTAATCTTGCCAAATTGAGCTCCAAAAGTAGCTAAATTGATAAAAAAAAAAAAATACTTCCAATTTTAAACTAACAACCAAAAATAAATAAAAGAGAACTAACTGCAAGATAAACATAGTAGAAGAAACTAGAGAAAAAGAAAAAGAGTGAGGAACAACCCAGTGAAGAAGAAGATGTACATCTGAAAAGATCTACAACCTACCTGGATGAAAATGAGAGAAAAATAGAGAACAATCTTGGTGGGTATCGCTCTAGAGGAGAGAGAAAGTGGCGAAGTAGCTCTTCTCTCTGGTAGAGGAGCACGTGATGGACGGTGGAGGAAATTGGCAATCAACTAAACCCCAATTAACCGTAGACTACCAACTAAACACCAATGAATCAAAAACTGACCAGACAAAACCAAAATAATCTAGTAGAAAAGAAAAATCAAAGGATGCAAATAGTTTCAATTAGTTACCCGTTGTAACCAAATGCGAAGGTATCGCAAGTCATTCTTGTAACAGCGATGAGTCTCGAAAGTGCAAGTGCATTGTTGAAGGAACCGAGGGTGCTTTTCTATGATTATCTGAGGAGGCAGACACTCTCCCATCTTCGAAATCCCACTGTATCAACTTTCAATTATCAATACACACACACACATATATCTATATTGCTTTTAGTTTAGAGAAGAGGATGTTTAGGGTTTTGCAAATTTGAGAATTGCGGGTGAAATTTTTGAATGGAAATAGTTGGCACCAACCCACTAGAGAAGAGCGTATACTTCCAATATGATAGCTAAAAGAATCCAAATACATATAAATCAAATACAAATATAGAAAGTAAATAACCAACCTACCATATTTACCCATTAACCAAACGTGGTCGCTTTTGTCACAATGGAGAAGAAACAGACGCAACCAAATTGGAGATGATTTTCTTTCGGAAGTATACATAGGAATGGCAATTTTGCCCATCCCACCGGGTCCCCGCCCTGTTTGAGGCAAATATGGAAGGCATTTTTATTCCATAGGGACGGGTGTGGCAATGAAAATAATAACCTGCCACAGGTAGGGCGCGAGTTTGGGATTTGTTCACAAACCGCCCCGCCTCGCCACTTGTTATATAATATTTTTATAAGACCAAAGTGCAGTAAACCCTGTGCTTTCAAAGAAGTGCAAAATACCCCCTTTGGACAAAATATATTTTTATATGACCACTTTACCATTTCTATGTTTATACAAAATAAAATAAAAATAGAGAAAAGAGGGTTTCTTATATTATTATTTTTTTACCTTAATAAAAAAAGAGGAGATTTTTTCGGAAATAATTTTTGGAAAAAAAAACTAAACATAAAAAATAAAGAGAGGGAATTGTTTCTGAAAACCTTTTTTTTTTGAAAAATTATTTTGGGAATTTTTCTTTTTTAGAAATTCCCTCTCTTTCTAATGGAAAAAATTTCTGAACACAAAAAAAAAATTGAAAATTTTTTAGTTTTCGAAAACAATTCCCTCTCTTTATTTTTAGTTCTCTTTCCCGAAAACTTATTGTTTCTGATTTTTTTTTTTTGGAAACCTTTTCCATTAGAAATAGAGGGAATTTCTAAAAACAAAAAAAAAATCAGAAAATAATTTTTGAAAAAAAAAGTTAGTTTTCGGAAACAATTCCCTCTATTTTTTAATTTTAGTTTTTTTTCCAAAAATTATTTCCGAAAATAATTTTCTGAAAAATGCTCCTCTTTTTTTATTAAGGTAAAAAAAAAATTAATATAAAAAACCTCTCTTTACTCTATTTTTATTAACATAGAAATGGTAAAATGATTATAGAAAAGTATATTTTGTCCAGAAAAGAGTATTTTGCAACTATTTAAAAGTTAAGGGGATTATTTGCAACCAAAAATAGGGCTGCAAACGAGCCAAGCTTTCGTTAAGTAGCTCGAACTTGACTCAATTTAGTTTCAGTTCGTGTTCACTTATTGAATAAACGAACCGAGCTCAAACAAAATATAGATGTTTGATAAATAAACAAACCAATCTCAAGAAGCCCACTACTCGGCTGGTTAGTTCGTAAACGCGTTTATGAACAAGCTCGTATATGTGTGTGTGTGTGTATATATATATATATATCTTCATGAGATTAGGCTACACATTTTCTTTTAAACTTATAAGTTTAGTCCAGCCCAGCCCAGTCCAAACAATAAAATGACAGGCCATTTTTTTAAAAAAATAGACCAAAGCCCAAGAGAATTAAAACAGCCCAAAGCCCATGTTCTGAAAGCCCACTTATATATAATCTTTAACCACCCTTTTACTCTTAAAGCCCAGCCGCACTCCTCTCTTTACATCCCAATTAACGTCAGCCGATCTACTCTCTCTCTCGTTGCATGGGAGGATCAAGAATGGTGACGGTGGCTTTGGTGAGATCCGAGTGCTAGCTTTGGCGAGATTGGAACGGTGGCTTTGGCGAATGTGTGTATGTTGAGATTTCTTTTGATGGATATTTAGTTTTAGACAGATCCGTGCATGTGTGTGTGTTTTGTGTGGAAAACGTGTGTATGTGTAGATCTGTGTTGCTGTGCATATGTGTGTATTTTGTCTGTAATATGTGCATCACTATACGAGTTTTGAGCCGAGCTGGAAGAGCTCGTGAACAGGACCAAGCCGAGCTCGAACACTTCAGGTGGGAGCTGATTCGAGCTCGAGCACCACTGCTGAACCGAGCTCAAACATGTTACTACTCCGCTCGACTCGATTCGATTGCAGCTCTGTCCAAAAATAATACAGGAGAGAATTTTGCACCTTATGTTTTTAACGTAATCTAATACTATAGCATACAACGTACTCTTTTCTTCTCTCAAAAATAGGCGCCTATCTCTCTCAACTCACAAACCCTTGCCCAAACCGAGAAAGTAGCATCACAGCCGAACCGCCTTGTGCCGTCCATCGGTAAGTACACTCTCTCTCTCTCTACTCGTCTCTCTCTTCGCTTGGTCTATATTTTGGGTTGATGTTTTTTCCTTATTTTTCGTTGTCGATCTATACGAGTACCAATAGATCCAAGTACCTATTTTAAAAAATATTTGTACTAATTTACAAATACCCCCTCAAACAACTTTTTGGTGAGTCAACTCAATGGTATTATTTTATTGATTATATATAATTAGTAACTATATGTATAATAATATGATATGTTACCTAAAATCTTAATATATATATATATATATATTACATTTATTTATTTAACAGTTGTGTTTATTTGAGATACAAAATAATATATGTATAATAATATAATATGTTCATTTGATATATTTATTCATTTCAGAATTCCTTACTAATGATTTTTATTTGAAGTGAAAATCTTTTTTAAGATACTATTCTTATATGATATTTTGAATTTTTTTAAGTAGACAAGACTTGTAATTGAAATGATAGTTTGGAATTTTTTAAGTAGACAAAAAAATTTCAAATAGGAGAACTAGCCTAATCCGCCAATCCAATCTGATTTAATCCGTTCAATCACGGATCGAATCGAATTGGTAGATTGCCACAGATCGGATCGGATTGAATTTTCGCCAATCCCTAATCTGCGGATCAGATTAGAATTATGCATAATTCGACCCAATCCAATCCGTTGTCACCCCTAATTTCTGAAGTGAAAAGGATAATAATGGAGTCAATTAATTCAGTAGTTATAATTTATTTGTTATATTTAATTAAATTGAATTAGTTGTATAGTTGTAGTCGGTTCACGCCCGATAATAATATGCTTAGCATAGTATTAAGATCCTCTCCAGTTTCAAATGGACTGTGACATTGAGGATGCAAGACATTACATAATATTAATGGGATTCTTAGATACTATTGATGTGAATACTCATACAAAACATTTATGTTAAAAGTGCAACACACTTATTTAAATTAAATTGAGATGCAACAATGCAATACCAATAAATCGGAAAGCTAGGTTTATTTGTACAAAAAAAAACATGTACCGGAAAGGATCCTTGGTTGTGTGAAAAAGATCAGTGCTCAAGCATCTTCCACATCTATTGTAACTTCTTGTTTGTTAGTTTATGGATACAGACATAATAATAATAATAATAATAATAAGTACCATTAATGTTTATGCACTTGAAAGCATTCATTAATACTGGTAAGTAAATAGCTCCTCTCTCAGATATTGGTGGTGTTGAGATGGCGGACCAAGGAAGTTCTTCTTCAAGCCAAGCGATAATGTCGACTCAGATTTTGAAGTCCCTAGATGAGAAGATCCCAACTAATCATGCGGACCAGAAGTACTTCGGGGAATCCTTCGTGAACTAAATTATGGTGCCTATATCCCCAGCGTCATGTCCATTGGCCCTTGTAACATGCATGTTCGACATCTCCAACTAACAGAGGCGGACAAATTGAGCTACATGCAGTACCTATTTTCCCGTTCTGAAAATGTGCATGCTATGTTAAAATCTAACGCACGAAAATGCAGACTATCTCATCGACTAGATCATCATAAGCAACCTGCAATGTACGTCTTCAGTTAAAATCCTGTTACAGTTTGTAATATATATCATTTCTTTTACCTAAGTATTTTTTATCCTTATGATTTGTCATTTTACATTATGACATAGCTCCATCGTCTGCTCAACTTCACCAATACTATCTAAATTTAATTTGATTCAATATTCTACTTATTCTTGCAAGAATTTTATACATTCAAATTCCACATTTATTGACGTGGGACCTAAGAAACTCCGACATCTCTACGAAGGTGTTATATCTCTGTCGGACACCGTTTCAGACACGATACTCCATGAACACGTGTCCAATACTTCATAGATGTGTCCCTAATTTAGAAATATTTTTATTAATTCGGACACTTGACTAGTACATTTCAGACACTTTGTCGACACATCGAGACAATTGACTAACACATCATACACTCTCAAATAAAAATCTTATAAAATACAAACATATAATAATCACGAAAACGAAACAAATATAGTTCAAATGTCAACCTCTCCTTATTTTTTTTTAAAAAACTGACACTATATATATCTCCTTACATTAATACACAATTGTCAATATGACAACTATAATTATAATGACAATACGAGGGTAATAACATATATAATATTACAATATTTACATACATCTCTCCGGTAAATTATGTAAATGCTCTAAGTTATCTTTTCTAATAAAATTATAAATTATATTTATTTAATCATCCATATTATATATTTTTTAATTTGATGTGTCGCTGTATTTTTATAGTATCGTGTGTTTTGGGTATTCATATCTGTGCTACATAGCTAGAGATAGATAGATGAAGCTTTTATTGCCGCTTCTTTACTTTCTTGGCACATTGAACTTACAAAATTTCTTGCTCCATTTGATTTTTTTTTAATTCTTTTTGCTTTACTGAAAATGGAGGGCGTGAAACCAAAGTTGATTGAGTCTTTGTCGAGCTTAAGTACTTTTGTACATGAGTTCACAAGTGTGTATCCAATTCCATTCCTCGAACTTCAAGTCTATACACCATTGTTCAGGTTAAAGCAGGTTAATTACTTTTGCTTTTGTTCACAAGAGTCCTGAGTCTATATACAATAGGACGCAGTGATCCGGTTCGAAAGAGAAACACGAATCCGTTCAGATGGATTTGATGAATTAGCAATTACTCTCTTTCTTCCCCGTGGTTTCACTTTAAATAACTCGTTCTTCTTCCCTTCACAACCACCGTCTCAGTCAATTATGACATTATGCAAAAGTTTCAAACCGAGTCTTCAAAAAGAAAATTCAAAGCTTCAAACCAGAATAATGGAGATTAAACCCCGATTGCATTTTCATCATTTTTATTCTAATAATTGTTGTTGATCTCTTTTGACATTAATTTATTTTACAAAAAAAAATTACACCCTTAACGTATTAGATTATCAAACGTGATATCCGTTTAATAACAAATCGTATATGAATTCATTCATAAAATATCCGTCGAGTTAGTAATAGCCTTATTTGATTCGAATCGGGTCAACTTTGATTTGGTCCGAATCTGATCCACTTACAAATCTACCCACATGTTAGAAATATTTTAATAAAATACATAAATAAATTAAATTATATATTAAAAGTATTAAGTTTAGTATATTTAAGGGCAAATTACACTGACCTCCCCTGAGGTTTAGTCAATATATACTAACATCCCATCTTACTTGTCATATTACACTAATCTCCTTTGAGATTTGAATACGAGATAAAACAAACATCCATTTCATTAGTGGTCAACACAGTCAATGACGAAAAATTATGATGTCAGCAATTTGTATATTTTAAATTACAGATCTACCCTTGAAAACATGTAAAAATGTAATTATCCGTATGAAATCACATGAAATACTTAGATACATTTTTTAACCGAATAAAGTTGACAAAATTATCCCCTCTTGTTCTTATCATTTCAAAAAGCTAAAAATTAATCTCTAGTGAAGGTTGTAGGTGATAATTTTTTGTGGCAAGAGAGAGAAGTGATAAGATATTTTTTTCTTTTTTCTTTTCATTATCACCCTCTCCCTATTTTCTCTCTTTTCACTTAATTGAATCAAGAGTTAGGATCTTGAAATTAGTGAGTTTAATTGTATGGCTTGGCTTCAATGGACCATATATGTCATTTCGGAATTGGATTTAGAATAATTAGGGTTAAATTATTTGAATTGGAGATTCTGATTTTAGTTTATTTAATAATTTTTTTTTTTACGTTTTTAAAAGTCACAGTACAAAAGTTCGTTATTTTGATTACATACATAAATATATGTATATATACACACATACTAGTATACAAAATTACAAAGTCAAGTAGCCAACCAATATATAAAAGCTAGTAGCCAGCCAATCCATTTATGCTTTTCAATTCACGACTACATCTCTAAAAAAATTACTGATGTTCCTTGGTTACATACATAAATACAAACCCATTTCAATTCATGGATTTCTTTATTAAATTTGTGAATATCAGACTCTTCACTTATTTATTTAAATTACAATGTAAAAAATATTTTATTTTTTATCAATTTTAGATTTTGTTTTCTAAATGAACTGTTGAGCTCACTTATGTCATTAATGGTAGTGGAGCGAAAGGAGAAGAGTGAGCAGACGTTGGAATACAATTGAGTAATTTTGTTTTTTCACTTTGCTTTTTTTATGAACTAAAATAATATATAAAAAATGAGGACAAAAAGATAATTTTATTACTTCCGTTAACGGTATTTATCTAATAACTATGACAAGGAAGGACAATATAATTTGACAAATAATAAGGGAAGTCAATGTTTATTGACTAAACCTTAGAAGAGATAAGTGTAATTTACCTTATATTTAATATATTAAATAGTATGATGTATTTCTTTAAAATTTCATATTAATGTTTATCAAAGCATTATAAATAAAAAAGGAACAAATTAATTCCATCTTTACATATCTCTTTTCATACATAGTTTATGTGTCAAGTCCTTTTGATCTACCTAGTTCTCAATTCATCTTAATCTTGTACAATGTAAATGTGCATCACATGTTTTACTACTTTATGTGTTTATAAATCTAAGTTGATTGAGTTGAATCTTGAAGATGATTAGTGTAGTTTGTACCTACACGAAAGAGAATGTGTTGACACGTGCCTTCCTATCAGGCTATGAAAAATTTATTGTTAATTTTAGTTATGTTTTATCTCTTGTGTTTTTATTTACTGTTACCTTATATTTTAGTTATTAGTATATATGCTGATTGTAAATTCATACACAATGAAATTTGTTACAAGTGAGCAATAATTTTTTTTATGCTTTGGATCTAGTGAGAGGAAATTGGGATAATGTAATATTTAGTATTTTTTTTTCACAAGTGTTCTGAAATATATGCTGATTGTACATTCATACACAATGAGATTTGTTACAAGTGAACAATATTTTTTTATGCTTTGGATCTAGTGAGAGGAAATTAGGATAATGTCATATTTACTATTTTTTTTTCACAAGTGTTCTTAAGATAAAATGAATCCAATAAATATACTTCCACACACACACATATAGTATATACACATCCTTGTATATGTTTAGTGCACAAAATGATCTACATACCCATTATATACACGGACATGGACATGGACATGCTATGCTTTACTATGACACTCGCACCTTACTCTAGGCATGCCATAATTTTTTCAGTTATGTACTAAATTTTACCCAATAAATTATTAGCAAATTACTTTGACATCTGATGTTTAGACTAATTATTCTCAGTTTAAAGTTTTTTAAAATATAGTTGTTAACATCTCTTGAATTTTGATTGACTTTATTTTGGATATTTCTAACATTGACGGTCAGTCCCATTAAATTAGTTGAAATAAAATAAAAAAATGCCAAAACTACCCTCATATGTTTGATATTCTTCTCTCTCATGACTCACTCTCCTTGTGAACCAAATGACCCCCCCCCCCCCCCCAAGAACACAATTAAATATGTCCAATTATTGTTAGAAAGCTAATCGAAATTGCACTTTTGTTTAGGGTTTAAGCAAGCAATCTTTTTCTATACTCCAATAGACACAAACCAACTTCCAAGTAGGTCTCCAAACTTAATTCGACTCTTGCTCCATTGTCGACAATGTACTCATCTTTCCTAATGGCTTTCACATTTGTAATCAAAAGCAACGCAATTACATTTGTATGTAATCAAAATTAACCACGTCAAATTCTTACATTAACCTTTCGTAAGCACTGATACGCCCACTCAACAACACTACTAAGCCACTGGCATCGATGTTGTCGTTAATATTGTCGTGTGAAGTCAACGGAGATGACCCACCACTGTCACTGTTAAGGGGGTTAAGATTTGGGTTTAGGTTTTTGTTTATGTTAGGGTGCATGAGTAAAATTAGGTATTTAAATTGATTTCTAATTGTGGGGCTCCCCCTCCTTGACTCGTCGACTTGCTTCTGCAAGTTGTTGTGGGAAACTCAACGTGTATCACGATGAGGAGGCTACGACCAGATTGTAAATAGGGCCAATTGGATGTATGTTTGGAGGTCATCATCTAACATTAGATTGTGGTGTGTTAGGTCACCTAATAGTGGAAAAGTGCTAAGTGTGGGCCCTGTTATATGTTTGACTTCTATCTGATCTTCGTAAATCAAGATAGTGGATTCATGAGTTTGATTATGCATAAAAAATGTGTTAGGCACCCCCACACATCTGTACTGTGTACAGTTACCTATTTCTCATATTGCATTTCCTTCCATTATGTGATCATATCCTTTAGTTTGAGAGTTTGGTGTGGATAAACCTCACAATTGCTCCGATGGTTTCTCATTCGTGGGGAACCAAAGGAAAGGACAAGAAAATGAAAGAGAGAAAATATTTGTTTGGTATATCAAAAGAGAAAAGAAGAGAAATGATAGTGTTAACATCTCATCGTGTTTGGTTGACCAATGAGTAAAAAAAAAATTGATAACCTTAATTAGCACATCATAATGTTGGAAAAAGGAAAAGCAAATGAAAAGACATTAATGAATTTACCACTATACCCTTTAACATTTTAAAGGAAAATATATAAGTAAGATGTGGTAAGACATATATATAAAGATTATGCTACCATCATTAAAGGTAAAGTGACAATCTGAACACTACAAGAAGTTAAAGAGAATAAAAAACATGCCCTAGAACTCGTATCGTAGTTTGATTTCGTCTTTTCTAAGAATAAGGGCAAAATTAATATTAGATAAGTTTCATTAAACTTTGTAACCCTTTACGTCCATTTACTCCCATTTTTGGGAGGATAGCAAATCTACTCATCATACCTAATTTGTATCCTTACAAATCTTTCTTTTCTTTCCAAAATTTTATACCAAACACAACATACCATTTCTTTCCATTACCTTTATTCTCTTTCCCTTCCATTTCTCTAGAACCCAACTAAGCCTAAGAATGATGAGGAAGGAGAAGAAAAAGCTTCATAAATTTGAAAGACTCTTTGTCAAGGGTAAATTACACTGACCTCCCCTAAAATTTGGCTTTTTTACATACGAATGATAGTTGTGCATTTTTATACAATGACCTCCCTTGTAACCGGTAGGGGCTCACAAATGTTAATATTTTTATAGATGATTTTACCTTGATTATTTTATTATTAAGAATGAGAAAATATCTAAGTATGTTAAATTACCAATTTACCCACATAAAAAAGAAGAAAAAACTCTTCTTTCTTTTATTCCCTCTTTTCCTTCTCTATCTTCAATCTTCTCAACTCCATTGGCGACACACCATCACAACCACCATCATCAACACACCAAGGTCTCTCTCACCTCCCCCCACCTTTCTCCTATCTCCCTCTTTTTTCCACTCTCTCTAGAAAAAATGGGTCTGTTTCATCTCCATCTCTCTCTCTCTCTCTCTCTCTCTATATATATATATATAAAGCAAGAGATGGGTTTGCTTACGGACCTATCATTTAATCATTGTATTTGCTTAAAGACCAATCATTTGATCGTCGTGTCTTTCTCTATACAATACACACACACATAACCTATATATAACAATTTACAAAACTATTTGGAGTTCAAGCTTCTTCAATTTTTTCTCTCTCTACCACGATTCATATATATAGTAACACACACAGATACATATATATAAATAACCTGTATAAAACATGAAATACCCCCTACAAATTTCACGCATGAGGTGGCCAGTCACACACATAAAACGTAAGTGATATCTACAATTGATAGCAAAAAAGCATAGAATACAAGGAAAAAAAGAAAATATTTATAAATGCTGAAAGGAAAGCCTAACTGAAATAACCAATAATATTAAATAAACATAAAACTAGTCTGAACAATACAACTTCGAAGTCCCGTAACTCAATGACCCCTTTAACCAAAAATCATAGAAGTAAAATACTTTATGAAAAGATCTAAATTCCTACACTAAATTTTGCTAAGGAATATATGACTGCCACGCTCTACGAACTCGATCCACACTCTAACCTCGAGGTGGACATTGCCAGGAACTTGAAATATCAACAAAGTGAGTTAAACTCACGAACAACTTCTCTCTACTACAACCCAATCAGAGAACCGGTAAACATACGCTCTATTTGAGAAACAATAAAATACATAGATGTACACATATCATTTCCTTATTTAACCTATGTCCCAAAATAGGAACCATCCTCCACACCATCTCAATCCATTAATTATAGATATATACGTATCATATCCTTATTTAACCTCTGTCCCAAAATAGAAGCCATCCTACACACCATACCAATCCATCCCCTATCACACAAATTATAGAACTTATTTTCTAAGTTCAAACCAAAGGCAGTCCTTACAAGCCCGGACACTTTATTAAATAAAATACCTTATTAATATTTGGTAATCGTAACATGCCTCCCTTATATATATATTAAGTACCCTACTATGTAATTGGCAATCCTCACATGCCTCCCTAATTAACATTAAATAGCTTATTAGGTATTGGCAATCCAGACATGCCTCCCTTATCTATGTTAACTACCCTATTGGCAATCCCGACATGCCTCCCTAAGTAATCATTAAATATCTTATTAGGTATTGGCAATCCTGACATGCCTCCCTTATCTATGTTAACTCAAATCATTTTTTTATCTATCTTATATCTCCAAAATAGAAGTCTTCCTATATACTGTTCCAATTCAACCTCTATTACACAAGTTTAGAACCTACTTTCCAAGTTCAAACCATACACATAAAATTAAATACCCTATTAACCTAGGCAATCCTGACATGCCTCCTACACAAAGCTTAAATACCTTATTAGGTATTGGCAATCCTAACATGCCCCCAGACAATTCTTACATGCCTCCTTAACTAACCTTATATACCTTCTTAGGTATTGGTAATCCTGACATGCCCCCTGGCAATCCTTACATGCCTCTATCTCTAACCTATTAAGTACACTAAAAAGATTTGACCTATTTGAGCACATTAATTAATCTAATCGAATTTCAGTCACCACAATGAATATCAATCAAACTAAATCCAATACACAATATAAGCACAAGAAAACAAACAAATAAAAAAAATATAAGAAGAACACATAATCAATCCTAGAATGGGACTTAAGCATCAAGGGTACCTAAGCCTAGCTCTAAACTAGGTTTTCATGCATGAACTGTCCTAAAAGGCTTAATACATTATTCTAGAATTTTTTACAATTTTTAAAAATTCATAAAAATCCAAAACAAAGGAAAGAATTTTAAAAAATTCTCAATTTGAAGCACACTTTTTAAAACTAGTTCTATAACAAGGGAGAATTATTTTGTTATGAAATTTAGAACCCATGCATATTCTGACCCCAAAAGATTAAATTAAAAGTTTGGGAAATTTCTAGAATTTTTCGGTAAATTTAAAAAAAATTCAAAATTTAAGGAAATAAAAATATAGTTTTGAGACACACTTTTTATACTACTTTAACCACAAGGAATCTTATTTTGACTTGATTTTAAAACCTAAGTGCATTCTGTCCCCAAAAGATTACCCAAATTTTTTTAGAATTTTCTGAAATTTAAAAACACTTTTAAAAATTATTTTTTCTATTTTTCAAATTTAAAAATCTATTTTAGAATTTTAAAAAAATACAAAAATACCCCGGACAAGGCCCAAAGTGGGCCTCTGCGAGTGGGGCCCGCTGCCACCGTCCCCGGTGGCATGCGCCCCCACGCGTGGGGGGCTCTGCCCCCTCTTGTTCTTCCTCCTTTTTCTTTTTTTCTTTTCTTTTCATTCTTCCTGCAACTCACGTTCAACAATGGAGCCGAAACTTTTCGGCCATTTTTCGGCCACTTGCAAGCACTGAATCACGCATATGAATATACCATTGAACTCGTCTCGATCTAAGCTATGCATTGGAACCAAAATCACCCCCTCCCGTGGCCTAAATAAAAAACGCCCAATTTTAAGTTTTAAAATCTAAAATTTCAAAATCAATTTCCCATCAATCTACCTAACAGTTCGCAACCAAACTTTCAAAGATTGTTTAGGGAAGCAAGATCTACCTATAAATCGGAACAAAAACCTTCAAAAATGATGAATACATTAAATCCAATTTCATGTTCGTACATACATATATATATATATATATATATATACACACACACCCATCTATACAGTCATAAATACATGCATATATATATGCAAAAAATACCCTACAGTGGTACCAAATCCCCAAATTCTTCATGTTTAATCCACAGAATCACCCTTAGCATTCATAATCATTTAATTTCATAATTTAATTCATAAAAACATATTCCAGCAACATGTATATACTAATATTATATGTCTACCGATTCAAAGGGGAAGAGAAGAGTTTGAACTTGCATTTTTGACGAACACGAATTTGTTTTGATGAATTACTCCTTCTCTCCATTCTCTCTTGCGTCTATGCTCTTTCGATCTCTGTACGTCTAAACGACAGAAACCCTAACCCCTTTTTCTTTTTCTTTTAATTTTCTTTCTAGAAACTAAAATAAAATTTCTAAATTATTATATTAATAAATATAAAATACTTAGCCCACCTATCAATAATATATATATATATTATATATAAATATATACCCCAACCCAACAGTCTAGCCCAACTTGAAAAAAATTAAAAATTAAAGAACATGTAGCCCAAAAGCCCATATATTTTATTTAAAAGAAAAAAATTACATTTAAAACAAATATTTCACATAATTAAAATCAATCAACACTTAGCAAAAATTCAAACATCAACATTAAACAAATAAAACAAGCATTGACAAAATTTAACTAAAATCATTTAAATAATTAAAACCCAACTAAGTAATAAAAAATAAATAAAAACCCAATTAAATTATTGAAACCCAATTTAAATATCCTCAAAATTTACGAGGTATTACATTCTTCCCCCTTAAAAAGAGGAATTTTCGTCCTCGGAATTCACTCCATACCTGAAATAAAAAGCTCTAGATATTTTTCCTTTATCTCATCCTCCCTTTCCCAAGTGGACTCCGCCTCATTGTGGTGGCTCCACTTAACACGAACTAACGGAATGGTCTTAGAACGAAGAACCTGGTCCCTATGGTCAAGAATACAGTAAGGCTGCTCCATATATGTTACATTTGTCGGTAATTCAATCTCTCCATCCTCAATGTGCTAGTAAGTACCCTCATCTCTAAGGAATTTTTGCAGCATAAAGACATAAAAGACATTGTGCACCCTGTGCATCGTGTCTGGTAATGCCAATCTATATGCTACCGTCCCAACCCTATCAGTAATCATAAAAAGACCTACAAAATGAGGTGCCAACTTTCCCTTTCTCCTAAACCGCATTACTCCCTTCATTGGAGAAACCTTGAGTAGAACCTCTTCCCCCTCCTTGAACTCTAATGCTCAAGTTCTTCGATTCGCATAACTCTTCTGTCTATTCTGCGTAATCCGCATACGGTCTCTAATAAGAGCAATTTTCTTGGAGGTGTCCTTGATGAATTCAAGACCCAAGAATTTGTTCTCTCCCACTTCCAACCAACATATTAACAACCTATATGGGTGCCGATATAGAGCCTCGAATGGTGCCATACCAATAGTCTTTTGATAACTATTGTTATAGGAAAACTCAACTAGTGGTAAGTAACTCTCCCAATTGCCCTTGAAGTCAAATACACATGCTCGTAACATATCCTCTAAAATATAATTAACCCTTTTAGTCTGACAATCGGTCTGAAAGTGATAGGCTGTACTGAGATGCAGAGTTGTACCCATAGTCTGCTAAAAACTCTCCCAAAATCCTGATACAAAATTCAGATCCTTATTCGATATAATGGACAAAGGCACGCCATGAAACTTCACTATCTCTACAATGTATAGCTTCGCATACTGCTTAGAAGTGTAATCTAAGCGAACTAGCAAGAAAAGTGTTGATTTTGTCAGCCTGTCCACTATAACCAAAATAGCCTCATGATTCTACTATGAGGTGAGAAGTCCCACACTAAAATTCATAGAAATGCTTTCTCATTTCCACTTCGGTAAAAGTAGTGGCTATAACGATCCCGATGGTCTCTAGTGATCAATCTTGATCATTTGACAAGTGCTACACTAAGAGACAAATATAACATTGTTCTTTTTCATGCCTGCCCACCAAAACTGTTATTTCATGTCTTGGTACATTTTATCCCCTTCTGGGTGTATTGAAAACTGAGAACTATGGGCCTCACTCATCACTGCCCTCCTTAAGTTGTCATTGTGAGGAACCACTAACCTCCCCTTGTATTCCAATCTTTCATCCGTATTTACTGTATAAAACGGAATCTCTTTAGATTTTGACTCAGCCACTTTCTCTATGCACTGTGAGTCAGTAAGTTGATCTGTAACTACCATCTAAATGATAGCAGGTGTAACCACTACACGTGCTACAAAGGCATTAACTAAGGCATCAACGCTACTCAAGTCATTCCACTTTGCTTTGAATAAGGCAGAAAGACTAGCGTAGGGTCAGCGACTAAGTGCATCAGCTACTATATTCGCTTTCCCTAGGTGGTACTACATGAAAAAATGATAATCTTTCACAAACTCCAACCACTTGCACTGTCTTATATTCAGCCCTTTTTGTGAGAATAGATACTGCAAACTCTAGTAGTCGCTGAACAATCTGAAGGTCTCACCCAAGAGGTAATGCATCAAAATCCTCAAGGCAAAAACCACAACTGCTAACTACGAATCGTGAGTCAGGTAATTAAGCTCATGAGGCTTAAGCTTCCGTGAAACATATGATATCGGCCTCTCCTCCTGCATCAACACACATCCTAGACCCTGCAATGATGCATCGGTGAATATCAAGTACTTAATGCCACTCTGGGGAGTAGCTAGAACAGTTGCAGTAGTCAATCTACTCTTTAACTCATCAAACGCCACCTGACAAGAGCCATCCCAAACAAAAGACACACCATTTTTAGTGAGATGGGTGAGCGGGCTAACAATCTTAGAGAAACCTTGAATAAACCAACGATAATAACCAGTCAACCCAAGAAAACTATGAATCTCCATAAGTGAGGTAGGCTGCCCCCACTCCAACACTGCTGACACCGTGCTTGGATCAACCACTATCCCATTCGTAGATGCTACATGACCCAAGAACTTCACCTCCTTCTGCCAGAAATCACATTTCTCAAACTTTGCATACAACTGGTGAACTTTCAGTGTCTGCAGAACAATACTGAGATGTCTGGCATAATCCTCCTCTAACCTAGAAATAGGCCTAGTGCCTGGAGCTAAATCAATCGCAAAGTCTATCTCACGACTTGGTGATAGCTCATAAATTTCTTGAAACACATCCTGAAAGTCTTGCACCATTGGAATGTAATCTATTAAAGCTATAATTTCGTCTAGACACTCCTCACTAATAAAAAAAATGGGTGAGTACTAGACCCTCCATTTGATTGCGGCATAATAGCCAAATACATCC
This sequence comes from Cornus controversa, assembly GCA_026545225.1. Taxonomy (NCBI): domain Eukaryota; kingdom Viridiplantae; phylum Streptophyta; class Magnoliopsida; order Cornales; family Cornaceae; genus Cornus; species Cornus controversa. Next base: position 25,973,906 of record CM048852.1, read on the forward strand.
TCTGACTCGGTATAACAAAAATAATTATCTTATCATGGCAATTGACTTGGGCATAATAATGCGATAACTAATCCATTTCGAGTATGATATCATAAGAATGCATATCCAAGACCAATAGGTCTGCCAATGTCTATAGTGACTTAACTACAGCGTTCCGTAAAACTTTACTAACCCCCAATGGTGTAGCAATACTAATTGGAGAACTACACGGCTGAATAGCTATACCAGATAGTTTAACCAATGACCGAAATACAAACGAGTGGGATGCACCTGTATCGAGTAAACCACGACCGAGTTTACTATTTATCAGAACTTACCCAGGTTTTGATTCAGATTCCTCCTCCTACGGGGTGGCATATGAATAATACCCCAATAATAGAAACGTATGGAGTACTACGAGTCCAATACATAAATTTTATTTATCAGAATACGCAACACAGAAGATGTCATACGATAGACCTTTAGGACCCAAGAATATTTGAACCTGTAATGCTCTAATACCAACTAAAATAACTCCTAAAAATTTCACGCATGAGGTAGCCAGTCGTACACATAAAATGTAAGAGATATCTACAACTCATAGCAAACAAGCATAGAATACAAGGACAAAAATAAAAGATTTATAAATGCTGAAAGGAAAGCTTAACTGAAATAATCAATAATATTAAATAAACATAAAACTAGTTTGAATAATACAACTTGGAAGTCCTGTAACTCAAGGACTCCTTTAACCAAAAATCATAAAAGTAAAATACTTTATAAAAAGATCTAAGTCCCTACACTAAAGTCTGGTAAGGAATAGATGACTGCCACGCTCTAACCTCAAGGTGGACATTGCTTGGAACTTGAAATATCAACAAAGTGAGTTAAACCCACGAGCAAGTTCTCTCTACTATAACCCAATCAGAGAACCGGTAAATATACCCTTTATATGAGAAACAATAAAATACATAGATGTACACGTATCATTTTCTTATTTAACCTCTGTCCCAAAATAGGAACCATCCTCCACACCATCCCAATCCATCCAACATAGATATATATGTATCATATCCTTATTTAACCTCTGTTCCAAAATAGAAACCATCCTACACACCATACCAATCCATTCCCTATCACACAAATTATAGAACTTATTTTCTAAGTTTAAACCAAATGCAGTCCTTACAAGCCCGGACACTTTATTAAATAAAATACCTTATTAATATTTGGTAATTATAACATGCCTCCCTTATATATATATTAAGTACCCTACTATGTAATTGGCAATTCTCACATGGCTCCTAATTAACCTTAAATACCTTATTAAATATTCGCAATCCTGATATGCCTCCCTTATCTATGTTAACTACCCTATTGGCAATCCTGACATACCTCCCTAATTAATCCTTAAATACCTTATTAGGTATTGGCAATCCTGACATGTCTCCCTTATCAATCTTATATCTCCAAAATAGAAGTCATCTTATATACCGTCCCAATTCAACCCCTATTACACAAGTTTAGAACCTACTTTCGAAGTTCAAACCAAATACATAAAATAAAATACCCTATTAACCTAGGCAATCTTGACATGCCTCCTACACTAGCCTTAAATACCTTATTAGGTATTGGCAATCCTAAGATGCCCCTGACAATCCTTACATGCCTCCCTAACTAACCTTAGATACCTTATTAGGTATTGGCAATCCTGACATGCCCCCTGGCAATCCTTACATGCCTCCCTATCTAACCTATTAAATACACTAAAAAGATTTGACCTATTCTAGCAAATTAATTAATCTAACAGAATTTCAGTCACCACAATGAATATAACTCAATCAAACTAAATCCAACACACAAAATAACCACAAGAAAACAAATAAAAAAAAGAAGAAGAAAAAGAACACATAATCAATCCTACAATGGGACTTAAGCATCAAGGGTACCTAAGCCTAGCTCTAAACTAGGTTTCCGTGCATAAACTGTCTTAAAAGGCTTAATGCATTATTCTGCAATTTTTTGCAATTTTTGAAAATTCATAAAAATCCAAAGCAAAGGAAAGAATTTAAAAAAATTCTCAATTTGAAGCACACTTTTTTAAACTAGTTCTATAACAAGGAAAAATTATTACGTCATGAAATTTAAAACCCATGCATATTCTGACCCCAAAAGATTCAATTAAAAGTTTCAGAATTTTCTGGAATTTTTTGATAAATTTAAAATTTTTCCAAAATTTAAGATAAAAATTTAATTTTAAGGCACACTTTTTATACTAATTTAACCACGAGGGAACCTTGTTTTGACTTGATATTTAAAACCCAAGAGCATTCTGTCCCCAAAAGATTACCCAAAGTTTTTTAGAATTTAAAAATAACTAAAAAAATAATTTTTCCTATTTTTCAAATTTAAAATGTTAAAATTTTAAAAAAAATAGAAAAATACCCCGCACTGAGCCCAAATTGGGCCCAGAGGTGGGCCCTGGTGAGTAGGGCCAGCTGTCGCTGTCCCAGGTGGCACACACCCCCATGCACCGGTGGTGCGCGTGGGGGGGCACTTCTCCCTCTTCTTCTTCCTCCTTTTTTTTTTCTTTTCTTTCTTCCAGCAACTCACGTTCAACATTGGAGCCAAAACTTTCCGGCCACTTCCAAGCGTCGAATCGCGCGTATGAATATATCATTGACCTCATCTCGATCTAAGCTATGCATTGGTAACAAAATCAACCCCTCGTGCGGCCTAAATAAAAAGTGCCCAATTTCAAGTTTTAAAAATCTAAAATTTCAAAATCAACGGTTCGCAACCAAACTTTCAAGGATTGTTCGGGGAAGCAAGATCTACCTATTAATCAGAACAAAAACCTTCAAAAATGGTGAATACGTTAAACCCAATTTCATGTTCGTACACACGCGCGCACACACACACACACACACATATACACCCGCCTATATAGTCATATATGTTTGCATATACATATGCAAACATACCCTATACCAATACCAAACCCCCAGATTCTTGATATTTAATCCACAGAATCACCCTTAGCGTTCATAATCATTTAATTCATTATTAAATTCATAAAAATATATTCCAGCAACATGTATATACAAATAATATATGTCTACAGATTCAAAGGAGAGTAGAAGAGTTCGAACTTGCCTTCTTGACGAACACGAATTCATCCCGATGAATTGCTCCTTCTCTCCCTTCTCTCTTACATCTACGCTCTTTCGGTCTCTGTACGTGTAAATGACAGAAACCCTAACCCCCTTTTCTTTTTCATTTATTTTGATTTTCTCTCTAGAAACTAAAATAAAAATTCCTAAATTATTAAATTTAAAAATATAAAATACTTAGCCCACCTATCAATAATATATATATATCTACCCCAACCTGATAAAAATTAAAAATTAAAGAACATCTAGCCCAAAAATTCATATATTTTATTTAAAAGAAAAAATTACATTTAAAACAAATATGTCACACACAATTAAAATCAATCAACACTTAGTAACAATTCAAACATCCACATTAAACAAATGAAACAGGCATTGACAAAATTTAACTAAAACTATTTAAATAATTAAAACCCAACTAAATAATAATAAATAAATAAAAACCCAATTTAAATATCCTCAAAAATTACGAGGTATTACATAACACTTGCTTGACAAACCCAATTGGAGTTTTTTTTTTATTTTTCCTCTCTTTAGCTACCTTGTTCTATAGAAACCCATCTCCATTGCATTTTGACTTCTTTTGCATTTGAATTTATTTCATTTTATTTAGATTACAGTAGATGATTTTTATTTACATAATAGGGTAATATGGTCATTAAAATACAAAATTTTTGTAATTTGATGGCATTCCAAGGGTAATAACGTCTTTTCAAATAGATTAATGGGCATCACAACCATTTTTTCATGGCACGTTTGAAAATTTGGACAGACGAGGATATTTGTCATAATGGACCAAACCACAGGGGAGTATGATGTAAAAAATTCATAAGTATCATTTGTGTAGTTCGGCCAAAACTTTGATTCCATGTTGGTGTAAAATAGAATACAAAAGTCCATTTAGTTGTAATAAACCCTTTATTTTATTTGTGATACTTAATTAAATTTTAGTTATACTCAGGTCACGCAATAATTATAGGGTGCCTTAACAATCCACTAGCGTATAAAGTACTATTTAATATATTGAAGACTTTCTGCCACTAATGCTCCGTTTGGTTGGAGGGATGGAAAAATGGATGGAAGGGAGAGGGGGATGGATGGATGAGGCATTTCTAGGGAAGGGATGATGTCACCATTACTTTTTATTTGGTTGAATGGAATGGATAATAGAAATGATTGATGGAATGACAACTGAATTTTGTTTGGTTGGAAGGAAGGAAATGAGAGATTTTATATCACTTTTACGGATTTACCCTCATTAATTAAGTTGATGTATCATGCATTGTGCATGTATTAAAAAAAATAGTGACTCCTTGTTTACGTATTAAAAAAAATTAGTGAATCAAGGTAGGGTTAAAATATATAAAGGCTAAAATAAGTCATTTTGTAAATACATAAAAGTTGTTTATAAGAGAGAATTGTTGTAGGGTTAAAATACATGAAGGTTAAAATAAGTCATTTTAATCTTTCACTCTTTCCTTCCTCTCTTTTGCCCAATTTTAGACAGATAAAAAAATAGCAGTTATTGGCTGTTAGGATCCCTCCTACTTCCTCCCTTTCTTCCCTTCATTCCAATCAAACAATGCAACCCTCTCATTTCCCTACTCTCTTCCATCTCTCCTCAATCCTTCCCTCTAACCAAATAGAGCATAAAAGAACATGAATGGAGTCAATTATTATTTTATTTGTTACATTTAATTAAATTGTAGGGTTAATTGCAATACTCTCTTGAACTATCAGTGATTAGCAAATAAACCCTTGAACTACTAGAATCAGAAGGCATGAAAATTGGTGGAGTGTTTGGGGTCCGATACTGGGGAGTTTGGAGTTGAGGGTTCGGATCCATATGAATGATCTCTAGAGAGAGGGGAACTGGTGAATGTTGTAACAAGAATTTGGATTCATAATGTACACAATCTGGTGACCAATAGAGGAGTGAAGAAGTTGTACTGGGGAATTATGAATTTATAAAGGCATTTTCATCATTTAATAAAAAATGCCCCCTTACGTGACAGGCATAGAGCTTTTTATGGTTAACTTCTCAACTGCATTAGATGGCAACAGACCTTTTGCTATAAAAAACTTAATACTTTCAAGGGTTTTATGTAAAGAATTTTGGTCAATGGTTATTTGCGAGTTATTGATAGTTCGAGAGGGTTGATTACAATTTCCTAAAATTTATTTATTGTATAGTTGTAAGTTAGTTTCTTCCACTAAATAGGACAAGATTGGATGCCTATATCCCCAGTGTCGTATCCATTGGCCCTTTTCACATAGATGTGGAACATCTCCAAATAATGGAGGTGGACAAATTGAGCTACATGCAATACCTATTTCCCCTTTTTCCAAAATTGTATTATTTCCAAGGAAAAGTGAAAAGGTTGTGTGGATGCTATGTTAGAGATGGAATCCAATGCACGAAACTGGTATGGGGAGTTGAATAATAGAGCTGGTACTGAGGAATCAATAATAGTTCCTGTTCTTGAATGAAAAAATTTTTACTCCCAAAGAACGAAAATTTTCAAAGCATTTTGGGCCCACATGAGTTCATTCATGGGGCGGGAAGGATTAATTTATGTTCCTCCCATTTCATTACTCTTTCTATCATTCATCTTTGAAAAAAATCGCGTAAATAATATTAGCGACTATATTGCACATGCAACCCAACTGACTTGTATATTTTACATAATAACAAAAATACCATTTTTCACACAAGATATGTATGACAATTCAAGTAGAACAACCTCATTTTATTATTAGTGCGAAGGTTAGTGTTTTACTTTTTTTGTTAATGCTCCTGCCATGGTGCACAGTCTTATTTGTAGATTTAATATAGTGCAAGGGATTTTTTGTGGTTCATGCGTCATTTGTGAATGCGAGATAATTGAGAAGGTTTTTCTTTTTTCTTCTTTTTCAATTTTTCTTGATTATATTATTGAGAAAATAAGTTTTCAATCACGTACCACTAAATATTACGATGTAATGATAAGTAAACAAACATGAAACAATTTGAAAGAGTACACCAATAATTATATGTCGTTCGACTAAATAAGTCTATGTCCATAGAGAGTCTGATTTTACTATATAGATTGTAATACTGTAAGTTGAAAATTTGTATCAAGAGTACGCTCAACTCTATTCACTTAGCCATTATACACCCAATCTCACCTAAAAGGAAAATCACAATTTTTAAACAATAATTCTCTCTCTAAGTGTCCTCTCAAAAACAATAAAAGCGACCTCTCAATTTCAAATAGAGTATTGTCTCTTTCCTTCTCATAAGTCTCAACCTATAACATAGCTAACTATTTATAGAGTTTAAAACTCAATTCCTTGGTGGACAAGAATTACAATTCCTTAGAGTCCAAGATTTTTCCAACAAGAACTTTTCTTCCTTGAGAGAAAGACTTGTCTGTTAAGAAATTACCTAATAGGATACAACTATATAATGCAAACCTAATTACAATAGGAGGAATTTTCAAATTTTCTTAATTATATTATAACTTATCTTGTAATTAGGGAGGTATTGGCAAAAAGAATGATGAGAAGTACCAAAAAGATCAAGGATAGAAGTTCTGCAAAAAACCAATATTCGCGGAAGAAGTATTTATTGGGAATATATGCGGAAAAATAATCAAAAAATAAAACAATCACACAAAAAGCACAAGAGATTTACTTGGTTCACCCTAACAATGGGCTACGTCCAAGGAGCACACCGAAGAATTTCACTATGAAAAATATGATGGAGGATTACAATCACTCAAACTCTCTTCTCTTTTGTTCTCAGCAATTTCACGAAATTAGATTTCTTCTGCTCACAATTGTTCTCACAATTTGACACACAATTTTAAGATTACACAAAATCCTTATTTATAAAGAAAGATATCTTGGTCACCAAGATGTCTTGGTCACCAAGTCTTTAGGTTTTAGAAAGAAAGTTCAATTAGGAATTAAATTCCTAAACAAGCCTCATAATAATATGAAACAAATCTTCTAACTGTCAACCTTCCAAAAACCATCATCCTTAGGCTTCACAACCGCACCAATCTCTCACTTGGAGACTAGAAGACTAATGAATATTTTCTATCAACTCTCTATGTGCATCATAATGTACTTCAGTGTGCTCATCTTCAGTCTTCAAGCTAGAAGACCGACTTAAGCTGCGCAAAGCTTCAGTTTCTCCACCATTATCACTTTGGTCAACATGTCAACATGATTCTCGATGCCAAGTATCTTCTCAAGTAACAACACTCCATCTCCTAATAGACAGCGAATGAAGTGATATTGAAGTGCTATATGCTTGGTCCTTGAATGAAATACAGAGTTCTTCGCCAAGTGTTTCGCAATCTGACTAACACTATGCAAAACATTTTTCACCTATTTGAATCCTAACCATGCCAACAAACTTTGTAACCAAGTAATCTCTTTACTAGCCTGTGTGACTACTATGTACTCTGCCTCTGTTATGGACAATGCTACACTATTTTGTAACTGTGAAACCTAACTGTTGTGTACGGTTGCGCTACTCGCAATTTATAATTTACCACTCATAATAGAATGAATCCTTGAAGGATAGGGCTCTAAGTTGAGGGTGTCGATCCCACAGAGACTACGTAGGAATAATTCGCTAAAGGTTGAGGGTTGGTTCTTGTTCAAATTACAACCGGGTGTTGGTTGTTTTCTTACTCTACTTTGAAAGTATAAAAGATAATTAAAATACAAAGTTTAAGGGAAGAGTTAAGGACTAGGGTTTAGACTTCACCACTAGCCTCGTAATATGTCACACTTATAATAAATTAGGGCAATTCATGCAAATGTGTACTAAATGCGGCGTTAACAAGTCTAACATACAATGATGTCGCCAAGAGAATACACACACCTTAATATACTATAATCGATCTTCGATAAGTGTGATTTTCCTACCTACCTACTTACCTAATTACCTAAGTGTAGCTAAATCACCGTCTCTAAGCATGGACTATGCAAATCTAGTTATTCATGTTATAGTAAAAACTAGTCTCAAGCCATCACTTGTAGTCCTTGTGAAACTTACAAGTGTTTGAAGATCATGTGAGGAATTTAAACATTCTAAGACAAAAAGATAAATTACAACACAGGTAGTAACCCTTGTGGACGGGTGTGAGTGGGCGGGTGCATAGAGAGACACTGGGCTGAGCTACCACACTGACAGGGTACAAGGTGTTCAATCCCACATCGCCTGGGTGTGGAAAGGGGGATGTGCTTATATGTAGTATGTTTTCTTCAAATGGTATGAGGCCTTTTGGGGTAAACCCAAGAGCAAAACCGTGCGGGCTCAGGCCCAAAGCGGACAATATCATACTATGTGTTGGAGCGGGGTATTACAGTTGGTATCAGAGCCTGAACCCAGTCGGAAGTAAGTGTGCCGACGAGGGCGTCGGGCCTCGTAGGGGGGTGGATTGTAGTAACCCTTGTGGACGGGTGTGAGTGGGCGGGTGCATAGAGAGACACTGGGCTGAGCTACCACACTGACAGGGTACAAGGTGCTCAATCCCACATCGCCTGGGTGTGAAAAGGGGGATGTGCTTATATGTAGTATGTTTTCTTCAAATGGTATGAGGCCTTTTGGGGTAAAACCAAGAGCAAAACCGTGTGGGCTCAGGCCCAAAGCGGACAATATCATACCATGTGTTGGAGCGGAGTATTACAACACATGAACATAAAGAAATTGCAAACTTATATTGATATAAGGCTCAAGGCAAGAGACATATACACAAAAATACATAAAAATCTCCAATTCATTGAAGTTAGAACATATTTATAAGACTAGGGTTTATCAAAACACTAGAGAATGATTAGTTGATTATGGTGGGCCAGAAGCACTCCATAGACAGAGATGTTCGCATGCTCAAAAATGGTCTTCAAGACCTTACAAAACCCTCTTTGAAACTTTTCCTCTCTAGAACTTCACTTTCTCTCTCTAGAATTCTATATATGCTCTCTATTACAAGAATTTTGATATATCTTATTACATATTTACTAGCTATATAACTGATCTGAGGCTCAAAATATCATAGAAATTCCATTCAAGGCTTTATCAAAGCAAAATTGGACAAGTGGCAAGTGAAGAAAATATCTGTAGAAAAATATCTTCTCCAAGGTTGGGCAATGCATTGAAGTAGGGACTTCGATGCATCGATCTCTCCTTCTTCTGCAGATCTTCAAAACTTCAGCTTTCCGACTCTAGTCTTAACACGTCATTCACTATTCCTTGACATGAACTTTCCATGAAGCATGTTATGACATAGGAATGCATTCTTGAACTTATAAATGAGTCGAATTGTGCCAAATTCTGAGTCTGAACCTGAAATCAACAAAAACATAAAAACATGTAAAAACTATACAATATGTGCGGCTATGGGATTAAAATACATAAGTAAAGGCACGAGAATGTATAACTTTCAACGCTTATCACTAACTGACTGCAATAGTACCAACTGTGAAAACATACCCGATTGTACTCCGTCTATAATCAACTCCTCTAGCAAAATCAGCATCTACATAACCATGTAGTTGCAAGTCACTTCTTTCGAAGCATAGGCATTTTTCTATTGTATCACGTAGATATCATAATATCCACTTCACTACTTCCCAATGTAGCTTTCCTAGATCACTCATGAACCTACTCATAACTCCCCCTACATAAGTAATGTCTGGTCTCGTGCACACCATAGCATACATTAAACTTCAAATGGCTGAAGTGTACAAAACTTTAGCCATGAAGTTCTTCTCTTCTTTTGTCCTCGAACACTAATCTTTGGATAAGCTAAAGTGGCTTGCTAAGGGTGTGCTCACTAGCTTGCTGTTACTCATGCTGAATCTCTTCAAAATGCGTTTAATATAGTCGGCTTAAAACAACTACAAAGACCCTTCTGCTTGTCCCTTTTAATCCTCATCCCAAGTATCTGCTTCGCTGCACCAAGATTCCTCATCTCGAACTCATTCGATAACTGCTTCTTTAACATGCCAATTTTTTTAAAATCAAAACATTCCATTAACATGTCAACAACATAAAGTAGCAGTGTGATGTAACTCCCATCAAACCTTTTGAAATAGCAGCAATGGTTAACATTGTATTTGTTGTAGCCATGTTTTTGCAAAAAAATTGTCAAATTTATTGTACCATTACCTCAAGGCTTACTTCAAGCCGTACAAGCCTCTTCCTCAACTTGCATACAATTTTATCTTTCCCTTTGACTAAGAAGCCCTCCAGATGCTATATGTAAATCTACTCCTCTAGGTCTCCGTGAAGGAAAATAGTTTTTACATCTAATTGTTCAATATGCAAATCCTTAGATGCAACAATGCTCAAAACTGAACGAATGGTATTCAGTTTTACAACTGGGAAAAAGATGTCAGTGTAGAGTAATACCCCATAATTTTATAGCTCAATTTTTTTTATTTAAATGCTTTATATATATACTTTTATTTTTTTTTATTTAAATTGTTTTGTTGATTATTTGGTGATTCAATTAAAATCCTTTGAGTGCTTTAAATTGTTAGGGAGTTTATTTTTATTTATTTAATTCTGGTTGGACTGGGTCTTTGGATTTCTTTTATTTTTAATTTTTGGATTGGGCTAGGGAAAATTTGGGTTGAGTTGGACTGGAATAATTGGGCTAGGTATATACGTATGGGCTAGGGTTTATTATGTATATTTTTCCCTTTTATTTTATTTAGTTATTTTATTTTTAGTTTTAAATAAATTTTCAAAGAGAAAATAATAGGAAAAATATACAAGAAACGAGGAGACTATGGTTTCTGCCGTTAGTTATACGCACATAAACCAAAAGTGTAGACGAAAGAGAGGAGGAAGAGAAGGCGCGAACGAGTGGACAAGTTTTGAATCATCGAAGAGGCAAGTTTGACTCTTCTCTTCCCCTTTGAATCTGTATACATAGACTAAATCTTGCAATGTGTAAATTATTTGCTGCATCATTTTGTTAATATTTCATTTTTGGTATAAAATTGATGTTATAAATCTGATTTTTCTGTGGATCATGATTTCTGTGCAATTAAATTAGCAATTGTGGTTTAGTGTTGGAATATTTATTTACACATATATAGATACACGCATACATGTAGATGATGAATGCGTTGATATTTTAAGTTTGAATTCATGGCTGTTTCATGTAAAAATTTGTGGTTTGTTGAGTTGTTCTTACTGAATTAACTTACCCTTGAACATTCGGGAATGAATCATGGAGGGCTTTAAATTTAATTTTGATAATTAGTTAAAGAACTGTAATACCCCCACAAAATTTCGCACATGAGGTGGTCAGTCTCATATACAAAACCTGAGATATATTAACAACTGATAGCAACAAACATAGAGGACAAAAGACAAACAAAAATAAATTCTAAAAGCTGAACAGAAAATCCCACTGAATTGAAATAGCTGGTAAATAACTAAATATGTGTCTGGTAATATAATTTGAAAATCCCGTAACCCAAGGACCCCTTAACCAGAATGAATAAGAGTTTAAACTCTAATTTAAAACCAACAATCAAAATCTCAAAAGAACTCATAGTTTGACTCTTAAATAAGAGGATAGGCTCCTACCTTGTAACAGATAAGAGAAGATGTTTGCCCCAACACTCTAAAACTCTATCCTCGCAGTGGAACCTACCTGGGACCTGAAATATCAACAAAGTGGGTTAAACCCGTGAGCAAGTTCTATCTACTACATCCCAATCAGAGAACCAATATACATACCCTCAGTATGAAGGACCCAAAAGGGAAAAAAATAGATTTAGCATACAAGTAATTCTTTACCCAATTTCATATTTTCAAAACAACAGTCATTCTTTATAATGTTCCATTAAAACCCTTATTATGCAAAAGTGAACACATTATTTAAGTTTAGCAAAAATAGACATAACATGTATAATATCAAGTTTAAGCAATCCTAACATGCCACCATTTTTATCCTTTAATACCTTAATAGGTATTGGCAATCCTGACATGCCCATGGCAATCCTAACATGCCTCCTTCAACCTCAAATACCTTAATAGGTATTGGCAATCCTAACATGCCATGGTAATACTTACATGCCTCCTTCAACTTCAGATACCTTGATAGGAATTAGCAATCCTAACATGCCATAGGCATGTCACCTGCGTGGTGGATTGTAGTGACCTTTGTGGGCGGGTGTGATATGGGCTGGTTAAAGAAAAGACACTGGGCTGAGCTACCACATTGGTAGGCTACAAGGTGCTCAATCCCACATCGTCTGGGTGTGGAGAAGGGGATGTGCTTATATGTAGTGTGTTCTCTCCAAATGATATAAGGCCTTTTGGGGTAAAACCCAAGAATAAAACCTTGCGAGCTTAGGTCCAAAGGAGACAATATCATACCATGTGTTGGAGCAGGGTATTACACTTAGTATCAAAGCGTGAACCTAGCCAGAAGTGTACCAACGAGGACGCCGAGCCTCATACGGGGTGGATTGTAGTCACCCGCGAGGTGGATTGTAGTGACCCTTGTCGGCTGGTGTGATGTAGGCTGGTGCAAGAAAAGACATTGGGCTAAGCTACCACACTAGCACGCTACAAGGTGCTCAATCCCACATCGCCTGGGTGTAAAGAAGGGGATGTGCTTATATGTAGTGTGTTCTCTCCAAATGGTAAGAGGCATTTTGGAGTAAAACCCAAGAGCAAAACCGTGAGGGCTTAGGCCTGAAACAGACAATATCATCCTATGTGTTGGAGCAAGGTATTACAAGAACCTTAAAAGTTATGATTTGGGGATTTTTGTTTTGGGGAATTTTTGATACGGCTTTTGGTACCAAAAGAGAGCAGATGATGAGATGAGAAGATTGGTATAAAATTTGGGTTGAACGGATGTCGGGAAGTGGTTGGAAAGGGGTTGCCTGCGCGCATGAACAGTGCACGCAGGCTAGGGGTTAAAAAAGTCTGAGGTAGCCTTCCCCCACGTGCCTCGCCTGCACTGGGGAAGGCACTGGTGGACCCCACTCTTCGAGGCCCAGTTTGGGCCAAGTCTGGATTAGTTTGATATATATTTTTATTTTTTTTAAACTTTGAAAAAATCTTGAAATTTTTGAAAAATCATTTTTTTAAAAATACTTAAATATTTCAAAAAAATTCCTAATTTTTAATTCAATTTCTTGGGGGTTAAATAAGCTTGGGTTTTAAATTTCAAGTGGAAATGAGCTTCCCTTATGATTAAATTGATTTTAAAAGTATGTCTCAAAATTGAGTGTTCATCTTCTTTTATTTGGAAAATAATTTTTAAATTCTAGAAAATTTCCAAAAACTTTTGGTAACCTTTTAGGGATAGAATACACTTGGGTTTTAAATTTCAAATGGAAATGAGCTCCCCTCGTGGTTCAATTGGTTTTAAAAGTATGTTTCAAAATTGGATTTTATTTTCTTTTATTAGAAAAATATTTTTAAAATTTTCAAAAATTCTAGAATAATTAAACGGGGGTTTTAGTAATAGAATAGGCTTGGAAACCTAGATAAGAGTTAGGTTTAAACTCCCTCGAAGATTTAAGTACATTGGAGGTTTGGTTGTGTGCTTGCTCATAAAATTTGTGGTTGTATTATTTTTACTCCTTAACTGTATTTTCTTTCAAATTATAACTGTCCATGATATACTTGATTTTAGTTTATTTGTGAATGAGTTATTTTATTGTGATGATTGAATTTTTCGTTAAATTAAATTCATATGTTGTGCAATATATTTAAATCGTTATGCACCTTCTTTTATTTCATGTAGTAGGTTGGTTTGGGAGGCATGTGAGGATTGTCAGGGGGGCATGTTAGGATTGCCAATACCTATTAAGGTATCTAAAGTTAAAGGAGGCATGTAAGGATTTCAAGGATAATAATGGTGGCATGTCAGAATTTCTTAGATTTAATAAAATACATGCTAATGTTTCTTTGTTCTGAACTTAAAAAATGTGTTCATTTTTGTATGATAAGGGTTTGTTGGAACATTGTAAAAGATGATTTTTATTTTAAAAACATGAACTATATAAGGAATGACCCGTATGTTTACACCTATATTTTTCTCTTATATCCTTCACACTGAGGGTATGTATACCGATTTTCTGATTGGGATGTAGTATAGAGGGCTTGCTCGTGGGTTTAACCCACTTTGTTGATATTTCAAGTCCCAAGCCGGTTCCACCACGAGGTTAGAATCTTGGGGTTTGGTTGTGGCAGACATCTCCTCTCATCAGTTATAGAGTAAGGACTTATTCTCTTCTTCAAGTTCAAATTATGAACTCTTTTGAGACTTTGGTTGTTGGTTTTTAATTTTGAGTTTAAACTCTTATTCTTTCTAGTTAAGGGGTCCTTAGGTTACGAGACTTCCAAATTGTATTACCAGACACGTACTTTGTTTATTTAACATTTTACTTTGATTTGGATGTACTTTCTATTCCGCTTTTAAAATTTATTTCATTCTATCTTTTGTACTCTATGCTTGTTGCTATCAGTTGTAAATATCTCTCAGGTTTTCTGTATGAGACTTGCCACCTTATGAGCAAAATTTTGTGGGGGTATTACAAATGGTATCAGAGCCGAAGCCTAGTCGAAAGTGTGCCGACGGGGACTTCGGGCCTCCTAAGGGGGTGGATTGTGGTGACCCTTATGAGCGGGTGTGATGTGGGTGGGTGCGAGAGACACTGGACGAACTACCACACTGGCAGGCTATAGGGTGCTCAATCCCACAATGCTTGGGTGTGGAGAAGGGGATATGCTTATATATAGTGTGTTCTCTCCAAATGTTATGATGCCTTTTGGGGTAAAAACCCAAAAGCAAAACCGTGCGAGTTTTACCCAAAGTGAACAATATCATACCATCAAGTAGAGCGAGTTGTTACACGCTTCAACTTTGTCATTAGAGCCATGTATGGCTAAAGTAAGCAAACCTTTGAGAGGGTCATTCCTACTCTCCACAATTGTCAGAAGTCAAATACAAGAAAGCCCACGACAGCCGCAATGACCGTGGCATACCTAGGAATTGTGCTTGGCTTAAAAGTTAAATTGGTCAAACATGACTGAGACCATCAAACATCGGATTATGGAGCAGTTTGATCCTACCACATGCACACACACCTCACATCTTGGAATAGACATCTTGGCATGCTCAGTCACCCGAGCCCCCGCCAAACGAGTGAGCATCCTCGAGCGAGCGATCAACTCAAGCGAGGTCTCGCCCTCTTTACAACCCCATAGGACGAATAAACGTTTGCGCCCCAACGACAAGGGGAGGATCCCCGAGCCCGCGTTCATTTAACGATTAGAGCCGAACATTAATAAAATCACTTAATTTATTCTAGGTAAGAATTTAAAGGCAGGATATTGGGAAGATAGTGAAGGGGCAATATAGGTTTATATAGACATGTACTTGTCCAACGTGTAGTAACCCTTGTGGACGGGTGTGAGTGGGCGGGTGCATAGACAGACACTAGGCTGAGCTACCACACTGACAGGGTACAGGGTGATCAATCCCACATCGCCTGGGTGTGGAAAAGGGGATGTGCTTATATGTAGTATGTTCTCTTCAAATGGTATGAGGCCTTTTGGGGTAAACCCAAGAGCAAAACCGTGCGGGCTCAGGCCCAAAGCGGACAATATCATACCATGTGTTGGAGTGGGGTATTACAGTTGGTATCAGAGCCTGAACCCAGCCGGAAGAAGTGTGCCGACGAGGACGTCGGGCCTCGTAGGGGGGTGGATTGTAGTAACCCTTGTGGACGGGTGTGAGTGGGCGGGTGCATAGACAGACACTGGGCTGAGCTACCACACTGACAGGGTACAGGGTGCTCAATCCCACATCGCCTGGGTGTGGAAAAGGGGATGTGCTTATATGTAGTATGTTCTCTTCAAATGGTATGAGGCCTTTTGGGGTAAACCCAAGAGTAAAATCGTGCGGGCTCAGGCCCAAAGCGGACAATATCATACCATGTGTTGGAGCGGGGTATTACACAACGATTACTATTTTCCAACATTTATTTATCCAATGTTCATTTGTGCAAACAACGGACACCTGCTGTGTTGTGCCCACTAAAAGAAAAGAAATGAAAGTAACATAACCAGAGGATCTAAGATCCAATGGGATTGGCAAGAATGGTCCCACCAAAGTAAGACCTCGTCATAGGGTCTCGTTGGAATGGCGTGACACATGGTTCCTCCAGGGAGACCATATTGGTCTCACCATAATAGTAGGAGCCATAGTCCTGCCAAAGTAACGACAAGACCATGTTGGTCTCACCGGAATGGTGGGACCTACGATCCCGCCAAAGCGAGACCCTATGGATCTTCCTGGAATAGCAGGACCACACACTTGCCATTCAAGACCCAACGGGTCTTGCCAAAATGGCGAGACCTATAGTCCCCCCAACTTATGAAGGTGGGGCTCATGCCGAAATTTATTTATTTTTTTTTTAAAAAAAAAAAGAGGGAAGAAAGGGAAGATTTGACAAGTTAACATGTATTTAAAAAAATAATAATAATACATTTATAGTAGGACTGTCTGTTTATTCTATTAATACAAGTATTAATGTTAGAGTGCATAATGTTCTTGACACTCGACAAGCAACTCTCATGAATAGGGGGTTGACTTTGATAGGGATTCGTTTACGTTACATAACTGGATGACCAGATATGATAAGTAGATGATGATAGCCCTACCTACGACTCTCCCACTTTCAGATAGAGTGGGAGACTATAAGGGTTAGTCTTCTATTGAAACACTAAATCAGTCTTTTTTCTATAAATAAAGGGTCATTCAATGAGCCAGGGATACAATTAATAACTTTTCACTGCCTTTTAACCTTACGGGCATATACCAATTCTGACTTAATCGTTGGATTGTAGTCAGTCGGCACCACATCGGTGCCATTTTTATTACCCTCTTTCATCTTTTTAATGGAGAAGCTATCTTTCAAATCGTGCGGACGATTTTTAGTTCACTAGCTCAAATTTCATAGGAGTAAAATGAGTGATGCGTTTTTTACAAGAGGAAAAATTAAAATAAAATTGGGAGACATTTTGCCATTTTGTTCAATAAAAAGGGTATTAATGGCCTCCTGAATCAATCACATAAATAAATTTTCTTTGAAATGGCAATTTATACAAGATTACAACAATTTGAGCAATTTAAAGGATTTTTTTTTCTTTTTCAGCCGAAAGGATTGTAACCTAGTGGTACATTGTCACAAGGGTTCAAATTCACACATGAACAAAAGTTATGTGCAAAAAGTATTAGTTAAATGTTTTTTTTTCATTAACTTAGGTTTTAACTAAAATTATATTAATTCAAAGCAAAACCAATAAATCAATGAACAACCATAAGAAATTATATGAATACAACGAACAACCACAAGAAAACTAGGCTACAAATTTAAAACAGGTAAATCTGGGTTCTAATCATGTAACATGGCATCAAGTGGATCTTCTAAAAATCTTTCAAAACACAAGACTCTCACTACATAAAATTCTTGACATCAAAAGGGATGGAAAAAAAAAAATATTCATGCATCTACACACACACACACACACACACATATATATATATAAAAGTACTTTGAATGTTATGTTACCAATTCACCTCTAATAAATTCAAAACAACTTGAGATAAATCAAATATTATTGGATCAATGGATGATACATAAAACACATCTCAACCTTTCAACATAATTATATTGGAATGCGAGATGTTTTTTTTCATCATAACATCGATTGACAATCATGCCTATTCTTTTTAGCAGAAATATCTGTCCACACTCAACTCAACTTAAAAAATATTTTTTCAATTATTTTGTGCCAGTTACATGAAGTCTAATTTATATTAGGCACCATCTATGGTCATAATTTGTGTTAAGTAATATGCTAGGATATATTTTGTACACTATCTTAACAAAGTGACTAATCTTAAAGAATTTTAAATTAGTAGATCCTGATCTATAACGATACTATTGGTGTGTCAAAATTATAGAGCCAAACAAACCAGTGCCATTTAAAGTACTCTTTGATGCTTTTTGGCCACTGAAAAGAACAAGAATGGAGTTAATTCAATGGTATTATTTTATTGGTTATATTTAATTAAGGAGAGCGTTGTCGATGAATGGCATTGCGGACGGATGATGACAGGCAGCTGAGAAGGTTTCAAAATCGTTAGCTTTTGGGAGACTTTTTGCAGGACTTTGACCATTGACCACTGTCAGGGATGAGACTAATGGTGTCATCCCGGCAAAGACGACGATGAGCTGAGAACAGTTTTACCGATCGGCTCTGATATCAATATTAAAAATTGTATATTGCATTAAATTAAGAGTAATGCTATACTGTCGATCAATTTTTTTCGCACTTCAATCATTTGTATGTAACAAGGACTCTTAATATGTAATGAATAGGAATAATGTCTCTCTCTTTCAAAATGTTTAAATGAATACCTGACACATCAGTCGGTACAAATATCGATTCGATTGTTTTATTATTTTTTTAAATTAATATTTTATAAATAATACATAAAAAAACCTATTTAAAAGCATATAATAAATTAGGAGACAAAAAAATCCACCTTATGTTAAGAGAGGAAGTAAGAAACCTTAGGTGGTTTAGTAGATCCCCAAACAAACCAGTGCCATTTAAAGTACTCTTTGATGCTTTTTGGCCACTGAAAAGAACAAGAATAGAGTCAATTCAATGGTATTATTTTATTGGTTATATTTAATTAAATTGTATTAGTTTCACAGTTGTAGTCAGTTTACGCAATAATAAACTGAGAATTTAGCACATTTTCGATGTTGTTGCCTTTACAATTTAATGTGAGGTGGTGCAAAAGCATCTTCCATGTCTCCTGTAATCTGTTCTTTGTTAGTTATGGATACAGATATAATAATAATAATAAAATAAGATAATATTGGTAGGAACAAGGAAGTTGTCTCTGTCCTACAATTATTTATATTTGTTCCGAGGTTCAAATCACCGTCAATTTTGACCGGGCAATGTGAACAAACGTTGAGGTGTTGGAATTTATTCACATAAATCTGGTGTGCTCATCCTATTTAAGCTTGCTTGATTTGATTAATAAAGCATTTTAAAGCATTCATTAATACGGGTAATTAATTAGCTCCTCCATATTGCTGCCGATGAGATGGCGGACCAAGTAAGTTCTTCTTCTTCAACCCAATGGACGAGCACATCTCAGCAGCTTATGGTGTCCCTGGATAAGCAGATCCAAAGCAGCACAACTAATTATGAGGCCCTGAGGAACTACGGGGATTCCTCCATATCACTTATTTATAGGATTCCAGTTGAGATACGTGAACTAAATCAACGTGCCTATATCCCCAGCGTCGTGTCCATTGGGCCTTTTCACAGAGATGTGGAACATCTTAAAGCAATGGAGGTGGACAAAATGAGCTACATGCGGTGCCTATTTTCCCGTTTCGAAAATCCTACGATTTATAAGCAAATGCGAGAAGATTGTGTGAATGCTATGTTAGAGATGGAATCCAACGCAAGAAAATGGTACGGGGAGTTGCATATTAGAGCTGATAATGAGGAAGCAGCAAAGGTAAAGTTCGCTGAAATGATGTTTATTGATGGTTGTTTCATCATTGAACTTTTGTACAGGAATTACCAACGGATTACTTACCGACGGATTATGGATGCTGACCCTATTTTGGATAACTATTCCATGAAGACTGCGGTCCAACATGACTTGATACGCCTTGAGAACCAGATTCCCTTTCCTGTTCTTGATAAATTGTTCAGCCTCACAGTGGGAACTCTCCGACAAAATGACGACCAATTCTCTCTTAAGAAATGTGTCTTCTTATTCTTTAAGGGAGTGATGGGCTTACAAAGCATGCCAGACTCGGAACATCCACTGCCCTTTCATATACTCGATTATTTTCACTTTTTCTACCGGCCTTCTGGCACTGATTTTCGAGTGAACAATGAAGAGCCTTCTGGCGATTCTTTTCGAATGGACAATGCACAGTTCAGATATTTTAGATATTCTGCAACACAACTTGACTTGGCAGGAGTCCAGTTTAGGCCTGCTTCTAAAACGAACCTATTCGATGTGAAGTTTTGTACTAATCCTTCTTGTTTTCAGGTGTTTAGAAGTGGTCACTTTGAAATTCCACCTTTCCCCATTACTTCCTCAACTGAAACATTCTTGAGAAATCTCATTGCTATGGAGCAATTTTACGAGGATCGTTATCATTATTTCACATCTCATGCTTTCCTCATGGATAAACTCATTGACACCGCAAAGGATGTTGACTTGCTTGTAGAAGCAGGAGTGATACACAACTATTTGGGTTCCAGTGAAGAGGTGGCCCGTCTCTACAACAAAATCACCAAGAATGTTTATGTAGGCGGTTTCCACTTCACTGAGCCATGCAATCAGGTGACTGTTTACTGCAGTCGTTTCTGGCCAAGAAGTGTAGCAAAACTTAAACGTGACTATTTTGGTAATCCTTGGACAGGCTTATCAGTCTTAGCTGCCTTTTCCATTTTTGTCCTCACCTTGCTTCAGACTATCTACGCCATGAAATAAGTATATGTTGAAGAGCTACAAGTATGCAATAATGTGGATGACAATGTCATTGTTCCCCCAAATTATCTCATCGGCTAGATCATCATAAGCAACCTGGAATGTCTTCAGTTAAAATCCTATTACTGTTTCTTTTATCTAAGTATTTTTCGTCCTTGTGATTTGTCATTTTACATTATGACATAGCTCCATCGTCTGGTTTCTGTATAAGCTATAATGTTGGGCACTAGTTTGAATTTCATTATCTGAGTCAGCTTCACCAAGACTATCTGTATTTAATTTGATTCAATATTCTACTTATTCTTGCTAGAATTTTATAGATCCAATATTCACATTTATTGACCAGGGACCTCAGAAGCTTCGACATCTCTACGAAGGTGTCATGTCTCATGTCTGTGTCGGATACCAGTACAACACAATACTCCATGGACACTTCATGGATACGTGTCCAATACTTCATAGATGTGTCCCTAATTTAGAAATAATTTTAATTAATTCGGACACTTAGACCGGCACATTTCATACGAAGTCTTTGTCAACACATCTAGACACCTAACTAACACATCATACACTCTCAAAAAATGTGATACATGAAAACTTCTTTTTATAAGATATAGTTGAAAGTGTCAACTTCTTTTTATTTTAAAAGAACACTGACACTATATATATGAAATACCCCCTAGAAAATTTCGCGTATGAGGTGGCTAGTCTCATACACAAAACCTGGGAAATACATACAATTAGTAGCAACAAGCATAGAATACAAAAGACAGTAAAATAAATTCTAAAAGCTGAACAGAAAATCCCACTGAATTGAAATAACTGGTAAACAAATAATTATATGTTCGCTGATACAATTTGGAAATCCCGTAACCCAAGGATCCCTTAATCATAATAATCAAAAGTTTAAGACTCTAATTTAAAACTAACAACCAAAATCTCTAAACGAGTTCATAGTCTGACCTTTGAATAAGATGATAGGTTTCTATCCTGTGACCGATGAGAATAGATGTCTGCCACAACCAACCCTAAAACTCTAACTTCGTAGTGGAACCCCGTCTGAAACCTGAAATATCAACAAAGTGGGTTAAACCCACGAGCAAGTCATATCTACTACATCCCAATCAGAGAACAAATATACATACCCTAAGTATAAGGGACACAAAATAAATCTATAGATTTAACATACAAGTTATTCTTTTATCCAATTTCATGTTTCCAAAACAACAGTCACTATTTATAATATTTCACCTACACCCTTATTATGCAAAAGTAAACACATTCCTTAAGTTCAGCAGAAATAAACATAATATAAAATACTATCAAGTTTAAGCAATCCTAACACATCACCATTTTATCCTTTGATACCTTAATAGGTATGGGTATATACATACTTGAAATACCCCCCAGAAAATTTCGCGCATGAGGTGGCCAGTCACATACACAAAACCTGAAGAATATTAACCACTGATAGCAACAAGCATAGATGCAAAAGACAAAAATAGAATAATTGCTAAAAGCTGAACATAAATCCCATTGAACTGAAATTATTGATAAATAAATAATTATATTCTGGTAATACAATTTGAAAATCCCGTAACCCAAGGACCCCTTAACCAGAAAAGGGAATGTGCTTATATGTAGTATGTTCTCTTCAAATGGTAAGAGGCCTTTTGGGGTAAAACCCAAAAAACAAAATCGTGCGGGCTCAGGCCCAAAGCGGACAATATCATACCATGTGTTGGAGCGAGGTATTATAGTTGGTATCAGAGCCTAAACCCAGCCGAAAGTGTGCCAAGGAGGACGTCGGGCCTCGTAGGGGGGTAGATTGTAGTAACCCTTGTGGACGGATGTGAGTGGGCGGGTGCGAAGATAGACACTGGGTTGAGCTATCACACTGACAGGGTACAGGGTGCGCAATCCCACATCACCTGGGTGTGGAAAAGGGGATGTGCTTATATGTAGTATGTTCTCTTCAAATGGTATGAGACCTTTTGGGGTAAACCCAAGAGCAAAATCGTGTGGGATATGGCCCAAAGCGGACAATATCATACCATGTGTTGGAGCGGGGTATTACAATATGGTCATTCCCTACCTAGTTCATGTTTTCAGAAATCAAAATCATCTTATACGTTGTCCTAACAAACTCTTATCATTCAATAATGAACACATTCTTTAAGTTCAAAGTAAAGAACCATATGCATGCATTTTATTAAATCTAGGCAATCATGACAAAGCAAATATAATGTATAGAAACCTTATTAGGTATGGGCGATCCTGACACGCCGGGCAATCCTGACATGCCAAAATAAAATGCATAGATACCTTATTAGGTATGGGCGATCATGACACGTCGGGCAATCCTTACATGCCAAAATAAAATGCATAGATACCTTATTAGGTATGGGCGATCCTGACACGACGGGCAATCCTTACTAACACGCCAGGCGATCCTAACACGCCGGGCAATCCTTACATGCCAATTAAAAACGTATAGATGCATTCCCATATGAAACATAAAATAAACAAGGTGCATTATAATTTTAATTTGCACAAACTAGTATTTCAAATTATCCAATATGAAATTATCATTATAAGACAAATCGTTCACAAGTAAACTCTAATTAAGTATTTGATGTGTAATACCCCGCTCCAACACATGATATGATATTGTCCGCTTTGGGCCAGAGCCCGCACGATTTTGCTCTTGGGGTTTACCCCAAAAGGCCTCATACCATTTGAAGAGAAAATACTACATATAAGCACATCCCCTTCTCCACACCCAGGCGATGTGGGATTGAGCACCTTGTACCCTGTCAGTGTGGTAGCTCAACCCAGTGTCTGTCTTTGCACCCGCCCACTCACACCCGTCCACAAGGGTTACCAACTGTAATACCCCGCTCCAACACATGGTATGATATTATCCGCTTTGGGCTATAGCCCGCACGGTTTTGCTATTGGGTTTACCCCAAAAGGCCTCATACCATTTGAAGAGAACATACTACATATAAGCACATCCCCTTTTCCACACCCAGGCGATGTGGGATTGAGCACCCTGTACCTTGTCAGTGTGGTAGCTCAGCCCAGTGTCTGTCTATGCACCCGCCCACTCACACTCGTCCACAAGGGTTACTACATGATTAGGACAAAAGATAATAGAAACTAGGGTTTCTGCCGTTTGCATTACGCACAAAAATCAGGAGAGTAAACGAAAGAGAGAAGGAGTTCGGGTGAACGAGTGTTTGAATCGTCAAAGAGACAAGTTTGATTCTTCTCTTCTCCTTTGAATCTGTATGCATAGTCTAGGTTTGAAGATTGTGTTTATTTTGGAAATTTGTATATAATTGTATATTTTTTTCTCTCTGTTGATAAATTTTGTGAGAATTAATTATACTAATTGTATAGACATGTTGCTAGAAATTTGTATGCACTTAATTATGAAATTAAATGATTTTGCATGCTAAGAATAATTCTGTGAATTAAACATTAGGATTTTGGAGTTTTGGTACTGTTTTAGAGTATTTTTGCATATGTATATACATTTATATATGATTGTATAGGCGGGTGTATATATATACGAACATGAAATTTGGGTCTACTGTGTTTATTATTTTTGAGAGATTTTGTTCCGATTAAAAGGTAGATCTTACTTCCTAGAACAATCCTTGAAAGTTTCGTTATGAACCGTTGGGTAAATTGACTGGAAATTGAGTTTAAAATTTTAGATTTTCGAAACTTGAAATTGGGTGTTTTTGATTTAGTCCGCGAGAGGGGATAATTTTGGTACCAATACGTAGCTTAGATCGATACGAGTTCAATGGTATATTCATATGCGCGATTCGGTGCTCGGAAGTGATCGGAAAGTGATCGGGAAGCTCGGCCTCCATTGTTGGCCGCTGGAGCTTCAGCCGAGGAAGAAGGAAGAAGAAAAAAAAAAAAAAGGGGCCACGCGTTCGTCAGCGCGTGGGGGCACGTGCCGCCAGCGCCGGTGGCCGAAAAAATTATTTTTGGGGCCCACTCTCGGGGGCCCACCTCTGGGTCCAATATGAGCCCATTCCGAATTGTTTTAATATTTATTTTGTATTTTTGAAATTTTTGGGAAAACTTGAAAATCTGGAAAAATAATTTTTTAAAAATACTTTTATAATTCTAAAAATTCCCAAAATTTTATGTCAACTTCCTGGGAGCTTAAGGCGCTTGGGGTTTAAATTTCATATCAAAATTATTTACCATTGTCTTTAAATTAATTTTTAAAGTGTCTAAAAAACTGGATTTTTCAGCCTCTTTAATTTTAGAAAATAGTTAGAAATTTCCAAAAATTCCAAAATTTTTACTGTAGCTCTCTGAAGGATAAATACACTTGATTTTAAATTTTCAACTCAAAATGATCTTTCCTTGTTGTTCAATTGATTTTTAAAGTGTCCAAAAGTTGGGTTTTTCACATTCTGTAATTTTAGAAAATACTTTTATAATCCCAAAAATTCCCAAATTTTTACTGTAATTATTTGGAGGATAAATACACTTGGGTGTAAATTTTCAACTCAAAATAATCTTTCCTTATTGTTCAATTTATTTTTAAAGTGTCTAAAAGTTGGATTTTCACCTTCTTTTATTTTTAGAAAATATTTTAAAATTTCAGAAAATTCTAGAAAAATTTAGGTAACTTTATAGGATTAAAATGCACTTGGGTTTTAAATTTCATAGCAAAATGAGTCTCCCTTGTGATTGTGTTGGTTGTGAAAGTATGCCTCGAATTATGTTTATTTTCTTTTTGCTAGAATAATATTTTTTTAAAATTCTCAAAAATTCTAGGAAATTCCAGCATGATTTAATAGGGTTATTAGCAGTAGAATATGCCCAGAAACCTAGATAAAATTTAGGTTTAGACTCCCTCATATATTTGGGTGACCTGAAGGTTGAATTGGGAAATTACTTCTTTATGGATGTTTGAGTTATTTGATTTACTTGAATGTAATTTTCTTTAAGGATATAAATGCCCATCAAATACTTGATTATAGTCTACTTGTGAACGATTTATCTTATGATGATAATTTAATGTTGGATGATTTGAAATAACGGTTTGTGCAAATTAAATCATAATGCACCTTGTTATTTTGTATTGCATATTGGAATGTATCTATGCATTTTATTTTGGCATGTAAAGATTGCCCGGTGTGTCAGGATCGCCCATACCTAATAAGGTATCTATGTATTTTATTTGGCATGTAAGGATTGCCCGGCGTGTCAGGATCGCCCATACCTAATAAGGTATTTATGTATTTTATTTGGCATGTAAGGATTGTCCGGCGTGTCAGGATCGCCCATACCTAATAAGGTATCTATACATTTTATTTGGCGTGTCAGGATCGCCCATATCTAATAAGGTATCTATACATGTATGCATATATTTTCTTTATTTTGAACTTAAAGAATGTGTTCATTGTTGGATGATAAGGGTTTGTTGGAACAATGTATAAGATGATTTTACTTCTGAAAACACGAACTAAATAGGAAATGACTAGTATGTATATATCTATACCTATTAAGGTATCAAAAGATTAAATGATGGCATGTTAGGATTGCTTAAACTTGATATTATTTCATGTTATGTTTATTTCTGCTGAAATTAAGAAATGTGATCACTTTTGCATAATAAGGATTTGGGTGGAATATTATAATTAATGATTGTTGTTTTGAAAACATGAAACTGGAATAAGAATAGCTTGTATGTTAAATCTATTGTTTTCGTTTGTGTCCCTTATACTGAGGGTATGTATATTGGTTCTCTGATTGGGATGTAGTAGATAGAACTTGCTCGTGGGTTTAACCCACTTTGTTGATATTTCAGGTTTCAGACAAGTTCCACTGCAAGGATAGAGTTTTAGGGTTAGTTGTGACAGACATCTACTCTCACCAGTCTCAGGGTAGGAATCTATTTTTTCTTTAGGAGTAAAACTATGAACTCATTTAGAGGTTTTGGTTTTAGATTTCAATTTAAGTGTTAAACTTTTGTTCTTTCTGGTTAAGGGGTCCTTGGGTTACGGGACTTCCAAATTGTACTACCAGAATTTAATTATTTAGTTATCAATTATTTCAATTCAATGGGATTTCTATTCAGCTTTTAGCAATTATTCTATTTCTGTCTTTTGCATCTATGCTTGTTGCTACCAGTTGTATGTATCTCCCAGGTTTTGTGTATGAGACTGGCCACCTCATGCGCGAAATTTTCTGGGGGGTATTTCATTTGGCCCAAAGCGGACAATATCATACCATGTGTTGGAGCGGGGTATTACAGTTGGTATCAGAGCTTGAACCCAGCCGGAAGTGTGCCGACGAGGACGTCGGGCCTCGTAGGGGGGTGGATTGTAGTAACCCTTGTGGACAGGTGTGAGTGGGCGGGTGCAAAGACAGACACTGGGCTGAGCTACCACACTGACAGGGTACAAGGTGCTCAATCCCACATCGCCTGGGTGTGGAGAAGGGGATGTGCTTATATGTAGTATTTTCTCTTCAAATGGTATGAGGCCTTTTGGGGTAAACCCCAAGAGCAAAACCGTGCGGGCTCTGGCCCAAAACGGACAATATCATACCATGTGTTGGAGCGGGGTATTACATGATGGGCATTTATCCTTAAAAGAAAATACATTCAAATAACTCAAACATCCATTATAGAAGTAATTTTTCAACTCAACCTCCATAATTCGAGGCATAATTTTACAACCAACACAATCACAAGGGAGACTTATCTTCACATGAAATTTAAAATCTAGGTGCATTTTAATCCTATAAAGTTACCTGAATTTTTCTAGAATTTTATGGAATTTTAAAATATTTTCTAAAAATAAAAGAATGTGAAAATTCAACTTTTAGATACTTTAAAAATTAATTTAACACCAAGGGAAACTCATTTCGAGATAAAAATTTACAACCAACTTTATTTAACCCCCAAAAAGTTACAGTAAAAATTTGGAAAATTTTGGAGTTATAAAAGTATTTTCTAAAATTACAGAAAGTGAAAAACCTAACTTTTGGACACTTTAAAAATCACTTGAACAATAAAGAAAGATTATTTTGAGTTAAAAATTTAAACCCAAGTGTATTTAGCCTCCAAAAGCTTACAGTAAAAAGTTTGGAATTTTTGGAAAATTTTAAGTATTTTCTAAAATTAAAGAAGCTGAAAAACCCAGTTTTTAGACACTTTAAAAATTAATTTAATGACAATGGTAAATCATTTCGACATAAAATTTAAACCCCAAGCTTCTTAAGCTCCTAGGAAGTTGACATAAAAGGTTGGGAATTTTTTGAATTATAAAATTATTTTTAAAAAATGATTTTTCCAAATTTTCAAGTTTTTCCAAAAATTTCAAAAATAAAAAATAAATACCAAAACAATTCGGAATGGGCAGCGCACGTGGGGGACACGTGCTGCTGAGTTGTCTTCCCCAAGCTCCATCAACAATGGCTCGAATTTGAAACCCCCAATTCATAAGTTCTAGGGTTCTTCGCAAAATTTAAAAATTCAAATTCAAATTTCTCACGATCTATTTTATTAAAGATTAAGGGTTGTTTTCTAGACAATCACAACATATATAGAAGGCTTACGAATTAACATCTTTTCCCATCCTAAATTCATGGATAAACAAATTCCTATATAATTTACACATACATGAAAATATATATATGCATATATTCTTACATATATATATCTATACTCCTATATAGAATTTAGCATAATAAATTCCCACGAAATTTATCCACAAGAAGCAACAAAACAAAATACAATTATATACAGATTTTCAATATAAACAAAATTCTTAAACCTAGACTATGCATACAGATTCAAAGGGGAAGAGAAGAATCAAACTTGTCTCTTTGACGAATTAACTTGTTCACCCGATCGTCATTCCCTTCTCTCTTTCGTTTACTCTCTTAGTTTTGTATGTAAAGCAACGGCAAAAACCCTAATTTCTTCTTTTTCCTTTTTGGCTTAATTATTATTCTATTATTGATTTTTCTAAAACTAAATAAAATAAATAATAATAATAATAATAACAACAATAATATAATTATAACCCTGACCCAACAATTTAAGCATATCCTTAGCTCAACCATTCCAGCCCAAATTCCTCCCTAACCCAAACCAAAGCATTTAATAGATTTAAATAAAACAACACATAATCAATAACAATTTACATAGAATGATAAAAAATAAACAGATAAATTTACATGAAATGGTTGGAATCTATAAAACATAAATAATTCACATAAAATAATAACAATCAAACTTATCAATTCACATGAAAAAATAAAATGCATATAAAGGAAAAGCAACTCACATAAAATGATAAAATATAGAGACAAGACATTTCACAAGAATTAATAATAAATAAAAAAAATATATATATATAAAGCAATTCAAATTCTTTAAAAAATAATTGACGTCCAAATTTTCGGGGTATTATAATATACATCTCTTAACATGTAATACATAACAATTCTCAATATGACAACTATAATTACAATGACAATAAGGTAGGGTAATAACATATATGATATTAGAATATTTACATGAATCTCTCCTCTAAATTATGTAAATGTTCTAACTATCTTTTCTAATAAAATTATAATTTATAATTTATATTTATTTAGCTGTGTCTATATCCTTATTCTATTTTTTAAAATTTGACATGTCACCGCATCTATACAGTATCATGTGTTTTTGGTATCCGTATCCGTTTTACATAGCCTGAGATAGATAGATGAAACTTTTATTGCTGCTTCTTTTACTTTCATGGCACATTGAAGTTGCAAAATTTCTGGCTTCCTTTCGGTTCGAATAGGAAACACGAATGGCTTTGAAGCCATTCAGATGGATTTTCTAGGTTTGAGTGACATTTATTTCAACCATTTGCAAGTATCTATTCTACTTTATTGTGACCTATTAATTAGCAGGGGCTTTGATGTATGTATTAGCAATTACTTTGTTTCCTCCCGTGGTTTCACTCTAAAGAACAGTTCTTCCCTTCACAACCACCATCTCTGTCAATTATGACATTATGCAAAGTTTCAAACTAAGTCTTCAAAAACAAAATTCAAAGCTTCAAACCAGAATAATGGAGATTAAACCCCGATTGCAAGTTTTCTTCTTCAAATCCCGATTCCATTTTCATCATTTTTATTCTAGTAATTGTTTGTTGATCTCTTTTGACATTAATTTATTTTACAAAAAGAAAAAAATTACACCCTTAACGTATTAGATTATTGAACCTATATCTGTTAATAACAAATCGCATATGAATTTATTCATAAAATATCCATCAACTTATTTGATTGAGTAATAACCTTATTAGATTCGAATCGGGTCAATTCTGATTTAATTCGAATCCGATCCACTAACAAATCTACCCACATGTTAGAAAATTTTTAATAAAATACATAAATAAATTAAATTATATATTAAAAAGTATTAAAGTTTAATATATTTAATATATTAAATAGTATGATGTATTTCTTTAAAATTTCATATTAATGTTTATCAAAGCATTATAAATAAAAAGGCAACAATTTAATTCCATCTTTACGTATCTCTGTTCATACACAGTTTATGTGTCTAGTCCTTTCGATCTACCTAGTTATCAATTCATCTTAATCATATTCAATGTGCATGTGATCATATGTTTCACTACTTTATGCGTTTATAAATATAGTTGATTGAGTTGGATCTTGAAACTGATTAGTGTTGTTTGTACCTACACGACGGATAGAACTATCGGCTTTAAGAGAACGTGTACCTTTCTATCAAGCCAGCTTTTCTTGAACCGAAAAACCTATTATTGATTTTAGTTATGTTTTATCTCTTGTGTTTTTATTTATTGTTACCGTATATTTTAGTTATTAGTATATATGCTGATTGTACATTCATACACAATGAGATTTGTTACAAGTGAACAATAAATTTTTTTGTGCTTTGGATCTACTGAGAGGAAATTGGGATAATGTAATATTTAGTATTTTTTTTCACAAGTATTCTGAAGATAAAATGAATCCAATAAATATACTTCTACACACATATATATAGTATATACACATCCTTGGATATGATTAGTGCACAAACTGATCTACATACCCATTATATACATGGACATGGACGTGCTATGCTTGACTAGGACATTCGCACCTTACTCTAGGCATGCCATAATTTTTTTATCAGTTATGTACTAAATTTTACCCAATAAATTATTAGTAAATTACTCTTAGCCTAATTATTCTCGGTTTAAAGTTTTTAAAAATATAGTAATTTACTTCTCTTGAATTTTGGTTGACTTTATTCCGTATACCTCTGATGTTAATTGAGCATCAATCCCGTTAAGTTCATCAAAACAAAAAATAAAAAATACCAAAACCACCCTCATATGTTTGATATTTGTAAGGCTTTTTTTTTTTAATTTGAAATTTCCTATAATTCCTAGTGCGCTCATGTTTCCAAACCACAAAAGAGCTAAATAGAATCCATAACTAACAAAGAACAAATTAACATATTTGTTTAAATAGTTTTGTTTAAAAGACTTTTTGTCTTTTAAAAATTAGAGAGAAGCTTATCCTCCTCCATGAAAGAGGGAAGGTTAGTTTTTTCCGTATGTACGTATGTGTGTGTGTATAAATGTAGACCAACACATATATATACTCGAACACCATTTCTACATGACTATGTAAGAATTTATGTAGAAATAAAAATATATACACACAACTCACTGGACACTGGAGAGGCAAAGGGTCGTCATTCACTGGTCAGATCTATCTTCCACAATCTCAGATATTTATGATGACTATTCTTTGGCTTGTCTCATAGGATCCAAAGAGAGAACGATCTTGACATATTATAGATGATAGAGAGAAGAGAAGCAAAGAGATGAGTCTTTTGGGGTTCAAAACTATGGACCAGAATTCTTGAGTTAAAAGCTTATATATATTGAATTATTATGAGCTTTTGACATGTGGCATATTATCCAAATCCAAAGCCAATAATTGCATGGGAAATGGGGACCTTTTTTTTTTTGGTGAACTGGGTAAGTTGTATATAGAAGTGAGAAAAAATTTACTGTGGAGTCTCAAAAGAGACAAAAACAAAGCCATTTTGGCAAACAAGTAGAGCTACTAAGAAACACAGAAACTTACAAAACCAATTTGGTAAGCAGGCTAATGAGGCATAATATCAATAAAACTCAACAACAGTCATTAGAAGCCTAAACACATAATAGGCTGCCAAAGGAGTAAGCAAAAGAAAAACCACAGTAAATCATATTCTGAATCAAAGCAAGAGGTCATCAGAAGTCATGGACCATCAGGCAACAACTTAAGATATAAAGTACACCCAGAGGTAAAACAGCAACATGAGAGTGAAGAAGCAACATTACCAATGAAACAACAAGAGCAGAAGCAACATCAGGATAAGCAAAGCAGGAGAATGATTATAAAGTATCACCATGATAAGCAAAGTATGAAAAACAGTATTAAGCAGCAACCAATCAATGTGCCAAATCAAAAGCAAAAGCAGCAACATGAGGCATCAAGAGTCCAAAACCCATTTCTGTCTAGGAACCATCCTATTACCAAGCCATAGTAAGATATGTAAATCTCAGTGGAACTCAATATTTTTAAGCAAAGCACCATTCACAAGCTTTGTATTAGAAGCAAGTCTGTTATTGATTGAGCTTTTGATCAGACCAATTGTAACAAGAGGAAGAGAAACTTTGTCATGAAAAGATCTAGCATTCCTCTCAAACCAAATGAAGTAAATGGAGCATGAGAAGATCAATTTGTGAACCAAAAACTTATTTGAATTATTGGGGCATAACTATAAATTAGAGCACCATTTAACAAGATCATCCCAGTAATTAGGCTTAATATAAAACCTTGCAACATGCTGGAAATGGCTCTAGATTGTGGCTGAGTAAGGGAAATGGAAAAATAGATGGTTGATGGACTCACCCTCAGGATTACAAAGGTAACATGCATTAGGAATGTGCAAATAAACATTTTCCTTTGAATCAAGTGTGCTCAGTCTCCCTTTTAGTGCAAGCCATGCAATAAAACTCATCTTAGGGATATGTAACAATGAGATCTAATGTGCCCAATGTACAAGAAGAAATTGAAGGTATGAGAAAAAGAGTATGAAGAGGGGGTCCAAATGACACTCCCCCTTTCAGAGGATGATGGTTGGATGGTGTTGATCTGAGACAAAATAAGGGGTTATCACATATTGGATTCAATGTAGGGATTAACCACTGATTATTGAAAATTAGGCTATCAACTTTGACCTGATGTCCAAATGAATAATTTTCTTATCAGTAAGGTTAAGTTGTGAGGTCAAAAGGCCATTTGGCAATGAATAATCAGCCCACATCATAATGTCAATGTCATTTCCAATCTCGTGTTTAATCAAACCACTAGCCATATCTCTCAACTTTAGAAGCTTCCTCCAAAAACCAGAAGTAAAAGCATAGGACTTGACAGTCCAAAAGCTTTTCAACTTTATGATGGAAGTGTGAACCCAAGTAGCCCAAAGACTCTCCTTTTTAAAAGCAAAATTTTTTTGAGAGTGCTAGTGTTTTACTGTTATATCTCAAATCATTTATTAATGTGAATTACGGCCAAGTTACCAACAATATACAATCACCTTTGGGATGGTGAAACTTTGATCGTCTACGTCAATCGAGAAGGTAAAATTGTACTATTAAATGCTGATGAATTTTAGGCACGCAATAGTGAGATGAGAACTTTTTTGGTTTCACGCACGGTTGAAATTCACCAAATGCACCGGATGCATTGTAGTTCTTCTCCTTCCTATGGTCTTAAAATTAGGTCACTTTTAGAATTTTACTTAATTAGGTGAGGCGGTGCAATAAAAGCCTTGATGCCACTAATATGCCACATGTCAAGACCTCTCTAATTCACTTGTGAGAGTTTTCAACTCAGAAGATCCGAGTCATAAAAGTATTAGGTTCAAAATGCTTTTTTGGGCCTGAGATGTTGCAGCATATGAGAGGATTTGTAGGCCTTGTATGTTCAATGCTCTATTCGGATCCTGAGCTAGGTTCACACCCCAACTCGTGAACATCTTTAATGAGGTCATAGCAGTAGATACTATCTTTAAAGATTAAGAAGAGGTATCAAATGATTTGTTTGTACTTTGGTAGTATTATTTGACATTATGAGAAAAGTTGAACAAAAAAAATTGGGGTTTATTTTTGACAAAAAGTTTTCTACTTCAAGGTTACAATGTGATGACTTTTGTTCATTAGTTAGCTATACGAGTTTTGCTTGCTTTGGGCCAAAATGGCCCTATGTTTCTGTACTGATCTTTGACCTTGGGTTTAAGCCCACTCTTGTATACATTAACTTCAAAAAAAAATTGAGTGCAACCAAAACATACAAGAAATGGGCCCAGCAACTATGCAAAACAAAACCACCAAGGACTCCTCCAAAACTTGGGAGAAAGCAAGTTGCTTTTCTCTTTCTGTATCTTCTTCTGCAAATGCTTTTGAATGTCATACTTTCTCAAATTTTAAATCAAATTATGCTTTTTCTGGTTTATTCTTTGCAAGACAAATAAAAAACCAGAAGCTGATTTACTTGCAATCATTTCTAAGCATAGGAGCAAAGGAAAAGAGCAGTTTGATTCTATAAGTGTCGTGCTTTTTCATTTGTTAGATGGTATGATCCCTCCTCCTCTTCAAAAGGAAGGTTGAGTGTTCAAACTCTGCTATAGGCAATTTTGTAGGTTTGTGTTTGCTTCAAGTTTTGGACTTTATGAATTCATGTTTTAATTATTGGAAGACGATATTTGGACTCCACTTTTCTACGTTTGCACTCTCATATTAAAAGAAATGACACTTCTTACATTAACTTTACAAGTCAATGATTATATTTTTTCAACTTACACAAATACTCTTTCAGATATCTTCCTCTATGTCTCCAACGTTTAATATTTTTTAGTCTCTTTGTATAATAAAAAAAATCCAAAAAAAGTTATTCTTTATGATAGAACCCTCTCAAAAAAAATGTTATCTATGTTGAATAAAATTATCTCTTTTGACAAGACAAAAAAAAAAGTTATATCTGTTGAATAAATTATCTATTTTTCCAAGAACCAACCAATGGCGGAAAAAAAAAAAGTTATCTCTATTAATAAATGATCTCTTTTGACATAAACAAAATTACACTACGCGAAAAAAAAACCCAAAAAAAAAATTATATTTGTTGAATAAAATATCTCCTTTGACAGAACTGAAAAAAAGTATGATATGCCAAAAAAAATAAATAAAGGAGGGACCCAACAAAAAATTATTTCTGTTGAATAAATTTTCTCTTTTGACAGGACCCAAAACAAAATGTATCCAAAAAAATTATCTATGTTGACTAAAATATCTTTTTTGACAGTGCCCAAAAAAAAAAAGTTATCTTTATTGATTAAATTCTCTCTTTTGACAAGACCTAAAAAAAAGTTTTCTCTTTTGAAAAAATAAAAAAAAAGAAGTACCTTAAAAAATAATGTCCGAAGAAAAAGAGGTAAAAAGAGTTCAAGTTTATAGTATAAAGGATAATTTTGGTATTACAAAATAAGGGATGATGTATTTATGAGTTTAGGGACATTATTGTCATTTTATTTATAAAAAATAAGGACAAGTGAAGCGTAACGTACAAAATTTCAGTTTGACTATCGCTCCCTAATTATTTTGTTTAAAATTTCCTACGAAATTCGTGGTCCGTAAAAATTTGTCCCCATTGTACAGATGCATTGCTATTGGAATGTCCCACACTCCCAGTTCACACATGCTTCTTTTACTGAACAAAATGATCTATTGCGTTGTAGTGTACAAAAAGTATCCAGGAGTGTGGTCCTGCTATGTTCATCAACCCCTACCTGACTTGAGCCAATGCTCTCTCTCACACTAGAGAAGTGATTTGAGATGTAAAAAATTTCTTAGGATTTGAGATCAAAATACCTTGAACCTATTTATACAAGCCAAATCGGTATAGGAATACAATTATGCTTATGATAGGCAGTATAAGATAGACTTGTTTTATACAGCAGTGATATATATAGAATTGAAATCCTTGTTTGAATCAGATGCTTCATCTGTCCTGCATGTTGATCACATTCCTTTGTGGTCCTCTAACCCACCAACACTCTTTCCAGCATCCTCATAATTTCATTCATGGCCCACCAAATGGACAAACATGGTTATGATAAGGAACCAATTAAACCCAAATGTACCTATTTTAATAGCTACCACATTTTCTTAATGCAGCAATGTGACAAACCTTATATTTAACTTTATAATAGTTATAATAACTTCATTGTTTAAATTTTTTCACATAAAGGCTATTATAACTATTACAATATATATATATATATATATATGTGTATATATATATATATATTCAATGGTTCCGGTTTTAGTTCCGGTTCTAAGGCTTGGAACCGGAATTGTAGTGAACTGTTCATAAAATTTGGAGCCGGAACCGGAACCGTAGTGAATAATTCGATTCAGTCCAGCTATAGTTCTTTATAGTTCCACCGCTTCTTTGTGCACCCCTACCAACAAAACAAAATATATATAATTATAAAAAAGTTGAAAGTTTTCTAATTTGTATGGAGTGAGAAGAGGAATTTGGAGGGCATACTATTGCTCTTGAACTTCTTATGATACTACTTTCTTTTTTATTTTTTTGATTTCTATTTTCCTTTCAACACTGAAAATGAATGAATGATATGAGTACAAAATACCATTCTTGTTTCTTGGACAAGGAGATGGTTATGACTTCTTTGTTTTTTTTCCTCAAATAAAGTTTTTTTTTTTTTTAGAATGGGTACACCTAAGTAACTATTTCTTATTATCAAGTATATTAGTAATTATTCATATTGTACCCAATATTTTTTTCTCAAGGCAATAGATGTTCTTTAATTCTGTCTACACTTGATAATTCTAATACTTTGATCGTTGTATCAAGTAATAGTCTTTTATAATTTTTTTTTCTTTTCATTTTCTCACTTTTAGTTTCAATTTTTAATTAAAATAATATAATCAATATTTTAGATAAAAAAAGAAAAAAAAGTTTTTTATTTTAATAAACATGAACACTAAAATATCATTTTGGTGTTTAGGATTTGAAGACTTAGGTACAGTGTTATTTTAAAAGCGTTTTGACAATTTATGAACAAAACTAAAATTATCAAACATGTTTATTTTAAAATTTTGTTTTTATAAATAATAAACACGGAAGATAAATGGTTACCAAATGGATCTTTAATTAAATTTTAGTTTTTGTAGAGTTGAACTCAGCCCACACAATAATTATAATTATAAGTATAATTATAATTAAAATTATAAGATGCCTTAACAAACCACTGGCGTATAAAGTAGTCTTTGATAGATTGAAGACTTTCTGCCACTAAAAGAACATGAATGGAGTCATTTATTATTTTATTTGTTATATTTAATTAAATTGTAGGGTTAATTGCAATACTCTCTTGACAAGACGTAGGAGGAGGAAATCGAGAAGGTTAACTTTAGGGTTTGGATCCATAAGAATGATCTCTAGAGAGAGAAAATGGTGAAGGTTGTAACAATAATTTAGATTTGTTCAGCGATTATTTGCTTTGCTTTGCTAGTTTAGTGATAGTTGGAGAGGGTTGAATCCAATTAATCCTAAATTGTAAGTCAGTTTCTTCCACTAAATAGGACAGGATTGGAGTCAATTCAATGGAATTATTTTATTTGTTATATTAATTAATAAAAAAATAAATAAAATAAGATAATCTAGGCAGTTCTCTATGTCCTACAATTATTTATATTTGTTTTTAACGAGCAAATCACCGTCATTTTTTACGAGCAGCGTGAAGAAACGTAGAAATTCATATTCTGGCACGTCATCCTTATCAATGTTGCTTGATTTGATTAATAAAGCACTTGAAAGCATTAATATACGTAATTAGGTGGGATTATTTTATTTGTTATATTAATAAATAAATAAATAAAATAAGATAATAAAGCACTTGGAAGCATTCATATATATTTTTTATTTATTTGTAATTATTAAATACTATGAAAAGTAAAATAATACCATTAATTGACTCCAATCTTGTCCTTTTCAGTGGGAAACTGACTACAACTATACCACAAATATAATTGATAACAAATACAGTAAGTAATACCATTCAATTGACTCCGTTCTTAGTAGCACAAGTCTTCAATTAAAGACTATCTAAAGCGCCACTGATTTGTTAAGACATGTCTTGCTTGACCTTGCTACAACTATACAACAACTAAAATTTAACAAATTGTAACAAAATATATATATATATATATATATATATATATATATATATATATATATATATTAACTTGGCAAGAAATCCACCCACCCACTATGTTCCTATGTGACCTAAAACTCTTAAACTTTTCGTTTGGAAGATCAAAAAGTATTACTAGACTACAATCTTTGAACGTAATAAATAAAATATTAAATTTATTAATTGCAAATAAATAGAGTTTGAGATCCTATTTTACGGATCCGGCTTCCGGCTCCTCTAAGTTTGGGAAGGTAGGTTATCGAATAAATTGACATGCCTGAATTTGACATCCAAAAGTGGCACAATGTGGCAGTCACTTTGGCGCCTGCAAGAAGGAGAATAATGGGGCAACAATGTATGATGTGGGTATTGTTCAGGATTATATATATATATATATAGCATTACAATTTATTAAACAATATATAAAAAAATTACATATAATAAAATGACATTTAGAAATTAAATTTTACAACAGGATACACTTGACAAAGTACATACTTAACATCTATAATTATGAAATTAACAATACAATGATTTGAGTACATCATGAACTCACACTCAAGATATTACTGTATGATATTTGATTACAAGAACAAATAAAATAAACAAGTATTATCAATAAAAGATTAGAGATGGATAGAGCTAGCCAAACAAGAGGTGAGGCATGCAATGCATCTAAAAGAAAGACCGTCCTCCCTATCGTGCAGGTGTAACCGGATCACTAGTCCTTCAAGATATAATACTCAAACTCACAACAACTCTCCTATGAGACCATGTCTACAAGGAGAAAATAAACTAAGTTTGAAGGATTGAAAGATGCCCGAAGAAAACTCGAAATAAAAATGTAGATAGTATAATTAAATTTTATAAAAACTTAATAGAAAGGAAAATAGGTGTAAGAGAGAAGTATGATTATCAATGTGTTTAAATTTTCGAAGACTAGTAAGCCTTGTTAATAGTGATGAAAATTGTATTGAAACTGTATATTTAATTGATTAAATGAACAGTATATAAATCTTATTTATAGGCAAGGGTTAGGGGTTGTTGAGTGCTATGCAAGTAAACATACAAGGCAACTGGGTTGGTGAGTCTCATACAAGGTAGGTGAGTGTAGTGTAAGGAACGAATCTAGTCCTAGCGTGTGTTTAGATAAATATAACATATGTAAAATATAAATCACACACAATAGCATCCCCTGTCAAAATCAAGATGAAAATTAAATCCTGAAGACGTCTTGGTGGATGTGATTTGGTGGGTGTAGTAATGCGCGATGGCGGAGCTCTGAAGATCCGACACATTAAGGCGCACGGAAGCGCGTTACAACTTCTAAAGGTGCATGGGAGTGAGATGGAGGCGCGTGGAAGCATGTGATGATTTCTAAAAGTGCATGGAAATGTAGTAGTGGCGCAAGGAAGTGTGGTGGCCAATCACAAATGCATGTGATTACCATATGAGGCACACAGAAATGTTTTTGGTCAATCACAGATGAGTGTGATTTCCACTGGTGGATGCACGAAAGTGTGTTGGTTAATTATGGAGGCGTCTGATTACCATTGGAGGGAGCAAAGAAACGCGATGGCCAATCATGGAGGTGTGTGATTACCACTAGAGGCGCACAGAAGCATGGTGTCCAATCACAGAGGCGTGTGATTATCACTGGAGGTGCACGAAAGCGCGGTGGCCAATCACGGAGGCTTCTGATTACCACTAGAGGCATATAAAAGCGTGGTAGCTAATCACAGAGGCGTGTGATTACCACTGAAGGTGTACAGAAGCGCGATGGCAGATCTATGAATATACGGCACATTAAGGTTCGTGGAAACGCATGATTATTCGAGGCACATAGAAACGCGGCAGATCGTTGAAGATCTGGCACATTGAGACGTGGTGATCAATTACGGAGTTGTGTGATTACCAATGGAGGAGTAAGGAAGTGCGGTGGGCAATCACAGAATCATGTGAATACCATTTAAGGGGATATGGTTGATTAATGGTAATATTTGCACAATGATTTTGACTTAACCACGCGGGGATGAAGTCATTGGTGTCATCCCCAACGGTAACGACAATGGACTGAGAAAGTTTTACTAAGGATCGATTAACTCTGATAACATATTAAGAATAATGAAAATGATATTGAAAATGTATATTGAATTGATTAAATGAATTTTACATAAATCTTATTTATAGGTAAGGGTTAAGGGTTGGTGAGTGCTATGCAAGTAAATATATAAGGCAGATAGGTTGGTGAGTGTAATACAAGGTAGGTGAGTATAATATAAGGAACGAATCTAGTTCTAGCGTGTGTCTAGATAAATATAACATGTATAAAATATAACTCACACACATTAACAACCCTTTTATAGAGTTATAGTGTCTACCACATTAAACACGTGGGCTAAGTTAAGGGCAATAAAAGAGTGCTCATATAGGCTTGATTAAAGGCCAATAGAAGGTTCATTGTCTTTCAATGAAAAATATATTCACATGTGAGTTAAATTAATGGAGGATAAAATTAGGCCAAACATATAGAAATCAAATGGGACAAAATACTTGGATTAGACTAAAGGTTTTAAAAACTTTTACTCAACAATTCCCACCAAAGGTTTTATATTTATAAACCTTTAAAATAAATAAAATATTTATATTTATACACAAATAAAAAAATAAGGCATCAATATACTTTGCAATGGGTTTAAGTGCTTTTTGGGCTTGAACCTACACTTAGTTTTGACAGTCTTTATTTGAGAGTAATGAGTGATAAAGTCTTGAACCCATTCTCCTATTCCACGCTTCAACATAAAACACACACAATATCAACGATAGAATTAGTTTGTGGGGTAGCACTATTATGGTCATGCGCTTATATCTTGATTCTCATGACAATTACTATAGAACAACCCAATTTTTATAGTTGCGGCCTCACGACGGCTCTCACTTAGGTGAATCGTCCAAAGGCATATGTGATATATTGTCACGCCCCAAATTCGAAGACTCAGATTCATGATAAACAAAGAAAATTCTTAAGAGATAATTAATTCATCATAACTTCAAATTTAACAAATATCAATTCATCAATCAATAATATTCTCATATGTTAGTACAAAATTGAACTTCAACTACATTGGTCTTATTCATCAATGAACCAACTACGCTATAAAAACATCACTACTATATTCACAAAATTTTATACAATAATGAATCAACTTTACTCCATGAATACAGTTATACATTCATAATTTCATACATACATCCATCACCTTCGTCCATAAATGTATACTCATACATAGAAGTCTAACATTTAATAAATTCTATACAAGTTGAAACTAGAACAATAATCATATGAGAACACCTAAGAACCATATACATTTCAATATGGTCAAAACATCAATGATAAGTCCCATTTTCATGGTAAGCTCAAGTGTAATACCCCACTCCAACACATGGTATGATATTGTCCGCTTTGAGCCTAAGCCCTCACGGTTTTGCTCTTGAATTTTACCCCAAAAGGTTTCATACCATTTGAAGAGAACATACTATATATAAGCACATCCCCTTTTCCACACCAAGGTAATGTGGGATTAGGCACCCTGTACCCTGTCAGTGTGGTAGCTCAGCTTAGTGTCTGTTTTCGCACCCGCCCACTCACACTCGTTCACAAGGGTTATTACAATCCACCCCCCTACGAGGCCCGACGTCCTCGTCGACACATTTTCGGCTGGGTTTAGACTCTGATACCAACTGTAATACCCCACTCCAACACATGGTATGATATTATCCACTTTGGGCCTAAGCCCGCACGGTTTTGCTCTTGGATTTTACCCCAAAAGGTCTCATACCATTTGAAGAGAACATACAACATATAAGCACATCCCTTTTTTCACACCCAAATGATGTGGGATTGGGCACCCTATACCCTGTTAGTGTGGTAGCTCAGCCCAGTGTCTGTCTTCGCACCCGCCCACTCACACCCGTCCACAAGGGTTACTACATCAAACGCTGCCTACTGTGAGATATTTCGTTATAATGTTGGTGAATTTTTGTGTCAAAACATGTTAATTGAGTTGTAATTTTTGATTTGATCTGTCATATCGATCTTCAGAGCTGAATGGGAAGTGTCTTTGAGCCGTCGAATTAGATAAGGGCATCACTTACTACAAGGATGTGAGTGAGGACACTATATTTGAAGTTTGAAAGGTTTAAGACATAGAAAACTAAGCATTCAATGATAAATATATTTTTCTCAAGGATCGACCGGTCCAACTTATTCTGAACCGTTCTAACTTTTTTTTTTTTTTTTTGAGAAACTTCAAAACCTACGAAGACCAACTGGTCCAACTTAGTTAACAAGAAGTCCAACTGGTCCAACTAATTCCAGACTAATCCAACTTTGCTGATATATGCCATAATTTTCATTTTAATCCTATTTTTGTTTACATATTGTTACCCAATAATTGACCCTATAAGGGGGTTGAATAGGGTCTATGGCAAACGATGAAACTTTTTCGATTTAGCTTATTTTGACAAAAATTAGCTTGAATGGACTTTTGTTAAACACTTAGTGAACTTATGTATTCAACAAGTGGGAATGAGAATACTCTATCTATTATAAACTTAAATGATCTAGTGGTTACAACAAATATAAGTGTTCATGTAAGTGCAACATTTCATGTTTGTAGTGTGTGAAATGTTGAATGCGCATTTTATCATACAAATGATATGCAAATTGATTAACAAAAAGATAATCAAATAAATACTCAATCAATTAACAATTTAATCAATTCCACAACTAAACCAATATACTCCAAGCATTCATCTCATCCTCTTCATATGAATTAAAACATATAAACTTATAGCATTCATGTATAAAGTATATGGAATTTAAATAAATGAAATGCTATCAAATAAAGAAGTTTAAGGATAAGGAAATGCAAATCAAGTGACACCATAATTTTTACATGGTTCGACCCCTCTTGCCTACGTCCATGCCTCCATAACACTTCTTGAGATTTCTATTATAGAGCTTTTCTTAAGGGTGAAAAGCAAACCGTACAATTGTCAAATGGACCACTTAGGCTTCTTTGCTCCGTGAACACCTCACCGAGACATTTTGCCAAACTCATGACTTGGGCTTTCTTGCTCAATGAAAACCTCACCAAAATTTCTTTGCCAAGCTCATGACTTAGGCTTCTTTGCCAAGTGCACCACTTGGTCTTCCTCTCAAATAGGATAAAAAAGAGTTTAGGTACAATAGAGAATATCCCTAAATGAATAGATACACAAATGATAGTTCAGTGGAGAATATCCCTCAATGGATAGATACTCAAATTATAACTCACATACCTAAAGTTAGTAATGAAATACTCAATTGAAAGTTCTTCACTAGGATTTTGCCACTATGAATGATATGCAAGTGTTTGGCTCAATAGCAGTGACTACCAATAGATGAATGATATGGAGATTTAAGCTCTAAGGTAATATCTACCAACAATATATGATTTTGGAGTGTTATGGTAGTCTCTCTCACATGTATAATTTATATACAAGGTGTATTTATAGTCCAAGAACGAAGGCTAATGATTTGGAAGTGGTTGGAAAATATTAAATGTAAAAACTAGCCATTGGACACAAAATCCAATAGTATCAGTTGGCTGATGAATTCATCAACTAACTGATGACACTGTTCCAGTCGACTGAAGGTACTTTTTGGCTGGTTGAAACAATGTTTTAGCTTCCCTTGATGTGCATGCCCTACTGGAATGAATTCCAACCTCTATTAGCTGGCTGATAGGTTCAATTAGGAGACCAAAAATCCTCTACCAGCTGGCTGATGGGCTCTATCATGCGACCAAAAGTTCTCACGTCAAA
The DNA here is from genome assembly GCA_026545225.1 of Cornus controversa. Classification (NCBI taxonomy): domain Eukaryota; kingdom Viridiplantae; phylum Streptophyta; class Magnoliopsida; order Cornales; family Cornaceae; genus Cornus; species Cornus controversa. The sequence continues at coordinate 26,017,867 of CM048852.1, forward strand.
ACTATTTTCAAACTCAACTAGTTTCTCCTGCACAGTGCATTAATACATTTCACATTACATACTTATTTTACATTAAAAATATTTAAGTAAATAGAAATATAAACATTTATTTCTAGGGCAGCAAAGTGGTTGTGCATAGCAGGCTGCACGCACGCGCTGCCCTAGGGTAGCAGCTGCACGGGGGTGTAGGTTGAGGTTGCTCCACTGCGACATGTGTGTGGCTCTGCCCTAGGGTAGAGGCCATGTGTATGTGCAGGGTGAGTCTCGCTATAGCGGTGCGTGTGCGGCGCTGCCCAAGGGTAGCGGTTGCACAGCCGCGACGCGCACGTATCTCTACCTTAGGGTAGAGGCCATGCACACGCACAAGGCGAGCTACACCATGGTAGCGCACGCGCGGCTTGTGTACACTCGCATAGGGCAACCTGCACTGCTGTGATGCAGGTACAGTGCTGCCCTAGGGCAGCAACTGCGTGCACGCGCATATAGACGCACCATGGCAGCGCACGTTGTACTATCTTAGGGTAGCATATACGTATGCGCGCGCGCATGGTGTGTCACTATGCTATATGATGCATGGGTTACCTCTGGATGATTCCCATGCATGCATATCCATGGGTTGTGCAGTTCGGCTCTTATGCATAAATGGTTTGACTTTCTTATACTTGTTAGTGGGCTTGGTGATGATTTCTCTGAAACTAAGGAGCAAGTCATATAGGGTGTTGACCAGAAATAGAATTTTTTTTTGTTATATTTCTTTTATAGAAATGTTTTTTCCATGAATTTTGTTCGTTATTTGCTTATGGTTATATATGCAATTAGATGTATGAATGTTTGACAAAGGTAGTTACATGAATTGGGACCCATGAATATAATTTTGTATTAATATGATGATTGCCAAATTATGAGAAAATCATAGACTTTAAAATTTTCTTAAAGATAATTAGAGATTTGCTTTGAAAAAATATTGAAATTTTTTTTTTTTGATAAAACCCTCCAAAGTTTGAAATTGGTAAAGTCTAAATTTGCTCATAATAGGGCAAAAGATTTATATTAATTATCATATGTGATCGGTGTTGAATGTTACGCATTCTACCCTCTTAAATTGCATATTTTATTCTCTTAATAATAATTTATTTGTGATTTTACTTTACTTTTGTATTTTGTCTTTTCAGGACCTTAATGATTATTTCAGTTAAAACCATGATTTTTGGGCTTTTAAAGATGACATTCAAGAGGGTTAGATGAAGCCTATATCAAATGGATCCATTCAACTCCATATTTTAACTCAAAATAACTCAAGAAAGTAGCCCAAGAGAATTATAACTGCTTAAGGAGATTCTGGGTTGAAGTCCAATTCTGTGCGTAATTCAGTCTTAATCCCGTTTTGAAAAATATTCTGAAAGTCTTATTTCCGAGTATCAATTCGACTTGATTTTCGCTTAGGTTGAACGAAATTCAATTATGGAGATATTTGTATTTCATAAAAATTTCTTGAATCGCACTAACTCAAGATAAAAATTGGACTTCAATTCAGAGAAAATATTCTAACAAATTTTCTCCTGAACACTTTCCTATTTTCTTTTACTTGGAGAACACCCTAGAGGACCTCTATATAAGAGAAAGAGATGAGTAGGGTTGGGGAGGAGAAAACAAGTGGAGGCTAGGGCAGAGAAGATAGAGACAATCCGGGTTTTATTTATTTTATTTCATTATGTCTTTTATTTATTTGTTATCTTCTTCTACTATGTGTAACTAAACTCCTCAACTAGAGTGAGGAGGAAACCTCCATTAATGAAGTGAAGTTGTTTTGTTCATTAATTGATTCCTATGTGTATGATTTAAATGTTTATGATTTTCGCATCTTATGATTAATTATTTTATAGTTCTTTCACCATCTATATCATGTATATGTGGTAGTTAGAAAATATTTTAATTAATCTAAGCTTGGGTTTGTATTTCTTAAAAGCGATAATTTTTTATCTTATGTTTTTCATTAAATTGGATTCATAAGATGCTTAGAATTCAATACAAGAAATTAGACTTTTTACGACGGGCAAAAAAGACTTTTACGGCGGTTTTGGCCCGTCGTGGTATCCGGTGTCGTAGTTGTTGAAGGACTTTCTTTCACGGGATTAGCCTATGGTAGAAAGTAGTATTATTTTTAACCATGGCCCAGCCTATGGTAGAAAGTATCCCTTTTCTACAATGTGCTCAGACCGTGATAAAAAGTGTACCTTCTAACAGGGTTTAGCCCGCTGTAGAAAGTGTATTTTTAAAAATATATATATATTTGTCTTCTTATACATTTTTTCCAACCAAACTCCACCTAATGCCTGCATAACCAAGATCACTCACCAAGCCTCACAATCAAATAACACAAATTTACACACTTCAATCTCAATCTGCCATGGTCCGTAGAATCCATACAAAAATTCAACTTAACTTTATATAAATAAAGAATTCATCCACAACCTAAAATAATAAGAAATATATATGTAAGCATATATGTCATACTTAAATACATAATAAATTGAAATCAGTAAGCAAAAGAGGGGAGGGAAAGAAAATAAAATTTTTCTTTGTTTCATGGAACCTTACATTTAGGTTTGAACATTTATTAAATACTCAAAAGTGAATTAATCATGTTTTCGGATGGTAACATTTGAAATTTAGAATTGAGTAAGTATCACAGATCTTTCTAAAGAGACTACAGTATAATGCAAAGCAGAAGATGCAGGCAAATAGTGAGAATAAAAACAAAATACTAAAAATGACATTGGAAATAATAATTTTCTCATTAAAACAAATAAAATACCATTAACTATTAATTGTGATACACTTGTTAAAAAAAAAACTATTAGATCATACCTCAATCAATTTCACACTAATATGGCAGCAACTATTCAATGACAAACTCAGAGATCAAATGGATAACATACAAATGTAGCCTATATCTTTAACTCAATTTAGCAGACAATAATAATATGCAATTTCTAGAAATGATTACCATGAGACCAACCTCAGTTGGGTCAACTTAAAAATACTAGAATAATATTGATAGTAGAATTACTTAAATGAGGCAGCATAAGTCAACAAAATTAGCGGCAAGTATACAATTCAGAGTGCAGGTGCCTGCAAGGTTTAAGGTAAGCGAAACTAGTTCAAATGTATCTAATTTTATTGATTGAAAACTATTATGACTGATCAAAACTTTTCTAAGTGTTCAAAGGCAGCACATAAGTTTTCTACACGGTGGGTTTATGGTTTAAAAATAGAAAAAAAAACTCTCCTAAATTTCATGTATTTCAATGCACACATTGGCTAGTTAGTTCTCGAATCATATGTAGGACAATATATAATTTTCTAGTTGATATAACACTCGAAACCCCACAAAGAGTTGTTATGAGTTTTGAACATGTTAGACAGCAATAATGACAATTCAAAGCATAATCTGTTGCAAGCACAAACATCTATCTTGTTCAAATATCACACTAACCAATGAAAGTAAATCAGTTGCACAAGAAAGCCTATGCAAAGGTAAATGTCACAAATTTAATTCCAAAGATTAGATTTGTTAAACTGTCAAGAATTTAAACACCAGCAACCAGAGCATTGATTCAGTTTAATGTACTATATGATGACTAATCATCATCCCATTAAGTTCTCCTCAACAATAAGAGCTAGCACCTCTGCCAATTAATGCAAAATCATAATATTCCACTGTTTGAGACCTAAGAGATGCTTACAATATATATATATATATATATATATATATATATATATATTAAATCATAGGAAAAACATAACTAGCCAAATTCATTTCTAGAACATCAATTACAAGCCAACGATATAATGTAAACCGTAGAATCAAATGAAGGCAGCAACTGTATTTAAGAAAAGCTTACAACTAAATCATTTAATGGTGCTGAGAATGATATATTAGACAGAATTTACAACATATTTAGATTCAGATCAAGTACTATAGGCTTTCTAACTTTAAACAATAGAAAGGTGCAAAACTAGATACAATTAAAATAACTCAGAGGTAAGGTTTGTACACACAAATTTTGTGCCTGAAAATCTAGGAATGAAAGTCAGTGACAAATAAAAAATTTTATTTATTTAAGAAAAAGGGGTACAATCCTCTATGAATCTTTACAAATGAAAGATAAAGTCCTCTGATTCGATCTCCTTGGTAATCTAGCTTCAAGGGTTGCTAGAACTTGATCTTCAATTAGATTAAACCTTTGGTGAAGAACGGCACGTGGATGATGTGCTTGTTGTTCTTCTCCTTCAGGGTTTAGCTGCTTTGGAGCTTTGAGTGAAGACTTCTACACAGAGTTTCAGCTTTTTTTTTTTCTAAGAATCTTCTGGTCCTCCCTTTTCTCCCACCTCTGGACCTTTATTTATAGGTTCACCGAAGGGGTAAATTTGTAACTTTATTTTCTTTTGATAATTATTCTATAATTATCTTTTATGATAATTTTGATAATTATCCAATATATATATAATAATTATCTTTGTTGATAATTACATATATATATATATATTTAATTATCCAGACCTATTTTCAAGTAGGCTTGGATTTCTCACACAATTTAGACCAACCCATAACTCATTTATTTGTAGTGGGCTTGATCTTTAAAATATCTGACTCATTGAGCCACATTTCAAAGTGGGCTAAACTGAAGATAAGCCCAAATTATATTTTGGGTCTATCGTGTAATTTTTTAATGTTTACAAATTGCCCCCACTTCAAGTCTCGCGCCATGCTGAGTTTGTCACATATTTAAAGTGGGACTTGAAGTATTTAAATTTCATAATTTTTTTATTTATTTTTTATTTTGTGAAAATCCAACTACAAAAAGGATGTCTTCTTTGTCAAGTTGGATCAAAGACTTGAGGATCCTATTATAAATAGGATTTTTTTTTCTTGTCTAACTGGAATTGAAGACTTGAGGATCCTGTTATAAATAGGATTTTTTTTCCTTGTCGAAGTGAAATTGAACACTTAAGGATCCTATTGCAAATAGGATTTTTTTTTCTTGTCCAACTGGAATTGAAGCCTTGAAAATTCAATGGCAAATAGGATTAATCCACATATATATATATATATATATATGTAACATAAGCTTGAGACTTTTCACATCAGAGATAATTGAGAGAAATCCACCCAACTCAGCAACGGTAAGTTTTTTTTTTTCACGCAAGTGATTGCTTAGTTTCCCCCTTTTTTTTCACTTTTTTTTATTCTCTTCGTCTTCTTGCTCAACTATTTCCTCTTTCTTCTTGCTTGTCTTCTTTTGCTCGCCACTTGCTATTCACATACAGTTACAAAAAATTTTTTTTTACCGTCTCCCTCTTATTGTATACAGATATGTCATGAACCCTCACTATTTGGCTCATATATACACGGCCTTCAATACCTTTTTTTTTTCTTCTTTTCTTTCTCTCTTTTTTTTTCTTCCATGTCATGAACCATCACTGTTTTCTCATATACACACACTGGGCCTTCATTGCCTTCAACACCTTCTTCTTTCTCTTATTTTTTTTTCTCTCTTTCCCGTCACTGTTTTTTTTTTCTTTTTCCTTCTTTTTCTTCTTTCTTTTCCCCTTCTCTTCTTTCTCCAGCCGCCACCCTTTTTTTTTTTTTCTTCTTTATTTTCTTCTTCTCTCTTCTCTTATTTCTCCAGCTGCCACCCCTTCTTCTTTTTCTTTTTTTCTTCTTCTCTTCTTTCTTCTTCTTTCTCCAGCATGGAAAATTTTTTCCTCTTTTTTTTTTCTCTTTTCCTTTGATGTGTAAAACAAAAAAAATAAAGTTTCTTTTTTGTTGCTTGGAAGATTTGAACACAAGATCTCATGAGAAGACCTTATAGCACCACACCATTTCTGCTACACAATTTTTTTGTATTATAAACCCTTGGAATATAATATAACAAACAACTGCACTTCGAAAAGCACACTTTTTTTTAACAACTTTGCCTTTCATGATCACAATTAACCAACTTTTTTTTTCAGATCAGTTTCTACTTGTGGGCTTCGCTCAAGTTTTGTATTGCCTCTGGAATATCGTATAGATCCATTGAACTCACTGAAGAAGACAACTTTACATGAGTCACTCAACTATTCTTTTGCAAGCTTCAAATTTTTTTTTTCAATTCTTGCAGGTCAAATCGTCTTTCTTAAAATATGGAGTTCCAGACGCCATTCATTAGTCCCTTCGGGTCCCTTAATGCACTTCGGTGTCACTTTTATTGTCCCTTCGGGGTCCCTTAGTGCACTTCGGTGTCACTTTTTCGTCCCTTCAGGGTCCCTTAGTGCACTTCGGTGTCACTTTTATTATCCCTTTGGAGTCCCTTAGTGCACTTCGGTGTCACTTTTTTGTCCCTTCGGGATCCCATAGTACACCTCGATGTCACTTTTATTATCCCTTCGGGTCCCTTAGTGCACTTCGATGTCACTTTTTCGTCCCTTCAGGGTCAAGCCAAGTCACCACGATATAGCAAATATCGTCAATATCTCGGCGGCAGGTCAGGTCACCCAACTCTTCTCTTGTCAGCTTAAATTTTTTTTTTTGTAAAGATACTTTATACTCATATCAAGGAGTGGTTATTTTTTTTTATGCAGACAGTTTATACTCGTGTCATGAGTGTTTTTTTTTGGTAGATAGTTTATACTCGTGTTAAGGAGTATCATCTTATTTTTTTGGTAGACAGTTTATACTCGTGTTAAGTAATGTCATCTTTTTTTTTTGGTAGACAGTTTATACTCATGTCAAGGAGTGTCATTTTTTTTTTTTAGACAGTTTATACTCGTGTCAAGGAGTGTCATCTCTTTTTTTTTGTTAGACAGTTTATACTCGTGTTAAGGAGTGTCATCTTTTTTTAGTAGACAGTTTATACTCATGTTAATGAGTGTCAACTTTATTTGGTAGACAGTTTATACTCGTGTCAAGGAGTACCCTTTTTTTTTTTTTGTAAACAGTTTATACTCATGTCATAGAGTATCATCGATAGTTTAGGCTCGTATCGGGGAGCACTTTTAGTTTTAATTAGTCTTTAGCTTTGCAAGACTCAGAAGATAGTCCAAGCTTGTGTTGAAAGGTGTGAATCAGCTCGGCGTTAATTTGAAGATTTTATTTTTACTTTGTTTCTTCATTATACTCTTCTTGTACTTGAGAAGAAACATCTTTTTAAACTTGTCTCCCCACCCAGAAGGAGAATGTATTTCATTCATCGTGGTCTATGTAGGAGAATTGAACCTCACTTAGTATGCTTTGATGCCGTTACAAGATTCGATCCAGATAGCATCTTTGGATTTTGGTCCCCACACTTTTCCTTCCTCTAGTCTTTTGATTTTTTGAGCCTCTTGTTCCATCTGGGATTGTAGACGATTTTGTTCTTGTTCCTCATTTTGTAATTTCAAACTCTTATCTTGGTGCTTGTTGACGACATATTGGGAAGAAATTTCTTGAGCTGACATTTGTATATTTCCAGACACTGATTCTTGTGAGATCTCTTTATAATCATTCCCTTCTTGAGCATTCTTCTTTGGCCTCCAAGCAAGCACAGTATTTTGAACTCTCCTACTTGAAGTCGTTTGAGTGAAATTTGACGAATTATTTTGATACTGCATCTTCAACACAAATCCTCGAGATTCGTCATTTTGTTATGCTTTTGTTTTTCTTGTTTCCTTCTTTGTTATTTTCGGGTTTTATAAAATGTGTAGGCTTTTTTAAAAGACAGTCTTGAATCTTGTTCCCACGCCAAGGATATTTCATATGAGAGAGTTGAGAATGAGTTTTGTATAGAAGGTTTGCCCCCTGTCTGTTCTGTTTTCTATCAAGGTTTTCTTGACTTAATGCCTTATTTAATCGAGAACCATCAGACGAAGTCACGGGATGAACACGATGTGTTTCTTGATATAAGTCGTTAGAGATGATGCTTATAACATAAGATGTATTTATTTCATCATCCGAGTTATGAATTATTTCGTCTTCCTCTTCAGACTCAACCTCTTCATCTTTAAGACAATTGTCAGACATATTGGGAAAGGATTTATACCATGACTTGTTATGCTGAGCTCCATATCATGGGCATAAGTAACCAATTCTTCAAATGTACGAGGCTTGATTCCTTGCAGAATGTAAAGAAATTTTCAGTACATGCCTTGCATACACATTTCGACTACTGATACTTTAGAAATACAGTCTTTGCAATCAAGACTTAGAGCTCGCCAGTAGTTGATATAGTCGATCACAAGCTCGTCCTTAATTTGTTTCATGCTAGTGAGTTTTAGCATGCTTACTGTTCTACGAGTACTGTATAAGTGGTTAAGAAACTCTCGCTCCATCTGCTCCCAACAGTCAATACTTCAAGCTTTGAGGTCCGTGTACCAATCAAATGCATTCCCTTTGAGGGAACGAACAAATTGCTTGACTAAGAGGTCCCTTTCGGTGCCAGCCTTATTGCAGGTCTCCACAAAGTGTGCAACATGTTGTTTGAGATTGCCTCTTCCATCAAATTGTTGGAACTTTGGCGGTTGATATCCCACTGGCGTCTTTAAGTTATCAATTTTTTCGGTGCAGGCCGGGTTTTAAGTACACAAGAGTGCTCTGAGGGGCGCCGCCATACTGTGCCCAGATTGTGTTCGTTACTATATCCTACAACTGTTGGACAGATAGCAAAGCGACTGGCGAAGCAGGGTTAGTTTCGTCAGCCATGTGTCTTGACTCAGATGTGTGACAACGCTCTTTTGATTGGGCACCTTGAGAGAGAAATTTGAAGTATTCGCAGGCAGATGTTGACTTGTCAGGCTTTTGGATTTCAAGCTTTCTCATTAGCGCGGTGATCGACAAGTCCTTCTCTTCAACAGTCTTCGTGAGGTTTTCGATTGCAGGCGACATGACTACCAGTTGGTCTTCCACCGAGGTTGTTCCAATCATCATAGCTACGACAACCTTCGAATAATAAAGTCCTTGAGGGCCAACATTCCTCAAAGGGATCGATTGCTCTGAAATCACAAGTAATGACTCTGAGAGCGAACCAACGCTAGAGTTGGTGTTAGAGACGAATTGGGGTGAATGTGGTGGCGCCGACTTTTCTGAAACAACGTCAGAGTTCTTTGCCCCCTGAGGATCAATGGTGTTAACATGTTTAGTTTTCACATCCATTGGTTTAGTAGGATTGATTTTTACCAAATCTTGCTAATTCTTGAGCGAAGCAATTGCTTTGGTCTTGCTACGCGTCATAGGACCTACTGAGGTGCTGCTGTCACTTGACAGGTTCCTAGAGTTCTTGTCATTGCTGGCGGCAACTTTGGTGTTAGCCATTGCAGCAATGGTTTCTTTTGAATTTTTCTTGTTTGTCGTCTAAACCTTGCGAGTAGCCATAGATTCTGATAAACAGAGTTTTGGATGTATGATATAGGAGATAAAGATGAGAGGCAGAGATGGTCCCACTGGGCGTGCCAGAAATTTGTACACACAAATTTCATGTCCGAAAATCTAGGAATGAAAGTCAGTGACAAATAAACAATTTTATCTATTTAAGAAAAAGGGATACAATCCTCTATGAATCTTTACAAATGAAAGATAAAGTCCTCTGATTCGATCTCCTTGGTAATCCAACTTCAAGGGCTACTAGAGCTTGATCTTGAATTGGATTAAAAGTTTGGTGAAGAACGGCACGTGGATGATGTGCTTATTGTTCTTCTCCTTTAGGGTTTAGGTGCTTTGGAGCTTTGAGTGAAGACTTCTACAGAGTTTCAGCTTTTTTTTTCTGAGAATCTTCTGGTCCTTCCCTTTTCTCCCACCTCTGGACCTTTATTTATAAGCTCACTAGAGGGGTAAATTTGTAACTTTTTTATTTATTTATAATTATCCTATAATTATCTTTTATGATAATTTTGATAATTATCCAATATATATATAATAATTATCTTTGTTGATAATTACATAGATATATATATATATATATATATATTTAATTAACCAGGCCCCTTTTCAAGTGAGCTTGGATTTCTCACACAATTTAGACCAGCCCATAACTCATTTATTTGTAGTGGGCCTGATCTTTAAATTATCTGACTCATTGAGCCACATTTTAAAGTGGGCTAAACTAAAGATAAGTCCAAATTATATTTTGGGTCTATCGTGTAATTTTTTAATGTCTACAGGGTTCAAATCAGATTTTTAACAAAAGAGAACATTGTGACAGCAAAACACATAAAAAAAAATCTAATTCTTACAACCAATTTCATGATCTAAAAGAAAGTTGATACTAAAATCATTAGCTTTAGAACCTAAATTTTTGTAATCATAAACTAAAAGGAAAAAAATGTAAAAGAAAACAAGGAATTGAGGATGTCCAAGCAAATCCACCCTACATTGTCGATATTAGGGGTGGTAGATGGGAATAATGAAGGTCACAATTGGAGGCTGAAATGGATACATGTAATACAATCAATGAAATCCAATGAAGCAGCACATACATACAACTTTATATAAAGACAATCTATATATGTAAGAAAAATCATACCTTCAGGTGTTTGAATTTTTATCTTAAAGATCTCTTTTGCATAAACAATTCCCTTAGGCCTTCAATCTCTAAAAAAAATGTATTCAAACAACATGTACGTGTAGACAAATCACTATAATTCTCTAAATTTTTTTTGTGGGTTCTTCAATAATTAATAGGTTTCTTAGCATGATTCCCTCCAAATTATCATAAAATTACAATCACCAAACCAACAGTAAACATAATCATCACCGTCTCCATCGTAATCGTACATAATATTCAAATCTGATCCATAAGCTAAAAATAAAAAATAAAAAAACCTCTGTAGAAATCTAATTTTTTATATTTTTTTCACAAATTGACCATTCTTGCACTCAACCTCACGACCCTAAAATTATGATTGACGACACAAACATAAAGTAGAAACACAGAACAATAATTGGCCACTTGACATTTACCAAAAAAAAAAAATCACTACAATTTCAAATCGACAAGTATAGATATTGTGTGTATATAAACCCTAGCTTACCTGGAGGGTGACCAACGAAGCGTGCAACGAAGGCAGTTTTGTGGAAATTTAATATTTTTTCAACAAAACCCTAACTCTTCCACTTTTGATAGTTGATTGAAGCTTCAATGGCAAATCTAATAGCGTCTCAAAAGGTAAAAATGATAATTGCCCAAAATTAAAGAGAGTTCAGTTTAAGAGAGAAATAGTTTTAGAGAGCGAGAGTATCAGAGTAAGAGGAGAAGAGAGGGACGAAGGTTGCTTGAGATGGAGACAAAGAATACACAAGCGACTCCGATGGAGAGACGAGATTGACGATGAAAAGACGGACAGAGAGAGCTTAGGCTCTGTTTGGATTGAGGGATTTGAAAGGATAAGGAAAGAAAAGAAATGAGAGGATAGGCCATGTTGTGTTTGGATATACTTCATTAAAAGAAAAGAAAGGATTAGAAGGGATAAGGAGGGATAGCCATCCCTCATATCCTATCTTCCCAAAAATGAGAAAATTATGAGGGAAAGGATAGTGTTTAAGTACTACTTTCATAATTTCAAAACTGCCCTCAACAATTAGAAAGAGAAAATTGTTATTCCACTCATGTCCTATAAATATAAAAGAATAAGATAGCAATTTAGTTGTTATCCTTTTTCTCCCCTATCTTATCCAAACAATAATGCTATCATCTCCTTTCTTTTCTCTCATATTTATCTAAACATGAATAGAGTTTGTTGCTATCATCTCCTCTCCTTCCTTTTCTCTCATAACTAATGTTATCATCTCCTTTCTTTTCTCTCATGTCTATCCAAACGGAGCCTTAGGGCTTTGGTTCAGTATAGACAGAGAGAATAACGTGTTTGGCTAAAACTTATTCTCATAAATAAATTAAAACCCTTTCAATTACGAGTTATGCCCGTAATAAATATATAATTTTCAATAACGGGCATCGCCCGTGGTAGAAAGTAACTTTTCACCATAGGCTAACATAGCCCGTTGGAGAATGTTAATTTCTACCACGGGTCATGCGTACTTGTGGTAGAAGGTCACTTTCTACCACGGGTCATGTGGGACCACCGTAGATAAGCTGTGGTTAAAATTCATTTTTCTTGTGGTGATTCTGCACTAGTGAAGCGAAGAAAAATCTACCTTTTTGATATATTTTTCATAGTGCTTTATTGTTAAATCTTAAGTAAGCAATAGATTGATTTCTTGATTGCTACTCTAAATTTGGGGATTAATAAATGATTATTAGAAATTTTATGGATTTAATGGTGGTGGAATCTGACACCTTAGTTATTTTTTCTATTTGATTTCAATTGTGTTATTTTATTTGCATGTTAGTTTAATCTTTCTCAAATCAACCAACTTTTGTTTAAACTAGATTAGTTTTAAATTAATTTGAATTTGCATTAGTTTTTCTTCTCAAAGCATTTCCTTGGGTTCGACCTCATTCTTGTCGATCTATACTTCAATATATTCGTACACTTGCGAGTTATTTTACACTTTAAATCAACATCAATATGTATGTATATATATTATAAACTGAAAACCCCTCAATGTTTTAAAATATCAAGCCCTAGGGTTTCCAAATTAAAGAGAAAGGAAGAAGAAATGAAGAGGGAGAGAGAGGAGTGTTTGGCCAGCTGTCTCTAGCTTTCCAAATGTCTGGGATCTCAGCTATACAGATATTTATAATATCTTGAGGTGCGAAATGACTAAAATACCCCCAGGCCACTTAACGTACTCTCCCAACCTCCGTTTTCGATTTCGAAAGTGGTTACGGCTCTGAAATCACTTCCTTAACTATTTTAACATTTCATTTGGTTTAAAATCAAAAATAATTTTTTTCATAAAAATATATGATTTCTCGGGCCCACCCGACCCGAAAATCTAAAAATGAACCAAATGGCTCAAAAATATTCCTGGACCTCTAAATAAGTCCCCAATCATGCATTTCATTTTTATAATGCATGTAACATAATTTCACATCATTTATACGGTAATAAATGGAAATAAAAGAAAATCGGTCAAAATTGGACCCGGTCTCTACACAACCGACCTTCCTCATCTAATTCTTCACTATGAGAAAATATGTGGTCTTCTACTTGATAATGCTTAAAATGATTTATCACACTTTGAACATCCCCATTTCAATCAAAATTTTCTTCCTTTAATTCATAAAATTCTGACAGTCTTTTTGTGTAAACCCAACATTTCAGGACCACCAACCTCTTTAGTGAAATGTGAATATGTTTTTACCCCTTTAAGACCCGCATCCTTTATTGAATAGATGACACTTGCACACTGGTGGTATCTATGCTTCTATTTATTATTAGAAATTTTCTTTCTTCTGGAAGAACAAAATCATGATTATGTTCATCAATAAAACTAGTAATCTCATCAAGCACCATATATAATTGTAAACTGGATGAGGGCACTGCAACCAATTCGCTTTACCAACCTCTTTACCTTTCTTGGTTCACAAGGGTCACCATCAAGATAATACCCTGCATTCGAACATGGAAATTCACGTTCAACACCACAGCGAATTCTTCATTTTCGAACACTGAAACCTTTTCGTAGGGTATACCCACAGTAAAACTTGTACGCTTGCTCTTCATTACAATTTCTTGCTCCAATTTTAAGTTTATCATTCTCTTCATCATATATCAATATTCTTAGTCATCGTTAAATAATTCAAACAATGACAAAATACATTAATAAACTATCTACTATCATTGCCCATATGATTGAATATAACAATTGTACAATGTATAAACAAAGTATTAAGATATGTACCTGAATTAAGTTTTTCACTTTCAATTGACTGTGAAATAATGCCGACTTAATTTTTAAACAACCCTGCAAACAATAAATGAGATTATTAGACAGAACAAAATGAAAATTGATATAAATAAGATTTTAAGACATAAATAAAACCCAATCCGCATAATAACATTCAAATCAATAAAAAATACAAAACTTCGACTTTGTAGTGTGTCGTTCATCGAAATTATACTAAATGGCATTGAAGGTAAAAAGTGTACAAGAGAATCTAGGTTAGGAATAAGACCTGTTCCTTTTTTTTTTTTTTTTTTTTTTGAGAAATACAACTTAACAAAATATTATTAAGGCTTAGATTCTAACATCTATAATGATTGTCATTTTTTTCATTTTCGTTTTGCTCACACACTCGTAAACCTGTCCAAATATTGGTTTGGAATTATTATAGTTTCTAATGAAGTGCGACTTTTCAAATAAGATACACTTTAACCTGTGAACTAAATGCCAAACAAACTATATAAAGATGCAACAACAATTATAAAGGCTTTTGATTTTCTGCCGGCAAGTTTTTTGCTAATTAATGCCTATTTGGTTTTGGAGAATTTAATCTATCCATTAGAGTAGGACTCAAATATTTGATTAAATGGATTTAACAGTCTTCATTTCATGCCAACACGGAAGCTTACGAACCGATGAAAATAAAGCTATCTTTTCGTTCTTGACGAGTATCCTGCATTGATTGAACCTAACCTATCATAATCAACAAGTAATTTTGTATAGTTTTCCTATGGACTATGCAAATTGGCTGAGTTACTCGATTTTGTTCTCAACTGAAACAAATATTTATAGGGCAAAGTACACTCACACTCCCTGAGCTTTGCCTCGAACATACTCATGTACAAAGTTTGCTTAAATCTACACTCACATCCCTAAACAAAATTACATCAGTAATTTGCATGAAAAATTATAATTTTATCCATCAATATAATAACTATATTATATTTAAAAAATCTATTAAAATAAAATGACTAAGTTAACTCTTTAACCGATATATTACTATATTAGTGTCCCCTGAATTCAGTGAAGGGGCAACAAAATTCTTTGAATTCTTTTGTTTTGTTTTTTAGTTAGAAAAAAGAATTGTGAAATAAAGAAAGGAGTCTAATGTGTTTTGATGATTTAATTTAACAAATAATTTATATTATTTCTCTATTATGTGTATGACCCAATATTAGTTGTCACTGAAAAATAAAATTCAATTTAAAGAAATTCAAACTTTGAGGCTAAAATTTACTTTATTATTAATCTTGGATGATGTTTTTTTTTTTCTTTTTTCCAGTACTTACTTTTCAATTTTATCAGTGTCATTACTATTTTTTTTTCTTTTTGAAATAAATGTACACATACTTTTTAATAAAAGGCAAAATGCAAAATATCTTCTTTTAACTTTCTCATATTTGCAAATAAACTTCTGTACTCTTGTAACACTCTTCATATAGGTCTCCTCTATTGTCATCTCTCTACTATTGCCAAGACACCACTGCCACCACCAAAGCCGTGCTATCATTGCCAATTTTCATGTGCACTGTCATAGCAAACGGTGAAAGAGAAAAAAATAAAAGAAAAGTTGGAAGTAATATGATATTTTAACGTGAAAAGTAAGGTTAAAAATATCTTTTCAGTTAGTGAAGGCTAAAACAAACATTTCAAATAATTTTTTGACCGATAAATTTTAATTGGGGGTTGTGTGCAGTCAAACTCCGAACCTCAGGCGTGTGAATGTAAGTTTAAGCAAATTTTGTATATAAGTGTGTTTAGAGTAAACATCATGGAGTGAGTACATTTTGCCCATATTTATATTATGAAACACAGAAGTGTTAAGCACACTGTGAGATATGGAGGAGAGAGTAAAGCACTATATCTTGTTGGAAGTATACATAGATATGACAATTTTGTCTGTTCCACCGGGTCCATTATGTTTTAGATGGGTATGAGAGGTGTTTTTATTCCACATAGGCAAGTATAAGAATAAAAATGATAATCGCCCACGGATACAGGCAGGTTTGGGATTTGTTCACAAACCGCCTTGGCTTGGCTTGCCTTGCCTTGCCTTGCCTCGCCACTTGTTATATAATATTTTTACAATTATACGTTGCTTATGTTTTTAACCTAATCTAATGTAGCATACAACGTTCTCTTTTCTTCTCTCAAAAATGGGCGCCTATCTCTCTAAACTCACAAACTCTTGCCCAAACCGAGAAGGTAACATCACTGCCCAACCGCCTTGTGCCGTCGATCGCCAGCTATTCTCGGTAAGTACACTCTCTCTCTACTCGTCTCTCTCTTTGTTTGGTCTATATTTTGGGTTTATGTTGTCTTTTCCTTATTTTTCGTTGTCAATCTATACGAGTACAAGTAGATCCCAGTAGATTGATTTGATTTTCTTAAAAAATCCGGATATTGAGCGAGTGCCGAGTGCTTAATGATGTTATTTGGGGTTGATATTATTTCCTTAAATTTATGGGTTTGATGAAGATGTTATTTCTTTAATTGCTATTTTTTTATCTGTCATGAAATATGATATACATTTGTGAAGCCTCAGTGTATTAGAAAATGACTTTCTCAGTTTGTATTATTTTATTTCATTATTTTCTTAGAAGCATCAGTAAGTAATCTTGGTCTCATTCTCTTCCTGTTGAAAACTTTGTCACTAATTGAGAAGATGAGAGAGAAAGGTGAGAGAGAGAGAGAGAGAGAGAGAGGTGGCTGGTCACCGAACTTGGCGAGGAAATTGAGAAGACTAAATTTTTTACTCTGTTAAACTTGTAACGGTGTACTTATGTGTAAGTTTTAATTGATGTGGCATTTTTTTATTGGAAAAGGCATGCCACGTCAGTACGATGACGGGGTAGACGCTCACAAATTGAAAACAGGTAAATGAGGGTTCTAATCATGTAACATGGCATCAAGTGGATCATCTCAAAATCTTTCAAAACACAGGGCCATGAACTTATATCTTCCTGCATAAAATTCCTGTCAACAAAAGGAATGAAAAAACTAAAATATATATATATATATATATATATATATATATATATATATATATTTTGAATGTTATATTACAGATTCACCTCTAATATATTCAAAATTACTTGAGATAAATCAAACATTATTGGATCAATGATGATAAATAAAACACATTTCAACCCTTTAAGATAATTATATTGGAATGTGAGATTTTTTTTCCCATCATAACATCAATTGACAATTTTAGTAGAGATATATGTCCATACTAAACTCAATTTTTAAAATATTTTTTCAATTATTTGGTGTCAGTTACATGAATCTTAATTTATATTAGGCATTATTTAAGGTTATAATTTGTGCCAAGTAATATGCTACGATTAGGGTTGCAAATGAACTGAGATGTTCGTGAACAAGCTCAAACTTGATTTGTTAAGCAAGCGAGCCGAGCTCGAGCTCATTTAATAAACAAGCCGATTCCGAACATTATTAAGTTCAGCTCGTGTAGGCTCGTGAATATGAGCCTATTTTAGGCTCGTTTATGTTCGTGAACAAAGTTCGTTTAAGGCTCGTGAACATGTTCATGAACATAAGTTTGCATAGGTTTGTTTACCTTCATGAATGAACTAAAATTATAATGAACATGAGCCCGAACGAATTTTTTTATTAAACGAATCAAGCTTGAGCTTCACAAAATAATGACGAGTTTGAACTCGAGCTCAACTTTTCAAGCTCATCACTAGCCCGAGTCAAGTTCAAGCGAGCCTGAACATGCTCAAGCTCACAAAATAATCACTAGTCCGAGTCAAGTCCAAGCGAGCCTGAACATGCTCAAGCTCAGTTCGACTCGACTTATTTGTTACCCAAACTACGATTTATTTTGACAGTGATTAATTTTAGAGAATTTTAAATTAGTATATCCGGATCAATAAAGGTACTATTGGCGTGTCAAAAGCATAGAGCCAAACAAATCACTGCCATTTAAAGTCCTCTACGATGTTTTTGTGACACTAAAAAGAACGAGAATGGAGTCAAGTAATTCAATGGTATTAATTTATTTGTTATATTTAATTAAATTGTATTAGTTTTAGAGTTGTAGTTAGTTCACGCAATAATAATATGTCGTATAGTTTTATGCAGTTTCTGCAAGTGAAAAGGATACGAATGGAGTCAATTAAGTCAATGGTATTAATTTATTTATTACATTTAATTAAATTGAATTGGTTGTATAAGCTCACCAATAATAATATGCTAGTATTAAGATCCTCTCCACTTTCAAATTGACACCCAATAATAATATGCTAGTATTAATTAGATCCTCTCAGTTTCAAATTGACACTAACAGTGAAGACGCACCACATTATATTGAAAATGCAATACTTACATAATATTTGGCAGTGTTTTGATCGACTTCTTATGTTCTTTTGTTTGATGTGCTCAAAATTAAAATTATGAACACGTAGTTGTTTGAACAGTAAGGAGAACATTGTTGATGAGCGGCAATGCCGATTGATGATGACTGGCATCTAAGAAGGATAAGACTAATGGTGTCATCCCGACGAAGATGACGATGAACTAAGAAGATTTTTACCAACAATAACTTAGGAGACAAGAAACCCTAGATGTGTTAAGAGAGGGGATAAGAAACTCTTTGTGATTTAGGAGAGGGTATAATAGTATATGTATAATCTAACAATATTGATGTATATATTAATATAATGCATTTACTTTGAGAATGCAACATTAATACAAATTACATGAATTTAGATATAACATTGCAACATCAATAAACTGAGAATTTAGCACATTTTCATTGTTGTAGCCTTTTCAATTTAATGATGTGAGGTGGTGCAATAGCATCTTCCATATCTCTTGTAATCTGTTCTTTGTTAGTTTTGGACACAGATATAATAATAATAAAATAAGATAATATTGGTAGGAAGTTGTCTCTGTCCTACAATTATTTATATTTGTTCCGACGTTCAAATCACCATCAATTTTGTCACATCTCAGCAGCTTACGGTGTCCCTGGATAAGCAGATCCAAAGCAGCACAACTAATTATGAGGCCCTGAGGAACTACAGGGATTCCTTCATATCACTTATTTATAGGATTCCAGTTGAGATACGTGAACTAAATGAACGTGCCTATATCCCCAGCGTCGTGTCCATTGGGCCTTTTCACAAAGATGTGGAACATCTGAAAGCAATGGAGTTAAACACAACCCATTGGCACACCATGAAACTTGTTCATTTAAACACCACATAATTATCCAACATGGTAGCCCACTGCCTCAAGCTAAGCCACCACAAACAGCCCACCACCATGAGACAATCCAGGACTTTCAAGCCCATAATCAAGCAGCAATTAAATCCTTCAACATCAGTTATACTACAAGCCTATATGGGACATCAGTTCTATTATTAAGAATGAATTTTACTACGAGCTCCCATGGAAGGCCCACCATGGTTGTCGTTAGCTCTAGCCACCATCTCCGATCACAAACCAGTAGTGAACCCCGCCGAATACCACTCACAACCCATAACCACACACCATCATCGCAACACCACCGTACAAATTACTACCACCATGAACCACCCATTATGGGTAGCTGAAACTATCACCACCGTGAGCCACTCAAGCTCCATATCACCTTCATAACAGCCGAACAACCATCAAGCCCCTCACCCACGGTTGCCATGCACCCACACCATGCGAACCACCACGCCATACTCAAAACCAACCGAATCCGAGCCATGTATCCGAACAGACCCAACACCTCCACATGAACTATACCCACAGTCAAACTCCACCTCACAAGCAGATCCACTTCCTACCATAACCAACAAGACCCCCCACATACATCTATATAACTATATAAACACACATATACGTATCTATATCTGAACACTAGCTAACAGAAAAATTGATGTAAAATAACTCACTACCAATTATAATGAAAACAGATAGGCTACCAACTTAAGTTATACATGCATATTGATTTATCTATATATATTTCTAGACATACATAGAAATGAAAGGCAAGATTCAACTTGCCTGGTAGCCACTGATTAGTCTTCTTCTTTTCCTCCTCTTCTTCTTCTCTTTCTTTTTCTTCTTCTCCTCTTCTTCTCCTCTTTCTTCTTCTTAATTCTCTCTCTAACCGAGCACAAGTGTTACTCTCTCTCTATCTTGTTTATACCGAAAGCTAGAAAAGTCTCTCCTCTTTTCTATTTTCTTGTTTTCCTTATAAACCAAGTGCATCAAAACTATATATAAAGGTCGGTCAACAGATGCAAAAGTGGCTCTTCTCAAGTCCTCCAGTTGTCCACCATGCAAGTATACGTCTGCCACCTGTTTCCTCCTCTCTTTTATTCCAATTGCGTACATTCCACACTCCACCTTCTGATTCCTTTACCTCAAGATATACATGCATTTCTATATACTAATAACACAACATATGTGTCAGACTAGCAATAAGTACATATAAGTATAACAACATTTGGGTTAAAGCTTCCCTTAGAAGCATTGACATACTCTGCCACTTCCAATTCAAAACTTCCCTCACACGACACATATAAATATATATATATATATATATATATATATATATATATATATATATCCATAATTACACTTCTATCCCCACAAGGTTCAAAAATTACCTTTGAATCCTAATGAGATGAAGACAAAAAGGAAACATAGTTCAAGGGTGTTACATCCATCAACTGGTTTCTGTATAAGCTCTAATGTTGGGCACTTGTATGAATTTTATTATCTAAGTCAACTTCACCAAGACTATCTAAATTTAATTTGATTCAATATTCTACTCATTCTTGCAAGAATTTTATAGATTCAAAATCCACATTTATTGATCAGGGACCTAAGAAGTTCCAACATCTCTACGAATATATCATGTATGTGTCGGACACCATTTCAGACATGATACTCCATGGACACGTGTCCAATACTTCATAGATGTGTCCCTAATTTAAAAATAATTTTTATTAATTCGGACACTTGACCAGTACATTTCAGAACGCATCATACACTCTCAAATAAAAGTCTTATAGAATAGGAAGGAGATATTCGCACTCCTATTTTCTACAATTTCATTCCACCTACCTTTTTCTTTTAAAGAAAATGACAAGATTATCTCTAAACTAATTAATACATCATCCTTTATTTTATAATACCACAACTACCCTTTTTACTATCAAGTTAAACTCTTTTATACCTTCTTTAGTTTCTTTATTTTGTTTTTCTTGGGTCCTATCAAAGAAATAATTTTTTTTACCATTTTTACTTTCTTTAGTACTTTTTTTTTGTCTTGTCAAAATGGATAATTTATTCAACAAAAATAAATTTTTTTTGCTTCTTCCAATAGAGATAATTTCTTTTTTTGAATCTATCAAAAGATATAATTTATTGAATAACAATAACTTTTGTTGGGGGGGGGGGGGGGGGGGGGGGGGGCGGACTCTCAATGTAAATCGTTTATTCAATAAGAATAAATTTTTTTTATGTACTTTTTTTTTAGTCCTGTTAAGAGAAAATTTATTCAACAATGATAACTATTTTTTGGGTACTTTTTAATTTTTAATTCCTACCAAAAGAAATAATTTATTCAACAGAGATATTTTTTTATCTCATGCCAAAAGATATAATTTCTTTGACAGATATATATATATTTTTTGGTCTTGTCAAAAGAAATAATTTATTCAACATAAATAACTTTTTTTGGGTCTTGTAAAAAGGGATAATTTTTTTTGGATACAATAAAAAAAGACCAAAAATATTAAAGATAAGAGACAAATAGGATGTCTGAAAGGGTATTTAGTATTTTAAAAAAAGTTAATCATTCACATGTAAAGTGAAGGTTAGAAGTGATATTTCTGCTAAGATGGGAGTGCAAAGGTAGAAACTGGGAGTGCGAATATCGCTTCCCTATAGAATAAAAATATATAATAATCTTGAAAACGATACAAATATAGTTCAAATGTCAACCTCTTTTTATTTTCAAAGAAAACTAACAATATATACATCTCCATTTGATTTTTTTTTCTTTTCACTTTACTGAAAATGGAGGGTGTGAAACCAAAGTCGATTGAATCTTTGTTGTTAGAGAACTTGAAGTAAAATTTTAAAGTTCCTTGTTGAGGTTAAGTACTTTTGTACATGGGTTCACAAGTGTGTATCCAATTCCATTACTAGGACTTCAAGTCTATACACCATTGTTCAAGTTAAATTAAGCAGGTTAATTAATTACTTTTGTTTTTGTTCACAAGAGTCCTAAGTCTATATACAATAAGACACAGTGATCCAGTTCGAAAGAAAAACACGAATGGCTTTGAATCCATTCAGATGGATTTGATGTATTAGCAATTACTTTGTTCCTTTCCCGTGGTTTCACTTTAAAAAACTAGTTCTTCTTCCCTTCACAACCACCGTGTCAATCAATTATGGCATTATGCAGAAGTTTCAAAACGAGTCTTCAAAAAGAAAATTCGAAGCTTCGAAGCAAAATAATGGAGATTAAGCCCCGATTGCATTTTCATCATTTTTATTCTAATCATTGTTGTTGATCTCTTTTGACATTAATTTATTTTACAAAAGAAAAAAAATAACACCCTTAACGTATTAGATTATCGAACCTGATATCCGTTTAATAACAAATCGCATATGAATTCATTCATAAAATATCCATCGAGTTTTTAGATCGAGTAATAGCCTTATTTGATTCGAATCGGATCAACTTTGATTTGGTCCGAACCTGATCCACTTACAAATCTACCCACTTGTTAGAAATATTTTAATAAAATACATAAACAAATTAAATTATATATTAAAACTATTATATAAACATATAACTGCAATTGTTAGTTCTTTGGTTACAACTTTTTATCGTAGATTTTCTATACTAACTCGCACAACCCATCACGTGAAAAGAATCCTAATGAAACAAGTATGCTTTACTCTCTTCTTCTTCTTTTTTCTTGTAACTACACAAATTTTCACTGCTTTATGCAATAAAATTGTCAATTCTGAAACCTACCTAAAATCCAAACAAAAAACACACATAAACAAAAATTAATCCTACCAAATTGAACTCCAAAAGTAGCTAAACTGATAAAAAAAAAATACTTCCAATTTTAAACTAACAACCAAAAATAAATAAAAGAGAACTAACTGCAAGAAAAACAGAGTGGAAGAAACTTGAGAGAGAGAAAAAGAGTGAGGAACAACACTGTAAAGAAGAAGATGTACATCTGAAAAGATCTAAGACCTGATGAAAATGAGAGAAAAATAGAGAACAATCTTGGTGGGTATCGCTCTAGAGGAGAGAGAACGTGGCGAAGTAGCTCTTCTCTCTGGTAGAGGAGCACACAATAGACGGTGGAGAAAATCGGCAATCAACTAAACACCAATAAACCGTAGACTAACAACTAAACACCAATAAATCAAAAATTGAACAGGCAAAACCAAAATAATCTAGTACAAACAAAAATCAAAGGATGCAAATAGTTTCAATTAGTTACTAGTTGTAACCAAACGCGAAGGTATTGCAAATCATTCGTGTAACAGCGATAAGTCTCGAAAGTACGAGTGCATTGCTGAAGGAATCGAGGGAGCTTCTCTATGATTACTTGAGGAGGCTGACACTCACCCATCTTCCAAATCCCTCTGTATCAACTTTTAATTATCCATACATACACCCACAGACACAAACACACACACACATATATATATATAAGGAACCGAGGGAGATTTTCTATGATTAATTGAGGAGGCAGACACTCTCCCATCTTCCAAATCCCTCTGTATCAACTTTCAATTATCAATACATACGCCCACACACACAAACACACACACACACACACATATATATATATATAAGGAACCGAGGGAGCTTTTCTATGATTACTTGAGGAGCCAGACACTCTCCCATCTTCCAAATCCCTCTGTATCAACATTCAATTATCAATACATACACTCACACACACACACACACACACACACACACACACATATATATATATATATATATATATATATATATATATATATATTACATTTAAGGTTAGTGTTTGAATTTCTCACCAAAAAAATTCTTCATCTAATGGTCAAAAATGCTTAAAAAAACTCATCTCACAGTTCAAAATATCTATACCTATCTACGGTCTAAAATTACTCTCCCTATCTTCAATCAACGGTCACCATTCACTCCCACCTAAATTCAAATTTTAAACCTCACCTACCTTTAGACCATTCACTCCCACCTAAATTTAAAATTTAAACCTTACATACCCTTATACCATCTATTGTTATACTCACTCATCAAACGCTCTCTCACTTACACAAAAAATAAGATTGTTTAAACCTAGTTAGAGAAGAGCTCGAGCAGGATCCCTGATTTTTTTTTTTTGCTATACAGTAAGACCATAACAAAAGACCCACTCACCCACCATCTTCACCTCAGCTGAAGCCACTACCAACCACCATGCCTAGCTCCATTCATGTTCACCCCCCCTAATGGTGGTTCGTCCCTCTACTTCCCTCTACCTCTCTCTCGAATTCATTGGTGGGTCTTCATTCAACTTCGGTTCAGCAGTACAGAAGGTGTGCATGGTCCGTCCCTCTACTTCCCTTTCACTCTTTCTCTCTCTTAAAGAATATATGTATGTATTTGAATTCTTCTGTCTTTGTTCATTTTTAATTGATAGCAAATGATAGCAAATCAAACTTCGATTGGATGTTAGTAACTTTTATACGAATGACACGATGCCTACGAAACAGATAGATTAAGTGTAGTTGTAATACTCCTTTATATGGGTGCTTCCTACTACTACTATTAATTTAAGTTTAGACTTGAGATGCAGATGCAATCGTATTCTTGATCTTGGTAACCTTGTGAATGATTTTATTTTCTTATTCTGGACTGGTTTATTTGCCTATAATTCAGTTGTGGGATCAATATATTAGTTATATATTTTCTTAATGCTTCAATCTATTTAGATGAATTTAATGCTTCAATCTAATTAATGCATAATGGGTGCCCTCTCTCGCTCTCTGTCGATCTCTCTCTGAGATGGCAATGAATGATGAATCATGAAGGCATTGAAACGGGAAACAAGAAAGGCAGTCCAGACAGGTCAGACCTCTATGTGTTTGTGTGTGTGAAATTCTGATTCTTTATTTTCTTTTTATATTTGGTATGTTATGCGGCCGCATCAGGTGAGTGATATAGAAAAGGGGATTGCAAAATAGCAATCGAAAGCCAGATTCAAAAAGGAGTCTTGATTATTTGCCAAGAAAAATAAATTCTTCATTTTAATTCCTCTTTTTCTCATGTTGTCATGGTCTATTTCACCTACTCTCTCTGTAATGAAAAACTAAAATCCCTAAAAAGGTACAAAAAAATCTAAATAAAGTATCCTTCTATACTTCTCTTTCATAGTCTAATGATACATGAATACAACCGGAAAAAAAAAAAGTGAAGACTACTTGAAATACCCTCCAACAAATTTCGCGTATGAGGTGGCCAGTCTCATACATAAAACTTGAGGGATACTAACAACTAATAGCAACAAGCATAGAGGACAAAAGATAAAATGAAATAAATTCTAAAAGTTGAACAGAAAATTCTACTGAATTGAAATATAATCATTAAATAACTGAGTACGTGTATGGTGATACAATTTAGGGCCAGTCTAATGCAAATGGTGTTTTGTAAATATTTGTTTATTGAACAATCTCACCTATAGAAGTATTAAGTCTTTCTTTTTCACAACTCATTCACTCTCACATGTAAAATTAGGGGAAAGGTCATCTTTGAATGTACCAGGGCAGCGATGGGTTCAATACGAAGAAGAGAATATGATACCACAACTGGGTTAGGACCTAACTAGTTGGGTAAATTTAATGTTAAGAAATCAACATCAGTTGGTAGATCCAGTCAAGCTGGATAATTTTTCAAATCCAGAAGGGAATGATTGTTTCACTAGTATGGAGACTGACGATCCAGTATTATTGGATTTCTCTGAGCTGTAGCGGACGATGTACAGTGGAATCAACTACCAAATGGTGGTGATCAAAAGTCAATCCTTTTGGGTATGTTTCAAATCAGTAACATGGTGTATGTACTAAGCGTGTATAAGACATGTACAAGGGTACCTCTATCTCTACAGATCATTTGATGTATAAAATTTTGTTTATATATAAATCAAATTGTGGATTTGATTATTTTTTGGCACGTTGATTATATGAAATTAGCTTTTATTTCAGTCCAATAATTTTTTATTTTATAGTGTCGTAGGCACGAGCAATACGCTAGCATATATATAGCTTTTGGTTTAGAGAAGAGGATGTTTAGGGTTTTGCAAATTTGAAAATTGTGGGTAAAAATTTTGAATGGAAATAACTAGCACCAACTCACTAGAGAAGAGCGTATACTTCCAATATGATAGCTAAAAGAATCCAAATAAATATACATCAAATACAAATACAGAAAGTAAATAACCAAACTACCGTATTTACCCATTAACCAAACGTGGTCATTTTTGCCACAATGGAGAAGAAACAGATGCAGCCAAATTGGAGATGATTTTCTTCCGGAAGTATACATAGGAATGGCAATTTTACCCTTCCCACCGGGTCCCCACCCTGTTTGAGGCGAATATGGAAGGCATTTTTATTCCACAGGAACGGGTGTGGCAATGAAAGTAATAACCCGCTATAGGTAGGGCGCGAGTTTGGGATTTGTTCACAAACCGCCCCGCCTCACCACTTGTTATATAATATTTTTATAAGGCCAAAGTGCAGTAAACCCTGTGCTTTCAAATAGGTGGAAAATACCCCCTTTTGGATAAAACATACTTTTATATGACCATTTTACCATTTCTATGTTTATACAAAATAAAATAAAAATAGAGAAAACAGAGTTTTTTTAGATTAATTTTTTTTTACCTTAATAAAAAAAGAGGAGCTTCTTCCGGAAAAAAATTCCAGAAATAATTTTTCGAAAAAAAAAACTAAAAATAAAAAATAAAGAGAGAAAATTATTTCCGAAGACTATATTTTTTTTCAAAAATTATTTTGGGAATTTTTTGTTTCTAGAAATTCCCTCTCTTTCTAATGGAAATTTTTTTCGAAAACAATTCCGGAAAACAAAATAATTTGCAAATTTTTTTGTTTTCGAAAACAATTCCCTCTCTTTATTTTTAGTTATTTTTCCTGAAAACTTATTGTTTCCGATTTTTTTTTTTGGAATAATTTTTGGAAATTTTTTCCATTAGAAATAAAGGGGATTTCTAAGAACAAAAAAAAAAATCAGAAAATAATTTTTGAAAAACAAATTTAGTTTTCGGAAACAATTCCCTGTATTTTTTATTTTTAGTTTTTTTTTCCAAAAATTACTTCCTGAATTTTTTTTCAAAAAATGTTCCTCTTTTTTATTAAGGTGAAAAAAATTAATATAAAAAACTCTCTTTATTCTATTTTTATTTTATTTTTTATAAACATAGAAATGGTAAAATGATTGTAGAAAAGTATATTTTGTCGAAAAAGAAGTATTTTGCAACTATTTAAAAACTAAGGGGATTATTTGCAATCAAAAATAGGGCTTCAAGCGAGCCGAGTTTTCGATAAGTAGCTTGAACTTGACTCAATTTAGGCTCAGTTTTTGTTTACTTATTGAATAAACGAATCGAACTCAAACAAAATATAGACGTTTAATAAATAAGCGAACCAATCTCAAGAAGCCCTCTACTCGGCTGGTTAGTTCGTAAACACGTTTATGAACAAGCTTGTATATGTATGTATGTATGTATCTATATATATATATTAAATATCTTCATAAGATTTGGCTACGCATTTTCTTTTAAGCTTATAAGTTTAGTCCAGCCCAACCCAAACAATAAAATGACTGACCATTTTTTTAAAAAAACAGCCCAAAGCCCAAGAGAATTAAAACAGCCCAAAGCCCATGTTCTGAAAGCCCACTTATATATAATCTTGAACCACCTTTTTACTCTTAAACCCTAGCCGCACTCCTCTCTTTACATCCCAAGTAACGTCAGCCGATCTACTCTCTCTCTCTCTCTGGTTGCATGGGAGGATCAAGAATGGTGACGGTGGCTTTGGGGAGATCAGAGTGCTACCTTTGGCGAGATCGGAACGGTGGCTTTGGCAAATGTGTGTATGTTGAGATTTCTTTTGTGTATATTTAGATTAGTGTTGCTGTGCATGTGTGTATTTTGTGTGTAATATGTGCATCACTATACGAGTTTCGAGCCGAGCTCGTGAACAGGACCGAGCCGAGCTCGAACACTTCAGGTGGGAGCTGATTCTAGCTCGAGCACCCTGCTGTACTGTCGAGCCGAGCTTACTACTCTGGTCAGCCGGATTTTCTACCTCTATTCAAATAACACAGAAGAGTATTTTGGCACAAGTTTCTCTCTCTCTCTCTCCTTTTCTCTCTCTCTCTGAGCCGCCCAACAAAATTATTAGTGAGAGACTTTTACATTGAATACATACATGTGTCTAAAACTTTCTGCTAAGTCTCATTACTCTTCTAACTTATGTTTTTAACCTAATCTAATATAGCATACAACGTGCTCTTTTCTTTTCTCAAAAATCGGCGCCTATCTCTCTCAATTCACAAACTCTTGCCCAAACCGACAAAGTAGCATCACTGCCCAACCGACTTGTGCCGTCCATCACCAGCTATTCTCTGTAAGTACACTCTCTCTCTCTCTCCTCGTCTCTCTCTTCGTTTGGTCTATATTTTGGGGTTTGTATTTTTCTTATTTTTCGTTGTCTATCTATACGAGTAGGCTGGCCATGGATCGGATCGGATTATGCATAATCCTAATTCGATCCACGAATTATGGATTGATAAAAATTCAATCCGATCCGATCCGTTATTGAACGAATCGGATCAAATTGACGAATTGGCCTAGTACTCTTATTTGAATTTTTTATTTTCTATATCAAAATTTTCAAAAAAAAATTGTCCCTATTTTCCCGTTTTGAAAATGCGAGAATATTGTGTGAATGCTGTGTTAGGGATGGAATCTAACGCTCGAAAATGGTACGGAGAGTTGCATATTAAAGCTGATAACGAGGAAGCAGCCAAGATAAAGTTTGCTGAAATGATGTTTATTAATGGTTGTTTCATCATTGAACTTTTGTACAGGAATTACCGCTGGCATACTTACCCAAGTCGGATTATGGATGCTGACCCTATTTTGG
Organism: Cornus controversa; assembly: GCA_026545225.1. NCBI lineage: Eukaryota > Viridiplantae > Streptophyta > Magnoliopsida > Cornales > Cornaceae > Cornus > Cornus controversa. The sequence continues at coordinate 26,046,947 of CM048852.1, forward strand.
ACAACTATTCCATGAAGTGTGCGGTCCAACATGACTTGATACGCCTTGAGAACTAGATTCCCTTTCCTGTTCTTGCTGAATTGTTTAGCCTCTCACAGTGGGAACTATCCGACAAATGACGACAAATTCTCTCTCATGATACATGAATACAATCGAAAAAAAAAAGTGAAGACGGCTTGAAATACCCCCAACAAATTTTGCGTATGAGGTGGCCAGTCTCGTACATAAAATTTGAGGAATACTAACAACTGATAGCAACAAGCATAGAGAACAAAAGATAGAATAAAATAAATTTTAAAAGCTGAACAGAAAATTTTATTGAATTGATTATATATCTGATTACGTGTATGGTGATACAATTTGAAAGTCCCATAACCAGATAACCTCTTAACCAGAAAGAACAAAAGTTTGCAATCCTAAATTAGAACTAGTAACTAAAGTCTACATGAAGTTCATGGTTTGAATTATTGAAAACGAAGATAAATTTCTACCCTGAGACTGATGAGAAGAGATGTCTACCACAACCAATCCTAAAACTCTATCATCGTAGTAGAACCTGTCTGGGACTTGAAATATTAATAAAATAGGTTAAATCCACGAGCAAGTCCAATCTACTACATCCCAATCAGAGAACCAATATACATACCCACAGTATAAGGGACACACGTGGACTATATAGATATATCATATAAGTCATTCCTTAACCAGTTCATGTATTCAAAACAATAGTCATCCTTTATAGTGTTCAATCAAAACCCTCATCATGCAAAAGTGAACACATTCTTTAAGTTCAGAAGAAATAAAATATAAACATGTATAATATCAAGTTTAAGCAATCCTGACATGCTCCTAGCAATCCTTACATGCCACCTTAATTTGAAATACCATAATAGGTATTGACAATCCTGACATACCTGGCAATCCTTACATGCCTACTTTAATTTTAGATACCTGAATAGGTATTGGCAATCCTGACATGTCCGGCAATCCTTACATGTCTCCTTTAATTTTAAATACCTTAATAAGTATTGACAATCCTTACATGCCTCCTTAATTTGAAATACCTTAATAGGTATTGGCAATCCTGACAATCCTTACATGCCTCCTTCAATTTTAGATACCTTAATAGGTATTGGCAATCCTGACATGCCCGGCAATCCTTACATGCTTCCTTTAATTTTAGATACCTTAATAGGTATTGGCAATCCTTACATGCCTCTTTTAATTTTAGATACCTTAATAGGTATTGGCAATCCTAACATGCCTCGATAATTTTTACATGCCTCCCAAACCAATTTACAGCATGAAAAATAAAAGGGTGCACAATTAATTGGAAATGCATAAGATATAAGAATTTAAATAATCAGATATTCAATCATCACAAGGAGATAACTTATTTACAATTAAACTAAACCAAATATATCATGGATAAATGTAATTTCAAAGAGAGAAGAGTTAAAATAAAATAAAATAACACAAACATCTATTATGAGAGCAAATACACAACCAAGCCTCCAATGTATCCAAATCTTCAAAGGAGTCAAAACCTAACTTGAATTTAGGTTCTTGGGCGTATTTTGCTTCTAAGAACCCTACTTAACCATTCTGAAATTTTCTGAAATTTTCTGAAATTTTTAAAAATATTTTTTTAGTAAAAAAAGAAAATAAAATATAATTTGAGGCATACTTTACAACCGACACAACCACAAGAGAAACTCATTTTCACTTGAAATTTAAAACCTAGGTGTATTTCATCCCTACAAAGTTACTTGAATTTTTTAATAATTTTCTAAAATAAAAGAAGGTGAAAAACCTACTTTTTAGACACTTAAAAAATTAATTGAGCTACAAGGAGACCTTTTTTCAACATGAAAATTTAAACCTAATTTCATTTAACATCCATAAAGTTAGAGAAAAATTTTTGAAATTTTTAGAATTATAAAGTATTTTCTAAAATAAAAAAGGTGAAAAACCCAATTTTTAGACACTTTAAAAATTAATTTCAATACAAGAGAAGCTCATTTCGACATGAAAATTTAAACCTAAGTTCATTTAACATCCCAGAAGTAATAGTAAAAATTTTGGAATTATAAAAGAATTTTCTAAAATAAAAGAAGGTGAAAAACCCAATTTTTAAACACTTTAAAATTCAATTACACTACAAGAGAAGCTTATTTCGATATGAAAATTTAAAACCAAGTTCATTTAACATACAAGAAGTCATAGTAAAAATTTGAAAAATTTAAAAATTATAAAATTATTTTCTAAAATAAAAGAAGGTGAAAAACTCAATTTCTAGAGACTTTAAAAATCAATTGCATTACAATGGGAGCTCATTTCGACATCAAAAATTAAACCCAAGTTCTTTTAACATCCATGAACTTTCAGTAAAAATTTGGGAATTTTATAAAATATTTAAATATTTTTAAAAAATAATTTTTTCAAAATTTCAGTGTGCCCAGCCTGCGCGCACTGTTCATGTGCGCAGGCAGCCCCTTTCAAGCCACTTCCCCACCTCCGTTTGACTAAAATTTTATACTAATATTCTCCTCTCGTCATAAGCTATCTATTGGTATCAAAAGCCCCATAAAAAACGCCCAAAACAAAAACCCCCAAATCACAACTTTTAAGATTCTTCAACAAATTTTTAAAAAATTTAAATTTAAATTCCTCGAGATCCATTCCCAAATTTTCAAGGGTATATTTAATCCAACAAGAACCACTCAACAAACCCCAAATTGCTACAATAAACATCCACAAATTTAAACTTAACATATTATTATATTCATCGTATATATGTATGCATGTATTTATATGTGTGTAAATAAATAATCAACATCAATCCTCAATTGCCAATTGAATTTCACAAAAATCATAATCCACATAAAAAAATTAGATTTATAAAAATCAATTTTATACCAAAATAAAAGGTTAAAAAAATAATTAACAAACAATTTACACATTACAGGATTTAGAATATATATACAGATTCAAAGGAGAAGAGAAGAGTCGAACTTGCCTCTTCGATGATTCAAATCTCATCCACACAATCGCTCCTTCTCTCCATCCTCTCTTTCGTCAACACTCTGAGTTTCTGTACATAAGCTAACGGCAGAAACCCTAATCCCCTCTTTTCTTTTCTTTTATTATTATTTTTTTCTTTCATAAAACTAATTAAAACTAAATAAAATTAAAAGAAGAAATTAATAAAACAAACCCTAGTGTTCGACTTGCAAAACGTGATAAAATATTATGTAATAGTGTCGTTATTGTTTTACACTTCGACAAAAGATAATTTATAAAAACTTACAAATATTCTACTAAAATTAGTAAAGTTGTGAGTAGGGGTCGAACCCACAGAGACTGCGTTGATTTCGTTGTTAAGCTGTCGAGACCTTATCTAATTTAATTCAAAAATCATTTGTTTTGTTTGTTTTAAATTAAGGTGCTGAAATAAAATGACATAAAATAAAAATATTAATAAATGATAGATAAAATTCAAAAGAGAGAAGTCTAGGGTCTTGACTTCACCACTAACATCATACCATTGTCGATTGAAATTACTTTGGGAGAAATTATACAATATGCATAAATAAGATTCATGGAACGATGAACATACAATTAAGGTCTAAGCAATAACTCATCTTTGGTTGGCACGAATCGTCTACCTAAACTAGGGTGTAGCACGACTCGTCTTTCCTAGGCATGGCCTATCAAAGTCCTTGTCTCATACACACATGTTCACAATAAAATCATTAAGAGGATATATACAAACACTCACTAAGCTACAACCATTTTTGGTTGGCACGAATCATCTACCTAAACTAAGGTGTAGCATGACTCGTCTTCCCTAGGCATAGACTGTCAAAGTTATATGTTCATACATGCAATGAAAACTTGTTGTAAAATTATCATTCATTAAATCTCTCATGAGAATGATTTGAGTTCAATCAAGATAAAATATCATCTAAGACAAGACAACATTAAATCAAGAATTATTATAAACATTTAAACACAACCGTAAATGCATATTTATGCAATTATCACTTATTACACAAATGATACAAAATAATCCTTAAAATTATACAACGATATACATAAAAAGAACAATCCCTAAATATAATTCAATCAACAATAATACTTAGCTAGGGCTTCGTTAAACCCCTAGGAAGAAGTTAGCTCCTCATGGCATTTGTTGAAGCCTCCCTTTTCTTTCTGTCCATCGTCACGAATCGCCTCCGTCTTTTCTCTCTGCTCTCCTCCAGAATACCCTAGGTTTCTCCCTTTCCTCTCTTTTATTCAGCGAAGAAAACACAAACGGGACACCTCACCTCCCAAAGTGGCAAAAGTGGCATTTGCGTCCAAAAAGTGGCAGACGGAGTTTGGGTCATTTTAACAATTATGTACGGAGTTATGGTCTGAATACCAATACGGGTTCAGGACTTTTTAGGCCTGAATTGGCCCAATCTTCAATGTGAATAGGCCTAACACCATCTGTAGCCCGATTGCATAATTATTAATTAGAATTACCCTTAATCACCTGAAATCCTAAAAAGATTAAAATTATTAATAAAAATATGAAATAAATATTACTAAGACATTAATTTATATAATTTTAAGGGCATTGAATATGCAATATTCATTACTTATCACCTAGTCCATCAAAAATAAGTACATCTAGCCCAACCATTCCAGCCTAACTCAACCCAGATTCCTCCCTAGCCCAATCCAAAATTAAAATAAAAAAAACACAAAGACCCAGTCCAAATAAAATAAAAATAAAGTAAATTACACCACAATATTTAAAACACTCAAAGAATTTAATCCAACCAATAAAGCAATTCAATTTAACTAATAAAAGAAATAAAAAAATTAAATTAAAATTAAAAGACCTCCAAATTACGAGGTATTACACTGTTGATCTCTTTCCTTCAATTAAAATTCTTGCTTTGATAAATGGGCTGAGGCCTAGACTTGAGAAGATTCATCGAAAACTTGTAAGGATATTTACCAACATTATTGATGAACATAAAGTTAGGAATGTGGCAACACGGACCGGTGATGGTGAAGCTGATCATGAAGACCAGATAGATGTTCTTCTAAGAGTCCAAGAGAAGGGTGACCTTGAGATTCCCTTAACTATGAGAAGCCTTAAGTCAGTTATCATGGCTAGTACGTTTACTTTATGCTTCTATCAAAATCAATGAATTAAGTTCCACAATTTAGCATTACCTCCAGCTAAGCTGTAGTCCAAAACCCTTTTTAACGACTAAAATCCAGTTTTAAACATTTGATCTTTAAACACCAATATCCACATTGTGTTCAATATGAAATCAGCTTTTATTTCAGTCCAATAATTTTTTATTTTATAGTGTCATAGGCACGGGCAATACCCTAATATATATATAGCTTTTGGTTTAGAGAAGCGGATGTTTAGGGTTTTCCAAATTTGAAAATTGTGGGTAAAAATTTTGAATGGAGATAACTGGCACCAACCCACTAGAGAAGAGCGTATACTTCCAACATGATAGCTAAAAGAATCCAAATAAATATATATCAAATATAAATACATAAAGTAAATAACCAACCTACCGTATTTACCCATTAACCAAACATGGTCGTTTTTGCCACAATGGAGAAGAAACAGATGCAGCCAAATTAGAGATGATTTTCTTCCGAAAGTATACATAAGAATGACAATTTTGCCCGTCTCTACCTTGTTTGAGGCGAATATGGAAGGAACTTTTATTCCACAAAGATGGTGTCGCAATGAAAGTAATAGCCCGCCATAGGTAGGGCGCGAGTTTGGGATTTGTTCACAAACCGCCCCGCCTCACCACTTATTATATAATATTTTTAGAAGGCCAAAGTGCAGTAAACCCTGTGCTTTCAAAGAGGTGCAAAATACCCCCTTTTGGATAAAATATACTTTTATATGACCATTTTACCATTTCTATGTTTATACAAAATAAAATAAAAATTGAGAAAAGAGAGTTTTTTTAGATTAATTTTTTTTACCTTAATAAAAAAGAGGAGCTTCTTCGGGAAATAATTTTTGGGAAAAAAAAACTAAAAATAAAGAGAGGAAATTATTTCCGAAAACTATTTTTTTTTCAAAAATTATTTTGGGAATTTTTTTTTTTAGAAATTCCCTCTCTTTCTAATGGAAATTTTTTTTCGAAAACAATTCCAGAAAACAAAAAAAATTTGAAATTTTTTTAGTTTTCGAAAACAATTCCCTCTCTTTATTTTTAGTTATTTTTCCCGAAAACTTATTGTTTCCGATTTTTTTTTTGGAATAATTTTTGGAAATTTTTTCCATTAGAAATAAAGGGAATTTCTAAAATCAGAAAATAATTTTTGAAAAACAAATTTAGTTCTCGGAAACAATTCCCTCTATTTTTTATTTTTAGTTTTTTTTTCCAAAAATTACTTCTAGAATTGTTTTTCAAAAAATGTTCCTCTTTTTTATTAAGGTGAAAAAAAATTAATATAAAAAAACTCTCTTTATTCTATTTTCATTTTTTATAAACATAGAAATGGTAAAATGATCATAGAAAAGTATATTTTGTTCAAAAATGAGTATTTTGCAACTATTTAAAAACTAAGGGGATTATTTGCAATAAAAAATAGGGCTGCAAATGAGCCGAGTTTTCGATAAGTAGCTCAAACTTGACTCAATTTAGGCTCAGTTTTTGTTTACTTATTGAATAAACGAATCAAACTCAAACAAAATATAGATGTTTGATAAATAAGCAAACCAATCTCAAGAAGCCCTCTACTCGGCTAGTTAGTTCGTAAACACGTTTATGAACAAGCTCGTATATGTATATATGTATGTATATGTATCTATATATATTAAATATCTTCATAAGATTAGGCTACGCATTTTATTTCAAGCCCAACCCAAACAATAAAATGACTGACCATTTTTTAAATAAAATAGACCAAAACCCAAGAGAATTAAAACAGCCCAAAGCCCATGTTCTGAAAGCCCACTTATATATAATCTTGAAGCACCCTTTTACTCTTAAACACTAGCCGCACTCCTCTCTTTACATCCCAAGTAACGTCAGCCGATCTACTCTCTCTCTCTGGTTGCATGGGAGGATCAAGAATGGTGACGGTGGCTTTGGTGAGATCCGAACGGTGGCTTTGGCGAATGTGTGTATGTTGAGATTTCTTTTGATGGATATTTAGTTTTAGACAGATCCGTGCGTTTGTGTGTTCTGTGTGGAAAACGTGTGTATATTTAGATTAGTGTTGCTGTGCATATGTGTGTATTTTGTGTGTAATATGTGTATCACTATACGAGTTTCGAGCCGAGCTCGTGAACAGGACCGAGCCGAGCTCGAACACTTCAGGTGGGAGCTGATTCTAGCTCGAGCACCCTGCTGTACTGTCGAGCCGAGTTTACTACTCTGGTCGGCCGGATTCTAGCTCTATTCAAATAACACAGAAGAGTATTTTGGCGCAGCTTTCTCTCTCTTCTTTTTTCTTTCTCTCTCTCTTCTTTTTTCTTTCTCTCTTAGCCGCCCAACAAAATTATTAGTGAGAAACTTTGACATTGAATACATACATGTGTCTAAAACTTTCTGCTAAGTCGCATTACCCTTCTAACTTATGTTTTTAACCCAAATAACATCATAGTTTCGTTGTGAGGTGGGAAGTCCCACATTGAAATCCATAGAGAGGCTTTCCCACTTCCACTCCGGTATAGGCAATGGTTGCAAAGACTCCGGCGGTCTCTGGTGATCAATCTTGATCATCTGACCACTGCTGCACTTAGAGACAAATATAGTTATGTCCCTCTTCATGCCTGCCCACCAAAACTGTCATTTCATGTCTTGGTACATCTTATCCCCTCTCAAGCGTACCGAAAACTGAGAACTGTAGGTCTCACTCATCATGCTCGCCTTCATCTGTACCCACTGTATAAAATGGTACCTATCCAGATTTTAGCTCAGCCACCTTCTTTACATACTACGGGTCAGTAAGCTGATTTGAAATTACCTTCCAAATGATAGTAGGTGTGACCACTACACATGGTACAAAAATATCAGCTAAATCATCAACATTTTTTTCCTGTGAGAACATATACTGCAACCTCTTATGGTCGTTGAACAAAAGTCTTTCCCAAGAGATAATGTCACCAGGTCCTCATGGCAGAGTCCACACACACTCCAGACCTTGCAATGACGCATCGGTACATACCAAGTACTCAATGCCACACTAAAGGGTAGCTAGAACAGGTGCAGTTGTTAACCTGTTCTTTAACTCATCAAATGTCGTCTAACAAGAATCATTAGAAACGAAAGGCACACCCCTTTTTTTTTTTTTTTTTGGTACATGGGTGAGATGGCTAACAATCTTCGAAAAGCCCCGACTGAACCTACAACAATAACCAACTACCCCAGAAAACTACGAATCACCATGGGTGAGGTAGGTTGCCCCCACTCCATATCGCGGACACCTTGCTTTGATCTACCGCTATCCTTTCTCAAATACTATATGACCCAAGAACTTCACCTCCATCTGCCAGAAATCTTACTTCTCAAACTTTGCCTACAACTGGTGATCTCTCAGTGTCTACAAAATGATACAAAGATGTCTGGCATAATCCCCCTCTGACCTAGAAGCAGGCCTGGTGCCTGAAGCTAGGTAAATTACAAAGTCTATACCACGACTCGGTAGTAGTCTTAAAATTTCCTAAAACACATCCTGAAAGTCTCGTACCACTGGAATGGGATCCGTAGAAACCTTATTTCCCTCCGGAGACTCCTTACTATTAAAGAATAAGCGAGTTCTAGACCCTTCATTTGATTTCGGTGTAGCAACCAAATATACCTCCCGACTCGGTATAACAAAAAGAAATACCTAATCATGGCAATTGACATGGGCATGATAATGCGATAACAAATCCATCTCGAGTATGACATCATATGAATTCAGGTCTAGGACCAATAGGTCTGCCAAAAACCTGAGATTGCCAACGTCTATAGTGACTTGACTACAGCGTTCTCGTAATATTGTACTAACTCCCAATGGTGTATTTATAGTAAGTGGAGAACTACACGACTGAGTAAGTATACCCGATATCCTAACAAACGACTGAGATACAAAAGAGTGAGATGCCTCAGTCTCAAATAAGAACACGATCAAAGTTAACCTTTATCGGAACCCTACCCTCAATCGTCTAAGAAGTCTGCTCATCATATGGCATGATGTTATAGACTCTCCCATAGTTCATCTATTGAATAGATTGCCCTGCTATTTCTATTTTTCTTTCCACTATCTGGCTAGCGGAGTATCTATCATTTCGTTTCTCCCCTATCATTTCCTATAATCCCTCCTTATTTGATAGTGCTGCAATGCAGCATTAACCGCCTGAGTGTAAGTGGAATAAGCTAGATTACCCACAATGACCTGTTAAGTAGTCTAAATCAATCCCTTCACAAAATAGTTCACTTTCTTCTCTTCAGTGTTCACCTCCTCAGGTACAACAAAGATAAATTGGAGAACTCCTATTCCAACCCTGCGATTGTCCTGTCCTTCTTCTGTAAGTCCAGGAGTTCCCTTATGTGAAAGAGTTTTTCATCCTTCCCAACTGTTAGACTGTTCCACTGGTAATGGAACATGCGCCATTTATAGTGGTTGCTGTGGTGGCTGCAGATTCTAAAGAGCAGTCGCCACTCCTGTAGCTATAACCTAAACTACCATGGCTGCCAAATCGAGAGGAAGTTCAACTTTTCCATCCTGAACACTATCCTGACCTTAGTTGTGATTCGCCTTCCTCCCCCTACGGGGTGACATCTACATAAGACCCCAATAGTAGACTAAGATGTATAGAGTACAATGAATCCTATACTTAGATTCTATTTATCAAAATACGCAACGCGGAAGATACCCTACGACGGACCCTACAGACCCGAGAATACTTGAACCTGGAATGCTCTGATACCAAATGAAATACCCCCCAGAAGATTTCGCGCATGAGGTGGCCAGTCTCATACACAAAACCTGAGGAATATTAACCACTGATAGCAACAAGCATAGATGCAAAAGAAAGAAATAGAATAATTGCTAAAAGCTGAACAGAAATCCCATTGAACTGAAATAATTGATAAATAAATAAATATATTCTGGTAATACAATTTGGAAGTCCCGTAACCCAAGGACCCCTTAACCAGAAAGAACAAAAGTTTTTAAATTTTAAAATTAATACCAACAATCAAAGTCTCAAAAGTTCATAGTATGACTCTTGATGAAGACAAGTTCCTACCCTGTAACTGATGAGATGAGACGTCTGCTACAACCAAACCCTAAAACTCTATCCTCGCGGTGGAACCTGTCTGAAACCTGAAATATCAACACAGTGGGTTAAACCCACGAGCAAGTTCTATCTACTACATCCCAATCAGAGAACCAATATACATACCCTCAATATAAGGGACACAAAATAAGTCTATAGATTTAACCTACAAGTTATTCTTTTACCCAGTTTCGTGTTTCCAAAACAACAGTCAATATTTATAATATTCCACCCAAACCCTTATTATGCAAACGTGAACACGTTCCTTACGTTCAGCAGAAATAAACATAATATAAAATAATATCAAGTTTAAGCAATCCTAACATGCCATCATTAAATCTTTTGATACCTTAATAGGTATAGATATATACATACTAGTCATTTCCTATTTAGCTCATGTTTTCAGAAGTAAAATCATCTTATACATTGTTCCAACACACCCTTATCATCCAACAATGAACATATTCTTTAAGTTCAAAATAAAGAAAACATGTGCATACACATATAGATACCTTATTAGATATGGGCGATCCTGACACGCCAAATAAATTGTATAGATACCTTATTAGGTATAGGCGATCCTAACACGCCAAATAAAATGTATAGATACCTTATTAGGTATGGGCGATCCTGACACGCCGGGCAATCCTGACATGCCAAATAAAATGCATAGATACCTTATTAGGTATGGGCGATCCTGACACGCCGGGCAATCCTTACATGCCAAATAAAATGCATAGATACATTCCAATATGCAATATAAAATAACAAGGTGCATTATGATTTAAATTTGCACAACCGTTATTTCAAATCATCCAACATGAAATTATCATCATAAGACAAATCGTTCACAAGTAGACTAAAATCAAGTATTTGATGGGCATTTATATCCTTAAAGGAAAATATATTCAAATAAACCAAATAACCCAAGCATCCATTATAGAAGCAATTTCCCAACTTAACCTCCAATGCACTCAATTCTACGAGAGAGTTTAAACCTAAATTTTATCTAGGTTTCTGGGCCTATTCCACTTCTCAGAACCCTATTAAATCATTCTGAAATTTTCTAGAATTTTTGAAATATTTTCAACAAATAAAAGAAGGTGAAAACCCAACTTTTAGACACTTTAAAAATTCATTGAACACTAAGGGAAGCTCATTTCGAGATGAAAATTTAAACCTAAGTTTATTTAACCTCCAGAAAGTTACAGCAAAAATTTGGGAATTTTTGGAATTATAAAAATATTTTCTAAAATTACAGAAAGTGAAAAGCCCCACTTTTGGACACTTAAAAATAAATTGAACAACAAGGGAAGATCATTTTGAGTTGAAACTTTAAACCCAAGTGTATTTAGCCTCCAGAAAGTTTCAGTAAAAATTTGGGAATTTTTGGAACTTTATAAGTATTTTCTAAAATTAAAGAAGGTGAAAAATCCAGTTTTTAGACATTTTAAAAATTAATTTAAAGAAAATGGTAAATAATTTTGACATGACATTTAAACCCCAAGCTCCTCAAGCTCCCAGGAGGTTGACATAAAAATTTGGGAATTTTTAGAATTCTAAAAGTATTTTTAAAAAATAATTTTCCTAATTTTCAAGTTTTTCCAAAAATTTTAAAAATTCAAAACAAATAATAAAATAATTCGGAATGGGCCCATATCGGACCCAGAGGTGGGCCCCCGAGAGTGGGCCCCAAAAATACTTTTCCGGCCACCGGCGCCGGCCGCACGCTCCCCCACGCGCCGGCGGCCGGGTGGCCCCCCCTTTTTTTTTTTTTTCTTTTTCTTTCCTTCTTCTTCCCACCGCCTGAAGCTTCACGCTCCCAACAATGGAGAAAAACTTTCCGATCACTTTCCGATCACTTCCGGGCACCGAATCGCGTATATAAATAGACCATTGAACTCGTATCGATCTAAGCTACGCATTGATACCAAAATTATCCCCTCTCGCGGACTAAATCAAAAACGCCCAATTTCAAGTTTCGAAAATCTAAAATTTTAAACTCAATTTCCCGTCAATCTACCCAACGGTTCATAACGAAACTTTCAAGGATTGTTCTAGGAAGTAAGATCTACCTTTTAATCGGAACAAAATCCCTCAAAAATGATAAACACAGTAGACCCAAATTTCATGTTCGTATATATATACACCCGCCTATACAATCATATATACATGTATATACATATGCAAAAATATTCTAAAACAGTACCAAAACTCCAAAATCCTAATGTTTAATCCACAGAATTATTCTTAGCATGAAAAATCATTAATTTCATAATTAAATGCATACAAATTTCTAGCAAGATATCTATACAATTAGCATAATTAATTCTCACAAAATTTATCAACAGAAAAAAAATAATAATATACAAATTTCCAAAATAAACACAATCCTCAAACCTAGACTATGCATACGGATTCAAAGGGGAAGAGAAGAATCAAACTTGCCTTTTTCCTGACGAATCAACTTGTTCACCCGATCGTCACTCCCTTCTCTCTTTCGTTTACTCGCTCTTAGTTCTGTGCGTAAAACAACGACAACCCTAATTTCTTCTTCTTTTCTTTTCCTTTTTGTCTTAATTATTCTTTTATTGATTTTCCTAAAACTAATTAAAATCAAATTAATAATACTAACAATAGAAATAAAATATTATTTCAACCCTAGGCCCATCATTTTAAACATAACCTTAGCCCACTCATACTAGCCCAAATTCCTCCCTAGCCCAACCCAAAACATTTAAATAAAATAACACACAATTAATACCAATTCACATAAAATGATAAAATGCATGTATAAAAGACAAGCAACTCACCTACAATGATAATTTATATAAAAAAAATATTTCACATGAATTAATAAAATAAAGTAATAATGTAAAGAGATTAAATTGACACCTAAATTTTCCGGGGTATTACATGTTCGACATCTCCAAATAACAGAGGCGGACAAATTGAGCTACATGCAGTACCTATTTTTTTCCCGTTTTGAAAATGAGTATCTCCAAATGCGAGAAGTTTGTGTGAATGCTATGTTAAAATCTAACGCACGAGAATGGTACGGGGAGTTGCATATTGAAGCTGATGATGAGGAAGCAGAAAAGGTAAAGTTTGCTGAAATGATGTTAATTGATGGTTGTTTCATCATTGAACTTTTGTACAGGAATTACCACCGGCATACTTACCAAAGTCAGATTATGGATACTGACCCTATTTTGGACAACTATTCCATGAAGTGTGCCGTCCAACATGACTTGATACGCCTTGAGAACCAGATTCCCCTTCCCGTTCTTGAGGAATTGTTCAACCTCACAGTGGGAACTATCAACCATTATGACAACCAATTCTCTCTTAAGAATTGCATCTTCTTATTCTTTAAGGGTGTGATGGGCTTACAAAGCATGCCACACTCGGACCATACACACTACTTTCATATACTCGATTATTTTCACTCTTTGTACCGGCCTTCTGGCAGTGATGTTCGAGAGAACAATGAAGGGCCTTCTAGCGATTGTTTTCGAATGGACACTGAACAGTCCAGATTCAGATATTCTGCAACACAACTTGACTTGGCAGGAGTCAAGTTTAGGCCTGGTTCTAAAGAGAACCTATTCGATGTGAAGTTTTGTACTAACCGTTCTTGTTTTCAGGTGTTTAGAAGCGGTCACTTTGAAATTCCACCTTTCCCCATTACTTCCTCAACTGAAACATTCTTGAGAAATCTCATTGCTATCGAGCAATTTTACCAGGATCGTTATCATTATTTCACATCTCATGCTTTCCTCATGGATAAACTCATCGACACCGCAAAGGATGTTGACTTGCTTGTAGAAGCAGGAGTGATACACAACTATTTGGGTTCCAGTGAAGAGGTGGCCCATCTCTACAACAATATCAACAAGAATGTTTATATAGGTGGTTTCCACTTCACTCAGCCATGCAAGAAGGTGACTGCTTACTGCAGTCGTTTCTGGCCAAGAAGTGTAGCAAAACTTAAACGTGACTATTTTGGTAATCCTTGGACAGGCTTATCAGTCTTAGCTGCCATTTCCATTTTTGTCCTCACCTTGCTGCAGACTATCTACGCCATGAAATAAGTATATGTTGAAGAGCTACAAGTATGCAATAATGGGGATATGACCATGTCAATATTGTTCCCCCAAATTATCTCATCGGCTACATCATCATAAGCAACCTGGAATGTCTTCGGTTAAAATCCTATTACTGTTTCTTTTATCTAAGTATTTTTCGTCCTTGTGATTTGTCATTTTACATTATGACATAGCTCCATCGTCTGGTTTCTGTATAAGCTATAATGTTGGGCACTTGTTTGAATTTCATTATCTGAGTCAGCTTCACCAAGACTATCAAAATTTAATTTGATTCAATATTCTACTTATTCTTGCTAGAATTTTATAGATTCAAAATTCACATTTATCGACTTTCGACATCTCTACGAAAGTGTCATGTCTCATGTCTGTGTCAGACACTAGTACACAAAGATACTCCATGGACACTTCATGGATACGTGCCCAATACTTAATAGACGTATCCCTAATTTAAAAATAATTTAAAATAATTCGAACACTTAGTCCAGCACATTTCAGACAAAGTCTTTGTCGACACATCCATACACTTGACTAACACATCATACACTCTCAAGCATGTGATACATGAAAACTTCTTTTTATAAGATATAGTTCAAAGTGTCAACTTCTTTTTATTTTAAAAGAAAACTGACACTATATATATACTTCTCCTAACATGTAATGCATGACAATTCTCAATATGACAACTATAATTACAATGACAATAAGATAGGGTAATAACATATATGATATTAGAATATTTACATACATCTCTCCTCTAAATTATGTGAATGTTCTAACTATCTTTTCTAATAAAATTATAAATTATAATTTATATTTATTTAGCTGTCTATATCCTTATTCTATTTTTTAAAATTTGACATGTCACCACATCTGTATAGTATCAGGTGTTTTTGGTATCCGTATCTGTGCTACATAGCCCGAGATTGATAGATGAAACTTTTATTGCTGCTTCTTTTAGTTTCTTGGCACATTGAAGTTTCAAAGTTTCAGGCTCCATTCCGGTTCGAATCAGAAACACGAATGGCTTTGAATCCGTTCAGATGGATTTTCTAGGTTTTGAGTGACATATTTATTTTAACCATTTGCAAGTATCTATTCTACTTTATTGTGACCTATTAAACTATATAAATTAGCAGAGGCTTTGATGTATTAGCAATTACTCTGTTTCCTCCCCGTGGTTTCACTTCACAACCACCATCTCAGTCAATTATGACATTATGCAAAAGTTTCAAACTAAGTCTTCAAAAACAAAATTCAAAGCCTCAAACCAGAATAATGGAGATTAAACTCCGACTGCAAGTTTTCTTCTTCAAACCCTGATTCCATTTTCATCATTTTTATTCTAATCATTGTTTGTTGATCTCTTTTGACATTAATTTATTTTACAAAAAAAAAAAATTACACCCTTAACGTATTAGATTATCGAACCTATATCCATTAATAACAAATCACATATGAATTCATTCATAAAATATCCATCGACTTATCGGATTGAGTAATAGCCTTATTAGATTCGAATCGGGTCAACTCTGATTTAATTCGAATCCGATCCACTAACAAATCTACCCACATGTTAGAAATATTTTAATAAAATACGTAAATAAATTAAATTATATATTAAATAGTATGATGTATTTCTTTAAAATTTCATATTAATGTTTTATCAAAGCATTATAAATAAAAGGCAACAACTTAATTCCATCTTTACATATCTCTTTTCATACATAGTTTATGTGTCTAGTCCTTCCGATCTACCTAGTTCTCAATTCATCTTAATCTTATACAATATGCATGTGCATCATATGTTTTACTACTTTATGTGTTTATAAATACTAGTTTAAAGCAAGTGCGATGCACGATAATTAAAAATAAATTAAAATTTTATCATAACACTTAAACATTGAAAACTATTATAACACATCCAAACATAATAATTAAAACACCCAAAACTAATAATTAAAATACTCAAAACTATTTTCATTTTGTAACCTTGGTAAAAAATAAAATTATAATTTTTATTTTTATAACTTTTCTAATTATATTTATTCTTTCTCTCACACTTCATCCTTAACACACCATCTTTTTATTTTTAAAATTCAAAAAATAAAAAAATATATATTATAATTTTTATATATTGATATTTTTTCTAATTCTATTTATTCTCTCACTAATTTCATTCCTAACTCATAGTCATTATCAATTATATATCTCTAAGTGCATTTTGCATATAAAATTCAATCATGTTTTGTTAGAATTAATATTCCGAGCTACGCACAAAAAATCTACACCAAATACGATTTATATTATAACCTGAATTATCTCAATATTGTGTGATAAGTTACGTTTGAATGTGTTGATTAACAAATGTGTAACTGTAATAATAAGTCTTTTGTTTATTAGCTTCATTCTTAAATTTTCTTCATTCTCAGCAAGATCGTCCCACAATGTCAAACTACTTGAACTGTTATAAAAAATAATTAGTTCAATAATTTATAATGGTAATTATGAGCATTTATGTAATGTTGAAATGATGTACCTCATATCTATTATAATGATGTCTCACAATTTAGATGTCCCTCCATTATTCTTCTTAGTTATGTTGAATGCAGAATATGCTTCAATAACGATTCCCAAAGCATCTAGCAAGAGTAAAAATTAAACTTATAGATTTATATATAAGAGAAAGTATATATAAGGAGAGTAAAGAGTTAAAAGAAAACAAACCTATAATTTTTTTTTTCATCAATGTACTTGTTTAAGTCCTTGAAGTCTACAAAATTATATTTTATTTTTTCTAAACTTACAACTTCAAGCTCCTCTTATATGAATTTTATTTTAGTTAATAATTCTATAAGTTTTACCATATAGCTTTAATTTTATATTAGTATATTATTTCACCATCAAAATAATAAAAAGTCAAAGATATATTTATACACACACTATTACTAAAAGTACAAAGAGGTTCAGAAGTTTCAGTAAATTTTTTATTTTTATAATACATTCTTATTTTTTATTATAATATATTTATTCTAATAAATACATAGAAACATAATCTTATCACCAAGCGTTCTTTTCTAATTCTATTTATTATTTGCCTCACACATTATCCCTAACAAAAACTCGTCCTATTTCAGAAAAAATAAAAATAACATTATAATTCATACTTTTATAAAAAAATTTAATTCTCTTACACTTCATTCCTAACACAAAATATTCCTATTTTTAAAATTTAAATAATTTGATTAGAAAAATTAATTTATGGAGTTTCAAATTATTTAATTTAATTAGAATTCTTTTTTTCCTTAAATGGCTAAAGAAATTCAAATCCATTTAGAGTGGCTTAATAAGGTTAGAATTCCAATTTAGTTCGCACTTCATCCTAACACAAATTATTCCTATTTCAGAAAAAATAAAAATAAAATTATAATTCTTATTTTATAACTTTTCTAATTCTATTTATTATTTCTCTCACACTTCATCCCTAACACCATCTTTTTATTTTCAAAATTCAAAAAAATTAAAATATATATATTATAATTCTTATATATTGATATTTTTTCTAATTCTATTTATTCTCTCACTAACTTTATTCCTAACACATACTCCTAAAATATAATATTATTTAAATAAGTATTTTTTTTTCTAATTCTATTTCTTCACTCTCTAACTTCATCCCTAACACAAACTCCTAAAATGTAATTTTATTTATTACACAGCCATTATCAATTATATATCTCTAAGTGCATGATGCATATAAAATCCAATCATGTTCTATTAGAATTAATATTCCGAGATAGGCATAAAAAATCTACACCAAATATGATTATATTATAGGTTGTTTGTTTATTATTAAATTTGTGTCCGATTTATTAATCAGATATTCAATTCAATAACATTACTCATTACAGACTTAATTTTTTATTAAAAAAAGTTGATTAATTTCAAAAGCTAATAGCAAACAATGAGTAAGAAAGAAAAAAATCAAAGAAAAGAACTCACATGTAAGCCGAGACGAAACTGAATCGAATGGTTGTTGATGAGATCCGAGAGGAAGCTGAGAGTCGTGTTAATGAGTGTCGAGAGGAAGATGAAAGCGGAGATGAAGAATGAAGAGCCGTAGCCGAGAGGAAGAGTGATTTTAGGTGTTTAGGATTTTGTGGGTTATAATTCTACTTTTTAAAATTTAGAAATAAAAAGAAAGGGTTTTTCTTGGGAAATGATTTTGCTTGGATAATTCTATTTTTTTAATTTAAAAATAAAAAATGAAAGGGTTTTGTTTTTTTAAATTTAGAAATTAGAAATAAAAAGAAAGGGTTTTGTTTGGGAAAGGATTTTACTTAGGTAATTCTATTTTTTTAATTTCAAAATAAAAAAAGAAAGGGTTTTTCTTGGGTAATTCTATTTTTTTAATTTCAAAATAAAAATGGAAAGAATTTTGCTTGAGTAATTCTATTCTTCTAATTTAAAAATAAAAAATGGTGTACTGAAACTAAAAAATTCATTTGTACTTTTAATAGTAGTATAGATATATATATATATAGTTGATTGAGTTGGATCTTGAAACTCATCAGTGTTATTTGAACCTACACGACGGACAGAACTATCGGCTTTAAGAGAACGAGTACCTTCCTATCAGGCCAGTTTTTCTTGAACCGAAAAACCTATTACTGATTTTGGTTATGTTTTATCTCTTGTGTTTTTATTTATTGTTACCTTATATTTTAGTTATTAGTATATATGCTGATTGTACACTAATACACAATGAGATTTGCTACAAGTGAACAATAATTTTTTATATGCTTTGGATCTACTGAAAAGAAATTGGGATAATGTAATATTTAGAATTTTTTTCACAAGTGTTCTGAAGATAAAATGAATCCAATAAATATACTTCCACACACATATATATAGTATATACACATCCGTGTATATGATTAGTGCACAAAGTGATCTACATACCCATTATATACATGGACATGGACATGCTATGCTTGACTATGACATTCGCACCTTACTCTAGGCGTGCCATAATTTTTTTATCAGTTATGTACTAAATTTTACCCAATAAATTATTAGTAAATTACTCTTAGCCTAATTATTCTTGATTTAAAGTTATTAAAAATATAGTAGTTAACTTTTCTTGAATTTTGGTTGACTTTATTCCGTATACGTCTGCTGTTAATTGAGCGTCGGTTAAGTTTGTTAAAATAAAAACTAAAAAATGCCAAGTCTCCAAAGTCCTTTGATCTATATGGCAAAAAAGAATTTTGGAGGATGGTCATTCCATTCTAATGTTTGTAAGGCTTTTTTTAATTTGGAATTTCCTATAATTCCGGGCACGCTCAATGTTTCCAAACCACAAAAGAGCTAAATAGAATCCATAACTAACAAAGAACAAATTAACATATTTGTTTAAATACTTTTGTTCTAAGAAGCACGGACACGGAATACAAGTACGACACGACACCGACACGGCGACACGGCAAATTTTAAAAAAACAGGACACGAACACGAAAGGGATACGGCTATGAAATAATAATATATTAATATATATTTAACAAGTTAACCAATATTCACAATATCATAAATCTAACAATAAAAAAAAATTACACAAATACTTGAATTTATTATCAAGCAATTAATATATTTTCAAAAGGAGTGTTTTCATTATATTCAAACCCACTACTAGAATCTTACATAGGGGTGGCAATTTCCTCCGCCCCGACGGATTTTCACCCCGCTCCGCCCCTAATGGAGGAGATTTAGTCTGCCCCTAATAGGAGTAGGGGCGGGTATGATTTTTTTAAGAAAACTCGTCTAGTACCCGCCCCGCCCCGATTATATACATACATACATATAATATATATATATAGTGACATAATTGTATAAAGTACGCCATTTCTTTTATTATTATATTACTTATATAAATATAGTATACTAGATATGTGGCAGGCACAAGGGTTACCTTGCTCTACTCTATTCCTCTCTTTATCTTATGCCTAAAAGAGAACTTTATCTATTTTGTGTACATAATAGATCTATAATAAAAAAATTTCTTGAAGACCAAAATCGTTTCTATCTTCATCTACATATGTATGTATGTTTGTGTCATTTTCTTTGGTCTTATATATTAGGGTTTTGACTATAGGAGTGTTATATCATCGTTTGGGTACATTTAGCCCAAACATCGAATTCAAAGCAAATAAAGCAAAAAGATTTTAAAGATTTTTTTATTCCTCTCTTTCTCTAAATGGGGCGGTGATGGTATGTCTATCACAAACCCGTTAGGATTCTTAACGGGAGATGGATTTAGTATTTCCTTGATGGGGCGGGGTAGGGTTTTGGCATACCCGCCCCATACCTGCCCCGTTGCCATCCCTAATCTTACACGTTACTCATTTTTCTAATAACAAACAAATAAATTTAAATACAAAATATCAAACAAAATGACATGGCTTTATGTTAAATAAAATTCTATTGACTTTTTTATTTTTTTGTTTCTAAATTTATTATTTAGAAATTTTATCTAACTATTTTTTATTTTTTTAAATTTTATTTTAGAAAACACTATATTTATAAAGAAAAGGGCATAATAGTCATATTAAATGGTATATATGTCATTATAATTCTTCCAGAAGTCAAGATGTTACATTTTAGAAGATGAGGGACTAAAATGCTAAAAAAAAATAGTTCAAAGGGGTCTTTTTGCAACTTTAGAAAAGTTCAGGCGTTTTTTTGAACTTTTAAAAATTACAAAATGTACCCCACCGTGTCCCCGCGTGTTCTATCTGTGTCTCCCTCATGTCCTTGCCGTGTCCAAAAAAGAAAAATTGCAGGACACTTCTAAGGAGTATCTGACACGTGTCCGAGGAGTATCCAAAAAGTGTCCGAGTGTCCGACATAGGTACGACACCCTTATATGAAGTGTCCGTGTTTTTTAGCTTTTGTTTAAAAGACTTTTTGTCTTTTAAAATTTAGAGAGAAGCTTATCCTCCTCCATGAAAGAGGGAAGGTTAGTTTTTTCCGTATGTACGTGTGTGTGTGTGTGTGTGTGTGTGTGTGTGTGTGTGTATAAATGTAGACCAACACATATATATACTCGAACACCATATCTACATGACTATGTAAGAATTTATGTAGAAATATAAATATATACACACAACTCACTGGACACTGGAGAGGCAAAGGGTCGTCGTTCACTGGTCAGAACTATCTTCCACAATCTCAGATATTTATGATGACTATTCTTTGGCTTGTCTCATAGGATCCAAAGAGAGAACGATCTTGACATATTATGGATGATAGAGAGAAGAGAAGCAAAGAGATGAGTCTTTTGGGGTTCAAAACTATGGACCAGAATTCTTGAGTTAAAAGCTTATATATATTGAATTATTATGAGCTTTTGACATGTGGCATATTATCCAAATCCAAAGCCAATAATTGCATGGGAAATGGGGACCTTTTTTTTTTTTATGAACTGGGTAAGTTGTATATAGAAGTGGGAAAAAATTTACAGTGGAGTCTCAAAAGAGACAAAAACAAAGCCATTTTGGCAAACAAGTAGAGCTACTAAGAAACACAGAAAATTACAAAGCCAATTTGGTAAGCAGGCCAATGAGGCATAATATCAATAAAACTCAACAACAGTCATTAGAAGCCTAAACACATAATAGGCTGCCAAAGGAGTAAGCAGAAGAAAAAACCACAGTAAATCATATTCTGAATCAAAGCAAGAGGTCATCAGAAGTCATGGACCATCAGGCAACAACTTAAGATATAAAGTACACCCAGAGGTAAAACAACAACATGAGAGTGAAGAAGCAACATTACCAATGAAACAACAAGAGCAGAAGCAACATCAGGATAAGCAAAGCAGGAGAATGATTATCAAGTATCACCATGATAAGCAAAGTATGAAAAACAGTATTAAGCAGCAACCAATCAATGTGCCAAATCAAAAGCAAAAGCAGCAGCATGAGGCATTAAGAGTCCAAAACCCATTTCTGTCTAGGAACCATCCTATTACCAAGCCATAGTAAGATCTGTAAATCTCAGTGGAACTCAATATTTTTAAGCAAAGCACCATTAACAAGCTTTGTATTAGAAGCAAGTCTGTTATTGATTGAGCTTTGGATCAGACCAATTGTGACAAAGGAAGAGAAACTTTGTCATGAAAAGATCTAGCATTCCTCTCAAACCAAATGAAGTAAATGGAGCATGAGAAGATCAATTTGTGAACCAAAAACTTATTTGAATTATTGGGGCATAACTATAAATTAGAGCACCATTTAACAAGATCATCCCAGCAATTAGGCTTAATATAAAACCCTGCAACATGCTGGAAATGGTTCCAGATTGTGGCTGAGTAAGGGAAATGGAAAAATAGATGGTTGATGGGCTCACCCTCAGGATTACAAAGGTAACATGCATTAGGAATGTGCAAATAAATATTTTCCTTTGAATCAAGTGTGCTCGGTCTCCCTTTTAGTGCAAGCCATGCAATAAAACTCATCTTAGGGATATGTAACAATGAGATCTAATGTGCCCAATGTACAAGAAGAAATTGAAGGTATGAGAAAAAGAGTATGAAGAGGGGGTCCAAATGACACTCTCCCTTTCAGAGGATGATGGTTCGATGGTGTTGATCTGAGACAAAATAAGGGGTTATCACATATTGGATTCAATGTAGGGATTAACCACTGATTATTGAAAATTAGGCTATCAACTTTGACCTGATGTCCAAATGAATAATTTTCTTATCAGTAAGGTTAAGTTGTGAGGTCAAAAGGCCATTTGGCAATGAATAATCAGCCCACATCATAATGTCAATGTCATTTCCAATCTTGTGTTTAATCAAACCTCTAGCCATATCTCTTAACTTTAGAAGCTTCCTCCAAAAACCAGAACTAAGAGCATAAGACTTGACAGTCGAAAAGCTTTTCAACTTTATGATGGAAGTGTGAACCCAAGTAGCCCAAAGACTCTCATTTTTAAAAGCAAATTTTTTTTGAGAGTGCTAGTGTTCTACTGTTATATCTCAATCAGTTATTAATGTGAATTACGGCGAAGTTACCAACAATATACATTCACCGTTCGGATGGTGAAATTTTGACCGTCTACGTCAATCGAGAGAGTAAAATTGTACCATTAGATGTTGATGAATTTTAGGCACGCAATAGAGAGATGAGAACTTTCTTGAATTTACGCATGGCTAAAATTCACTCAGGGTGCATTGTAATTCTTCTCCTTCTTATGGCCTTAAAATTACGTCACTTTTAGAATTTTACTTAACTAGGTGAGGTGGTGCAATATAAGCCTTGATGCCACTAATATGCCACATGTCAAGACCTGTCTAATTCACTTGTGAGAGTTTTCAACTTAAAAGATCCGAGTCCCGAAAGTATTAGGTTCGAAATTCTTTTTTGGCCTGAGATGTTGCAGCATGTTGAAGGAAAATGATGCTTCAAGGAATGGTTTTCTTTTGTTCATTAGTTAGCTCTACGAGCTTTGTTTGCTTTGGGCCAAAATAGCCCTATTTTTTTGTACTGATCTTTGACCTTGGGTTTAAGCCCACTCTTGTGTACATCAATGTAGATTTACATTAACTTCAAAAAAAAATTTGAATGCAACCAAAACATACAAGAAATGGGCCCAGCAACTATGCAAAACAAAACCACCAAGGACTCCTCCAAAACTTGGGAGAAAGCAAGTTGTTTTTCTCTTAGTTCTGTATCTTATTCTGCAAATGCTTTTGAATGTCTTACTTTCTCAAATTTTAAATCAAATTATGTTTTTTTGGTTTATTCTTTGCAAGACAAATAAAAAACTACTTGCAATCATTTCTAAACATAGGAGCAAAAGAAAAGAGCAGTTTGATTCTATGTTCTCATCTTTAGTGGCCAAATATAGTGGGGGGTAAATCATCCTTCATTGAACCCACTGATTATATGTTCTCATCTTTAAGGGTTTGAGGCTGCAAGAGAAAAGCTAGAAAGGCACAAAACAGGCTCTAAGCTAATTCAAGTGAATAGTTTAGACATGCATATCCAGTATCACTCCTCTTCAAAGGAAAGGTCTAGTGTTCAAACCCTGCTATAGGCAATTTTGCAAGTGTGTGTGTTTGTTTCAAGTTTCCAACTTTATGAACTCATGTTTTAATTATTGGGAGGCAATATTTGGACTCTACTTTTCTACGTTTGCACTCTCATATTAAAAGAAATGACACTTTTTATCCTAACTTTACACATGAATGATTATATTTTTTCAAATTACACAAATACTCTTTCAGATATCTTCCTCTATGTCTCCAACTTTTAATATTTTTCGGTCTCTTTGTATAAAAAAAAAATCCAAAAAAGTTATTCTTTTTGACAGAACCCTCCCAAAAAATATGTTATCTATGTTGAATAAATTATCTCTTTTGGCAAGACAAAAAAAAAGTTATATCTGGTGAATATATTATCTATTTTTACAAGAACCAACCAAATGCGCAAAAAATAATTATCTCTATTGAATAAATGATCTCTTTTGACATGAACAATAAAAACAAAATTATACTATGCCAAAAAAGGACCCAAAAAACAAAATTATATTTGTTGAATAAAATATCTCTTTTGACATAACCGAAAAAAAGTATGGTACGCCAAAAAAAAACGGAGGGACCCAAAAAAAATTTATTTGTGTTGAATAAATTTTCTTTTTTGACAGGACTCAAAAAAAAATGTATCAAAAAAATTATCTATGTTGAATAAAATATTTTTTTTGACCGTACCCAAAAAAAAAAGGTTATCGTTATCTCTTCTAACAAGATAAAAAAATAATGACCGAAGAAAAAAGTTATTTGCAAATAAGGTAAAAGGAGTTGAAGTTTATAATATAAATGATAGTTATGGTATTACAAAATAAGGGATGATGTATTTATGAATTTAAAGACATTCTTGTCATTTTATTTAAAAGAAAAAGGCAAGTGAAGTATAAACGTACAAAAGTACAATCCGAATATGGCCTCCCTAATTATTTTGTTTATAATTTCCAACGAAATTTGTGGTGTATAAAAATTTGTCCCCATTGTACAGATGCATTGCTATTGGAATGTCCCACACTCCCAGTTCACAAATGCTTCTTTTACTGAACAAAATGATCTATTGCGTTGTAGTGTACAAAAAGTATCCAGGAGTGTGGTCCTGCTATGTTCATCAACCCCTACCTGACTTGAGCCAATGCTCTCTCTCACACTAGAGAAGTGATTTGAGATGTAAAAAATTTCTTAGGATTTGAGATCAAAATACCTTTGAACCTATTTATACAAGCCAAATCGGTATAGGAATACATTTATGCTTATGATAGGCAGTATAAGATAGACTTGTTTTATACAGCAGTGATATATATAGAATTGAAATCCTTGTTTGAATCAGATGCTTCATCTGTCCTGCATGTTGATCACATTCCTTTGTGGTCCTCTAACCCACCAACACTCTTTCCAGCATCCTCATAATTTCATTCATGGCCCACCACATGGACAAACATAAAGAACAAATTAAACCCAAATGTACCTATTTTAATAGCTACCACATTATCTTAATGCAGCAATGTGACAAACCTACCACATACTTGATTATTGCCAATTGGCAACAACATTCTGATACTCCCAAGTCAATCTTTTGCTGTTGAGAAATCAAATATATGAGATTTTCTGTTGAAGGAAAGTGACATACCAACCCCATTGTTATAATATTGATATCTCTGAAATCTCAATAAACAAGCAAACTTTGCCTTTTATTTAAATTTTGGCTTTTTCATACCTGTCATGACTACAACTTTTTCTTTTTGCCTTCTTTAGTACTTTACTTTTTGGCTTAAATCTTCCCTCCTTTTCCAATTAAAATTCACATCTTTAGGTGGTTGCTTTCCTTCCATTCATGTCTTTAAATCCATCACAGGTTTCTTGAGCTTCAACAATTTCAAGATTTTCTTGTTGCCAGATCATTTCTGGGTAATTCTTTAGATGTTATATACTGATGTGTACATTTAGAATTCAATGCACTTTATTTATTCATGGTTATTGCATGATTTCTTGCTTATTGTATCTACTCCATCCAATCTTTTTTTTTTTTTTACTGTCGCTTGTTTCCTTCATGCAGTTGAGATTTCTGAGATGGCTTTAAATTCAATTAAATGATGTGGGCAGCATTGGAAATAATACTATACATATATACACACATATAGATACATAGAGTGTGAAGTGGCTATTGAAGTGTATATTGGGCTTCTGCTATTATACTGAATTAGAAGCTCCTGTTCTTGAGCTTTGAAGTTGCTTATGGAGACAACCGGTGACAAAGCTGTTATATCGAAGATGGAAGATTATGAAGTTATAGAGCAGATAGGAAAAGGTGCTTTTGGAGCTGCATTTCTTGTTCTTCATAAAGTTGAGAAAAAGAAGTAAGACTTGTCACTTTCCACATCTTCCATTCACTTGTCTTCATTATAAGAATATCCAGAAAATGCCTTGTTTTTTCTTTCCTTTCACACACACACATTCTTCTAAAGGGTGTTGAGAAAAGGTAAAAAGTACTCAGGTATTGAGGTATATGAGCTAGTAATGGCCAATATGCTTTCAAGACAGTTTCCGAAAACAACTTTTTTTTTTTTAAGAAAACAATTTTGAGAAACTGTCAGCCAAACAAGTGTTTATACCACATTCTGATTTTCAGTTCACTGAAAAACTAAACCAAACAGACCCTATGTGACAAAATTGCAGCTGATCAGTTTCAACTAATTAAACCAAACAGATCCTATGTGACACAATCAGTTTCTGTTTTAGTAGTACTGTATCTAATTGGATTTTGTAGGTATGTGTTGAAGAAGATTCGTTTGGCAAAACAAACAGCAAAGTTAAAGCGCACTGCTCATCAAGAGGTTAACCCTTCCTAACACTTTTTAATCTCTTTCCACTACTAATATCTTTTTAATGATCACATTTTCAATTAGGCTCAACTACTCCTATCTTTTCTCTTCTTTAGACCTGACAAACCCAAGTTTTGGTTTGGTGGGTGTGGGTGATGGGACCATCACTCTAATTCCTCATAATAAATTTGCAAGGAATGTCTCATAAATTGGCCACACCTAATATGAATTGATCTGACATTTGCATTCATCAAATGTAACTATCATGTCAAGCACTGAAAATAAATACTTTCTGAGAGACTTATCCTGCAACCATTAAAAGGTACCTCAGTTTTTCTAGAAAAACAAAAAAATTAACTAACTAATTTTCACAAGTTGACTACAAGAGTAGGTAAGGTTGCTATGATGTGAGGGAGGTTCTTCTTGACGCAACTATGAGGTTGTTTCGTTATGACCTGAAGGTCACGAGTTCGAAAAGAAAAATAATCTCTTCGCATACGTAGTTACGTCAAGCTGCGTGTACTGAACCTTCTCATACCCTATAGTGGCGAGAGCCTCGCTGGCCCTTTAAACTGACTACAAGAGTGGCATCCTAGAAGATAGTATAGTAATTATAATCCATAATTGTTTGGTCACTTTTTTAAGAATAGTTTCTTGGACTCTCCTTCCCAAAAGAGAGGTTGAGAGTTCGAGTCCCACTAGGGATGTGGATAAAGGGTGTGTGTTTGCTTTAACTTCTATAAAAAACTGTTCAGAATTATTAAAACCAATTTCTTTTTTTTTTCCAGAATACTAAACAAAAGAAATTGATTAAAATAAATAAATTAATTCTAGTAGCCGTTAGAAATCAAGAATCCTTGAATTTGATTGACCTAATTAACTTAAAACAGCACATATAATGATTATGACAAAAACATGTACAAAATATCAGTATGTTTCTCTTATGTTAGAAAAAGAAAAAGAAAAAGATTCACCTTTGATTTGCTTCTTCTTGCAGATGAATTTAATAGCAAAGCTAAATAATCCATACATTGTGGAGTACAAAGATGCATGGGTGGAAAAGGTAGTCATTTTACAAACTGTGTTCTTTTTTAATTGCCTTCAAACACTTGCCCTCCCATCTTTATATTTTCAAACCTGAAAAAGAGTTAAACAGAGAAAAAGGTAGCAATACATCATAAAGATGGAATCAACCTGAATTTCTTCATTTTTAGCTAAATGCAGTTGTATGTGGTGATAAATTACAGGAATTCTATGTGTGCATTATCACAAGTTATTGTGAAGGAGGTGACATGTAAGTCAATGTTGTATTTGATCAAGTTCTTAATCCTTGAAGATCTATAAATCAAAGTATATATTAGAGTGATTTAAGTGATGACAACAGAAGCAAATTGTTGACAAACAGTATGGTAGAACTACAATATATATATATATATAGACAAGTTCTACTTCCTATTCATTAGATACACAACCTCACTATTGTACTAATCTCTGACACTAATCTTTCAGGGCTGAGATAATTAAGAAAGCAAAAGGAACATTTTTCCCTGAGGAGGTAAGGAACTTGAAAGATCTGCAAGAAAAATTAAGGCCTTTAGAACAAATTAACAGATGGTAATTCCATTTTCTTAGCAGAAGGTATGCAAATGGCTTACTCAGCTGTTGCTAGCTGTGGACTACCTTCACTCCAACAGAGTCCTACACAGAGATATTAAGGTATATATCTCTAGCTATTTCCAGTGAAGAAGTGCTTACTTCATGATTGTGATCCCCAATTAGTAATCTTTATTTTCTCAACTCCAGTGCTCCAACATTTTCCTTACCGAAGACGACGAAATCAGATTAGGTAAGAAACCAAAACAGTGCATCTGATTCAACTTTTATGGTCCTCTGGATAGATTTATCTCACAATGAATGTACAGGTGACTTTGGACTTGCAAAACTGCTCAACAAAGATAACCTCACTTCTTCGGTAATGGTTCAGTCTCCTTTTGTTTCTGTTATTAGTGAATTGATCTATGATGGCTGCAGTCCTTGACAATGTTCTAACAACACTTCATCTCAAAGATTATTACAAACAGGAATTGAGTTGATGGATACATTATCCTGGCAATACAGCATTGAGCATTCTAAACTAAATGTAGACTATCCCAAAACTAACTACAAGTGTTTAAGGTGTTTGAATTATTCAGGGGTTTTAACTTGGAACTATGAAAACTTCAGGGAAGGAAGTGTCTCACATCATTCTTATGTGCATATACTAGTAATCCTCAAAATTTACCAAATTATGTCTAGGGTTCTTAAACTAACTAATTACTAGAAAAGTCAATTCTTTTAAGTATTCAATGCTTTTGAGTTCTTTGTAACCTTCCAAGAGGAATTAAAGCTAAATCTTCTTACACTTGAATGCACTAAAATTGAAGAAATTTTTGCATATATTGGAGGTGGTTGTTCAAAAATGGAAGAATCTCCAATTCTGAACAATATTTAAGTTCATGTTATGCCCTAAAATTCGCTTCAATCAGTTAGTTTCTTACTTCGATAATGCTTGACAGAATCTGGTAGCTCACAATAATCTATTAATGGTGATCCTTAAATCTTTACATAGGTTGTGGGCACTCCAAACTACATGTGCCCGGAGCTCCTCGCGGATATACCATATGGCTACAAATCAGATATATGGTCCCTAGGTAGATGAATATATATCCCTTTGTAATACAGTGGCATACTTTTAATTCACTCTGTGGCATGATTTCCCTAATATGATATTATTGATGCTCTCTCAGGCTGTTGTATGTTTGAAATAGCTGCACATCAACCTGCATTTAGAGCTTCTGTAAGTCTCAGCTCCAACTACATTTATCTTTTCTTCAGCCAAAAAATGAACTATATGAATCTGTATAAAACTTTGTCACACAGGATATGGCTGGACTCGTAAACAAAATAAACCGGTCTTGTATTTCTCCACTCCCAGCTGTGTATTCGTCCACATTGTAAGTGAATTCTTAACACTCTCTTGAATTATACATGAAAATGTTTGGAAGTGTACATTCACCTATTTAGACCACAGGAAAAGGTTGATCAAAAGCATGCTAAGAAAAAGCCCAGAACACAGACCAACGGTTAGTCCCAAGGCTCAACTTTGTGTCTCAATATTTTGGAAAGTGATGATGACTTGGTCTAATGCCTCCATTTACAACATCTTAGGCTGCAGAGCTGTTGAGACATCCCCATTTACAGCCATACCTTGCTCAGTGCCGCAACTTATCTCCTGTTTTTCTTCCTGTGAAGTCTGAAAAGGACTCAAAGGACAAATCTGTGAGATTCCGGCAGCCTGACAAGTCTACAATCAGCAAAGACACCAAATATTGTGAAAAGGCAATGCTGCTGAAGGAGTTGGAAAATGTTCATGATATGCTGACTCGAAATTGCAGAAAAAATGTTAGGCTCACTTCCTTTGAATTTGAAGAAGTTGAAGTTGAAACTAAAAGGGTATATCCCTTTAGCTGCTCCAAGCAAGTACCTAAAACCAATGATGGCTTGGGAGTCAAATCCAACTGTATGAAGCAATTTGAAATTCCCAATTCTGGAACCACCTCAGGGAGTAATTTGACTGACTTTTATGAAGATACAAAACAAGAAGAGCTCATTCCTGAACATGCCCAGCAAGTGCAAGGTCCGGGGGAAGCTGACATCGAAGCTGAGAAAGCAATCAAACACGAAAACAAAGCAGTGATCTCATGCTGTTTACTCACAACAGAAGTTCCCAATTCGTATCCAAAAATTGCTTCCACTGAAAACAAGTCATTGACAAGTACAGTGAGACTTCCATGTGGAAATGAAGTAGGTACAAAAACAGATGATCTTAGCCCTTCGAAGGGTGCAGGAAAAGGCGATAGTCATGAGGCATTCAGTGACATTTCATCATTGAGTACACTAACTTTGGTTCATGGTGACAATGTAAAAATTGAATGGGATAGTCTCAGCCATCAAAGAGCAGAAGCTCTGGAGTCTCTGCTTGAACTTTGTGCACAATTGCTCAAACAGGAAAAAATTGAGGAACTTGCAGGTGTCCTAAGACCATTTGGGGAAGATGCTGTTTCATCAAGAGAAACAGCAATTTGGTTGACAAAAAGCCTAATGCAAATCCAAAAACAAGGTGGGGGAACCTAGCAGCATGAATTCTTGATAGTTTATTTTAATATTATTTAGCATCTCTTTTGGGTAAATTAAAATTGATTGGCACTGAGTACCTGTAATATAATCCATTTTCATCTCAATCTATACTTATTTTTTTTGGGTGCTGTTAATCACCATCTTCTCTAAAAGCTTAATTTCTTAGAGAGGGTGTCATATTAATATTTAAATCCTTCAAAAGAACCTCTCACGTTTGGCCTTCTTTTAGTCGAACACGTGTTTCAATTTTAATTAGAGGGTGATAGTGAGGTTTGAACACAGGACTTTATTTGCTCTTATACCATGTTAACCACCATCAATTTTAAAAACTTAAGCTTTTAGAGAGGATGTAACATTAATATTTAAATCTAACAGATACCAATGCACCACTTATTTGTCTATTAAGTTCTTTGTTGCTGATAATGTCTTGGAAAAATTTAGGAACTGCCAAGACTAGGAAAAACACCATTTGTACTAAAATTGTATTACCATACTTTGAATGTTTCAAAATTTTACACATCACTTCTTGTATTTTTATATGGTCCAAAACCAGGAATTAAGATAGTGGGGTTTGCAAAGTCGTCTCAGAGAATCTGTTCTTGATGTTTGGCCTGTGTGGCTAGTTGAGGCTATTAACTTTGATTGTAATGCTTCTATTGAGAAATTAATAAAATCTTAAATTTGTCAGAAATATATATATATATATATATATATATATATATATATATATATGTTAGAAAAATGTTAGTTGTGTGTAAAGTCAGCATCATTCAAACACAAGCCATGGCCACAAAGGCTTTAATTATGTGTGTTTAATAATTAGTAGTAGTATTCACATTATATTATAGGATAAACTGTAAAACAACATCTCAACTTTCAAGGATTTGCAAATACCAAATACCCTCACCAACAAAGGAGCCAGAAACTCATGTGAGGGGAGCGTTTGAGGGAGCATACTTATATATTAGGGTATTTTTAAAATTTTAACAAAGGCATTTACATAATTTTACAAAATTATGGGTAAAAAATGCAAATAAAAAAATTCAGTGGGGTCATCGGCTCTTCCTACCTCAGTACCTCCGTGCCCGACTCCCATTGATGCAACCAACCCCAACTATTTAAAAATTGCAACATACTCCCAATCCATTAAAGTGACATTAGCGTGCATCTAATTTACCACTTTACCTCTAAAAATTAAAGGTAAAATACACTGATCTCCTATGAGATTTAGTCTTACAAACAACAGCCATGTTTGTTTTTGTTTTTTTCACCGAGTACCCCTATTCATGTTAGTGAACAAACTGACGTCAAATTGTTGTATGAAAATACTTTTGTACCCTTGTATTTTAAATATTATTATAATGTCACTATCATCTCATGTGAAATGACTAAAAAACCGTTGCATTTTGAATCAACACTTATGTCATGTATTAGGTAGGAATTAGTTTTTGTACTCCAAGTTTATACACCTAAATATATACAATATATATTTCCCAAACAACATACCCACAAATATATATATATAGAGAGAGAGAAAGTAATGATCTCTTGCTCATTGGTAAGCAAGAGATTTTATCCACACTTTGACTAGAGGTCGTTAGATTAAATCTAACGGCGACTAGTAAAACCCACTTATAGACTTGCTAAAACTATAAAACCACTCTCTGCATGTTTTAATTTTTGAATATTAATATTACACCAATTCCTTTCCTAATGTAAAAGAATTGTTAATTTCATATACCACATAATAGTTTCATGTATAAAAATTGGTGTAATATTAATATTCTAATATTAAAACATGGTTTTGTGATTTTAGTAAGTTCATAAGTGGGTTTTAAAGTTCCATCTCATCCGCCCCTGGCATCAGTATAATTCTCTCTCTTCATCATTATATAGATGGATCTGAGGTTTTTGCTATGCGGTTGTCTCCATGGTCAAGTGAGAGAAGAAGAAGGTAATGGAATGGGTGTGGAACAGGTTGTGATGGAATTCATTCATTTCTGTTGATTCTTCGTTCGTATACATACACACATATAATCACTGCATCATCTTACAAAACAAATTTCATTCGGAATAGGGCAATCTTTGAACTCAACTTATCAAAATCGTATCTCGTAGGTATGTTTCTCTCTAGACTTGTAATTTTTGGGCTTCTATGGTTGAGTTGTTAATTGGAAAATCACAATCTCGGTGATCTTAGTTTTTGTTTCTTTTTTGAGCTAAAGTTTAAGTTTTTTATGTGGTTGTCCAGCAAATTTAGGGGTTTTTCTTCAGTTGGCCGAAACAAATTAGGATTTTGATCCAGCTGAGCAAATAAAGGTAGTGTTTTATCTGGTTTACCATAAAAAAAACTAGAGTTTTGATTTGGTTGAGCAAAACAAGTTGGATTTGATGTGATTGAGCAAGAGCAGAAAGGTTGGACTTTTAATTTGGCTATTGTTAAAATTGTAATGGCGGACGAGACACCGAATACAATGAATCTCGATTTGAATTTAGGTCCTCTTGTCCATCCCTCACCCGACAATGAACTGGGGTTTGGGTCGTACTACCATTCTGTAAGTTTGGCTTTGAACATTGGCCCTAGGATTGGAAATGAACCCATTTAGGGCAAACTTTATTGAAAAAAATGGTTCATCGGAAGATAATGAGATACTTATTTCATCTTGGTATGAATCTTTAGTGTCCTACCAATGAATAGAGTCTTAGACAAGTGAACTATATATATATATATATATATATATATATATATATATATATATATATATATATATATATATATATATATATATATATATATATATATATATTACATTTGAGCTTGGAGTTTGAATTCCCCCCCCTCAAAAAAAAATCATCATCTAACGGTCAAAAATGCTTAAAAAATCAATCTGACGGTTCAAAATATCTATGTCTATGTATGGTCTAAAATTACTCTCCCTATCTACAATCAATGGTGATGAACCCCACTACATTCTATATCACACTCTCCCACTCATTATTACTTTTTATTTTTTTATCTCTCCTTTTTTATATAACACACACACACACACACACACTCTCTCTCTCCATGATTTGGCATCAGACCAAAACACCACCACCATGAAGGTCAAGCCAAGCTCCCTCCTTCCTCCGACCGAACCAGCGGTGGTACTCACCACCAGCGCAAGCACCTTATATCAATGCTCTTTTCAGACCCTACCGTGGCCTACCCCTCGCTAACGCTAGATTCTTCTACAGCACTTCGGCAGTTTGTTTGAGTTTGACTTTTTTGCAAGACTTGCGTCGACCGGTCCAACGTCGGTCGGATCAATGAGCTCCACTGACGAGCTATTCTAGAACTGCCTGATCTAGCTGACGACAACGTGGTCAGTAGCGGCGGCGATCTGTTGTACCGGAAAGATTGGTCTTTACGGTGGATTATTGCCTTGTCACCGTCTTCAGTTGTACCACCACAAAAACAACGCCGACGACAGTCTCTGAAATTGTCGAAGCTGCCGATGACGGCGGGTCAATAGCGGTGTCAATATGTTCAATCATTAATACTCTCTGGTTTTTATGTTGATCTGTTCTGTCATCTCTCTCTATATGTTACCACCAGCACTAACCCTTTCGAATACAAATCACATCATTAGAGGTTGTTAACAACATGATTGATCACTTTATTTGTTAATCAATTTAAATCCAATGTTCATAAAACATCTTTCTTATCCGATGCTTATTCCATCTCGCGTCTAAATCCAACTATCCAAGTTTTGACTTTCAATCTGACTGTTGAGCGGCACTGCAATAGTTTTCGGTGGATGATCGAACGGTGTCGATGGCAGCGACGAAGGGAGGAGTCGGCATCAGTGAAGGCCCTTGCTGTGGAGAATTTGTTGTCGTGTAGTCTCGAGAACGGTTGTCGATGTCTCCGAGTATGTAATTGGACCATTTTTCATGGGTTAGATTTATTTTGCTTTACTTGATATATTAGGTTTATGTCTATGTTGCTCTTGATCTGATAATGGGATTATGGACTTATTTGTTGCAATGTCATGTGAAATTAATTAGATCGCGAAATTAGCAAATCTAGGGGTTTTGGATTCGCGATGTTCAAAGATGAGTAGTCAATGAGGGACGCAATCTTCTATGTTGTACATATTTTGTGTTTGTTTATGATAGTAGTATATATTTTGTATATATTGTGTTTGTATATATTTTTTGTTTGATCTATTTAATTACATCTTTCGTCCTGATCTATTTTTGATCTAGAACACGTTCTTACTGTACTTGAAGGCGCTGGCTTGGTGGTGGTGGTGGTGGTGAGACTAATGCTGGTGACCCAACTACTATTGTTCCTCCCACTACAACAGAATAGTTTCACTAATTTTTACCCTTGTATTTTTATTTTTTTTGGAGTTTTCTATATGTTTTAATTGTGATTATTATGAGCTATATATGTAATTGGTGATTCTAGCTCTTATAACCATTAACGAAATTTAGTTGGAGATAACCTTTTCTCTTTTTATCAGACTTATACGTTTTGTGGAATCATTTTATTGAATAGTTGCAATGGTAAATGAGCTTGGGTGTTTGATTGTCATTTTACGGATTCGGTAATTGCCCAGATGCACAAAAAAATATTGATTTTGTAAACTCTAAAATAATGTTTTAATTGGTCATATATTAACTATCACATCTTTTAAGCAGAAAGAAAAAAAAAAAAAGATTGAAAAGTAAAAGGGTAAGAGAAAGCTAGCTATATGAATTAGTGTGCACAAAGAAAAAAAAAAGATTGAAAAACAAAAGGAAAAGAGAAAGCTAGCTATATGGGTTAGTGTGCAAAAAGAAAAAAAAACTTTGAAAAGCAAAAGAAAAGAGAAAGCTAGCTATATGGGTTAGTGTGTGGTAGCATTAGTAAGAAAATAATATTTTACTGTGCAAAAAGAAAAAAAAAGATTGAAAAGCAAAAGAAAGAGAGAAAGCTAACTTAGTGTGGTCGGAGATGTGTTTGGACTTTGGACCACGAATTCCAAACCGGATTAGGCACATACAAATCAAGAAAAATGGCGATGATAGTCAACCATTAGCGTTCACCAATTTTATTTCATGGGCTGCTAGTTTTCTTCTTGCCTCAAATGAGTTAATTCATGACTCTATTGCAGTACTTTTTTCTCTCTCTCTTTCCAAAGTACTTATTGCTCTTATATAAGTAATGCCATAGCATATGTCAGTAAATACATTATTTTTTTTCATGGCATTAGGGTATTATTATTATTATACTAGCGTTTAATACTATAATGGTTTAAGTAATGTGATAAATGCGTCTACGTGAGTTTAATTTCATTCTTTTCAAGAAAAATTTAAAGACAATGATTTTATGAAAAATAGAAAAGATCAGATTATAATTAATTGAGTCACTCAAAAGCAATTCAAATTCAAATTCATTCTCACCTGAATTAATTTGAACAATTCATAAAAGAGATTTATATATACAAGAGATTTGATACAAGCTCTATTTTATAGGATATACTATTATACTATAATTAATAAAAATATATATTAGGATATACTATTATTTTATCTTTTTTCTGCTTTTATTTTTTTCTTTACTTTTACTTTTCATAGTATCATTCATTTCTTTACTTTTAAATATTTCAAATTCAAATTTCTTTACACCTAAATTCCAATTCAAATTCAAATTTAAATTCAAAATCACTCCCACCTAAATTCAAATTTAAACATTCACCTACACTTACACCTAAAATAATAGTAAATACAAAAAAAACAAGGTCTGCTCCAACCTTAACGGCAATTGGATGTTGCAACGGTACAATAATGGAAAAGAAATAGAGAGTGGACATTGAAAATGAGGTGCAGAAGATGTATATATATACATATTTATCGGCGAAAAGAAAAAGAAAATTTAATTTAAAAACTCTTTCGAAAAAGTCGAAAAGTTGTCGAGGTTGTCGAAAAAAAGATTCCGTACTTTTCGAGATGTCGGCCGTCTTTTTCGGGACTGTCGGGGTGACAGAGACCCGAATTTTTTGGGGCGCATATATATATATATATATATATATATATAGGTGTATACGCACATACGCGAGAATTCATATTCTGCTTTCTTTTTCGTTGTGACGAAACCCTAAGCCTCCCTTCTGTTATTCAGCTTCTCTTCTAATACAGAGAGAGTTGTTGAGTTGATTCCTAGCCATTCTTGTAGAAGATGTCTAGATTTGTTTCTTGTGGTGCTTGTAAGTTCATGAGGATAAAATGTCCTCGCAATTACCCATTTGCACCTTACTTTAGCCATGACCTAGGTTGGGAGCATTATAAAGCCATTCGCAAGGTCTATGGTGCAAGTAATTTTTTCAAACTTCTTTTTAAAGTCGAGAGAGAAAATCGAGCCATGGCTACATTTGCGATGTCATATGAAGCCCACATGAGGCCTGATGATCCTATTTGGGGGTTGTACAGGAAAAATTATTTCTCTTGAACAACAGAATGTCAGGCTACAAGCAGATGTAGCTTATTACAGACAGAGTGTCATTTGGGTATGTTTCTGGTTTGTAAATTGATGTATTGTACAGTTATGTAGAAAGCTATGTATTAGACGTTTTATGTATATACCGTAGAAATGTGTTGTAAGATTATGTATAAGACATGTATAAAAGTACATTTGTATGTACAGTTTTTCAATCCAATAATTTTTTGTTTTATAGTATCGTAGGCACGGGTAATATGCTAGTATATATATAAAAGAAGAAGAAGAGATGTGATGGTGGAATAAATGGCAGTGCTTGGAGAAATGTAGAGATAGATTGAAATTAGAGAGAGAGTAAAGTTAGAAATATTGAAATTAAAGAAGTATTTTTAAGATTTTTTTTTTTTGGTCAAAGTATTGAGGGGTATTTTTGTTATTTTATAATAGATTCTAGGGTTATTATCGTCTTATCAAACCAGAGAAGGGCAACTTAGTCATTTTTCTAAAAATTGTTAACGGATCTGATGGTATGATAACGGAAGGGGGGTCATTGTAAACACACGTCTAACCTCACGGAACGCAGTGTACTAAAGGACAAACATGGTTGTCGTATGTAATTGAGTCAAACATCATGTGATGTCAATGTATTTTACTGAAAAATTAATTAATTAAAATAAAAAGTATAAATTACAAAAAAAAAAAAAACTCAATTTTCAATGGGTGATCAGCAACATTTCTTAATACTTTAATGGAGTTATGTGCAAAATGAAATTTGAGGGTTTTTTTTAAAAAGAAATTTTCTCTATTATAAGTAATATATAAAATAATTAGATAACAAAGTTCAGTAGTATGATATTATATATTGTATATATAATATATAAGTTATGTAAGTAACATTTTGGGACATATAAGTATACTAGTTTAGGTGCAGATGCGTTCCATGTGAAAACCTCTAATTATTTCCTCCCTCTCATTTCATTGTGACAAAAAATTGAGTTTCGAATATTAGCACATACCGAATGAGTCTTTAATATGGAAACCTGCTTGGCTAAATGCAAAAGAAAGAGAGAGTAAGAAATGTGGTCCGTATGCAAGTGGAAAGTCCCCAGAAAAGATGGAACTAATTTACAATATAACCTGCAATGCCTACACAAAGAGTCAATGAAGATATTGAATTTATATAATTAATGGACATGTATAGTCTGAGTGATATTAAGAGGTAGAAGTAATCCAACTTAAATTAAGTCATTCAGCAGCAAGTAAAACACTTCCATCCAACTCTCCCTAAGTCTCAATATAGAAATAACAACTGTAAATATCGCTGACACTTTTGAGATTTGACGTATTGACATGTGTCTATAACTTTATAAATTTTCATTACAAACACCTCTCGTCAAATTTTTCATTTTTTTTAATATGTGAAATATTCTGATTGTCCCTGATTATTTAAATAGATTTTAATATAAAAATATTAGTATAGAAAAATGACCACAATGCCCTAAAATTAATTACTATTTTAATTTATGTTAATATTATTATTTATGGAAATAAATATTTATATATATTAGGTTGTATATATTATTGTGTATATATATATATAGATGAATAGAGAAAAAGAAAGAGAAATTTTTTTTTATGTTAACATTATTATTTGTGGAAATAAATAATTATATATAGGTTATATATATTACGGTATACTTTATATATATTGATAGATAGAGAAAAAGAAAGAGAAATTTAATTACTTTTTTATTTTATGTTAACATTATTATTTATGTAAAATAAATAATTATATATAGATTACATATATTATAGTATATATATATATAGGTATATTCAAAGGGGTATTTTGGTCTATTAGACATGGTTAAATGGATAAATTTAGTATTTAAATGAGTTAGATCAAAAGTCAAAAAATAATATAGTCATTTCACCATCAAAAAATGATCTGACACGGTATATTTTGGCAAGAATAGGTGTATTTGATATACCGCACAAATCACATAAGTATTGGTGACAAAAATTCACAAAATTGTAGCCACGTGTCAATACATCAAACTTTATAAGGTGTAAGTAATATTTATCCAATTAACAAAGATAGTGAGAGATAACAAAAAGTAAGAAAAAATTTAAATTAAATTAAATTCTCAACGCTACAATGAGTACATAAAATTATAAACAAAGAATAACATTATTTATTCAGCAAAGCAATATTACATACAAAGATAGAAAAAATTACTTCATCATACCACCCTGAGCAAAGAATAATATTCAACAAAGCAATCAAATAATTATTCATATCCTCAAATAGTAATTAAATTTATTTCTTTAAAATGGAAAAAACGTACATATTTTATTTTTTTCCCTCTTTACTTTTGGGTCTTTCTTTGTAAGTTAATATGAATTAAAAAATTAAGGTTTGTATATATGGTCTCACTCATATATATTAATTAACATATCTTATAATATCCTTTAAATACATTTGATTCCTAATCTGGCATTACATTACTTTAATTCTCTAACTTCTGAATTACTTCTTCTAACATTTTATTCTTAAAAAAAATCTACATTTTCTTTTAATTTACACCACTGAATTATTGCCTAGCTTTATAACCTTTTACACATTCTTAGTTGTCTTTGATTATACATTTTAGAAAAGTCAATCCACTAGATCAAGCTCGTTTAAAATCACTTCATATGTATATATATATATACACACACACACGCGCATGTTAATGAGTCTACTCTTCTCTTCTAGTTAGGAGAAACATCACTTTTATTCCTATTTGTTACACAATGATAACAATTTATAAAATCCTTACAATAATAAATCATAAAATTATTCTATAAAACATAATTAGCAAAACTCTAAAATCATAAATTTGGCACAGTGTAAAAGAGATAAAAAAAAAAAAAAACTTTT
The DNA here is from genome assembly GCA_026545225.1 of Cornus controversa. NCBI lineage: Eukaryota > Viridiplantae > Streptophyta > Magnoliopsida > Cornales > Cornaceae > Cornus > Cornus controversa. The sequence continues at coordinate 26,087,839 of CM048852.1, forward strand.
AATTGAACTTTTTCATAGGAATTCAATTATTTATTGATAGGTGTATTTTCAAACTCCTAAAACAATCTCAAAATCAAGACTACTTTTTCTATTACAACTCTGTAATTTTTTATTTATTTTATGATTGAGTATTTGGCAAACCAAAAGGATTATGACTAAGTCGTGCCAAAGGAAAATTGAAAAAAAATGATGAGATAAAATTATATGTACAATTTTATGTTTATGGATATGATCTCTGAATTGATTTGAGATTGATTATCTAATTTATATATATATATATATATATATATATATATATATATATATATATATATATATATATATATATATAAAGTAGGACCATTTAGTTGTAGTAATCTTAACCTCATTTTACTTCCCAAAAAAAAATATCTAAGCACCTCATTTTTAGAAGGAAAATGCTACCAAGTGTAGCCAAAAAAAACTAATCATAACATCGACTGATCTCTAACATAGTTTGCATTTATGCCTTTTTTAACTTCTTTAAAGCACTCCCTTCATAGATTAACGGTGTTTATAAGGAAAAGATCTACAATATATTCGGAATAAATTTTTTGTGTATTATACACGCGCGATGAGACTCACCCTGCATGTTATACACGCACGGTCCAGATTCATTCGGTATATTTACACCAGATATATTGTAAACACACTCATCTCTAAGAATCCTCAATTCACAACTCAGTTTCGTTCATAATTATATTTTTTCTCTAATTTTCCAACAACCTCTTATAACATCCTTTAAATACATTTGATTCCTAAACTATATTACATTACTTTAATTCTTCTAACATTTTATTGTTAAAAAAAATCTACTTTTAAAATTAGACCATTGAATTCTTGTGTCTCTAACATTTTACACATTCTTGGCTGTTTTTTAATATACATTTTATAAATGTCAATCTACGCTGCTCGATCAAGCTCTCTTAAAATCACTTCACAATTTATGCATGTCAATGAGTTTACCCTTCTAGCTAGGATAAACATTATGATATTTTACTAATTAAATAAATTACTATTTCAAAATCATATGACATTGCAACATCTATCATAGATCATTAATGTCAATGCAAAATCCACATCCAACATGCACAGTTACACACTCTCCAACCTTCTTAAATAATCTTATATTTTAAGGACACATCCAATATGCACAGATACACAAAAGAAAAAAAAAAGTATGCAAAGGCTAACTATGAAATGGCATCTTGTTGTCTAATTAAGTCTCTACAAAAACATTGAACATTTAGGGTAGATAAAAAATAAATAAAAATCAAATAAAATGAAAACAAAATCGGTGAAGATTCACAATAGAATTGTTTTGTAATTAAAGAATGAATTGGTAATGAATTGCCGAGAATTGTAAAATAAATTTAACTTTCATTGATAACGTTACCTGTGGTCGAGCGAGCATTGCTTTCAAAATTGTTTTGGTTTATAGATGAGATTCACGTGCATGTATATATATATATATATATATATATATATATATATATATATATATATATATAAAATTGTTTGGTTCATTTGTTAAAAATAAGGGTAAAGAAGTACCTTGATTTTGGCAAAACGATTTCCTGCAATATCATGCCAAAAGAACAGCTTAATTATATTCACTTTAGCCAAGAATAAAAAAAGAAAAAGAAAAAAATAAGGAAAAAAGACAGAGCGCACCACAATTAAAATTTAAACTTGTTCAATTATTAAAAATAAGGGTAAAGAGGTACCTGCGATTTTGATAAAACAGTTTGATTTTGGCAAAGTGTTCTCCTGCAATATCGTGGCAAAAGAACAACTTCATCACATTCTCTTTAACCAAAGAAAAAAAAAATGCAGCACACCAAAATTAAAATTTAAACTAAATATCTTTTAGGTTCAATATGTATGTCCTGTTTGGCAAAGCTTTTGTATCGACTTTTACACATAAGAAAAAGAAAAGTAGAAGCTAAATGATGAAGCTGGTACCTTACAGTTTCCTTTGAATGCTATTTTTGGACTCAGAAGCTCTTCAACCTTACCAATCCAAACACTCTCCAAAATGACTTTTGAATTTCAAAAGCCGAAAATCGCTTTTCAAAAGTCAATCCAAACATGGTCGAATAGGTAGCTCTCATTCAATAATGAATATGATTAAGTTGTTGGTAGAGGAATTTTGATAATTTAGGACTCTAATTGATTTAGAATTTTAGGACTGTAGAGGAATTTTAGACTTGTTTTAGGAAAGAGTTTGAGTGAGAGAAAGAATATTGAATTTGTAAAGGCAATAGAATTAGAAGTTACTTTTAGTTGGTAACTTTTTTAATTAAAAAGTTAAAAGTTTGTTTTATTAAAACCGCATGCTCAATAGAAAAAAGTTTTACCAACGTGCCTCTTTTTTATTAAAAGTAAAAATTGTGAGTTGCGCGGTGCGGAAGCGGTTGCGAAAAGTATTTTAGAACCTAGAGGAGGGGTGAATAGGATCACTTGCTCATTTGCTTAATTTTTAATTAATTCAATTTTAAGTCCAATTAATCAAACAATTAAAGCAAGCAAATAAATAAAGTGCAAGTAAAGAAAAGAATGCACCAGATATACGTGTAAACCCAAGACGGAAAAAACCACGGAGGTAGGCGACACGCCTCAGGGAACCAATTCACTATGATGAAGCAAAGTACAACAGACTCTGTCTCAGTCTCACACCCCTCTTCACTCTGTCAAGGATCTGATGCGGAACACCTCAAACTTATGATTGCGACAACACGTCTAACTGCTGCAGACTTCCGGCTAACGTCACCACCCTTACAGAAAGGTTGCTAGAAGAACCAAAATACTCAGCAAGTATTTTGTTCCCTTCGTAGTGCAATCTGGTCACCTTTCTTCCTCAGCAAGCAAGCAAGCAAAGAACCTTCAATCCAATGTTCTGATGAGCAAATAGATTTGATGCAGTCTCTGAGCAGCTAATCAGAAGTAGAACACCATCCTAAATATCACTCGTGAAGTATGGATGCGTGTTCTTAAAAATATAAAACCCTAATTATATTGTATATACTTTCTCTCTCTAAAAATAATATTCCAGGGCATACTCTGTAGAGAAAATATGAATACATATATATAGGCAAGGAAGTTCTAATTCTACTTGAAAAAGAAGTTGAATACCAAAATAGAACTCTCCTAGAAGTTTCAAACCCAATAGGTATCAGAATTTTCGTCAAAATCTATTTCCTATTTGGAACAAGCTAAGTGGGACCGGTGCCAAATAAATAGGACCGGTGAGACTTTTTGAAAACCTGCAGAAACTAAACTGCAGAGAAAAGTTGGACCCGTCCTAAATATTGGGGACCGGTCCTACTTTGAAAAACCCTAATATTTTCATAAAAACCCTGGTTTTTCAAAATAGGCTCGGAACTAAAAAGTGCAGAGTGTCCTCACCATACTTACCTCTACTATATGGTGTTCTAACTGATTTGTCGGCTTCCATGCACTTGAGTGTCAACTCGAAGATGTCGATGATCGATACAAAGAATAAATCAAAAATTACAACTCGATCAATCAGGTTTTGATCATCGAAATATGTCAATTACAAATTTATATCTCACAAAAATTTACTTGAAAAATAACTTATTTAAGCTAGAGATCGTTGAGGCATTAGGGTTGGTAAATTTGGATGCTGTTTGTTCTAGGGTTTATTGGATTATTTGATTTGGAATTTTTGTTGTAAAGGTGTGGATACGGAGAAGACATTATTTTGTTTAGATCAGAATTTTTATGAAGTATTGTAGGTTAAAATTAGGACGTACAAAAAATAATATAGAATTTGAAAAGACAATAGAATTAGAAGTTTTGAAGAAGTTTGAGCGGGTGAAGTAATATAGAATTTGAAAAGTCAATAGAATTAGAAGTTACTTTTAATCGGTAACTTTTTTTATCTATTTGTTTTAATTAAGATGTAGAGATCCATTTATTATTATTATTATTATTTTCTGAAATAAGATTATAAATAGACATGCATATGTTTAGAGGTCCGGAGAGTTTTCTTAGCCATTTGGCTCATTTTGAGATTTTGGGTCGTCGGGGCCCGAGACGCGGGTCGGATGCGCTCGAAAAATCGGATATTTTTTTGACAAATCTTATTTTTGGTTTTAGACCATTTGAAATGTTATAAGAGATAAGAAGATGATTTTAGGGTCATAACCGCTTTTGGATTCGAAAATGAAGGTCAAGAAAGTACGTTAAGTGACTCAAGGGTGCTTTGGTCATTTCATGCCCTAAGGCTTATAAATATCAAAACCCATATATTTTTTTAGCCATTTCTCTCTCTAAATAACCGGCTCTTTCCCTTCTCTCTTCCCTCTTATTTTCTCTAACTTCTCTCTAAGATTCGAATGTCTTAGGGCTTGATTCAAAAGATGCTGGTGAAAGAAGGTTTGCTCTATATGGCAAGGGCATCGATTTGATCCGAACAAAGCTAAGCTTGGTTAGATTTTGAGTTGGTGAAATTAGGGCTTTGCTTGAGATTTTATCTCTTGAGGTAAAGGGTGTGTGTTGTGTCTTTCAATACAAATTTTATTTCATGTTATATGTATAAAATGGATATTTTCATGTTATATATGAATATTGGGGGTTTTATGATAAAACTTATTATTTAAATGATATTCTTTGTGTTTTCTATGATTAAAATTGATAGAATTGTGATTTAGAATGCTTAAATCGCAAATATATACTTTATGTGATAGATAGGGCATTTATGAGGTTTTGTGATGTGTAGGAAACCTAATTTCAATATGGGGTATGTTGAAATGATTGTATATGCATGTGTCAATTTAGTCCATTGCATGATATGCTAGATGTGGACTTAGGACATGAAATAGGTGCATGGCATCGATGACTTGTGTATGTTTATGCTAAACGTGACATGTTTGGTATGTGTGTAGTGATATCTCAAAAAATGACTCATGTGGAAAGTAGAGGGGGAGAAGGTCTTCTGAGATTGAAAATCCTCAAACTTGTGCAAGTGGATTTGTTATCGGTGGGTTAGTAGCCCAAAAATAACTATGGATTGAGATGTAAGGCTCTAGAACATATCTGGTTTGGGTGTGTGAGTGCGAGAAATATTCTAAGAGAAATGTGAAAGATATGTGACTTTTGAGTTGAACTTTAAGTTTTTGTCATATTTTATATATATGATAAAATAGTGTATTGATGCGTGGAATCAATTGAGTATTCATGAATTGTCATGTGTTTAGACATGTATGCCATGTGAATGCAGTATTGTGGCGATTGACTAGAGTGCTATGAAGTATGACATGTAGCAATGCTATACATATTGATTGATATATGCATTAATATGAAATGTGAAGACTTGAGTGGGTTGCACAACACATGACTTGAGTATGTTGAATTTTGCTTATCCCCCCACATTAACACTTTCAGGTCATGGCAACGAAGTAGTCGATGGAGACCAACCTCGAGTTGAATTTAGAGTTAGAGGAACTCTTTTGGTTTTTTTTACGTTATGCACGTCCGAGATATGGACAAGGTATATTTAGAAATGTAAAATGAGACTTACATTCTGAGATATTGTATATGGGCACTTGTGCCTCAAATGTTGGTTTTTGGACAAGAAGACTTATGTAGAAATCGAGTATGTTTTCAATTGATGAATGTTCTCATGTTTTAGTTAATGTTTATATATGCTAAGGTTGTATTTAGATGAGTATAGATGTATATTAGGTCTTATGAATGTTTGGACACACTTTGATACATGTTTGAACTGATCTGGGGGGTTTCGATCGCCTAGTAGAAACCTATCAGTTGGCTGTCTGATTTAGGAATTGAATCCCGAGAGTTTAAAATTTTGGAGTCAAGAGAACCATCATTTTGGCTAACCGAAACATGGCTTCAGCCAACAGAAACATAGCCACCAACCGACTAGTAAATTAATCAGTCAGATGGATGCATTAAAAGTATCAAATCTGAGAGTTGGAAAAATTGGGATCAGAGAAAACATGGTTTCAGCTGACCAAAATTGGGTTTCAACCGATCGAAACACGCCCATTTAGTCGGCCGAAGATATGATTAGTTGACTAGAATTGGGCTGAAATGGGATAAGTTATTTTGGGAGTGGAACTAGGATAGTGACCTATATAGCTTAGTGTGGGACCATTAGATTGAGTTAACATCATTATGAGATTTCGAAGGCTATAGTGATAAGTAAGAAGATAGAGAATGGTCAACGAAAGAAGTGTTGACGTGTATCATTGCTCACCCTTAATTTCTCATACTGTTCTGGGTATGGGAAATCAGAGCGTGACATAAAAAATAAAAAAAGATTGAAAACTCTTTGTACTTTTAATAGTAGTATAGATATAGATATAGATATAGATAGTTAGACTACAACCCTGGGTGGCGTCTAATGACCAACTCAAAATAAGATTCTTCCCATCAGTATCCAATATGGAACAAGATCTCTCTCACATATCTCCTCAGCCTCCCAAGTTAAATTAACTACAACCCTGGGTGGCGTCTATTGTATCTTACTTTATATCCAAAATTAAGCCCAACTATAGGTGAGAAATCAAGACAATTAAGCTATGAAATCATGCTCCATTCAGCACTAATTTGGACTTGAAATACAATCTGACTAACTCCTAAATTTGAAACACAACAATTTCAATTGATTTGATAATATTTTTTATTTAATGCAATCCAATGTTATTAATGGGTCAAAAATAAATAAATAAAAACCAACTAATTATTCGGGATGTGTCTTTTACCTCAAAACTGCTAAAAAGGGTGCAAACGGTTGAATTTTGTTCGATTTAGTGGCCTAATGAAAACCAAGTCAATTCTAATGATTTGCTAAAATTTAAAATTGAATTAATGTAACCCTCTAAACAAAAGCAGTATCAAACTACATAAAAAGGATCAAATTTTATTAGGGAACATATATGAATTGGATTTGGGTAGACCCTTGCATGCCATCAACACATATTTCAAAGATCTGTGGCATTTCCTGAAATTTGACTTAATTACACATGACTTAAAATTTTGAAAAAATATTATACTTGCCCCAATTAACGAGTCAAAAATTATGTACAATGACTATTATACCCCAATATTATACAATTGTATAAAAAATATATATGTGCATATGTGAAATGACACATTTGTCCACCTTATATAATTTTTTTTCCCTCACCTCTCTTTTTCTTCTCTCCTCTCCATAGCCACCTCTTCCCACCATCGTGGCCACCAGCACCACCACCACAACCATCTCTCTCCTCACACTTTTTTTCCTTCCTCTATTCTCTCTTTTTCTCTCCACCTACTTCCGCCCCCAGCCCAACCAAGGCCACCCCAAAATACACTGCCAAAAATCTATCTTTTTACCTAACTCTCCTTTTGCCATTGACATTTTCAATTCATAGATCTCGTCATTTCCATTTTAATATTCATATTTAATTCAATTCTATATGCATGTATCTTGAATAAACCTAATAATAAAGGATCTTGAATTTGTTAGGCCTTGGTATATGTATGGTTTTGAATTATTGTATGTTGCACTTCAATTCTCATCCAATGGTTTAATTTATGAGTCAAGAACATTAAATATCATATCTTTGGTATGATATCATGTGCTTCCATGGTGTAGGATTTAGATGTCAAGTAGTTTTCTTCTTTATGTCCTCTCTCTCTCTCTCTCTCTCTCTCTATATATATATATATATATATACATACTAGCGTATTGCCCGTGCCTACGACACTATAAAAAAAATTATTGGACGGAATTATTTTAGGGGTGTGAGAGTAGGTGGATGTGTATATGAATTTATGTATGAATGTAGTGAATGAATCGTGACCATTAGATTGATGATAGAGAAATTTATTTTAGACTGTAGATAGGCATAGATATTTTGAACTGTAAGATTGGTTTTTTAAACATTTTTGACAGTTATATTGTGATTTTTTTTTTAGAGGGAGATTCAAACACAATGCTTAAATGTAATATAGATATATATGCATCTATCTATATAGTTTTCATGTTTGCGTGGTGGCTATAGGAAATTGTGACGCAATGACATGAATACCTAATTGGCACCGACACTAGTTGGGCTCCATTCAATGGATGGCACTAGCGCAGTCCACATCAGCTTGGTGAGCTTGATCTCATATTCATATCTGCTTACTCGGTCCACGAGCTCAAAAACCATTTAATGTATTTTGAAATTCTGTATATTGGTTCAAACTGTATATGCTACCCACTCCATACAATGATCTTCATTTCTATTGAAAACTGTACAGTTTTATATTATCGAGAATGTACCCCCTCCATATACAATGCTCTTCATTTCTCTTAAAAACTGTATAGTTTTATATTATCAAGGATGTACCCCCTCCATACAATGCTCTTCATTTCTCTTGAAAACTGTACAGTTTTGTATTATCATAGATAATGGAGAGCATTGTATGGAAGGGGTACCACGTGGTAAAATATCCCCAAGATATTGTAGAATTTCTCCTATAACTCAATGAAAGTCTATTGCAATGTCCTATGCCACGTGAATAAAAGATAATAATCCCTCGAGTATGTAATCTTGATATAGGACAATTTTATCAACTTTGTTTTTTGGACAGTTGACTTTATCTAGAATAGTTCGATGTTTTGATCTGAGAAGGTCCATTTTTCTATCAAAAATGACCTAATAAGCAAAACTTACTAGCTTTAGTTAATGACCCATGCACTTTTTTTTTTTGGCAAATCCCATGGTTTATGCCTTAAAACGGCCTTTTGATGTCTTATAAAAGGCCTATTAATTATTTCAAGATTTTTGTTTATGGCCTAAGCCAACTCGAATTCAGCTGAAAATTGATATTTAATCATTTTTAATTATTAGGTTTCTTATTCTAATTTCTTTTAGAATTTTTAGAGAAAATTTAATTTTGGACAGTTTCCTTGTAATCTTAATGTTGAAAGTTTTGCTTAGGGTGATAGGTTTTCTTACATTGGTAGGCTTTCTTTATTATAATAAATATGAATGTACTGCAAGAGCATTATTAATCGATTCGTTTATGTGATAACCTGTATTTTTTCATTTTATTTTAAAATATATATATATATTTTTTATTTACATAAATAGATTTAAGATGTATATATGTGTGTGTGTGTGTGTGTGTGTATATATATATATACATATACATGTGTGTGTGTGTACGTGCACGCCTACATGTATATATCAAACGTGGGGTGAAATAAATGACCTAGCAATAACTATGGAAAGTACGGCAGTGGAAATAATAAAGGACTTTAATAAAAATATAATCTACTGACTTCTCAACGGACAAAATGAATACTTTTATATTATATGAGAGAAATTATTTGATGTTAAATGTGGAAGTAAATGTAACTTTTTATATGGGAGATTAGTATTGAAAAAAAAAACAAAAAAGACAATGTAGATTCACTGGAGTCAGTTGATATATTGGAGAAACGAGTTTTACAAGGCATTGTTTTCGGCAGAGACAAAAAAGAAAATTTTTTGGTTCATTGAGTTAATTTTGGGTCACTGAGTTAGGGGAATTTACTTTAGAATTGTGTATGCACGTACATATAAATAACTTAAAACTTCTATGTTAAAGTGGTCTGTTTTTCTATTTTAATTTAGGAAAATTTTGATTTTTGTCTAGTTATGGAGCCAATACTACAAATACATCAAATACCAAAACTATTGCAACATTTGTCAACTTAACAAAAGTAATTACAAATACATCAATATATACTGTTTTGGTCCAAAATGCCCCAACACCTTTTTATGAGATTACATAATTATCCCACCCCTACAACCACCACCACCATAGTGCCTACCCCTACAACCATCACCACAGTCCCCACCCACCCCTACAACCAATATGTATGTATATGTGAGAGAGGGGACTGAGTATTGACCCCTCTTGGAGCAATGGCAATGGCCAAAAGAGCCATTGCACTTGCCGGAGGCGACATATTTTGACGAACTGCACTTCCTCTTCGGTGACAAAGAAGAAAATGGGGGTTTCCCTGTGGACGAGACCTGGGACAAGTTTGTGATCTGGAACGCCGATGAAGATGAAGTCTGCTTTCCGTTGGTGCCACCGGTTAACTGATAAGTGTACAAAACTTGCTATTTTATATCTCAAAATAAGTCTTTAATTAATATTTTAATTTATTTAAATGTTCTTATCTTTGCATTTTACGTGTTATAGGGGTTGATTTCCAAATAAGAAGAAAAGTAGCAAAAAAGGGCTGAAAATAATATATATAGCCGAAGATGAATATAAGAAGAATTGTAGAAGAGATGGTATTTTATACAATCTACTCCACAAGAGGTTTCAGGTTCAAAACTTTACAAAATATTTCTTACACGGTCACGTCTGCAGTCTAGAATTCAAATTAAAGATATGGAGATTAAATATTTAAATTCAAAATTTTGTATTTTGAATTTTTGTTTTTAAATTTTGTATTTTGAATTTTTTTTTTGAATTTTCTATTTTAAATTTTTTCCACCTAAACTATTCTCCTCTAACTCTATAAATAGAGGGTCTTAGGGGATGGTGAATGGAGTTAAAAAAGTGTAGAGAAATTATAGAAAAAATAGTATAATTATTTTCTTGATTCAATGAAGAATAGTAGTTTCATTTCTATTTATTTATTTTTTGTTGATATACAAGCGTAAGCATCATTCTCAAATGAGTGATGAAAGCACCATGGCTGAAATATAAGTAAGTTATTTTATTTTCTTATCTAATTTTTCCTCCCAAGAGCATTCTTCTACTATTCTATTCTGAATTTTTATTTTCTAAAATTAGAGAGAGGATTCTTCTTGTTTGCCAAATAATGGTAATTCGAATAATGTCTCCCTCTGTTTACCTAGCCAATGTTTATCAGATTAAGTAAAAAATTATTCTGTCGTATATAATCAAGTGTTATTTTTTTTATGTCATATCTTCCTTCATCTTTTCAAGTTCTAATTGAATTAGTGAAGTGTATTGATTATTGGAGGAAAAACTAGATAAGAATATTAGACTCTTTATTTATACTGATCCATGGTGGGAAATTCTCTTTCCTTGAGATTGGTCCCATCATTTGATCAAAGACATTTAGTATTAGTTTTTATTATTAAAAAAAAAATCAAAAGTTTATTTTTAAATATTTATTTTTCATCCCAAAAGATTGAGGTTTTGAATTTTAAACTTGTTACTAATTCTCACTTGAGAGTGGTTCGACCCTGCTTATTACTATACAATTTTTAGTAGAGTTTTTGCTGGTTTTATTTTTGTACGAAATGTAGAGAAGTAACGACATCCATCCACTATTCTGCACTCGTCATCAACGACAACTTGAAGGAAGTCGCGCCAGAAATCGCCGGCGAGATCGAAAAATTGATGGTCTTCGAGTTTGATTCTCTCTCTATATGTCTACATGGTGGTGGTGGTGGTGGTGGTGGCAGCACCGCTACTGGTGGTTTAGTAGTACGCAAGGAATAGTCTTCTTGTTGGCTACGCACTCCTGATTCATCATCGATCCAACCCATGGCCAGATCTATGAACCTCAAACACATTCTCTCTCTCTGTGAATATACGTTTAGGTGAATGTTGAGGGTATGGGGATAGGCTTTGTTTGGTTATCTATGGTGGTGTTAGCGGCGAATGGTGTTAATTGGGTTGGTCTTCTACAAAAGTGGTGAAGAAGAAGATGAACAGTGGTTTCATTGGGGCATTAAGACATTTAGGATTTTTTTGAAGAAAATGAACAGTAATTGGGACTATGGTTGTAAAGACCTTGGTTGTGTGGAAGAGGTGTGTTTGTCCCCTCTTATCCCCAAGGGTGCTCAATCCCACATCGCCTGGGTGTGGAAAGAGGATGTGTTATATATGTGGTGTGCTCTCTCCAAATGGTATGAGGCCTTTTGGAGTAAAACCCAAGAGCAAAATCGTGCGGGCTGGGCCCAAAGCGGACAATATCATACCATGTGATAGAGCGGGCTATTACAGATAGTATCAAAGCCTGACCCAACTGGAAGTGTGCCGACGGGGACGTTGGGCCTCCAAGGGGGTGGATTGTAAAGACTTGGTTGTGTGGAAGAGGTGTGTTTGTCCCCTCTTGTCCCCAAGGGTGCTCAATCCCACATCGCCTAGGTGTGAAAAGATGATGTGTTATATATGTGGTGTACTCTCTCCAAATGGTATAAGGCCTTTTGAGGTAAAATCCAAGAGCAAAATCGTGTGTGCTGGGCTCAAAGCGGATAATATCATACCATGTGGTGGAGCGGGCTGTTACAGTGGTGGTGGTTGTAGGGGTGGACATTATGGTGGTGGTGGTGGTTGTAGGGGCGGCGGCTGAGGAGATGGTGACGACGATGGTGGGAATAAGAGGATGATGGCTGATGAGGGGTAGTTTAGCCAATATTATAAATGAACAGTGAAAGTTGACATATTTGTAATTACATTTTGTTAAGTTGAAAAATATTACAATAGTTTTTGGTATTTAATGTATTTGTAGTATTGGCTCTATAAACTAGACAAAAATCAAATTTTCCTTAAATTTATTCTACATATTATTAGAGTGCTAGTTTCATGTATTTCACATGAGAGGTTTTATATAAAGAGGCAATGTCAGTTTCTATATTTATCTAATTGAAAGCAGTATAGATGGAAGGTATGGTGGATGAAGGGGACAAGTGATATTCAAGTCTTGAATGGAAAAAATTGGGCAACTTTCACTGGTCAGAGGGTCATGTGTTGGTTAATAAGTTTATTTTTCTTCTTTTAGTTTTACTCTAGCACCATGCTACTGTTATTTAGGACTATACATAGCAATAATACATGTTATCAAATTAAACAATTAGCTTATGCAATTAATTTCGTGTGTATATATATATACTAGTACTATTAAAGTACAAAGGGATTTTTTTAATTTCAGTACACTATTTTTTATTTTTAAATTAAAAAAATAGAATTTCCCAAGCAAAACCTTTCCTTTTTAATTTTGAAATTAAAAATAAAATAAAATTACCCAAGCAAAACCCTTTTATTATATTATCAAATTAACCAATTAGCTTATGCAATTAATTTCGTGTATATATATGTATATGTATATGTATATGTATATATACTACTATTAAAAGTACAAAGGAATTTTTTAGTTTTAGTACACTATTTTTTTATTTCTAAATTAAAAAAATAGAATTGCCCAAGCAAAACCCTTTCTTTTTTATTTTGAAATTAAAAAAAAAAAGAAAATTACCCAAGCAAAACCCTTTTCTTTTTTATTTTGAAATTAAAAAAATAGAATTACTCAAGTAAAACTCTTTCCCAAGCAAAACCCTTTCTTTTTATTTCTAATTTTTAAATTTAAAAAATCCAAACCCTTTCCCTTTTTATTTTTAAATTAAAAAAAAGAATTACCAAAGCAAAACTCTTTTATTTTTATTTCTAAATTTTAAAAAAAAAATTATGACCCGCAAAACCGTAGTCTATACTACTATTAAAAGTACAAGGGCTTTTTTAGTTTCAGTACACTATTTTTTTATTTTTAAATTAAAAAATAGAATTACCCAACCAAAACCATTTCCTTTTTTATTTTGAAATTAAAGAAAATAGAATTACTAAAGCAAAACCCTTTCCTTTTTATTTTAAAATTAAAAGTATAGAATTACTCAAGTAAAACCCTTTCCCAAGCAAAACCCTTTCTTTTTATTTCTAATTTCTAAATTTAAAAAAGCAAAACCCTTTTTTTTTATTTTTAAATTAAAAGAATAGAATTACCAAGTAAAACCCTTTCCCAAGCAAAACTCATTCTTTTTATTTCTAAATTTAAAAAAATAGAATTATAACCCACAAAACCCTAAACACCTAAAATCACTCTTCCCTTTCCTTTTTTATTTTAAATTAAAAAAATAGAATTACCCAAGCAAAACCCTAAACACCTAAAATTACTCTTCCTCTTGGCTACGGCTCTCCAAAAATAAAATTACCCATGCAAAACCCTTTCTTTTTATTTCTAAATTTTAAAAAATAGAATTATAATCCACAAAACCCTAAAAGGGTTAATTTGGTACGCTGGAAGGAAATGAAATGGGAATGGAATGAAATCATGAATGGAATGAGAATGAAAATATAATAGAATGACCATTCTCATTCCAATGTTTGGCTACAGATAGAGAATAATGGAGGAATGAAATAGTATTACCTTTCAACATGTTATATTTTTTTATATAAAATAGAATCAATTTTAAAAATAGACATTTGGCCAATTTAACTTAATTATCATGTGAAAAAAAAATTAATTACTCATTCAGTTAAAATTTATAAATCAAGATATAATCTGTCTTTTTCTTCTAGTCAAGATTAATATAATATTTTATACAAAAAAAAATCAATATTTTATTAAAAACTGAAAGTGATAAAAATTAATATTTTATTAAATATTTTAATAGGTATATATATATATATATATATATATATATATTCTAGAGTGAGTTGTAAAAGAGAGAGAGGATGATTTTAATAATAAGTGAGAATGGAATGGTCATTTTATGACTCAAGAAGTGGAATGAATTTGTTGGAATGAGCATTCCAAGAGAATGACTTGGAATGGTCATTCCATTTCTAATGTAGCACAACAAACGAGAGAAAGAGAATCAAATATGGAATGACCATTCCATTCCACCTCCATTCCTGCGTACCAAACTAGCCCTAAACACCTATAAAATCACTCTTCCTCTCGGCTACGACTCTTCATTCTTCCTCTCCGCTCTCATCTTCCTCTCAGCTCTCATCAACCCGATTCTCAGCTTCTTCTCGAATCCCATCAGCAACCATTCGATTGGTTTCGCCTCGGCTTACATGCGACTTCTTTTCTTTGGCTTTTTTTTTTCTACTCTTTGTTTGCTATTAGCTTTTGAAATCAAAATTTTTTAATAAAAAATTACGTCTATAATAAGTCATGTTATCGAATTGAATATCTGATTAATAAATCAAACACAAATTTAATTATAAATAATCAGCCTATAATATAATCATATTTGGTGTAGATTTCTTGTATCTAGCTCGAAATATTAATTCTAACAGAACATGATTGGATTTTATATGCATAATGCACTTAGAGATATATAATTGATAATGGTAATGTAATAAATAATATTATATTTTAGGAGTATGTGTTAGGAATGAAGTTAGTGAGAGAATAAAAAGAATTAGAAAAAATATCAATATATAAGAATTATAATATTTCTTTTTATGTTTTTGAATTTTAAAAATAAAAAGATGGTGTGTTAGGGATGAAGTGTGAACTAAATTGGAATTCTAACCTAATTAAGTCACTATAAATGGATTTGAAATTCTTTAGACACTTAAGGAAAAAAATAATTATAATTAAATTAAATGATTTGAAACTCTGTAAAATATTTTTTCTAATCAAATTATTTAAATTTTAAAAGTAGGAAGATTTTGTGTTATGAATGAAGTATAAGAGAAAGAATAAATAAAATTATAAAATTTATAAAAGTATGAATTATAATATTATTTTTATTTTTTCTGAAATATGAAGAGTTTTTGTTAGGGATAATGTGTGAGGCAAATAATAAATAGAATTAGAAAAGAACACTTGGTGTTTAAGATTTATGGAAAGATTATATTTTTATGTATTTATTAGAATAAATATATTATAATAAGAAATAAGAATGCATTATAAAAATAAAAAATTTACTGAAACTTTTGAACCTCTTTGTACTTTTAGTAATAGTGTGTGTATATATGTATATATATTTGACCTTTTATTATTTTGATGGTGAAATAATATACTAATATAAAATTAAAGCTACATGGTAAAACTTATAGAATTATTATCTAAGATAAAATTCATATGTGAAGAGATTGAAGTTGTAAGTTTAGAAAAAATAAAATATAATTTTGTAGACTTCAAGGACTTAAACAAATAAAAATAAAACTATAAGTTTGTTTTCTTTTAACTCTTTACTCTCCTTATATATATTTTCTTGTAAATTTAATTTTTACTCTCACTAGATGTTTTGGGAATCGTTATTAAAAAACATTCAACATAGTTAAGAAGAACAATGGAGGGATATCCATATTGCGAGACATCATTATAATAGATATGAGGTACATCATTACAACGCCACATAAATGCTCATAATTACCATAATAAATTATTGAACTAATTACTTTTTATAATAGTTCAAAAACTTTGACATTGTGGGACGAACTTGTTGAGAATGAAGGAAATTTGATAATGAAGCTAATAAACGAAAGACCTATTATCACAGTTATACATTTGTCAATCAACACATTCAAAGGTAACTTATCACACAATATAGAGATTATTCACTTTATATTTTTTATTATATCTAAATGAACATAAAATAAAAAGTAATATTATATTTCAGGTTTGGATCTTCAAACACAACCGGGATTTACATTACAAATTAACATTGAAATTGAAAGAGTCAAATCATTACAATATTGGTTGATTATTTATTTCTTCTTAATTACATTAGGTTTTAATTATTTATTTTATTTATAGAATATCATGACTAGTATGACATGGTTGGTGGAAGCTAATTCACTATCAATAGTAAAAAAAAAAATCAAATAGAAAGTAAACAAAAATTATAATTTTCATTGTTCAAGAAACCCATAATAAGGTCTAATTAATGATTGTGTGTCTGTGTATTTGTAAATATCAACAACATATTATTCCAATAATTTATTATACTTTGACAAGTTTGAATAAAACGTAAATGACAAAGACATAGATGCTCTCATTTCAAGTTCAAAATATCAATTATTCGAAGAGTCTAAAAAGTTTCCACTTGAAGACATAATTGGCAAAATCCGCAATGGCATTCAAAGGTATTAAATTATTATTACTATTTTTATATATTAATTTAATTTTTCTTTATTATATCAATTGATTATAATTAATTTTTATTAAAAAAATATATTTTGTCAGTCAACTTGTAGAAAACACATTACTTTTTTGAAGCAAGAATTATAGAAATTAAAAATGCATCCGAACTATGATACAATGTATGTAAGCAATGCAAGAAAGAAGTTGAAGTATGAAAGAATGGACTCAGCTCTACTAATTGCAAAACAAAAGACGCTAAATGCTTTCAAATGTATTATTATATCTTTAAACATTCTATTTTTTTAAAAAAAAATTACAATATGACAAATATGTAATTTTTATTATTATGTGTCAATGAAGTATACTCATTTATGCCGATTTATGATGGAATTTCGAGTCAGAGATGTAACAAATAATGCATATTTAATAATATTTGACTCAATCATTAATAAATTGTTCACTAGATGAGCTAATACAGTTAAAAAGTCAGGTAATACTTTTTTCCTCACTCATAAATTTTATGGATAAAACAGTTCATTCGAAATGTATCAATATTACTAAAATAAATTTGTTCTTTTTGTAGGACGATAAGATGAATGAATTTTACGACAAAGTGACAAGTTGTAAAGAAAAATCGATTCTTTTTATAATAAAGATAGACAACAATAAAAATGACGTAGTAAAAAATTGTTTTGTGGTGGCAGCTATCAAAGAAGTTTCACTTGAGAATGATTTATTTAAAGAAGAACTCATAAATATAAAAAAGATAAAGTGTTGAGAATTTTCAAAAGAATAGTAATAGATTGTTTAAGAATGGTTATAATTATATCTTTTGATTTCTTATAGTTTATACATGATTCATTCCATGTGAATAATAGTTAACTTATAATTTTATTTTTTTCAACAAATGAGTTTATATTACCAATGTTACCTAATGGAAATAATTTTGGGTGTTTTAATTAGGGAGGCGATATTCGCACTCCCCTTTTGTACATTTACCCTCTTATTTTAAATGAAATGACACTATAATCATAACTTTACAAGTGAATGATTATTATTTTTATCAAATTACATAACTACCCTCTAAAATATCCCCTCTTTGTTTTTCATCTTTAATATTTTAGGTTTCTTTTGAGAGAATCTAAAAAAAAAAAAAAGTTATCTCTTCTAAATATGTTCTCTTATGACATGACAAAAAAAAGAATTTATTTATGCTAAATAAATTATCTATTTTTACCAGATTAAAAAAAAAAAAGTTAACTCGTTTGACAAGAACCAACAAAAAAAACCCAAAAAAGGGTAACTTAATTATTTCTTTTGACATAACCCAAAAAAATTTTATCATATGTAGAATAAATAATCTTATTTGAGGAAAAAAAATATACTACATAAAAAAAAGGACCCACAAAAATTTATCTCTACTGAATAAATTATATCTTTTAACATTACTCCAAAAAAAATTTAAAAAAAAATGTACTAAAGAAGGTAAAAAGAGTTAAAGTTTATAGGATAAAGGGTATCTATGGTATTATAAAATAAAAGATGATACATTAATGAGTTTATGAATTTTTTTGTCATTTCTTTTAAAAGAAAAAGGTAAGTAAAGTGCAATAGGAGATAAGGGGAGTGCGAATATTGCCTACCTTTAATTAATGTGTTTGGATGTGTTCAAATAGTTTTGAATGTTTTGGATGTTATAATAAAAATTTTAATTTATTTTTAATCAATGTGCATCGCACGTGCTTTAAACTAGTATATATATATATATATATATATATATATATAGGTAATATAAAAAAAATCTCAAACCAATAATTAATAAATAAAACAAAAAATAATAATAATAAACTAACTGGATTATGTTGTCCTTTCGGTGATTTTGTATACTGCAGGATAAGTGACTCATGTTATAAATATTTTGAATTACCTGTTTGAACTGGTACCCATGTTTGAGTTTATTAAAATTTCTAAAGAAAATATGAACTAAATGCATGATTTTTTGAATGGGACAAGAAGTACCTTGATGTACGTAATCGTACATGTATCGCCGGTTAGAAATAGGTAGAATGTGTAATCTCTTCGATTAAAAAATTGAAAACTGTTTCGGAACTTTAGTTAGGAGTCAGCAATCCGTCAAGAGAATGACCGAAAATTCGCTGGTGTGTTGTATATATTTCAGAATCTTTAATTTTGTCAAAAATGTTTATAATTGAATTGGTTATGTTATTTGTTCTTATTTTAATTGTTTGTAGTTAGTAAACAACTGATACATTGCATTATTTTCTTTATTTCATTCTATCTTATTGTATATATGGATTTAGAGTTATTTTTCTACTAAGTAATCTCACTCCAATATTTTTAAGGTTTAGCCGGAATCAGTACTAACAAAGATTTTTTCAAACTCACTTAAAGATTTTTTTTTTGATATAAGAAGTTTAAGAAAATACTCTTAAATTACAATAGTATTTTGAAAGACTTTTGTTATATGTTTTTAAAACAAAGTTATTTCATTTGTGATGTTTCTTTAATTTGAAGGATGATAAGTGGATTATTGTAATGATTTTTTTTTATGTTAAGATGCGATTTAGTTGAATATTTAAGGTTGTTTATTTATTTTTATTTTATTTATTTATTATTATTATTATTTTAAAAAATCATGTTCTAAAAATGGGGCGTGAACTTTTACACCTTTTTTTCCGTCAAATATGTGTACTTTACCGAAATGTCCGATAAATACTCAACTATCTCATTTCACTGAGGAGTATAACTGTAAGAACTGTAATTAAAAATACCATGAATCACAATAATTGAAGAGTAACTTTAACACATTCAGTGCATTTCAAATTATATAATAATACTTGAAGCAATCAAACAGAGTAAGTCCAAAGCCTACATGCCAATCCAAGAAATAAAAATAACAAAAAATAATCATATCATCAAGCACCGTAGCCTAGTTAGAATTTTTGGCCTTCAAATTTGAAGGCCAAAAGTTCTAACTCCACATAAAATATTTTTAAAAAAATATTTTTAAAAATATTTGGTATTTGATTACATATTTTAAAAGAAAAAATGTTATACCAGTAAAACATTTTTACACCAAAATATTTAGATTAATACAACCAATTTGTAAAATATTGAATAACTTGCTTTGTTGATGCTACCGAATATCAAAAAAATTTAAATATTTTACGTCGAAACAAACGGAGCCTAAATGTAAGCATATGTAAATATGGAATAATGATCTCTTGCTCACCAGTGAGTATGAAGTTTTTTACACACCAAACATAGTAATCGTTGGATAAGATCTAAGTGTAAAAAATGTAACTTTCAAAAATCATTGCAATCATAATCAATGATTACCATATATGTTGTGAAAGAATTTCTTGCTTATCGATAAGTATGAGATCATTTTTGTGTAAATATGTAAAGCTATCCAATGCACATAGTATAAATATAACGGGTGAATCTCATTCGTATGTATTTAATACGTACTATAAGACTCACTACGTGTGTAAAACACGTACGATCAAAATTCATCAAGTGTATTTACACCGAACCGTTAGATAGATTTTGGTTCAAAAACTAGAATCTATTATTTTAAAAATTGGAACTCAAATGTTGATACAGAACTTACATGAAATTACAATTCAAATTGCTTAAGGTCGAATTTTTTTTTCTGTTTTTTAAATTCATTTTACGCTTTCTGCCAAAAATATTTGATGATTTTATTTATAATTCATTATTGTCGCAAGGACAAAAATAAATGTGAGTTTCCTAAATTAAAAAATATATATATTGCAGTTTTTTAGAGTTTGAGATCACTCCTCTTTGTGAATTAGTCGTAATAATCATAGATATATTACAATTTTTTTTTTCTTAAGAAATTTCATTTTATGAAGTCAACTAATTTACTTATAAATTATTCTAATTAATTTGAACGGTGGACAGATAAAGATGGACGTAGTCCTTAGATGTAGACGTTGACGTAAGGGCCATCACAGACTTCGCAGTCTATCAATCTCGGGCAATAAGTTAGGCAGACTGTTAAAAACACTCACTTTTTGAAATAAAGCCGTTGTGGGTCCCACTCCCGACAACAGCTGGCTGACCTAGTCAGTGAACTTTGTGGGGCCCAACTAACGTTAAAAAAATTGCCGTTACAAAAATAAAAGTTGAAATAAATAAAAAATAAAATTAACTCAAACATACCAAAAAGCTACCTCTATAAATCCCCGAGTCTCTCCTCACCGTCTCAAGCACAAAATATCTCTCTCCGTATTTCTCTCCCTCTCTCTAATTTCCTGCCAGTCAATCTCTCTCTCTCTCTACTTTCTCTCTCTATATCTAAACGATGGCACCAGTTACCCTCTCCAAGGTTGTGTTTTATCTCGTCTTTGTAGTGGCATTTCTCACATCAGCGGCTGTAAAAGCGCAAGATGAATATACTGAAATGGCGCCGGCACCTGCGCCGGCGATTCCGCCGTCGATGACGAGCAGAGCTGGACCGGCGGTGGTTTTTTCCAGTGCCTTCATTTGCTCTTCGCTGTTGTTATCGGTGATTGGGCTTCTCTGGCATTAGATATATTGAGGAAGAGATATATGGGAACGACTGAGCTTTGGTTCTATTATATATATTAGTAATTTATACTATTAATGTTTATTTTTTGGTTTATTGAGAGTGTACTGTGTGTGTTGGTGGGCATTGTGGTGCCTCTGCAGTTATTTAGTCATTCTTTTCGCTCTAATTTTTGGTTAGGGTTTCATTATATGTTTGAGGATTTTGATTAATTAATTATATAATGTTGAGATTATGCTTCAATATTGGTGTTTATATTTTTCCTGTTTCTTTTTAAAGTACAGTATAAGATTAAATGCAAAAGGAAAAAAAAACCCTCCCAAGTTTCGCTGGTAATGGATCAAAACACTGTTAATGTTGGTAAGAGCAATGTATATTGACTTTTTCAGATCTTAAGGAATATATATATATGCACATATATATATATAAGCAATGTATATTGACTTTTTCAGATCTTAAGAAATATATATATATATACACATATATATGTGTGTGTGGATGCAAATTACAAATAATTTCAAAGACAAAAGAGAATAGAGGATATTTTGTGTTGTAAAAGGGCATATTTGTCATTTTTATTTACATCACTGTCACCTGTGACCTGACCCAAGTAACTGCTGGAAATTCCAATATCCCAATCAGTGTCATTAAAATCAAGGAATTTAAAATTAAGAATTGGTTTATACCAAATTCCATAATCATTTGTTACAGTTATATCACTCATTGAGAGCTTCTCACTTGTGTTTATAGGAGTAGAAAAAATCTTGCAATTTAACATGTTATATTTCTTGAGTAAATCCAATGCATATTTTTCTTAAGAAATAAAAATGCCATCACAAGTTTGCTGAACTTGAAAACCAAAAAAATAATACATCAACCCCAAATTAGACATATCAAACTCATGCATCATGTTCTCTTTGAACATATTAATAAAAAAATTAGAAGATCTAGTGTATAAAATATCACTCACATAATAAACACACACAACGAGAAGATCTCCATTACCTTTCGCTTTCACATATAAAGTGAGCTCGTTATCATTTCGATGAAACTCATTTTGACGAAGATAGGAATCAAGTCTACTATACATGCTCTTGGGGCTTGCTTCAATCCATATAGAGCCTTTTTTAGTTTATAGACTTTCTCCTCCTTTCCTTTGATTACGAACCCTTGTGATTGTTCAACATATACATCTTCTTCCAAATAACTTTTTAAGAAAGTGGATTTAACATCAAACTAAAACACTTGTCATTTCATTTGAGCTGCTAAACCAATAATAATTCTAATAATTTCAAATCGAGCAACTGGAGAAAAAGTATCAAAGAAATATATCCCATACTATTGCACATACCTCTTGACAACGAGCCTTGCCTTGAATATTTTCACAACACCATTTGCATTGTACTTCACATTGTAGACCCATTTCACACCATTTTCATCATTTTTGGGTGGCAAGTCAACTAGCTCCCAAGTTTTATTTTTTTCAATTGCAGTCATTTCCTCTTGTATAGAATTCTCTCACTTTTTATTCCTTGTGCCTCCTCATAACTCATAGGTTCTACAACCATAATAGTTAAAGTGCATGACTCATAAATTTCTTTCAAAAATTGAAACTTGCGTGGAGGTGTATCAGTATCAAGAGTAGGATCTATGTGGCTGCTGCCCGCATTACTTAGATCCCTTGAATGAGTGCTCCCTAATGAAATTGATGATAGAGAATACCGAGGAATTATTACTTTATCCATACTTTCTGTCGGCTAGGTTTCATCTTTTACAAATAGCATAATCTGATTTTTTTCGCTCTCCCAATCCCAAAAACTATTTTCATCAAATATAACATCTCGACCAATAATTAATTTCTTAGTTTCTAGATTATACAACCGATAACCCTTGGTTTCATTACAATACCCAATAAATATACATTTCTCACTTTTTTTTATCAAGCTTGGAACGGTTATTAGAGTCAATCAAAGAATACACAATACTACCAAAAACTTTTAAACAACTTACATCGGGCTTTCTTTTCCACCAAGCTTCATATGGAGTTATATTGCGCACTGCCTTTGTGAGGGATATATTTAGGAGGAAGATTGAAGTTGCCACCGCTTTTGCCCAAAAATCATTTGGAAGCATCTTTTCACTCAACACACTTCTAGCCATTTTCACGACTATCCTATTCTTTCTTTCGGTGACTCCATTTTGCTCCGGAGTTCTTCTTACTATCATTTGTCTTCAGATACCATTTTGCTTGCAAAAAGACTCAAAGTCTTTAGATAAAAATTCTCCTCCTCTATCGGTTGGAAGAGTTTTTATAACATGCCCACTTTCTTTCTCTGCAATTAAAAGCTTTAAATTCTTGAAATTTTTCAAAAACCTCTGATTTGTAAGCAAGAAAGTAAATCCAGCTCATGCAAGTATAATCATCAGTAAATAATAAAAAATATCTACTTGTATTTAAGGATAAAGTATTTGTAGGGCCACAAATATCTGCATGAACAAGTTCTAGAGGCATCTTAGCTCTCCAATCTTTTCCAACTAGAAATGGTAAGCGATGTTGCTTCCCATAAATACAACTTTCACAAATATCATTAATGCAAACAATGGAAGGTAGACCAAACACCATCTTTTTTTGACTTAACAATTTCAATCCATTAAAATGCAAGTGTCCATATCGCAAATGCCAAAGCCTTGAATCATCATTATTATTAGTGACTAGTGCACTATCATCAAAACATGTGAGATCAAGAGGAAACATCTTGTTTTTAGTCATGTAAATCTTAAGAAGAGGCATATCAGATTTTTCCTTTGCAATTTCGCATATCTCATCATGAAATAGGACTGAATATTATTTTTGAGTCAATTGACTAACACTCAACAGATTATGAGTTAAACTAGAATATAATGAACATTATACACACAAATTTTGAGTTTGAGAATAAGATCAAAATACGTGGACAAATATAACAAATATATTAATTTCAAGAAATATGGATTACAAATCTCTGAAAATCTTTACAAAGAAAAAAAAAAGATAAATCCTCTAATTTAATCTCCTTGATGATCCGAATTTAAGGGCTGCTGGAGCCTGATCTTGAATTGGATTAAAACTTTGGTGAAGAACATCACATGGATGATGTGCTTGTTGTTGTTCTCCTTTAGGATTTAAATGCTTTGGAACTTTGAATTTTGAGTGGAGATCGAATCTTGCAGAGTTTTAGTTTTTTCTAAGAGTCTTTTGGTTCTTTTTCTTTAAATTCAAGGGCTACTAGAGCTTGATCTTAAATCGGGTGGTTGAGAGTCATCTTCAAGTGTTTGTTATTGAAGAAAATCAATGAGAATTTTTAATTGAGGTCTGAAGAAGCTTGATCTCGAACAGTCTTGTTGATGATTCTTTAAATTTGTTGAATCGTGGAGGAAGAACGGCACGACTTTGAATGTGTTTGTTGCTATTGTTCTTCAAAGCTTTGAGAGTTGGATGAATGTATGTCTTCAGAGCTTCAAGTGTTGATTGAAGGCAAAGTCTGGCAGAGTTTCAGTATTATGTCAGAGTTTTCTCTCCCTTCTCCCCCACCCCTGGACCTTTATTTATAGGCTCACCAGATGGGTAAATTTGTAACTTTCTTTTCTTCTGATAATTATCATATAATTATTATTTATGATAATTGTGATAATATGTTAAACTAAAGATAAACTTATTATATTTTGTATTCATCATCTAATTTTTTAATGTCTACAAATTGCCCCCACTTCAAGTCTCGCACTATATCAACCTTGTCACGTATCTAAAGCGGGACTTGAAGTATTTAATTTTTGTAATTTATTTTTTTTTTGAAAATTCAATTGCAAAGAGGATGTCTTCTTTGTCAAGTTGAATTGTAGTCTTGAAAACCTTATTGCAAATAAGACTCTCCTTTTTTTCCCCCTTGTCCAAGCTAAATTGAAGACTTGAGGATCCTATTGCAAATAGGATCCTTGTCCAAGAGGATTTGAAGACTTGAATATCCTATTGCAAATAGGATTTTTTTTCCTTGTCCAAATATAACTAGAGTCTTGAGAATTTTCTTACAAATAGGATTAGACCAGTGTTGGCTATATATCCACGACCCTTTACTTGTATAATTGCATAAAAGACTTTCACCGATGGGAAGGGAGTGAGAAGATGACTTAAAATCGGGTACGGCCTTCTCAACAGCCTTTTATTGTTGCAACATGTATCTGTTCAATGTTTCTTTCCTCTGCTCCTTCTTTCTTCTTCTCTTTTTTTCTTTTTCCACTGTGCCTTCTTTTTTCTTCTCTTTTTATTTTTTCTTTACCTCTTTCTTCTTCTCTTTTTCTTTTTTCTTTACCTTCACGCACTATGCTTTCTTTTTTTCCTTTTTCTTATATATACATATATGCATCTGTTGCTAATGTGGCAGGAAGTGATGTGGCGGCTAACTAGGCACTGAATGCTGATTAGACGATGATGTGGCAGGTGACTAGATGTGTAAAAATATAAGAATTATTGTGCTACTTGCTAGTTTAGAACTTGAGACCTCATGAAGAGTTATTACAACATCACACCATCTCTCTTACATTGCTTTATGTATAGCGAACCCTTGAAACAAAGCATACATGCGGCTGAACTTCGAAAAGAATATTTTTTTTTTCAGTAGTAACTTTGTCTTCTGTGCTCACTAGTAACCAATTTGTTTTGGCTTTTTTTTTTTTCACATCAGCTTCTACTTATGGGCTCTACTGAGTTTTGTGTTGTCTTTGGAACAACATACAGATCCATCGAACTCATTGAGGAAGACAACTTTCGTGCGTCACTCAACTCTTTTCCTGGCAAGTTTTAATTTTTTTTTCTTTGTCAATTCTTACAGGTCAAATTGCTTATCTTAGAATATGGAGTTCGGAACGCCATTCATTAGTCCCTTCGGGGTCCCTTAGTTCCGTTGCAACACTTTATCATCCATTCAGGGTCACTTAATTCTATTGGAACACTTTATCGTCCGTTCAGGGTCACTTAGTTCCTTTGGAACACTTTATCGTCCCTCAGTGCCCTTTGGGGTTACTTAATTCATTTGGAACACTTTATCGTCCCTTCGAGGTCACTTGGTGCCCTTCGAGGCCACTTAATTCTTTTGAAACACTTTATCGTCCCTTCGGGGTTCCTTAGTACCCTTCAGGGTCACTTAGTTCCGTTGGAACACTTTATCGTCCTTTTAAGGTCCCTCAGTTCTCTTCGGGATCACTTAGTTCCTTTGAAATACTTTATCGTCCCTTTGGAGTCACTTAATCGTTCCTTCGGGGTCACTTAGTTCCTTCGGAACATTTTATCGTCCCTTCGAGGTCCCTTAGTGCCCTTCGGAGTCATTTTTTTTTCTTTTAGAACACTTTTGTTAGTCCTTTTCGGACACTTTTTTTTTTGTTAATCGAAAAATGGGGAGTTCTATCATTCCTTCATGGGGTTTACGCCAAGGCAACCCCTATCTCCGTTCTTATTTTTGTTATGTGCAAATGGTCTATCCCGTCTACTGCAAGGAGCTCAAAGCACAGGAAAGATTAGAGTTATTCGAATCGAGTAGCAAGTCTCTCCTATAAACCATCTATTATATGCGGATGATGTTATACTAATTAGGATAGCTACGCTGGTAGAAGCTTCATCAATGAAGTCTATGTTAGATAAGTATGCCTCTCTTTCTTGCCAACTTATTAATTACGACAAGTCATTCATCATTTGTAATCCTAGCATGGAGCAATCAAATAAAGACCAGTTGTGTAGAGTCCATGAGATTCACTATTCTTCATGGATCAATTCTTATTTGGGGTTGCCATCAATTCTTTATAGATCTAAAGTGGCTTCATTTTAGTTCCTTACTGACCATATCTCGTGTTGTATCAAGGTGTTGAAAGGGATTTGTTATCCAAATCTGGCAGGGAGGTTATTCTCAAGTCAGTTTTAGAGTCCCTTCCATCTTACTATTTACAATGTTTCAAGGTTCTGACACTGATTTCGAAATTCATGTGCATCAAATTTATTATTTTTTGATGGAGTGGATCTTATGACAACAATAAGATTTGGTGGGTGAGCTAGGATTTAATGTGCAAATCTAAAGACAAATGAGGGTTGGGATTTCGAGATATTAAAGTTGTTAACTTGGCCTTGCTGGCTAAATTCATATAGTGGCTTGAGACAGAAATAGAGCTTCATGGGCATGGAGGAGTCTTCACACCACAAAGAAAATTTTACGTAGAGGTCTCAGATGGAATACCTACAATGGTAGGCGGATAAATGTGTGGACAGACAGGTGGTTGCCAGATTTAGATCATCTTTTTTGTGATGTCTCCAGTTAATTTTGTTGTTGCTCTTATAACTGATATTATAGATCATTCTACTTACCATTGGAATGAAGCACTTATTCATAGTATATTTAATGAAAGGGATTGTGCTATTATTCTCAAAATTCCATTAAGGGAAAGTGGAGTTTGTGATGACAGGATTTGGGGATGACTACTTCAAGGAAGCTCTTAGTGAAGAGTGTATATAAAATTGCAATACAGATCCTTAAAGGGCCCGAGGTTGAATCAAGTATCCACTAGGAAGCTCAATCAGAATGGAAGAGAATATGGAAGGTTCAGACCCTAAGGAAAATTCAAGTTTTCATGTAGCAATGCTTTTATGATAAAGTTTTGGTGAACACTTGTCTGGTGAAAAAAGGCATAACACCTGATGTGACTTGTCCAATTTGTGAGTCTGAAGTAAAAACTTTTTTTCCATTCTATTTTTGGGTGTCTAAGAGCCAACATGGTGTGGAAAGTCTCTCCACTATGAATTGTCATTGACCCACTTCTGAGAATTGTTGTGGTTGGGGCAATGGTTCGATTTGCTTGAAGTTTGGAAAAGGGTTGGTCATGGGGATGAGTTACGCAGCATAGGGGTCTTTTTTCTTTGGCAAATTTGGCATAGTAGAAATGATTGGATCTTTAATAACAAACAATGGGACCCGATGGCTATTGTTGATAAAATAGTTGCTAGTTTTTTTGAGTTCAAAACTACCAAGGACCAAGTGTCTTTGTTGTATCCCTCTCATTTCCATTCCCTGCTAAACTTGTTTTTTTGGTCTTCTCCCCCAGTGGGTTCTTGTAAATTGAATGTTAATGTTTCCTTTTTCTTAGAGGAGAAGATTTGTGTGGGTGGCTTGGTTCTTCGAGACCCGAATTGTACAGTTTTGAAACTTGAAACGATGTTATTCCAATATGTGGATTCTGCAGGGATGGCAGAAGCCTTGGTGTTAAGGCATGGACTGAAATTACACTATGGATGGGGTCTCTCTGCAGTGCTGGTAGAAAGAAACTGCAAGTCTATCTTTATGCTTGATCCATCGATTCCTTTATCTTGGCTAGTTGTAAAGGATATTAAGCATGCCTCATGTTTCCTTGTTTTGGGTTCATAGGGAGGCCAATGGAGTGGCAAATACAGTGGTTAAGTAGGTTGTTCAATCTAAGGGATTGGTTTTGTTAGGATTGAATTGGTCTCCTCGATTAGGTCAGACTTTTAGGCTCCATTTAGATTGAGAGATTTGGAAGGATAAGGAGAGTATAGGCCATGTAGTGTTTAGATATATATCATTAAAAGAAAAGAAAAGATAAGGAGGATAAGAAATGATAGTTATCCCTCATATCATACATATCCTTCCAAAAAGAGGAAGATTATTTGAAAAATAATAGTGTTTAACTATTATTTTTATAATTCTGAAACTGTCCTCAATAATTAGAAAGAGAAAACTGTTATTCCATCCATGTCACATAAATATAAAATGATATGATAGTAATTTGGTTGTTATTATTTTTCCCTCCTATCTTATCTAAACAAGAATACTAACCTCTCTTTTCTTTTCTCTCATATTTATTCAAATATAAATAAAGTTTATTACTATCATCTCATTCTTTTATTTTTTCTATAATTAATGTTATCATCTCTTTTATCTTTTGGATTTGTTTAAATAAAATAAAATAAAATAAAAATAAAAAGTTGATAGTTTGTGATTTGTTAAGTTGCCGACTAGAAAGCACGGACACTTCACCGAGGGTGCCGTACCCGTGTCGGACACTCGGACACCGTGTCGGACACTCGGACACTCCGCGGACACGTGTCGGACACTTCATACCCGTGTCCTGACATTTTGCTTTTTAGGACACTTCTCGGACACTCCTTGGACACTTTTCGGACACTTCTTGGACACTCCTCGAAGACGTATTAGACACTTCATAGCAGTGATGTATATTCAAATATTTCAGATGAAAATTATATGATACTAAGTTATGATTAAAAGTTAAGTTAAATATATATAGAAGACTAAATAAGTCTGGTTCTTTAATTTATTTTAATCTATTTGTCTATTTTTATTTATAAGTTTGTTTGGTTTTTAATTGTTTGATGATTAATTGAAGTATTTATGTAATGTAGTATTTTTTTATTGAATAATTAATATATATTAATATATTATATTATTATTTTATAGCCGTATCCTCGCCGTGTCCGTGTCCTATTTTTTTAAAATTTTTCGTATCGCCGTATCCGTGTCGTGTCGTACCCGTGTCCCGTGTCCGTGTCCATGCTTCCTAGGTTGCGGACCTAGCATAAAGCAGCTGGCTGACTTAACGTCACTGAACTTTGTCGGGCCCAGCTAACGTTAAAAATTGCCGTTAACAAATTAAAGATGAAATAAGTACTCCGTAAAAAGTAAAATTAATTCAAATATACCGAAAAGCTACCCTATAAATTCCCGAGTCTCTCCTTACCGTCTCATGCACAAAATATCTCTCTAATTTCCTGCCAGGCAATCTCTCTCTCTCTCTCTATATATATATATATACACGATGGCAACAGTTACCGTCTCCAAGGTTGTGTTTTATCTATTCTTTGTGGTGGCATTTCTCACATCGGCGGCTGTAAAAGCCCAAGATGTATATACTGAAATGGCGCCGTCACCGGCGCCGGCGATTCCGCCGGCGATGACGAGCAGAGCTGGACCGGCGGTGGCTTATTCCGGTGCCTTCATTTGCTCTTCGCTGTTGTTATCTGTGATTGGGCTTCTCTGGCATTAGATATTGAGAAAGAGATATATGGGACGACTGAGATTTGGTTCTATTATATATATTAGTAATTTGTACTATTAATGTTTGTTTTTTGAGAGTGTACTGTGTGTGTTGGGCATTATGGTGCCTCTGCTGTTCTAGTCATTCTTTTTGCTCTAATTTTTTGATAGGGTTTCATTATATATATATATATATATAAGGATTTTGATTAATTATATAAAGTTGTTATATAATGGTGAGGTTATGGTTATATATCACCTATTTATTTCTGGTTTCTTTTTTAAATATTTTATAGGATTAATTGCGAAAAACTCCCTCTAACTAATACCAAGCTGCAAATAATCCCTGCAGTTTCACTTAATCCCCTGAATTATATAAAAGTTCCAATGTTTTAAACACTGCTAGGGTGCCGTTCTGTTAAGAATACTGTAAATTGACTTTTTTGCCCTTAGAATTTTTTTAAAAAAAGAAATGCAAATTTTAAAATAAAAACGTTGGTAGCAAATTCAAACACCGAAAAACTTTGCTATACTATATATATATATATATATATATATATATAAGTAATGATCTCTTGCTCACACCAGTGTGCAAGAAATTTTTTACACACCAAGCATATTAATCATTGGATATGATCCAAGTGTAAAAAAGGTAACTTTTAAAAATCATTGCAATCATATTCAATGGTTACCATACATGGTATGAAAGGATTTCTTGCTCACCGGTGAACAATTTAATCTAACGGCCACATTCCAAACCCACTTGAACTCTTTCCGAAAATTACAAAACCACTCTCTAGTTATTTAATTTTGAAATTTTATTATTATGGGTGGATTACCAATTCCTTACCTATTGTAAATAAATAAATTACCAAAAATATCCAATTTAATAATTCCCTAATATGTTATATTTTTTTATGTGCCACAACTCTAATCATTGTTAAAAATTTCAATTCTAAGCATACCAAAAATCATTTCCAAACATATCAAAAATTATTTTTAATTAAGAATCTTTCTGTTTGGAAGAATAAAAAAAGAACTAAAATAAAAAAACATTTGAGATGAGTATAAGATGAAGTGTTGTTAATACGGAATGCATACATTTCCTTTGAAACAACAGCCTTTCAGCTTTAGATTTCTCTTTTCTATCAAAACAATCGTACAAGAATTGCCCAGACAAATAGACACTGCCGATTGCAGGCAATCCATTAACATAAATTTCAGGTAGAATTTGTCCCGATAAAGTTCGATGCTTCATTTTATACCAAGCTGGTCAAATCACAACAAATTGAGCATTCTAGAAAAACAATGCACCCCACTATTAGAATTCTTTTGGTATGGATGTTAGAAGAATTGAATAAAAAAACCCAAAAAAGAAAAAATGACGAAATAATAACAATTTGAAAATTGCTAGCCTTTAGTGCTTTATCAGAAAGAAAATTAATTAAAAAATAATAATTTTAAAATATCATTCTTATAGTTGGAATTTAATTCACATGATGTAAGGTGTACAAATTTACGTGCACATACGTCTTGATTCTATAGTTATCATTTGTTTAAATATATATTTCTTGATTCTATAATCTTCTTGCTTCTATAGTCATGATTTGTTTAAACATATACTTCTTGATTCAATAGTCTTCTTATTCTACGGTCATCATTTGTTTAATATCATGTGCTAGTATATTTATACACCTATTTACATCATATGCATTAAATTAAACCAGCAATAAGAATGACATTTCAAAACTATTCTTTTTTTAATTAATTTCCTTTTTGATGACGATAGCAACAACACTTTATCATATATTAATCTTAAATGTCTTTTATTTTAATTTTTCTTTTGTTCTTCTGAACAGAAAGATCCTAAATTAAAAATAATTTTTAATATGTTTGGAGATGAAATTTTCAATAATGATTCAGAGTTGTGGCAGAACGTAGAAAAAGATGGCATATCAGGAAATTATTCAATTGGTTACTTTTGGTAATTTATTTATTTATTTTTTTTTTACAATTGATAAGGAATCGATAATCCACCCATAATAATAAATTCCAAAATTAAATAGCTAGATAGTGGTTTTGTAGTTTTTAGAAAGAGTTAAAGTGGGTTTGGATTGTGATCGTTAGATTAAATCTAACGACTACTATATAAAATGTGGATAAATTATTTTACTCACCGGTGAGCAAGAGATCACCACTCTATATATATATATATATATATATATATATATATATATATATATATATATATGCATTTTATGGAATATATCTGCCTACCTCTCTAATATAGTTTAATTACACACACCTACCTACTTTTTGTCGACATTAAAGATTAGTCAAAACTTCTAGGTAAAAGGGCCAAAGATTTCTATGTGTTTTTAAAAAGGTGCAAGAATTCCTCATATGCTATATTTTGAATCATATCACACCCTCACATTTGCAAAAATTAAGCAAATTACCCACTCCTGCACATATTATCATTTTCTATGACCATTTTACCCTATCTATTATTATAAAAAATAAAGAACAATTGAGAGAAGAGAGGTTTTTTTATTATTATTATTTTGTATATTAAGTTATATCAAATTTTGAAAATAAAAATAAAAATG
Source organism: Cornus controversa (assembly GCA_026545225.1). Lineage (NCBI taxonomy): Eukaryota > Viridiplantae > Streptophyta > Magnoliopsida > Cornales > Cornaceae > Cornus > Cornus controversa. Next base: position 26,121,007 of record CM048852.1, read on the forward strand.
CACAATTACATAATAAAAAATTTTGGAATTTTTTTTGTCTTTCGAAAATTTCCATTAGAAAGAGTGGTTTTTTATATTAAGTTTTTCTTTACCTTAATAAAAAAAAAAGAGGAGCCTTTTTCGAGGAAAAAATTAAATATGAACAATAACTTAATAAAATTTTTTGAGAGGAGAGGTTTTTTCTTATATTAAGTTATATCAATTTACAAAATAAAATTAAAAATGCACAATTACATAATAAAAAATTTCGAATTTTTTCTCCTGAAAATTTTCCATTAGAAAGAGAGGGTTTTTTTTATATTAAGTTTTTCTTTACCTTAATAATAATAACAAAAAGAGGAGTTTTTTTCCAGGAAAAAAAAACTAAATATGCATAATAATAATAATTTCCAGATTTATTTTATTTTTTGAAGAATTATTTTATTTTCATAAATGCTCTCTCTTTCTAATGGAAAAAATTTCGGAAAACAAAAACAAAATCCGAAATTTTTATTATGTAATTGTATATTTTTATTTTTTTTCCAAAAATTGATATAAATTAATATAAGAAAAAACCTCCCTTCTCTCAAAATTTTTTATTAAGTAATTGTGCATATTTAGTTTTTTTCTCCAAAATTATTTTCGAATTTTTCTTTTCGGAAAAAAATCTCCTCTTTTTTTTAATAATAGAAGGGTAAAATGGTTATAAAAAAATATAATGTGTAAGAGGGGATAAATTGCTCACTTTTGCAAATGTAAGGGTGTGTGATATGATCAAAAAAAAAAGCACAAGATTTTAAAAGCACATGGGATTTTTTTTTGGCTCTTTTGCCAAACTTCTAAATACAAACCAGCTACCTTTAGCTGGCAGATGTCTTTTTTCTTGTTACTTTTAATCAAGAAAAAAAGTCAATTAAAATTAATTAACTCTTCAGGATTTGCTTGAATTCCATTTCTGCAAAGCTAATACAAATTCTGGTGTGGTGCATTTTCTTTTTTAGCCCAGAGCTTTAATTAAATTGATAAATATTGTTACTATAGAGTGAAATTATTTTCATTTCTGTTAAAAAATTAATCTAACTTTTTCCTCAAGAAAAATTGGATAAATTCACAAATAAATCAAAAAAGAAAAAAGCATTCTGGAAATTGTCTAACTTATTTTATTATTATATATGCATATACATGTACATTATATACATGCATATACTTGGAGTAGATATGACATTTAATGCGAGTGATTATATAATGTGGCATGGAAATGGACTATTGTGCATATTTGCCATTTGAATACAGCACAAAATATCTTCGTACCTTCCCGATATAATTTAATTACAAACACCTACGTTTGTCGACATTAAAGATTACTCTAAAATTATAAGTAGAGTTAATTTAATTTAAGACCACTTTTAGTAGTCTAATTATGAATACAACTTTCAAATAGTATATGATCAAAAAATAATTTAAAAGTAATTATAAATACGACAATTTAGTATCCATTTAGAGGAGCTTTTCGGGAGATTGAAACAAGCTTCTAAATTCAAGAAATAGTTAGTGTTTGGTAAAATAAGGAAAATGGACTTGTAATGAAAGTGAAAGTCCTAAAAAGTCCGTTCAAGGGAAATTGGAAAAACTTTCTTTTGGAAGGAAGTCATAATTATTTTAAGTAACAAATTTTATAAATAATTTTGTCTCCTTTTATTTCGTGAAACTTGTCTATTGAGAGTAATTATTAAGGATAAATTTGTCAAATTAAAAATGTGTTAATTGTGAAAGGAATTTCAAAAAATCATCCACCAAATAACTTTTTTCTTTTAAATTCCTTTTATTGAAAGCATTTTTCAAAGGCATTTTAAATTGAAGGAATTTTAGAATTAGAAAGCTCCTCCAAACAGGACCTTAGGTAACAATGTAAAACTTTTACTACACAATATACTATTTGGGTCCATATTACACTTAAGAGCTTTTTAGACCTTACACAAATGTCCTTCACATATCATGTTATCATTTTACTGTACAAAATATTTAGCAGTGTACCATTTTTTATAAGGGTTTTATATTAAACATTAAATGTGAATGTGCAGTGCACATGTTATGTTGAAGGTAAAAGTGCACTAATGCATTTAGCTACTGATATTTTCTAAGGGACAAACTATATTAGTGCATTTGGCTGGCATGTGAGTGTGCAAACTCTTGCAAATATTGTGTAGTGGGTATGTTTTTTAATGTGTAATCCCTCTGGTGATAAATTTTTATACATTTTATTATATTATATGGTTGACAAAACAAGTGAATGTGAATGTTACCAAGTGGTACACATTACAGTGAGAAAACAAGTGAATGTGCAGATCTCAAGTTATTTTATTAGAATTTTTCATTTTTATAGAAAAATGTAGTTTTGATGTCATTTTAGGTATGAATTGGCTACCTATGTTTAGAGCCACAATTGATTGTCTCCGTAGGAGAATGACAGTATGCACACCTGAGGGTGATTGCTTCTATTTTGTGGGAGAGCGTAATGATTTCTATATACCATCATTTCTTAGTTCCGGTGTGCGGAACGGGATTAGGTGCTTTTTAATTAGCCTATTAGCCGAGGAGGATGAGGCTATGACTCGTGGAGGGTTTCCACTGGTAGTGTGTGATTTCCTAGATGTATTTCCGGGGGACTTGAGTTAGTTACCTCCGATGCGGAGTGTGGTATTTAGAATTGATCTTACTCCTGGTACCTCGCCCATCTCTATGGCACTGTACCGTATAGCTCCAACGGCATTGAAAGAGCTGAAGGATCAATTGCAAGAATTGTAGGACAAGTGATTTGTACGACCTAGTACATCACCTTGGGGAGCTTCGGTCCTATTTGCTAAGAAGAAAGATGAATCTTTATGATTGTACATAAACTACCAAAAACTGAACCAAACGATGATCAAGAACAAATATCATTTACCAAAGGTAAATGACTTGTTTAATCAACTTAAAGGTTCAACTTGCTTTTCGAAGATCAACTTGATCGAGGTCAGGGTATTACCAGTTGAGGGTAAGGGACGAGGACATTCCGAAGATAACTTTTCGAACTAGATATGGACATTATGAGTTTCTAGTGATGCCATTTGGTTTGACGAACGCACCATCAGCGTTCATGGACTTAATGAACCGAGTCTTCAATGTGTACTTGGATAGGTTTATGGTGATATTTATGAACGACATTCTCGTGTATTCTTCTTTTATGGAGGAACACGAAATCTATTTGAGGACTGTATTATAGTTTTTGAGGGAGCACCATTTGTATGCCAAATATGAAAAGTGTGAATTTTGGCTAATGAAAGCGAAGTTCCTTAGACATGTGGTGTTGGAAGGAGGAGTTTCTGTGGATCCTTCTAAGATTGAGGCTATAATGAATTGGAAAATGCCAAGGAACGTATTCAAAATATGTAGTTTCTTGGGGCTAGTGAGTTACTACCGGTGTTCCGTAAAGGACTTTTTGAAGTTAGCGACGCTAATGATTAAACTTACTTGTAAAGGAGTTAAATTTGTGTGGAATGATTCTTGTGAGCATTCATTTATGGAGTTGAGGAGTAGACTTACTAGTGCTCTTATATTGATAATTTCTGAACGTGATTTAGGTTATGTGATCTACTGAGACGCTTTGTGGGACAATTTAGGATGTGTATTGATGCAAACAGAAAAGGTTGTTGCCACAATTATCGGTAGCTATGTGGAAGTAGGAGCACATCACTATGGACTTTTTGACAGGATTACCAAGGTCGAGGAAGAGTTACGATGCAGTTGGGTCATTGTGGACAAATTGACCAAGGTGGTTCATTTTCTTTCGATTCGGGTGACTGACAATGTGGATATTCTCAGTCAGTTATGTATTGATCAGATTTTGAGACTGCACGGAGTGCCAGTTTCTATAGTATCCAATAGAGATCAGCGGTATGCGTTATGGTTTTGGTAGAGTTTTCAAGCGACACCAAATATGGACTTTCATTTTAGTATGGTTTTCCATCCTTAGATAGATGTTCTGTTATAACATACCATACATATTTTGGAGGATATGTTTTGGGTGTGTGTGCTTGATTTTCGTGGTAGTTGGGGGGATCACCTTTCATTGGTAGAGTTTGCATACAATAATAACTATCAAGCTAGTATTGAGATGGCTCCATTCAAGGCATTGTTTGGTAGACGTTGCAGGTCACTCATTTGTTGGACAAAGGTTAGAGAGATTATTGCTTTGGGGCCAGATATAGTCTGAAAGAATACTAAAAAGATTAAGGTGATAAGGCAACAGTTGTTTACCGCTCAGAGTTGTCAGAAAAGCTATACCGATAGAAGGTGGTGGCATTTGGCATTTAAAGTGAGAGACCATGTCTTTTAAAAGTCTCGCCACGAAGAGGTTTAGGCGTATCGACAAGCTAGCGTCACGGTTTATTGATCCGTTCAAGATATTGTATCATGTGGGTGATGTTGCATATCTCTTGGCTTTGTCACTACAAATGTCAAGTGTGCATAATACTTTCCATGATTCAATGTTGAGAAAGTATGAGCCGGATCTTCACATGTGCTAGATTGAACAGATCTTGAGGTGGAGGAGGACGTGAGGTACGAGGAGAGACCAATTCAGGTTTTGAACTCTAGATAGCAAGTGCTTCGGGACAAGACCATTCCGTTGGTTAAAGTGCTTTGGAGGCACCACGGAGTCGAGGAGGTTACATGGGAATGAGAAGAAGAAGTCCATTCAAAGTATCCCCGATTTTTTACCACTTGAGGTATGTTTCTAATTCGAGAACAAAATTCCTTGAAGGTGGAAAGGTTGTAGAGACTAGGTCCAATTTTGACCGATTTTTTTGTTTATTTATCATTTTTTTTATAAATAAATTTTAAATGATGTTTAGTATGTTTTAAGTGTGAAAAATATGTTTGGGAACTTGTTTAGAAGTTCTGGGAAGTTTTGGAGTGTTTGACAAAATTTGAGAATTTTGGGTCAGCGAAGCCTGGGACGCGATTTAGGTGGGCCCGAGAATTCAAAAAATTTCAGAGTTGTAGGCACTTTTGAAATAAAAAACAGAGGTCGGGAGGGTATGTTAAGTGGCTCGGAGGCGTTTTAGTCAATTCACGCCCTAAATATTATAAATATCTAAGGTTGGGGGATTCGAGCCATAGAAACACTCACCCAACTCTCTCTCTTCTTTCCCACTTCCACCTTTTTTCTTCATTTCGTAGGTCGTAGGCTTGGATTTGGAAGGTGCCGGTGAAGAATAACTTGTTTTAGGCTGCAAGGGCTTCAGTTTGAAACAAATAAACGTGAATTTCGGCAAGGTAGAACTTGGAAGAATTCTTAAAGATTTGCAAGAAAATCTTCAAATTCGAGGTATAGGTGTTTCTTTCATTTTATTCATCGCTACTAGGATTTTGGTGAGTTTGGAGAGGTGTTGGTTGAGTTACCTTGTGTGGGAGTATGTTAGGGTTGAGTGATTGTATCTTTTTCCTCTCATTATGTGTTTATACATGCTGGTAAGGTTCATATAATGATATATGTGATGTATTGAATATATACATATAATATGTATGAAATGAGAGCATATTTAGTTATATTACAATTTTTATGCATATGTGAATTATGTGCATATTTTTTAGCATATATGTGTTTATATGTTGATTATGAATGTATATGAGGATGTAATGTACGCCAGATTTAAATATAACAAGAATGTGCATTGGAAAAGCATGAGAAATATATGTTATGTGACATATGTGCCTAATAAGCACATACGTGTATATCAGAGTGTTGTCCAAGTGTATCATACATGGAAGTCGGAGATGTCCAACCATGTATTTGAAGTGGTGAAAATAACCACATAGTATGACATTCGGAGATGCCCAATCATACTACTACATGACCTTCTGAATGTGACCAATCATGAGTTATTATCATATGATCGTCGAAACATGACCATTCATGTGAGGATGCCTAATCAAAATGGCAAGACCGATATATTGCCAAGAATATATGATCGTTAGAGTTGCCCAATCATACGAGTGTCGTCGAAGTTGACCAACACTACATGATCGTTGGAGATGACCAATCATGTCTATGTATTGGATTATTACCAAGGAAGATGTAAATATCTCATTGCTTATGTGTTTAAACTATTGAGTATGACGTGTGGATTAAATACATACTATTTGAATTACATTGGTGTTGATTTGACATGAGAGCATTGATTATGCCACGTAGGGTTAAGAGTTACATATCATGTAGGTCGGTGTCGGGTCGATGCATAGGTGGGTTGGGCTATTCCTACTGAGCTAGTTGATTTGGCCACCCCTTCCCCCCCTCCCCTCCCCCAAAACCTTTTTACAGATAATGCACTGATGACGAACAGGACTTGATCATCCAAGTGGAGCTTCTTGTAACTTTTTTATGTTATTTTTGGACATTGTGTATATGGCTACTCATGTCGGCTTGTGGCATGAAGACTTTGTTGAAGTTGTAGTATGTTGAACTGTGGATCCTTTATGTATGTATAATGGGGATGACTTTTGGATTTTGGAAGTACATTCAATGATATGAATGTTTTTGGGACGAATGTATAATGTTTAACATTTCATTTATGTTGCAAATGTTATGTGGATGTATCTAAGGAAATTAGAATGTGTTGGGATAAATTTGGACACGATTTTGTTTAAGTGTGATGTATTCAAGATTTCTATCGAATGGCATTTCGATTGATCAAAGACCTCTCTTTATTTAAGCAAGCTTTAATCGAAACAATTTTGATGGATTGAACTTTAAATTCCAACAGGATTTTGATAACACTTCGATAGACCATCGATTAATCGACACTTCGATTAATCGAAAGTCCAAAAACGATTAATCAAAATTACCCAGTTCAATTAATCGAACACTATAGTCCACAGCTAGTTTGAGGATTAAAATGATGATGGATGTGCATGTGCATGTGTGAACATATGTGGGGTCCATTGGGAGTAGTTGATGTTAAATTATACATATATACATGTGCAAGTATGTGATTCAGCTTTCACGGTGATATTAAAGGATTAAGATGGTTCATTAGGGTTTGATGGACGGGTTTACCTTTTAGATTCGGGCCTGGAGATAGAGTCTCTAGTGACTTAAAAATCGGGACGTGACAAATTATGTGCCTATAAAAGCTGCGACGAAAAGACCAGAAGTAGCACTGTCTAATTTTCAAATTAGTTTTTGTTCTGACAAGCCACTTTCGATCTTTTCATCGCCCCAACGAGCTATTTTTGTCTACCGAACCGCTTTTTCGCAGTTTATTTGTATGTGTTAGCATCCACGGCTGGTATCATCACCAAATTGCTTTCATGAGGTGCATTCAAGATTTTGTCTCCAAACTCAAGTTGGTTTCATAGAACCCACCTTGAGTTTGAGGGGGATTGTTAGAATATATGTTTGCTATTATGTCTTCTCTTAAACTATCTAGGATTTTTTTATCTCCTCTCCTAAACCACCTAGGTTTCTTGCCTCTTAAGTTTACTTAGTTTTCAAGATTATGTGCCTATAAATATGCCTTTATGTATTGTTCATAATACAAGACAATTTCAAATCAATACAATTCTCTCAATATTTCTAATAGGCTAAAATTTTGTATATATATGTACAAATATGTGCTTGCATATACATATATTATCAATGCCTATTTTATATAGATTGAAAGAAAAACAAAAAGGATTTACAGTACTTAAGTGAGTTGTGATGTGATCAGAAGAGTTGGAATCTAGTAGGTCACACAAAGATTCATGGTGTTTGCCACAATCTGTTCGCACATTAAAGCCCTAACAAAGAAATCTAGATATTGTTTGAGATCGTGGATCGAATGACACGCAAAAATCCATCTATGGAACATATACTCGTCCCTTTTCTACATAATGTCTCTCCATACCCATCCCATTAGGGGTGGGTCAGGGCAGAAATCCATTGGGATGGACAAAATTGTTATCCTTATATATTATATATACCTTTGTACATATACATATAAACTAATATTTTATTTTTTTTGCACCCCCAGCCCCGACCCCATAGAATCCTAGTTTTGCCCTGGATATGACCAAATATACCATGTCATCAATCATGATTAGCTGTGATGGGGGATACATTAGTGCCAATTATGTAAGTCATTTGTTTTGGATACAAACATGTGCACGTCCACTCTTTAAAAATTAGGACAGACTCATACCGAATTTATAAAGAATTAAATATTAGGACCGAAGTCATATTGAAAATGAACAAAACTTTATAGATTAAACTAAGTGCTTAACTATCTAAGGAGGGTGTATTTAATTAGGATTTTAAAAGACTTTAAAAGTCTGGGTGCATTCAATTCAGACTTTTATAGACTTCTAAAGATTCCATACAAATCTAGTTGTATTCAATTATGATTTTAAAAAAGTCAATAAAAGTCTAGGTGTATTAAAAAAGTCATAAATTTTGAAGGATTTCATTAAAGGCTCGTTTGGATTGAAGGAATTGGAAGAAAAAGAAAAGAAATAAAAAGATAATATTTTTTGTGTTTGGATTGTCATTAGTAAGAGAAAAGAAAGGATTAGGAGTGATTTGGAGGGATAGCTTATCCCTCCAAATCTCTCACATGCTATCTTCCCAAAAGTGAGAAGATTTGGAGAGAAATAATAAGAATAAGTGAATCTTTCATAATACCAAAAATAACCCTAACATTTTAAAGAACAAAATTTAAAAGTCATTTGGATATATCTTGTAATATAAACACAAAAAGACATGATAGTAAATTGATTAAAATAGTTTTTTTTTTCTCTCTCATTTACCTTTCCAAACAAGAATACAATCATTTCCTTTCTTTTCCTTCATAATTTATCCAAACATGAATACATGTTATATTTTCTTTTCTTCTCATTTCTTTTCTCTCATAACTAATGTTATCACTTCTTTTCTTTTCTCCCCTGTTTATCCAAACAAAGCCTAAGTAGTGGATTTGAGGTGAAAGGTATAAATACCGAAAGCCATAACAAATCCAACTTCTCCCCCATACATTTTGGTGGACTTTTTTTTTTTTTCTACAAAATACAAACAGTCTTTTTCCATCTCAAGGTACACTCATTTTTTCTCTTGGTTTTTCTTTTTCTCTCTTCTCACATTCTCTCTCTTTCTATTGAATTATGAAAACTTGTAAAACTCGAGTTTTCAGGCAAATTCATCAATCTCTCGCACTATGGGAAGGATTAATCCCTCTACACTATTTGTTAGGATCAATCCCTCGAATCACAGGGAATGATCATGAAGTCCAATTAATAATCCAATATAACGTACGTTCAAGGTTTTACAATTATCTATCTAATGATTTAACCTAACCCTATAAGTAAAGTATGTACTCTTTTTTTTCTCTTTTTTCATAATGTAAGATTGAAATATGAGAAATGGTTAATATGCAATTTGTGTTCATTAAGTGAGTTACTTTATTATCCCCGCTCTTTCCTATGATATTTGCACTACACAATAATTTTTATACAATATATCAAATGATAGATTATCTATTTTGTATTATATCTACCCCTTAAGTTATTGGTTTACTTATACGCAAAAATAGAATTAAGAATACAAATAAATAAAAGATGTTGAATAAACCAATACAAGTCTATAAAAATTCATCAAAGTCTCTAATAAAAGTTTATACAAATCAATGATAGTCTGTAATAGAAGTCTATAAAAATCTATAAATTCACATAAATCTATCATTTAAAAAAAGTGTTTTAAAATCCTTTAAAATCTTAATACACTACACCCTCCTAAGTAATTCAAATAAATTAATTCTAAAAATACACTTTGACGGAGTGCAAAATAAGTTAGTATTAAATTCCAAAATTGGGTCCTTGCAAATTTTTTTTTTTTATACAAGATTAACACCCACATTGTATTTGAAAGACTCAAACTCTCTGTTTTTTATTTTGAAAGGAGAAAAAATAACACTAACGCCACACGCACCCCCCCACCCCCCCCAAAAAAAACTTGGTGGTTTAAGAATCATTTCAACCAAGTCGGAGGAGACAATTTAAACTTTATCAAGATAAATGCCACATGGGCAAAGATAACTATGAAATTAATTTTCATATGATCGAACTTTATTCGGATCAACTTCAGTGACAAAATTCGGTTTATGAAAATGGATCGAGTGAGGTCCACTCCATCTTGGGCTCTCAAAAGCTACACATTAATTTATCCCTTATCAACACTAATAGCTAATGGTGAGTCGGCCCTTTTTATATCCAGTATGCTTTCGGTGCAATGTCATAAATAAATAAATATTGCAATGTCATAAATAAATAAATAAAAATTATGAATCCAGCAGTCCGCTGCAAGAAAACTTGATCAAAGAGCAAAGATAATCTAGAGCGTCTCAACTTACCAACTCATTCAAAGTCTAGAGAATGTATGTGTTAAGAGTTAGTGTACTTAAAGTCACGTGAAAGAATTGATGAAACATAAAAGTAAAAGTTATTTTAAGTCTTTAGTTTTTTTTATTTATTTAATTAACATTATTGATTATTGATACAAAAAGTGGAGGGGGTTTTCATAGGTTTCAAATCCTTCTCAAATTCAAATCCAGATTTCCAAAGCAACCATAGCTTATTAAATCAAATTAAGCATCAGATTACGTAATTTCTCTTCCAAAGGAATATCAAACACTTCAATTTTCAAATCTTAACATTAACAAATTTTTAAATATTTACACATGGACTTGATACAAATCGTACTATAACCCTTCATAAGACAAAAACTAAAAGCTTCAATCTTGAAATAACTATGAGATTATAGACCTACAATCTTTCACAATTTATTGTTAGTTGAATAAAGGTTATGTAATGGTCATAACATGGTTTGTTGATGTAAAGTTGTGGTCCAAATTTGTTTTGACATAGGTTGCAATACTATCCTCAGACAGCATTTCGAAGAAATTTTTTGACCTACTTTGTCTTGCGGGTTAACTTGGATTCTAATTTTTGTTGTAACTCAGTATATAAAAGTGTTAGAGTTTGTAGTGTGGATATAAGAGAACATTGAAAGCCAAAATAAAGAGTATGAGAGAGAGACAAAGGTTGGGGGTGTAAATAAGGGTAATGCAAAGGAACAAAGAAAGACAAAGGATATAAGAAGAGGAAGAAGGATCGCGAGAAGACCCTATGCGGGGGCATCCTGCCTGCGTATGGGATAATCCCGCGGGGCACATGCACCCGTGTGATTAACCCATGTGCGGGAGGCCCTTCCCCGCACAGGGTCAGCTACCTCCCCGCGTAAGGACACCTCCCCATGTAGGGACATACCTCCTCGCGTAGGGGCACCTCCTCGCGTAGGGACACATTTATACAAGATGACCCCCAGGGCCAACAAGGGATTGGCAAGCATACTAGTATACAGGGAGTGATGGGATTGGGGGCAATCTTCTCTGACAGGCACGTTATGGTTGGTAATCGGATGGTGTTCTTGGGGACCATTTCTAAGAAGAACATGTTTCTATAAAACACCTCTGAACTAACAATCATGGTATGCTCTCAAGGGTTGCAAGGAACCATGGATGAATGGGCCATTGTGTGGCTTGCCAGCTCACAATCCTGAGTGGTTATCCTTGTAACAGGGGTTATGTAGAAGACTATTAATTCCTCTCTTCAATATGGAAAGTAACTTGTCGCGACGTTACTTCTAGCATTAAGAAGTGGGAATTAGTATGAGGCTACGGTGTCCCACAGACCATTTTAGGCACAGGTACAGGCTGTGATATGGTCTGGGCGATCATGGTATCATAATGAAGCATATGGCGCCATGGTTCCAGGCGAGAAGGTGGGTTGAGTGTGGTATGGAGGATTGAGAGGAAGGCTCGTTGGGCCATGGGTATCTAAAGTTGTGCTAGTGTGACTCTACGCGGGCACCGTCACAACGTTTCTCGCGAGTATGACCAAGCCCGCGAGGGGTATAGGCTCATGGTTACAACCGAGAGTGGTGAAGGAAGGGATACGCGGCCAAGTGTCACGTAGGATGACAGCTGTCATAAGCCCCATGCCTAAGGTCTATAAATACCCCATGGCGTGGTGACATGTGGATCATTCTGGTGCCCCATCCCTCTCCGAATCACTCTTGCTTTCTCTCTCTCCCACCTAACACCCAGCTCACATTCCTATTATGGTTTCTCGGTTACTTTATCAGCTTGATCATTCTCAACTCTTACAACTCAGTCATGTGATAGTCATTCCTCATAGTAGAACTCTTCTACTTATTTATGGCAACTCCACTGGGGAGGTTTGCCTTTCATATGACTGGTCAGCAAAAAACTATTAAGCGAAAAGGAAAATAGACAGCATCAATTCCTCAGATGCCTGATTCGGTTCAAGAGATTCAAAGGCGACAAGGTCCATCAACAGTCAACACACCACAAGGATCTCAACATGTTTCTCCCATGATCCTACAAGTTCTTGCAAGTATTCAAGAAATGCAGGTACAGATCTTGCGATGTCTGAAAGACACAATTCTAATCCTGAGAGAACAATCTCCGGTTGCTAACCACCATCCATCACCTCAATTAGTGATCTCTCAAGACTTCGAGGATGATCCTTCTGGCAAATTAGCAGAGCCTGTTGAAGGCACTCGACGACAGGCTGCTAACTCATTTGTAACCATTGAACAACTACAGGCCATTCTCAATTCGAAAAAAAGACTTAATGGCTGATGTTGAGATCCCACCACCGTATAACCCTGCTATATTGTTGTTACCATATCCGAAAGGATATACCCCACCTAAGTTTAAGTAGTTTGATGGAAAAGAAGGAGATGCACGAGAGCATGTGGCACATTTTGTAGACGCGTTGGGAGCTCACCGAAATAACGAGCATCTGAAACTCAGGGAATTCTCAAAATCTCTTACAGGAAGGGCTTATACCTGGTACATGAATTTAATGCCAGGAACAGTCCTATCTTGGTCAAAAATGCTGGCTAGGTTTTATGAAAAGTTCTTCACCGTAGAGGAGCGAGTGACAATGTTATCACTAACTCGCCACAGCCACAAGCAAAAATTGGGAGAGGAAGTAGATGTATATGTTAAGCGTTTTCGCGAGACGTCAGTAGAATGCTTTGAACCAACCTCAGAAGAGCAATTGATAAAAATCTGTGTCGATGGCATGCTCAGAGAGTATCGAGTCCATCTAGTTAACCATGAAATTAAGACTTTCTCAGCTCTAATGAATAGTGCCCGACGACTTGGGGAGATTATTCCACCACCCGCCAAGGAAAATATGTCTTTGTCAGGGCCATCTTGAGGGCGACCTTCAAAGATGGAGGGCCCAACCAGGTTTGAACCGGTGACCTCTTGATCTGCAGTCAAATGCTCTACCACTGACTTTCACGGAGCTCTTTGGTCTTCTTCTCATAATCCAAAAAAAAAAAAATAGTGGTACCAAGAAGTATAGGTAAGCTTTGGGGATTTGACCTTGGGGTGGCTTTTCAGTTTTTTTTAAGGGCCCTTGAAAATTGAGTCCAGTCGCATGGCCTCATCCGCAAACGCCTCCAAAACATCTCAGAGAGATAAAACTTCTAAGGAAGCTATGGGGGCATCGACTTCTCTTGAGCACAAGATGAACAATCTGAAGAGCATAGCCACGTCCTCTAGTGTGGGGGTAAACTCACCCCAGGAAGTTACAAAAGTGTGATGTATCGAGCTCCACCACGAGGTGACGAAAGTAAGTCCGTCGGTGTCTCTCTTGACAGATAATGCGGAGAAAAACTTAATGGATTGAAGGATCTTTGCCTCTTGAAGAATCTCACAATACTTGGGAACCTCGAGAATATAGTATGATCATTTAATCCAGTCCGTGATTACACCCATAAGGGAGGACAAGATTAAAAATGTTGTAAGCAATACTTCAGCGAAGTGGCGCAAGTAGTTATGAAGGAACTGAGAGGGCGCCTGGGTTAGTCGCAAGTGGTACCTTACCCACAAAGGGACTAAAGGTTTTGAGGCATTTATTCGAACAAGAAAGAGGCTTCAAAGCTAAAAAGAATCGCCAAGGAAAAGTAAGACAAGGTGACGCGAACAATTGCCAAGGATGCCAAACGGACCTTTTGGATAAATCACACTGGGCAACCCATCCACAAAGGGACAATGAACGCGGGATTAAATGAGCACGGAGGTTAATCATAGTTACCAGGAAAGAAGGAAGGAGATAAGTACAGGGAGTTACAAACAAATGTTCTCATGAGATGAAACATTGTTTGCAAGGTGGCAAATGTAAATAAGGGTAATGCAAAGGAACAAAGAAAGACAAAGGATATGAGAAGAGGAAGAAGGATTGCGAGAAGACCCTATGCGGGGGCATCCTGCCCGCGTATGGGATAATCCCACGGGGGACATGAACCCACGTGATTAACCCATGCGTGGGAGGCCCTTCCCCGCACAGGGTCAGCTACCTCCCCCTCGCGTAGGAACACATTTCTGCAAGATGACCCCCAGGGCCAACAAGGGATTGGCAAGCATACTGGTATACAGGGAGTGATGGGATTAGGGGCAATCCTCTCTGACGGGTACGTTATGGTTGGTAATCGGATGGTGTTCTTTGGGACCATTTCTAAGAAGAACATGTTTCTATAAAACACCTCTGAACTAACAATCATGGTATGCTTTCAAGGGTTGCAAGGAACCATGGATGAATGGGCCATTGTGTGGCTTGCCAGCTCACAATCCTGAGTGATTTTCCTTGTAACAGGGGTTATGTAGAAGACTATTAATTCCTCTCTTCAATATGGAAAGTAACTTGTCGCGACGTTACTTCTAGCATTGAGAAGTGGGAATTAGTATGAGGCTACGGTGTCCTACAGACCATTTTAGGCACAGGTACAGGCTGTGATATGGTCTGGGCGATCATGGTATCATAATGAAGCATATGGCGCCATGGTCCCAGGCTGGAAGGTGGGTTGAGTGTGGTATGGAGGATTGAGAGGAAGGCTCGTTGGGCCATGGGTATCTAAAGTTGTGCTAGTGTGACTCTATGCAGGCACCATCACAACGTTTCTCACGGGTATGACCAAGCCCGCGAGGGGTATAGGCTCATGGTTACAATTGGGAGTGGTGAAGGAAGGGATACGCGGCCAAGTGTCACGTAGGATGACAGTTTTCATAAGCCCTATGCCTGAGGTCTATAAATACCCCATGGCGTGGTGACATGTGGATCATTCTGGTGCCCCATCCCTCTCCAAATCACTCTTGCTTTCTCTCTCTCCCACCTAACACCCAGCTCACATTCCTATTATTATTTCTCGGTTACTTCATCAGCTTGATCCTTCTCAACTCTTACAACTCAGCCCTGTGATAGTCATTCCTCATAGCAGAACTCTTCTACTTATTTACAGGGGGTTTGAGAACTAGTAACCTCCATTTCTTAGCATAGTGAAATCTCTTTAGTGAAGATTCGCCATAGATGTACACTATACATTGAACCACATAAATTTTTGTCTATTGTGTGGTGCATGGTTTACAATTTTGTGTTATTTCTTCGTTGTGTATATAATTTACCGGTGTTTGTTGTAACAGTCGACTCAGCCAAGTTGCAACAAATGGCCTTGAATGAGCCCAGACCGGAATGATATAGCACAAGAGTCTCAACTCATCACTTGTGACTCATAAAAAAATTGGTGAGTAGCAGGGTGACTCTAGCCGAGTCGGCTATGATGATATAAAATGAAATTCCAACTCATTTTACGACATTTTCTCACTCTACTAGCACTCTGTCTCTAAGACCTATGCAACTTAGATTTGAGCCTTAAACATTAAAATTAATAAGATCTAACCTCAGATCTTGAATCAAATACATCCCAAACAAGATTTAATAGGAGAGTTTTCATTTAATTTTTTTGGTTTATTCTACTTCACTCTGAGTACTGTTTTAAATACTTTCTCACTTTATACTATATTGGTGTACAACATATTAATGTGTCTTATGTGATAAAATTTATTTATTCATGTTAAAGTGATTATTGATCATTAATTCAATAACAAATCTAAATTTTTAAGCTTTTACTGCCGAATTAAAATTCAAGTATTGGATTATGCATCGATGCCTCTCAGGCCAATATGCAGAGAAAAACTTGGATGCTTTTATTGTACAATGCACGGGGATAATCACAGTCCTAGATGTAGTCACCCTGCACAGTACAACCAGAGCAGTTAAGTTTTTTTCCTATATGCAACCTCTTCCTTTCGCAAATCATGGGTCATATCTATTTGAATTGTTCCCCAAATTAACCCTACTAGAGGAGAAGATCTACAATAGATCCGGTATAAATATACTCGATGAATCTAGATCTTACGTGTTGTACATGTGCGATGAGACCTACCCTGCGTGTTGTAAACGTATGGTCCAAATTCACTAGGTTCATTTATAAGGGTGTATTGTTAATATACTCCTACTAGAGGTCCAAACATTGTCTCAAAGACAAGGCCATTTTAGGCCCAAATAACAAACTGGGCTTGTGTTTGTAAACCTTTTTAGCTCAGCATCTGCGGCCCACGATGATATACTTTAATTAAAAAAGAAGAAATTCCAAAAATCTCTCTTTATTTATAATATAACTAATAAATTAATTTTCTCTCCTCAATATATAACTAATAAATTTTACCATGGGTCAGATGAATTTGAATTGTTCCCCAAATTAACCCTATTAAAGGCCCAAACATTGTCTCAAAGATAAGGCCATTTTAGGCCCAAATAACGGACTAGGCTTGCGTTTGTACACCTTTTTAGCTCAGCATCTTCGGCCCATGAATATATACTTTAATTAAAAAAGAAGAAATTCCAAATTTCTCTCTTTATTTATAATATAATTAATAAATTAATTTTCTATCAAATTATAATTAATAAATTTGATAAAATTGGAAGGCCGTTTTTGCGATTCCACCATTCTTTCAATTTATAATTAGTAAATTTGATAAAATTAGAAGGCCATTTTCGGTATTCCACCAAGTAAAAACTTCCACGAACATGTATACCAAGCTGCAAATGCACCTTGTGTTCCTCATTTCTTCTAGGGCTCTTTTCGACACACACAATAACGTTCGGTGCAACTTCTCCGTACAGCTCACCTGCGTAATTTTCCGTCCGAATTCAGATCAGGTACCGATCTATCTCTTCCTAGCTTTCAATTCATGACATACATAATTAAACTGTTTTCCTTCTATTTTAGTTTTTAATTAATCACTATAAAATACGATTTCGAAACCTCATTTTGCATTCACCCAGTGAAACACACACACACACACATATATATATATATATATATATATATATATATATATATGTATATAATATTTGTGTGTACATATACTATATTTATTCGATATTATTTTGCATTGTTGGTAAAACTGAGTCCTCCCTTAAATGGAAGGGTTTTAGTTTTTCATTATCACACTCGATTTAATTAAGTGTTGTTACCTCCCCACTTCCTCAGCGAAGGGATTGTAGTAATTATGGTTGTAATAAATTTTATGCGTGTAATTTATCACGTTACTCAAATTTTCTGAGACAGGCTACGTCACGCAGTATGACATGTGTAGTATTAATTGTATGGAGAGTTATGAAGATTCTAGAATATTTTGGAAAGGTTTTAAAGATGTGTAAAAGAGCAGAGAAGAGTGTAGAAAGAGTTTTGTAGAATCTATATTTATGAGAAATGTTTTAGATAGAAGATTGGAGGGTTATAAATAGAAGATGATATGATTTGTATTCTAATAAGCACAGTTAAGACACCAAGAGTGTGGTGATCGCTACTTGTACATATGGTCATAGTAATAGAAGTCCCTACAACACTAACTTACGCAGCACGAGAGAGGGAGTAGTTAAACTGCATGAGAGAATGGCTAGCGGACGAAAACGTCGGAATAGGGATAGAAGTAAAACCGTGTTGGACAAGGAATGAAAGTAGGTCAAAACCGTGTAATGCGTGATGCATTGAACACTCAACAAAAACCGGTTAAAATGTGTATGTAGAAGCAAGAATCGGAACAAAAATACTATACACTTTACTTAAAACATAAACACTAAGAAGCAAGAATCGGAACAAAGATAATCAAAACGATAGTGATTGAACTGTGAAATCTCCAGTTGCATAAAATCTGAAACTCGTATGTCAAAACCGTGTAATGCAAGGAAGAGGAGGAGACGTGTAATGCCATGAACACCGAATAGCTTGTAGAAAAAAAAACATAAGCGTTAGTGGGAAGTCACTAGATTCACGCAGATAGCAAAGCCAACGTCTATTACTCCAAGCGTAGCGCGTGCAAGAGACCACCCAGAGTAATAAAGTTCCTAAGTGTTGCTAGAGAAAGAGTAATACACTCCAAAAGTGCAGTGGGGAGGACTACACCATTCTCCGTGCACGACGGATAAATCAATTACATTAAATTGATTACATTAAACATAGGTGTTCACGTGTCAAATACTCGCAGTGTAACGAATATTTGAACAACTTCAGTAACTAACAATAGCCAAAACTTGAACCACAATATATTTTGAATTATTCTCATATAGATAAAAAAACAAAAACAGATGTAGTGTTTTGTTAAGTAAGATATTGAAGATGAACCATCTCTGATCTGATGTTTAAGATAGTCAAATTCATTAACTACGGAATCTATATCAATATGTTCACCGAGTTCTCTTTCAATGTTGAGAATCATGAAATCTACAAAAAAAAAAAAATATCACTTATCTTGTTCATTGTCGTAAAACAATGTTTTGTTGTCAATCTATCAATCAGATAATAAGTTTTTCTCTGTTTGTTCAACTCTTGAAAGTTTTGTTCAACTCTTGAAAGTTTTGAAGGAGACTGTTGTCGCTCTCATTAGAAGTTGCCCCACCTTTTGATTTATCATTTTCCAGTTTATAAAACAAAAACAAATTCTTCATCTGGCAAGGAAGTGTCTCAATAGTCTGAAACAATAGAGGCAAGGCCGGCCCTGAAATGTTGAGAGGCCCTAAACAAACTTTTTAGTAGACATAACACAAATTTTATTTTCTTTAAGATGTTTGTTCACACTTCACAAATCACAACAAAGACAAGTTTGCTAAGAAATATTAATTATGCACATATATAAGATTTTTATAAGAAAATTTTAGAATAATAACAAATTAAAAATATAAATATAAAATAAACAATTTATTGGAGAAGGTATAAACTGACCTCTTGCTATTTAGCATGTTTAGATTTCAAATTGAGTGAATCGTAGAGAATATACTATGGTTGATGCTTGCACATGGATTGAGATGATGGACGATTCAGTCATTTTTTTGAATTTTGTATACACTGGTATTCCTATGGCCCTTGTGTTTTGTCCACAAGCACTAGTTTGGATTGATGGAATTGGAAGGAAAAGAAAAGAAAGGGAGGAATAATGTCTTTTATGTTTGGTTTGTTAAAAAAAAAGATAAAATAAAGAATTAGGAGTAACCCTCCAAATCTCTCATATGTTATCCTCTCAAAAGTTGGAAGATTTAGAGAGAAATGATCAGGTTTAAGTAAAAAAATTTTAATACCAAAACTTACCATAATATTTTAAAAGACAAATGGGCATGATAGTAAATTGGTCAAAATATATATTTTTTATTTTCTTTAGTTTTTCCTAAATAAGAATGTTATCATTTCCTTTCTTTTCTTTCATAATTTATCGAACATGAAGACAAATTATTGCAATTATTTCTTTTCTTTTCTTTTTTCTCTACTCTCATAACTAGTGTTATCATTTATTTTCTTTTCAGTCCTATTTATCTAAACAAAGCCTAAGTGATTTGACTTTGGGCCAAATCCAAATTATTTTGGATGGTAAAATTTACATAATGATATATACAATTACGTTTATCCTAAAAAAAAAAATATTGATTCCTGATGAGTCTGAATGTGCAAGCCAAGTGAGACTACAACACTAAAAGCCCACAAGTGGACTTGTGAAACTTTGCGCACATGAATAGTTGGTTTTCTTGTTTTGTAGGCAACACTTTGTGAATTTAGTAGTCTTATGTCAGTATGTCAATAAGAATGTAATTTAGTGTTGGAATGCGATACTCATAGCTTGTGGTTTGTTAAGCTGCGGACCTAGGAGTGAAGCAACTTTGGCACCTCTATCTTCTAATTATTTTTTAATTGTGCTGTATTTGTTTATAGTTTTGTATTGCCATTATGTGGTACACTTTGCTTAAGCTATTTAAAAAAATTATTATGAGAGTGTTTCACTCAAAAAATTGCCTGGTCAAGTCTTAATTTTTGCTATTGCATTATAGTTTAACAAATGACGACTCCATATAATGTTGAGCTGGAGGCAGCAAATCATCTGCAGAAACTTATTCAGGAATCTAAAGACGAGCCTGCAAAATTGGCTGTAAAACTTTATGTGGTCCGCATAATTTTCCTTCACAGTTAATATTCCATGTTGGTATATTTATTTTTTCGACTTATGACGTGTATATATGTGTACTTATTCATTTTTATTATATGTTACGAGTGTTTCAGATATTGGAGCACATGAAAGCAACTGGTAAAGAAAATTCAATGCCCTATCAAGTGATATCAAAGTGAGCCATTTCCAACTCAATTTCTATTGCTCAAATTTGTTTTGCGTTGGAAAGATGATCAAGAATTGTTGAACGTACATGATTTGAACATTGAGAGAGATATTGTACTTACTCGCCGTATATTTTGTGTTGCGTGTAACCGTAGTTCTGTTCTTATCTATCTACATTTGTTAGACCGTGTTCATAATTTAAAAATAAATTTCATTATTTTGAAATTTTAATTGACGGGTCTTGAAAACTTTGAAGGGGTCATTCCCATCACAGGCCTTGTACAATAGGGCATTGAAACAATATAAACACACCTCAGAGTGTCCAACCTTTATTTCTTTAAAAAGAACCGAGACATAATCACCACAAGTTAGGCATATCGTGACAATTTTATTTCAAAGAAAAATATAATTATAACCTTTACAGTATTCACACAACTTCATCGTCTAAATTATGTAACTCTTTGCATAGAAATGATTGAAAAATGAATTAAAGCTCTATAATTGTCTTATTTATTATGCATATAGATAAAAAAAAAATTTGTAACTTATATATAGCTGTGTCCACACAATGACCATGTCCATGTCCTATTTTTAATATTCGAGATGTCAGGTGAATTCATGTCCTGTCCCGTGCCCTTGTCTGTGCTACTTAGGAGTTTTATATCTACTCTTTATAAAAGTGTTGGAAGGATGAAGCTGTTTCAGCCTTATCAGAAAACGTTGCTATTTTGTTGTTTGTTTTAATTTTACTCCTTGAGCTGCAGACAAGTCCAAAACCTGAAACTAGCTTCCTTTGACATGAATTCACCCAAAGAGATTCACACAAAAATCTTGGAACTTCCTCTGACATGAATTCACCCAAAGAGTTAGAATATAGGAATTATTATATATACATTGAGTTTTGAAGAGCAATTTACCATTTGATTGAGTCAAAGTCTTGTTTTTTCAAAAAAATAGAGTTGACCCAAAAACTGAGGTGTACATGAAAATTTACTGTGCAAATTAATATGATGCCCAATGTGTCCTTTTTTACAGTTTTTGTTAATCTTCTGCTTAAAGTTTTGTGCAGTAAAACTTTTGCATCCATGTAGAAAAACTATTACATAGTGCAGTTAAAGTTTTACATTATTAGAAAATGACAATTTAAAATCATAAAGCAATGTATTAGATTTTGTTCAGTAAAATTATAACACCATGGAGTAATAGTTTTACAAAAATACAATAAAACTATTACACAGTATAATTAAAATTTTACATTGTTAGAAAATGACAATCATAAAGCAATGCCCAAGGTTGTGTGCAATAAAATTATAACATCGTGCAATAAAAGTTTTATATTCATAAAGTAAAACTTTTACAAAGTGTAGTTAAACTTTTACATTGTTAGAAAGTAACAATTCAAAATTATAAATGGCACATTGGGCACTCCATTTTTTCGAAAAAAATAAGACTTCGACAAAATAAAATAGTAAATTGCTCTCCAAAACTCAAGGAATATATAATAATCCCTAGAATATATAATATTTATAAAATTGAAGATGCCATAGGTTTCTTACTGTTGGTTTTATTAGTAATTAGTATTTTTATTGCTTACCTTACCATATTCATATACATTAATTTCAAGTTGTTGAATTATCGTTCATGGCCTTGCCACAGATGGTGTGGAAGCACATCTAATCAAAACCTAATGGTCATTTTTTGGATTCAATCTTTTTATCTGATTTTATGTATTATATGCCTCTGACTCGATCTTCTCCGATCCATTCAAGGGGGATGGAGACTGTTACAAGTCAGCACGGGATTGATATCGAGATTCTAAAGTCAACACCCCTTCTTTTGCCCAGTGGAACTCAGACGGGGGATTCTTCGTCGTCGTCACAACAATTTGCAGGTAAAGATACATGGATGGTTTTAGAAAGAGCATGTCTCATTGCATGGCATTTACTTGAGTGCAAGGAAGGAAATAATGTTCATGCAGGTTCTTCCCGTGCTTCAAACAGCCCTCCTGTTGGCCCTAGCAGTGCAGGGCACCATCAACCGAGTAGTAAGTCCTTCGATGATGATCATGGAAGTCCATCCAGTTTCGACTCTAGGTCTACCGATTCTGACTCAGAAGAAAGGGCTGATACACCAAATTGGGAGAAAGCAAATTAAAAGGATTGTAAGAGAAAGAAGGCTCTTGATACTCACAACCTTAATCCTAGGAAGGGAAAGGTGGTGAACAAGGTCGAACCACCCTAGAAGTTATGTATATATAGTAGTGGTCAAATGGAACATATATATATATATATATATATATATATATATCATCAATGATTATATCCTGTAACACACACTAGATGTTTAGAGTAGGTGTAACTTTAATATTTATATTCTGTAACATATTTTATTATTATACATGCATAGACATGTAGATGAATATTATATACATGCATATACTTGGAGTAGATATGACATTTAATGCAAGTTATTCTTTTATGTGGCAACTATTGTCACAGGTAACAACTATACTGTTAAAGAGCCCCCAAAATGGTCTACCACGTTTGCCCACTGAAAAAACTTCCTTCTTTTTTCTATTAATTGGCCAAGCTCGAGGCAAGAGTATGCCTAATTTGCATTTTCAAATTTGAATGAGACTAGTAATTAATCTGTTAAAAGATACATGACGTGATAAAAGATAATTTTTCATAATTTTTTTTTATTATTAATTTGATATTTTATATATTTTATATACGCATATTTGCCATTTGTGCATACCTATGTTTGTCGACATTAAAGATTAGTTTAAAATTTTAAATAAACACACCTACCTTATCTCCCCGATGTAATTTTACTTTTTAGTACTTTTAATGAAGAGAAATAAGGCGATTAAAATTTGGATTTGTTTGAATTCCATTTCTGCAAAATCTAATATAAATTCTGGTGTGGTGCATTTTGTTTTTTGTTTTTTCTGTTGTGTTTTTTTTCCCCCAAAATTTTAACTACATTGATTAACATTATTACTATAGATTGAAATCATTTTACATTTCTGTTGAATGATCTGACTTTTTCTTCAAGAAGAAACAACACATTTGTTTTTCATTTCACCAAATAAAAATTGTACATTAGAGACTTATTTATAGGAGAGAGTTAGAGGTTGGTGAGAGCTATACAAGGTAATTGGGTTGGTGAGAGTTATACAAGGTAAATAGAATATTACACTGGAATATAAAAAGAAAATGAAAGTTGACTTTTGGTGAGAGTTATACAAGGTAAATAGAATATTACACTGGAATATAAAAAAAAAATGAAAGTTGACTTTTGATGAATGGTTTTCATACTCCCCCTTAACCTATAGAGTAAATGTCAATGATTCCCAGCTTACTATATATAAAATCAATGATATGCTTTGGAGGCGCCTTTGTGAAGATGTCTGTTAGCTGACTTCCGGAAGGAACAAATAGAGTAACTGTCTCATTCGGAGTGATTTTGGAACGTATGAAATGACAATCAATTTTGATATACTTGGTTCTTTCATGAAAGACTGGATTACTGGCAATATGGATAGCAGTTTGATTATCACAATAAAGGGGAATTGGGTATTATACTGAAATTCCAAGTTCCTGTAAAAGAGTTTTCAACCAAAGGAGCTCACAAGCAGTTTGAGTCATTGAATGGTATTTAGCTTCAGCACTAGAGTAAGCTACAACTGACTATTTCTTACTCCTCCAAGCTAGTCACTAGATTCCCTCCTATAAAGGTACAATAATCTATGGGTTGTGGTGGACAAACGATCTGAAGGAGAACCTACCCAATCCGCATCTGTGTAACCCTCAATGCGAAGATGCCCAAAAGAACGATAAAGCAAACCACGACCTAGAGCACCCTTGAGATATTTCTAAATCCGAATAACTACCTCCATGTGGGGAACCCTTGAGCTGGTCATAAACTGACTTACAAGGAGATGTCTGAACGAGTGATCGTTAAGTAAATGAGTTTACTTACGAGTCTCCTATACATTTCTAGATCTGTAAGCTTCAAATTAGTTTCCATGGGTGTAGCTACGGGTTTCAAACCAAGGTAACTTGTATCTTGCAAGATATTAAGAGTGTATTTTTGCTGAGAGAGAATAATGCCTTGCTTCAATTATGCCACCTCAATCCCCAAAAAGTACCGAAGTTTTCCCAAATTCTTAGTGTGAAAACTAGAACTCAGGTGATTGATTAAAACTTAAATGTCATCCCTATCACTATTGGTGATGACAATATCATCTACATAAACAACAAGAATCACAATACCAAGTTTCATCTTTTTAAAGAAGATAGAATAATCAGCCTAACTTCTGGTCATGCCATTAGTCATTACTGCTTTACTGAACTTATCAAACCACGCAGGTGGAGACTATTTGAGAGTATAGATAGACTTCTTGAGATGACAAGCACACTCCCCCTTGGACTCAAATCCAGATGGTTGAGTCATATAAACTGTCTTAGTAAAATCACCGTGCTAGAAGGAATTTTTAACATCAAGTTTGTGAAGTGGCAATCTAGATTAGCAGCAAGAGAAATAATCACACGAATCGAGTTCAGCTTAGCCACATGAGAGAATGTCTTAGTATAATCAAGGTCATATGTCTAGTATTGCCTTTAGCAACTAAACAAGCCTTTACCGATCAACAGTGCCATACGAATTCTGTTTAATTGTGAAAACCCAATGACAAATAACAACCAGTGCAGCTGCAGGCTTAGAGGTCTCAAGTATGATTCAAGTGTAGAGCATGTGTAAGAATCGTAACCATATTTAACCAATTTTATTTTATTTTCATTTATTATCATATAAATGATTTAAATTATTATATGTGTGTTTTAAATGTGAAATACATGTTTAGAGACTTGTATAATGGTCCGAGAAATTTTTAAGATCGTTTAGTGAAATTTAAGATTTTCGGGTTGAGCGGGCCCAGAAAATTCGAAAGTTTCGGAATGATACCAAATTTTGAGATTAGACTAAATAAAATATTTGATGAACTATGGAATCGATTTTGAGTCTGTAGGAGTTACCTAAAGTGAAAACAGAGTCCAGAAAGATACGATGAGTGACTAGTGGCGTTTTTGTAAATAGGAGAGGCTAGGTCTATAAATAGAAACGAGAATGATACAACTCTCATTCTCTCATTCTATATCAGTCAATTGAAAGAGCAATATATATGTCTCTACAATTTCTTCTTCTTCTCTCTTGAAATTGGAGGACTTAGAGCTTGAATTGGAAAACGCTGAAAAAGGGAAAGTCGATTTATGTGACGAGAGCTCAAAATTGATCAGTTCGAAGTTAAATTCGAACAAAGTTGATTTTAGTAAGAATTGAGAATTTTATTTAGAAGCTCTTCTAAATTGAGTTAGGGATTCCTAACCCATGAAATCTGAGGTTATTGTGAATATATTAGTTATCTATATCAACTAATTTGTTATATGTGTATAATTAAATATTTTTCAAAGCTAAAGCATGCTAGATTATACAATTGAATGAATTTTCAATGTGAGGTGATATAATTATGTGTTTATTAATGCTACATGTGATTATATAATGTGGAATGAGAAATGTAAGAACCGTGACCATTTTTGACCAATTTTCCTTTAATTTCATTTATTATCCTACTAATGCTTTAAATAATTATTTATGTGTGTTAAATGTAAAATACATGTTTTGAAAACTTATTTAAGGTTTGAAAAAAAATTTGGAGCGTTTAACAAAAATTAACTTTTTCGGGTTTGGTTGACCCGGGGTGCGAGCCCTGTGGGCCCAGAAATTCTGAAAGTATCGGAATGACTACAAATTTGGAGAGTAACTTAAATAAAATATTTTACATGCTAAAGAGTCAATTTTATGTCAATCAGAGTTACATAAATTGAAAACTGAGCCCAAAAAAATTTAGTAAAAAGGTAGTGGCATTTGTTATTAAACGACCTAACCTATAAATAACAAAGTTAGAGATTTTTTAATTCATTTCTCATTCTCTCCATCAGTCGTGAGAGTAATATAGATACAATATGTATATCTCTTCATATTCTTTACTTCTCCATTGAATTTGAGAAACTTAGGCTGGGAATTGGGTGACGCCAAAGAAGAGAGAAACGGTATACGCATTAAGGGCTCGAGTTTGATCCATCCAGAATCAATTTCGAAAAAGGTTAATTTTTTTGTGAGAATTAGGGAAATCATTTATAAATTCTTCCAAATTGAAGTAGGGATGCCTAATCCATAGAATCCAGAGTTTTGTGAGTATATTAGTTGTCTTGGCAAGCAATTGGCTATGTGGGTATAATTAGATGTCTTTAAATTCTAAAGCTTGCTAGATTGTGCCATTTAATGAGTTAGTAACGTTAATTGATGTAATTATATTCTTATGAATGCCTTAAATGATTTTGTAAGCATGTTGAATTTGAAATGTGAAACAATTATGACTATTCATCTATATATATGTGAATGTGGCACTTATGTGTTTGATAAACTGCCTTGAAAATACGTTTAAGTGAAAAGTATAATTTAATTGTCAATATATGAATTATATGAAATGTGAAAAATGTGTTACATGTACAATTTGATTGCATATGGTGCTTAATTGGAAAAAAATTGTGCAAACATAATCAATAAATGTTAAATTGCCTTGAATTACATATGTATAGATTGACATGAGTATGTATAATTCCATCTTCATTCTTGGGTAAGCATATGGTGAGGGTGGTGAGCTCAATTGGGCGGTCAAATCTTCTTGAGAAGTGGCAAGGTAATCTGGTAAAGAGAACTCTCGTGGGCAATCCAGTCAAGGAATCCAACAGAGTGATCCGGTATGGGAGCTTCTGTTAGAATGAATAGGAAACTCCTTAAAATGGAGTCCTATGATAAGGTAAACCAGTTAAGAAACCTAGGTTAGGTGGTATTGGATGATCCTGGGTAGCGGAGTCCAATAGACGTGTGGAGAGCACGAGGAAATTGTGCATATCATTTTGCATTATACATTGCTTATGATATGGATGTGATATATGAATATTTGTTTAACATGATTAAATGTAAATATATGTTTATGTGGTATTCATGGAACTTTCGAAATTGTGTTTTAGACATTCCCACTGAGCATGTGGTTGCTCATCCCATGAGAATTAACTCTTTTAAAAAAAAATGAAAGGAAGTGGAGGAGTCTCCCCAACAGTATAGTTGGCGTGGAGTGGTATTGGTTGAATTTAAAGACTTTAAATTGCTTTATTTGAATGCATGTCCAGATTGTGGACTATATGCATGTGATGAACATATGAAAACCATTTATGTTTCGAGAACATGTATTAATTATGTTTTATGGTTGTATACATTTAATTACATTTTTAAGCATGTATTGTTTATGACTTATAATTCCATACATTATAAGCATGGTATTGAGCATGGTAAAATGCTAGATAATTTGAATGGTGATCCTTCATTTATGTTTATTTTCCACATGTATAAACTTGTGAAAATAGTTGTGTTGATAAGTTGGTAAAATGAGGTGTATGCATGCATATAATGATTCCTTTGAGATATGAACCTTGTGGAGGATAAATTGAGATTTGAAAATAGTGAGAAACATGGTCTGGAGAGTTTTAGCCGGCTGAAACATCCTTCAGCTGACTGAAATGGTGAGATACCGAATGTTTGCATTTACAGGTTTTGTAAGTACCTGTTTCGGCCTACCGAAACAACCCTTCAGTCAACCGAAAGGTCTCCTTCAGCCAATTGAAGCTGAAGGGTAACCAACCGATGAATTGCCCAGATTTCAGTCGACTGGTGGAACACCCATCAATTGACCGAAACCTGAATGTTGGCTTATTATGCATTGATTGGGCAGTGAGGGTTCATGTGTTCTACGTAGGGGCTCATGGTGAGATTGTAAAGCTTCCACTGTGTTATAAAAATGATGGATGAAATAAAAAATTAGTGATGATAATGTAAAGGCTTCCGCGATAAGTCATAACCCGATAATTGGGGCGTGACAGCTTGGTATCAGTGGGGATATTCGAGAATGGTAAATGGTATATTGTTATAATTACTCAGGTTGTAAAATGACAATCGAGTGATCAAGACACATCACCACTTGGGATTTGGGCTTGGATCAGGGGAGTCCCGACGGTTTAAATTTTTGGGGCGTGACAGCTTGGTATTATAACCTAGCTTATGTTAGAGCTTAACTAGGTCAAATACCTAAGGACGATGGGAAAGGGTTGTATCATGTGTAGTTTCATGAACGGTTAGAACTTTTGAGTTTGAAAACCTAGAAACGTGTGTAGACATGACATAGTTGATATGAGAACTTATGTGCATGTGAAAGATACTTGCATGATAAAAATGTTAAGTGTTTATATTATAACAACATATTATCCGATATGTGTTATGTGTTGAAACGTAACTGTACTTATGTGATAACATGTATGTATGTTATGTGTTGAGGTGAAAATATGTTTATGTGATTAAATGTGTTTTAAAAAGCATGTCTATGTGCTACGTGTGAAATGATAACATATTGTTATGTGAGTAGTAGTTTGATCATGTAAAATACATACTATGTGATAACTTATTGTGTTGACCTATATCTTGAATAGCTAGAGATATATCACCTAGACGCTGAGGAAAGGCAGTTGGGGGTGAGGTACCCGAAGGGAATCATTTGATTAATAACATGATTGCAACTTCTATGATTTTGTGAGAATATCCGCTAATGAGGTACAACATTAACCGGTAATGCAACCGAAAGAGAATGAGGTTAAAAGGATATTCAAATTTAACACTCGCTTTAAGAAGTTGATGCCTTCAAGCTTTGAGGGTAGTTTTGATCCGTTGATAGTGGACAATTGGTTGGAGCAAGTGAAAAAGCACTTGAAAATAATATCCACACCCAATGGATGACCATGATAAAGTACGAGAACAAGTTCATTTCTCTTTCACGCTTCGCACCCAAAGTAGTGAGAGATAAAGAAGAGAAGACATGGAGGTTCGTTAAAGGGCTTCATCATTCAGTGAGACCTTATGTGTCAATTCTGGTATTGAAAGTATATGTCAAGGTGGTAAAAAAAGCAGTGATGACAGAAGTTGAAGTGAAAGATAAGCAAGAGAAGAGAGAGGCATTGAGGTTTCTATTATGCCAATTCATCTAATTAACGTTTCAATTTCGCCAATTCTGCAGGTGCCATCCAATATGGTGCAATAGAGATAGGCGTCACACTGAGTATAAGATCAATGCCAAACTCTACCTCTCTCTTGGGAGGTAAGTCCGTCAAGTCCTCCAGAAATACATCCAAGAAATCACGCACTACCGCCGGATGCATCTCTCTTGGCATCTCATCTGCCTCGAACAAAAGACTAACTAAGATGAAATTGTGTCGTTCTCGACTACTAATACCATAACATGGTGTAGTATAAGAGTCACTCTGATCTCTCATAAAACAAAAAAATCTCCATCGGGCGTGCAAATTGTCACTCTCCCTCTAAAACAATCTATCGTAGCATAGAATTTCGACAACCAATCCATCCTTAGAATGATATCAAAACTACTCATGTCTAGGATAATGAAATCGAACTCAAGTGTCCTCCGGCTATCTCAATGGCACATTCCCGGCACACTTTGTCAAGGATCACCGTACCACCTACTAGCGTATTAACACAAACTGCTCTACCCAATGAACTAATCTCTAGCCCTAGTGCCCATACAAATGATGTAGCAATAAATGAATAAGATGCACTTGAATCAATCAATACACGTGCCTAAAAGCTATATACCAGAAGTATAGCTTTAACCATTGAAGGTCTTGCTAAGGTGTCTACCGGTGTCACAACATATACCCTATCCCGAGCTCTTTGATCATGTGATACAGTAGCCCAAAAACCTGACTGATGTGTGGATACACTAGGGGTAGATCCCCTCATAGGTCTCTCCATAACTGGTTACGGTGGAGGAAATGTTCTATAACCCGACTGTGCAGTCACTGTCTAAGCTAGCCTCTACTAAGCACTTTGAAAACTCTGAGCATTTCCACTCTACTGTGGATAATGCCTCACTTTGTGTCCCATTTGTCCACAACCAAAACAAGCTATTGTGCTAGGTGGACCTATAGGCTGACTCGAAGGACAATTTGACTTATAATGTCCCGGTTGCTTACATTTGAAGCATACCACTTCCACCTTAGCAGATGTCAAGGATAAAGGAATAGGAGGTGTAAAACGTGCCATCGGCTATCCCATTGAAACCATCGACTGAGAAGAACCACCCTTGAACTTCTTCTGTGCATGCTCCTCTGAAGCCACTCTCAAAACCTTATTTTACCTCAATGCATCTCTCTTCTTTTGCCTATCTTTCACTTCAGCTTTTTTTATCTAGGCATTCTTTACCGCCTCGGCATACACTTTTAATTCCAAAATTGACACAAATGGTCGAACCGAATTGTGAAGGCCATTGACGAACCTCCACGTCTTTTCCTCTTCATCTCTCACTACTTTAGGTGTGAAGTGTGAAAGAGAAATGAAATTGTTTTCATATTCAGTTATAGCCATACCATCATGAACCAAATCCTCAAAGCCCTCCTATTTGGTCTAGGAAAATAATGCTCAAGGAATAGAGTCTTGAACTCTTCCCATGGCATCGTCTCAACATTGTGTCGGTCATTCATCGATTTTTACCAAAGTTTAGTTCCACCAGAAAACAAATAGGTAGCAAGAATTACTTTCATGTCGTCATCGGGTGTGAAAATCATTTTCAAGTGCTTCTTCACTTGCTCCAACCAATTGTCTACTATCAACATGTTCGAACTACCCTCAAAGCTTGGAGGCATCAATTTCTTAAATCGAGTGATGTACTTGAATCTCCTTTTAGTTTCACTCTCTTCCAATTACACTACCAGTTGTTGTACCTCATTAGCAGTTGTTCTCACAAAGTCTTGGAGAGCCGCAATTATATCATTAATCAAATAATCTCCCTCGAGTACCTCAACCGCAACTGTCCTTCCTCAGCGTCTAAGCGACATATCTCTATCTATTTAAAATATAGGTCAACATAATAAGTTATCACATGCTATGTATTCAACATGATCAAACTATTACGCACATAACAACATGTTATCACTTTCGCACACAACATATAAACATGCTTCTTAACACACATTTAATCACATAAATATTTTCTCAAATCAACACATAACATGTAACACATATTATCACATAAGCACTTAACCTACTATCATGTAAGCACATTTCATATGCATATAAGTTCTCTAATCAACTATGTCATGTCTACACACGTTTCTAGTTTTTAACTCAAAGGTTCTACCCAATTAGAAACTATATGTGATCAAATAAAAATGTGGTTCAACCTTTACTCGTCGTCCTTAGGTATTCGTCCTAATTAAGCTTGAACAACAAGCTATGCTTTGATACCAAGCTGTCACACCCCAAAATTCGAACCACCAGGACTCCCCCAGTCCAAGCCCGAACTCCGGTTAGTGAGGTGTCATAATCACCCGATCATTATCCCACAACCCGAATAATCATAATAAGTTACCATTGATACCAAGTTGTCACGCCCCGATTCTTGGGTCATGACTTATCGCGAAAGCCTTTACATTATTGATATATTCCTCCTTTACTGGATAGGTTACAACGATCAACCAAACTAAGTTGAGATCTCAAAATCAGCGGAAGCATTCTTTATACCATTAATACAACGTTAACATACATACATAACCAATACATGTCCACTACATGTACCCTTTATTAAAAACGTACATGTACAAGTCCATTTACAACTCTCAGTTCCTACAACTTTTTCGCACAATCGAAAGTGTAATTGCACATGATCAAAAGCATTTCACATATGCGAAACATTGATTGAAATTCTCGCACAATCGAAGTACTTGCGAAGAATTTCAACTCTCGGGACTTTGATAACCTGCAATTTTTTGCACATGCGAAGCACTGAGTTTGCAGAATCAAAAATATCGATCATGCGAAATAGGGATATCGCACAATCAAAATACACTCTGCAGAGAATCCTGCAACCTCACACTTTGATCATTTTTGGTCCAACTTTCGTTCTTAACACACACACTCTTCATATTTTACCTATACATCAACACAACTATTCTCACAAGTTTATATATGTAGAAATAAACATAAATGAAGAGTCATCATTTGAAACATTTAGTATTCTACTATGCTCAATACTATGCTTACAATGTATGAAATCATAAGTCATGAACAACACATGCTAAAAATCGTATTTGAACGTATACAACTATAAAACATAAGCAAAACATGTTCTCAAAACATAAATGGTCTTTACATATTTATCACATGCATATAATCCACAATCCAGGCATGCATTCAAATAAAGTAACATAGAGTCTTTAAATAAATTCAATATCATTCCACGCCAATACTCTATTGAGAAGACTCCATCACTTCTTTTCTATTTTCTAAAAAGAGTTAATCCTCATGGGATGAGCAACCACACACTTAGTGAGAATGTCTAAAACATAATTTCATAAGTTTTGTGAATACCACAAAAACATACATTTGCATGTAAACATGTTAAGCAATTATCCGTATATCATAACCATATCATAAGCAATGTGTAAAGTAACATGATATGCATAACTCCCTCATCCTCTCCACACATCCATTAGTCTCCAATTCCCTTGGACGAACCAATCACACCTATCTGAGGCTCTTATATCAGTCCACCTTATCGTAGGACTTTATTTTAGGGAGTATCCTCTTTCATTCTGTTGGGGCTCTTATACTAGGCCACCCCACGAGGGTTTCCTTTTATCGGATCACCTCGCCACTCATCAAGGGGACATTACCGTCCAATTGAGCTCACCACCCTTACCATGCCAATAAAGATGCACCCCACATGTTCAAACAAATGTGCATTTATAACTCGAAATCAATGAATCATTCAATTATCATGCTTTGTACAATTTTCCATTGAAATATCACATGCATACACATTGAACATGTTTCACGTCCTCTACATTTTATATAATTTATATACTGACAATTAAATCATGCTTTTCACTTAAACATGCTTTAAAGGCAAATTATCAAACACATAAGTGTCACCTTCACACATATATATGAATTTACATGATTACTTCACAATTCAATCTCAACATGCTTATATAATCATCTAAGACATTTATAAACATGTACTCATCATCTTTAACATAAAGAATTCATTAAATGGCATAATTTGACATACTTTAATATTAAAAAATATCTAATTATACTCACATAACCAATTGGTTGTTTTAATCGCCAATGTACTCACAAAAAGCCCGGATTTAGGTCAAACATCCCCACCTCAATTTGGAAGAGCTTCCAAATAATTTTTCCAATTCTCACCAAAAATCAACCTTCTCTAAAATTGATTCTGGACAGATCAAACTTAAGCCCTCAATGTGTAGACCGTTTCTCTCTTCTTCGACAAATTCCAATTCCCGGCCTAAGCTTCTCAAATTCAATAGAGAAGTGAAGAAGAAGGTGTAGAGATATATGTATATCTATATAGCTATCTCATGGCTACTAGAGAATGAGAAATGAATTACTGAATTCTCATTATTTGTTATTTATAGACCTACGTCATCTATTTACAAAAATGTCACTAGTCTCTCCTAAAATCTTTCCGGAATCTATTTTCACTTTCGGTAACTCCGATTGATTTGAAATCAACTCCAGAGTGCGTTAAATATTTTATATAAGTTACCCTCTGAATATGGTGTCATTTCGATACTTTCAGATTTTCTAGGCCCATAGGACCCGTGCCCACCGGATCTGAAAAAGTCAATTTTTGCCAAACTCTCCGAAAACCTTCCTGAACACTTATACAAGTCCTCAAACATGTATTTTACATTTAAAACACACATATAATCATTTAAAGTATTAATTTGCCAATAAATGAAATTAAAGAAAAATCGAGCAAAAAATAGTCGCGGTTTTTACATGTGGTATTCATAGAACTTGTGGAGTTGTATTTTAGATATTTCTACTAAGCATGTTGGAGCTCATCCCATGAGTATTAACTCTTTTTAGGAAATGGCAAGGAGGTAGCGGAGTTTGCTTAAGATTGAGTTGGCGTGGAGCATAGCTAGATTGCATTTTAGAACATATAGTGTTTATATTTGAATACATGTTTGGGATGTGGATTATATGCGTATATTGATCATGTATAAGACCTTTTATATTTCAAGAATATGCATATGATTATGCCTTATGATTACATACATTATATGTATGGTTTTGAACATGGTGAATGCTAAATAATAAGAATGATTATTTTACATTTATGTCTATTTATGCATGTATAAGCTTGTGAGAATTATTGTGTTGATGAATTGGTAAATTGAGTAGTATGGCATGATAGGAATGGGAGTTAAAGCATGAGAGTGAACACTTAAGAATTTCTGTAGGAAAACTATTCGAAGGACCAATAATTGATCGAAAGCCTCACTTCGATTAATTGCAGACTGTCGATCAATTAAAGACACCCTTTTGATTAATCGTAATTTTAGACCTGAATGAGTGATCAATTCCAGTGTGTTCCGATTGTATTTACAATACAACTACGATGAAGCGTATCTTCGATTGGTCATAGCCTCTACTTTGATTAATCGAAATGAGGGCTACAATTAATCGAATAATGCATTTTGATTAATCGCAATAACCAATGAAATTGTTTTTATAAAGGAACCAAATCACTCATATGTTTCAATAAGGGAACCATATATGAGAATCAATTCACATATACATGCAGGTACACATTGTAAACATGATTATGGTTAAGCTTCTGCTAGATTTTGAGGATATAACTTAGATTGATTGAACTTATGTGATATTCTGATTCTGGTATTGGAATAATATGTGTAATAAGGCTTCCACGATGGGTAATGATCTCGGTGGTCAGGATGAGAACCAAGAGTGACAGATAGTATTTGTCATGGTTGTTCGGGTTGTCGGATGATGATAGGGTGATTATGACACCTCACAACCCAGAGTTCGGGCTCGGACCACGAAGTCCCGACAATCCAAATTTTGGGGCATGCCAACATACATTTTTTCTTCCATTGTTTTTCTCCACCCAAGATGAGAAAGTGCCTCCCTGTAGGACTTAGGGAGAGTAATAGATGACAAGGATAAAGAAAAAGCTTGAAAGGACAAATATAATTTATTA
Source organism: Cornus controversa (assembly GCA_026545225.1). Taxonomy (NCBI): domain Eukaryota; kingdom Viridiplantae; phylum Streptophyta; class Magnoliopsida; order Cornales; family Cornaceae; genus Cornus; species Cornus controversa. The sequence goes on from CM048852.1 coordinate 26,156,815, forward strand.
CACGATATAAAATGTGAAATAGGATGATTAGTGCAGAAGCATTTACCTTTCTGAACAGCAATGGGATGATCAAGATCAGAGGGAGAAGATGTGGATGGATCCATAAGCGTTGAGGAGAATGATGGAGGCAAAATAGAGTGCTCTACTACTTAGCTGCAAGCACATAAGCAACAAGTCACTTTCATCATTGAGCATATACCCTATGAACTGAGAGAAACTCAAAATCAAAGACTGGGGTTGGTAGAACAGTCTCTTATAGAGCAGATTCATTCAATTGTCTACCCTCCATGGAATAATAAGGAACTTCCTCAAAGAAAGTGATGTCATCACACACAAAGTGTTTATGAAGAGTAGGATTGTAACACTTATACCCCTTTTGGGTGTGAGAGTAACCCAAAAATATGCATTTGTGAGGTCATGGATCAAGTTTGTCTCTCTTTGGACTCAAATTATGAACAAAACACACACAACCAAACACTTTCAGTAGAAGGAAAAATGGTTCTTTATCTAGAAACATGATTTGGAAAGGCGATTTTCCTTTAAGAACCCTAGAGGGCATTTGATTTAATAAATAAGCTGCTACAAGAACTGCATCACCCCAAAAATATTTTGGGACATTCATTTTAATCACTAAGGCACGAGCAACAGCAAGGATGTGCCTATTCTTTCATTCAGTAACTCTATTTTGTTGAAGAGTATCAACACAAGATGTTTGATGAATGATACCCCTTAACTCAAGGAATTACTGAAAGATATTAAGTTTATATTCAAGGGCATTGTCAATTCTTAGAATAAGTAATTTGGTATCAAATTGATTTGTAATTTCAGCATAAAAGGATTGAACGACAGTAAAGACTTGAGATCTATTTTTAAGTACATAAATCTAAGTCAAATGAGAATAATCATCATAAATGACACAAAGTAGCGAGCACCAAATAAACCAGTGGTTCTAGCTAGTCCCCAAATATCAGAATGAATAAGCTCAAAAGGTTTCAAACATTATTTATCATGACAAAGTTTAAAAGTAGCCCTATGGCGTTTATTGAGTTCACAAGTAGTGCATTTGTCTGTCACGAAATGAATGGAAAATCATCTCTTATCCAATTGATGACTGATAAGTGATTCATTTTTGCATAAGTTAAACCATTCTATTTGGCATTGCTAAGGGACTAGCAATATGTAAGTTTGGGGGTGTGATAAGCTTTAAATGTTACACATTTATGCCTTCTTAATTGCATATGTTGATTCCATATTTATGTTTACCTTGGTATTTTTATGCTATTTTTGTGTCTATGTTATATATTAGGTTTTGTCACAAAGAAGGACGATGGTTCTGATCAAGTGCTGAAGAAGTGAAGAAATCAAGAAAAATTCATCAAGGCATTTCGCACAATCAAAATGTTGAGTTCGCACAATTGAGATTTCGATTGTGTAAAACCTCAATTTCGCACAATCGAAATTCTGCAGACTGCCACTTGCCCACTTGTCTTGCCACTTGCTTCCAAGAATGACCTTTGCATGTCCTTTTTGAGAATTTTCTAACTTCAAAGAGCCATGTAAGGGGAATATCTATATAGTAAGTGAACTATATATATATATATATGCAAGGTGGAACCCAAGGACACAAGGGGATGGTCATATATGCATATTTTTGGGAAAGAGAAAAAAAGAATTTTTGGGAGGAGAGAAGGGGAGCAAAAACCAGACCTTTGGAGTTTCATATCTCTGGCCATGGAGGATTGGAAGTCTCCAATGATCAACTAACTTTCCATCTAGGGTGTGGTTGAAACCCCTAGCCATGTAACTTGTGTATTTTGTAGCTATTTTGGGATCTTTATGTATATGTTGATTACTTAGCCTAGTGTTTTGTATAATGCTTATAAACTTCTTCAATATATTCATTTGATTTTATTTCTTCCTCTTGTCTTAGAGTAGAAATGCTTCATTTTGAATGCTCAACATTTACAACTTTCACAAAAAAAGTGTAAATGATGGTTTTGTAATGGTGTTTAATGGAATGTGGTATTTCTTGCTTATATAGCCCATGCTAAGATAGGGTAGTTTGGACACACGTAGGTACATTTAGAAGGTATGATAAGTAGATAGGTTGAAAGACTATGCTTATTAAAGATGGGTTATGTTTAGTTAGAAATCACATGTATCTTTTGATATGTCATTGTAGGTCACAAGCCTAATGACATTGTGTTGCATATTTTTGTAGAAGATCCCATTAGCTACATAAATGAACATGTCAAATGGCTAAAGGTGGAAATCACCCCTAGTTCCCTCTCCCTCAATTTTACAAATTATTTTAAAATTTAATGCTTTTACATTCTACAAAGTAGTGTTAAACTCAAACCAAAATTCTATTTTTAGGATTAAATTAGAAATTCTCTCTTAGTAGTGCGATTCAACTAAACTCCTTGTGGGATCGATACTCTCTAAAAAGAACCATATCTACAAAGATTCGTTCTCTTGCGAGTGATTTAAATTATATTTTGATAGGCAATAGTAAGCTATAAAAATAATGACATATTTGGTCACATCAATGAGCATGTGAAATTCATCTTTATTCATTGACAAGCATATGGTGAAAGTGGTGAGCTCAATTGGGCGATGGGTCTTTTTGATGAGTGGCAAGATAATATGGGGAGGAACCTTCGTAGGGTAATCTAGTGAGGAGCCCCAGTGGAGTGATCCGTATAGGAGCTCTAGTTAGATGGAAGAGGATACTTCCTAAAATGGAGTCCTACGATGAGGTGATCCGGTTAGGAGCCTCAGTTAGGTGGTGTTGGACCGTCCAGGGAATTAGAGTCTAATGGATTGTGTGGAGAGCATGAAAGAGCTATTCATATCATGTTGCATTATATATTCCTTATGATATGGTTGAGATATACAGATATTTGCATAACATGATTAAATGCAAATGTATGTTTATGTGGTACTCACAGAACTTGTTGAATTATGTTTTAGACATTCCTACTAAGCGTGTTGTAACTTATCATATGAGTATTAACTCTTTTCAGAAAATGAAAAGTAAATGATGGACTCTCCCTAATGGTGAGTTGGCGTGGAGTAAGATCGGTTTCATTTATATACATTTAATATTTTATTTGAATGCATGTCCGGGATATGAACTATATACATGTGGTGAAAATGTATAAGATCTTTTATATTTTGACAACATATTATGATTATGCCTTATGATTGCATATGTTTAAATAGGATTTTGAGCATGGTGAATGCTAGATAATATGAACGATAATTTTGCATTTATATTCATTTTTACATGTATAAATTTGTGAGAATGGTTGTATTGATGAATTGGTAAAATGAGGAGTGTGCATGATGAGAATGACGACCAAACCATGAGAATGGATAGTTAGAAAATTTTGCAGAGAAACTGTGTTTGAGGGATTTTGATTAATCAAAAGCCCTCTTTTGATCAATCGAAGAGTCTTGATTAATCGGTTGTCAATCAAAAAATTGTTTGATGGAAAGGTGATCAATTCCAATGGGATTTCGATAGTTTTTTTATACAAGTTCGATCAAGCGTAATCTTCGATTGATCGAAATCTCAACTCGATTAAATGAAGTGAGGGCTTCGATTAATCGAAGAGTACACTTCGATCAATCGAAAGGTACATTAATTGTGTGTTTCAAAGAGATTTATGAATATTTGTTTTTTAATAAAAGACTCACGTAGTAGACTTGAACTACTTATGCATGTATGTATCCACAGTGGTTATGGTGATTATTATGATTCCACTAGATTTTAGTATCACAACTTAGATTAATTTATTCATGTGACATTTCGAAGAGGAATTGATGTATATGATAATACTTTTGCTGATTTATAAGTTGATAACTTAAATTATTGATCATTATGATGTTCTAGTGAGGAACTGATATGATATGAGTATTAAGGCTTCTGCGAGAAGTCATTGCCCTGGATTTGGGATATGACAGCTTGGTATCAATAATGATATCATAGGGTGATAAATGGTAGTTTGTCATAGTTGTCTGAGTTATGGGATGACAATCGGATGATCATGACACCTTACTACCCGGAGTTTGGGCTTGAACCTGGGGAATTCAAGGTGGTCCAAATTTTGGAGCATGATAACTTATATCAGAGCCCTAAGTTTGAATACCGAGGTACAAAAGCTAAGGGACAAATCACGTATGGATTTGAGATGGATGATAACTTGTTATTAGAATATGATTAAGTCGAATACCTAGGGACGAAAGGTTGGATCACGTGTGGATTAAGAACGGTTAAAACCTTTGAGTTTGGAAATCTAAAAACGCGTGTAGACATGATATACTTAATATGAGAACTTATGTGCATGTGAAATATGCTTATATAATTATATATTAAGTGCTTATGTGATAACATGTGTTATATGTTATGTGTTGGCTTGAGAACAGGTTTATGTAATTAAATATATGTTAAAAAGTACATCTATGTGTTACATGCGTAAATGATAACATATTGTTATGTTGTATAGTAGTTTGATCATGTTGAATACATAACATGAGATAACTTATTGTTGTTGACCTATATCTTGACTATATAGAGATATGTCACCTAGATGCCGAGGAGGGGGAGTTGGGGATGAAGTCCATGAGGGAAATCGTTTGGTCATCGATATGATCATAACCTTTAGAGACTTTGTGAGAACGGTAGTTAATAAAGTGCAACAACCAGTAGTGCAACAGGAAGAGAGTGAAAGTGAGAGTGTAGTGACCATTGTGGGCGAGTGTGATGTGGGCGGGTACGAGAGACACTAGGTGAGCTACCACACTGGCATGCTAAGGGTGTTTAATCCTACATCGCCTGGGTGTGGAGAAAGGAATGTGCTTATTTGTAATGTGTTCTCTCAAAATGGTATGAGGCATTTTGGGGTAAAATCTAGGAACAAAAATGTGTTGGCTTAGGCCCAAAGTGGATAATATTATACCATGTGGTGGAGCGAGTTGTTACAAATGGTATCAGAGCTAAACCCAGCCAGAAGTGTGCCTACGAGGATGTCGGGCCTCCTAGGAGGGTGGATTGTAATGACTTTTGTGGGCGGTGTGATGTGGGTGGGTGCGAGTGACACTGAGCGAGCTACCACACTAGTAGGCTACAGGATGCTCAATCCCACATCGTCTGGGTGTGAAGATGGGGATGTGCTTATATGTAATGTGTTCTCTCTAAATGGTATAAGGCCTTTTGGGGTAAAACCCAAGAACAAAAACGTGCAGGCTTAGGCCCAAAATGGACAATATCATACCATGTGGGGGAACGGACTGTTACAGAGTGACATTTCAAATTCATCACTCGATTCAAAAAGTTGATGCCTCTTAGTTTTGAAGGAAGTTCAGATCCATTGATAGCAGACAATTGGTTGGAACAAGTAGAGAAGCACCTAAAGATGATGTCTACTCCCGATGACGAGATAAAAGTGATTCTTGCTACATACTTGTTTTTGGGTGGTGCTGAATTATGGTGGAAGTCGGTGAGTGACCGACACGATGTTGAGAAAATGGTATGAGAAGAGTTTAAGACTGTATTCCTTGAGGATTATTTTCCTAGGCCGAAGAGGAAGACACTTAGGAAGGAATTTGAGGAACTAGTTCATGACGGCATGACCGTAATTGAATATGAGAACAAGTTCATTTTTCTTTCATGCTTTTCCCTCTAAGTGGTGAGAGATGATGAGGAGAAGGCATAGAGGTTTGTCAATGGCTTTCATCATTCGGTTATGCCATTTGTGTCTATTTTGGGTTTAAAAATGTATGTTGAAGCAGTAAAGAAAGCTTTGATGGTTGAGGCAGAAATGAAAGATAGACAAGAGAACAGAGAGGCTTGGAAGCAAAGTAAGGCTTTAACAGTTTCTTTAGAGGGACATGCAAAGAAGAAGTTCAAGAGTGGTCCTTCTTATTCAATGGATTCGGTGGGATAGCCTATAGCACGTTCCACACCTACCACTTCTATGCTTTTGGGGTCTACTAAGGTAGAGGTGGTGTGCTTCAAGTGTAAGCAGCTAGGACACTCCAAGACAGATTGTCCTTCGAGAGCACCTATGAGTTAGCCTATGAGTCGACCTACGAGCCAGCCTAGCACGATAACTTGCTTTGGTTGTGGGCAGTATGGACACATGATTAGGTAATGTCCACAGTAGGGTGGAGATGCTAAGGGTGGTCAGAGTGTTCAGCATAGGCTAGCTCAGACCATGACTACACAGTCGGGCTATAGAGCATTACCTCTACCACAGCCAGTTTTGTCAAATTAGAGTGCACGACCAGTGAGAGGATCTACCCCTAGTGCATCCACACAACAGTCTAGTTTTTGGGCTAGTGGAGCACATGATCAGATGGCTCAGGGCAGAATGTATGTTGTGACACCTGTAGATTCCTTAGTAGGACCTTCAGTGGTCAGTGGTATATTTCTGGTGTATAGTTCTTGGGCACTTGTTTTGATTAATTCGGTACGTCATATTCGTTTATTGCTACATCATTTACAGGGGTATTAGGGTTAGAGATTAGTCCATTGGGTAGAGCTATTTGTATTGATACACCAGTGGGTGGTACAGTGATTATTGACAGAGTGTGTCGGGGGTGTGCTATTGAGATAGTCGGATGGACACTTGAGTTTGATTTCATTTTGTTAGACATGAGTAATTTTGATATCATTCTTAGGATGGATTGGTTGTTTGAATTTTATGCAACGATAGATTGTTTTAGAGGGCAAGTGGCAATTTGCACGCTCAAGGGCGATTGCTTTTGTTTTGTGAGAGATCGGAGTGATTTCTATACTTCTCCATGATATGGCATTAGTAATTAGAAATGACATAATTTTATCTTAGCTAGTCTTTTGGCCGTGGGGGAAGAGGTTCTGAGAGAGGTATATTCAATGGTGGTATGTGAGTTTTTGGATGTCTTTCCGGAGGATCTGACAGATTTGTCTCCCAAGAGAGAGGTAGAGTTTGGCATTGATCTTATACTCGGTACGATGCCCATTTCTATGGCACCATATCGAATGGCACCGACAATTAGTGGAACTAAAATGTCAGTTAAATAATTTGAAAGCTAAAGGCTTTATTAGACTGAGTGCATCACCGTGGGGAGCATCGGTGTTGTTTGCTAAAAAGAAATATGGTTCTTTGATATTAGGCATTGATTATCGAAAGTTAAATCATGTGAAAATCAAGAACAAGCATTCGTTATTGAGGATAGATGACTTATTTGATCAATTGAAGGGAGCTCACTACTTCTCAAAAATTGATTTGAGGCTGGGATATTACTAATTTAGGGTAAAGGATGAGGATATTCATAAAGCGGCTTTCCGTACGCAGTATGAACATTATGAATTCCTTGTAATGCCATTTGGTTTAACTAATGCACTGACAACATTTATGGATTTGATTAATCGAGCATTTCATGAGTATCTAGACACTTTTGTTGTAGTGTTTGTAGTTGACATACTTGTATACTCATCTTTGGAGGAAGAACATTAGTTACATTTGAGGACAGTTTTGTAAATTCTTAGAAAGCACCGATTGTATAGTGCGAAAAGTGCGAGTTTTGGCTCCAAAAGGTAAAATTTCTTGGACATGTTGTTTCTGGAGGTGGAGTCTCAGTTGATCCATCTAAGATTGAGGTTATGATGAGTTAGAAGATTCCAAAGAGCATTTTTGAGATTTAGAGTTTCCTTGGTTTTGCAGGCCACTATAGAAGGTTTGTGAAAAACTTCTCTAGTATTGCAGCTCCTATAACGCGACGAAACGAAACATGTGAGTTAGTTTTTCATGAATTGAAGAAATGGTTAACCAAAGCTCCTATTTTGGTGATACCAGAGCGTGACTTGGGGTATGTGATTTATTATGATGTTTTAGGGAGTGAGCTAGGTTGTGTATTGATGTAATGTGACGGAGTAGTTACTTATGGGTCTAGGCAATTAAAGACTCACGAGCATAACTATCCTACGCATGATTTGAAACTAGTGGCGGTGATCTTTGCCTTGAAAGGGTAAAAACACTACTTGTATGGTGAGAGATTTGAGGTGTATTTGAACACAAGAGTCTCAAGTACCTTTTCTCCCAAAATAACTTGAACATGAGGCAGAGGCGATGGGTTGAGCATATGGAGGATTATAACTTCGATTTGCAATAGCATTCAAGAAAAATAAATGTAGTGGCAGATGCGTTGAGTAGAAATTCTCACATAACACTAGTTAGCATAGCCATACATGAATGAAAAATGATAGAAGATTTCTCGGAGTTAGGATTATATTTCAGTGATGGTGGTGAGTTAGCTACGTTGTTTAACTTGGTAGCTTAACCCATGCTTGTGAACAAGGTGATTGAGGCATAGAGACATGAAAGTGAGTTAGAGGTCATTCACTCACAGATTGTTAGCGGTATGACAATGGAAGATCAAACCTTGCATTCGAATGGGGGTTTACGATTCAGAGGGTTGATGGTAGTTCCTTCAAATTGTTGTGAGGATGTATTACGGAATTTTTATCACTTTCGTTTTGCAGTTCATCCTGGTGGTATGAAGATGTACCATAATTTGAGACACCAATATTGGTGGTGAGGTATGAAGAAAGATGTGGCACAATTTGTGGTGAGATGTCTTGTCAACAACTAAATGCAGAATATCAGCAACCCGTTGGGTTATTGCAGTCATTACCAGTGACGGAGTGGAAATGAGAACATATTACCATGAACTTTGTCATGGGGCTTTCAAGATTAAACAAGGGCAATGATACAGTTTGGGTCATTATGGACAGATTGACCAAAATAGCACACTTCTTGCCTATGAGGTTGACAGATGATATGAGGAGGCTTAGTAAGTAATATGTGGAGCAGATTATGAGGTTACATGGAGTTCCGGTATCCATTGTATCAAATAGGGATCCACGGTTTACCTCAAAATTTTGGCAGGAATTTCAGATAGTATTAGACACGAAGTTGCATTTTAGCACAACATTTCATCCTCAGACTGATGGGCAGTTAGAGGGTACTATTCAGATATTAGAGGATATGTTTCATGCTTGCATTATAGATTTTGACAATGGTTACGAAGACCATTTACCAATTGTGGAGTTTGTATACAACAACAGTTATCAGACCAGTATCGAGATGTCACCATTTGAGGCGTTGTATGCCAGACCTTGCAGATCTCCAGTTTGTTGGACTGTGGTGGGCGAGACAGCAGCCTTATGACTAGATATTGTGTATGAGACTACTGAAAAGATCAAGTTGATTGGATAACGATTGTTGATAGCTCAGACTCGACGTCGATAGGAGGAGGCGACTGTTATTCATTGAGGTAAGAGACTATGTATTTCTTAAGATTTCATCACGGAAATGATTAATGCATTTTGGGCGGAGTGGCAAGTTATCGCCTAGATACATGGGACCTTTTGACTGATTTTTCTTTATTTTCACTTATTGTCATATAAATGATTATATGAGTATTTTAAATGCGAAATACATGTTTGGGAACTTGTATGAAGGTTTGGAAAAGTTTTGGGAGCGTTTGATGAAATTTGAGTTTTTCAGGTCGGGTGGGCCTATTGCGGGTCCGATGGGCCTGAATAATCTGAAAGTGACGGAATGACACCAAATTTTGAGATTAGCTTAAATAAAATATTTGATACGCTATGAAATCGATTTCGGGTCCGTAATGGTTATCAAAAGTGAAAACGGAGCCCAAAAAGGTTTGGGAGTAACTAGTGACATTTTTGTAAATATAAGAGGCTATGTTTATAAATAGAAAAGAAGATAATACAGAATTCATTCTCATTCTCCATCAGCCTAATTGAGACATATATATATATATATATGTATATATATACACACACACACATTCATCTTCTTCCTCCTTCATTGGATTTGAGAGGCTTAGAGCGAGAATTGGAAGACGTCGAAGAAGAGATAATTGGTTTACACATCGAGAGCTCAAGTTTGATCCATTCGAAATCGAATTCAGAGAAAGTTGATTTCGATGAGAAATTTAAAATTTTTATTTAAAAGCTCTTCTAAATTGAGGTAGGGATGTCTAACCTATGGAATCCGGAGTTTGTGTGAGTATATTGGTTATTTATGGCAACGAATTAGTTATGCGGGTATAATTAGATGTCTTTCAAGGTTAAAGCATGCTAGATTATACTACTTCGTGAATTTTCAATGTGAAATGATGTAATTACATATTTATAATTGTTGTAAATGGTTATATAGCATGATGTGAAAATGTGAGAGAATTGTGTGTATTCTTGTGTATTTGTGAAGGTGACACTTTTGTGTTTGATGAATTGTCTTGAAAGCATGTTTAAATGTGAAGCATGTTTAATTGTCAATATAAATGATATGGAACATGAAAAATGTAAGATATATTCAATATCAATGTATGTGAGATTTGTATGAAAATGTACAAGCATGTTGAGTGTTTACAAAGTCATTTTCAATTACATGTGCACTTTTAGCACGAAGGAGTTATGCATATCATGTTGCATTATATATTACTTATGATATGGTTGAGATCTACGGATATTTGTGTAATATGATTAAATGAAAATGTATGTTTATGTGGTGTTAACGAAACTTACAAAATTATGTTTTAGACATTCCTATTGAGCGTGTTGTACCTCATCTCATGAGTATTAACACTTTTTAGGAAATAGAAGGAAGTGATGGAGTCTCCCCAATGTTGAGTTGGCATGAAACAAGACCGATTTCATTTAAAGACATTTAATGTTTTATTTGAATGCATGATCGGGATGTGGACTATATGCTTGTGGTGAACATATATAAAATCTTTTATATTTCGAGAACATGTTATGATTATGTCTTATGATTGAATACGTTTAAATATGGTTTTGAGCATGGTGAATGCTATATAATATGAACGATAATTTTGCATTTATGTTCATTTTTACATGTATAAACTTGTGAGAATTGTTGTATTGATGAATTGGTAAAATAAGGAGTTTATATGATGAGAATGGGGACCAAATCATAAGAATGGACACTTAGAAAATTTTATAAAGAAACTGTGTTCGAGGGCTTTCGATTAATTGAAACTCCTGTTTCAAATTACTAAGAGTCTCGATTAATCAGTTATCAATCAAAAAATTATTTGATGGAAAGGTGATCCATTCCAGTGGGATTTCGATAGTACTTCGATATAAGTTCGATCAAGCATAAACTTCAATTGATCGAAACTTCAACTGCGATTAAACGAAGTGAGGGCTTCGATTAATCGAAGAGCACACTTCAATCAATCGAAAGGTACACTAACCATATGTTTCAACAAGATTTATATATACATGTTTTTCAATAAAGGACTCACGTAGTAGACTTAAATTACTTATACATGCATGTATCTACAGTGATTATGGTGATGATTATGCTTCCGCTAGATTTTGGGATTACAACTTAGATTAATTGATCCATATGACATTCCGGAGAGAAATTGAGGTATATGATAATGTTTTCACTGATTTATGAGATGATAACTTAGATTGTTGATCATTATGACGTTCCGGTGAGGAACTGATATGATATGAGTATTAAGGCTTTCGCGATAATCAGGGCCCGAGATTTAGGGCGGGACAGCTTGTAATCAATAATGATATCAGAGGGTGATAAATGGTAGTTTGTCATGGTTGTCCGGGTCGTGGGATAATGATCGGACGATCATGACATCTCATTACCCGAGTTCAGGCTTAAATCGGAGGAGTTCTGGTAGTCTGGATTTTAGGGCGTGACAAATGCATTGTACTTGTGTCTTTTTCATAGCCCAAATAATAACCATTCTCTAGAATTTTTCTTTTAATTTATTTGATATTCATTTATCACAAAGCATCCACTCTATTCCAATCCTACTTATTACATCACTATATATTTTTCCATTATTGCTAAGTATGCAAGTTATTATTATTTTTTTTATGTCAAAAACATCTGCGCTCCCAACTCTTAAACAATGAGAATAGACACATACCAATTTTTTTTAAAAGTTGAATGTTAGGAACTAAAAACAAGCAAAAGTTTGTAGTCTAAGTCATTCAAACAAATACATTCTAAATATTTAGTTGGACCGAATGTGCAAACTAAGTTAGTATGAAAATCCAAGATAGGGTCCTTCTTGATAATTTGAAGAATACTTTATCGGAGTCAAACATAACAGAATTTGAGCTTTGTCACAATAATGATACATGGGCAAACAAAACCATGAAATTAAGTAACTTTCATTAGACTAGTTCATTTTGGCTAATTTCAAAGATAAGAACTGGAATCACTAAATCTATAAAATCAGACTAACAAGGTGAATTGGGCCAAGTCGGCGAGTTAGTTCCAGGAGTCAACTATGAATCTATGAGGATATAAAATCACAATTCATTTCATTTTATACTATTTTTCTCACTCTACTAGGACTTTCTCTCTCTAAAACTTACATACAACTTAGGGCAAGTTTGGTAACCGTTTATTTTTAGTGTTTATTATTTATAAAAACAAATTTTTAGGATAAACATGTTTGATATTTTTTGTTTTGTTTATAAATTGTCAAAACACTTTTAAAACAACACTTTAGTTAAGCCTTCAAATCCTAAACATCAAAATGATATTTTAAAGTGTTTATGTTTATTATAAAAAAAATACTTTTTTTATTTATTTTTATATCTAAAATGGTGATTATATTAAGTAAATTAAAAATTGAAACTAAAAGTGAGAAAATGAAAAGAATTTTTTTTTATAAAAGGCTATTGCTTGTTATAACAATAAAAATATTAGAATTATCAATGTAAACAGAATTAAAGAGCAGCAATTGACTTGAGAAAAAAAATATTGGGTACAATATGAATAATTACTAATATTCTTGATAATAAGAAATAGTTACTTAGGGGTACCATTGCTAAAAAAAACCTTATTTGAGGAAAAAAATAAAGAAGTTCCAACCATTTCCTTATCAAATAAATAAGAATGGTATTTGTACTCATATCATTCATTCATTTTTAGTGTTGAAAGAAAATTAGAAATCAAAAAAATGAAAAAGAAAGTAATAGCAAAAGAAGTTTAAGAGCAAGAGTGTGACCTCCGAATCCCTCCTCTCACTCCATATAAATTGAAAATTTTTTAATTTTTTCATAGTTATATATATTTTGTTCATGTTGGTAGGGGTACACAAGAAACTGGTGAAACCGGAATCGTAAAGAAACGTAACTGAATCGAACCGAATCGTTCATAACAGTTCCGATTTCAAATTTTAGAAACAGTAACCAGAGCCGTTATATATATATATATATATATATATATATATATATATATATATAACTGAAATAAAATCATTGTAATAGTTATATTAACGTTTTGTTATGTAAAAAAGTTTAAACAATGGAGTTATTATAACTATTATAAGATTAAATACAACTTCTATAATAATTATTATTATCTTTTGTTAGATAACAAAGGTTGGAATAACAGAAAGGAAAAAACGTTTATTTGGTTTTTAGCAACATTGGTATGTATAGGAAGACACAATTTTCATAAATTAGTTAATTTATTGATACATTATTTGCTTACTCACAATGCATACACAAATACATATGTACACGCACATATATACTCACATAATAATCTTTCAGATCTTTTCGAAAAGAAAAAAAAAAGTTATGGATGCATTAAAAAAACATGTGAAAGCAAATTTATAATTTACTAGTAGGAAAATGTTAAACTTTTTCATTAATTAGTAACAAATTTAGGGGTGCACAAAGAACCGGAACTTAAACCGTAAAGAACCAAACCGAACTCAATGATTCTAGTTTCAAAATTAAGAAACCATTGAGAACGGTTCTGATTCCGGTTCCCCCAATAACCGTAAGGAATTGAATTGTGAACATCTCTACCTGTTGTAACCTTTTGGGTTGTGGGTCATTCTAATTTTACAGCATAATTTGCAATGTGTAGATATATATGTAACCTAATATTAATTTTTTTCCTTTTTATGTATATTTCTTGCTCCGTTATAGTTGTATAGTTTTGTTGTAGCAAGAATTTGACTTTTTATGTAATTTATTGTGTTGATTTTTTTTTAACAAAAATAATTTAAGGTTAAAAATCATGTTTTTGTGTTTATGATTTTTAAAATAAGCTAAACATTTTTTCGTTAACAAACAATACTCATATTTATGGATAAATAAAATCGTAACATAAATACTATTTATATAAACACTAAACATAAACGGTTACAAAATGGACCTTAAATATTTGAGCCTTTAACATCAAAATCAACAAAATCTAACCTTAAATCTTGAATCAAATACATCTGAAACAAGATTTAATTGGGGAGTTCTCAATTTTTTTTTAATTTCTTTTACGTCACTCCAAGTATTGTTGTAGATACTTTCCCACTTTTATAATATTAGGCCCTGTTTGGATTGGCTTTTGAAAAGCGGCTTTCGGCTTTTTAAGCTCAAAAGTCATTTTGGAGAGTGTTTGGATTGGCAAGGTGAAAGAGCTTCGGAGTTCAAAAAGAGCGTTTAAAGGAAGCTGGGGGTACCAGCTTCCTGATTTAGCTTCTACTTCTCTTTTTCTTCTGCGTAAAAGCCGAAACAAAAGTTCTGCCAAACAGGGCCTTAGTGTATGTTCATACCTATGACACTATCAATATAAAAGAAATCATAATTGTTAGATGATTAGATAGATTGATTTTAAACGAATGCATTTTTGAGCATGTAATATAGATAGATAGATAGATTGCTGTATAACGTATTAGTATGTTAAATCATCTTTAAAATTTCAACAAAAATGATTAATTATTGGATTATGTATTGGTGCGTCTCAAGCCCCATATGTGACACCCGATTCAGTTTTATTCCGCGAACCATGGGCCTTTCCATATTAACCCTATTAGAGGCCCAAATATTGTCTCAAAGGTCGGACTGTTTAGGCCCAAATAATGAATTGGGTTTGCGGTTTGCCAAACATTTACTTCTAATTAAAAAAACAGAAGAAACTTCAATTTATAATTAATAAATTAATTTTCTCTCTTCAATTTGTAATTAATAAATTTGATAAAACTGGAAGGACATTTTTGGTATTTCATCAAGTAAAATCTCCCACGAACATATATTACCAACAATAAAAGCTCTGCAAATGCAACTTTGCTTTCCTCTTTTCTTTCTAGGGCTCGTTTAGACACTCAGAACAACGTTCGGAGCAACTTCTCCATGTAGCTCACCTGCATAATTCTCCGTCTGAATTCAGATCAGGTACCAATCATCTCTTCGTAGCTTTCAATTCGTGATATAGATGAACTTTTTTCCTTCGAAACCTCATTTTGCATTCACATAGTGAAACACACACGTATGTGTGTGTACATATTCTATATGTATTCGATGTTATTTTGCATTGTTTGTAAAGCCGAGTCCTCACCTAAATGGAAGGGTTTTAGTTTTTCATGATCACACTCGCTTTAGTTAAATTTTATTACCTCCTATGTGAATGGTAGTAATTGTGGTTGTAATAAATTTTATGCGTGCACTTAGTTTCCTTTTTTGTGGGCAAACTTTGTGAATTTAGTAGTTGTGTGTAAGTATGTCACCTTAATTCAGTTGGGTCTGTTATCAATTAACAGTTTCGCTGTGATGATAAGAGATTTTTGACAAGAATTAAAATTGGGCAAGAGCTAGACTCTCCTTTTTCTTAATGCAAGAATATGAAAAAAATGGTTGGAAATATGTTGACGAATTTAGTGATGGAATGCGATACTCATTGTATATGGTTGTATCGTGATAGCTTGTGGTTTGTTTAGTTGTGGACCTACGAGTTAAGCAACTTTGGCACCTGATCCTCTCTCTATTGTTTCATGGTGTTGTATTTGTTTATAGTTTTGTATTGTCATTATTTGACGTTGAAATTGACATGTAAGTCCTAATTTTTGCTATTGCATTGTAGTTTAACAAATGGCGGCTCCACCTAATGTTGAGCTGGAGGCAGCAAAGTTTCTGCAGAAACTTATTCAGGAATCTAAGGACGAGCCTGTGAAATTGGCTACAAAACTTTATGTGGTGTGTATAATTTTCCTTCACAGTAAATATTCCATGTTGGTATATTTATATTTTGACTTGTGATACGTGCATATACGTGTACTTATTCTTTCTTATCGTATGATACGTGTGTTTCAGATATTGCAGCACATGAAAGCAAGTGGAAAAGAAAATTCAATGCCGTATCAAGTGATATCAAAGTGAGGCATTTCCAACTCAATTTGTATTGCTCAAATTTGTTATGCATTGGAAAGATGATTAAGAATGGTTGAAAGTACATGATTTGAATATGGAGATCTGCGATATTTTACTGGCCTGTATTTTGGGTTGCCTGTAACCTTAATTCCATTCTTTTCCATATTTGGTAGATCCAATAATGTTTAGTTAGATGATAAGATAAGCTAAAGGACTCTATGTATGAGTGTGGTTAAAATGGCGTGATAGTTCCGGCTAGAAAACGGAAACTTTTACAAAGGTGGTTCCCGTATCGGTCATTGACACTTGGTGGACACCTCTGGACATGTGCCTTACAATTCATGGCCGTGTTCATAATTTAAAAATAAATTTCATTATTTTGGAAATTTAAGTGACGCATCTTGAACACTTGATTGACTCCTTCCACACACACCCATCACAAGTCTTATATGATACAAAACATCTACTAGCAGTAATGTCCAACAATCTTAAAACAATATGAACACACCTCAGAGTGTACAACCTTTATTTCTTGAAAAAGAATTGAGACATGATCACCACAAGTTAGGCATATAGTGACACTTCTATTTGGGACAAAAATATAATTATAATGACAATGTAGGAAAAAGTGGTAGCATGTATAATACAATAAGCTTTATGTTGTTCGCACAACTTCTTCTTCTAAATTATGCAACACTTTGTGTAGAAATGAAAAATTAATTAAAGTTCTATAATTGTCTTATTTATTATGCATATTGATAAAGATTTATAATTATATATAGCCGTGTCCAAACAATGACCATGTCCATGTCCTATTTTTAGTATTCGACATGTCGGTGAATTCATGTCCCGTGCCCTTGTCTGTGATACTTACAGTTTTATATCTACTCTTTATAGAAGTATTGGAAGGTTGAAGCTGTTTCAGCCTTACCAGGAAATGTTGCTGTTTTGTGGTGGCTCTTTTGTTTTTTTTAATGTTTCTAGTGTTCTGTTTACTTTTGAGCTGCACTGACAAGTGCGTGTTGGTTAACAAGAATCATTTTAGATAGTTATGATTCAAATAGCTGGCATCATTTGTGGTCCAAAACCTTCTGCTAAAGTCCGAGATTAGTTTTTATCACTGTTTACCCATGCAAGCGTATTTGCCATATCTTGGACTTTGTAAACACAGAGAGATTTACACAGAAAACTTGGAATTCCTCTGACATGAATTCTTTCTTTATTATTTCACAATTAAAATATATAATATTTATAAAAATTGAAGAGGCAGACTATCATCTAGGAGTTGGACGAAAATGCCATAGGTTGGGCTCCCTGCTAAGAGCAAAATGTTCATACTTATTTGTTTTGTTTGATAATTTTTGTTCCCATCCCCTTTAATACTCTTGGGTTTATTATGCTATTGCCTTATTTGCTAACAGTAATTTTTTTTTATTGCTCATCTTATCATATACCTTAATTTCAAGTTGTTGGGTTATGATGGCCTTGCCACAGCTGGTGTGGAGGCACATCTAATCAACCTAATGGTCATTTTTTGGATTCAATCTTTTTATTTGATTTTATATTTTGTATTCCTCTAACTTAATCTTCTCCATTCAAGGGCCATGGAGACTGTTATAAGTCAGCACGACATTGATATTGAGGTTTTAAAGTCATCACGCCTTCCTTTGACTAGTGGAACTCACATGGGGGATTCTTCGTCATCACAATTTGCAGGTAAAGATACATCTAACAAATTGCTATCAGTAGTTGCTGTTGGATGCTTTTAGAAAGAGAAGGTCTCAATGCATGGCATTTACTCGAGTGTTAAAGAAGGAAATAATGTTTATGCAGGTTCTTCCCAGATGCTTGGGGTTGTGAAGGATTCTAAAGCAGGCTTGACTGATAATGAGATGGCGAAAATTGATTCACATGCTTCGAACAGGCCTCCTTTTGGCCCTAGCGGTGCAGGACACAATATTTATCAAGGATCTGTATCTCATTTGAGTAGTAAGTCCTTCGATCATGAAAGTCCATCCAGTTTTGACACTAGGTCTACCAATTCACAGTCACAAGAAAGGCGTGATACACCAAATTGGGAGAAAGCAAATCAAAAGGATAGTAAAAAAGCCAGCAGTAAGAGAAAGAGGGCTGATTCCTCATCAGCAACCCAGCCGCATAATGATAATCCCCAGCAACTTGATATTCACAACCTTAATCCAAGGAAGGGAAGGGTGGTGAACAAGGCCGAACCACCCGAGAAGTTATTTGTTGAAAGTGGTGATCGTGTTCAGTCTAGCATAATTCAGAGTAGTCGTCAAATGGAACATATACCATCAATGTCTAGTAGCATGACTTCAATGCTTAGAGCCAAGCAAGAGAGTCAACATTTAACTGAAAAGTCATTGGATTCAACAAACATCACAAATTCAATGTTATGGGCTTCAAATTCAAAGTACCCTGAAGATATAGAAGTTTCCTCTGCTCGGAATGCTTTAGGTCTACTGCAAGGGGGTTCTAAACCTTCAACACATGACATTCTTAGTTCAAGGGGTATATGGAATCATAATAAAATGGGATTACCATTTGAAAAATCTCAACTTTCTAGGTTCCCTTCTACTGGTTCTGGTAATATGACAGCAGACATGTTGATGCAGCAGTCCACCGGACCATCTTCTGTAGCAGGTGAGACCGTAAGAGTTCCTAATGATTTTAAAATAATCATTCATCACAGTTTGTTGTGAAACCATGTATTAATATTTGTGTGCCAGAAAATTTTGAGATTTTCCAATTTAGAGCAGGACCATAGTCAGTCGGGAAAGCTCTGTCTAGAACTGCATGATAAATTGGAAACATTGTAATGAGATTTTTAATTTTGGTTTCCACTTCAACTTTGGTTCTGAGTCTTCTGACTGGATTTGCAGTGGGAAAATCATACTTGTGTGAGTGCATATGCGTGTTGTGCATTTTTGGTTGTGGGTGTTTTTTGATAAATAAAATGAGGAAAGTGAGTAAGCATATTGACTGAGAAGTGAACATTGCTTTCTGGAATAGGCTCTGATTCTGAAAGATTTTGTGGTATTATCTAACAAGGCCCTGCTGGAATTTCAGGTACCACTGGAAAGGTTCAAGGAGCGATGCCTGGTGCATCTGGTTCATATCCCTCGTTAGAACCAGGAATCTCGGTTCCAATGCATTTTGGCAGTTCTTCATATGATAATCAAGGTTTGGCTGCAAAGTTGCACAAGGAAAGGAGCATGGAAGCCTTCCCTGCCACACCCATGGTTGAGCTCTCTGCCGTTAAAGATGTGGCTGATTCTGAACGTTGGAAGCATGGATCCATGAAAAGTGCAGTATCAAGTACTTCTGATAATAGTGTAGAAGCCCGGTTCTTTTCTGCTAATCGTGGGGAAGGAGCATCCACAACCCTCTCCTCTGGAAAGGCCTTGGAGCATGAAGGCGGTGTTCCGAATACATTAGCATATGCAAATAAGATACTTCAGGTAGTTCATTTTTGTTGCTATAGTTTTCATTCATCTGGCAAAGTGACGGTGTGGTGCTGAATCAGTAGTCTCGGGGATAATGTTCTTATCCCCCTTTTCCGTGTGCATTTATTTTTTACACGAGGGGCTTTTCAATGTTTGATGTATATTGCTGTCTTACTATTTGATTGATGCTTGGGGAGGGTGTTCTGATCAGCCCCAAGCCAGAGATGCATGGAGGATGCCTCCCTTTGCCCTTGGTAGGTCTTGTGGCGAGAGCAGAATAGGAGATCTTTTGATGGGGTGGAGTCCCATTGGGGGCTGTTTAGATTTCTGTACTTGGTTCCCTATTCTTTTGAGTTCAGGGGTCTAATTGTAAATCTATGTATATTCTTTTGTCTTTTGTGGATAGCTTAAGGCTATAGGACTTTTGTTTGTGCAGTTGTCTTGGGCCGCGTCCCCAGTTTGGGCGCTTTTTAATGAAATCTTACTTATTAAAAAAGAGTACAAGTTTGAAATCATCGCCGACCCCCTCGCCTTATAAATTTTCACTCCACCGGTCTTGGGTAGAATGTGCATCTGGCAGTTGGAATTTGAGGGATTCTGGGGTTTTCTGTTTTGGCTTTCCAACGTCGTTGGCTGCACCACTACCATCAATTTTTGCATTCGTTTTCTTTAATTGCTCACTTCATGCAATGAGATAAACATTTTTTTAAAAGAGAGGGAGCTTGCGATGGGCGATGGTGTGGGGGTTGGGGTTGCTGAGAGACAGGGGCAAACTAGTGTTTGGAAATGCCATTGGTGGAGAGAGAGGGAGAGATGTATACTTTGTAAATTAAATGTATATTGTAAATTAAATTTGGATAATAGAAGTGTTAGAAATATTAATTAGATTAAATATTATTAGATTAGATTAAAGAAATCATATTGTAAATTAAATTTGGATAATAAAGTGTTAGAAATAGTAATTAGATTAAAGATATCCTATTAAAGAGAGAGAAAATATTAGAATTTGGATAATAAAGTGTTAGAAATATAATTAGATTAAATATTATTATATTAAAGAAATCATATTAAAGAGAGAAAATATTAGAATTTGGATAATAAAGTGTTAGAAATATAATTAGATTAAATATTATTTATTTAGATTAAGCATTATTAGGTTAAATAATTTATATTAATGATACAATGTCACGCGGTGATATTATATCTTTCCAAGAGTACTACCTTGTACATAGCATATGTCTGGGGAACATACTTGATAGAAGATAGACACAGGTGGTAGAGAGGTTCCCCACTTCGATTCCTGCCCCGTTAGCATCTTCTATCCGAGATAAGGGATTACTCTGTTAGGTCTTTTTGGTCCGGAGCCGGCTGGTAAAGGACCTGCTTACCTTGCTTGTAGACCAGCTGCAGAGCATTTAAAATATAAATTAGATTATATACGTATATTATATAATATAATTAAGCAAGGGTAATTTTGTTCAATTAAAATTGGATCAAATGGTCATTTTGTATAGTTAATAGGGATGTTTAAGTCATTTTGCTTCATGTAGGGGTATTCAGGGTTAGTGAGGGTGATTATGTAAAACCTCAAGGGAGGTTGACCATATATTTTTTAAAAGTTCCACCCTTGGATAATTTAGTTAAACCTCAGGGGAGGTTGGGGTAATTTCCTTAATCTTAAGATATGTTTATGGGTGATGTTTTTCTATATGTTTCATATGATCTTGTTTCAACTTAAACATAGTTTTGTTTTTTTATTTGGATAAGCATTGATCATTTATCTAGTTTGTTTGCATGTGACTACATTTATAACTTTGTTATCGGAGAATTAAATTGCTTTTGGGATATGGTGTTTCTTTGACAGGGTGGCTTCCGAAACAATGTTGCAGACATGAGCATGCTCAGAAGTGCAGCTCCTAGAGATGCAGGAAAACCACCAATCTCCCAGTCTCCTGCTGCTTCTGGCATGCCTTTCAAGGAACAACATCTAAAACAGCTCAGAGCTCAGTGCCTCGTTTTTTTGGCATTCAGGTATATCATATATGGCACTTCTGTTGCATCTCCTTGTGCCTTCTAATAATGGAAATTTTCTGTTACAAATTTCTTTGGTTCAAGCACATTTTTTTCACCAGTGGTGTTATATGTGCAGGAATGGTTTGATGCCAAAAAAACTGCATCTTGAAATTGCACTTGGAAACTTCTTTCCTAAAGAAGGTAACTGTTGGTTGATATTTGATGCCGAAAGAACTGCATCTTGAAATTGTACTTGGACATTCACCACAAAAAAAAAATGCACTTGGTAGATCTTATGAAGCATGAATACTTCTATAATGGGAGTAGGGGTGGCAAATGGGCAGGTCATAATGGGTCAATAACCCATTAGCAACCCATTCATAGCGGGTAATAAACGGGTTGGGCACTAAATGGACGGGTCAACCCGCAACTGACCTGCGATCAAATTTTTTTTTTTTATGTTGGCAAGTTAGCCATTGAATTGTCAGGCCCATTCATAATATCCGACTTGATAATCCAAATTTGGGTAAGCCCGGATCCAATTAGAGAATTTTGACCCGATTTAGAAAATCCTAGAAACTTGAGCTCTTCTGCCATTTATCATATTCACTTTAAATATTGTATTAAATAAAAGAGAGACAAATTTATAACATTTTTTCATTGTTACAACATTTCTAAGAATAGTCTTGAGCTTGCTGTTGGGGAGGGTGGGGTTGTGGCAGGCTTTAGCGAGAGAGAGTGCATTAGTGAGGGTGTGTGAAACGGAGTGGATAATTCTAGAGAGAGAGAGAGAGAGAGTTGGGAGGGGAGTCAGAGAGGTCGGTGAGTTGGGTCTTGAGATCGGCAAGTTTCATTTTAATCATTATAAGGGAAACAAGTTTCGATTAGAGTCAATAGTGAATCATATACTTTAGAATTGCGATTGGAATGACTAATTTCCCATAATTCATTTCTAAATTCAGAGAATTAAAGAGAAATTTAACTTGATGTCTTCTCAAATAGAAACACATCCACACCCATCATCCCATGACCCATACACACACACACATATGTAGTTGAACGGTATACAGGAGTTGCAAATCTATATATATATATACACACTAGTGTATACCCGTGCCTACAACACTATCAATGTAGAAGGAATCATGACCGTTAGATAGATTGATTTTAGACCATAGATAGACAAAGACATTTTGGACCAAGCTTAAATGTAATATAGATATAGATATAGATATATTCGAACTTCAATCCTTTCTTTAACCAATAAATAATATGTACATGGGCTGCAGATACATATTCATGTATATACACAACGGAATGTAGTCCTTTTACTGAATGAATCAGTTCCTATATTAGATAGATCGATATATGTATATATTATATATATATATATAGAGAGAGAGAGAGAGGGAGGGGGAGAGAGAGCACCTTTGTTGAGGAGAGGCATCTAGCTGATTACAAAAAGCTTTGACAGCTCCAGTTATGTTTGGGTGGGTTGGAAGTGGGTAGCCACTCTCAACCCGCTTCTTTAAATCACTCACCCAAAACTGAGTAATTAGTGGGCGGGTCGACGGGTTGAAGCAGCATTTGCCACCCCTAAATGGGAGTGTTGTCCATATTGTATATGTATCAGATATTGTTACTCCTTGAATATTTGTGAATACGTGTTTGATACTTGCTAGCCATACTCTGAAATAAATATTTTTTTTTCTCTTTTTAACATGTATCCAATATTCTAATATGGACATTAAAATGCATCATTTCTCGTATAATATCATAGATTAACTTTTAAGAAAGTGTAAAAAAAGTTTCAATGCTTAGACTTTTTTAGAGAAGAAGAATTGAGGTATAATGATTAATTTTGTCCAAAATCTGTCCATGCAACACAATTGTCATTTTTTTTTTTTTGCGATTTTGAATATAATAGACCAAAAATACAGAATAGTTTATAATTTCATAAAAAACACTTGTTTGTCACATTTTTTTTTACAAGGGGATGTTAGATATAAATAAATTAAATAATAATAGATGTATGTACTAACATGACAAACAATCAATATTTGAAATTTATGCACAGATACATATATAGTTTGTTTTTGGTACACATGTATATACATACAATACACATGTTTGTAACTATCATGTCCTTGCCTATCTGTATCCTGTTTTTTAATTATTTAACATATGGCCATGCCTGTCTCATTTCACATCCATTTTCCTTATTTGTATCCATAATTCACAACTCAAAGAAGATAACTAACTATTGATATTCTGTAATAAGTTCTCACTAATTTACTTGGTGAATAACAGGTGTCACTGCAGATGAACATCGCAAAGAGCTTATTGACCATAAAGGAAAAGAGCAATCTATTAATGACTCAAGCAGTATTCCTGAAGTCACAGTGCCACTTGGAAGACTAAATAATGCGAGGGAAGATGAAAGATTCCCTCCAGGTCCCTCATCTACTGGCATTCTCCATGAGATGAATTCCTCGACAAAAGAAGCAGAGAACTCTATCATGATGGAGGACAAAAGTTCTGATATGTCTGAACAAGCAGAAGAAAGGAGACATCTTTTAGCTACAAGAAGAAATCCTGAGGCTCAAAGGCTGACCCAGGAAATAGCAGATTCACATGCATTTCTAATGAAGGGATCACAATCAGATTCATTAAATGTAAGGGATTTACCTGTTAGTAATCATGAGGGTGATTTGGAGAATGGGTGTCAACAAGTTGGAATTCCAAACCAAACTTCCTCTGTTATGGGCATAAGTAAGCAGATGAAGACTGAGATGGTTAGCTGGACTGGAATTGGCAACCATAATGAGGCTTTTAAGGGATCGATACCTGACTCCGTTGTTCCGCATGAGTCAGTGTCAAAAAATAATGTTCCAAATCAGTCTCAAAGTCTTAATGACTGTTATGTTCAAGGAAATCGGCATTCTGATGGTCAGTCGCCTAGTTTTCCATTAAGAGAACATTGGAAGCCCATCTCAGGAATGGACGGTGAACATCACACTGTGTCAGTAAAGGATGCTAGTTCGTTGTCGAAGCATATGATTGATGGTGAAAACCATTCTTCTAACCCAAATTATATTATTGTTGATGACTTCTGTGATGCTCATGCTGCTTGTTACTTTTATTTTTCAGATGATCCAAAGCTTTCTGAGATAGAGAAAAAAAGTTTTTCAGATGGATGCAAAACATTTCCTGTTGACAACACACTGAAAAATGGCACTCCTTTTTCAGACCTGGAAACAGATCAAGAAGAGGAAGATATCTCAGTATCTGCTGATCTACCACCATCTCCAAAGTATACCACGTCAGAGAAGTGGATTATGGATCATCAGAAAAGGAAACTTCTTACGGAGCAAAATTGGACACTAAAGCAGCGAAAAACAGATCAAAGAATTGCCGCTTGTTCTGACAAGTTGAAGGTTTGTTTTAGAAGTAACATTTTGGTGCTCAATCCTGTGTTATATTTTTTTTGTCATTGTGAAAATTTTCTGAAATTAAATTAGCAGGAATATGTTTATCCTTCTTTTCTCTCTCTTTTTATTACAATTAATTTTTTATTTTATTTTATTTCCCCTTCTCTGGTGGCCTGGGGGTGGGGGGGACTATAAGTTGCTTAACTCTTCCATTTGGCCTTGGAAAGTATGAATCTGTGTTATTACCTGTCATGAGCCATGACTAATGAATAATCACGGGGTAGTAAAATAATTCTGGTCTTCACAAGATAAGTAAAACTTGAATGGCAGAAGTGAAAGTAACAGGAAATGTAATGATCACTGTTATTAATGATGGGGATTCATGCTTGCATGATTCTGATTGGGTGGTTGCTCGTTGAGGTAGTAGAAAACTAATGAAAAATCTCAAACCAAGAAACCTTTAAATATCTTTAAATTTTCAGAATGTTGCCTCTGAACTTTTGGTTCCTATATTTTGGTTTGAAATGATGTTATTATTTCTATTATATCATTTGTCACTTGAAATTTTGATTGGTCATTTCATCTTGATTTACTATGACCACATTTAATTCAGGCCTTAAGTTATAAAAGGAGATGATGTGTTGAGCCTAAAATGTTGTGATTTGTGAGTATTAATTTTTGGATATAACTGCATTAAGGACAATAAATTCGTCATGGTGGTTTAGATAAGTGAAAAATAATGGGTATTATTTTCCATTGATGAGGCATTATTGATGAAAGTTCACGTTGAAGGCAGTGTTTGATGCAGTTCTACCCTGAAATACACAGTTATTGATGTTGCATTAAGGACAGTAAATTCGTCATGGTGGTTTAGATAAGTGAAAAATATGGGTATTATTTTTCTATTGACGAGGCATTCTTCATGAAAGTTCACGTTGAAGGTGGTGCTTGATGCAGTTCTGCGCCTGAAATACACAGTTATTGATTTTTGATGTTTTGCTGACATGGAGTATGATGTCTGCTGAAAGAACAACAGGCATGCATCAAATTTACCTTCTTAGTTGGATTCAAATCACATGACCTCCATAAGTTACGTCATTTCATTTTGAATTTTACGCTTCTAAAGATCTTCATTCTCCTGTCAAGAAAAGAGAGAAAAAGAAGGAACGAGAAAAAAAGAAGGGAAAATTTTAAAATACCTTTGAGTGTATGTTTCACAAATGACCTAGCACCAATGAAAAAGAGACTGACTACTTCTGGAACTCTAGGTAGCCTGTTGTCACTTAACAAGACCTGAGAGGAAACGAGATCAAAATTCTTAATTAACTCAAAGCTCAAGGTAATAAGGTGCTAGTGGAGATATAGGCCCTGAGTGGAACTGATTCCATTAATGGGAAGGGAGTTATTCTTGGAGACATCCTACCAATATTTGATTAAAATTTGCAGTTTTGGTAGTAAATTAGGTTGGGACTAGTTTTCTTGTAAAGATCGTTGTCTTAACTTGTCATGCGATTGACTTGTGTATGCTGTGTTTGTTACCCAAGAAGTGACCCTAGAAGAGGAGAAGATATTGGGTGAGCCGGGCATACCACGTCATTGGTATGCCCACCCAATCAAATTGCACCATTTCAGTTAGTTGAGAACAATTGAGAGAGGTTTTTTATGTAGGTGAGATCAATTTGATTGGGTGGATAGGGTGTATGTATAAAAACTCTTGGGTAAACAAGGAGAAGAGAGAGAGAGAGAGAGAAGGGGGGTGGGGGGTTAATCCTAAGTATCAACAAGTAAGAATGATAATTTGTCAAACATGACAGAATGATATTCAAGCATTATGATAAATTTGAAATAATCGAATGATGCAAGGAAGAAAGACAATTAATATATATATTTTTTAGAAGGTTTCATTAAAGGTGCTCAAGAGTGGAGCACTCCAAAGAGAATACACAAAAAGCCGTCAACAGCCAACTATAATCTCAAACTATCGATAAAATCCACAATTTTTCCCACAGATTTTCAATTTTGCCCATTAACCCAAAAAATAAAGAACTCAGTATATTGTATTTGAGAGACCAAATAAGAGACTCTTCGCCATGAAAGGATCTTCTATTCCTCTCGCGCCACAAGCCCTACCATAAACAAAGGGGAGTGGCCCTCCAAGCATCTCTGGCTCAGCTATGCACTATACACCCTCTCCAAGCCTCGATCATCTCCATCATGGATCTAGGAGACACCCAAAACATGCCAAACACAGCCAAGAACATAGACCAAACATCCCTCGCCACTGGGCAATGCAGAAGAAGATGGTTCACCGTTTCCTCTGCCTTCTTGCACATACAACACCAATTCACCACAATTTGTCTCCTAAGATTGTCTAAGGCGAGGATCTTTCCAAAGACAACAGTCCAAGCAAAAAAAACCACTTTCAAGGGGGCCTTCGATTTTCATATTGCCTTCCAAGGGAAGCTAGGGCCCGCGATCTCTAAGAGGCTTTGATAAAAGGAGTGGACCTCAAAAGTCCCTCCCGAGGAACCTATCTAGACCATCTCATCCATCCCCTGGGGGCTCCACTACCTGGCTATACAGTAGGGCTAATAACTTTGCTACCTTTACAAGCTCCTAGTTATGGAACACCTTTCGAAAACGCATGTCCCAAGTCATCCTTTCGCTATCAAGCTCGTAACAGCCGGCAACTAAGACATGTCTATTTGTGGCAATCCTGAATAGCCTAGGAAACCTATGAGCCATAGCAGCGATCCCACACCAATGATCCTCTTAAAATCTAACATGCCTCCCACTTAAAATCTGACATGCCTCCCACTCCTCATCTTGAAACGAATGCGTTTGGAAAACTCATCCCAACCTTTCCGGATACATTTCCAAACCCCCATGCCCGAAGGAGAGTTCACCTCCCTAAAGAGCCACCCTCCCACCCCCTCCCCACTTTGGCAAGCAATAACCCTCCTCCACAATCTAGATCTCTCGCCTCCAAATCTCCAAAGTCATTTGTCCAACAGAGTCTTGTTGAACAAATCCAACATTCTAATTCCCAAGCTCCCTTTCTGAATGGGGGTATGCACCTTCTCCCAGTTCACCAAGTGGTATTTGAACTCATCCCCCATACCCCCCACAAAACTTTCTCTGGATCTTCTCTCGTCTTTATACTGCTGACATAGGCTTCAGAAAGAGAGACAAGAAGTATGTTGGGAGATTCGAAAGACTGCTCTTCATGAGAGTAAGATGCCCCCCCTTTCGAGAAACATTGCTTCTTCCAATAGGCAAGCCTTTGCTTAAACAACTCTACCACTGGGTCCCAAATGAAAGCCCTCCTCGACGAAGCTCCCAACAGCAAACCCAAATAAGTAGTTGGGAAAGAGCCAACCCTGCACCAAAGAATATCAGCAAAATCGTGAATCTCCTCCACCACCCCAATTGGCATCGCTTAATGTTGATTTTCAGGCCCAACATTGCTTGGAAGCAGATCAATACATATCTCAAATGCATCAACTGATCCTCTCTCGCATCACAAAAGACGATGGTATCATTTGCAAAGAGCAAATGAGAGACCACTAATTGATTGGGCTCTTTGCCCTATTGAGAAACCTCTAATAAGGCCCAACTCTTCCGCCCTCCTCATCAATTTGCTGAAAGCCTCCATGACGTTGATAAATAGGAAAGGAGAGAAAGGATCTCCCTGCCGCAAACCTCGGGAGCTAGAGAAGAAACCAGCAGGGGATCCATTCACCAGAATTAAGAAATGAATTGTCTAGATGCAATGGTGAATCTATCTCCTCCAACTGTGCCTAAACCCCATCCTCTCCAACATATACAAGAAGAAGTCCAAGCTCGCATGATCATAAGCCTTCTCAATGTCCAACTTGCAAGTGATCCTCGACGCTCCGCTTATGATCCTGCCTCCACACACTCACTAGCAACCAGCAATCCAGAATTTGCCTGCCTCCCACAAAAGCATTGAGAGTGTTCGAAATCACCTCCTCTATGACTTTCCTCAATCAATTAGCTAGGATTTTAGCGAAAATCTTATAGACGACACCCACCAAGTTAATCAGTCTAAAATCCTTAGCATTAATAGCTCCACCTTTTTCGGAATAAAGGCAATGAAAGATGCATTAAGACTTCTCTAAAAATGTCCGTTTGAATGAAACACGTTGAGAGCCTCCATCACCTCTGCCTTGACCACATCCTAATTCTGTTGCAAAAAATCCATTGTGCATCCATCCGACCCATGAGCTTTATCCCCGTTATAGATTCTCAGAGCCTCAACCACCTCCTCTTCCTTGAAAGGCCTTTCAAACCATGACCTCTCCTCCTCTAAAATGCCTACAAACTCAAGACCACCAAGCAAAGGTCTGCATCTAGTCATCTACGTATACAACTGCAGATAGTAAGACACAATATCCCTCTAAATATGCTCCTCTCTGTTCAAAGGCTCCCATCAATGCGGATCCTATCAATATGGTTGCCTTGTCTGTGTGTGTTCGCAAGCCGATGGAAGAATTTCGTGTTCCGATCCCCTTCTTTCAACCACAATGCTCTAGACTTTTGTCTCCAAGAGATCTCCTCCAATACTGCAATCTCCCCAAACTCACCCTTGCATTCCGCTTCCCCTCCATGTCATTGAGGCCCCCTTCGCCCTTCTTATGGTCAAGCTCTGCATAAGCTTAAGGAGATGAGAGAGAGAGATGCAAACACTATTGACACAAGCATTTTTTTCGTGGTTCGGTCCCACGCCTATGCCCATCCCTCAAGATCCCCTCTTGAGGGTTTCCAAATCCAATAGAAGCTTTTATGGGTGGAAAACAAACCCTTTACAAACTCTCACTCCAGGTAGAGAGTACACCAAAAGCTCTCACTTGTAGGTGGAGAACAAAACCGAACTCTCTCTAATCAAGGTCGAGAGAAAACCTTTACATTGCTTTACTTTGCTAAGAGCACATCTTGGGCTTCTCACTCACAAAAGATATGAATTGAATGTTGGAGTGTGATTGGTATAATACCAATGATATCTGTCAAAAGATAGATATTACAATTGATAGCTCATAATCTAGAGTTATAAATGTAGTTTCATGTATAAAGCTTGACTGTAGAATTACACCGTGAGTGTTATACTCAAGTTGTGTTTCAATGGTGTGTAATGTAAGAACAAAGATAGATGTTTCAACAATGGATTGATCAAGATTAAGCTTGGTGAATCTCTCTCTCTCTCTCTCTCACACACACCTAAGATGTTCAAGAGAACATGTGTTTATAGTTCACTTTGAGATATAGCCGTTTCTGACCATTGGAGCTTTTTGAATACAGAGATATGGTCATTGGATCAGACTGCTATTTTGAATTAAAGGCACTACTAGACAACTAGACTGTAAGGCTAGGCGAATACAGTTCAGATCCACAATCTCCGCAAGGTAGCACTAGGCGTACAATGTAAGGATTAGACGTTCAAACCTTAGATCCACATTTTCAGGAAGCCTTACTAGGCATTTAGGATAAATGAACTAGCCATCTAGAGGCAGTTCTATGGATTAATGCACAGTCACTGGCATGGATCAGTAAATGTCTGTTGTCACTTATACTAGCCGTCTAGAGTCACTTTTCTAAGATGAGTAATTTCACAGGAATCAACCACTAGGCATTCAGAAGTTTCCAAAAATGATTTTCGTGGAAAACAGGTGGAACTTCTAATGACAGATTGACTCTAATACCCTTGTGGATTTAATTCAATTATATCAGAGGGTAAGTCAATGAATCTAGGAACCTCTAAAAGATATGATTCGACTCGTTCAATAGTTCTAGAGTCTTGTTGAAATAAGGAGTTTAGTTCTATGAATTTGAACTCAAGGTCAATTTAGATTTTAAAGAAAACATCAAATAGGTTTGTGGCCTATTTGTTAAGTGTTCAAAGATGTATTCAAATGTTATGCATTAGATGCGTTGGGTCTTGGAGTCATTCTAAGTTATAGAGTTGAGCTTTACATACAAGTTACTTCAAAAATAACTTTACAACTTTATCTAACACTCACCCACGACTATCTGCCCAATTCTTTGATCTTCAATGATGTCCTTTTGGGTTGATGTCTTCAACTTGAATTCAACTTGATTTTGTTACCTCTTTGTCAAGTAGAAGTCTTCATTTGTGGCTTCCTTTTAATTTAGCTTTTGAGGTCTTTATCTTTGTTATTAATATCCTTTGAGCTTCTTTGCATTTGATCTTTAGGTACATGGATCTTTCTTGGTGTTGCCATTGATCCCTTAGCTTACTTGAGTCTTTATAGACAAAACCGGTTTTAGCATAAACTCAAGTAGATAATAAATTCAACACCTTCAAGGTTTGTAATCATCAAAATAACGTTTATACCCTTGGTTAGAAACCTTAGGGCTAACAGTGTTTAAAATTTATGTTCTTGTTTCTGCATCATATGCTTCCTGCTTAACTCAAATGCATTTTACTGGTTTAACTTGAGCTTTTGTATCTCTTTTACGAATGACGCGGCACCATTGTAAAAGAGACCACCTCTATAATTTATATTATCAACCTTAAGAAATCATTGGGCAACATCTTTATATTACCTGGTTGTAACCTGTCAAATGTTGATCGTCATAGTCAAATGCATTCCTGGCATATTCTAAGATGGAGAGACAAACTGGATATCTTTGGGTCAACTGGGTGTCTTTTATCATAGTAGAACCGGAAAGACTACACAAAGCAAAGACTATACAGTTATTGGCAAAATATCTTTTACCAAACAACTAATTGTAAAATTTTTCCCAAGCAAAGACCATGTTATTATGATTGAGAATAAGGTGCGTTAGTTTCCTGTTCAGTCTAGATATTTGCTTCCAATCAACTTATATTGGTTATAAATTTGTTTATTCATCGTAATTAGATGATGAAGGCTCACAAATACAATTCTAAATATATACTTTATCACACTAAAACTGGTAAGACTCCCCCATGCAACGACTACAGTTATTGGTCAAATTTCTCTTTTCAAACAAGTGGTCAAATTTCCCCTGGCAAATACCATATAATTTTGTGAGGCAAGGGTGCATTATTTTCTTAATGGATTTCAATATTTAACTTCCAATCTATCTTGCTTCCAGTCAACTTATATTGGTTTTTAATTTGATTTATTCATAGTAATTAGAGGATGCTCAAACCACATGTTTAAATTATTGATGGATAAATGGGCTTGCCTACTTACTACTTATTGACGTTGCAGAAAATTTGATTTGTTTACCATTTTTGTTTTTAGCTCCTTTGCTACCAAAAGCTGCGCATTTATTGAACTTTTTTATTGTTCTTCTATTCCACGACTTATTATTTGGGAAGTACATTGAAGAAGTTGCATGGCTTTGTGGAGTTATAACTGTCATGTTTATTTGTATCTTATGTATACTATGGTTTGCTTTTTGACACTTATTGTGCAGGAAACTGTGAGCTCATCTGAAGATATCTCTGCAAAAACCAAAAGTGTCATTGAATTGAAAAAGCTTCAGTTGTTGGAGCTTCAACGCCGTCTCCGGAGGTTATTGATGTTCTTAGTTTTGCTCTAAGTTAATACATTTCCAGTTAATCTATTCAGTTAAGGAATAATAACATTTCAATATAACTCAATTCAGCACGTAAAAAGTGATTTTCTAATTAAGTGCTTTTGATAACACAATTGGAATATCACTTAAAAAATTAGGTATCA
The DNA here is from genome assembly GCA_026545225.1 of Cornus controversa. Classification (NCBI taxonomy): domain Eukaryota; kingdom Viridiplantae; phylum Streptophyta; class Magnoliopsida; order Cornales; family Cornaceae; genus Cornus; species Cornus controversa. The sequence goes on from CM048852.1 coordinate 26,189,675, forward strand.
CTTAGAAGGGGTCAAATTTTTAAGTGACGAGTACTTCAATTATCACTGAAGACAGAATACGCTCAGTGGTAGGGGTTTTAAAATAATATTCATAGTGGACAAATATACCCTGAAATACAATCTCTCCCTCCCTCTCCATTGTACCCTCTGTGTGTCGTGCTCCCAAATTTTCAGCGAGAAGGTTGCCTTACGTCACCTTCCTTGGAAATCTTCTGCACAAGGCTGGAACCACATTCATCAATTACCATTGCCAATACCATTACCCACCAATTTTATTGGAGATAAAAAGGGAAGACAAACAGATGAACAATCAAAGATCCTGTAAGTTCTAGTAAAGCCAATCTCTCAATTCCAATTTATTCTCCCTCTCTCTAATACGTATGTAAGTATTTATGCAACTTCTTGTCGATTATTATTGCAGGTGTAGCAGAATAAAGAGCCATTCTATTTGTTTCTGAGTGTGTGGAGATAAAATGATTCTGTTTGTAATTTAACTCGGCCGAATCAATGTGCAAATTTTAGGGATTCTTTCCTTTCAGTAATTTTTTGTTAAGTGAGGCTTTTATTTCAGGAAGTGTGAGACGTGAGAGTTCTTTATTTAGGGTTTGCAAAGTCCTCACCTTTTGGCCTTTAAATGTATTGTTTCTATTGCGTGGGTGAATAAAAATTTGGTATTGTTTGTGTTATGCCCATTGGTGAGTGATGTAAGGATGAATCTTGAAGATAGAGAGAGTGCTCTTGGTGGGGGTGCTGGAAGTGGTTTCGAGGTTCCCTGTGCTTTGATTGTTCGCCCCTGGTAATGGTTAGAGAATAAATGGAATTGGAACAAATGTTGTCAATTCAACAAGCTTGAGAACCTATTAATTTTTTATGGGGTCCATTATTTGGTGCAAATATAAAAAAACTTGGAAATATAACTTGATAATTGGACTTTGGTTTAAGAGACTTTACTTTGTATAAAGATAATATGAAACAGTACTAAACATGATCTTAAATTGTAATGTGAGTTTTAGGCTTCGAGTGACACATTATGAATTTTCAAAAAGGCAAATAATGTTATCACATGATTTTGAGATTGAAATTGTAAATTACATAGTTTTCAGATATCAGCTATTTGTATTTATCAAAAACTCAAAATTCAAATATTAGCAAACAAATTTCAGATTTGTAGATTACACACTTAAAATTCAGCTCTTTAAATTTTTAGATTAAGTTTCAGTTTTATTAAACAACAGCATATCTTCTGTGGTTATTTTAATTATCTATTCTGTATTCTGACACTATAATCGTTTTGGCAGTGATATTCTGAATGATTTTTTCAAACCAATAACAGCTGATATGGATCGCTTGAAATCAACCAAGAAACATAGAATAGGTAGGAGATCAAAACAACTTGAAAGGTTTGAGCTGAAAATGAAGGAAGAGCGACAAAAGAGGATTCGTGAAAGGCAGAAGGAGTTCTTCAGTGAGATAGAAATTCACAAGTATGTACTCTCTTCAATTTTAAGACTCTCTCTCTCTTTCTTTCTCATTCAATTCGTAGATATTTACTTAAGTTTCTTGAAAAGTGCTTTTGTTTTGTGAACAATCTACTAGTGACTTTACTTGATGACCTAAACTTCAGGGAAAGGCTGGAAGATGTATTTAAGATGAAGAGAGAACGCTGGAAAGGAATTAATAAATATGTAAGGGAGTTCCATAAAAGGAAGGAACGGATACATCGTGAGAAGATTGACAGAATCCAGCGAGAGAAGATTAATCTATTAAAAATCAATGATGTAGAGGGGTATCTTCGAATGGTTCAGGTCCTGTCTGGCTTATTAAATTTTACTGAATTAATGGACCATTCTAATTATATTATCTTTCATTAACGTTGTTGATAATATTATAGGATGCAAAATCAGATCGTGTTAAACAACTTCTGAAAGAGACTGAGAAGTATCTTCAAAAGCTAAGTTCCAAACTACAGGAAGCAAAGTCCATGACAAAACACTTTGAGACTGATGTGGATGAGATTCGAACTGCAAGTGTGGTTGAGAAGAGTGAAATTTCCATCGAGAATGAGGATGAAACTGACCAGGCAAAGGCAAGTTTTCTTTCTGCCCTTTCTGGATTTCATTGTAATTTCTTGCTCAACATGTTATTTTCAATCTGTTTTGCAGCATTATATGGAAAGCAATGAAAAGTACTATCTGATGGCTCATAGGTATTAACAACACTTCTTTTTCTTCTCCTGATAATTAGTTCTCATATTCCTTGCTGCTCAACATTTGAGAGTTTACCGGTCTACCTTTGTCCTGGTAGTATTGGTTCTGAACTCCCAAGCCCCAGGTCAAGGTTTCAAGATTGGTAAAGAGAAGAAAGAAAAGAAAAAAAAAACATTTGAGAGTTTTACATTGTGATATTTGGCGTGTTGGCTTAATCAAGCCTTCACTTATCTCTATTCTTAATATCCTTTCAAGAGTTTGCTGTCTACAGCAGTTAATAAAACCATACAGTATTTTGCGAATTAAATTTGGATGCCATGAGGTTTTTCATAACATCATTGAATTTATGCTATTGCTGAATATTTGATTGTTGGTGTTGTTTTCTGCAGTATAAAAGAGAGCATTGCGGAACAGCCAACTTGTCTTGTGGGTGGAAAATTAAGAGAGTGAGTGAAATATGCATTTTTTCTGGCCCTTAATATAAACTCTCTTTCTCTCTCTCTCTCTCTCTCTCTCTCTCTCTCCTCCCGTTGAAAGAATCAGACTTATTTTTTTCTTATTGAAATTTTCTTTTTTCATTTTTGTAATTAATGTAAATTTTGGGAGAAAGCCTTTGTTTTATTTGTCATGCTCTGTTTTGAGCTTCAATATAACCATAGTTTGTCATTCAGGTATCAAATGAATGGACTGCGGTGGTTGGTTTCTCTGTACAATAACCATTTAAATGGAATTCTGGCTGATGAAATGGGCCTTGGTAAAACTGTTCAGGTATGATTTTTAACCTGACCATAGGTCTCTTTATAATTCTCTTGTGCAAAATTTCTGATAACATGGGCTTTTTGTAGGTTATTGCTCTAATTTGTTACCTAATGGAAACAAAAAATGACAGAGGACCTTTTCTAGTTGTTGTACCATCCTCTGTTTTACCTGGGTGGGAAACAGAAATTAACTTCTGGGCCCCTAGTATTGCCAGAATTGTCTACTCAGGGTCTCCAGAGGAGCGACGAAGGCTATTCAAGTAATGACATATTACTCTTAATCAGCTTCTCTTATCTAGATTTTTTAACCTCTCTCAGATCATCTGAATGCCCTATTTCATGTTTTGTTAATGAAGGGAAAGAATTGTTCATCGGAAATTCAATGTCCTGCTGACGACATACGAGTATTTAATGAACAAACATGATAGACCAAAACTGAGCAAAATACATTGGCGTTATATTATTATTGATGAAGGCCATCGCATAAAGAATGCTTCTTGCAAGTTGAATGCTGACTTAAGGCACTATCAAAGCTCTCACAGATTGCTGTTGACTGGAACGCCCCTGCAGGTCTCAAAATTTCTTTTCTTATTTGCCTGGTTGGTTCATTGTTTGCTTTTTCTTGTATTAGGTTTAAGAAATGTGATTTTGTTTTCTGTGTGTGGTCTTGCTGTCATTTCCATCTCATTGCCTTCCGCTCTTTACTTCTTTGTGTTGATGTGGTCCACTGATACAAATTCTCTTCTTTTTTACATAGAACAATCTTGAGGAATTGTGGGCACTGCTCAACTTTTTGTTGCCCAATATTTTTAACTCATCAGAGGATTTTTCTCAATGGTTCAACAAACCGTTTGAGAGCAATGGTGATAATTCACCCGATGAAGTAAGTTTTGTACCTATCCCGTTCATTTTTCTATTTTAATCATATCAGTTTCGAGAACTCTAATATTTAATGCTTACCATGACTAGGCCTTACTATCTGAGGAGGAGAATCTTCTGATTATAAACCGTCTGCACCAAGTCCTGCGACCATTTGTACTTCGGAGACTGAAGCACAAGGTCCTTAATATTATAATTATGTTTAACAGTGAAATTTTCTTCTGTGGCTTACTAGCATATTGGACTTTTCATATTAATTATGTCTTTTATCTATATATATGTACTAACTTTACCTTAGTGAGGTAATGCGTTTTTAATATTAGAAGTAGGGGAATCAGAAAGTTAATAACTCCAGTTTAGAAAGAGGAGAAACTGAAAATTAAGAAATCTAGAGAGGAAGTTCAGTGCCTCAGCAATATGATTGTGCTCTTTGAAGGCAAAGAAATTTAACTCTCTCAGATATGCTCCACGCCCCCTCTTCATTATTATTCCTGCTGCTACTGGCCTAATAGTTGGGGTTTTAATTTTATGATTTGAAATTATGTGATTTGTGTTGAAACCTAATCTTAGGAGGTGTGTCAAGTAATTCCAGCTGAGGTTTTCTAAATTCTTTTCGTTCTCCTGTTATTCTTATATTTAACTATTGTTCATGGATAGATGTTCACTGTCCCAGAATAATCCTTGTTTTCCTTCCCCAAACCCTGCTTTATCAAGTCTAATCAATTTAACTTCCGGAAAAAAAGAAAGGAGTCTAATCAATTTTTCCTGTTCTTTGAATACTTTGTGAAAGGAAAATTTTCAATTCGTGCCTCATGTTCATAGAATTTTGAGCTTGGAAGCTATTCTAAATTATTGTTATTCTTGCATTGAGTTTGGAAGCTATTCTAAGTTATTATTGTTCTTGCATTCTCAAATGCTTTTGGTAGGTTGAAAATCAATTGCCTGAAAAAATTGAAAGACTTGTAAGATGTGAGGCTTCTGCGTATCAGAAGCTTTTGATGAAAAGGGTTGAAGACAATCTTGGTGCTTTTGGAGCTTCAAAGGTTTATTTCATTGTACAATTTATTCTAAGTTTACCTTTTTATTTTAGTTAGGAGTCTGGTATCAATATTACATTCTCATATAGTTATTCTGGCACACTCACAAGTACATGGACACAACATTATGTAGATACCAACATACATGCATATATTGTTGATTATATGTACACTGACTTTAAACTCACTATTTTATTAGGCTCGGTCGGTTCACAACTCTGTTATGGAGCTACGTAATATATGCAATCATCCTTATCTCAGCCAGCTTCATGTGGACGAGGCATGCTTTTTCTCTGTTCATTTATGCTTCTGTTTGCTTCTTGGAAATGTTGAGGGTTGTGAAGGATAGTATATGCTAAGAAATTTTTTCCTTCGTCATGCATGTTGAACATTTCCCTTTCCTATCCTTGGCTCTTTTGGAAATCGAACATAGATTTCAGAACTTCTGTTTCGTTGTGTAGAAGTTGTTGAATTGATATTCTCTTTAATTGTTAACTCAATATTGATCTCATTTTGTAGGTTCATAATTTAATCCCGAAGCATTATCTGCCAAATATTCTGAGACTTTGTGGGAAGCTGGAGATGCTAGATCGTTTACTGCCCAAGCTAAAAGCGACGGGTCATCGGGTATGAAACTACTTATATATGTTTCTGGGTGTACCAAAACTTTCTGGACATAAGAATTTAATGTCCCGTGCATTCATGGTGATGATACGATATATGCATTATAGTAATGCTGAAGGCATCTGGCAGTTAATTGGTGATGGATCGAATTTCATAAATGAGTGGTTTGTGACTGAAGTTTTTTGTCCATGCACTTGTTGCTCTCCTCCTATTTTCTTCCCTTTTGAAAAGTTTCATTTGTTATTATCTTTTTATGATTCTTAATTTTGTACAAAGATTTGTGATTTGTTTATGGTCTGATTAGTTTCCAACAGAATGACAATTTTCAAAAGACAAATATATAAAAGAGAGAATGGCTCCCCTGGCCCTCTTTTTGGGTCTTTGCATTATTAGATTCCAATTTGTGAGGCTGTGGAAAATGTACTTCATTTTAATCTTTTACCCATTCCTTAGCCAGTTGTTTTGCATGCAAAGCATTTCTAAACATTCATGTGCATAGCTTTGCCTTTGTTTTAACTATTCAAGGACTCTCATTAAAATTCATTATGATATTTTTTTGAGAAAGTTCCCATTATGGATCTTTAGAGATTGATGGTTCAGTATGGAACTTGTTATTTTACAGGTTCTTTTTTTTTCTACGATGACTAGGCTGCTTGATGTTATGGAGGACTATCTGTACTGGAAACAGTACCGATACCTTCGCTTAGATGGACATACATCTGGTGGTGAACGTGGAGCCCTAATTGATCAATTCAACCAACAGGGTTCTCCTTTTTTTATATTTCTGCTCAGGTAATAAAGTATTCTAGGTTTAATTGATAATTAAATTATTATATGTTGAATTGCTTATTTTTGGGGTTTTTCACTTTCAAGAGGTAGTAAAGTTGGCAATAACCGATATCTTTGGGGGCACAATATCCATTTGCTACATCACTTATGAGGGCCTTCGTAGACATATGAGGAACTTGCAGGTTCTGCATTAGCTAGTTCACGCACTCTTAGCCTTGGGGCTTTGCGCTTTCTTAGACAATCCTATCCTGGGGATTGGAGAGAATTTGACTTCGTAGCAGCCTCACAGAGAGGTTGCTGCTCTCAATGGGTTTGGGTATGCAACTGCTGCTGTGAGTCTGTAGTTTAGCCACATATAATTACCCTCTTTTAAATCCCTTGCGCTGGTAATGACCCTCCGGGTTATTCCTATTCTATTGAGAACCAAACTCGTATGGAGCTCAGTGGCCCTCTATGTAACACCTGGCCATCGGGTGTTATGTCAGGATGTGCAAATCATCTCATTTCTGTGTTTTACGTTAGGTCTGGAGTGGTTTGTTTCTCCTCAGGAGTGATAATGATGCACTAAATTTGGCACTGTGGTGAATAATAGAGATGGCACATGAGTTAAGTTATGACCCTGTTCAGTCTTATTTTTATCCCATGCTGGAGTGGGGTGCATACGAGTTTATATATGTTAACATGTGGACGTTTGTCTGTTGAATTTTTTTCTGGAGGTCTGACCTTTTATATGTGGTGTTAGTATTCGGGCTGGAGGTGTTGGAGTGAATCTTCAAGCTGCTGATACTGTAATCATTTTCGACACAGATTGGAATCCACAGGTGAATATGAAATACAGTGCCACAAATGATTATCAAGTCAAAATGTTAACTTGCTAATTCTATTTTTCTTCTTCGCATGTGTTTGTACCTTGTCAGGTTGATCTGCAAGCACAGGCAAGAGCTCACAGGATTGGCCAAAAAAAGGATGTGCTTGTTCTTCGTTTAGAAACGGTGAGTACCTTGGAGTTAGATTTCTTAGATTTATTGGTAAGATATTGGTTTTAAACCCAAAACACCTGGCGGATAGCCAGTCATCCAACAAAAATATTGGCTAAAGAGAGTTCTTTGTTGTATCACTTTGATTTTCTTTTTCTATGCTTTTTCTCTCATTTTTTCTCCTTTTTTAATTAATTGAAATGATATGCTATTTTTTCCAAAGTCGGTAGTATTATGCATGATTTTATCATTTTAGTATTACTCTGAACGTGTTTTGACTCTTCTTGATTGTTTGAACTGTTTTTATAGTCGGAGAGGCTAAATACCTTTTTAGATGTGTAGTAGTATTGGATGAGTTGAGGATACAAGCTTCTAAAGGCCTAGTTGGAAAGCTCATCAAGCTTCTTAAGGCCCAGTTGGAAAGCTTTGTTTGTCGAATCTCTTTTTTTTTTTTTTTTTTGAGATAAGTAATGTATTATAAACAAGCGCTCAAGAGGGGAGTGCAACCCAAGGAACTACACAAGGGCCAAATAGGGCCCCTAAACCCTCAAAACCTCCAAGAAAATCCACTCTCACCAAAAGATTTGCAATCTCTACCATAAGCCTAGCAAAATAATAGAAAACTTGATTGCCCCAATAGGAGACTCCTTCCTAAGGGTTCACACGGTTCGGTTCTTTACGGTTCTTGGTGGAACCGGAATCGGAACCGTTCTCAACAGTTCCTTAATTTTGGAACCAGAATCATTGAGTTCGGTTCGGTTCCGGTTCTTTACGGTTCCAGTACCAGTCCAATGGTTCTGACAATTTTTTGTTTTTGTTTTTGTTTTTTTATCATTGACAAGAAACACACTCATACTTGTGCACCCCTAGTTATAACAATTGAATTGAAAATTTGGCTTGCAATTTTTCCATATATCTCAAGGGTATTTATACACAATCCTATTTTAGGATAGTTAATCATACAATCAAACAGAATCAATTAGACAACTAATTCCTAGCTAAATAAGGAAACACTAATATACAGAAAATTACTTAATATATGCTAACTCTCCCCCTCAAGTTGGTGCATAGATATAGCACATGTCCAACTTGGATAGTGATGTATAGAATGGACCACTAGTAACAACATGGGTCATCATATCAGCCAGTTGATTTGCACTCTTAATGCAGGGAACCCATATCATACCAGAATCTAGGTTATATTTGATGTAGGTCTTGTCAAGTTCAACATGCTTCGTTCAGTCGTGCTGTACCGGGTTATTTGCAATCTCAATAGTTGTTGTGTTATCACAAAAGAGCACCATAGGTTTATTTGAACCAAACCCGAGCTTGTTTAAGGGAATTCTTAGCCAAGTAAGTTTTGTAGTTACATGATGGAGCGCATGGTATTCAACTTCTGCACTAGACAATGATACCACATTCTGTTTCTTACTCCTCCAGGTCACCAAGTTACCTCCTACAAATGACACATACCCTGAAGTAGACTCCCTTTCCAATCTGGATCTAGCAAAGTCAGAGTCCGTGTAACCCACAATATCAAGATGTCCATGTTTGGAGAACATAATACCTTTGCCTGGAGAGGACTTCAGATAAGCCAGGATACGATTCACTTCATTCATGTGTCGGTCACTCGGATTATGCATGAATTGACTTATAACACTAACTGCATATGATAAGTTAGGTCTAGTGTGAGTCAAGTAGATCAATTTTCCCACTAGTCTCTGATATCTCTCTTTGTTCGTTAGAATCTGATCAGGATAGATAGACAGGCCGTGATTCACCTCAATGGGAGTATCTACAGGTTCACAGGCAGAGTTATCAGTTTCAGCGAAGAGATCTAACATATACTTCCGTTGTGAGAGGTAGAGTCCTTGCTTGGACCGAGACACTTCAATGCCCAACAAGTATTTTAGAGCTCCCAAGTCCTTCATTTCAAATTCCTTGGCCAGATATCTCCAAAGCTTCTCTATTTCACCAGAGTTACTACCTGTAACAATCATGTCATCAACATAAACAATAAGCAAAGTAATGTCATCACCATCTCTCTTATAGAATAGAATGTGGTATGCCAACGCTTGCTTAAAACCATACTTCTTCATTGAGTAGCTTAACCTCCCAAACCATGCCCTTGACAATTGCTTCAATCCATACAGAGCCTTCTTCAGTTTGCATACCTTACCTTCTTTTGGTGTAAACCTCGGAGGGGGATCCATGTACACCTCCTCTATCAGATCACCGTGGAGGAAGGCATTCTTGACATCAAACTGTCTTAATGGCTAGTCCAGATTGACTGCAAAAGAGAATATGACTCTAATAGTGATCATCTTAGCCACAGGAGCAAAGGTCTCTTGATAGTCGATCCCATAAGTTTGGGTGTATCCCTTGGCAACCAATCTAGCCTTGTACCTATCAATTGTCCCATCGGACTCGTATTTTACTAAAAACACCCACTTACATCCCACTGTCTTCTTTTCCTGAGGTAGATCGACTATCTCCTAAGTAAAGTTCTTTTGAAGAGCCTTCATTTCTTCTACAATAGCAGACTTCCACTTAGGATCTTCAAGTGCTTCCTGAAAATGACTAGGAAAAGACACAAAAGACAACTGAAGGGCAAAAGTAGGTGAGTCTTAGATAGATGATGATAAGAGATAAAATCAGAAATGGGATAGACAACATTAGAAGATACATAATTGAAACCCAACCTATCAGGTTCTTTACGATCACGAAGAGGATATCTCCTACTTTGATCACCACCTTGTGGATCTAAGGTAGCAATTTTGGAAGTTAAAGGAGAAGGAACATGTACCTCAGGAGTAGTCTTGGAAGAGTCATCCGATGGCATGGTAGTATCATCAAGAGGAGTATTGGAGCTTGGAGGGGGTATGACAGTAGCATTCTTCCTTACTACTAATCTCCCCCTGAAGAGGAACCAGAGACACATCCCCAGAAAAATAAGACTCCAGTTCACAGAACTGAACATCCATGGACAAATAGTATTTTCTTTTAGGAGCATGAAAGCATTTATAACCTTGTTGGGAATTAGAGTATCCAAGAAAGACACACTTAAGAGCACGAGGATCAAGCTTATCCCTTTAATGAGTGTGCACATGAACATAACACACACAATCAAAAGCCTTAGGACAAAAATTTAAAACAGAAGGAATAGGGTGAAATCGTGATAACATTCTCAAAGGAGTTCGATTGTCAATGATACGCACAGGCATTCAGTTGATGAGAAAGACAACGGTCATAATAGCCTCAGCCTAGAAATGTTTGGGAACACGCATAGTAAAGCATAAATGTATTGTTCACACCTTAAACTAGAAACAAAAACATTCCGAAACAATTGAGGAAATAAACGTTCTAAATAAGAAAAAGATTGATGACCCAAATGACAATGCCATAAAAGAATCTTCTCTCTATCAAAGGTCTCTCTTGCTACTTGAAAACCACTGCCAAATTCAGATTACAACTCCCCTTCCCTTTCCTTACCAATGCCAATCGTCATCTTCGTAAGATTGTCCTGAAACATACAATGAGTAGAGCGAAAGGTTACAGAACAATTAAGATGTTTGGTAATCTTGCTAATGGAAAGAACACTATTAGAGAGATTAGGCCCAAGTAAGACAGAAGACACGGAGAGAGTGAGAGAAAGTGTTCCCTGCCCCTGAAATCAGCATAGGAGTCCCATTAGCAACCTGAACAGACTTAACAAGTAAGGGCATTAGAGAGTCAAGCAAGGAAGATTTACTAGTCATATGATCAGTGGCCCCTGAATCAATAACCCAAGTGTTAGAGGCAGCAGAAATAAAAATCGAACTAGGATTACTTTCTTGAGAAGGCAATCGAGAAACATGAGAAGTAGAAGCAGGTGTAGTGTAGGAGAGGGCAACCTGAGCAGATTTCTTATTTTTTCTCTCGGCTTGCTTAAGCTTATACCACTCTGGATAACCATGCTTCTTCCAACAAACATCGACTGTATGTTTGGTGCTGTTGCAGTGAGTGCAGAAGCGAGAAGATGAGTCGGTAAAAGGAGCAAAAAATGTTGGCCGAGTATTATTCCTTTGGATAGCCAATGCGGAGGCCTCAGAGTGATCTTCCATTCCCATGGTGACTTTTCTCTACGCTTCGCGACGGACAAGAGAATAGGCTTCATCCAGGCTTGGTAAAGGAGAGGTGGCCAAGACACAAATGCTAACTTGATCCAAACTGTGATCAAGTTCTGCAAGAAACATATAGACCCGATCCTCAACAGTACGCTTCCTTTGTTTCTCAATATCAGTTGGACACGTCATATCATTTGGCATACGATAATCAAGGTCCATGAATATTGAGTTTAACTCATTGTAATATTCTGCAAGAGGGCGACCACCCTGACGTGATTGAAAGGATTTCTTCATCAATTCATAGACTTGAGAAGAATCAGAAACATTAAGATAGCTCCTCTTGACCGCATCCCAAACCTCCTTAGCCGTTCCACACTGCACAAAGTGTGACATCAGCTTGTTAGTCAGGGAATTGATGAGCCAAGACTTGACTAGAGCGTCTTCAGCCTCCCATTCGTCATAGCTTGGATCACTCTTTGCGGGTGCAGCCTTTCTCCCTGTAATATAACCCTTCTTCTTTTTGCCAGCAACATGCATCTCCAAAATTTGAGACCAAATGCGATAATTAGCACCATCCAATTTAATAGAAGGAATTGGAGAGGAAGTCTCATGAATGGTCACCGTGGAAGGCTTTTTGCTGTCAGAATTACTTGTATCTGTTTTTGCAGACATGACCGTGTAACGAAGTGGTGTCAAGGGTTGGAAAGATTGATAAGGTGGCGGCTAGGGTTTAAAGTAGGGCGGTGATGGAAGATATGTAGGCAGCACGAGATGAAAAACGGCGGCAACTGCAGTTCTTTGGGATTAGGGTTTCAGCCAGGAAAAGAAAAAAAAGGTAGCAGCGGAATTTCTCTGCCTTAGCTCTGATACCAAATTGAATTGAAAAATTGGCTTGTAATTTTTCCATATATCTCAAGGGTATTTATACATGATACACAATCCTATTTTAGGATAGTCAATCATACAATCAATCAGAATCAATTAGACAACTAATTCCTAGCTAAATAAGGAAACGCCAATATACAAAATAATTACTTAATAGACGCTAACTACAACATTAGATTATAAGTTATTAGTATTTATTTATATATATTATATTATATATATATAGAACATTAAACTTAGAAGCTATTAGTATTTATCTATACATTATATATTTTATACTTTATATATAAATAGAACACTAGAATTTAGAAGCTATTAGTATTTATTTATATAGAACACTAGAACTTAGAAGCTATTATTATTCATTTCTATATTATATATTCTAAAGGTTCCGGTTCCTTCACTTGGAACCAGAACCGTAACCGTAATGAACGGTTCCTAAAATTTGGATCCGGAACCGTAGTGAACAAATTTGGCAGGGAGAAAGACTATGGGGTGAAGAGGAGCTTGGCATATATGATCAGTTTGATAGCAAGATTTGGCCCACCCCATCTACTGCATTGCCATCCTGGATTCTAGAGAAATTTTCTTCTTCTGATAACAGTGTCATTACATTTTGTTGATGACATCCATTTGGCTGCTAAACCAGCATGTTGTTTTACAACCCTTGTTCATCTTTGTGTTTGCATAAGACCTCTAATTTTGAGAAAAAGATATTCCAGACTTACTATACATTCATTTTTCTTTCTTTGTTTGATAGTTTTGATTTTGGGAATCGTATTGCATACGAGTTATTTTTTCCACATGTATCTCACTGTTTTGTTTTACAAGTCATATTTCAAATTAGAAATGATTGTGGGAAAAAATAGGAAGTCATTAATAGAATATCTTATGGATTGGAAATATAATTGACAGGAAGTCATATATATATTACATTGTTAACAACCATCTATTCTAAAAGTTAAGCTATTAGAGAGGGTGTAACTTTAATATTTAAATTCTTCAATACGCCCCCTCACGTGTGGCCTTCTTTTGGTCCAACACCTGATTAATTTTAATTATCAGGGTGATGGTGAGGTTTGAACAAAAGACCTTTCCTGCACTGATACCATGTTAACAACCAACTGCTATAAAAGATTTTAGCTATTAGAGAGGGTTTAACTTTAATATTAAAATCCTTCAACATACATGATAAAATAAGTATTTACATATTTGCTCCTTGAGAACTTACAATGAAAATTTTGGCAGTGATAGGTGTCTACTTTTGGAATACAACATTTAAGAATGTTGTATAAATTAATGAAAGGATGACAGATTTCTATAATAACAATATTTACTTAAAAAGGAAAGAGAATAACCAAAGTTATGCAGTATGCTTTTCTTTCAAGCTATTTAGTGTATCATGCAGCATGTGTTGTCACATCATTCAGTTTAAGGCCTTGTTTACACATTTGAGTTCTTTAATAATGCCTGCAATGTAAATTCTTTGCATGCCTTTAAAAGTTTGTGACCTGTGTGTGGCAGTGTATCTATGCGTGAAAGAATTTGCTCCGCTAATGTATAGGGGTAGAGGCATGGATAAGTGTTGTCAGATTCCAACTACACTTGGCCATGGGACACCCCCTCCTCCTCCTCCTCCTTCCCTCTCTCTTCCCCTTTCCTTTCATGCGGAAAGGTTGTATACAGTCAAAGATGTGATATATATTACTGGTAACTATTGAGTCACCTTTAAAACATATCGTATCATGTTGTGTACCATAAGATACTGTCAACTGTGGCCAATTCTGGGATCAAGTGTTTGCTCAGTGAAGGTGTAAATATGGGTTTTGATTTTATAATATTTGACCTGATCTGTTATGGTATGACCTGCACTGGCCATTGTGCAGTGATTGACTTGAAAATTTGCAGACTTTTCATACAAGTGTGCTTAATTAGCTTTGTCGATTACGTGGTTAGTTCTTTTTCTGCTCATCTTGTGGTAACGATCCATAGACTCAATTTGCTAAACATTTTACAAAGGAGCTTCTCTGACTCTTGAACTGCCAAATTTATATCCTGAAATTCTCTACTTCATACACTCCGTTTGCTTTGGGTGTTTTTCGATCTTAATGATGCAAGATTACTGCGTGGATGGGCCAGCACATTAGGCTCTTTAATATGATAGAGCACACGTGGTTCTAATTCAGACCTAGAAGCTAAGAAGCACAGACATGCCTAAAAAGGCAAAGAATCCGTGTTGGACACGCCAAAAACATGTTTGAATTTATTTTTTTTTGAATTTTTGGACACGGCGCGGACACATGTTGGACACGCCAATTTTTTTTTTTTTTTCCCTCTTGTTTTCATGAATCTTCTCTCTTCCATGGATTCTTACTTTATTTTTCACTAATCCCTGATTCTTTTTCTAACAAAACCCTAATTGTTTTTGCTTTTTTCTCCTTTTTAAGCCTCTTTTTTTCTTTTTCCGAGCAAAACACAAGTTCTAGAAAGGTGGTTTTAACAATTTAGCTATAACCCATCTCATCTCTTCATCTTTGTTCTTTTTTACTCTTTTTTCTCTTACTGTACAACTGCTATCTTTTACATGTGACTTTCTAAGGATATATTTGTATTTGGAGTAAGCTGGAATGATGTTTAAATGATAAGATTAGTTTTTATTCTAATGTCTCGTTTTGATTTGCTTTTATGATTTTGTGACATTGTTCTCTTATAATTATTGTTGTTGTGGAGTAGATTCAATTGTGTACTTGTGATTTATGATTTGTGAATTTTTTCGTTGTTAGGTTGATGAAAAATAATATTACTCTTAATTATTTAAAGTACTACATCAAATATTATATATAAATAAATATTTATCGTGTCCCTGCCATGTCCGTGTCCTAATTTTTTAGGATTTGCCGTGTCGCCGTGTCCATGTTGTGTCGTATCCGTGTCCGTGCTTCTTAGCCTAGAAGGGGGTGGGTGGGAGGTTGAAGAGGTCTAAACTAGGAAGCATGAACACGCCTAAGAAGGCAAAGAATCCGTGTCGGACATGTGTCGGACACGGATACGCGTCGGACACACCCCGACACGTGTCGGACACGCCAAAAAACGTGTCTGATTTTTTTTTATTTTTTTGAATTTTCGGACACGGCGCGGACACGCGTCCGACACGGCTTGAATTTTCAGACACGGCAAGGGCACGGCAAGGACACATGTTGGACACGCCAAATTTTTTTTTTTTTCTCTTTTTCCTCTTGTTTTCATGAATCTTCTCTCTTCCATGGATTCTTACTTTATTTTTCATTAATCCCTAATTATTTTTCTAACAAAACTCTAATTATTTTTGCTTTTTTCTCCTTTTTTAGCCTCTTTCTTTCTTTTTCTTAGCAAAACACAAGTCTAGAAATGTTCTTTTAACAATTCAACTATAGCCCATCTCATCTCTTCATCTTTGTTCTTTTTTACTTTTCTTTCTCTTACTGTACAACTGCTATCTTTTACATGTGACTTTCTCATGATGCATTTGTATTTGGAATAAGCTAGAATGATGATGTTTAAATGATAAGACTAGTTTTTATTCTAATGTCTCGTTTTGATTTGGTTTTATGACTTTGTGACATTGTTCTCTTATAATTATTGTTGTTGTGGAGTAGATTCAATTGTGTACTTGTGATTTATGGTTTGTGAATTTTTTCTTTGTTAGGTTGATGGAAAATAATATTACTCTTAATTATTTAAAGTACGACATCAAATATTATATAAAAATAAATATTTATTATTTGTCGTGTCCTCGCCGTGTCCTAATTTTTTAGGATTTGCCGTGTTGCCGTGTCTGTGTCGTGTCGTATCCGTGTCCCATATCCGTTTCCGTGCTTCTTAGGGTCTAAAGAATGCAACCATCAATAACTGATTTTTAAATTTCAATTTTATATCGATCAACAATGATTAATTTTACTTCACCAGGGAAAAAAAAAGAACTTCGATTAGTTTTTATTTTGTCCACTTGTCTCAATAGTTAAAGTCCATCACATTCACACATGAATTCAAACATATAAAGCAGTAATTAAAAGGAAAAGAAAGACCATTTTGTAAAAGGGAAAAACTATGAACCTACTGTCCAAGCAAGTATAGACAAAAGGTTTACAGTCTTAAGTATTAGATTCTACCCTCTAGAATCACCTAGTTACTTCTCATACAGATTCACGCATGGTGAACAGTATTGCTGTCAATCAATACACTTGTTCTTCAACAAGATTTGCTCTCATTTGTTGTTCAATTGCTCCTTGATCTTCAGAAAAACATCCAGTTAATTGATGGTTGATATTCTTCAATTTGTTTCTTGCTTAGATTCTCATAATCACGTGAACTATGGCAACCTTAGATTAATATCAAAGCATTCTCTCAATCTATATCTCTTGAACACATAGGCTCTCTCATGATATCCTAGACAAACTATAACCGCATTCTTTGACAATTTTTGACTTTCCCTCTATTTTGATGTCTTTAGTAGGCCTAGTATTTACGGCATTGCAATGGCTTCCTCTGTATCAGCTATTTCAGAAGGACAAGGGAGTTGTACCATCTCATGGTAGATTGGAAAATTATTGGGCCGAGTTGATTTGAATCAGTGTAGACATATTGCCAACGAATATCTATACTTCCTTGTAAAATGCGCTCAACCAAGAGGAATTGTTCATTATATTTAAAGAAGTTGCAGGTGTTTAAGGAACTTCTTTCTAATCAAAATAAATTCAATTAAGGAAATAAAAAAATAAGGGAGCTATATAGGAGTCCTAAACAAAATAAGAGAGTTATCTTCCTTAAAAATATAAAAGCCATAATTTTCTAAAACTTGCCTACTGATGATTGATCAGGTTATAGTTCCATCAATTGAGCTATGTCAGTAGCCACCAATCAAAGAGGTTAATTGATTGTTGTTTCAATTGTTTGATTCAGTTTTTTCATTTCACAATTATGGCAAATGGTTCAACTGATCCACATAACTCATAAGGGCTTGATCAATCGAAGCCTCTGTTTCAACTTTCAACAATATTTTGTTTTCTAATTTAAATCCTGTGATACTTTATCCTGGTTTATGGGAAGTCCAACTATCTAATAAATTAAACCAACCTGGAATCTGATGTCTGCTAGGTCTCATCGTACCTTAACATAAACATGTGATTGAGCTTTGATGAATGTTTAATGTCACTTCATTTTTGTCATCTTTGGTTGTAGACACTTATCACTCATAGACATTTTGTTCAACTACAACTCATTTTTTTGTAGGATCTTGCCAACCCGACTCGATGTCCTTACAATTACAAAATTAAATTATAATAACTTCAACCTCATCTGCAGACCTGTTGGGCAAATTTACAGCCCTCATTTACTATCGACCCTACCAAATTTTCATGAAGAATAAAGTATACACCCAACCAGGACAACTCTATGCCATTCTTAGCATAAATGACAATTATTCCATTTCTAGATGGAAACTCGTCACACTATACTATTTATTACTACATTGATCATTTTTGTTGCCTATTTTGTTTGTTTCTTGACAAGAGAAATTTAGACCGAGGCTATGGCCTTAAATAGAGCAGAATGGAAACATAGGATTCATGTAGTTAGGAAAAAGGCTTGGTTGTTGTTCTTGTAATCATCTCGGTTACAATGCAGAAATATATCCCATTTTCATCAGACTAGATTGATTGGTATTCACTGTACAGTCTTCCTTGAGAAATTTTAAGATGTATATTGTCTTGGGACTAATTGAATTTCATAATACAAGGAGTATGAATCTTTGAATACTGAATTGACTTAGTTGTGGTGTATGTTTTTAAACATCCCTGTTGATTTTATTGATGTATAGATCCCCGGTTCTCTTCAGTTCATCGTGAGTTTTGATATAATTTATCTAAACTTGTATTTGCTGAATCATCTTGAACTGTTGAAACAAGGTCAAAACTGTTGAGGAACAAGTTAGAGCCTCAGCTGAGCATAAACTGGGAGTCGCTAATCAGAGCATTACTGCTGGTTTCTTTGACAACAACACAAGGTAAGTTGGAATATTTGTCGAGCTAAAGTTTGGTGCTGATCCAATCAGTTTGAAGCACCCTTGGCTTCTGCTGATTGAATTTTCTGGAATTGGATTGCAGTGCAGAAGATCGCAGAGAATACTTGGAGTCCCTCCTGCGGGAGTGTAAGAAAGAGGAAGCTGCTCCTGTTTTAGATGATGATTCTCTAAATTATCTCATAGCCCGCAGGTAAATGTGTTTCTAGTTTTTATTAATTTTTTGTCTGCCTTCAATATTGATATGTCTGGTAACTCACACTCTTGGCATTGAGGATACAGAAGCCATTCTTCCTATTTTTTGTTAAATTTGTCTGATGTGGTTGATAATGACGATGCAATATTTGTGACTTGATAGCTAGTAGTCACTATAGTCTGGAATACGTGAATGTAGCTTTCTGAATATTAATTTTACGCAAGATATCCTTAACCTGATAGCCTAGGGTCATGTAGACAATGATGCTTCACTATTCTTTTTTTGTAGACAACCATGCTGTGCCTTGTCTTTATATTAAAAAAAGTAGCAGAACTGATGGCTTAGGGTTTTCTGCAAATGAAATGCATTTTCTTGAAAGTTATGCCTTTCAGATGAACTCGTTCAATTTTCTGTGTCACGTTTATGGCATAAGCTTTCACTCTTCATGTGCTGCATTGCTATCTTGTATTCTTCCCATAATTTACATTGTAATTCATTTCATTGTGGGTTATGTTTCTTTCTTTTTTTTAGTTGTCAAGTTGAATTTTCATGATACTTTCTTTGGTCGCAGTGAGTCGGAGATTGATATATTTGAATCAGTTGACAAGAAAAGACGGGAGGAAGAGATGGTATGGCATCACAATTTCTTTAGCAGATGTTTATCCATTTTTTAGGCTGCATAACTATCTTTGGCTTTATGGGTTACTGCTTCTCTGTTAGAATGACTTGCTAATTCTATTAAATTCTGCAGGCAACGTGGAAGTTGGTATCAGAACAGGGAAGAGAGGGTTCTGAGCCTGTCCATTCCATGCCTTCGAGGCTTCTAACAGATGATGACTTGAAACCATTCTATGAAGCAATGAAAATATCTGAAGTATCAAATGCTGGGATGGTATCTAACTTGGGGGTGAAGCGGAAGAGTGGATATCTTGGGGGGCTTGATACCCAACACTATGGAAGGGGCAAACGAGCAAGAGAGGTCTGTGTATAAGATTCTACAGCCTCTGCATATTTCTATTTCATCCTGCCCATTGTATATATTTATATATACCACTTTCTTGTTGCTAAATGCTGTGATAGTCATTCCAAAGTATATATTTTCTTTTCTTTTATCTTTATAATCTTTATCTTTTGTTTCCTCAGGTGCGTTCCTACGAAGAGCAATGGACAGAAGAAGAATTTGAAAAGCTGTGTCAAGCTGACTCCCCTGAATCCCCCAAACTGAAGGAAGAAGTGCTAGAAAAGCCCTTGCCAGAAGTTGCGACTGGGTCTATTGAGATTGTTGTTAAAGCTGAACCACCAGCTCCACCAGAACTGCCTTCACAACCTTCTGTAGAGTTGCCTTCACAACCTTCTGTACAGTTGCCTTCACAACCTTCTGTACAGTCTTCTGTGCAGTTGCCTTCACAACCTTCTGTACAGTTGCCTTCACAACCTTCTGTACAGTTGCCAACACAGCAAAGCCAAATGGTAACACCCCCATCTAGACGGGGCCGTGGAAGGCCAAGGAAAGCAACTGCAGAAATCCCTCAATCTCCAGTGGTTCTTCCAACACCTTCTGGAGTCAGCAAAATGGAAATGAGGTCCCAGAGTGAAACAATTTCTAGCTGTCCAACTGCACATGATCCTCATTCTTCACCTAGTTCTGCTACTGTAAAAGGTATTAGTGGGACCATCTGTCAGTTTGGTGTATGGATTGCTCCTAGCTCTCAACCAACCCAGCCTCACCCTTCTATTGGTGCTACCTCATCAATTACTGTTCCTTCCCCTTCTATACCCATACAAGTTAAAGGACAAAGTCAGAACACTCAAGGTGGAGAAAAAGCACCGAGGCGTAGGGGGAAAAAACAGGGTACTGTATCACCTGTTGTTCCAGTTCTTCCAACTCCTGGAACTGGTGAACCAGAATTGGGTTTACAGAGAGGAGCAATTTCCAGTTTGCCAATCGCTTCTGGACCAAAGTCTCAAAATGGAGAAAAAATACCCCGGCGTAGGGGGAAAAAACAGGATGCAGTATCACCTGCAATTTTAGCTGCTCCTGGAACAGGCCAGGTGGACATGGTTTTACAGAGAGGAAACATTTCCAGTTTATCAACTGCCTCTGTCCCTGGTTCTGTTTCTGGCTCTGTTACTGTATCTGGTGTTTGCAAGGAACAAGGTCCCGTTTCACCTGTTCCGCTTCTTCCAGCATCTTCTCAAACAAGCAAATTGGAGGTAAAAAGTGATCTCTCTGCTGAACCTGTTGGGAACATGGTAGAATCGAGACAGCATAAAAAAGAAAACAGAGAAATGGTTGATTTAAAGCAAGGTACAATATCAACTGGTGTTCCAGTTCTTCCTGCTTCTGGAACTGGCAAAGCAGACACTGGTATACAGAGAGAAACAATTTCCAATTCTTCAATGGCCTCTGGTCCAAAGGCTCAAAGTAAAGAGAGAGCACCCCGGCGTAGGGGGAAAAAACAGGGTATGATGTCACCTGCTGTTCCAGTTCTTCCAGCTCCTGTAACTGGCCAAGTGGACATGGGTTCACAGAAAGAAAATGTTTCCATTTTCCCAATCGTCTCTGATCCTGATTCTATTTCTGGCTCTAATACTATAAATTGTCTTAGCAAGGAACAAAATCTGGTTTCACTTGTTGCTCCAGTTCTTCCAACAGCTTCTGCTGAGAAACAAGATCTGGTTTTACCTGTTGCTCCAGTTCTTTCAGCAGCTTCTGCCAAGAAACAAGATCTGGTTTTACCTGTTGCTCCAGTTCTTCCAGCAGCTTCTGGAACAAGCCAATTGGATGTACAAAGTAGGATACCTGCTGAACCTCTCAAGAAAATGGCTGATCCAGGACAGCATGGTCAAGAAAACTTGGATATGAGAAGTAATATGGTTGTTATTTCTGAAGTTGATGAGTCTTTTGGCAGTGGACATGACGTTGTCTCTGATGTTGTACCTACGTCAAGTGACCTTCCCGCAAAGATATCTGAAAATCAATCTGGAGAAGTAGATGCAAAAGAAAATGTGAACATTGTCCCTGTTCTTGATGAGACCCTTGTTTCAAGCCCTGAGGTGGCTGAGAATCAAAATTCTGAGGAAATGTACTCTTCAACGGCCGCTTCTTTAAAAACTGCAACTCAAATTTTGGAGCCTCCAATTGAGAAGCCTGAGAATGAATTTAAGAGAGAAATTGATGCAACAGTACAAGAGACCAAATGCCATGTTCTTGACGAGGCACTTGTTTCAAAGTCTGGGCTGATTAAAAATCGAAGTTTGGAGGAAAAGGCATTTTCAAGTTTGTCGACTTCAGGAACTGCAACCCCAATAGTAGCCCTTCCGATTGAAAAGTCTGAAAGTCAACCTGAGAGAGAATATTCTGCAGAAGCACAAGAGAACACCGATCATCTTCTTGATGAGGCCCTTGTTTCAAAACCTGAGGTGACTGGGAATCAAAATTTGGAGGAAAAGGAATTTTCAGCTTCTTCACCTACTCCAGTTTTGGACCTTTCAATTGAAAAGTCTGGGAGTCAATTTGGGATAGGAACTGAAGAAAAAGAGCAAGACATTGTCTCTGATGTTTTACCTACGCCAAGTGACCTTCCAGCAAAGATGTCTGAAAATCAATCTGGCGGTGTAGATGCAAAAGAAAATGTGAACATTGTCCCTGCTCTTGATGAGACCCTTGTTTCAAGGCCTGAGGTGGCTGAGAATCAACATTCTGAGGAAAATTTCTCTTCAACAGCCTCTTCTTTTAAAACAGCAAGTCAAATTTCCGAGCTTCCAATTGAGAAGTCTGAGAATGAATTTAAGAGAGAAATTGATGCAACAGTACAAGAGAACGAAGGCCATGATCTTGACGAGGCACTTGTTTCAAAGCCTGGGGTGACTAAGAATCAAAGTTTGGAGGAAAAGGCATTTTCAAGTTTGTCGACTTCAGGAACTGCAACCCCAAAATTAGACCTTCCGATTGAAAAGTCTGAAAGTCAACCTGAAAGAGAATACTCTGCAGAAGCACAAGAGAACACCGATCGTCTTCTTGAGGAGGTTGTTTCAAAACCTGAGGTGACTGGGAATCAAAATTTGGAGGAAAAAGCTTCTTCACCGACTCCAGTTTTGGACCTTTCAATTGAAAAGTCTGAGAGTCAATTTGGGATAGAAACTGAAGCAAAAGTGCAAGACATTGTCTCTGATGTTGTACCTATGTCAAGTGACCTTCCAGCAAAGATGTCTGAAAATCAATCTGGAGAAGTAGATGCAAAAGAAAATGTGAACATTGTCCCTGTTATTGAGGAAAAGTTCTCTTCAACAGCCTCTTCCTTAAATACAGCAACTCAAATTTTGGAGCCTCCAATTGGGAAGCCTGAGAATGAAGTTAAGAGAGAAATTGGTGCAACAGTACAAGAGACCGAAGGCCATGTTCTTGATGAGGCACTTGTTTCAAAGTTGGGGGTGATTAAGAATCGAAGTTTGGAGGAAAAGACATTTTCAAGTTTGTCGACTTCAGGAACTGCAACCCCAATATTAGACCTTCCGATTGAAAAGTCTGAAAGTGAACCTGGGAAAGAATATTCTGCAGAAGCACAAGAGAACACCGATTGTCTTCTTGGTGAAGCCCTAGTTTCAAAACCTGAGGTGACTGGGAATCAAAATTTGGAGGAAAAGGCTTTTTCAGCTTCTTCACCGACTCCAGTTTTGGACCTTTCAATTGAAAAGTCAGAGAGTCAATTTGGGATAGGAACTGAAGCAAAAGTGCAAGGCGATGTCTCAAGTGACCTTCCAGTAAAGATATCTGAAAATCAATCTGGAGAAGTAGATGCAAAAGAAAATTTGAACATTGTCCCTGTTCTTGATGATACCCTTGTTTCGAGGCCTGAGGTGGCTGAGAATCAAAATTCTGAGGAAAAGTTCTCTTCAACAACATCATCTTTAAAAACAGCAACTCAAATTTTGGAGCTTCCAAATGAGAAGTCTGAGAATGAATTTGAGAGAGAAATTGAAGCAACAGTACAAGAGAACCAAGGCCATGTTCTTGACGAGGCACTTGTTTTTAGGCCTGGGGTGATTAAGAATCAAAGTCTGGAGGAAAATACATATTCAACTTTGTCGACTTCAGGAACTGTAGCCCCAATATTAGACCTTCCGATTGAAAAGTCTGAAAGGCAACCTGGGAGAGAGTATTCTGCAGAAGCACAAGAAAACAGCTATGTTCCTTGCCCGGATGATGTATTGGTGGGACAGATATCAGCAGTCTCTCTCACTTCTGGCCAAAATGATGATGTTCCGTGCCCGGAAATCCCTGCTCTTGATGCTCCTGTCAATAGTTCTTGTGAAGCAACTGCTGGCATTGAGGTGGATTCAACTTTGATATCTGAAGGTGCGCAGGATGATGTATTGGTGGGACAGACTTCAGCAGTTTCTCTCACTGCTGGCCAAGAGGATGATGTTCCGTGCCCAGAAATCCCTGCTCCTGTCAAGAGTTCTTGTGCAGCAACTCCCAGCATTGAGGTGGATTCAAATTTGATATCTGAAGGTGCGCAGGATGATGTATTGGTGGGACAGACTTCAGCAGTTTCTCTCACTGCTGGCCAAGAGGATGATGTTCCCTGCCCCGAAATTCCTGCTCTTGATGCTCCTGTCAGTAGTTCTTGTGCAGGAACTGCTATTGAGGTGGATTCAACTTTGATATCTGAAGGTGCGCAGGATGATGTATTGGTGGGACAGACTTCAGCAGTTTCTCTCACTGCTGGCCAAGAGGATGATGTTCCCTGCCCCGAAATTCCTGCTCTTGATGCTCCTGTCAGTAGTTCTTGTGCAGGAACTGCTATTGAGGTGGATTCAACTTTGATATCTGAAGGTGCGCAGGATGATGTATTGGTGGGACAGACTTCAGCAGTTTCTCTCACTGCTGGCCAAGAGGATGATGTTCCCTGCCCCGAAATTCCTGCTCTTGATGCTCCTGTCAGTAGTTCTTGTGCAGGAACTGCTAGCATTGAGGTGGATTCAACTTTGATATCTGAAGGTGCGCAGGATGATGTATTGGTGGGACAGACTTCAGCAGTTTCTCTCACTGCTGGCCAAGAGGATGATGTTCCGTGCCCGGAAATTCCTGCTCTTGATGCTCCTGTCAATAGTTCTTGTGAAGGAACTGCTAGCATGGAGGTGGATTCAACTTTGAGATCTGAAGATGCGCAGGAGTCTCCTCAGGGAACAGAGAATCAAACTTTGCCTCCGTGATAAGGGACGGCTAGTCTGCTCTCTCATCCCCCTTAAACTTTATTAAATTTATATGATTCTTGCTTTTTGTATGGAATGATAGAAATCCATTTTGATTTGGCATATATTATAGGTGAAAGTCTGGGACTTCGTCTATCACATAACCTGTAAATAATTCCTAAAATTAAAAAAAAAGAGAAAATGGTATATAAAATCAGACCAGTTGGCTGCAGGGTAGTTATTGAGCAGCCTGTATTGATAGCACTTAATGTTGTCTTCACTCTGCATATCTCTTGAATTGCTAGTCATTTTTGTGATGCACCGACTCTCACCAATGAGCCAGTTAAAATTCAATTAGGAGTTTGGGTCGAAACACAAGTACACTATAAGATGTATGCTCGATGGAGGGAAGGTAGGATAGTGAAGGGCATCCTTTTCAAATAACTTCTCACTTGCATTGATATTTAGGTTAACATTATTACATTCTATTTTCTAGTATTTGATTTGTGACATTACAATTGTTTCTGATTTACTGATACATTAAGCTTATGTGACTACCAGTTGTTTGACAAAAATCCGGGAAGAAACTTGGTTTATATAATTCTGTTGATATGTG
The DNA here is from genome assembly GCA_026545225.1 of Cornus controversa. Taxonomy (NCBI): domain Eukaryota; kingdom Viridiplantae; phylum Streptophyta; class Magnoliopsida; order Cornales; family Cornaceae; genus Cornus; species Cornus controversa. The sequence continues at coordinate 26,215,002 of CM048852.1, forward strand.
TAGGAGCTGAAAATGTTATTATTAGTAGGTACTAGGTAGTAGCATCTGTTCTTATTTATTAATTCTCATTTAATGTCAGTTGGATTATTACCATCCAGTTTCGATTCCTTAGTCAATTTGCATTGGCCAGCAATTCTGACAATGTTAGGATTAGAATTAAGTGTTAAATTAGATGGTTGATTAATATTCAGTGACATTGGAAGCAGAATATAGTTGACAGATCTCCATGCAATGCAAGGACAAGGACAAGGACAAGTTCATGCAAATGATGGTGTTCGACGTTGTCTGGCAATATTCGACAACATGGTTGCCAGTTGGGGTCAATCCCTTATGGACTGGCGGCGCTCATTCAAGTACTAATGCACCGGATTTCATCAGAACTCTATACTAATGTAACGGATTACATCAGAACTCCGCAATTAAGCACGAGGGAAAAATATCCAAATCCATAGTGCGCTGGCTTCCATCCGAACTCCGCAATTAAACGTGAGGAAAAAATATCCAAATTCATAGTGCGCTGGCTTCCATCAGAACTCCCCAATTAAGCGTGAGGAAAATATATCCAAATCCATAATGGCGTTGTAAGGAAATTGTTTAGGCTGGTGAGGGTTATAATCTTCATTTCTGTCACATTTTTTTTTTTTTTGAACTTTTTCTTTTAATAATTTATTTTTTCAGACTAAAAACCACCTTAATAGTAGAGCTGCTTGGTTCCAATCTTCCAGAGCACTAGTAGGCTTAAAGGAGTCTAATAAGAATAGAAATAGTTGAATAACTTATCCAAAAAAAATATGAAAATTGAATAATCTTACCCAGAATAACTAATGACTAGTAAATTTAAAGAAGAAAATTCTGAAGTAGAAGTAGAGAAGAAAATATAGAAAAATGTAAAGAAGAACAAATTTCAAAGGAAGACAAAAGAAAACAAAAGGTGGGATTATTATAACTACAGTGATCCCACAATGAAAGAGACTAAAAACCAGATCCCACAATGAAAGAGACTAAAAACCATCATGAATTAGGTTGTGAACATCAAACCAATGTTATGATAGTTGTAACATGAAAGTTCTAAAAGATTGGGCCACCACTTTGCAATACTTACAACAATATATTGGTTACCAAACAAAATTTAGGCTGGTGAAATGAAATAATTTAAAGCTGTAAAAAATAAAGAATGACAAATAGATGAGATATATGAATTCCTACTTGCTAAATTTATCTAGAAAACAATCTCTCAAGATATATGAATTCGCAAAACTTATCAGATTATGCGCATATTCAAATCTCAGAAAATAAAAATAAAAATACACTAAATTATGACAGCTGTGGAAGAAATGCCCATTGAGGGTAAAGTGAACATTTTTTAATTTTTTAATATTACACTATTGTCATACTTAGTTACGTTGTTTTAAAATTGTCATAAAACGGCGTGGTTGGCTCGTTGCTGTACAACCCTTTACAATGGACTATTTTGATTTAAAAAACTCACTTCAATGATTACTTTTATGCTGCGTTTGCTATGCAAGAATGGAATGGAGTGTCAATTCCGTCCATTCTTTTATTTGATATAAATTTTAAGATAAGAATGACCATTTCCTTAGAATTGTTAGAAATATAGAAAAATTGTATGTAAACAATATATAAAGACATATTTATAGACACATAATCTTGGAGGCTAAGAAGGGTGTATTCAATTAGGATTTTAAAAGACTTTAAAAGCTTGGGTGTATTCAATCTAGACTTTTATAGACTTTTATAGACTTTTAAAGAGTTCATACAAATCTGAATGTATTCAATTAGGATTTAAAAAAAAAGGTTACAAAAGTCTAAGTATATTATAAAATTCATAGATTTTGAAGGATTTTATTAAGTGGTGGATTTGAGGGTAGAAGATATAAATATCGAAGCTTATAACTAACCAACCTTTCCCCTATAGATTTTGGTGGACCTTTTTTTTTTTTTTTCCCTGAATAACCTTTCTACATCTCAAGTACACTCATTTTTTCTCATTTAATTTTTCTCTTCTCTCTTCTTGGATTCTGTCTTTCAATTAGATTAGGAAAACTTGTAACACTCGAGTTTCCAGGCAAGTTGATCAATCTCTCGCATTATGGGAGGGATTAAACCCTCTACACTGTTTGTTAGGGATCAATCCCTTAAGCCACAGGGATTTGATCATGAAGTCCAATTAATAATCTAATATAACTTAGGTTTAATATTCTTTAATTATCTATATAATGATTTAACCTAGACCATATAAGTAAATTTTGAACTTTTTTTTCTCTTTGTTCATAATGTGTGTGAGTTACTTTATTATTTCCGCTCCCTCAAGGGATATTTGCATTACATAATAATTTTTAAACAATATATCAGATGATAGATTATTCATTTTGCATTATAACTACCCTTTGAGTCATTAGTTTACTTGTACCCAAAAAAAGAATTCAAGGATACAAATAAATAAAATATGTTGAAGAAATCAATACAAGTCTATAAAAATCTATCTAAGTCTCTAATAGAAGTCTATACAAATCAATGAAAGTCTATAATAGAAGTCTATAAAAATTCATGAATTCACGTAAATCTGTCATTTAAAAAACGTCTTTTAAAATCCTAATTAACTATTCTAAACAACAAGGAATTAGGAGATAATTGTTTTAATGAAATGGTTTTTCATTAATTTTGAGAATGATATACATGTACAGCTATACAAGGCACTAAAAAATGAACAGAATAACTATACACCTAATTTTTCTTATTTACAAAGTTAACTAGGCCTATATTTAAACATAAAATATAGCTACGCAATCCTTAGAGATCAGCACTAAATCTTAGCCGAATATTCTCCTTTCCAACACTCTCCCTCTAGCTAGTTTGAAGATATCTTCCATAGCCAGCTTGCCTGTCAGTTTCTCATATTGTTTATTTGACAGACCCTTTGTAAGAATATCTGCAATTTGTTCATCAATTGGTATATAAGTCATACAAATCTACCCATTCTCTATTTTCTCCTTGATGAAGTGTTTGTCTACCTTAACATGCTTGTTTCTATCATGAAGAACATGATTATGTACTATTGAGAGTGCTTCTTTGTTATCACAATATGCCTTTTATCGAAGAGGGACTTGAGACCTTCAGTTCGTCTAAGATTCTCTTAACCCATAACACCTCACAAATTCCGTGGACAACTGATCTAAATTTGGCTTCAGCACTGCTTCTTGCCACCACATTTTTGCTTTTTATTATGCCAAGTAACAAGGTTTCCTCCAACAAAAGTACAGTAGCCAAAGGTTGACCTTCTATCGGTTATACTCCCAACCCAGTTTGCATCTGTATATACTTCAATTTGTAGGTGACCGTGCTTTTCAAACAACAAGCCCTTCCCTGGTGATCCCTTTAAGTACCTTAGGATTCTATACATAGCCTCAAAATGTTCTAGACTTGGTGAGTGCATAAATTGACTTACCATGCTCACTGCAAAAGCTATATCTGGGCGAGTATGCAACAGACAAAATTAGTCTACCAACCATCCTCTGAAATTATTCCCTGGTCTTCACATCTTCGGGTTTAGCAGATTGGAGCTTCAAATTAGGTTCAATTGGTGTCTCTGTTGCCTTGCAACCTAGTAGACCTATCTCTCCAAGAAGATCTATCACGTATTTTCGTTGAGACATGAAGATGCCCTTTTTAGACCTGGCAAACTCCATTCCAAGAAAATACTTTAAGGCTCCTAAGTCCTTAATCTCAAAGTCATCAGCAAGAACTCTCTTAAGTCTTTTAAGCTCAACCCAATCATCACCTGTTAATATTATGTCATCAACATAAACAATCAAAATAACAATCTTTCCTTCTTTTGAGTGCTTATAAAATATAGTGTGATCTGCCTGACTTTGTGTATATCCGTGGCCATTTACAACTTTCCCAAATCGCTAAAACCATCCTCTGGGATTTTCTTAGTCTACACACTTTCCTTTCACCAAGACGTTCTTCAAACCCCGGTGATAGGCTCATAAAGACTTCCACTTCCAAATCCCCATTTAAAAATGCGTTTTTTACATCTAGCTGGTGTAAGGGCCAGTCAAGACTAACTGCGAAGGATAGTAAGACACGGATTAAATTAATCTTTGCGACTAGAGCAAAAGTTTCATGGTAATCAATACCGTATGTTTGTGTAAATCTTTTTGTCATTAAATGCACCTTGCACCTTTCTATACTTCCATTAGCTCTACACTTAACTGTAAACACCCATTTGCATCCTATCATTTTCTTCTCCCTTAGTAAGTTAACTATCTCCCAAGTCCCATTCTTTTTCAATACATTCATCTCTTCCAAAACTGTCAATTTCTAATTTGGATTATCTAAGGCTTCCTAAATGGTTCTTGGGATAAATAGGTGGGAGATTTTTGAGGTAAAAGTTTTATGAGACTTAGAAAGCCTATGGTAAGACATATTTGGCAATAGGATGTTTTGTACAAGTTTGGACTATCTTTCTAGGTGGTTTAGGTACATCAAGATTGAAAGCAGTAGGAGTGAAATTTGATAAAGAAAGATTAGAGTTTCCTGGAGTAGTAGATGGACCATCGCTCGGAGAGAGTGGTTGGTGTTATGCTAGAGTTGTAGGCAAGTCTTTATTTTTTTGATGAGTACTCCTTCTAGGGTAAACGTGGAGCTCTGAGGTAGGATTAACGTGATCTTGTCTTAGTATTTCTCCCCTTGTTTATGAGTCATCTAAGTCTGGCAATGGTAGGCTAGTATTTCCCCTTTTTTCATTATTGTGACTACCAATTTCTTGACTATTAGAGGTGGAATGTGTCATACCCGGATTTTCGAAGAGAAATCCGAGATATGAAAAATAAATAAAAAAAACAAAATTAAAAGAAAGGAAAGGGAAATCTAAAGTCTCCAAACAGCCCCTTAAATACATAAGTCATGTACAACTTCTTTCATCGAAAGAAAATGTTAAATACAATTCGTCCTTACAAATTTTCACAATAAATAATCTCTCTCATATATTGAGCAGAAAATAAATATATCTAATGAATCAAAATAAATTCTAATGGTTCAACTGCTACCTCTTCGACCGGTACAACCAGATCCCATAAATTGTTCCTGTGTCAGCGTCCTAACCTGCAAAGTCTGGGAGGGGGTGAGCTCAAAGCTCAACAAGGATATGCTGAACAATCTTTCATTGCTTCAACAAGTTGACTCTTGCGTCATAATTTCAAAATACAAAAAATATTATATTTTATAAATATCACATTTAATCACATAACATTTAACATTTAATTAATTTAAATGCTGAAATAAATCAACAAATAGTACACGTAACATCCAAGGTTTGTGCACATAAAATGACCATTTAAATGCACAAATTAAATAACAAGCACACACTTAATTGCACAAAATATTAATAAATACTCAAATACACATTAACAAATAATGCATATAAAATAATATACCAATTGCACTGAAATATCAAATACAAAAATAAATTCAGTACAATTACATTCCACATTCACACAAGTCCAATTAATTGCAATACATAAATTTACATAAAGCAATTAACACCAACATTTTCACATTCATCAACCAATATATATATATATATACACACACACACACAATATCTACCAATATATATAATTATATATATATACATTTTTGCACACAGGTATATATTAACTACTACCACATTAAATTTTTATATATTAAGATTTAATTCACATTCAACATATATACACAACTATAAACATACGTAAATTAACGTATAAGTGAATAGGAGAAAAGAGCAAGTATCAACTTGCCTTGGATTTTTATTCAAAAATCTGCGAATCCATTGCTGTCCAAAAATCCAAAGCCCAAAAATTTCACCTGGTCCCATGTCTAAGCCAAGCCCACACAAGCTAACCATTTCATTTCATTTAAATGGTACTGGGCCTATTTTAAATTTCTGGCCCAGTTTGCTTCGCCAAGCCCATATTAAATCAACCCAAATCTTTGCTTCGTTTATCTGATCTAGTTTGTAACGGCCCAAATGTCAAAGCCTAAATTTAGCCCCAAATTAAACTAGCCCAATTTAATTAGGTCCAGTTAAATTGTGCAAGCCCAAATTAATTTGGAGCCCAATTCCAATTACTTGATTGAACCCAAACATTTATGGCAGCCCAAATAGAACCAACATCACTTTCATAGCCCACAAACCATCAGCAAACCAACATCATTGGCCCAAAACAACACCACATCCATTTCCTCTCACAAACTAAACCCATAGCTGCATGCACCAGCTGCTACCAAGCCACCATAATCACCTTCAACACTTCACCATCACTATCATCAACACACACTAATTGAAGACCCATTAAAATCAAACCCAGCCACCACCTTCGGCCAAGCTATCTCAACCCAACCATCAACCACTCGGTTATAAACTACCCAAGTTCACAACCACCATCATTTCTCACCTCCACCATCATCAACCATGACATCCCTGCTACAACCCATGTATGGTAGCCTATAGACTCATGATCCAACCATCCGAACCCATATCAGCCACGCGTGAACTAGGGGTGCACACGGTACGGTTCCTCACGATTTTTGGTGGAACCGGAACCGGAACCGTTACCAACGGTTCTTGATTTTCGGAACCGGAACCGTTAAGGGTTGGAACCGTGAGGAACCGTACCGCGGTTCTCGGTACGGTTCCAGTTCCGAACCGCGGTTCCTTAGGATTTTTTTTTTTTTTAATGAAGCTTGAAAATAAAAAATATATATATATATATATTCATTAAATAAATGTGAGACCTACAATCTAAAAATGGCACCCTATATATATATAATTATTATATTATATTATAGATATATATACATTACATATAATGTATATATATTATGTATAGTAATTATATTATAATATAATTATTATATATAATATATGATAATATAATTATTATACATAATATATATACATTATATATAATTATTATATGTAATGTATATATATATATTATATATAGTTATTATATTATATATATATATACACATATTTAATATAAAACGGTTCCGGTTCCGGTTCCAAGGAACCGTTACCCCCAACGGTTCCAGTTCCGGTACGGTTCTACTGGTCCTGGAACCAGAACCGGAACCGTTGGTAACGGTTCCTAATTTTAGGAACCGGAACCGGAACCGTAGTCACGGTTCGGTACGGTTCCCCTCGGTTCCGGTTCCGACGGTTCTTTGTGCACCCCTAGCGTGAACCCACTTTGTAGAGACCGTGACCAATTTTGGCCGGTTTTGCATTTTTTGCATTTTAATTGTCATAAATGTATTTTGAATGGTGTTTAACATGTTTTGAGTGTGGGAAACATATTTGGGAAGTGTTTTTAAGGTTTTGGGGAGTTTTCAGGAGAATTGAAGAAGTTTGACTTTTTGGTCAAACCGGGGCCCGGGGTGCGACTTAAGTGGGCCCGAGAATCCGAAAAATTCTCAGAAATATTTATTTTTGAGAATGGCTTAAATGAAATATTTAGAGAGTTAAGGAAGTGATTTCGAGACCGTAGGAGTTTTCGAAATCGAAAAAGGAGTCCGGGAAGGTACGTTAAGTGGCCGGGGGCATTTTAGTCTTTTTGTGAGCCCTAGATATTTTAAATATCAGTGGCTGAGAGTCCCAGCCATATCTCACGCCTCTTTCTCTCTCTAAAGCTCTTCATCTTCAAAGCTCTCCCTTCTCTCTACATTTCGAACCCGTTCAGCTTGGATTCAAGACTCGCCAAAGGAGGGAGATACGTAGGGGACGACTAGGGCTTCCATTTGAACCAAACAAAGTGGTGATTCGGCAAGGTAGACTCCGCTGGAAAATTGGTGAAGTGCTTGGAAGGCCTTCATTTTCGAGGTAGAGGTTCTTCTTCTCTCCTAATTGTCGATTCTAGGGTTTCGGGTGGAGAGGAGATGTGTAGGTTGTGTATCACATGCTTTAGGATGGTGAGGGTGTGAAAAGTTGTGTTTTCTCCTTCTCTTAAGTCCTATCTTTGCACATTTGGTATCCTTGTGTTGGTTTTAGCATGTGGGTTGAAATGTGTGAAATGAAGAAATTGGGTATATAGGTTTTATGTGCTCAATTTGGGGTTTATGTGCAAATGCCTAACTTGTGTCATATATGTGATTATATGAGGGATATGTGGTGGTTGAATGCATGTTAGCTCCATATGCTAAAATTATGCATTTAGTGTGGCATGAATAAAGTATGCTAATTTTGAAGTTGTATGTATATGAGATGTTATATGCATGTGTTTACATATATGTGGTATATGTGATGTTGTGGAGAGGAAATGCATGCTACGTGTTTTATCAATTGGCATGTGCATTGTGAGGCATGAAATTAAATGCTTGATGTTTATATGTTTGAAATGCATATATTGGGGCCGTTGTGAGGAAACGGAAAGTTATGGAAGGTTAACCTTTTCACCTTGGAGTATGTGATGACTCGGTGAAACTCTTAAAATAATTCATGACCTTGGAGTATGTGATGACTCGGTGATGAATTCCAAAACTATCTAATTACCTTGGAGTATGTGAGGACTCGGTAATAGACGATCTAATTACCTTGGAGTATGTGATTACTCGGTGATAAATTACTTAACCACCTTGGAGTATGTGATGATTCGGTGATGAATTTCAAAACCAACTAATCACCTTGGAGTATGTGATGACTTGGTGGCGGTGTTGGAATTGTGTGGGGAAAATGTCTCGATCACATGGTTGGTCAAGAATCATGTTGGGATGTCGGGTCGAGTCCGAGAGAGAGACAAGTGTATGATTATTGCCTTCATTTGAAACATGAAGCATGTTGTGTGTTTAATGCATCTATATATATATATGCATTGTTGTGAGTGAACATGATGTATTTTAAATGATATGTGAAATGTTATGACATGCATCCATGTAGGTCGTATCGGGTCGGCACTTAGGAGGGTTGGGGAACCTTTACTGAGCCGCAGTGGTGCTCACCCCTTTATTCTAAACATTTTACAGATAAAGCGCCAATGACAGATGGAACGTGAGTGTCCAAGTGGAGCTCTAGTAGTGTTTTTGCTATCTCTTGGATGTTGTAACATTTTGATATATGTTGGGATATTGTATGTTTGGCTATCCGTGCCGGCTTGTGGCACGTTATCTATGTAGTTGTAGTCATGGTTGGATTTTTTAGCATTTTTGGACCTTATACATGAAATCCTTGTAATGACTATGAACTTGAAAGTCATTTGGATTTGGAATGTATATTTTGGACCCAATGAATGTTCTGGGATTATAAAAATGTTGTAGTTACATTATCATATATGTAACTTGTGTTGTTCATTTGAATCTTATATGTATAAAGATGAGATTGGGTGATGGGAAAGAATGTGGATTATGAGGTCTTTGTGATTCCAATGCGTGATTTGATAAATGGGTATGGTGATATAGCATTTCTAAATTATTTGAATGCTATTGAATGAGTTTTAAGTGTTGGAAAGGTTTAGATATGAGTTTTGGGGTGAATTTTGGTCAAAAATGTGAAAAAAATGGGGTTCCAGGCTGAATTAGTCGACTTACTCCTTTCTATAAGTCGACTAACGTTGGTAGTGTGTTTTAAAGCTTTATAGAGCAGCAAATTAGTCGACTAATGCACTTCATAAGTTGACTGAGGCCCTATAAGTCGACTGATCAGTTGACTAATGCAGATTTTTAAAATATTGAAATAGACATAACTTGATCGTTTCAAACCCGAATCAAGTGATTTTTTTTTTAAATTGAGTGTTTTGAAACCCTCTTTCCAATGGTTTTTTTTTCAGCCAATTTAGATGAGCGTACAAAGAGTTATGTACCCGTGCTTGTGTTTCGAAAATATTTGAAGGGTGTAAGTTGGGGGCCCATTGACATATGTTGTATACACCAGTATATGTAGTTGATTAAACTTCCACAAGAGCTCTGGTTGAGTGGACAGGTTCACACTCGGGATTTGGGTCAGCCCGGGGGAGTCTCGGCGGTCCAGAATCCGGGTCGTGACAACATGGTATCAAAGCATGGTACTTTATAGAGGGTGAAAAGGGTCCGTTGGGACTAATGGACGGGTTAACCTCCGGTCTCCCTGGAGTCGGGGGATCGGGGCGTTACACACTTGGTTAGCCATGCGCACCATCCAAGAACCCACCGCCATGGTAGCCACCAAGAACATCCGTCATAGCTGAACCCACGCTATAACTGGCACCAACTCCACTCTAGTCACCACCTTAGCCACCCATATGCAAAGACCCAGTCGAGTCTGTCCCTTCGGCTTCCTCTTTTTCTCTCTTTCTAAGACTCTCTCTTTATAATCCTTTTGCCGACCTCCTTTTTTTCCAACCCTAATATACATATATATATATATATTTAAAAATACGAGTAGGCATTCTATTTATCAAATAAGATCTTGTCAAAATAACATCTCCCAATAGATATTTTGGCACATGCATTGAGAACATAATGGTACGTGCAACTCCAAGTAAATGCTTGTTTTTTCTCTTGGCAATACCATTTTGTTGAGTAGTATCACTACAAGTGAATTGATGTTGAATCACCTTTTCCTTTAAATTTTTTTTCCAAAAATTGATTGAAACACTTCGTTCAATTAGTATTCTTATTTTTGTTTGAAATTGGTTTTCAGCCATATTATAAAAAATTTTGAACAAATTTTCAACTTTAGATTTATCATTTATCAAATATACCCAACATAGTCGAGTGTGATCATTTATGAAAGTTACAAACCATTTCTTTTCATAGGATATGGTAATTTTTGAAGGACCCCAAACGTCACTATGAATCAACTAAAATGGTTTTGATGCACAATATGAGTTTGAACTATAAGTAGTACGATGACTCTTTGATAAATGACAACTTTCACATTGAAAAGATGAACAATCCACATTTTTAAATAGAATAAGAAATAGATACTTTAAATAAGAAAAACTAGGATGTCCTAGTCTAAGATGTCAAATCATTATTTGTTCACAAACAGAGAGAGAACTAATACTAGTACTAAAACCTTGAGCTTGTTTATTACAAAGGAAGTTGTCATCAAAATAGTAGAGACTGTCCACCATTCTAGCACTGGCAATCATCATCCCCGTGCTCAGATCCTAAAAATCACAGTGAGAGTCAAAAAAGGTAACACGAAAATTAGAATCTTTAGAGAGTTGACTCACAAATAAGAGATTACAGGCAAGATTAGGGACATGAAGGACAGATTTTAGGGTGATTTTTTTAGAAATTTTAATAGAACATTTTCCTGCAATAGATGAAAATTTTTCATATGCAATTTTAACTTTTTTATCACAAGAACAAGACGAATAATAATGAAATACATGAGGGAGATTTGTCATGTGGTCAGAAGCACCCGAATCAATGATTCAAGGTGTAGGACTAGAATGACAAGAGAAAGCACTATAGTTGCTACCTGTTTGAGCCAGAGAAACACTAGGAATACCAAACTCTGGATTGAATGTCAGCAGCTTCAGAAGATGATCCATCTGCTCTTTACTGAAAGGACCAACATCAGCCTCATTTGCACGAGCATATCTGTCTCTAAGCTTGTTGCTCTTCCAATTGGCGGGTTTGTCATGAATCTTCCAATATCTCTCACGTGTATGGCGAGGTTTGTTGCAGAAATCACACCATATCCGAGGCTTGTCCTCAACTCTACGTTGGCTATTGGAAGTTCTACTGGCATTTGCAACAGCAAAGACTAGGGCAAAATTTTCAATCGATGCCCCAGCCCCCTTTTTTCCAAGCATAACACTACGACGGCTTTCCTCCCTCTGAACTTCAGCAAATAACTCTCCAAGTGAAGGAAGAGGACCACGACCAATGATCCTTACCCTTACTTCATCAGATTCTATGTTCAGACTAGTGGGAAATTTGTAGATACGATCGTTTTTCACTGTTTTCTTGTGGTGATTGCAATCATCTAGAGATTTTCATTCATAGTCATTGAAAATATCCAGATCCTGCCACAACCTTTTCAAAATATTGAATATTTGGTGACGTTGTCTCCTCCTTGTCGAATTTCTCTAAGCTGTAGTTGTAGTTCGTACACTTGGGATTGATTGTCGAGGTCAGAGTACATCTGGTGAATATTATCCCAAAGTTCATTGGCAATTGGATAACACATATAGTTAAAGGCGATGTCTTCATCCATGGAAGTAACAAGCTAGGCTATAACCATAGAATTTTCTACATCCCAAGTGGCATAAGTCGTATCCTTCAAATCAGGCGCCTTTGTATCACCAATCAGGTACCCAATCTTTCCTCTCTCTCAAATATACATACGCATTGATTAAGACCAGTGTAAAAAATTGTATCCATTAAAGCATATAGTGGTTATCTGAACAAAGTGCAAATCAGAATTGAGACCATGGTTTTCAGTAGGCTTAGAAGAGACTTCAGATGAACGAAAAAAAAATGTGGAGTTTACCAAGGAATAAGTCCTGGTAATTTTTTCCAAATGTAAAAAAGAGTCAGAAATAAAGTTCCGGCTTTGATACCATCTAAACAACAAGGAATTAGGAGAGAATTATTTTATTGAAATGGTATTTCATTAATTCTGGGAATGATATACACGTACACTACTTATAGGCTATACAAGGCACTAAAAAAGGAACAGAATAACTATACACCTAATTTTCCTTATTTATAGAGTTGACTAGGCCTATATTTAAATATAAAATACAGTTAGGCAATTCCTAGAGATCAACACTAAATCTCAGCCGAATATTCTTCTTTCCAACAACTACTCCCTTCTAAGTAAAATTAAGAGACAAGAAATTCTAGTGATAGATAGTTTAATAAAGAGTATAATAGGGTATAATAGTACATGTATATACTAACTACAATATAAATTAACATTCCCCCTCAAACTCAAGGTGGTAGAGTGGATACCAATTTGAGTTTGGAAAGTAAATGTTGAAGTTGTTTTGGTAGATGTAAGAGCGCGGTATGACTACTGGAGGTGCATGGAAGCATGTGACTTCTACTATTTGGCTACGTGTGGAAGTGTATGATGACTTCTAGAGGCGCATGGAAGCGGGATAGCTAATCAAGGAGGCGTATGATACCACTAGTAGGGGCACGGAATCAACGTGGCCAATCATGAAGGCGTGTGATACCACTAGCAGGTGCATGGAAGCGCTATGGTCAATCAAGGAGGTGTGTGATTACCACTGGTAGGCGTACAGAAGCACCATGGTCAATTAACAGAGGCGTGTGATCATCATTGGTAGGCGTATGAAAGCGCCGTGGTCAATCATGGAGTCATGATGTCGGTGAGTGCCCGTTGAACCTAAAGTAGACCCAGATGGTGGTCTGTGAGCGAGTATGCATGGAGAAGAGCGTTCACCGGTGGAAAAACTAACAGTGGAAGTATGATGATTTGTCTTCCATGTGCTGTGTTACTCTTTAGAGGTATTAAATGCAAAAATACGAACTGAAAATTTGATTCTTTGCGAAAAACTAAACTGGAATGACTTCTTGTTCAGGATTTTCGACACAAATGATAACGTGACAACGAAGGTGACAGAACGCTGACGTGGTAGCAGTGATTGAGACCTTCAGTTGACTTGTCAAATTATGTGATAGAGTTATTGGGCTCTTCTGTTGACATGTCATATGATATAGCTGATGATTGAACTCTTTTGCTGACGTGTCAGATGATGTGGCAGAGCGACTTAACTCTTTTGTTGATGTGGTGATGACTGGGCTCTTCTGATGACGTGTCAGATGAGGTGGTGGTAATGATGTGTCTGTGCTGATGTGGCTGATGACGTGTCGCAGTGGATGTAGCTTATGAAGCTTCTGGATGATGACGTGTCTGATGACAGAGCGTCCATTTCTATTTCCAATCTCGTTACATTCCCGTATACATTCCATTCCAAACGCAGGTCAAAATTTGATTCTCTGCATCTCCCAAACCCCTCTCGCTAAATCTCGACTCTCATCTCTCTCACCGCGGTATTTACAGAAATTCTCACACTTTCCCACTAATTTTCCCGGAAAATCCCGAGGAAATCCAATGGCCTCTTCCAGGCTCACCTGGCGACTCGCATCTCGTCTTCTCCTCCGGAATACCACCCTCCTCCAACTCCAATCCTCTCTCCACCACCACCAACCCCCAATCTTCACCATCCCCAAATCTCCATCGTTGATCTCGTTCCTCCAATCTCAGCCCTCGATCCCCTCCGATCTCCGGTTCTTCTCCACCGCTCGGAGACAACCGGTCCGGTCCAACAGGGTTGACATCGGCGCACGCGCTAGGCAGCTCCAGAACCGCCGGCTCTGGACCTATGCCCTAACTTTCAGCTGTATCGCAGGCTTCATAGTCATAGTACTCAACAATTTTCAAGATCAATTGGTTTTCTACGTCACTCCCACTGATGCTCTTTCCAAATACTCCACAAACCCTTCCAAAAGCAAGTTCCGACTGGGCGGTTTGGTGCTCGAGGGCAGTGTGGTCCAGCCGGCGGCGTCGCCAGAGATAGAGTTCGTGATTACCGACTTAATTACCGACATTTTGGTCCGGTATCAAGGGTCGCTGCCGGATTTGTTCCGGGAGGGTCATTCGGTGGTGGTGGAAGGGTTTGTGAAGCCGTTGCCAGAGGAAATCAAGAAGGAGGTGTCGGCAAAGAGTGTTTCTGGGAAGGCGAGGAGTGGGGAGTGTTATTTTGCAGCGACGGAGGTGTTGGCGAAGCACGACGAGAAGTATATGCCGCACGAGGTGGCGGCAGCGATCGAGAAGAATAAGAAGAAGATTGCAGCAGGTGAGGGGGAGGGTGCGGAGGAGAGAGTTACAGGCTCGTAGATAAATGGGTATAAAATTTTCAGTCTTAGAGAATATATAACTACTTGATTATACTATTGTTTGAACTACATTGAGGAAACAAATATGAATTTTGCATTGAGGAGGGTAGATAGGAAAAAAAGTTTTTTGATTGAGACTTTTGAGTTTATGATTTTGTTGTTGTAGTGCAATATTTATGGCATTTGATTATGATCATTTAGCATTTTTGGCCCTAAAGATATGTGGGTTTAGGCACTTGATTTTGAAGGAATAATAAATAAATGCTATTCAGAAATCAGTTATTATTTTATTTTAGTTGGCAGATGTCTGATAATATTTGTACATTGTTTTAGAAAAACTCATTTTGATTGGCATATTATAGGTGGAAGTCTGGGACTTGTTCTATCACATAACCTGCAAATAATTCCTAAAATTAAAAAAAATGATCTATGAAATCAGACCAGTTGGCTGCAAGGTAGTTATTGAGTAGCCTGTATCGATAACACTTTGTCTTCAGTCTGCGTAGCTCTTGGATTGCTAGTCATTTTTGTGATGCACCGATTCTCACCAATGAGCCAGTTAATATTCAATTAGGAGTTTAGGTTGAAACATAAGTACATTATACTGTACAGATTCTGATTATTACTTTGTTGCAAGATATATGAGAGTTTAGTATTGGTTTGTTTGGTGTTATTAGTTTCTTTCCCTTTTGTAAAGTTTGGGAGGGGAATTGGTGCTCAAAGTGATGAAGCGGAAGCTATGAAATTGTTCACGCATGAACAAGGGTAACTTTGAATCCACAAAGTTAAGATAAATGCAAACAAAAGTTGCAGAAAATCTGATATTGTATTAGTAATTGAATATGTGTTTTGCGCTCTACAATAAATGTATTTGTAATAGAGAAATCCTAATCTTAATCATACAAGGAAACCTAGCCGTACAACGACACCTAAAAACAAAAGGAATCTAGTAGCACAAGGAAACTGTTAAAAATAAAACTTTTTCCAAATATTCTGAAAAAATTAAATAATAAACCTAATAATTAAAAACTACTAAATATAAAATTTCATCCAAATCTGAGTTCGTTTGGTCCACGAACAAAATTTCTGAAATATTCAGCTGTCTTCTTATAGGACGAAAAAAAAAATGATTTTCGAGTCCTAAATAAATGTTTTCAGCTGAAAAACGACATGGGCCACTAGCTATAGCTAGTGGGTTTTGCTTACTGGGTTGTCTTTGATCAAATATGGGTCTCGTGGAGTGAAAAAGATGTGAACGAAAATTCTATCCTACATCATAAAGTATAATTATCTTGGAACTTTTGAGCTTTGCATGATCCTTACAAATGGAGCTTTTCTAATTACTTACGTTACTCATTGGCATTTCCCCTTCCTCCGTTTCTCTCCTCTGTCTCTTTATCTGGTCAAATGATAAAAGCAATGGGCGGTGTAGTTTAGTGCCACCTAGATTAGTATTAGAGTAAGGTAATTTGAGGGTGCATCTATGATTTGTTTGGAATCAGGTTTGGATCCACATGCTTTTTATTCCTCCTCCCGTTATGTGTTAATTTACTAGAATTTTATGTGTTTTATACATTTATGAATTTACAATGGTTAGGATTTTATTTAGGGATTCAAAAAGGGTTCATGTTGTAGACATATTTAATGAAAAGGAAATTCTCTCTCTCTCTCTCTCTCTCTCTCTCTTATTGAGTTCCTGTTGTGTGCATACTTATACATGTTTCTTAATATGCCCACTAAGAGATTTTTATTCTCTCTCTTTATATAATCATATCCAAGGATGCTGTCTTCTACCTTTTCTTACTCATGAAGATTAGGCTGGGAGGCTCTGAGTGTTCTCCTAAGAAGATATGAAACCTCTACTTTGTAGAATTTGATGTACCTTCCTCTCTTTATATTTCCCCTTATGATCTGTGTTCGAGGGAATGATGGAAGTAAGGAGAGTGAAGGGCATCCTTTTCAACGAACTTCTCACTTAAATTGATATTTAGGTTAACATTATTACAGTCTATTATCATATGTAGTTGGGTAGTATTTGTTTTGTGACATTACAATTGTTTCTGGTAGTTTGGGAGCATTTATGTTTGACTGCATTAAGCTTGTGTAGAGTACCAGTTATCTGACAAAATTATGGGAAGAAACTTGGTTTATAAGTAAGCAGTATCATCTGTTCTTATTAGTTGGATGGTTAGACTCAATTCCTTGGTGTATTTGCATTTTTTAATCTAACAATGTCAGGATTAAATTTAAGTGTTAATTAAATGGTTGATTAATATTCAGTAATACCCCACTGGAAGCAGATATAGTTGCCAGATCTCCAGTGATTAGAGGCTTTTTCCCCATTTGTTTTCTTGCCTTTTTAGCATATGTTATGACATCTTAGGCATCATACCTGGGTTTGCAGTAGAATGGTCATTATTATGAATGTCCCCTTGCTGTGGTTGAAATTTCCTCTTCAACTTCTTCCTTGCTAGCACCATTAACTTCTTGGTCAGTGGACTGTTGTTTGATAGGATTTCCTCCTCGGTGGTGTGGCATATGAGCTCGTCTAGAATGGGTGGGAGGTCAACAAATATTTTGATTCCTTACACATTGTCTGAAGGAAGGGATATTAGTCGAGTTTCTTGGAATGAATTGAAACTACAGTATTTTTAGATGTGGATTGAGGAATAGGGGGGGTTTTGGGGTAAGCTTTTCCTCCCTTTTCTGGTGACCAATTGCTAATTGTTGTCCTGGTTGGTTTTAGGCTGGCTAGGACTCATAGGTTTTGCCTGATTTTTGGAATCGCACTGTTGAACTTGCCTTGTACAGCTGCTAGAATTGTGGTCCAGAGAATTGTATTGAGCACATTTCAAAGATTTCCATTGGTACTCCGCATCAATGGTTAAGCACCTTCCTTAATGTACCTTCAGTTGAACTGAATCCATGAGGTTTTGGGATATGTCCACCTCTATGCAAAGCCTTGCATATCTGATTCTCTTCCTGCTGGAGGTTAAGTGGTCAGCAAATAGGGGTTTGCCCAGGGCACTCCCCACATAACTAAAGGCCACAGGCTGTCCAATATTCTAATGGGAGGTTGTGAATCTTGACCCATATAGGAACATGGTTGCAAGTGTCCTTGGATAATTGCATGTTGTAATGCCACTTCTTCAGAATTTGGGTTCTGCCAGCAAAAATCCAAGGAGCCTCTGATATTATTTGGTTGTATTCCTCTTCAGAACTAAATTTGAATATAAAAAATCCCTTTTCATCAGCCCACATATCTTGAAGACCTTTGTTAGCCCAGGCTTTTGCTGTTAGATTGTGCACAAGGCTATATAGAAGCCTTTTTTGGACAAAATATCCTACTAGAGAGTGACTCCAGTCCAATCTTCCTTCTCCTGCGACCTCAGGAGGGGCATCGACTATGGTTTGTTAACAAGCCTGTAGGATGAACCTGCAATTCCTTCAACCAAGCAAAGAGGATGGCCAAACTTGCACAATTGTTGACCATTTTCTATTGGTTGCAGGTAAGTTGGGATGGGTGATGGGACTTTGGTTGATAGCTATAGGTTGGTTGGGTTGGACTAGGGTGGGGTGATCTTGGGAAGGAAGTCGGTTTCTATTTTGGTGATTGAGGATGTGGTTTGGTAAAAAGGAGTTGACAGTTTTGTAGTTGGGGATGGGATAGGCTGGTCAAAATTTGAATTTGAATTTGGGATTTGACTTTGACTGTGGGCAGTCTCATGGTTCACGTGACAAAGATTTCTGATTTCATTGGCAGGAAGCAAATTGTCATCAGCGGTTGATTTCTGATTAATGTTCCGGTTATGGATATTCTGGTTAGTTGGTATGAATTATGGTGGGTCATGGGTGAAGAAGAGGTTGGGAGGACTGAAGATACTGGTTAGTGGATTGGCTAGGGATTGGGTGGATGGTGGTGGGGGCAGGGTATTTAGAGGTAAGATGGTTAGCATTATGAGAGCTTGAACCTGTTTGAGCACCATTACCTGTTGGGTTAGTATATGAGTTGGATTTGTCACTTGTCATTCCTTTATGGATGGAATCCACGATTCTTCTGTTTCCTAGCAATTTCCAGCGTTTTGTATTCTTCTCTCTTGTGGAGTTCATAGAAAATAGTTTTCATCTTCAGAGAGTTGATCTCTGCTGATAGGTCAGCCACTCGTTTGGACATAGCTCCAGCTGCCATGAGTCTCGCTCTTACCTGGGCAAGTTCCTCTTTGGTGTCATCGGGTTGAGAGGGTGCTGACAAAGTTTTTGAGAGCTGATTAGGCATGGTGAGATTAGTGGAGGACAGGAGCAGGGTGATGAAGATGTAGATGATTAAGGAGAACAGAGTTGTATCTTGAGAAAGTGGATGATGAGATTGAGAGAGAGAGTTGAAAGATGATGAAAAGCATGGATCTAGATGGTCAGGTTAGTGGAGGACAGGAACAGGGTGATGAAGATTATTCGAAGCACCTTGTATTCTTTCATGAAATTCTTGTCCTTGTATTCTTCATCAAAATTTAATGAGGTTCAAGGTTGTGGTCATGGGATTGATGGTGTTTGACGTCACAGGTAACTGAGGCCCACAACTGTCTGGCAATATTCTACAACATGGTTTTAAGTATTCTAATTGCATAACTAAATCTTGAGGGGCTCAGCCCATTATGGACTGATATATTGGTCTTAGTAAAAATCACAGGCTTAATGATCTTATGGCATTGTAATGAAATTTTTTAAGGCAGGTGAGGGTTATAATCTTCATTTCTGTCACTTTTTGTTTTTTGTTTTAAATGAACCTTTTTTTTAACAATTTAATTTTTCGGACCAAAAACCACCTTAATAATAGAGCTGCTTTGGTTCCAATCTTCCAGAGCACTAGTAGGCTTAAAAGAATCTAATAAAAATAGAAATACTTGAATAATCCTACTCAGAATAACTAATGAGGGGGAAATTTCCAGCTGCTAAATTAAAAGAAGAAAATTCAGAAGTAGAAGTAGAGAGGAAAATTTAGAAAAAAATATAAAGAAGAACAAAATTCATTCATAAGGGAGATGACAAAAGAAATCGAAAGGTCAGATACCTTTAAGGGAGTGGATGAACTTTTCGTAATCTGGTAACATGGTTTAAATTTCAAAAGCTTGATGTTTTCTTCAAAGAAAACCCCAATATTTCATTAAAAAATTGCTTTTGTTCCAAAGCATTAGTAGACTCAAAAGAGTATATTAAGGATAGAAATACTTAAATAATCCCACTCAAAATAACTAATAAGGGCAAAAATGTACACCTAAAATTAATCAAAGAAAATAGCTATAATCTTTTAAAAAATACCAGTGGACCCAGAAATACTAAAAGGTTCTGCAAAGCAACAATGGAACAGTAACCAGTTGAATTATGGCCATTAAAACACATGTGAGTCATCAAATCATTAAGAGACAGTGGAGTCTGTTCTCTTGTGCAGGAAATAACTAGTTAAGTTGTTGATTTTGATTGCATATTTAGGCTAGCTGATATTTATTTTATGTTGGGGAAGAGACATAATGTTTTTCACTTGGGGCTTTTACTTACTCAATTTTGCATTATATAATATCCATTTTCTTTTGTTTTTTTCCCCATCAGGAATATGAGAGTTCTGCATCAATAGATTAATGATAAATGTTATTCATGAATGTTTTTATGCCATTCCAGCTACAGTTATTCTATACTATTGTGCTTTTAATTTGAGATTACTATGACATGCACAAGGATATTGTTGCACAAGTTGCACGCTTCTCCATGGTTTTGCATTGAATCCTGTATTGTAGTTTTTATGGGCGGCATTTGATGGTGCCATTGATCAGCAACCACCCAGTATTTTCCTCAAGCATCTAATCACCTAATAATGATTTGACAGAGTGATGGTATATTCTACTTCATATTTATCTGATTTTCCCTGGTTGAGTAGGTTTGATTAACAAGAAAAAGAAAGAGAAGAAAAATCAAGTTTTTATTATGTATTGTGCAACTTCGTTGACACTTAAGTTGCAAATTAATTCCCTAAAGATCATGACTATGTTTTGAGATAGGAAGTTACAAAAAGATTTATGTGGGATGGTACTGGGAAAGAGATGGTGGGTTATTTGGTGGATTGGCAGATTGTTTCTGAGTTTATTGGGGTCATTGTAATGAGAACATGATGCCTACGATTATGGCTTTGGTATGAAGTGGTTCTAGAAGTTCCCACACATACCTAATCATGGTACTCCATTTTATTTTGCTTTATGTTTGGAGTCTAAGATGAAGTATTGGATTGATAGTGTAGTGGAGCAAGTTTCCTTCAGACATTGTTTTCCGGAATTATACCTAGTCTCTTTTCTTAAAGGGACTACAATGTTGGTCCTGTACTTTGGCTCTTATCTTGGTCCTCTTGGAATTATGTACTTCTTCCTTGTTGATCTAGATGTGATAATTTCCCTATTAATCTTCTCAAAGATGCACGTTTGTCTTCCTCTTTTTTAAATGAGAGGGGTTGGTCTCTTGATGCTAAAGGTGTCATTTCTTTCAAACACTAAATGAGAGCGCTTTGCACAATTGACTCATCCAGTCTTTGGCTCCCTTTGCTTAATTGATCCTGTTATATCAGGGCCCTTCAGAATTTAGAGGTTTGGTTGGAAGAGAACAAGTTTGGAAATAAGGTGCAAAACAGGAAACATATAAAGTCATCTCCCGGTAGGTTGGATTATAAGGGTGGTGGTTGGTTGTCAACAACAATGGTTCATTTAGGAGCCAGTAAAGAATAAATTGTACTGTTGTTTCAGCTTGGGCATGAGTTTCCAAAATCTTTTATTTGTTCCTTCTTCAGTTGATAGTGAATGATTTGATTGTGGTCTATTAATGGTAATGTTTTGTTCTTCCTCCTCTATGATGTACTTAGGTTCCTGCTCTGGTAGGTTGCATAACACTTAATTCTGACGAGTATGCTCTTCTGAGGTGGGGGTTGATAGATCAATTTGGTCATATTGTCTTCACAAGCATTTGGTGAGAAAAACCCACAAATTAACATGAGCAACTTGGGGGAAATTGATTAGCCAGCTGAGATGAGCTGAATGGAACTTAAAATACTTGAATATTATCAAATAAGCAATAGACATGAGTGGGTTTTTATTGGATTGAATGATTGGCAAAGTCATGTTTTTAGTAGGCAAATTACAAGGTAAGCTAATGCATAATTAGATGCTCCTGAAAGAGGATATTGCTTAGAAATACATGCTTTGCTGTTTCCATTAGGGAGTCGTCTCATAATGAGAAGAAGGAGAATGATATTAAGCAAAACTTGAAGTAATATTATTTTTAATTATATGTCTATATTGCATCTCTCTTAAATAAGTTTTCCTCATCTTATTAGTGTAAAGTCAACCATCATTATATGAAAACATAAACAAAACAAAATAGAATCTTCTCCATGTATCAAAATAATCAAAGCAAAGCTATTACAGAGAAAAGTATGATAGTAAGTAGCCACCAAATAAAAAATAAAAAACACATGAAACCTCCATTTGATTAATGTGCCATAGGTGAACACAAACTCTGAGCCATATAATGAAAATTTCCAAGTAACAAGCATCCTAAAAAAGGTTCTTCTTCTTGTACAAATTTTGATTCCATGATTTCATGCATCACCAAAATCAAATTGAATACCTTTTTGAATTGTATTTGGGTGCTATAAGTAATTTATCTCGAATCATTATCTAACCTTTCAACAAGTAACACTCTCTTGACAGCTCTATGAAAAAGTTTCAAATTACCATATCACCAAATAAACACTAATAATGCGCAAAATGGGACAATAAGACAATCATTTCCACAACCAAGTACAGGTAGATTAGACAATGTCTTCCGATAACATACCTTGTCTTCACTGTATCCATAAAGAAACAAATGTTCTGGTGTGGAAGGTCTCTCATCTCAGACCAAACATAGGGCACATTGATTGTTTGTTCTTTGCAAATTGGTGGCAGTTTGTGAATCAGTGGTGGAAGAAATCTAGTGAGCAATATGGTGTGCTGAGTTTATATTCCTTCTTATGTTGGTATATATGGAAGGCTAGAAATGCCTTATTCTGCAAAGGGTATAAGTGGACTGAAAATTTTATATCAGAGTTGCAGTGGGGCAATTTCATAAATTTAAGGTGCTAATGGGACTCATAGATAAATTGTTCATACTGATATTGACACAGGGAAAAAATGAAAAGGAATCAATCAGAACTCTCAAGTACACAATTGGACTGTATAATAATGGTTAAAATTACCACTTGATCCATTTTCTGCTTGAAATTTATCTTGGTGAGAGTACTAGCTTTGGTTTAATATTTTGTTCTGAAATTTTTTGTGACATACTGTATGTTATTGGGTTACATTGTCTTTTAGGGAATACAATGCACTATTTGACATATTATATTTCGATATTGAATTGTCTGCTAAGAGCCGAGAAATGTTTTTTATAGCAGAAGTTGAACATTAGGAAAATACATATGCAATTCTCGACTGTAGAAACTTGGATCTTCCTCCCTCAACTGCTTCATTCTTGATGTTCTAGAGTTATGTTGATGTATGGTTGTGTATTGCACTAATAAGAGTTGATCAGTGTGTGTTTCTTTACCTGCTTGTTTTGCTTATATATGAATAGTGGTTGTTTCGTTCTGCTCTCTGCAGTTCATTCATTCTTTTCCTCATTTTGATCTTGTGTATTACATTTGTTATTCAGTATCTGCTGCTACTATAGATTAACTTGATAGTCCCATGTAGTCTGTGGATTCAACAGCTAGTGTGGTAGGCAAGCCAGCCCTTTTGAAACAGAAAGATGTCAAAGCAACGCCAGAGAAGGCCGGCTGAATATAATGGACTCCACGTTGGGTGCCGGCTGAATATATCAGCTTGGACAGCCTGGGATTGCGGTGAGGTGCTATATGCACCGAGTGGGGGCGCCAAATGATGCTCGGCCCTTGGATACGCGAGGTGTGGTCTATTCAAGGTCCATCCAAGGGCCAAAAATCATTTTCCCCTTTAGCATGAGCCCAGTTAAACCACAAAGCAAGCTTAAGGATCATATTCCAGTTCCAAGAACAGAGCTGAGATGTTTTGAGAGACCAGAAGCTTTCACCTCTAATAAGGTGTAGCATGAGCCCAGTCAAACCACAAAGATTGCCCATTATCCTTTACTAGGTTCCAAATGTGTTTGAGAGTGGAAATCTTGTTCCATGTGAGGAGTGCTCAATCCACCAAACTGTTTAGGCTTACAAATTATTGCATTCCAGGGAACTCTGTATCCAGAATTCCTCGTACCAACTCTAGTAGGGGTGACCATGGATCGGATTGGATTAGACATTATTTTAATTCGATCTATGGTCTACGAATTGGTAAATATGCAATTTGATCCAATCCGTGGAAAAGACTCGATCCATTCCGATCCGATCTGTGAAATAACGGATTATATTGGATTAAATTGATAGATTGAGCTTAATCTAAACAACTCAATATAATTATTTTTTATCTAGAGTTCAATAACAATTTTTTTAGCTTGAAAGATACAAGATATTATAATATTATTATTAAAAGTTACAAGATATTATTATATATATATATATATATATATATATAAAATAAATATTATAAATTCTAATAAATTGCCATGGATCGGATTCACGGATCGGATCGAATTTTTAACTCCCAATATGTGCTCTGATCCATGGCCTACAGATTCTTATTTTTTAAATCTACAATCGATCAGTTAGTCATCCAATTCGATCCGATCTGCACGGATCGGGTTGGTTTTGATTCATGAATTTTTTGTGCACTCCAAAACTCTAGATCACAAAAAGCCTCTTAAGAACTTTGTTAATATGGTTTATGACCATTCTAACGAGCATGAATAGATTAGTCCAATAAGCTTGAACATTGACAAGAATTGCTTTGATGAGTTGTAACCACTTGCATAAGATGGCAATCTAGAAGTAGAGCAGTTAATTCTAGCAATAATCTTCCAAAGTATACAATATCCAGGATACCAATAATGTGGTATCCAACAAGTGTGAGTCCTCCATTTTTTTTTGCAAACTATCATTTTTTCTATTATCAAAAAGAAATAAAAGGTTTACACTGGTTAGGTATCACATTATCAATATCCCGAAATATTGTATGTTTTTTTAGTGTAACTAGTTGAGCTCAGAGGCATGCAGAAATACTTGACAGCAAGGGTTCCCATTTCAAAACCATATGTTTGAATTTTGGATATCAGATGGGATATTTGAGGTGAAATTCAGACTTTTAGACTGATTTGCCCTAGGAGAAGGTCTGTAAAGCTTGATTAAGAACAAAGGAGTGATAATCTTCGTAGCAAAACAAAAACATAAGATTAACTGCAAAGCAGAACACCTCCAATAAAAAACGAATTGAGGGTCATTATCAATTAACTTGTTGATAAAGGCCAAAAAAAAGAAAAAAAAACAAATTTATTACAATTACAAAAAGAAAAGGAGAAGAGGGCCTCCTCGTCGACTCTTAACATGGTTTGCATGCTTGTTTCAAACTGATATTATAATTTGCATAATAATTAATCGAACAAATTGGAACAAGTTAGTTTATTTACAAATCTTAACTACAATAATTGAAAAAGAAATTTTATTTGTTCTGCAAGACTTATTCACCCTCTTCTAGTGGCTTTGAACAACTCTGTATTAGAGTCTTGGATTTCGATTCTTGTACATTTCACGCGAAGGAGTAAACTCGCGTTTACTGTATTAGGTGATGGCCCATATGAAAGAAATTATTAGGTACTCTCAGGACCATGATCTTAGCCAATAGTAATGTGCCATGTGCGTATATGTGTCTCCTTCCTAGAACAAATGAGTTTGGGAGTACTTAATAATTTTTTTCTATAGAAATGGAAGGAGATTAGGGGGAAAAAAAATTAGGCCTCTACCATGTTTGGCCATTTGGTAGTTTTATGTAATAACCCTTGTGGACGGGTGTGAGTGGGCGGGTGCGAAGACAGACACTGGGCTGAGCTACCACACTGACAGGGTGCAGGGTGCTCAATCTCACATCGCTTGGGTGTGGAAAAGGGGATGTGCTTATATGTAATATGTTCTCTTCAAATGGTATGATGCCTTTTGGGGTAAACCCAATAGCAAAACCGTGCGGGCTATGGCCTAAAGCGGATAATATCATACCATGTGTTGGAGCGGGGTATTACAATTGGTATCAGAGCCTGAACCCAGCCGGAAGTGTGCCGACGAGGACGTCGGGCCTCGTAGGGGGGTGGATTGCAGTAACCCTTGTGGACGGGTGTGAGTGGACGGGTGCGAAGACAGACACTGGACTGAGCTACCACACTGACAGGGTGCAGGGTGCTCAATCTCACATCGCCTGAGTGTGAAAAAGGGGATGTGCTTATATGTAGTATGTTATCTTCAAATGGTATGAGACGAATAATATCATACCATGTGTTAGAGCGGGGTATTACATTTTATATAAAGAGAATGGAATTATAAATGGAGGCAATAGAAATGATTTAATTATTAACCGTTTTGACCAAAAAATTATACAATATCAATAGAATACTGTAAAAAAAAAAAATAAAAAATTACAAATTTTGTATGGGTAGGATCCCTGTAGGCAAGGTAGCCGAGGTATCTTATACCTGCTCTTTGACCATAGTTTTTATAAAAATTGGTAATACAAAACAAGTCAAAATCACGTAAACATGAATATTTGTTCAAACTAGCAATCTACCGTCAACAAATTGTGTAACTACTAATTTCTCAATTTCGTTTTTAAGTGTTTGCAATCCAAAAATTCATGTTTTAGGACAAAGTAAAATCATTATATTTTATTTTTTCAATTAACTTTAACAATGTATTTGGAAGACTTAAACTCACTATTTTTCGTAGTTTAAAAGGAGTGAAAATAACATTTTTCTCTTTAAACAAATTGTAATGAAACAATTAAATTGCTTAGCGGAATGTACTCACGATACAAGTTCAAATCAAATGAATTACTCTAGTTTTTTATTCTACTAGGCTCTTTTTTTTTCTTTTCCTTTGGGTAGGCAATCAAATGATTAGAGAGAGAGAGAGAGAGAGAGAAATTGAATAGTAAAAAAAGATGTGTATGCGTGGGGGTGTGTGTCTCGTCCGTAATAACAACAGTAAAGAAATGCAACGACTCTACTAAATATATAAAAAAAGAAAAAAAAAAAGTTTTAAGGAGGAATGGAGTGGATCTTGGTAGCAGCTTTGCTGGAAGTGGTTGTGGTGAAAGAAATGGAAAGAGAGAGGGAGAAGCAGTCAAACGTCTCTCGAGACGTCATATCAAACCATTAATACATTCTGCGCATGTACCCATTTTGTGACATATATTATCAGTAATTTGTCGTAATTAGACAAACCAGCGAGACTACCAACACATCCATCTACCCAAGCGAAGGTACACTGCCACTCTCTTTCCAGGACCCCCTTCTCTCTCTCTCTCTCTCTATATATATATACAAACATATATCTAACTAACTAGATGGGCAGTGACAGAGTTTATCACGTTCCAATGGGTGAATTATCAGGAGGATTGTTAAAATTACTGGCGACTCAAATTATTTGAAAAATATGATCAATTTCTGTTTAAGTTTGTCTAAATTATTCTGACATTACAAGTTAAATTTATCGGTAAAAATACTTTCTAAATGTGGAAACTATTCTTAAATGAAATGATATCAGCAACTCACTTTACCTTGATCTAAATTATGGCCACATTTGGAATACATGCATACATGAAGTAAAAAATAAGTGAAAATAGAATGAGAATGAAATAGAATGGTTATTCTCATTTTATTATTTAGTTACAAATTTTAAATGATGTAAGAATGAAATGAATTTCAAATTCAATTATTCAAAATTTCATTATTAATAACAAATAAATTAAATTAACGAAATAACATTATTCTATAATTTTTTTTAAAAAGAAATGGAGGCAGTGGTGACAATAGCGGTGGTGGTGGTGGTGGAAGGGGTGACAGTGATTGTGGAATGTGGTAGTGGTGTAGGTGGTGGTGGTGGTGTTGGTGGAAAGCGATTGCGGTGGTTGAAGTGACAGAAGGTGGTGGTGGTGGTGGAAGGCGGTGGTGGAAGTGGCGGAAGATGGCAGTGGCGGTGGAAGTGGCAGAAGGTGGTAATGGGTGGCGGAAGACAATAGTGGCTTGGGGTGCACACGGTTCGGTTCCTTACGGTTCTTGGTCGAACCGAAATCGAAACTAGAACCGTTCCCGCTAGTTCCTTAATTTTGGAATTGAAATCGGAACCATTGAGTTCGATTTGCTTCCGGTTCTGGTTCTAGTTCCCCAACGATTTTTTGTCATTTTTTTTAAATATTGACATGATACACACTCATACTTGTGCATCCCTAGTTATAACAATAGATTGGAAGCTATTAGTATTTATTTATATATTCTATATTATATACATATATAGAACATTAGAACTTAGAAGCTATTAGTACTTATTTATATATTATATATTTTATATATAAACAGAAAACTAGAATTTAGAAGGTATTGGTATATATATATTATAACGGTTCTGATTCCATAACCAGAACCGTAATGAACGGTTCCTAAAATTTGGAACCAGAACCGTAGTGAACGGCTCGATTCGATTCAACTACGGTTTCATAGGTTCTTTGTATGTGCACCCTTAGCAGTGGCGGTGGAAGTGGCAGAAGGCGGTGATGGGTGGTGGAAGGCAACAATGGTGTAGATGGTGGTAAAAGGCAGAAGGCAACAATGGTGGTGGAAGGAAGTAGTGGTGTAAGTGGTGGTGGAAGGCGATGGCAGTGGCAATGGTGGAAGGCAGCCGTGGTGGTGGTGGAATGCGGTGGTGGTGGTAGTGGTAGTGGTGGAAGTGGCAGTGTAATGCAGTGGTGGTGGCAGCGATGGTTGTTTTTGGACTTGGAACCTGATTTTTTTAAAAAAAATTTACTGAATGGAAAAAGCATTTTATAGGTTGAGATATGGAATGAATTTTTATTATTTTTCATTCTAAGGAATGGGCTTGGAATGGTAATTCCCACTTTAATTTTCCTACCAAACAAAAGAATGGTTGGAATGGGTATTGGGTGAATTTCCCTTACCTCATCTAAGGTTTGTCCAAATTACTCGTAGCTGAAATTATTTAAATGGTATGGTCAAGCTCTTTTGAAATCTGCCCGAATTACTCCGACCATTCCTGACGTCAGTCAGGAGTTAAATCAGTCAATAAAATACTTTCTAATACCGAAACTCCCCTTAAGTGAAATAAAATGACTTGAATGACCTTATTAGTTTACAAATTGACCATTTAAACCAAATTTGTTTAGACATAACTGCCCTTACTAAAACATACCTAGGTTACAAAAAGTATTTTATTGAAATAAACTAGAGCCTTAAGCTTTATTCGAAGTTAAAAATTTTGACTGCGGGTTAAGTTTGAATTATGAAGGTTTTACAACTTGATTGAATCTGGGTTGACCTAAGCCGCCTGTTGCACTTAAATTCGTCTCCCACCCACCTTGTTTTGCCTTTTCAAAATAACAGTACTAACTTTATAGTTTATTCTCACTATTATCTTCCCCAAACCCTCTAAAACCTTAACAATGGCAGTGTCTGGAGCTAAAGAGGCCTTCAAAGTCTACAAACTCCCACAACCCAAGTGCATCGATGCGCTCCGCTAGCTTCCGCCGATCTCTGCCTTTGATTGCTAGCTTCATTGTCTTAGACGTATTAGACTCTTATTCAGACACTTTATCCCTTGAAATCTATGCTCCCAATCAATCAAACACACCAAATTTGTGTGACGTATATTTTTGTAATTAACAATCTTTGGTGTCAAAACTAAACATGATCGAGTTGTAATATTTAATTTATATTCTTATCATTAATCATATAATTGAAGTCTCAGAGTGAGCATGAAGTTCTACACTAACCATGCAAATGTTCTTCAAAAGATAAAGCTTGAATCTTCTGAAAAATCATCAGTAATCTGAACAATAATTTGATCGATTGAAGTTTTGAGATAGTTTGATTGCATGTGGACATTGTTGATCACGTATGAGAGTCACATAGTCCAGGTAAAGTGGTGAGAACACATATATTTAAAACCGGGAGGTTTTGACCTTGAATAGAGGGACTTTTCAGCAAAATAGTGAAATATTCAAGGTTGGACTGTTCTAGCTCAAACTCTGGACCGGTCCAAGAGGTCTCAGGATTCCAGTCTCCACAGGTAGAAGGCTAGACCGGTCCTAGGAATAGGCTGGACCGGTCCAAGCTTACTGTTGGCAAAATTTGGTCCTGCAGTGTCTTGTTTTGACCTAGATTTGATTCTAAAATTTTCTTAAACTTTGGGACTTGTTTCCTATTGATGTTTAACTTACTTTTCAAGAACAATTATGATTTTTAATCTCTATAAAAATCTCGTATGGTTTATTTCTCATTACACTTTCATCAGACAAGAAATTCATATTCTAGAGAGAGAAAACATTGAGATATTTTTCTAGCAAAGAATTTTTTTCTCAATTATTTGTTTATATTTTTGAGAGCACGCACATATTAACTGATTGATTTAGGGTGTCTCTCTTTGTTTGATGAACTATTTGAAGACTACTTCGGAGATTTATTCTTGATCAAGTTACTGGATTGGTTTCTTCTACAACTGTTCGTTGGTGAGGAAGGAAAAGAAGATTGTGCTATGAAGGGGACAAAATACTTGTTGAATGTTCGTGTTCTTCCAGTTATCCTTCTGCAAGGATATTGACGCTAGTCAGGAATCTGTAGCAATTGGATGAGGTAGTCGCAATAGTAAGTCTGAGGTGTTCCGTATCAAGTTCTTGTCAGAGTGGAGTGGGTGTGAGTCTGGGACAAAGTCTGTTGTACTTTGCTTCGACAATAGTGGATTTGCTTCTCTGGGGCTACAAAGCCTCCCCCGTGATTTTTTTCCAATATGGGTTTTCCACATATATCTAGGGCATTCAATTACTTTACTGTACTTTATTTAGTTACTTACTTTGTGGAATTTCTTAGAATTTTAATTGGACTTAAAATTGGATAATCTGCAAGATTAAACAAAAAGTGAGTAAACCTAATCACCCCCCTCTAGGTTTTAAATCTAACTTTCGCAGCCGATTCCACACCGCACAACTCACAATTGGTATCAGAGCAGTGTTATCTAATTTGTGAGTAATTCCTTGCGAAAATAATTTTTAAAATAAAAAATTATTCTTGTTTTCAAAAATCATCATGGAAACTCATAAGAGAGATGGTGAATTGGTTCAACAATCTCATGAATGTGATGTGTTAAATTATGAGGATGATATAACTCTCTTTCTTAAAAAATATAGAAGATTCCTTAAGAATAAAAATAATAAAAATTTTAGAAAAGAAAATTCTTCTAAATGCAAAGGTAAAATAATAATAAAGATATTTTTGTTGCTTTTCCTGCTATTGCTCATGTTGATGATGATACTGCTAATGATTCTTCTTCTGATGTAGGTGCAACAAAGAAGTATGCATCTCTGAGTCAAGTTGGTTCAAAATATTCATAAGGTGAGCAATCAGATGAAGAACCATGTGAAAACAATATGTAAAAAGTCTTTGAGAAAAATTGTTAAAGGCTTATAATAAAAATCTAAGCAACTGAAGCAGGTGGAAAAAGAAACATTGAAAAAAGAGAATGAAGAGAAATTGAAGTTGATTAACAAAATACAAAGTTGATAATCAAAATTTTCAAAGTAAAGTCAAGTTTCTCGAGAGCGAGGTAAGTCAAGCTATTTCTGCTAGAAATACTCTTATTGCTAGAATTGATTTTATTGAGTTTGAATTAAAAAAATCACAAGAGAAATTGATTGCATTTAAATCTGGGTAGATTAAGCTTAATAGCATGGTTAGTGTTGGTAAGCCTGTAGGAGATAAGATTGGACTAGGTTTTGTTGGGTCATCATCTAAGGGTAAAACTTTTTTTGTTAAACCCAAGAACTTGAATTTGTTTGCACCCCAACATAAGCTTCAAGTTGAGTCTTTGTATGCTAATGTTGTGTCTAATGTGTTTCATTGTACTTTTTGTGGTCAGAATGGATATAGTCAACACTATTGTTATAAGAAGACAAAATATTCTAATTTTAATTTTCATGTGCATAATTCTTTTGCTAAAAATATGGTTTATGCTAAAAAGTCATATTATTGGAAAAAATTCAAAAATTCTCAAGCTAAAAAGAATTCAAATAAGAAAAAGAATGTTTTTGTTTTTTCACAATATTTTTCTGATAGGTTGCATGTTAAAACAATTTGGATGAAAAAGGAAGAAGTGTGTCTATTGATACTATGAGATTTATCCCTAATAGGTCTTTGGGTGCAAAATCCCCTAACTAGGTCATTAGGACTTTTATGGTCATGGACTGAGTTTATGTTCATTATTTGTTTTCCATTAGACCATATCTTTTAGATTAGGTTAGGTTTTGTTTATTTTTGATGATAATCATGTGAATGTGGAAATTATATATATATTTTTAATAAAAGAATGTGAATTCTCTACATTTATGTTTAAGTTCACTTTGATTTGTGAATGCATAATTGGGATACTTAATTTATCAATAGATGAAGTACTTGAGTTTATGATCTAAACATTGATAACTAATGTGCTATATTTCTTTATTTCTAGAGGTGAATCTTTTGAGCTCATACAATTTGTGCACTAGTTCAACTCTGAAAGAATGATTGAAAACTACTGAGAAGCTGACTAGAATATATTGTATGAGTAGTATTGAAGGCTTAAATGATCAATAAAAAAAATGAAAAGAAAAGATTCTATTTTTATTCAGCATAAAAAGAAAAAAATGAAATGAATTGCTGAAAATCTAAGATAAAAGGAAATAGCTACTTTCAGGATTTGTTCAAAGCTACCACTATGACATAAATCTCCAATGAGGTATCTTTTAAAGAAGTTATTTTGAGAAAATAGCTAACTACCCGTAAGAGTGAAAACCATTGTCTTAGAAATAATAAAAAAAATAAAATTCAATAAAAATATTTGAGCATGTGTAATTTTATTTGCTTGTCATCTAATATATTTTAGAAGATGGATCAAAGGAATTTAATTAATTTTTGATGATGTTGGATTGCACACACACACGGGGATTGGTTAGATGATTTCTAAATTTTTATAAATATTTGTGTGTTAGAAATTATGCCATGATTATGAAATTAAGTATGAATTTTGTTGGCAAATTTTTAGGTTTTAAAATTGTGCATTTGTGAATTTTCTTGAATTTTTTCTGAAAATTTTAGAACTCATTGTTATTTTATGTGAAAATTTTATTTTGATGATTATATGATTATTATTTTTTATTTTCACATAAATAAAAACCAAAAAGAGTTTCATATGTTTTAGTTTTTTAGGAATTTTTCAAGAATTTTTAGGCATTTTTAAAAATTTTTTTTTTTGCAAAACTGGTCAAAGTTGGTCAACAGACCAATTCTCCCAGCTAAACTGGTCAAGGAACCAGCTGGACCGGTCCAACAAGGCTCATCCAGAGTGCTTAAATTGTGCATTGTGTTCATATTGTGTTTACATTCACATTGTGTGCCTTTTTATCCTCTTTCCTCTCACCTTGCCTAAACTCTTAACATACCCTGTGCTACTTAATTTTCATCATATTGATTGGTATTTGTGATTATTTTTGAGTTAAATTAGTGGAAGGGATTGAACTTTGAAGCATTTGGGTTGATTTTGGGAGATTGAACTAACACAATTTGTTTGAAGCTTGTGTTTTCAAAGTTTGCACTCCAAGTGTTTGTGAAAATTCTTCAATGGCCTTCACTTTACTATTTTGCATTCCTCTTATTTGGTGGCTCTAGGAGACAAAGGGTTAATGTTTCTCTAGCACCAAAAGTCGATATAATCTTCATAGTGGATCATTTTGATGAGCAAGAAATCTTTGACAACTATAGGAGAGTGATTGGTTGTAGGCCAATAAGGTGCGAACAGAGCTTTGATTTGGATAGCATATGGAAAGGCTATCATTTAGAGTTTATGCACTACTTTAGAAATAATGGTTGGGGTTCTCTAGCAAATCTAGGCAAGGATTATGTTCCCAACATGGTTCACTACTTCTATGGCAATGTGCTTACGTATAGTGAAAGAGAGCTATGGATGAAGGTGAAATTTTTTGGGACTGAGATTAAGGTGACTACCCAATTAATTTATGAGGTTATTGGTGTTCCAGAGGCAATAGATGGTATAATTTTCTTGATGTATGTACCGAAGAGAGCATTCCAAGCATGGAAGAAATCATTAGGATGTTGTGTGAATCGAATGCTTTATTGCTTGAGAATAAAATTTTGATTGCCTACATCACCGATAATGTCTATGCATTAAACTTGATTTTGTCCTATACTTTTGATCCTCATGATCATAAGAGTGATTTTCCATGACATTGAGGTGAGATTTTATATCACATTATGAATGGTTATAGAATTAATGTGCCGGCTACCATTTTGAGGACTCTAATTCAAGAGTCGAATGATTTTAGGCCTACCAATGCTTTGCCTTTTCCCTTGCTTGTGATGAAAATTTTTAAGGCAAAGAATATGTATATTCCTTCAAATGCTCTAGTTGTGAAGCCCAAAGAAAAGTTCACGGCTTCAAGTGTTAAGTCTTCAATCACTAACAAGATGAAGGAAAGAGCCTAAAAGGAGGCTGCAAGGCAACATGTTGTAGAGGAGGTTGTGGATGAGAGTGGTGATAATGCTCCTATTGCTGGACTTTATGTTCTGGATTCTAATCGTGCTTTGACTGCCATACAGTACAATCAATCCATGAAGGGGTTGGAGAAGTATTTGAAGAGGAAATTCTCAAAGCTTGAAGCATTGATTAGGAGAGCCTTACCTAGAAGCTATGGAGCTCACGATGATGATGAGGAGGATGAGGATTAGGTCTTGGTGGTTTAGACCTAGTTTGTCTGTTTTCCTAGACTTTGAGTAGTTGGTTCAAACATGTTATGTCTAGTATTTGATAGTTGAACTTGTTATGTTCTATGTTTTTATTTGCTTAGACATGTTATGGTCTATGCTTTCTATGTTTCTTTTATGCTATGCTTATGTGTAACACTCCATCATTTTGGGACATATATATGATATATTTGAATAGAGGTTATGTTTTTATCTCACTTAATCATGTGTTGATTGATTTTCTCTTGTTCTCATTTGTCTTACTTTGTCAATTTGTTCTGAAGGGGGAGACTTATATATGTGACAAAAGGGGGAGACATGGAACACATATACAAAGGGGAAGACATATGTTTTCTTTGTGATATGGTTATATGATTAAGGGAGAGTTTGGAGTTGATTTTATGATCTTGATATCATTATATTTTCTTGATTAAGCTTTCACAGGTATTATTGTTTGCATGATGTGTAGATTTTACAAGTGTTTGGCAGACACTACATATGAAGTTTGAAAGCTTGCTCATAATGTTCTGAGATCTTCAAGTTATATTTCTTTGTATTTGGGACATATTGAAATTTGATTTTTCCAGTGGTTAGGTTATAATTGTCTAGGTTGGTTTTGTCATGAAATTGCCAAATGGGGAGATTGTGACGTATATTTTTATAATTGGTAATCTTTGATATCAAAGCATTGAAATATTTTTCTAGCAAAGAATTTTTCCTCAATTTTTTGTTTATATTTTTGAGAGCACACACATATTCACTGAGTGATTTAGGATGTCTCTCTTTGCTTGATCAACTGTTCAAAGACAGCTTCAGAGATTTCTTCTTGATCAAGTTATAGGATTGGTTTCTTCTACAACTATTCGTTGGTGAGGAAGGAGAAGAAAATCATGCTACGAAGGGCAGATAATACTTGCTAAGTGTTTGTGTTCTTCCAATTACCCTTTTGCAAGGATATTGACCATAGCTGGGAATCTGTAACAATTGAACGAGGTAGTCGTAATAGTAAGCCTGAGGTGTTTCACATCAAGTTATTGTCAGAGTGGAGTGGGTGTGAGTCTCGGATAAAGTCTATTGTACTTTGCTTCGATGATAGTGGATTTGCTTCTCTAGGGCTACAAAGCCTCACCCATGATTTTTTCTCGATCTGGGTTTTCTATATATATTTGGTGCATTCGTTTACTTTACTGCACTTTATTTATTTACTTGCTTTGTGGGATTGCTTGGAATTAATTGGACTTAAAATTGGATAATCTGAAAGATTAAGCAAAAAGTGAGTAAATCTAATCACCCCCTCTAGGTTTTGAATCTAACTTTCGCAGCCGCTTCCGCACCGTGCAACTCACAGTTTGACCATCCAACAACAAAATTTTTCTCTCTATTTTTTTTTCTCTCTCTCTTTAATTATTGGACTTTCTTCTACCGATTACACTAATCTGTTTCTTTTCATCTTCCTTCAATAACTTACCCCAATCACAGAACTGTCGATTCAAAAGTCCCAAAATTTTCAACAACTTTCTTCTCCAATTCCAAACTTAAATACATTTTGATTTGGTTCGGCATTGCTTGGACACCCACTACCTCGAATTAAACATCAACCCCAATTTTCCCGAAACCAAAACAAACCCATAAGACAAACCACCAAAGACTCCCTTTCTGGCATTTTTTTCATGGTATATCGTTTCCATTTTCTCCATGAACTCATGTCCAAAGATATGTCCAGGTAATTGCATCCCAAATCAGCGCCGACGGCAATGACGGACTCGTCATAGAAGCGAAAGGGACTAATGCAGTTGAGGATGAGTTTGGTTTTTGTGGCGAGGCAGCAAAGGAAGGATGGTGGGTTGGTGGTGTCTATAGTAAGGATGGGGGTGGAAGGAGGTGGGTTGGGGTGAGGTGCCCATGTTAGGGTTTGGGATATTTTGGTTGGGTTTCAACAACTAGGTCTAGGGTTTGAGTGGGATAATGAGAGAGAGATAGAAAAAGAAAAGGTTTCAGGTAACAAATCGTCTCAAGGCAAACAAAAGGGTTATAAGAATATCAATGTAATTAACGTTTCTATTATTGACATCAACAAACACGTAAGCCTTGTAAGAGATTTTTATCTAGGGTAAAATTGTATTTTTACAGATTTTGTTAAGTGAATTAATTTCGCCAAAAGTTTTAGCTATGGGTAATTTGGACAAACCTTAGGGATGGTTAGGATAATTCACCTCGTAGCAATATAAAGTTTTTAGGTGGTATAGGGCATGAAACCAAATTTAAGTATGTAGGCTTCTTACCAATGATTAAAAAATATATAGGGTATGTTTGATTCAAATTTTTGAGAATAGTTTTCTATTTAAGATAATTGATCAGAAAACAGCACACAATGTTATTTGATTACAACTTTTTTCAGAGTTCTTGAGAACTATTTTTAGAAAAAATAAATCAAATGGACTTGTAAACTTGCCCATTAAAAGAAGACCACATTTTGTTTAGTCTCTCTGAATGAGGAAAATGATAAATTTTCATATATATGTGGTACACCTCGAATATCCATGATTTCTCCAATTTATTATGACAATCACTTAGAATTAATTGAGTGTCAAAATTAACATTTGATTTCATTAAATTTTATTATAGTTAACTTTGATTTAATAAAGTGGAGATAGTTCAATTTTAGCCCTTCAATGTTATCATTGAAATTAATTTAAACAATATAAAATTATATAAAAGTTGGTAAAACCTTAATATAATAGGTGTATTTAATTTTTACCCGTGTACCCCAATTTTCATTTCAATATATATATATATATACATATATATATATGAGTATTGATCTCTTGCTCACCGGTGAGCAAGAGATTTTATCCACACTTTGATTAGTGACCATTAAATTAAATCTAACGGCCACTAAACAAACTCACTTATTTGTTTACTAAAACCACAAAACCACTATCTGTATGTTTTAATTTTGGAATATTAATATTACACCAATTCCTTTCCTAATGTAAAATAAAAATTGTTTAATTTTAGAATATTAATATTACACCAATTCCTTTCCTAAAGTAAAATAAAAATTGTAATTGGTGTAATATTACCGATTCCTATATTAAAGCTCTCAAATCAATCTATATTTTTTAAAATTTTAGATTTTATGGTACACTATTTAAATATTAATTGAACCTAAATCTTATTTTAAAACCTTCTTTCTTACAAATAATACATCTCTATTTATTATATACATAAAATATTAAATAAGTTGACATGCATACACAAGTGTCTCAATCATGTATTCGTATCTCTGTTAACAACTTGGGCCACCTTACATGAAAACTTCAGATTCCAAAATTTTGAAAATTTTCCTATTAAATAGTAAATTCATTTTGAGTAAAAGGGTTAAAAATAATAAATTAAACATCATCTCTATTTTTGTTCTCATTTTATTCCCTAAAGCTTGAGGATTATTAATTGTTTTTAATTTCTAAATAATTTCTTTTATTATGTTTTATATTGTAAAAAGTTAATTACAATTTATATATATTTAAATTTCCTAATGTAAAATAAAAATTGTTTAATTTTGGAATAAAAATTGTTCAATTTTTATTTTACATTAGGAAAGGAATTGGTGTAATATTAATATTCCAAAATTAAAACATACAGACAATAGTTTTGTGATTTTAGTAAAACAGGTAAGTGGGTTTGTTTAGTGGTCGTTAGATTTAATCTAATGGTCACTAATTAAGGTGTGGATAAAATCTTTTGCTCACCGGTGAGCAAGAGATCAGTACTCTCTCTCTCTCTCTCTCTATATATATATATATATATATATATATCCTTGTTTGAATATGAAATACAATATAAATTTATAATTGCAAATATGCTCACTATCATATTTATAAAACAACACAAGAGAATTAGAGTATAACAAGTGAGTCAATTTCTAGATCTCTTTGCCCATAGATCATTCAACTTTTTTTTTTTTTGCAATATATGCCACTGAAACAAATTAATTGATTTTTAACATATCAACATTTATATTTAATTATTTAATGGTAGAAATTTTGAATGAAGTTAAAATTTTTAAATTTTAAATTTGCATTCTGAGTAAAGGTTCTATATTTTAGGTAACATCTTTTTCTTAGACGAATTTATCTTCTTATATATATATATATACACACATTTTATCCCATCTTATAAAGTCCTACTATTACCAAATATAAGAGCATGTACTCCATTAAATGACATTATTATAAAATTTAATCAATTTTGTTACTAAACAAATTAAAAAATATTTTAATTATAAAAGTACGATATAAAATACATCACCAAACACCTAATATACCTTTTACTAACTATAATTTTATAGCAGTTCTACTAATAAAAATGTTTTTTCATCGTACAGTAATGCCAGCTGGCCTATGTCAATATGTTATTTTTGAAGTGAAGCAATAGTCTCTCTATTCGTAACTAAGACCAAAATAAGGTCTAGAAAGAATTGAAAAAAACGTGTGCTGCTATTTGCACTCCAAAAAGCTACTCTAGCACTCCAAGCCATGTTCTCATAAAGGAAAATGACAACTCTACCCTTTAAATCAGCCCCAGATTTTAGTTCTTACAAATCTCATCTCTGTTCTCCTCTTCTCCTTTGTCAACCATCTATCTATTGAATTGAACACTTGCAATTTTTGGGCTCGTATTCACTTAGCAAAAATCAATGAATGATTCATATACTTCCATGGAAAACCTGAACAAAAGAATGCTCCATATTTACATAGATTTTCAATTTTGGAAGTTAGAAGATCCTCAACCTTTATGTTGTTAATTTTTTGGTAGACAAAAACATGGTGACCTATTTCATGGTTTCTTTTAATTTTTGAGATTCAAATCTCTATCCTATGAAAAAATATTAAAATTTTCCTTCTTTGTGACAGAGTGTTAGACTACTTAAGTTCTTGAGCTATTTATTTATTTATTTTTGGTTCACAATATAATCTATACTTCTTTGTTTTTTGGGAACTAAAAAGAGCAACTAGTATACACAGTATTCTGTGTTGTTTCAAGGTGTAAAGACAGTGACCATTTTTGGCTGATTTTTTTTATTTTAATTTATTGGCATATATGTGATTTAAATGATTATATGCATGTTTTAAATGTGAAATACATGTTTGTGGAGTTGTATAAGGGTCCGGAGAAGTTTTGAGAACGTTTGGTTTAATTTGAGATTTTTGGGTCTGTGGGGCCCGAGACATGGGTCAGGTGGGCCAAGAAAATCGGATGTTTTTTGAAAAATATTTATTTTTGAGATTTGACTAATTAAAATTTTATAAGAGATAAGGAATCGATTTCAGGTCTGTAGGAGTTTTCAAAATTGAAAATGGAGGTCGAAAAGGTACGTTAAGTGACTGGGGGCATTTTGGTAATGTGGCAAGGTTAGGGCAATAAATAGCTGAAATAACATTTCAGCCACTCATTCTCTCTCTCTGGTAGCTGACCAAGACACTCCCTCATATCTTTACACTTCTCATTCATTTTCTTTTAGATTTGAGAGACTTAGAGTGTGATTTGGAAGACA
The DNA here is from genome assembly GCA_026545225.1 of Cornus controversa. Lineage (NCBI taxonomy): Eukaryota > Viridiplantae > Streptophyta > Magnoliopsida > Cornales > Cornaceae > Cornus > Cornus controversa. The sequence continues at coordinate 26,255,404 of CM048852.1, forward strand.
CCGAAGAAGAAAAATGTTGATCTACGCGAGGAGAGCTTCCATTTGATCAGAGCCAAGTTGATTTTGGGCGATCTTGAGTTCAATGAGAATTGGGGTTTTGTGTAGAACATCTTCTAAACTAAGGTAGGGATGCCTAAACCATGAAATCCGGGGTTTGTGTGAGTTTGTTGGTTGCCTATGACATTCAATTAGTTATATGTGTATATTTGTGCGTTTTCAAAGTTAAAGCATGCTACATTATACAATAGAATGAATTCTTACCACAAATATATGTGATTATGTGTTTATAATTGCTATATGTGGTTATATATCATGTAATGTGAAAAATGTGGAGGAATTATACATGTTTTATGTGTATATGTAAGTATGAAATCTAATTGTTTGATTAATTTCCTTAAAGAGCATGATTAGTTGCAAAATATATTTTTGTTGTTGAAATAAATGCTTTGATATGAAAGAATGTAGAAATGAGCATCAAAATATGAATTGCCCATACATTGCACATACATGACTATGTGGGTGTCTGTAAGGGAGAAAGAAGGAACATCGAATGGACTAACTAAGAAGTTCGAATATAAAATCAAATGGATCAACTATGGAGTTTGGGTGTTCAAGGAAAGATGAGTAGGATATCGGATGAACCGTCATTGGAGTCCGAATCCTTAGTTGTATGTGAGGCACATGGGAGGGACATGACATGAATATTAGGATATGAAATTGTGTCTAATATGATATTGTGATATATGTGTGTGTGTGTGTGTAATGCGAATACATGTTATGTGGTATTCACAAAACTTTAGGAATTGTGTTTTAGACATTTCTACTGAGCATGCAGGAGCTTATTCCATATATATAAACTTTTTTTCAGGGCATGACAAGGAGATAGCGGAGCCCCCTAAACAATGAGTTGGTGATGAGTGTAGGTAGATTTCTTTTGAGAACATTTAGTGTAAGAACCGTGACCATTTTTGGCTGGTTTTCTTTTATTTTTATTTATTATCATATTAATGCTTTAAATGATTATATGATTGTTCTAAATGTGAAATAAATGTTTAAGGACTTATATGGTGTTCGGGGTTGGGAGCGATTGACAAAAGTTGACTTTTTCAAGTCGGATAGGGGTGCGGGTCCCGTGGGTCCAAAAAATCTGAAAGTATCGGAATGACAGCAAATTTGGAGACTAGCTTAAATAAAATACTTAACGCGCTACGGATTCGATTTCAAGTCCATCGGAGTTACCAAATTAAAAATAAAGCCCAGAAAGGTTTGGTGAGAGACTAGTGACATTTTTATAAATATAAGAACTAGGTCCATAAATAGAAAGGAGGAGAATGTCACAACAACAATCTCTCATTCTCATCAGCCGTGAGAGAGCAATATATATCTATATCATCTTCTTCATTATCCATTGAATTTGAGAGGCTTGGGGCAAGAATTAGAAGACGCCGAAGAAGAGAGAATCAATCTATATGCATTGAGGGCTCAAGTTTGATCCGTTTGAAATCAAATTCAGAGAAAGTTGATTTTGGTGAGAAATTTGGGAGAATTATTTGAAAGCTCTTCCAAATTAAGGTCGGGATGCCTAACCCATAGAATCTGAAATTTTTGTGAGTATATTGGTTATTTCTGATAACCAATTGGTTATGTGGGTATAATTAGATATCTTTCAATACTAAAGCATACTAAATTATGCCATTTAGTGAATTCTCCATGTCAAATGTGATGATTACATGTTTATAATTGTCTTAGATGATTATGAAGCATGTGTGAATTGAAATGTGGAAGAATTATGTGTATGAATATGTATTTGTGAAGGTGACACTTATATGTTTGATAAATTATCTTGAAAACATGATTGGATGAGATGTATGCTTAATTGCCAACATATAATGATATGGAATGTGCAATATGTGAAACATATTCAATATGAAAGTATGTGACATTTACTTGAAAAAAAATGTGCAAGCATCACAATTAGTATTACATTGTGTTAAATTATATGTGTAAATTATCATGAACATGTGGGATTCATCTTTATGGCACGATGAGGGTGGTGAGCTCAATTGGGTGGTGAGTCCTCTTGACGAATGGCATGGTAATCCGTTTGGAGCCATGTGGGGCAATCCGGGGGAGGAACCCTATGGAGTGATCTTTAATTGGGGTTCTAGACTAGATGGAAGAGGATACTCCCTAAAATAGAGTCCTACGATGAGGTAAACTAGTTTTGGATCTTTAGTTAGGTGTGATTGGGCGGCCAGTAAAACCATAACCCAATGAATGTGTGGAGAGTATGAGGGAGTTATGCATATCATCTTGCATCATATGTTTCTTATGATATATCTTGATGTATGGATATTTGCGTAACATGATTAAATACAAATGTATGTTTATGTGGTATTCACGAAACTTGCAGAATTGTGTTTTAGACATTCCTACTGAGCGTGTTGTAGCTCATCTCATGAGTATTAACTCTTCTCAGAAAATAAAAAGGAGGTGATGGAGTCTCCCCAATAGTGAATTGGCGTGGAATGGAATTGGTTTCATTTAAAGACTTTTATTACCTTATTTGAATGCATGTATGAAGTGTGGACTATATACATGTTGTGAATATGTATGAGAATTTTATATTTCAAGAACATTTATTATTTATGCTTTATGATTTCATACATTATAAACATACTTTTGAACATGGTTATTGCTAGACAATTTAAATGATGATTCTTTATTTATATTCATTTTTACATGTATAAACTTGTGAAATTGGTTGTATTGATGAATTGGTAAAATGAGGAGTGTGTATGGTAAGAATAAGGATCAAAGTGTGAGAATGAACACTTAAATTTTTTTGCAGAGTATCCCTATTTTGATTAATCGAAATGCATTGATTAATCGGCTAAGTATCAGGAATGGTTTGATGGAAATGGTCAAATTCTAATGGGATCTCAGTAGTACTTCGATACTAGTTCGATTGTACGAAACCTTCATTTCTCTTAATTGAAATGTAGGTCTCAATTAATCGAATGGTGCACTTTGATCAATCGAAATGTGCACCCACTATATGTTTTAAAGTGGCTTATATGAGCATGTTTTTTAGTAAAAGACTCATGTTGTAAACTTGAATTATAATAATGGTATAAAGAATGCTTATGCTAACTTATGTGATGATAACTTAGATTGTTGACCATTGTAATATTCGTTGAGAAATTGACGTATTAATAATGTAAAGGCTTTTGTGACAAGTTATGGCCCGGGAGTCAGGGTCTGACAGCTTGGTATCAATGGGGATATCAGAGGGTGATAAATGGTAATTTGTCATGGTTGCTCAGGTCGTGGGATGACGATCGGGCGATTATGACACCTCACTACTCGGAGTTTGGGCTTAAACTGGGGAAGTCTTGGTGGTCCAAATTTTGGGGCATGACAGATTGGTATCAAAGCATAGCTTGTTATTAAGCTTAACTAGGTTCGAATACTTAGGGACGAAGGGTAAGTGTTTTATTATGTGTAGTTTCGGATTGGTTAGAACGTTTAAGTTTAGAAACCTAGAGATGCATGTAGACATTATATAGTTGAATATAAGAACTATGTACATGTGAAGAATTCCTACATGATAACATGCTAAGTGTTTATGTGATAACATGTGTTATATGTTATGTGTTTATTTGAGAACATGTTTATGTGGTTAAATGTGTGTTGAAAAACATTTCTATATGTTACATGCGTATGTGATAACATGTTCTGTTGTGTAATAGTTTGATTGTGTTGAGCAAATAGCATAAGATAACTTATTATTGTTGACCTATTGTAGACATTAAAAAAATTACATAATGGACCCAAAATATAATTTGGGATTATCTTCAGTGTAGCCTACTTTGAAATGTGGCCTAATGAGTCAGATAATTTAAAGTCCAGACCCACCACAAATGAATGAGTCATGGACTGTTCCAAATTGTCTAAGAAGACTAAGCCCACTAGAAAATGGGTTAAATGATAATTGATATATATGTATAAATATTTATCATCAAAGATAATTATATATATCTATATATATATATATATATATATATATTAATTGGATAATTATCACAAAAGATAATTATCATCAAATATAATTTTCAAGGGTACAAGAAGTTACTAGTTTACCCCTCCAAGAAGTCTATAAATAGAGATAGAGGGTGGAGAAAGAAAGAAGAAAAGAACAAGAAGACTCTCAGAGAAAGCTGAAACTCTACAGGATTCTTTACTCTAAATTCAAAGCTCCAAAGCATCTAAACCTTACAAGAGAAGAACAACAAGTACATCATCCACGTGCAATTCTTAACCAAAGTTTCAATCTAATTCAATATCAAGCTCCAGCAGCCCTTGAATCCGAATTACCAAGGAGATCGAATTAGAGATCGAATAGCAAGGGAGATGGACATCAGGGATCTCGAAATATATAGAGATTCTAAATTGGTGATCAACCAACTCCTTAAGGATTATGAGGTCAAGAAGGATAATTTGATAACGTACCATAATTATGCTTCCCACTTGTTGACAAAATTTTGACAGTGTCATTCTGGAACACCTTCCTAGGAAGGAAAATCGTATGACTGATGCTTTGGAAAATTTAGCAACAACATTGGCATTAGTTGATGATGAGACAATCAATGTTCCAGTATGCCAATAATGGGTATTACCACATGCCCTTAAAGATAAATTTAAAGAGAGTAATGTAATTTCAGTCTTTACTATTGAAGGGGATGATTGGAGGCGACTTATAATTAAGTATTTGGAATATGGAAAGCTCCCTGAAGACCGACACCATAAGATTGAGGTACGTAGGTGAGCACCTTGTTTCATTTATTATAATGACACATTGTACAAACGTTCATTTGAAGGTATTTTCCTTCGTTGTCTTGGAGAAGATGAAACAGCTTATGCAATGGAGGAAACACATTATGGGGTATGTGGTGCCCATCAATCTGGCCCTAAGCTTCACTTTCGCGTTAAGAGAATGGGGTATTATTGGTCAACTATGGTCAAAGACTGTATGTAGTATGCAAAAAGGTGTCAAGCCTATCAATTCTATGCTAATTACATACACCAACCACCAGAGCCATTACATCCTACAATTGCTTTATGGCCATTTGATGCATGGGGATTAGATATGGCAGGACCTTTGTACAAGTCTTCTAAAGGACACTTATACATCTTAGTAGCTATTGTTTATTTCTCTAGATGGGCTGAAGCTGTACCCTATAAAGAAGTCAAAAAGGAGATAGTTGTTGACTTCATCAAATGTAACATCATTTATCAGTATGGTGTCCCTTGATACATCATCACTGATAATGGGTTGAATTTTAAAAATAGTTGGGTGACTCAACTTTGTAAGAAATTTGATTTCAAACAATATAAATCTTCTATGTACAATGCTCCAACTAATGGACTTGCAGAGGCATTTAATAAAACGCTTTGTGATTTATTGAAGAAAGTGGTTTCCACAACCAAGAAAGACTAGCATGAGCGAATGGAAGAGGCATTGTGGTCATATCGAACTACACATCGCACACCTACCCAAACAACACCTTATTCTCTTATCTATGGTGTAGAAGTTGTTCTCCCCCTATAATGACAAATTCCTTCATTAAGGATAACCATAAAAGAAGGTCTCATGAGCTAGAAAAACACCATTTTACGTCTTCAAGAATTGGAAGCATTGGATGAGGAGGCTATACGCTCAACAATAGTTAAAATGTTATCAAGCTCGGCTTTCTAGAGCCTTCAACAAAATTTTTTGACCTCAGTCATCCAAGTTGGAGACTTGATACTTGCTATTCGCAGGCCCATCATCATGAATCACTGCACTGGAGACAAATTTTTGACAAAATGGGATGGACTATATGTACTTTGTGAAGTCTACACCAACGGAGCATATAAGATTATTGATGAAGATAGAGTGTTAGTTGGTCCCATTAATGGTAATTTCTTGAAATGATACTACCCATGATGGTGCCACGCTCCTAGCCCGCATGAGCTAAAACTGTGAAGACACCTAAAAAAAAAATTTTGAGTTTGTTTTCTTTGAACTACGTAAGTGACTTGATCCCTCTTTAAGGGTACCTAGGCAACTTGGAGGTTTGTTCTGAGTTCAGTCATTAAAAAAAAATGAGTTATTTCTTTGAACTATGTAAATGACTTGATCCCTCTTCGAGGGTACGCAGACAGCTTGGAGGTTTGTTCTAAGTTCAGTCACCGCAAAAAAAAAAGTGTAATACTCCTAGCCCGCAAGAGTATAAACTGTGAATAGCAGAACAAATAAATAATAACAATATTGGTTTTAAAAGCAATGACGATTCTTTTATTGATTAGGTTGAAGACTATAATTCTACTTTGCTAGCTAAATAGATTGCTCTAAAAAAAGACAAAAAAAGATGATGATTCACTTCAAAGCTGCAAAGTTAGAATCTCTTCACATTCTGTTTGTAATAATTCTTCTATAGTATTCATTACTTCAAGATCATAAGCTGAGATAATGTTAGCTTCTTCAACAGAGTCTCATTCTTTCCTTAGCTTAGTGATGACCTCTTCTTTTGAGATAATTGTGCATTGCTCTCTTCTATGGAGGCTCTAAGTTGCTTAGCCTCTTCCCTTACTTGTTATAACTCTGTCAACGACTTGGTCTCCTTGTCCTCAGTATCACTCAAAGCTCTTTGAAGTGATTGCACATACTTAGAATCAGTGTCCTCCAGAGTAATGGCATCAATGAGCAATGTATCAAAGTGGTTGAGTTGCTTTGACTACTGATGTGAAATCATCATAGAAGCATAAGAAAATTTTGTATCAATATAATGAGCAACATTCTTCATATATGATCTTGTGAGTGGGAGTGTTGATCATGATACTTTTTATACTCTCGACAAGGGCTAAAGTAGTTTTGCGTTGGTCGCTTAAGATGATGTCGTCCGCATCAAAAGGCTGACACTTTAGATGTGGCAACTTGATGCGAGGATAAATCAACTTGTTGAGGTTCCTGCATGATCACTTGGGGGGTTTGGCTACTAATTTTATGCCCTACTAAAGCATCCGAGCCTCAAGGAGTTTCTCTTTCTACTGGTGAAACTTGTGACAATTCATTTATCTCAGGTACCAAATCAAATGCAGATGGCTCACAAACAGATGTTCTACTACTAGTAGGGTTATCAATGAGAATGATATCTTCTTCAAGGTAGCCACCAGTACCTTCTACCTAAAAACAAATAAAATATGGAATAAAGGGTGGGAACCTTACTCGCATTGGTTCATTATTGCTAGAAGCCATGCCAAAATATCGATCCACGCCACGAGAAGTAATAAAATCTACATGCTGAAATATGTTTTGTCTTATCACCCATATGTTTCCAGTTGTGATCCTCGTCATCTGCCCCTATATCTTTATCTGAATCTATCACTAATTGAGTATGAGGACAAGTGTTGATTTGTGGTGGAATATGCTTGGCCACCTCTACATAACTTTTAGAACTCTCCTCGACATCATAATCATTATGAGATTTAGAGGCTGCTCCCGATGTTCGCTTAGAAGAAGGGGTTAACTTAGGTCCATTGTTTATAACATTTTTAACTTTGGCTGGTTTTTCTTTTGGAGAAATTGTGTGCTTAATATGCCCTGAAGTACCTCCTTTCACCATGAATGGATCAACATAAACTTTTGGCCACCATTTAACATAAGTTTTAGTAACAGAAAATTTTTAGAAATTAGAGTTTGAAAGAAGTTGTACTTCATATTTAGTATGATAACGAGTGGTCAATCTCCATAGTAGCAGAATCTCTTCTAAAGCACCGATGCGAATATCATTTTTCAGTCTACCCGGAGTATCCTGGTGATAGCAAAACTGTTTACCGAATCTGTGTGGACTGTAAGGCTTAATAATATGTCGGTTACCTTGGTAAAATGTCAGGTAACTAGACTAGAGGCTAGCCAAATACTCAAAGTCATTAAGAGATAGCTTTTCATCATCTGCTAGTAGTCTCTTCGTCAGTGATGTGCTAGATAAGGAAGATAATTCAACACCTTTACATAACCTAAACAACTCTTGGGCCTCTGTCTCATCAAAATGCTTCGCAGACCCTTCTCTCGCGTACCGTGTCATTCGGGGCAGGTAATTATAGTCTGGGACAAAAAAATTTGTTTTGAAGTATTTAGCTAACCAACCATATACATAGTATATGGGGAATATCACATTAGAGTTTTCAAGATCAGGAGGAGACACAATGTTGTTCAAACCTTTATAAATGCTAGCTAGAATAGGAACATAAAGACAAAATTTATTACGGTCTGCCATCATGCTAGCAACCTTAAACACCTCAAGACGAATTATATTTCCAAGAATGGTAGGCAAAACAAATTTATATAACCAACATTCTATGAATGCTGCTAAATAAGTCCTGTTCCTCATCTCTAGTTCTATTCCAAGACTGGTAAACATCTCATCTTTTTGTGGCGACCAATTCTTAATTGGATCAATCATTCTAAAAGGGTTGTGAGTCTTTTTGGGATGTTGAGTGATAAGTGTTCAATTCTATGCATTTGAACCCTCTTTATTGCATACGTTAGTTCCGTTTTTGCGTTTACCGAGATATGTTTACGGTATTTTTGTGTTTTTGATGTATTGCAGGTATTGGAGTAAATGGAGCAAAGTTGGAAGTTTTCTGCAGTCAAGAGATGAAATCAGAAACTGTTGCCAAGGCATTTCGATCAATCGAGATGTGGATTTCGATCAATCGAAATTTCGATTGATCGAAATCTCATTTCGATTGATCGAAATCTCGATCAATCGAAATGCAATTTCGATCAATCGAAATGCTGCAGAGCCCACTTGGCCACTTGCTCACCTGCTCTCCCACTTGCAACAAAATCCCCCTTTTTGCACGACTTAAGGGGATTGTCTGACTTGAACAAGACTTTTGGGGGCCTTCTTGATACAAGAGATATATATAATGATATATATATATATATGCTGGGCCCAAAGGAGCCAAAAAGCATACAAAAAGCACCAAAAGCCACATATCTCACATCTCTCTAAACACATAGAAATCAGAGGAAGAAGAGAGAGACCTTCGGGAGAGGAAGAGGAAGGGCTGAACCAGACCAAGAAGCTTCATTCTCTTCATCAATGGAAGGGTGCAAGGCAACCATGAGCAACTAACTCTTCTACTAGGGTGTTGGTTTCAACCCCTAGCCATGTAAACTTGTTCATCTTTGTAGCTCTTGGGACTTGTAATTAAATGTTGATTATTTAGCCTAGTGATTATGTACACAAATACATTTCTTTTATATATTCATTTGATATGGAATTTATTCTTGTCTTAGAGTAGGTTTTGTCACTTGAATGCACAACATTTGCATATTCCACAAGAAGTGCAAATGATGGCTAGATAATGGTGTTTAAATGAATGTGTGATGCTAGTTTGTATAGACCATGCCAAGACAAGGTAGTTTGGATGCATGTAGTGTTCACTTAGAGAGTAGAGTAAGTAGGTAGTTAGTTAGGTTGAAGAGCTATGCTTGTTGAAGATGGATTATGATAGGTTAGCACATACATTGATCTTTTGATATGTCATTGAGGTCACAAGCCTAATGACATTGTTAGGCATTTAATTAATGAATCCCTTGCTTGCTACACTTATGAACATGTGAATGGCTAGGGGTGGAAACCAACCCTAGTTCTCTCTCCCAACTTTACTCTTTAATTTTATTGTCATTTCCTTTATGCAATAGCTTTAAACACAAAACCAAAAACCTGTTTTGTTTGAATTAAAGTAGAATTAATCTTTCTCTATGACAATTAACGACTAGTCCTCGTGGGATCGATACCCTCTATATAGAACCTTATCTGCAAAGATTCGTGCTCTTGCGAGTGGTTAAATTATATTTTGATAAAAAGGGCAAAATTAAGCTTGCAATATAATTTAGTTCCGACCACATCATTGAGTTTTGTTTCTCAATCCTCTTCTTAGAGGTGATTTACTCTACTTAGTGGCGCCTCTGAGCCAAAGCTTTTTTCATTTAGAAATTTTCACAGTTTGGTCCCATTTATATTGCTTGTAAAGCTGGTGAAAACCTAAAAATAAGTACCGGCAACTCAAAGGGGGAAGAGAATGTCCATGTTTGTCTGTGGCGGATAATTCCTTTGCATAAGGAACGACTTCTTCATAAAAAATTCCACAAAATAGGAGACCTCCTATCACATACAGGTCACGAAGGGAAATTGATAGTTCATCGATTAAGCAGTGGAGTGTTTTGGTTGAAGGATACCAAGACTCAAGGAAGGCTCTGATTATATTCACATGTCGTTGTATAATTTGTTGTCTTTAAGGAATTTGTCATGAAGACCCAAAACGTCCTCTGACCATTTCCAATAACCTAGGGTATATACCAAGTCAACAGAAGCTTTAAAGGAAACACCCCATTCTACTTCTTTGGCGCGCACTTTATGACCCATGAGTGAAAATTGCTCTATTTCTTCTTCTTCTATTTCATGAAGTGCAAATTTCAACACTAAAGCCTCTAAAATTGATACCCGTACCTTATTCTGGTTATACATAAGATTCACAAGCATGCAAAAAAATTCTTTGGACCATTGTGACAAGTGGTATGAAGCATTAGGCAGAGACACCCGTGGAGCAAAATGACTAACTAATGGGGTCCCTACATAAGGTGTAGTTCCTTTTTTCAAGACATCGTTCTCTTGTTCTAAAATGGTTACGGTGTTTGCCTTGAAGCTTTTGAAGAGAACCATGATTAACAGGATTCAAAGGTTGTTTACCTAACAAAAAGAAAAAAAAGTGTCCGAAAAAGACTAACAAAAGTATCCCTACGGAACTAAGGGAGCCCGAAGGGACAATAAAGTGTTCCAACAGAACTAAGTGACCTCGAAGGGACGATAAAGTATTCCAAAGGAACTAAGGGACCCTAAAGGGACAATAAAGTGTTTCAACGGAACTAAGTGACTTTGAAGGAATGATAAAGTGTTCTAAAAGGAACTAAGTGACCCCGAAGGGCACTAAGTGACCTATAAGGGACGATAAAGTTTTCCAATGGAAGTAAAGGACCCCAAAGAGATGATAAAGTGTTCCAAATGAACTAAGTGACCCCGAAAGGATGATAAAGTGTTCCAATAGAACTAAGGGACCCCAAAGGGACTGTAAAATATTTTAAAGGAACTAACTGACCCCGAAGGGATGATAAAGTGTTCCAACAAAACTAAGGGACCTTGAAGGGACAATAATGTATTCCAAAGGAACTAAGGGACCCCGAAGGGACAATAAAGTGTTCCAAAGGAACTAAGTATGTCACACCCCAATTTTTATTTTTCAAAACCAAGGGTGCTAAATTGTCACACACCAATTTGCCACACTAATCTCGCTATGGTACCATGCTTTGATACCAAGTTGTCACGCCCCGATTTCTGGTGCTCTTAGAATCCGAGGGTGAACAGTGTTTTCACCTCATTGTCTTAAACCTCAATCTTGTCATAAACTATTCTATTATAGAAGCTTTCTTTATGCACACCATTATAGTGGCACACACTCATCAATACACTTCATAATGGGTTCCACATTTGGTTCCACACATATAAACTACCAAGTTCTGAAAATCAACTCCTTTTGTAATTAGAATTTTGTTTTGAAACATACACCATTGGATATAGAATTCAAAAATACTTGAATTAAAAAAAAACCACACTCAATTCTGAGTTAAAATGAAGAAGTTACGTCAAAATGAAGTTTGGACCAATTTTTGACTTTAAAGTGAATAGTAACTTCGATTGTGCGAAATGAGGGTTTCGATTGTGCTAAAATTTTAGCCTCTTGGGACTTGCATCATTTCACACGATCGAAATGGGGATTTCGATTGTGCGAAATTGTCCCTGTCTGGACCCTAAAACCCACAATAGAACGCAACCACTCCGCACAATCAAAAAATGGGTTTCGATTATGCGAAATGTTCATTTTGTACAATCAAAATGCCTTGCACAAGGCCTCCAACAACCTTGTGCATAGCTCATTTTGAGCCCAAATCTCAACCAAACAACCTTGGATCATTCATTCCACATGTAAATCAACTACCAATGATATAACAACATACACATATACCAACCTATACGTTTGAATCTTAAATATCTCATAATCATAGAAAATTCCTAGGTTCACAATGCATATAAAACTCAAGTGAATATACCATCCTTATTTTCCAAAAGTCACTTCCATAAAACTATACATATAAGAAATCAAATGGTCCTTTAAGCATACATTCATCAAGTCTCAAATGAAGGAAGCCATTATACATGCATTTTTGAAAAGACTTTTTCCTACAAGTGTGGCACTTACATTTGGAGTTCATATACAATAGAGGATACAAATGTAAAGGCAACACTACAACTATGGTCAACATGCCACAAGCTGACATGGACATTTATCTACATCTCAAAAGATCAAAAATCCAAAAAGGAACTCAACAAGGTCCATTGAGCTAATTATGCTCCGTCCTCCATCGGCACCTTATCTGAAAAAGTTTGTATAAATAGGGTGTGAGCTTATCCTCTCTCGGTCAATAGAAATGATCCATGCATCCCCACTCTAACCTGTCAGCCATGCATGAATGCAGATGAAATTACTACATGTCTACATGACAAGTATACATGTTTTTTTACCCATAAATAATAACGTTTTTCAAATCATGTGTGATGTTTCACATCTCAATGCATATATATATATATATATGTATATATAACAAATTGACAAGTCATAATTCACATATATATAACTCATGCCACAAATTCTCGAAAATCAATTCAATGGGGACTAGCTTATCACACCATATCCATAGAAAGGGTCTCTTCGACACCCAAACTCTGCTTACGCTTCTCGGTTTACTATTTTGACGGATGCACCATTCTCTTTGCCAAGTTTTGGGTCTTTCACCCTAGGGACCATTCCCTCACCTTAATTCTCAATGTTGTTACGCCCCAAAACCTTGCTTTTCACATAGTGCACATAATCACATCAATGCACTCAATCCACACAATGCAATGCATTTTATAAAGTTAATGCATTTTTCTTCCACTTCAAGATTGCCATAATGTCATCACACTCACATCACGAAAATCATCATGCTTATGCATTTTACAAGAAAAATCATATCTTTCATGCATAAGTATATAAAAACCCACATTTTCATGTTTTCACCAAATGAACACATTTTTCATCAAAAGCATTCATAGTGTCATTTGCACATACACAACATATATAAGTCCTAACTAACATGTTAGACATTTATATATGCATAAATCACAATAGTGTACATATATACACATATACATAACCCTAGGTTCAAGAAATCAAATATATCTTTCATGTCACATAAAAGTGACCTATAAGACCAAAGTAAAGATGAGTCTAACACCCCTATCTCAATTCCCAAGCTTTGAATCCCTCTTTTGAAAATCCCATCCATCCCAACTTTATGAAAAGGAGACTTTGATCGGTTCAAACCGATGCCCTTGATATCCCTTACACACTTCCCTTCTTCGAGAAGGTCCAAATCACACCTTAAGGCACTCAAACTCTAGAGAGAAGGGAGAGAGATGAAGTGAGAGCTTTAGAGAGAGAGAGAGAGAGATCTGTAAAAGTGAATATCTCTAACCCCCCAGATATTTAGTCCACTCCTAGGGGTGCGAAGAGACCATTTTGCTCCCGGGCCACTTAATGTACCTTCCCGACCTCTGAATTAATTCTTGAAAACTCCATTGGCCTTGATCACTTCCATGAAACTCTAAGCATTTCGTTTAGTGCATAAGCAAAAATAAAATTTTTTAGAATTTTTCCAAAATTCTCGGACTCAACCTCATCTCGGGATCCCCATTGACCAAAAAGTGTCAAATTTTTTCAAAAGTTCCCAAAACCTCCCAAAACTATATTCCAACCTTCTAAACGTGTTCCTAGCATTCAAAACATGTTAAACATCATTTAAAATGTACTTAAAGTAGTAAATGATAAAAAATTCAAAAACTGGCCAAAATTAGGCATAGTCTCTACAACTTCCCAACCTTATAAGAATTTCATACTCAAAATTAGAATGTACCTTAAGTGATGAACAACTTAGGATACTTTGAGCGGACTTCTTGTTCTCGCTCCCATGTAGCTTCTTCCACCCTATGATGCCTCTAAAGCACATTAACCAATGGAATGGTCTTGCCCCAAAGCACTTGCTCTCTAGTGTCCAAAATCTAGATCGGCCTCTCCTTATATGACACATCCTCCTCTATCTCAAGATTTGCCCAATCAAGCACATATGAAGGGTTCGGTTCATACTTCCTCAACATAGACACATGGAAGGTGTTGTGTACACTTGACAGTTGCGGTGGTAATGCTAAGCGATAAGCAACCTCTTTTACCCAATCCAAGATCTCAAATGGTCCGATGTATTGTGGTGCTAGCTTGCCACTACGACCGAACCTCATCAAACCTCTCTATGGTGAGACCTTCAGAAAAACATGACAATGGTCGTCATCTCCTATCAGATAGCTTTTCTAATGACTCTGAGCCGTAAATAGTCTCTATCGAATTACCTTGATCTTCTCCGTAGTTTCCTGAACTAAATTCGGTCCCAAAGAAACGATCTCTCCGTCCTCAGTCCAACAAACAGGTGACCTACATGGTCTACCATACAAAGCCTTAAATGGAGCCATCTTAATGTTAGCTTGATAGGTATTATTATATGGAAACTCCACGAAAGGAAGGTAATCCTACCAACTACCCCAAAGATCAAGTACACACGCCCGTAACATATCTTCCAAAATTTATATAGTACGCTCAGACTGACTATCTGTCTGAGTATAAAAAGCCGTACTAAATTGAAGGTCCGTATCAAGTGCTGCTTGGAAACTCTGCCAAAATTGAGATGTAAATCGTGGGTCTCTATCTAAAATAATAGAAATTAGTATGCTATGAAATCTAAGGATCTGCTCAATCTACAACCTACTGAGAGTATCCACATCATCAATCACTATAATGAGAATAAAGTGAGCTACCTTTGTCAATCTGTCAACGACCACCCAAATTGCGTCTTGACTCCTCCTCAACCTTGGAAGTCCCGTCACAAAGTCCATAGTGACATGCTCCCATTTCCATATAGCTACAGGCAATGGCTGTAACAACCCTGCCGGTCTCTAATGCCCGGCCTTCACTTATTGACAAGTGAGGCACCTCACCACACACTGAGCTACATCCTTTTTCATACCCTTTTACCAATACTGTCGATATAGGTTATGATACATCTTGGTACCACCTGGATATACTACTAGCCTCGAGTTGCGAAACTCTCTCAGAATATCATCCTAACAAACTAAGGGAACAAACACCTTCCCTTGGAACTTCATGCTCTCATCTGAATGAACTATCCATCCTTCTACCACTTCGCTACCCAAAATTCATGTGCGAATAGCCTCAACCTCACTATCCTTCCTCTGCTCTTCAATCACTCTACTCATAAGAGTTGGTTGAGTAATAAGAGTAAATAACATCGCCTGTTCATCATCCTCACTGAAATGCAATCCCATTTCTGAGATGTCTTCCATCATCTTCCACTCTCGTATGGCTAAGCTTGCTAAGCTGCCATGTGACTTCCTACTCAATGCATCCGCAACCACATTGGCCTTCCCCGGATGATATTGCAAGTCGAAGTCATAATCTTCCATGTACTCCATCCACCTCCGTTGCCTCATATTCAAATCCTTTTGTGAGAAAAGGTATTTGAGACTTTTATAATCTGGGAATACTTCAATCTTCTCACCATATAAGTAATGTCTCCACACCTTATGTGCAAAGATCACAACTGCCAATTCCAAATCATGTGTCGGGTAATTTTATTCATGGGTCTTCAACTGCCTTGACCATACGCCATTACTTGTTCGATTTGCATTAGCACACACCCCAAATGAGTCGTGAAACATCACAACAAATCGTGTACCCCAACCCACGTTCCAGAATGATCAAAATTGGTACCGTAGTCAACCAAATTTTAATTATATGAATGCATGCTCGCAAGCATCATCCCACACAAACTTCACTCCTTTTGGGTAAGCTTTGTCATTGGTGCTGCTAACCTCAAAAAGTCCTTCACAAATCTCTGATAATACCCGGCCAATCCCAAGAAACTACGTATCTCAAATACGCTTTTAGGTCTTTCCCAACTCATCACTGCTTCTATCTTGGATGTATCCACGAAGACTCCTCCTTTGGAAACAACATACCCAAGGAATTTCACTTCCGCTAGCCAAAATTCACATTTCTCATATTTGGCATATAATTGATGTTCTCTTAGAAGCTGCAATACAATCCTCAAGTGACCCTTGTGCTCCTCTTCCGAAGATGAGTACACTAGGATGTCATCAACAAACACAACCATAAACTTGTCCAAGTAGGCATTGAACACTCTTTGCATGAAGTCCGTGAATGCTGCTAGTGCACTCGTTAAACCAAACAGCACTACCAAAAATTCATAGTGCCCGTATCATGTGTGAAAAATAATTTTTAGAATATCTGCCTCTCTAATTCCCAATTGATAGTAGCCTGATCTCCAGTCTATCTTTGAGAAACATCTCGAACCTTTAAATTGATCGAACAAGTCATCTATCCTTAGCAAGGGATACTTATTCTTGATCGTTACCTGATTCAACTTTTGATAGGTGATAAGTAATGAATATTGCATATTCAATGCCCTTAAAATTATATAAATTAGTGTCTTAGTAATATTTATTTAATATTTTTATTAGTAATTTTAATCTTTTCAGGATTTCAGGTGATTAAGGGTAATTCTAACTAATAATGGTGCAATCGGGTTACAGATGGTGTTAGGCCTATTCACATTGAAGATTGGGCCAATTCAGGCCTAAAAAGTCCTGGACCCGTGTTGGTATTCAGAGAATAACTCCGTACACAATTGTTAAAACGGCCCAAACTCCGCGTGGGGTGAAGGAAATTCAATTCTGCACAATTTCATATTTCACGAAAATTTCCTAAAACGGACGTTTTCATCAAATTTCTGCCCTATTTGCGCAGCTGCCACTTTTTGGGGGCGCAAATGCCACTTTTTGAGGAGCAAGTGCCATTTTCTTATGCGCACTTGCCACCTTGGGAAGGCCAGGTGTCCCGTAGGTTTGTTTTCGCAAAGTAAAAATGAGGAAATGAAGAAAAACTAGGGTATGCTGGAGGGGGGATAGAGAGAAATAGAGAGGCGATTCGTGACGATACGGGCAAGACGACGGCAACTTCATCATCGTTTATATATAAAAAAAATGGCGCCGTTGCCGGGGACTGCGGTCATGATTGCGTTGTTAAGTTTAAAGATTAAGTCTTGTTTAATTA
Organism: Cornus controversa; assembly: GCA_026545225.1. Lineage (NCBI taxonomy): Eukaryota > Viridiplantae > Streptophyta > Magnoliopsida > Cornales > Cornaceae > Cornus > Cornus controversa. The sequence continues at coordinate 26,272,810 of CM048852.1, forward strand.
TAATTTAGGACTTGTATATATTCTATTTTTAATTTATTTTAGGTGTTTTGTGTGTTTGAATATAGGTACAAGAGTTACTACACAAGTGGAAAGAAGTTCAAATTTCAGGACCTCTTGTGAGTTTTTGTATTTTAATTCATTCACTTCTGTTTTGGATTGTTAGTTTCTTTTAATTTTGATTTTTTTTAAAACATGTCATTTCAGTATGAGTATCCTTCAGAGGCATGTGTTGATCAATTTGGTTGTGATATGGAGAATGTGAGTGAAAATTCAATGGATGTGTCCAAAAAATTAGATATATTATCATGGAGATTGGACCAATTTATGCCCTTTAGTCATGCTCCTACTACTCACTTGTCCATACCATATGAGTCATGTGCATGTTGTTTTAGTCCTTTTCATCATGTGATAAATTGTCCTACTGCAGGACAATATTATGATTTTTATCAAGAACACACACATGAAATTTTTTCTATACCTGGGGATGATCCATTTTCTCATACTTATTCTCCGGGATTTGAGGACAAAGTTTTGAATGCCCTTGGCAAACTTGATGAACGAATTGGCAACCTTGAGGAGCAAACTAATTTGTTAAATTCACATTCACAATCTATAGCTAGGCTAGAAGTTCAAATTGAGCAGATAACCAATGCTTTGAATTGTGAAGATCAAGAGGAACTTCCAAGTCAGCCCGTGACTAATATTGAACTCACACAACCAATTGAGTTAGACCATACCCCCTTTGTGGAACCATTACTCATATCGGACTCTAAAAATTTACATGAAGAACTTAAGTGTGATCACTTAAGTCCAAATGAGAGTCCACCTTTTACCTTTGTTTTTGACTTGAGTAGTGACAAATTAGATATCAATGAGAAAATTAGTCAAGAACAAGTTAAAAGGTCATGTTTTCCTGAATTAGTCAAATTTTATTCGATTGATTCATTTTTTCTAAAACCGCACATTGATATAGATAAGAGGTGCCTAAAAATTGTTTGGATTCCGGCACAAGAAAGTGAGGACAAAATAGGGGGGACACTCTTAGATCTCCTCAAGAGATGTGGTATAGGGTGAACCTTCCATCAAAAGTAGTAGTTATGAAGTGTGTGTTTTTCTTTTCATTTATTTTTTTTTCATTTTAGTTAGTATTTGTGTTTTCTTTTCATTTTGTTGCATTCTTTTTATTTTATTTTTATTTTATTTTATTTTATTTTTTTCCTTTTAATATGCGTGGTGTGTAGTTGTGTTTTTTATGACAGGTTCTTGCATCCAAGTTTGGGGGGATGGCCAACCCTTATTCATGTGAATGCTTTGCCAAATTTTTACAATTCTACCACTACGGTAATATTATTCTATCACTTACCATAAGCTTTATATTTTTGTTACACATTGAGGACAATGTGTGATTCAAGTTTGGGGGTAAGGAAGAACACTTTTGTTTATTTATTTATTTTAGGTTGTTTTGTTTTCAATTTAGATGTTTTAACACCAATCAAGAGTTTAATACTTTATGTAGGTTCTTGACTTGCAATTGTAGAGTATGTGTAAAATTTCTAGAAAGTATGGTTTGAATGCAATGGTTTAAGTCGTTATTTGCATTGATATGACTTGGAGTGGTTGACTCTAGTTCTTTTCACAATTCACATGCACACTAGTAGAGTTAGTGGGGTTTGTACTTGGCTTTGAGTATCAATTATGTGTGCTGAATGTAAGTCGGTATCCCTTGAGAATAAACATTCTAAACATGCTACACTTGTAAAAAAAAAGGAAAACAAAAAAAAAAAAATTTAAATAATAATCCTATGGTTTGTGGCCGTTTTGGTTCGAGTTATTAGGTCCCTCGAGGTATCTTGAAACCTAGTGCCCTAAAGCCATTTGGTTTGGGAGTCACAGGCTGAAAGCTCGCTACATGGACCAATTCGAAAGCCTAATAAACCTAAAAAAACAAAAAAAAAACAAAAAAAAAAAACAAATTTTTTTTAATAATAATCCTATGGTTTGTGGCCGTTTTGGTTCGAGTTATTAGGTCCCTCGAGGTATCTTGAAACCTGGTGCCCTAAAGCCATTTGGTTTGGGAGTCACAGGCTGAAAGCTCGCTACATGGATCAATTCGAAAGCCTAATAAACCTAGGCATTGCACAAAAAAAAAAAAAAAAAATCGCATGTGTCCATGTTTTGAGTGATAAATTCAATAAGGGGATCCAATAAATTGAAGGTACTTGTAATTGCTCACTCAAGGCCAGGTTAAATCACATTGATGAATGCTAGTTCACTTTTCACGAGGGGGCTAGAGTTGGTTTCTTTGAGTTGTGTTGTTGTAAATTTTGTATGAGAACCATTGTTTTGAATTATGGGATTTAGGGATTTGAAAGTATTCTTGAAAGCAAGTCTTTTAACTGCATTTTGTAGTCTTCGTCTTGATTAATGTTTGAAATAGGAATTTTGGCATGTTTGTGGGTAACATCTCTGGAAACCTTCACGAGACTTCACTCGTCCACTAGGGGTAACCTAGGGGTTTAAAAGGCTTATTGCATATGCTAAATGCAATCGGATCTCCCATGAAAGAGGAAGTAGTTTAGTTGTTTTATTTCATTTTTGTTATGTATTGCTAAGAGACTAGCAATATGTAAGTTTGGGGGTGTGATAAGTAATGAATATTGCATATTCAATGCCCTTAAAATTATATAAATTAGTGTCTTAGTAATATTTATTTAATATTTTTATTAATAATTTTAATCTTTTCAGGATTTCAGGTGATTAAGGGTAATTCTAACTAATAATGGTGCAATCGGGCTACAGATGGTGTTAGGCCTATTCACATTGAAGATTGGGCCAATTTAGGCCTAAAAAGTCCTGGACCCGTGTTAGTATTCAGAGAATAACTCCGTACACAATTGTTAAAACGGCCCAAACTCCGCGTGGGTTGAAGGAAATTCAATTCTGCAGTGGATGAGCTAGGTTACTCATTTTCCTTTTCAGCTTCTGAAGGAATACCTTCTTTAGATTCTTCCTTTGGAGTAGTGCCTTCTTCATCAATCTTCACATGGATAGATTCGACCATTTTCTTGGTTCTCAAATTGTAACATCTGTAGGCTTTGCTCTTTGTTGAATATCCCAAAAAGATGCCTTCATCAGCTCTTGAGTCAAACTTTCCTAGATTGTCATGGTTGTTGTAGATGAAACATTTACTTCCAAAGATTTTGAAGTAATGCACAGTTGCAGGCCTCCCAAACCACAAGTCAAAAGGTGTTTTTGTTGAATTTGATCTCAGAAAAGCTCTGTTGATGATATAGACCGTTGTGTTTACCACTTCTGCCCAAAAACCCTTGGATAGATTCTTCTCAAATAGAAGTGTTCTACCCATTTCTTGAACTGTTCTGTTTCTTCTTTTAACTACCCCATTTTGTTGAGGTGTTCTAACTGCAGAGAATTCTTTCCTGATTCCTTTTGAATCACAATAATCACTAAATTCTTTCATGATGAATTCAGTTCTAAAATCAGATCTAAGTTTTTTAACCCTGCATCATTTCTCATTTTCAGCAAGGTTAACAAACTTTTTGAAATGAATAATAGCTTCAGATTTTTCTTTGATAAAATAGATCTAAGTCATTCTACTATAATCATCAATGACAAGCATAAAGTACTTGCTACCACCAATACTTGTGGTCCTCATGGGTCCACACAAATCCATATGCACAATATCAAGTGGTTTAGAGGTATTTACTTCCTTTGTTTTAAAAGAGATTTTTGTTTGCTTACCTTGTTGGCAAGCATTGCAAACTTGATTTTCACTCAGAGACAAATTTGGAAGACCTCTAACAGACTTATGCTTGATGAGATTCTTTATATTCTTGGAATGCACATTGATGTGGTCGGAATTAAATTATATTGTAAGCTTAATTTTGCCCTTTTTATCAAAATATAATTTAACCACTCGCAAGAGCACGAATCTTTGTAGATAAGGTTCTATATAGAGGGTATCGATCCCACGAGGACTAGTCGCAATTGTCTTAAGGGAAGATTAATTCTACTTTAATTCTAAAAACAGATTTTTGGTTTTGTGTTTAAAAACTATTGCATGAATGAAATGACAAGAAAAGTAAAGAGTTTAAAGTTGGGAGAGAGAACTAGGGTTGGTTTCCACCACTAACCATTCACATGTTCATAAGTGTAGCAAACATGGGATTCATTAATTAAATGCCTAACAATGTCATTAGGCTTGTGACCTCAATGACATATCAAAAGATCAATGTGTGTGCTAACCTATCATAATCCATCTTCAACAAGCATAACTCTTCAACCTAACTAACTACCTACTTACTCTACTCCCTAAGTGAACACTACATGCATCCAAACTACCTTGTCTTGGCATGGTCTATACAAACTAACATCACACATTCATTTAAACACCATTATCTAGCCATCATTTGCACTTCTTGTGGAATATGCAAATGTTGTGCATTCAAGTGACAAAATCTACTCTAAGACAAGAATAAATTCTATATCAAATGAATATATAAAAGAGATGTATTTGTGTACATAATCACTAGGCTAAATAATCAACATTTAATTACAAATCCCAAGAGCTACAAAGATGAACAAGTTTATATGGCTAGGGGTTGAAACCAACACCCTAGTAGAAGAGTTAGTTGCTCATGGTTGCCTTGCACCCTTCCATTGATGAAAAGAATGAAGCTTCTTGGTCTGGTTCAGCTCTTTCTCTTCCTCTCCCGAAGGTCTCTCCTCTGATATTCTGATGTTTCTTGAGAGATCTCTCTGATATATGAGAGATATGGCCCTTTTTGTGTGCTTTTTGGCTTCTTTTTCAACCTTGGGCCCACCATATATATATATATCTATATATATATCTCTTGTATCAAGAAGGCCCCCAAAAGTCTTGTTCAAGTCAGACAATCCCCCTAAGTCGTGCAAAAAGGGGAATTTTGTTGCAAGTGGGAGAGCAGGTGAACAAGTGGGCTCTACAGAATCTCGATTGATCGAGATTGAATCTCGATTGATCGAGATTTCGATCAATCGAAATGAGATCTCGATCAATCGAGATTTCGATTAATTGAAATCAACATCTCGATTGATCGAGATGCCTTGGCTGCATTTTCTGATTTCTTCTCTTGACTGCAGAAAGCTTCCAACTTTGCTCCATTTACTCCAATACCTGCAAAATATCAAAAACACAAAAATACCGTAAACATATCTCGGTAAACTCAAAAACGGAACTAACGTATGCAATAAAGAGGGTTCAAATGCATAGAATTGAACACTTATCACACATGCCCTAACCTTTTGTGCCAAAGTGATGAATTTTCCATGTTAGTGAAATTGCAAACAGTGTGTGAAGAGTCTTCATAAATAGTGTAAACATTTCTTGGAGCTTTACATGCAGCAAAAAGAGTTTTACCAGATTGTTTATCAATAACATTGCAGTTTTCTTTGTCAAAGTTTACTAAGCTACCAGTGCACATAATTGACTGACACTCAATAAGTTATGCTTTAAACCCACTACATAGAGCACATCACTTAGCATAGGCATTTCTTTGGTTTTAGGTATTGTGCCTTTTCCTACAATTTTGCCTTTCTTATTATCTCCAAAATAACAGAACCACCATCAAAATTTTTAATGTTAGTGATTCGTGTGAGTGTGACTCAAAAAGTATATCAATTAAAAATTTCCATACTTCGCAATAGAACGAATTCCTTGCAGAATAGGGCTATCGAAAGGGGTATCGTACCTCAGGGATTATGGTTTGACGAGTTGGAATACGGAATTAATTCTAATTAAATTTAAAAGAAAAGAATTCTAATTTTTAAACTAAACTAATTAAAAAGTAAAATAAAATAAATCAAAGGAAATAGAAAGTGAAGATAGTATGAGAGAAATCTAGGGTATTTGACTTCACCACTAACTCCACAATCAATGGTCAATTGAATCAACTATGGGGAATTACATCATGCATAAGTGGTGTCGATGGCTACAAGCTCACCTTCATCCGTCAAGAAGATAACACATGATTAAGGCTAAGCCATGGACTATCTTCGATTGGCATGGGCCATCTGCCTAACTACTCTAATCTAGGGTGCATTATGGTTCATCTTCTCTAGGCATAATCCATCAAAGCTTTTAATGATATATTCAGTGATTACCATTGTGTAATAATTGCTCTCATAATCATAGAAAATAAGAGAGATTGAGTTCAATAACAACAACTAAATATCTAAGACAAGATAAGAAATCATTGAGATTGAATTTACAAGACTTTTATTACTCAATTCTATAATAAGAATCCTCTGAATTACACAATCTATGCATGTACATAAAGGTCCCCAATAATTAAAACAATCAAACCATTGATGCTTTGTTAGGGCTATATCAAAATCCTAGTGGATGAACTAGCCGCTCATGGTAGAAGAAGAAACTTCAACTATTGAGGAAGAAGGCATCATCTTCATGAATTACGCGTATGACTTCATTCTCCAATGACTCTGCAAATATGTTTCTGTTCTCTTCTCAGCCCTCTCAGACTTTCCAATCTCTGTAATCTTTCCCTCCTCAACTCAGCCTCTAAGTCTTCACTTTATTCCCCAAGAGAATACACCAAAGTCCTAATCCAATTAGGAATTAATTAGGTTTTCCCGCAGCACTAATCAGGTGGGTTTTTCCTACTGACTTTCGGCCCAACTTTTGACCTACTAGAAGTCCGATTCACGGACTTTTCGTGAAATACAAAAGTGTGCAGAATCAAATTTCATTTAACCTAGCAAGAAAATTAAGTCGATTTGAGGCTCAGAAATAAGACTTCTGGTCCATTTTCCAAAACGGGATTAAGACTGTATTATGCGCAGATTTGGGCTTCAGGCCCGAAACCTTCTTAAGCAGCTGTAATTCTCTTGGACCTCTTCCTTGGGCTGATTTGAGTTGAAATAAATGGTTGACTGAATCTCCTTGAAGTAGGCTTCATCTAACCATCTTGGATGTTTTCTTTAAAAGCCCAAAATCATGGTTTTAACTGAAATAATTATTAAAGCCCTGAAAATACAGAAAACACTAAAACAAAGTAAAATAATAAAATAATCTATCACTAAGAGAATAAAATACATAAGTTAAGAGGCTAGAATGCCTAACATTCAATGCCTATCACACCCCCAAACTTACATATTGCTAGTCCCTTTGCAATAGAATAGAATAAAATAAAACTAAAACAAAAGAAACTACTAAATACTAACTAAACTACCCAACTCCACTTTCATGGGAGAAACGATTGCATTTAGCATATGCAACAAGCCTTTAAACCCCTAGGTTCCCCCTAGTGGACGAGTATAGTCTCGTGAGGGTTTCCAGAAATGTTACCCACAAACATTCAAAATTCTGTTTCAACATTAATTCAAGATGAAGATTACAATATATAGTTAAAAACTTGCATTCAAGAATAATTTCAAACTTTCAAATTCCACAATTCAAATCAATGGTCCCAATGCATAATTCACATCAACATATCTTAAAATACCTAACTCTAGTTCCCTTGTGAAAAGTGAACTAGCAGTCCTCTCATGTAGCATAACTAAGTTCTGAATATATTAAGGCACATAGCCCTTCAACTCATTAGTTCTCCTTATTAAACTCATACTTCCCAACATGAATACATGACTTTTTTATTTTTTTTTTCAATTCTTTTTTTCATTGCTTTATTGGTTGTGCAATGTCTTGATTTATTGAGCTTTCTGAAAGATCCATGTAGCAAGCTTTCAGTCAGTGGCTCCCAAACCAGATGACTTTAGGGCACTAGGCTTTAAGATACCCCGAAGAACCTAATTACTCGAATAAGTCAGGCTACAAATCAAGACAACCAATGCTCATCTTTTCTCACCCTTTCACTTTTGACGCGAACACTCCGTGCTTCCTGAGGCATAGAAGCCCGGTTACTCATGAAAAAGATCAAAATGATTTGCTTATCAACATATATTTCTTTTCTTTTTCTTCTTCTTTTTTTCTTTTTCTTTTTCATTGAAGTCAAGTAAACACATCATCGGTACTCATTCTCAAGAGATACTAATTAATATCAAGCATATGTAACTCAATAACTCAGAACCAAAGTTTATACCCCACAAAATTATGCTAGTGTGTCTGTGCATGTAAGGAAACTAAAATTAATTACTCCAAAGCATATCATTGCAAAATCATGATTAAAATCACATAATTTAAACCACAATTTCCAAAAATTTAAAACATACTCAAAAATTGCAAGTTAAGCACCTACCTAAGGTACTAATCCCTTGAATAATGTCAAAACATTCTATCTAAAAAAAAAACAAAAGAAAATAAAATAAACAAACTAAGAAAAATAAAATAAACAAAAATCCTAAAACAAGAAGAATTTCACAAAAATTTCCCCGATATGCAATAAGCACAAAAATAGGCATCGCCTCACCCCCAAACTTAAACTGTACATTGTCCTCAATGTACTAGCAATCAAAGCATAGAGAAGAGTAAGAACGATGTTACTAGAAATCCGGAGTGGTGGAAAGAAAATAGAGCACACCAATAGCATGAAGGCAATGCAAGCACACCCCCAAACTTGGATGTTATAACCTGTCAAAACAAACCACTATACCCCAAAGATCAAGTGAAATAGTATGGGTGAAAATAAATATGAAAGAGAAAATTCCTAAATTTTTTTTAATAAAAATCTCACTACAGTAAGAAAAATAAAACTAAAAAGAAAAAATAAAAAATAAGAATAAAAAAAAATACAAAAGATACTTACCTTCCTGTCAAGGATGTGGTGGTGACTGAGCATCCGGATCCAAGTTTGCCTGGTGCATCAGTGTACGCAGCATCCTCCTCATCTCTAGTTGGTTTTGGCGAGTTTCACGAAAATGATCCGCCATCTCAGCCTCATTGCTCCAAACTGTGTGGATACCTCTATCTGTAGGGTGCCAAACTGAGCTGTCAACCCAGCAATATGTCCCTCTAACTACTAATAATCATGGCCACCAGCTTGTGCATGTACGTCCTCTTCCTTTGCTTCCATCTCCTTTGGATCTTCCACCAGTGGTGGTATATCTATATGTTCTCCTCCCTGGGCCAATCGAGACACTTTACCAGGCGCCGTTATGACTCTCTGGTGCATATGAGATCGGCTCAAATTCTAGTCATGCGAGCCATAATGAATATCATGTGGAAAGGCAAGCTCGTCTTCATGGACTGCATACCCCTGTGCAATAAGCAACTGATGAATGATAGTCGGGAATGGAAACTCCGAGTCACTTGCACTGTCCGGTGCCTTGGCCAACCTTGGAATAGAACTTTTCCATCTGGCCCCAGACAATCTGTGGGAATGACAGCCAATGCCCAAAATGTATGGCATATAAAGCTTTGAGGAACTCTTGACGTCTCTCAGTTTTATGTCCAATGGGACATATATTCTTGAGTAAAACAGTATCAAGGAACCATAAGTGATTTGGCATAGAAGACTTGGAAGCTGCATTCCTTTTCGGCAAGAAAAATTGGTTAGCACACAAACGTGCAACCAAATTACCCACTGACAAATCGTCGGGTAGAGGAGTATAGATATGAGTCAAATCATTTGGGCACTCATGAGGACAACCCATGGCAATAGCAATGGATGACATATCCACCTGAACTACTGTTCCATCAACTGAAGAAATAAGCACATCCCGCTCATCAGGTTTCGGCATTAAGTTCTGATAAAATACCTTGACAAGCCTCGGGTAGATAATAGAAGAGAGTGGAACAAAAATCAATGCCGACCGACGACGACGGATGTCAGAAATCCCCCATCGTGTCTCGAGAAACATACCATAGATTCGGCGACATCAAACGTTGTTTCAAAGATCAAGGCCCTTGGATGCCATCTCTCATGAATACCTTCTCGGCAAGATCTCGAGGAACCGGTGGTTGGATCATGCCTCGCTCAACGAGGATTGTGTGAACTTGAAGCACCTTGGTGACTTGCTCTCTTTGGTGCCATAGAAATAGAAAAAGTTTGGTTAAGGAATTAAACCAAACACTTAGCGTGCACAATAAAATTGTATCCTTCAACCTCCTCTTTTCGGCAATTTTTTCACCCAAAGTGAACAATTAAATGCACCAATTTGATCCTGCAAACTTGGTCTTCAAAAGCCCTCAAAAAGATTTACACAATTTCACCAAAGAAAAACTTCACTTACTTTGATGTTGAACTTGAAAAAGTGAGAGCTTCCTTTGAGAACTAGTGATTATCAATCCAATTTTGATGTTGATGGTGATGATGATCAAGGTTGAATACTTGTTTAATAATCACCAATTGAGGAAAATAATTTTCTGGTTGAAGTAGGACTTAAATTGGAGCTCAAAGAGGTCAAGGATACAAGTAGTATCAACAAAGGAGAAGAGGTGGCCTTTATAGGCTTTAAAATTTTGGGCAGCCCACTTTTGGGCTTGGGAGATCGATCCCCCCAGCCATGGGTGATCGATCGCCCAGCTGGTGGTGGTCCTCCTTGAAAAATATCAAGGGGCGATCGATCCCCCTCCTAGAAGCTTGTTTGACCCTCCATCGCCAAGGTCGACCGAGACTTGTAATTTTTGAGTCTCCATCGCCCAAGGTCGACCGAGAGCATGTTTTTTCACCTGTCTTGAGTCCAAATACCTCGGTACACCTCTTGGCATCCTTCAAAAGCAACTTATACATCAAAAACTCAAAGAAAAAAAATATTAAAACGCAACTAGAATTGAAAGAAAACTTAAGAAAACTAAAACTAAAAATTAAAATCAAAGAAAACTAAAGCAATTAAAGGATAGAAATACATACAAAACCTATAATTTAACGTTCGTAGGAGATGATCAACTCTCTAAAGGGATTAAGTTGGGTAGACGGGATCCGTCAAGTCGACAGACTCTACGTCTCTTCTTGACACACATCCTTCCACACAATGCTTCAACCTTTGCCCATTTAGTTTCATCTCACAAATTCCAAATAATTGTTCATCCAGAAATGAGTCTCGAATAGGTAATGCATCGATCACCGGCTCAAACTCAATCTGAGATAAATGATCCGCACCCACATTCTCAGTCCCCTTTTTGTCTTTTATTTCCAAATTGAATTCTTGCAACAATAAAATCCATCAAATAAGACGCGGTTTGGTTTCTTTCTTCACCAATAAATGTCTCAATACTGCATGATCAGAGTAGACAACCACCTTGGACCCCAATAAATAAGAACGAAACTTGTCCAAGGAAAATACTACAGCTAGAAGCTCTTTCTCTGTGGTTGTATAATTGAGTTGGGCATCAGAGAGAGTCTTACTAGCGTAATAGATGACATATGGTCGTTTCTCTTCTCTTTGTCCCAACACTGCTCCCACTGCATAATCAAAGGCATCACACATGATTTCAAAAGGTAGAGCCCATTTTGGAGATTGCATGATTGGTGAAGAGGATAACAGAGACCGAAGCTTTTCAAAAGCTTGCACACATTCTTCATCAAAGATAAAGGGAACATCTTTAGATAACAAATGGCACAATGGTCGAGCAATTTTACTAAAATCCTTGATGAATCTTCTATAGAACCCAGCATGGCCTAAGAAAGATCGAACTTGTCTTACCGAAGTTGGAGGAGGCAAAGTAGCAATTAGGTCGATCTTTGCTCTATCAACTTCAATGCCTTTCTCTGAAACAATATGGCCCAATACAATACCCTATTTCACCATGAAATGGCTCTTCTCCCAACTAAGTACCAAATTTCGTTCTCGGCACCTTTGAAGCACAAGTGATAAATTGCTTAAACAATTTTCAAAGGATCATCCAAAAATAGAGAAGTCATCCATGAATACCTCCAAGAATTTTTCCACCATGTCAGAAAAGATGGCCATCATACACCTCTGGAATGTTGCCTGAGCATTACACAATCCAAATGGCATACGACGATAAGCAAAAGTACCAAAGGGACAAGTGAAAGTAGTATTCTCTTGATCTTCTGGATCCATAGTCACTTGGTTATAACTAGAGTAGCCATCCAGAAAGCAATAATAGCTCTGACCAGCTAACCTTTCAAGTATTTGATCAATGAATGGAAGAGGAAAGTGATCCTTCTTTGTCATAGAATTGAGCTTTCTGTAATCAATGCAAACACGCCAACCTGTGGCAGTACGTTGTGGAACAAGCTCTCCCATAGAGTTAGGGACAATGGTAAGACCAGACTTCTTAGGAACCACTTGTGTTGGACTCACCCATGTGCTATCAGAAATTGGATAAATAATTCCTGAATCAAGTAACTTGACAACCTCTTTCTTTACCACCTCCTTCATGTTGGGGTTCAGTTGCCTCTGTGCCTCTCTAGTTGGCTTACATCCTTATTTCAAATGGATTTTGTGCATGCAAATTGAGGGATAAATGCCCTCAAGATCAGCAACACTCCACCCAATTGCTTCACGATGTTGATATAAGACCTCTACTAAGTGCTTCTCTTGAATTTCTGTCAGATCAGAGGCAATTATAACAGGAAGAGTTTTCTGTGCCCCCAAAAATACATACTTTAACTTGTCAGGCAAGGGCTTCAACTCTAATGATGGAGGGGACTCCAATGAAGGCACTAGGGGAGTGCTAGAGAGATAAGGTAGTGGCTCAATTAGAATTCTCCAAGGTGGAGTATTCTGAATAACATCCACTTCCAGCATAGAATGCACTTCTTCACATAACCCTTCATCATTAATTTTCTCAAAGTCATAAAGAGACTTACATACCTCTAGGGAGTTTTGAGATATAGAGGATGACACAAATTCCTCTACACATTCATTAATATCATCCATGCAGAACACATCACTCTGATCTGGAGGGTGTTGGATAGCATTGAACACATTAAGCTTGACATTTATGTTGCCAAATAAAATATCCATGATCCCTGACCTACAATTTATGCAAGCATCAGCAGTAGCTAAGAAAGGTCGACCAAGGATCACTGGAATGTGCCTCTTCGGATTATGAACCGGCTCAGTGTCAAGTACAATGAAATCAACATGAAAGTAGAACTTGACACTTTAATGAGCACATTTTCTATGATTCCCCGGGGTTGCTTTGTTGATCTGTCTGCAAGTTACAATACCACCGAGGTAGGCTTCAATTCTCCCAAGCCCAATTGTAAGTAGACTGAATAGGGTAGCAAATTCACACTTGCACCCAAATTAAGAAGAGCTTTATCAACATGGTGCTCCCCAATGATGCATGAGATAGTTGGGGCACCAGGATCTTTGTACTTGGGAGGGGTGCATTGCTGAATTATAGAACTCACTTGTTGTGGTAGCATCACCTTCTTTGGCACATGGCTTTTAGAACGCCTTTTCTGAGTGCACAAGTCTTTTAAAAATTTAGCATAAGGAGGAATTTGCTTGATGACATCAAGGAGTGCCAAATTAATCTTCACTTGTCAAAACACCTCCATCATGTCGTGCAGCATGTCCCCTTGCTTCCCCAATTTAGATGCTTCAAGGAAACGTTATGGGAAAGGAGCCTTGGGCTCATATGGAATTTCAGCACTTGGACTTGTGGTCACTTTTTCTTCTTCTTTCTTCTCACCCATTTTATTATCAATTATTTTTCCACTCCTCAAAGTGGTAATGGCTTGAATTTGCTTATGGTGCGGGTTGCTTGTGGAAGCTTGCATCCCTCTTGGATTAGCAATTGGTTGACTAGGGAGCTTCCCTTCTTCTCTTCTACTCAATGAAGTACCAAGCTGTCCAAACTGAGATTCCAGTTTGGCAATGGATTGAGAATGCGAGTGCACTAGCTGAAGAGTAGATTGTACTGTTGCTGCAGTAGCTTGCACTGTCTCTATAAGAGAATCAAGGTTGTCAAATTTGGACAAGGTAAGTGTCAGCTTGTCTTCAATAGCAAAAATTCTTTGGGCCATATGACTTTGTGTTTGAAATTGCTGTTGAGGTACAAAAGTCCTAGGTTGATATGAAGGTTGCATTGCTGCCCCTTGGTTACTGTAAGAAAAACCAGGATGATTCCTCCATGTGGGATTGTAAGTATTACCTCGTGGAGGATTCATTGGTCCAGTGAATGTAGCTTGGACTTGCTTATGTTGAACATCAGAAAATTGCCCCATTGAAGGACAATTGCTCACATTATGCATAGGACTAGAGCAAAATTCACAAGGGCCTAGCAATGAAGGATTTGAAGTAGAATGAGTTTGATTGGCAGCTGATTCGTGTGTGAGTGTGACTCAAAAAGTATATCAATTAAAAATTTTCACACTTCGCAATAGAACGAATTCCTTGCAGAATAGGGCTATCGAAAGGAATGGGTATCGTACCTCAGGGATTATGTTCTGACGAGTTGGAATACGGAATTAACTCTAATTAAATTTATAAGAAAAGAATTCTGATTTTTAAACTAAACTAATTAAAAAGATAAGATAAAATAAATCAAAGTAAACAAGATAGTGAAGATAATAGGAGAGAAATCTAGGGTGTTTGACTTCACCACTAACTCCACAATCAATGGTTAATTGAATCAACTATAGGGGAATTACATCATGCGTAAGTGGTGTCGGTGGCTACAAGCTCACCTTCATCCGTCAAGAAGATAATATATGATTAAGGCTAAGCCATGGACTATCTTCGATTGGCATGGGCCATCTGCCTAACTACTCTAATCTAGGGTGCAGTGTGGTTCATCTTCTCTAGGCATAATCCATCAAAGCTCATAACAATATATTCAGTGATTACCATTGTGTAATAATCTCTCTCATGATCACAGAAAATAAGAGGGATTGAGTTCAATAACAACAACTAAATATCTAAGACAAGATAAGAAATCATTGAGATTGAATTTACAAGACTTTTATTGCTCAATTCTATAATAAGAATCCTCACAATTATACAATCTATGCATGTATATAAAGGTCCCCAATAATTAAAACAATCAAACCATTGATGCTTTGTTAGGGCTACATCAAAACCCTAGTGGATGAACTAGCCGCTCATGGTAGAAGAAGAAGCTTTAACTGTTGAGGAAGAAGACATCATCTTTCTGAATTACGCGTATGACTTCGTTCTCCAATGACTCTGCGAATATGTTTCTGTTCTCTTCAGACTCTCTCTGTGTTCTCCCCCAATCTCCCCTCAACTCAGCCTCCAAGTCTTCACTTTATTTCCCAAGAGAATACACCAAAGTCCTAATCCAATTAGGAATAAATTAGGGTTTCCCGCAGCACTAATCAGGTGGGTTTTTCCTACTGACTTCGGCCCGACTTTTGACCCACTAGAAGTCCGTTTTACGGAATTTTCGTGAAATACAAAAGTGTGCAGAATCAAATTTCGTTCAACCTTACGCTAAAATAATGTCGATTTGAGGCTCGGAAATAAGACTTCTGGTCCGTTTTTCAAAACGGGATTAAGACTACATTATGCGCAGATTTGGGCTTCAGGCCCGAAACCTTCTTAAGCTGCTGTAATTCTCTTGGACCTCTTTCTTGGGCTGATTTGAGTTGGAATAAATGGTTGAGTGAATCTCCTTGATGTAGGCTTCATCTCACCATCTTGGATGTCTTCTTTAAAAGCCCAAAAACTTGGTTTTAACTGAAATAATCATTAAGGCCCTGAAAATACAGAAAACACTAAAACAAAGTAAAATCACAAAATAATCTATCACTAAGAGAATAAAATACATAAGTTAAGAGGCTAGAATGCGTAACATTCAACTCACTAGCTCCCCTTATTGAAATCATACTTCCCAACATGCATACATGACTTTTTTTTTTCTTTCTCATCATTCTTTTTTCCATTGCTTTATTGGTTGTGCAATGTCTTGATCTATTAAGCTTTCTGAAAGATCCATGTAGCAAGCTTTCAGTCAGTGGCTCCCAAACCAGATGGCTTTAGGGTACTAGGCTTTAAGATACCCCGAAGACCTAATTACTCGAATCAGTCAGGCTACAAATCAAGACAACCAATGCTCATCTTTTCACACCCTTTCACTTTTGACGCGAACATTCCGTGCTTCCTGAGGCATAGAGGCCCGGTTACTCATGAAAAGGATCAAATTGATTGCTTATTCATCATTTTTTTCTTTCTTTCTTTTTTTTTTCTTTCTTTTTTTTTCATTGAAGTCAAGTAAAACACATTATCGGTACTCATTCTCAAGAGATACTAATTAATATCAAGCATATGTAACTCAATAACTCAAAACCAAAGTTTATACCCCACAAGACTATGCTAGTGTGTTTGTGCATGTAAGGAAACTAAAATTAATCACTTCAAAACATGTTATTGCAAACCATGATTAAAACCACTTAATTTAAACCACCGTTTCCCAAGATTTAAAACCTACTCAAAAATTACAAGTTATGTATCTACATAAGGTATTAATCCTTTGAATGATGTCAAAACATTCTATCTAAAAATAAAACAAAATAAAATAAAGAAACAAACTAAGAAAATAAAATAAAATAAAATCCTAATACAAAAGAATTTCACACAAATTTTCCCCATATGCAATAAAGCACACAAATAGGCATCGCCTCACCCCCAAACTTAAACTGTACATTGTCCTCAATGGACACCCAATTAAAGTATAGAGAAGAGTAAGAACGATAGTACCGGGATCATGGAGTAGTGGAAAGAAAATAGAGTACATCACGAGGACGAAGGCAATGCAAGCACACCCCCAAACTTGGATGTTAAAACCTGTCAAAACAAACCACTATACCCCAAAGATCAAGTGAAAATAGTATGGGAGAAAATAAATATGAAAGAGAAAAATCCTTAAAAAAATATATATATTTTTTCATTTTTCCATTTTTTTTTTGAGATAAAATCTAACTACAAAAAGAAAAATAAAAAGAAAAATAAAAGCTAAAAATAAAATAAAATACAAAAGATGGTTACCTTCCTGTCAAGGATGTGGTGGTGACTGAGCATCTGGATCCAAGTTTGCTTGGCGCATCAGTGCACGCATCATCCTCCTCATCTCTAGTTGCTCTTGGCGAGTGTCACGAAAGTGATCCGCCATCTCTGCTCTCATTGCACCAAACTGTGTGGAGACCTCTGTCTGTAAGGTGCCAAACTGGGCTGTCAACCCAGCAATCTGCCCTTCTAAATATTGATAATCATGGCCACCAGCCTGTGCATGCACTGCCTCTTCCTCTGCCTCCATCTCTTCTGGACCGTCCACCGGTGGTGGTATATCTACATGCTCTCCTCCTTGGGCCAACCGAGATACCTCACCAGGCGCCGCTATGACTCTCTGGTGCATATGAGATCGACTCAGGTTCCAGTCATGCGTGCCATAATGAAGATCACATGGAAAGGCAAGCTCGTCCTTATGGACTGCATACCCCTGTGACACAAGCAACTGATGAATAATGGTAGGGAATGGAAACTCCCAGTCACTTGCACTGTCTGGTGCCTTGGCCACAACTTTGGAATAGAATTTCTCCATCTGGCCCCAGACAATCTGTGGGAATGACAGCCAATGCCCAAAATGTATAGCATATAAGGCTCTGAGGAACTCTTGACGTCTTTCGATTTTATGTCCAATTGGACATACATTCTTGAGTAGCACAGCGTCAAGGAACCATAAATGATTTGGCATTGAAGACTTTGAAGCTGCATTCCTTTTCGGCCCAAAAAATTGGTTGGCACACAATCGTGCAACCACATTGCCCACCGACAACTCGTCGGGTAAAGGAGTATAGATATGAGATAAATCAGCTGGGCATTCATGAGGACAACCCATGGCAATGGCAATGGATGACATGTCCACTCGAACTATTGTTCCATCTACGGAAGAAGTAAGCACATCCCGCTCATCAGGTTTCGGCATTAAGTTCTGATAAAATACCTTGACAAGCCTCAGGTAAATGGTAGATGAGAGTGGAACAAAAATGGATGCCGACCGACGACGATGGATGTCGGAAATCCCCCACCGTGTCTCGGGAAACATACCATAAAGTTCGGCTATGTCAAACGTTGTTTCGAAATTCAACGCCCTTGGATGCCATCTCTCTCGAATACCGTCTCGGCGAGATTGTGAAGAACCTGTGGTCGGATCATGCCTCGCTCGGCGAGGATTATGTGAACTTGAAGCATCTTGGTGACTTGCTCTCTTTGGTGCCATAGAAATAGAAAAAGTGTGGTTGAGGAATTAAATCGAACACTTGGTGTGCACAATTCTTTTGTATCCTTCAACCTCCTTTTTTTCTGCAATTTTTCCATCCAAATCAATCAAGTAATTGCACCAAATTGATCCCCCAAACTTGGTCTTCAAAAGCCCTCAAAAAGATTTGAACAATTTCTTCAAGGAAAAACTTCACTTACTTTGATGTTGAACTTGAAAAAGTGTGAGCTTCCTTTGAGAACTAGTGATTTTTGATCCAATTTGATGTTGAAGTTGATGTTGATCAATGTTGAATTCTTGTATAATAATCACTAATTGAAGAAATTAGTTTTTCGGATGATGTAGGACTTGAATTGGAGTTCAAAGAGGCTTAGGATGCAAGTAGTAGCAACATAGGAGGATAAGAAGTCCATTTATAGCATACACTTTCGGCCAGCCCACCCATGGGCTTGGGCGATCGATCCCCCCTAGGGTGGGCGATCGATCGCCCACCTGCTGGTGGGGATCCTTGAGAAAATGCATAGGGCGATCGATCCCCCTTGGCTGGGGCGATCGATCCCCCTCCTGGAAGCTTGTTGGACCCTCCATCGCCCAAGGTCGACCGAACCTTGATAATTTTGAGTCTCCATCGCCCAAGGTCGACTGAGAGCACGATTTTTCACCCGTCTTGAGTCCAAATACCTCGGTACACCTCTTGGCATCCTCCGGAAGCAACTTATACATCAAAAACTCAAAGAAAAAAACATTAAAACGCAACTAGAATTGAAAGAAAAAGTAAGAAAACTAAAACTAAAACTTAGAATCAAAGAAAACTAAAGAAATTAAAGGATAGAAATACATACAAAACCTACAATTTAACGTCCGTAGGAGACGATTGACTCTCCGAAGGGATTAAGTCGGATAGACGGGATCCGTCAAGTCGACGGACTCCACGTCTCTTCTTGGCACACATCCTTCCACACAATGTTTCAACCTTTGGCCATTAACCTTCATCAAAGTATTATCTCGACAGCTTCGAATTTCCACGGCACCATGAGGAAAAACTGAAATCACTTGGAATGGTCCATCCCACCTTGAACGCAATTTTTCGGGAAACAACCGAAGCTTGGAATTGAAGAGCCATACTCTATCACCTGGAGAGAAGGACTTTCGTGAGATATGTCGATCATGAAATGCTTTCGTCCTCTCTTTGTAAATTCGTGAACTTTCATAAGCATCACGTCTAAACTCTTCTAATTCATTCAATTGCAACCTCCTTTCTTCCCCAGCTCTTTTTGCATCGAAATTGAATTTTCGAATTGCCCAAAGTGCCTTGTGCTCGATCTCTACTGGAAGATGACATGCTTTCCCATACACCAACCGATATGGTGACATACCGATAGGGGTCTTATAAGCAGTCCGATACGCCCATAGTGCTTCACTCAGTCGCAATAACCAATCTCTTCTATCTGGTCTCACTGTCTTCTCGAGAACATGCTTAATTTCTCGATTGGACAGCTCTACTTGCCCACTTGTTTGAGGATGGTAAGGCATCGCCACCTTATGTGTCACTGAATATTTAGCAAGCAATCCTCTCAAGAATTTATTGCAAAAGTGAGTACCACCATCACTGATCAAGGCTCGAGGAATTCCAAATCGACTCAGAATATTCTCATGCATGAATTTGATTACCACCTTGTGATCATTGGTTCGAGTTGCAATGGCCTCCACCCACTTGGATACATAATCCACTCCAACCAGAATATATTCGTAGCCAAAAGAAGGTGGAAAGGGTCCCATAAAATCAATTCCCCAAACATCAAAAATCTCCACCACCAGAATGGGGCTCATTGGCATCATATCACGCCTCGACATTGAACCCAATCTTTGACACCGATCACAAGTCTTACAGAAAACATATGCATCATGAAACAGAGAAGGCCAAAAGAATCCACATTGAAGTACCTTTGCTGCTGTCTTTCTTGCACTGAAGTGGCCTCCACATGCCAATGAATGGCAGAACTTGAGAATATCTTGAAACTCATGGTCTGGGGCACATCGCCGAATAATCTGATCTGGACAATATTTAAATAACTCTGGATCCTCCCAAAAGTAATGATGAACTTTAGAGAAGAATCGATCACGTTCTCGCTTGGTCCAGTCTCTTGGCACTTTACCCGTGGCTAAATAGTTCACAATATTTGCATACCATGGTGTGGAGTTGTCGGATACTCCAAACAATTGCTCCCTTTGAAGTGTTTTGGAAAGTGTAGTGCATACAGAAGTTATCACCATGGTAGAAATTTGATCTTCAAACACCTTCTTCTCCTTCTGTTTTTCTTGCACCCTTATTTCATCTGTAGATTCAATCACATCTTCAGAGTCCATGAAGAAAACATCAGTTTGATCCGGAGGATTCTCAACAGCATTGAAAATATTAAGTTTAACCTTCATGTTGCCAAAGGAAATATCCATGATCCCCGACCTACAATTTATGCAAGCATCAGCAGTAGTTAAGAAAGGTCGACCAAGGATCACAGGAATGTGCCTCTTCGGATTGTGAACTGGTTCAGTGTCAAGTACAATGAAATCAACAGGAAAGTAGAACTTGTCCACTTTAATGAGCACATCTTCTATGATTCCTCGGGGTTGCTTTGTTGATCTGTCTGCAAATTGTAATACCACCGAGGTAGGCTTCAATTCTCCCAAGCCCAATTGTAAGTAAACTGAATAAGGTAGCAAATTCACACTTGCACCCAAATCAAGAAGAGCTTTATCCACATGGTGCTCCCCAATAATGCATGAGATAGTTGGAGCACCAGGATCTTTGTACTTGGGAGGAGTACACTGCTGAATTATTGAACTTACTTGTTGTGGCAGCATTACTTTCTTTGGCACATGGCTTTTAGAACGCCTTTTCTGAGTGCACAAGTCCTTCAAAAATTTTGCATAAGGAGGAATTTGCTTGATGGCATCAAGGAGTGGCAAATTAATCTTCACTTGGCGAAACACCTCCATCATGTCATGCATCTTGTCCCCTTGCTTCCCCAACTTGGATGCTTCAAGAAAACGTTGTGGGAAAGTAGCCTTGGGCTCATAAGGAATTTCAGCACTTGGACTTGTGATCACTTTTTCTTCTTCTTTCTTTTCACCCACCTTATTGTCAATTATTTTCCCACTTCTCAAAGTGGTAATGGCTTGAACTTGCTTATGGTGTGGGTTGCTTGTGGAAGCTTGCATCCCTCTTGGATTAGCAATTGGTTGACTAGGGAGCTTCCCTTCTTCTCTTCTACTCAATGAAGTAGCAAGCTGTCCAAACTGAGATTCCAGTTTGGCAATGGATTGAGAATGCGAGTGCACTAGCTGAACTGTAGATTGTACTGTTGCTGCAGTAGCTTGCACTGTCTCTATGAGAGAATCAAGCTTGTCAAATTTAGACAAGGTAAGAGTCAGCTTGTCTTCAATAGCAGAAATTCTTTGGGCCATAGGACTTTGTGTTTGATATTGCTGTTGAGGCACAAAAGTCCTAGGTTGATATGATGGTTGCATTGCTGCCCCTTGGTTACTGTAAGAAAAACCAGGATGATTCCTCCATGTGGGATTGTAAGTATTACCTCGTGGAGGGTTCATTGGTCCGGTGAAAGTAGCTTGAACTTGCTCCTGTTGAATATCAGAAAATTGCCCCATTGAAGGACAATTGCTCACGTTATGCATAGGACTAGAGCAAAATTCACAAGGGCCTAGCAATGTAGAATTTGAAGTAGAAGGAGTTTGATTGGTAGCCATAATTGCTGCTACCTTCTGTGCAATTAAATCAATATCAGTTGGCATAGCTTCTGAAGCACCAACCTCAAAAATCCCATCAGTCTTCCTGGTAGTGGCAGGTCTACTAGAACGAGTAGAGGACACATGTTGTAGAGAGTTGTCACTAAGATTTTCAAATAAGGTCCATGCCTCCTCTTCACTCTTCAACATGAAAGTACCTCCACATGACGCATCAACCATCTGTCTGTTGGCTTCTGTGAGCCCTTCATGAAAACTCTGCACTAGTTGCCACTTAGGAACTTGATGATGGGGACACTTCCTAAGAAGGTCCTTGAATCTTTCCCATGTCTCATAAAATTGTTCCCCCTCATGTTGGGAGAAACCAGTAATAACACGTCTGAACTGATTGGTCTTCCCTATCGGAAAATACTTCTTGAGAAACTCATGTTGCATCTGAGTCCAAGTCGTGATAGAACCAGCCGGTAGAGAGTTGAACCAATACTTTGCTTTGTCTTTCAGAGAGAATGGAAAAAGTCTCATTCTGAAAGCATCTTCAGAGAAGTTGTGAATTTTTGTAGTTGAGCACACTTCAATGAAGTCATCCAGATGCTTGTAAGGGTCTTCTTGAGTCAGCCCAAAATAAGATGGTAGCATCTGAATAATGCTGGACTTGATCTCATAATTCTGTGCTGTGACATTGGGCAGTTGAAAACCTGCTGGCGAGGTATATGTCTCAGGAACATATAGTCCCTAAGCAATCTAGCTCTTTCTCCATCAGCATTAGGAACAAGGTTGTTATTCCTTTCTTCCGCCATGTCTCCAATTAATTCTTCCTCTTGCACAATTGTATCAACAGGGTTGTTCCACTATTGTCTAAGAGTATGTTCAGGCACAGGATCGAGAGGTATCAAAGGATCAGCCACAGAACGACGACCTTGCATATATTTACCGAAAGCACCTGAAAAGAAAACAAAAACAAAATTAAAAATAAAATATAAAAATTTTCTAAACTAAAAATCCAATTAAAACTAATTCTGTAAAATCCAATCAATCAAATAGATAATCCCCGGCAACGGCGCCAAAAATTGATTCGTGTGTGAGTGTGACTCAAAAAGTATATCAATTAAAAATTTTCACACTTCGCAATAGAACGAATTCCTTGCAGAATAGGGCTATCGAAAGGAATGGGTATCGTACCTCAGGGATTATGTTCTGACGAGTTGGAATACGGAATTAACTCTAATTAAATTTAAAAGAAAAGAATTCTGATTTTTAAACTAAACTAATTAAAAAGATAAGATAAAATAAATCAAAGTAAACAAGATAGTGAAGATAATAGGAGAGAAATCTAGGGTGTTTGACTTCACCACTAACTCCACAATCAATGGTTAATTGAATCAACTATAGGGGAATTACATCATGCATAAGTGGTGTCGGTGGCTACAAGCTCACCTTCATCCGTCAAGAAGATAATATATGATTAAGGCTAAGCCATGGACTATCTTCGATTGGCATGGGCCATCTGCCTAACTACTCTAATCTAGGGTGCAGTGTGGTTCATCTTCTCTAGGCATAATCCATCAAAGCTCATAACAATATATTCAGTGATTACCATTGTGTAATAATCTCTCTCATGATCACAGAAAACAAGAGGGATTGAGTTCAATAACAACAACTAAATATCTAAGACAAGATAAGAAATCATTGAGATTGAATTTACAAGACTTTTATTGCTCAATTCTATAATAAGAATCCTCACAATTACACAATCTATGCATGTATATAAAGGTCCCCAATAATTAAAACAATCAAACCATTGATGCTTTGTTAGGGCTACATCAAAACCCTAGTGGATGAACTAGCCGCTCATGGTAGAAGAAGAAGCTTCAACTGTTGAGGAAGAAGACATCATCTTTCTGAATTACGCGTATGACTTCGTTCTCCAATGGCTCTGCGAATATGTTTCTGTTCTCTTCAGACTCTCTCTGTGTTCTCCCCCAATCTCCCCTCAACTCAGCCTCCAAGTCTTCACTTTATTTCCCAAGAGAATACACCAAAGTCCTAATCCAATTAGGAATAAATTAGGGTTTCCCGCAGTACTAATCAGGTGGGTTTTTCCTGCTGACTTCGGCCCGACTTTTGACCCACTAGAATTCCGTTTTACAGAATTTTCGTGAAAAACAAAAGTGTGCAGAATCAAATTTCGTTCAACCTTTTAGGAAAATAATGTCGATTTGAGGCTCAGAAATAAGACTTCTGGTCCGTTTTTCAAAACGGGATTAAGACTGCATTATGCGCAGATTTGGGCTTCAGGCCCGAAACCTTCTTAAGCTGCTGTAATTCTCTTGGACCTCTTTCTTGGGCTGATTTGAGTTGGAATAAATGGTTGAGTGAATCTCCTTGATGTAGGCTTCATCTCACCATCTTGGATGTCTTCTTTAAAAGCCCAAAAACTTGGTTTTAACTGAAATAATCATTAAGGCCCTGAAAATACAGAAAACACTAAAACAAAGTAAAATCACAAAATAATCTATCACTAAGAGAATAAAATACATAAGTTAAGAGGCTAGAATGCGTAACATTCAACGCCTATCAGCAGCTATAATTGCTGCTACCTTCTATGCAATTAAATCAATATCAATTGGCATAACTTCTGAAGCACCAACCTCAAAAATCCCATTAGTCTTCCTTATAGTGGCAGGTCTGTTAGAACGAGTAGAGGACACATGTTGTAGAGAGTTGTCACTAAGATTTTCAAATAAGGTCCATGCCTCTTCTTCACTCTTCAACATAAAAGTACCTCCACAAGATGCGTCAACCATCTGTCTGTTGGCTTCTGTCATCCCTTCATGGAAACTCTGCACTAGTTGCCACTTAGGAAGTTGATGATGGGGACACTTCCTAAAAAGGTCCTTGAATCTTTCCCATGCCTCATGAAATTGTTCCCCCTCATGTTGGGAGAAACCAGTGATAGCACGTCTAAACTGATTGGTCTTCCCTATCGAAAAATACTTCTTGAGAAACTCATGTTGCATCTGAGTCCAAGTCGTGATAGAACCTGCCGGTAGAGAATTGAACCAATACTTTGCTTTATCTTTCAGGGAGAATGGAAAAAGTCTCATTCTGAAAGCATCTTCAGAGAAGTTATGAATTTTGGTAGTTGAGCACACTTCAATGAAGTCATCCAGATGCTTGTAAGGGTCTTCTTGAGTCAGCCCAAAATAAGATGGTAGCATCTGAATAATGCTGGACTTGATCTCATAATTCTGTGCTGTGAAATTTGGCAGTTGAAAACCCACTGGTGAGGTATATGTCTCAGGAACATAGTAGTCCCTAAGCAATCTAGCTCTTTCTCCATCAGCATTCGAAACAAGATTGTTATTCCTCTCTTCTGCCATGTCTTTAATTAATTCTTCCTCTTGCACAATGGTATCAACAGGGATGTTCCTCTATTGTCTAAGAGTACGTTCAGGCTCAGGATCAAGAAGTATCAAAGGATCAGCTACAGAACGACGACCTTGCATATATTAGCCAAAAGCACCTGAAAAGAAAACAAAAACAAAATTAAAAACAAATATAAAAATTTCCTAAACTAAAAATCCAATTAAAATTAATTATATAAAATCCAATCAATCAAATAGATAATCCCCGGCAACGGCGCCAAAAATTGATTCGTGTGTGAGTGTGACTCAAAAAGTATATCAATTAAAAATTTCCACACTTCGCAATAGAACGAATTCCTTACAGAATAGGGCTATCGAAAGGGGTATCGTACCTCAGGGATTATGGTCTGACTAGTTGGAATACAGAATTAATTCTAATTAAATTTAAAAGAAAAGAATTTTGATTTTTAAACTAAACTAATAAAAAAGAATTCTGATTTTTAAACTAAACTAATTAAAAAGTAAAATAAAATAAATCAAAAGAAATAGAAAGTGAAGATAGTATGAGGGAAATCTAGGATATTTGACTTCACCACTAACTCCGCAATCAATAGTCAATTGAATCAACTATGGGGAATTACATCATGCATAAGTGGTGTCGGTGGTTACAAGCTCACCTTCATCCGTCAAGAAGATAACATATGATTAAGGCTAAGCCATGGACTATCTTCGATTGGCATGGGCCATCTGCCTAACTACTCTAATCTAGGGTGCATTATGGTTCATCTTCTCTAGGTATAATCCATCAAAGCTTTTAATGATATATTCAGTGATTACCATTGTGTAATAATTGCTCTCATAATCATAGAAAATAAGAGAGATTGAGTTCAATAACAACAACTAAATATCTAAGACAAGATAAGAAATCATTGAGATTGAATTTACAAGACTTTTATTGCTCAATTCTATAATAAGAATCCTCTGAATTACACAATCTATGCATGTATATAAAGGTCCCCAATAATTAAAACAATCAAACCATTGATGCTTTGTTAGGGCTACATCAAAACCCTAGTGGATGAACTAGCCGCTTATGGTAGAAGAAGAAGCTTCAACTATTGAGGAAGAAGGCATCATCTTCATGAATTACGCGTATGACTTCGTTCTCCAATAGCTCTACAAATATGTTTCTGTTCTCTTCTCAGCCCTCTAAGACTCTCCAATCTCTGTAATCTCTCCCCCCTCAACTTAGCCTCTAAGTCTTCACTTTATTCCCCAAGAGAATACACCAAAGTCCTAATCCAATTTGGAATTAATTAGGTTTTCCCGCAACACTAATCAAGTGGGTTTTTCCTGCTGACTTTCGGCCCAACTTTTGACCTACTAGAAGTCCGATTCACGGACTTTTCGTGAAATACAAAAGTGTGCAGAATCAAATTTCATTCAACCTAGCAAGAAAATTAAGTCAATTTGAGGCTCAGAAATAAGACTTCTGGTCCATTTTCCAAAATGGGATTAAGACTGTATTATGCGCAGATTTGGGCTTCAGGCCTGAAACCTTCTTAAGTAGCTGTAATTCTCTTGGACCTCTTCCTTGGGCTGATTTGAGTTGAAATAAATGGTTGATTGAATCTCCTTGAAGTATGCTTTATCTAACCATCTTGGATGTCTTCTTTAAAAGCCCAAAATCATGGTTTTAACTGAAATAATCATTAAAGCCCTGAAAATACAGAAAACACTAAAAAAAAGTAAAATAACAAAATAATCTATCACTAAGAGAATAAAATACATAAGTTAAGAGGCTAGAATGCGTAACATTCAACGCCTATCAGTTAGCAAATTTGGTCTTATCTCCTGTCATGTGTGTAGAACAACCACTATCAACATACCTCTTGGTATTAACATTATAAACTTTCAAAGTAGTGTAGATAAGCATGCTTACAGAGTTTAATTTCTTAGGAATCCCCATCATTTTAGTTTTAATCACCCTTTTGAGGTTACAGATACTTTATGCAAGTGTAGATATGTCTTTCTAACATACATGGGTTTTAGCTTCACATAATTTGGATATGCAATTCTAGTAGATGTATTCTTAATCCTAGATTGATGATAAGTATTATAAAGAATTTCATATTTTAGTCTACTAGCTGTATCAACAATAGGATATGATGCATATATGTTACCATTTATAGCTCTCACAAAAGTTGAGTGGGTTTTGTTTGATATCACCTGAGTGGCTTTGTCGTCAAAACCAATACCAGTTTGGCCCAATTGCTTTGTAGACTTTTCCCAAATCTCATGCATCTTTTAAGATCTCTTCTCAAGAAACGAACTCAATTCTAGTTTGCACTTTTTGGTGCTCCAGTTTGATTTTGAGTCCTCTATTTCGTTAGATAGCACAAAGTAAGTGAAATGGCACACAAGGTAGACAATTTTAGCCTTAAGTGCTTCATAAGCAACTCTTTTGTCTTTTGCATCTCGGAGTTGACCTTCTTCAATTGCTTCTTTTGTTCACTACACTTCTGTGCCAACCTTTCACATTCAGCAAGGACTTCATCAACATCAGGTTCTTCTTCACTTTCAGAACTTGAACTTGCCTCATCTGATTCTTGTAAGGCCATAAACAAGCATGCCTCTTCATCATTCTCATCAGATGATTCTTCTTGTTCTTCTTCTGTGCTTGAATCCCAACCTGTGTAAAAGGCTTTTTTCTTGCCATTTCCTTTGTATTGCGGAACACCAAACTTCTTGTGTTTTTGTTTCTTGGGAGCAGTTGGACAATTTGCTATGTAGTGACCTTACTTTCCACACCCAAAACAGCCTTGTCCTTGTTGTTTCTTTGCTATTCTCCTCATCTTGAATTTTTTAAACTTTTTTGCTATGTACACCATTTCATCTTTAGAGTCGTCATAATTTGATTACTTTTCAGTTAGAATCTCCACTTCTTTCACTTTTAGAGCTGACCTCCCTCCGTGTTTGAGTAGGAGGTCCAATTCTCATCTCATAAGCTGTGAGAGATGACTCCAGCTCATCAATGCTGAGTGTAGAGATGTCTTTGTCTTCTAGAATGGTGACTTTGGGATTAAACCTATCAGTCATAGTGTGCAGTATCTTTTTGCACACCACTTTGTCTCCAATCAGTTCACCCAAAGCCCTCATGTCATTTACAATCTCTTTGACTTTGAAGAAGTAATCTGCCATATTTTCTCTTTCATACATCTTAAGACCATCGAACTTGACTTGATGAAGTTGAATCTTATTTTCCTTGATGGTGTTGCTTCCTTCATGTGCAGTAACTAAGGAATCCCAAATTTCCTTTACAGTTTTACAGTTTTTGACTCTTATAAATTTTTATTTTTGCAAAGCTTTGTATAAGGCATTTCTAGCCTTCCATCGACTGATGTCGCAATCTTGTCCGCTCCTGAGGGGTTTGCAGGATCAAGGATGACAACCCCTTCCAATGTAGCGTGCCAAACATCATAGGAGATTGAAAGTAAGAAGGCCTCCATCTTAATCCTCCAAGTGTCAAAACTGGTGCCGTCAAAAATTGGAGCCTTGTGAGTCGAACTATTTTCGTCCATACTTAGGATCTTTGCTGCAGGTGGTTAAACCAAGAAATGCAGACTTGAGCTCTGATACCAATTGATGAACCTAGAGGGGGAGGGGGTGAATAGGTTCTTCTCTTTTTCTTCCTAATATTGTTGGTTTGGCTGGCACATGCAATCACATAATTTTATGGACACAATGATTTATAGAGAAAACCCTAAGGTGGGGAAAAACCTCTTCGAATTGAGCTCCACTATGTCTGAAAGGGTAGTACAGTGAATCACTCAATCACTCTCTCACTCACCCAACTCACCACATAGTTCACTCCAGCACTCACCCAGTTCACAGCCTCCCTAGGCCTGAACCACTCTCACCTAATCTCACAACAACTTTTCTGCTCTCAATCCCAACTTGGACTTCCCAAAGCCCAAGCTATCTCACCTCAATCTCACCACAATCACTCACAGTCCCCCTGTCCAAAGAATCCCTATACTTGGATTATACATACTGATAATGGAGTCAGTTTGATGTCTTGAGCAGCGGCACTTCAAGCTTTGTAACTTGGTCTTCAAAGTTATTTTTCAACTCTGATATGGTCTTCAAATCTTCAACCTCAGATAGGTAGTCTTCAAGGCCTGGTACGACAATGACTCGGTCACTTGTCTTCTTGGCAGATCATGACACTTGAACTTCTTCAATAATATGCTTCCGTAAGAACACCCTCAAGGTGTAGCTACTGTGGACTTGTAGTAGTTTCTCCCTTTTAAAGAATCCCATGCTCAGCTTCTTGAACAGTCATTTAGCTTGGAGTTCTCTTCTAGTACTCGTCCTGAAATTTCTTTAACTTTGAACCTGTTCTTGAAAAACTAAACACAGCTGCACTAGGGTAACAGTTAGTAGCATAAGCATTTTAAAATAATATCATATCTTATGAAATCCTAATTTAAATTTTCAACATGTCCCTGCAATTAGGTTAGTGCACATAAAATAATAACAGGATAATTAGATAAATCATGAATACCAACCCCAAAATTATCATCCAAAGTAAAAATGATACTAATGCCCTTTTAGATCCTTTTAACATTAAAACTTGGGCAAACATGATCATGGGCTTCCCGGACCATCAACTAACTGGCGTTTCAAAGGATAAAATTGAGTCTAAAGATGACACCTCCAGCCCTAAAGCACAAGCAAATGCACATAAAATGAATGAATGTGATGCACCCGAGTCCACTAAAACCCTAGCCTATGAGCTAAATACAAGAAATATACCTCGAACCACTTACGGTCCCGTCGAGGTCTCTGCTGGGACAAGAGTAAAGGCATGGCCCTGTGCTCTCTGGCCCTGTTGTCCTGCACCCCGATATCTAGACTGCTGACTGGGAGCACTAGACGTAGCTCCTCTAGCTGGTGCTCGCGAACTTTGAACTAAAGGCATTGTCTGTGGTGGTGGCAATGCCTTGAAACCTGATTGTGAAGTAATAGGCTGCGTAGTATGCTACTGAGAACCAACTCCATCTTGTGCACCATTCTTTTATGGGAAATTCTAACTAATACGCCCCATCTAATGACAATTGAAGCACCTCTTATATGCCACTGGAGGGACCTGTCCTTGAGTACAATTGACCATTTTGTGTCCTGGCTTTTGACAATTGAAACAAATTATTCTGGGTTGGGAAGATACAGTAAGTATAAGCACAAATGCTACCGATTAGGATTGTTGTCCTTGTGAGGACGACACACTATCCCTCCGTTGCTTCCTAACACGACTGTTTGAAAGGGATCTCGTGCTTTTTGCTTGGTTCTTTGCTTCCCTTATCCTTTGGTTATCATTGCTAAACTCTTCAAAAATTAATGCTCTCTCCACTATAGCCGCATAGTTTGCCAAACCCAAAATTTCAACTTTATCTTGAATGTAGGTTCGAAGACCTCTTATGAACTGCTTGATCTTAAGTTCTTCTGTTGGAATCATCTTCTTTGCAAACCGAGACAAGGAGGTAAACTTTGTTTTATACTCCATCACCATCACTGTCCCTTGAACAAGGTTGAAGAACTCTCTCCTCATATTGTCCTTCACCGTTACTGGAAAGTACTTCTCAAAGAAAAGCACTTGGAATGTATCTCATTCCATTATCTCCAAATCATGGTAGTCTCCCAAGAATTTCCACCAACGTTTGGCGTCATCCTTAAGATAGTGAGTGGCTACTTTAACTTTCAATTCTTCCTCTATCTCAATCACATTGACGAGTGTAACCATCTCATCCAACCAACTTTTCGCTACCATTGGATCGGATCCCCCAGAGCCATTATTATTTTACAAGGAGGAGCTACTCTCGGCAGAGCTTGTGTGTTCTTTTGAGTTTCCTATTGCGTATCCCTTGTAATTTCCCGCATGGTAGTGACCATGTCACATATAAATTTCCCTCTTCCAATGGGGACCACTTCCGGTGTCCTTTCACGAGCTCTTCTTGGTGGCATCCTTCTATATAGATGACAAGAAGACACTTAGAACTTCAAGCATGAATGTATGTCCAATTCACTTCATGCATACTCAAAATACTTATTTACCTCAAGGTAGCATATCACATCAAACAAGTACGCACATAAAATTTTCCATGTAATATGCACTTAGCCTTAGCTCACACTCAAAGACCTCAAATCTAGGATCATAACCTTAAATTCACAATCCTAAAAATTGTCAAGTTCTTTTCACTCTAACACGTGGCTTAACCCTTCACATCGTCCTAAGGTATTCAAACCTGATTAAGCGGTGATACCAAGTTGTCACACCCCAATTTTCGTTCTCCGAAAACCAAGGGTGACTAAATTGTCATTCACTAATTTGCCTCACTATGGTACCATGCTTTGATACCAAGTTGTCATGGCCCAATTTATATTCTCTGAAAACCAAGGGTGATTGAACTCTCACTCACCAATTTGCCTCACTAATCTCGTTAGTATCATGCTCTGATACCAAGTTGTCACGCCCCGATTTTTGGGGCTCCCAGAATTCGAGGGTGAACAATGTTTTCACCTCATTGTCTTAAACCTCAATCTTGTCATAAACTATTCTATTGTAGAATATTTCTATATGCACACCATTATAGTGGCACACACTCATCAATACACCTCACAATGGGTTCCACATTTGGTTCCACACATATAAACTACCAAGTTCTGGAAATCAACTCCTTTTGTAATTGGATTTTGGTTTTGAAAATTCCACCATTGGATATAGAATTCAAAAATAATTGAAAAAAAAAAAACCACACTCGATTTCGAGTTAAAATGAAGAAGTTACGTCAAAATGAAGTTTGGGCTGATTTTTGACTTTACAGTGAATAGTAACTTCGATTGTGCGAAATTAGGGTTTCGATTGTGCGAAACTATGTTCAATTGTGCTAAAATTTTAGCCTCTCAGGACTTTAGACCTGCATCATTTGGCACGATTGAAATAGGGGTTTTGATTGTGCGAAATTGCCCCTATCTGGACCCTAAAAACCACAATAATTCTTAACCACTTCACACAATCGAAAAATGTGTTTTGATTGTGTGAAATGGTTATTTTGCATAATCAAAATGCCTTGCACAAGACCTCCAACAACCTTGTGTGCTCATTTTGAGCCCAAATCTCAACCAAACAACCTTGGATCATTCATTCCACATGTAAATCAACTACCAATGATATAACATCATACACATACACCAACCTATATGATTGAATCTCAAATATCTTATAATCATAGAAAATTCCTTGGTTCACAATGCACATAAAACTCAAGTGAATATACCATCCTTATTTTTTGAAAGTCATTTCCATAAAACCATACATATAAGAAATCAAATGGTCATTTAAGCATACATTCATCAAGTCTCAAATGAAGGAAGTCATTATACATGCATTTCTCAAAAGCCTTTTTCCTACAAGTGTGGCACTTACATTTGGAGTTCATATACAATAGAAGATACAAATGTAAAGGCAACACTACAACCATGGTCAACATCCCATAAGCCGGCATGGACATTTATCTACATCTCAAAAGATCAAAAATCTAAAAAGGAACTCAACAAGGTCCATTGAGCTAATTATGCTCCGTCTTCCATCGGCGTCTTATCTGAAAAAGTTTGTATAAATAGGGGATGAGTTATCCTCTCTCGGTTAATAGAAATGATCCATGCATCCCCACTCTAACCTGTCAGCTATGCATGAATGCAGATGAAATTGCTACATGTCTACATAACAAGTATACATGTTTTTTTACCCATAAACAATCACATTTTTCAAATCATGTGTGATGCTTCACATCTCAATGTATATATATATATATATATCAAATTGACAAGTCACAATTCATATATATATATATAACTCATGCCACAAATTCTCAAAAATCAATTCAATAGGGACTAGCTTATCACACCACATCCACAGAAAGGGTCTCTTCGGCACCCAAACTCTGCTTACGCTTCTCGGTTTACTATTTTGACGGATGCACCATTCTCTTTGCCAAGTTTTGGGTCTTTCACCCTAGGGACCATTCCCTCACCTTAATTCTCAATGTTGTCACGCCCCAAAAACCTTGATTTTCACATAATGCACATAATCACATCAATGCACTCAATCCACACAATGTAATGCATTTTATAAAATCAATGCATTTTTCTTCCACTTCAAGATTGTCACAATGTCATCACACACACATTATGAAAATCATTATGCTTATGCATTTTACAAGAAAAATCATATCTTTCATGCATAAGTCTATAAAAACCCACATTTTCATGTTTTCACCAAATGAACACATTTTTCATCAAAAGCATTTATAGTCTCATTTGCACATACACAACATATATAAGTCCTAAAAAATATGTTAGACATTTATACATGCATAAATCATAATAGTGTACATATATACACATATACATAACCTTAGGCTCAAGAAATCAAATCTATCTTTCATGTCACATAAAAGTGACCTATAAGACCAAAGTAAAGATGAGTCTAGCACCCCTATTTCAATTCCCAAGCTTTGAATCCCTCTTTTGAAAATCCCAGCTATCCCAAATTTAGGAAATGAAGACTTTGATTGGTTCAAACCGATGCCCTTGATGTCCCTTACATACTTTCCTTTCTCGGGAAGGTCCAAATCACACCTTAAGGCCCTCAAACTGTAGAGAAAAGGGAGAGAGATGAAGTGGGAGCTTTACAGAGAGAGAAAGATTTATAAAAGTGAATATCTCTGACCCCCCTGATATTTATTCCACTCCTAGGGGTGCAAAAAGACCATTTTTCCCAGGCCACTTAACGTACCCTCCCGACCTCCGAATTAGTTCTCAAAAACTCCGTTGGCCTCAAAATCACTTTCATGACACTTTAAATATTTCATTTAATCCATAACCAAAAATAAAATTTCTTGAAATTTTTCCAAAATTCCCAGACTCACTTAACCTCATCCCGGGACCCTCGTTGACTAAAAAGTTAAACTTTTTCAAAAGTTCCCAAAACCGTATTCCAACCTTCTAAACATGTTCCTAGCATTTAAAACATGTTAAATATCATTTAAAATGTACTTAAAGTGATACATGATGAAAAATTCAAAAATTAGCCAAAATTGGGCACGGTTTCTGCAAAGTAACCCCGAAGGGCAATAATGGACCTTGAAGGGATGATATAGTGTTCCAATGGAACTAAGGGACCCCGAAGGGATGATAAAGTATTCTAAATGAACTAAGGAACCCTGAGGGGATGATAAACTATTCCAAAGGAACTAAGTGACTGTGAGTTGTGCGGTGCAGAAGTGGTTGCGAAAAGTACTTTAAAACCTAGAGGGGGTGAATAGGTTCACTTGATCATTTGATTAATTTTTTAAATTAATTCATTTTTAAGTCCAATTAAAAATTAATCAAATGATCAAATCAAGTAAATAACTTGAAGTGCAAGTAAAGTAAATAATGCACCGGATATACGTGGAAAACCCAAGGCGGGAAAAAAATCACGGACGAAGTCGAAAAGCCTTAGGAAACCAATCCACTATAATGAAGCAAAGTACAACAAACTCTATCTCAGACTCACACCCATCTTCACTTTGTCAAGAATCTGATGCGAAACACCTCAGGCTTATGATTGCGACAACACATCTAATTGCTGCAGACTTCTAACTAACGTCGCAATCCTTATAGAAAGGTTGCTGGAAGAACAAAAATACTCAGCAAGTATTCCATTCATTTCGTAGTGCGATATGATCACCTTTCTTCCTCAATAAGCAAGAGGAGAACCTTCAATCCAATGATCTGATCAGTGAATGGCTTGATGCAGTCTCTGAGTAGCTAATCAATAGTAGAACACCATCCTAAATATCACTCTTGAAATATAGATGTGTGTTCTTTAAAAAATACATAGCCTTAATTATGATGTATATACTTTCTCTCTCTAAAAATATATTTTTCCAGGCATTATTGTAGAGAAAATATGGATACATATATATAGGCAAGGGTGTCCTCATTCTACTTAGAAAAGAAGTCAAATACCAAAATAGAACTCTCCTATAAGTTTCAAACCCAATAGGAATCAAAATTTTTGTTAATGTTGTTTTCTATTTGAAACAGGCTAAGTGGGACCGGTGCCAAATGAATAGGACTGGTGGGACTTTGTAAAAATCTACAAAAACCCAACTACCGAGAAAAGTTGGACTGGTCCTAAATATTGGGGACCGGTCCTACTTTGAAAAACCCTAAATTTTTCATCAAACCCTAGATTTTCAAAATGGGCTCGAAAATAAAACGTGCAAAGTGTCCTCACTATACATACCTTTACTAGATGGTGTTCATATTGATTAACCTGGTTCCATGCACTCAGATGTCAGCTTGAAGATGTTGATGATTGATACAAGGAATAATACAAAAAAATTTAACTTGATCAATTATGTTTTGATCACCAAAATATGCCAATTACAAATTTATATCTCATAGTGACCCCGAAGGGACTAACGAATGGTGTTTGAAACTCCATATTCTGAAAGAAGTGATTGGACAATTTGGCAGCATTTTGGAAAGTTGTCCCACACTGTCAAAGGAAGGAAAACCAGCAGGAATTAACAAAGAAATTGAAACTTGTAAGAAAAAAGTTGAGTGACTCACATAAAGTTGTCTTCCTCGATGAGTTCAATAGATCTGTACGTTGTTCTAGAGACAATACAAAACTCGAGTAGAGCCCACAAGTAGAAGCTGATTTGGAAAAAAAAACAAAATTGGTTATTGGCGATCATGGAAGTCAAAGTTGCTATTGAAAAAAAGAGAGTTTTCTTTTCGAAGTTCAGCAGCATATATACTTTGTTTCAAGGGTTTACAATACATGGAACAGTGTAGGAGAGATGGTGTGGTGTTGTAATAATTTTTCATGAGATCTCAAGTTTGAAACCAGCAAGTAGCTTGAAAATCCTTATATTTTGTTACACATCCAGTCATATATGTATGTTTATAGATGAGTTCATATGACAGACAGGTATGTAGAAAAAAAAAAGAAAAGAAAAGAGAAAGAAAAGAAGGAACTTTATATATATAGAGAGAGAAAGAAAGAAGGCACAGTACGTGATGGTAGAAAGAAAGAGAAACATTGTGGCAGTACGTACATAAAAAAGAAATAAAAAGGAAGAAAAAAAGAGAAGAAAGAAACATTATGGCAGTAAGCAGTAAGCATGTTACAGTATATTAATGGGATATTTGTTACATCAATGAAAGGAGATATTAAAAACAAATCAAAGAACTTTTGAGAAGGTTGTACCCGATTTCAAGTCCTGTTCTCATTCCCTTCCAGTCGGTGAAAGTCTTTTATGCAATTATACAAGTAAAGGGTTGTGAATATATAGACAATACTAGTTTAATCCTATTTGTAGGAAGATTGTCAAGACTTTAGTTTTATTTGGATGAGCAAAAAAAAAATTCCTATTTGCAATAGGATCCTCAAGTCTTCAATTTTGCTTGGACAGGGAAAAAAAATCCTATTTGCAATAGGATCCTCAAGTCTTCAATTCCGCTTGGATAGGGGAAAAAAATCCTATTTGCAATAGTATCCTCAAGTCTTCAATTCTGCTTGGACAAGGAAAAATTCTATTTGCAATAAGGTTTTCAAGACTCCAATTCAACTTGACAAAGAAGACATCCTCTTTGCAATTGGATTTTTGAAAGGAAAAAAAACTTAGCAAAAATTAAATACTTCAAGTCTCACTTTAGATACGTGACAAACTCCATATAGTGTGGGACTTGAAACGAGGGCAATTTGTAGACATTAAAAAAATTACATGATGGACCTAAAATATAATTTGGGCTTATCTTCAGTTTAGCCCACTTTGGAATGTGGCCCAATAAGTCAAATAATTCAAAGTCCAGATCCACCACAAATGGATGAGTCATGTGCTGATCCAAATTGTCTAAAAAGACCAAGCCCACTAGAAAATGGATCAAATGATAATTGATATATATGTATAAATATTTATCATCAAAGATAATTATATATATATATTAATTGGATAATTATCCAAAAAGATAATTATCATTAAAGATAATTATCAAGGGTACAAGAACTTACTAGTTTGCCCCTCCAAGAAGTTTATAAATAGAGGTAGAGGGTGGAGAAAAAAAGAAGAAAGAACAAAAAGACTCTCAGAGAAAGCTAAAACTCTACAGGATTCTTCACTCTAAATCTAAAGCTCTAAAGCATCTAAATCATGGAAGAGAAGAACAACAAGCACATCATCCACATGATATTCTTCACCAAAGTTTTAATCCAATTCAAGATTAAACTCCAGCAGCCCTTGAATTCGGATTAGCAAGGAGATCGAATTAGAGAAATTTATTTTTCTTTTGTAAAGATCTACAGAGATTTATAACCCATATTTCTTGAAATTAATATATTCTATATATTTTTCCACATGTTTTGATTTTATTCTCATACTCAAAATTTGTGTGTATCTTAACAATATAGAGATATGCCGGCTTTCTGAGACTTTATGAGAACGACATTTAATGAAGTGCAACAACCAGTAGTTCAACCAGAAGAGAGCAAAAGTGAAAGGCGATTCAAGTTTATCACTCGATTCGAGAAATTGATCCCTCCTAGTTTTGGGGGGAGTTCAGATCCGTTGATAGCGGATAATTGGTTGGAACAAGTAAAGAAACACTTAAAGATGATGTCTACTCCCGATGATGGGATGAAATTACTTCTTGCTGCATACTTGTTTTCAGGTAGGGTTGAACTTTAGTGGAAGTCGGTGATCAACCGGCACGATATTGAGACGATGCCATGGGAAGAGTTTAAGCCTCTATTCCTTGAGCATTATTTTCTTAGGCTAAAGAGGAGGGCATTGAGGAAACAATTTAAGGAGCTTATTTATAACGGCATGATCGTAGCTGAATATGAAAACAAGTTCATTTCTCTTTCACGCTTTACACCCGTAGTAGTGAGAGATGGGGAGGAAAAGCTGTGGAGGTTCGTCAATGGCCTTCATCATTCGGTTAGACCATTTGTATCCATTAATTTAGGCTTGAAAGTATTTGCTGAGGTAGTAGAGAAGGCCTTAATAATTGGGGCAAAAATGAAAGATAGGCAAGAGAAAAGAGAGGCATTGAGGCAAAACAAGGCTTTGACAATGGGTTTAGAGGGCATACAAGGAAGAAGTTCAAGGGTGGTTATTCTCGTTTAGTGGGTTCAGTGGGACAGCCGATGGCATGTTCTGCACCTACTATTCCTCTGTCTTTTGCATCTGCTAGGGCAAAGGTGATGTGCTACAAGTATAAGCAATTGGGACACTACAAGACAGATTGTTCTTTGAGATCACCTATGAGTTGGCCTAGCATGATGACTTATTTTGGTTGTGGGCAGTAGGGACACATGAGGAGCGAGTGTCCACAGTAGGGTAGAGATGCTCAGGGTGGTCAGGGTTTACTGTAGAGGCTGACATAGACCGTGACTGCACAATCAGGCTATAAAGCATTGCCTCCATCATAGCCAGCTATGTCTGTTTAGAGTGTAAGACCAGTTAGGGGATCTACTCCTAGTGCATCCACATAATAATGTAGTTTTCACGCTAGTGGGACACAGGATCAGAGAGCTCAGGGCAGAGTGTATGTTGTGACAACTACAAACTCCTCAGCAAGACCTTCAGTGGTCAGAGGTGTATTTCTAGTATATAGTTCTTGGGTACGTGTATTAATTGATTCGGGTACATTTTATTCATTTATTGCTACATCATTAACACGGGGATTGGGACTAGAGATTAGTCCATTGGGTAGAGCAGTTTGTGTTGATATGCCAGTGGGTGGTACACTGATTCTTGGGGCTAGAGATTCTTTTAGACATGAGTAGTGTTGATATCATCTTAGGGATAGATTGGTTGTTGGATTTCTATGCAACGATTGACTATTTTAGAAGGAGAGTGACGACTTGCATGCCTGATAAGTGTTTAATTCTATGCATTTGAACCCTCTTTATTGCTTATGTTAGTTCCATTTTTGCGTTTACCGAGATATGTTTACGGTATTTTTGTGTTTTTGATGTATTGCAGGTATTAGAGTAAATGGAGCAAAGTGTGAAGCTATTTGCAGCTGAAGAGGAAAAATTAGAATTGCAGCCAAAGGCATCTCGATCAATCGAGATGTTGATCTCGGTTAATCAAAATCTCGATTGATCGAGATCTCATTTCGATTGATCGAAATCTCAATCAATCGAGATCCAATATCGATTGATCGAGATTCTGCGGAATCCACTTGCCCACTTGCTCACCTGCTCTCCCACTTGCAACAAAATCCCCCTTTTTGCACGACTTAGGGGGATTGTCTGACTTGAACAAGAATTTTGGGGACCTTCTTGATACAAGGGATATATATATTGATATATATATATATGGTGGGCCCCAAGGTTGAAAAGGAAGCCAAAAAGCACAAAAAGGGTCATATCTCTCATATCTCATATATCTCTCAATATACATCAGACCATCCAAGGAGAGACCTTCGGGAGAGGAAGAAGAGGAGCTGAACCAGACCAAGAAGCTTCACTTTCTTCATCAATGGAAGGGTGCAAGGCTGCCATGACCAACTAACTCCTCCACTAGGGTGTGGTTGACACACCTAGCCATGTAAACTTGTTCATTTTTGTAGCACTTATGGATTTGTATTTAAATGTTGATTATTTAGCCTAGTGAATATGTACACAAATACATTTCTTATATATATTCATTTGATTTGGAATTTATTCTTGTCTTAGAGTAGATTTTGTCACTTGAATGCACAACATTTGCATATTCCACAAGAAGTGCAAATGATGGCTAGATAATGGTGTTTAAATGAATGTGTGATGTTTGCTTGTATAGACCATGCCAAGACAAGGTAGTTTGGATGCATGTAGTGTTCAATTAGAGAGTAGGGTAATTAGGTAGTTAGTTAGGTTGAAGAGCTATGCTTGTTGAAGATGGATTATGATAGGTTAGCACACACATTGATCTTTTGATATGTTATTGAGGTCACAAGCCTAATGACATTGTTAGGCATTTAATTTATGAATCCCATGCTTGCTACACTTATGAACATGTGAATGGCTAGTGGTGGAAACCACCCCTAGCTCTCTCTCCCAACTCAAACTCTTTAATTTTATTGTCATTTCATTCAAGCAATAGATTATAAACAAAAATCCAAAAACCTGTTTTTAGAATTAAAGTAGAATTAATCTTCCTTTAAGACAATTTCGACTAGTCCTCGTGGGATCGATACCCTCTATATAGAACCTTATCTACAAAGATTCGTGCTCTTGCGAGTGGTTAAATTATATTTTGATAAAAAAAAGGGCAAAAATTAAGCTTACAATTTAATCCGAGTTTAGCCACATCAAAATTTTGGCGCCGTTGCCGGGGACTACGGTTTAATTGTCGCCATTGGAAGATTAAATCTGGTTTAATTCTTAGGCTAGAAATTCTTTTATTCTTTTTGTATATATTTTGTTCTTATTGCTCAAACTTCTTGATTTTAGGTATACCACATAGCGGGCGTCGAAAGGAATTGAAGTTGGAACCCTTTGTGAGTATAAAATCTAAAATTAGTGGTTTGAGTTCTTTCATTCTTTTTGTATATATTATTGTTTAATTTATTTATTTTTGTGTATTGAGGTGTTGTTCTATAATTAATGCATGCTAGGTAGACGGTCCTTGTCACTTCCTTTGCTTCCTTGTAATATTGAACTTGAAAGAACACTTAGACAACGTAGAGGAACCTCTAGGGACCCTATATTGCCTAGGACTGAAAACATGGATCCAAATGAAAGACAACCTCCTGGACTACCTCCTTTTAATCATGAACAACCACCTCTACCTCCACCTCCTCAAGGAGAATTGCTTATGGACTTTTACCTTCCGACTACATTTGAAGTACCTTCATGTATCCAATTTTCGGATGTAGCGGCAAATCAATTCGAAATAAAGTCCTCCATCATCAATCTTCTTAATAGCTTCCATGGTCTCCCTAATGAGGATCCATACCGGCACTTAGATTACTTCCTTTCTGTGTGTTCCACTATTCGTGTACCACACTTTACGGAGGATGATCTAAAGCTGCGTATGTTCCCCATCTCCCTAAAAGATAAAGTTAGAAGTTAGTTCAATTCCTTAGAACCTAACTCAATCCATTCTTGGGTGGAGATGCAAATAGAGTTCTTGAAAAAATACTTCCCAATGGGTAAGACAAGTGATATTCGGCGAGCAATCACCGGATTCACCCAAATTGACCAAGAATAATTCCATGAGACGTGGGAGAGATTAAAAGACCTTCTTAAATCTTGTCCGCATCATGTTGTCCCAAAATGGCAGCTAGTGCAAAGCTTTTATGATGGGGTGAGTGAGCAACATAGATAAATGATAGACTCCGCGTGTGGGGGAGGATACCTTTTGAAAAGCCCTGATGAGGCATGGAAACTTTTTCAAACCCTAAGCAACAATTCAGCTCAACGCTCCTCCACTAGGAAAGGGAAGGCCACCCAACCTTGTAGAGGAGTGCATGAAATTTCACTGGTAGATGAGGTTGCCATGCAAGTAGAAGCTCTATCCCGAAAAATGGATTTAATCATGAAAAATGGGCTGCCTACTCCAAGCCAACCTGTTCAAAATCAGGAAGGTTGTTCGTTTTGCTATAGTACTTCACATTTTGTGCGAGATTGTCCTATTGCCGGGCAATCTCCCGATTATGCTCAAGAGCAAGCGAATGCCTTGTACTCTAAACAAATGAATGATCCATATTCAAACACGTACAATCCTGGTTACAAGAACCATCCGGCTTTTTCATGGAAACCTCAAGAATCAAGTCCCTCTTTCCAAGGACAAAATTCTTTTAATGCCCAATCTCAACAGCCTCAATATAAGCCAAATCCTCAACCCTACCATCAAAGATCTAATTACCAACAACCACCACCTCCTCCGAGAAGCCAAGGCTTTGAAGAAATAGTGATAAGCAATCTTGAAGCTAATACCCGATTATTGCAAACTCATTCTCAATCAATCGCTAAGCTTGGAGCTAATGCTCAATCTATGGCTAGGTTAGAAGCTCAAATCGGGCAACTAGCTAATGCCTTAAATAGAAGGGAGGAAGGTAAATTACTGAGTCGACCGGTGGCAAATCCTAAGGGCGTTCATATGATTGAGGATCCATCCTCTTTAACTTGTAATGCTCCTCCGGAGCAAGTTCAATCAATCACCACCTTAAGAAGTGGTAAAATCATCAATTCCAGGGTAGGGGAGGAAGAGAAGAAGGAATTCCAAGAGCAACCTAAAAATCCAAAAGAATCCCAATTGAATCCAATATTGTTTCCTTCAAATCCAAATGTGCAAGAATCCCATTTAAATCCAAAAGGAAAGGCAAGTGAAGTTGTGTCTTCATCAATTCCAAATCTTGACACTTCTTTTGAACCACTGGTTCCTTTTCCTCAAAGATTGAAGGAACCTTCTCATTTTGGGAAGTAAGGAGAGAAAATCCAAGATATGATGGAGATCTTCAAACAAGTAAAGATCAATCTCCCTCTCCTTGATGCCATTCGACAAATTCCCTCCTATGCTAAATTTTTGAAGGACTTGTGCACTCAAAAGCGCAAATCTAGGAATAATGTTCCTAAGAAAGTCCTCTTAACTGAGCATATAAGCTCCATTTTCTAACACCAAGCCCCTCCTAAATTCAAAGATCCGGGTGCTCCGACCATTTCGTGCACCATCGAAAATCAATCTTTTGAAAAGGCACTTCTTGATTTAGGGGTTAGTGTCAATTTGTTTCCATTCTCAGTTTACCAACAACTAGATTTGGGGGAACTCAAGCATACCACAGTTGTGTTGCAACTCGCCGACCGCTCGGTGAAGCAGCCACGTGGCATAATTGAGGATGTAATCATTCAAGTGGACAAATTCTATTTTTTGGTGGACTTCATAGTCCTTGACACGGAACTGGTCCAAAATCTAAATCGACATATTCCTATCATTCTAGGTCGTCCATTCTTGGCCACGGCGAACGCGTGCGTTAATTGCCGTACCGGAGTGATGGACATCTCTTCGGGAATATGAAAGTCCGCTTGAACATCTTCAATGCTTCCCACCACACATCCGACGACGAAAGTGAGTGTTTTTGTGTCGATATTGTAGAAGACCTTGTTCAAGAAGCACTTCCTTCTATTCTTTCCAAGGATCCTTTAGAGGCATGCTTAAATCACTTCAACTTGATGATTTTGACATTGAGCAATCTATTTATGAAGTCAACTCAATGCTCGATGTCAACACTGTCATGGACGGGCCTAAAGGGAGAATTTCGAGAGAACCCTTTCCTCCATTTTTGGTTAATTCCGTCG
Source organism: Cornus controversa (assembly GCA_026545225.1). Classification (NCBI taxonomy): domain Eukaryota; kingdom Viridiplantae; phylum Streptophyta; class Magnoliopsida; order Cornales; family Cornaceae; genus Cornus; species Cornus controversa. The sequence goes on from CM048852.1 coordinate 26,316,476, forward strand.
CACCCCACGGAGCGGTGGAATTAAAGGACTTGAAAGATGGCTCGTTGTTCAAAGTAAACGGGCAGCGCTTAAAAGTATACGTGGATGTCGTCACTTTGACGGATCCCGTATATTTTGACTCGTGAGCCGATCCGAACGTCATGCCATAGACGTGTAAGGTGGCGTAGCCATGGTAGCTATCATGCTTCCATGATGTCCCTTTAATCCAAGTTAAAGTTGGTATCTAAGCAATGTAGTATCTAATTTCCAAAAATCCAAGTCCCTGAGGCATAACTCAAGCTGACTGTTTTTGAGCATTTCGATTGATCGAAGCCAGGATCTCGATCAATCGAGATCTCGATTGATCGAGATTTCAGTCTCGATTGATCGAGAAATTGCAGAGAATTGCAAATCCAAAAGTCCCGAGAGGTAGTATTCTTCGATAGCATTCCGATTGGTCTTCGATCGATCGAAAATTTCGATTAATCGAAGAGGAATTTTGATTGATCGAAGTAAATTTTGATTGAACGAAATAAATTTTCGATTGATCAAATTAAAAGTCTCAATTCACCAAAGAAAGTCTCGATTAATCGAAGGAGAGATTTCGATCGATCAAAGGTGATCTCGATTGATCAAAGTGAGATTTTGATTAATCAAAATCTCGATCAATCGAGATGCATATCTCGGTCAATCGAGTTGCACGCGATGCCTGCACGTGAGCCGAAATCCTATTTAAACCGTTGGGCTTCCCTCTCATTTTGAAAGAACCATCCGACTTCCTTCTCTTCTCTAAGCGATCCAGAGCCCTCCAAGCACCATTCCGCATGTGATCTTTCATCACCGATCATCACCCGCCGTTCGACATCGTTCGAAGCCGCCGCTATCACTCGCGCGCTCTTCTCTTCGCGGCTGCGAGTGGGTCTTCTCCTGTTTGAGCCGTTCATCTTCTTCCTCTTGAGGTAAGTGATGCATGACTACATTTTGTGTACTCTCTTGCTATTTTTGATAGTTTTACGGTGTAATAAACATAGTTAGATGATATTGGGTTGGATGGGTGCATTTGCGTGTTTGTAATGAAATTTTGTGAGAGTCGGGGGGTAAGAACTCATGTAGGGTTGAGATTTTGCACTCTCTATGTTTCAAATGCTTAGTGTACGATTTGTAACCGTGGCCCATCATTTCGGTTGCATCCGCTCGCACTATCTCTTTGAGAGCGACTTTTTGAATTCTCGTCAGCATCATGGACTAGGACCTCATTTTCATTTTTTTTTCTTCTTTTAGTTTATCCTTAGTTTAGTTTTCTTCTTATTTATCTATTATTTATGTAATTTTTGGAATACAGTGCAGATTGTTCCGAGGCTATGGCGAGGGTGAAGAATGCCCCTGGTGCAGTTAGAGACGTGCCCGGGCGAGTCTTCCGGTCTTGGAAGTTTCACCCGGAGCAAATTTTTGCCTTGGCAGAGTTCGAGAGTCATCCCGACACTGCGTGGACTGTCGCCGAGCTCAGGAGGTGTCACCTCGACCAACTATGTGTGCCTCCCACCGACGTGGCACACGAGCGCTTAGTGCAGGTCTTTTACGATCACATGACCTACTCCTGCACCACGCTGAATACATTAGAGACGGTTGTGGGCACCATCACTATCACGATTACGCCGAGCCGGATTGCTCAGATGCTCGGCATCCCTCATCGGCAGCCACCAGACATGGTTGACCAGGACGGTCGACCACTTTACAGGGCCGCACTCCCAGCAAACACGACACTGTTCTCGATCAGGATGGACATGTGTGGCGGGGTGTTTACCATGCCCAGTCACAATTGCACGTCCAAATCGATGTGCCCGAGCAGATTTTGGTTCTTGGACACCGTTCTCATCAAGAACGCGTGTCCTCTGCAGCACGTGGCAGAGCGCAGGGGCGACCTCCTTCGTTGCCTCTATGCTTTCCACACGGGCACTTGGTTTTCTGTCCCGTCGCTAATCTGGGGGCAGATGTACAAAGTCTGGGATGGCCTCGTCAACAAGAGGATGAGGCAAGCAGCGAGTTGGCGGCTTCCCTTTCCTTTCCTGATCGCCGCTTTTCTTAGTAGTGCTAGTATACCGGTCAGTCAGACTGACATCCAGTTGGCACCGCCCACCCGCTTCACATCTTCTCAGTAGGAGCGGGTGAGGCGACACTTAGAGCGACAGGACCACCAAGGTGATCCACCAGACGATGTAGATATGGATGCCCCGGTGGAGACGGATGAGGGCGAGCCTGCAGGGGATGAGTCCGAGGATGAGGAGATGGAGGAGGAGGAGATGGATATGGCTACAGAGCGGCATGACATCTTAGCGACTGGCTACTCCTGCCTGGCGGTTTACGTAGAGCGGCTCCAGCAGGGTTTTGACGAGCATGTCCAGGTGACGCAGAGTCAGCTGGAGGGCATTCGTTCAGACATTTTTTCTCTGGCACAGGGTCAGAGGGCGATTCTCGACGAGTTCCGAGCCTTCCGACAAGACCTGCAGTCCCTGTTCGCAGGTCGAGCTTCCACCTCCACCTCTACTCCCTCTGAGCCACCACCACCACCACCTGCCCTCGAGTAGCTGCATTTATTTGTCTTTTATGTTTTACTTTCTGTATTTTTCTTTCTTTATATTTGATAGGCCATGTTGGCCATGTTTTCTTTCATTTTTAGTTTCTTTTTGAGTATTCCAGATGCATGTACGCTTTGTACTGAACTCATTTTATATATATATGGAATACAGTTATCTTTTCTTTTATCCCATGTGTTCTCTTTACTGTCCTTATTTTTGCTTCTGTCAATATTTTTGTTCTCTATACTTTGACTATGTATGTAGTACCACTTGTCTAATTGTTATATGCGATTCAGTTGATGATTTCCGTTTATTACCGCCTGGTTTACATTCCCAATACTGTTGAGATTGCTTCAACACAGTATGGCGGTAATAAAAAAAGGCAGCCCCTTTGCGTGCTATACGTTAGCGTGCCTGGATAGTCAATATCTTATCGCATAGACCTCTTAGACAATCGGGAAACACCAGTTCAGACCCTTAGATATACAGTGATATTGGCATTGTCCGTTTGTGCATAATTATTTCATTATGTTCTGTTTATTTACTTTTTGTTCCTTTTAATGCTCGTGGTATCCAGTTGGTGTTCTGTGCAGGTTTTTCTTATTTGTAGGATGACTGCTACTGTGGAATACCATTTTTGTCGCATTCAGCAATCCCGGTAACTTCTTTCCTTGTTCTTCTTGTCCAAACATTGAGGACAATGTTGCATACAAGTTTGGGGGTGCGGTATGCTATACCACTTGCATATGCATGCAATGATCAGTCGTTATATTGAGTGTCATTGTATAGCAGTTTTTGATATTTTTGCATGCTTGCTATGATGTCTCGACTTTTCTTTTTTAGGAAGATCATCCGAATAAATGTCTGAGGTAAATGCAGTAGGTAGTTAAGAACTTTAACATTGTAAATACCCGCACTTTTGCAAGCTTTATAGTAGGCTAGAACAGTCTACATTTTTGTCCAAATACGAACACGTATGGTTCTTGCCCTAAATTTGTCCTTAAACGCACAAATTCGCACACATGCATTTTAAACTGTGGGGTATAAGTCTGAGGGAGAATTTTGTAAATTTCTATTTTTATCTGAACAACTTAAAGAATAAGTTCTTCCGGTTGTAGTAAAAAGAAAAAAAAGAGAGAAAAAGAGAAAAATTTGCAATAAGCCTTCTCACTCAATAAACCGGATTCCTATGCCTCAAAGCAGGGATTATTCGCGTATAAGTGTGCAAGGTTGAGCAATAATAAGCGGGTGGCTTGCTTATGCTCATTGCCTTGTAAGCTCGGTTATTAAGTCCGAGGGGTGCTTCTTCACCTAATGCCCTAAAGCCAATTGGTTTGGGAGTCATTGGCCCAATGCCGCTACATGGGCTTACAAGAAAGCAAAAAGAGCTAAGCATTGCACAGTCATCCGCACATGAGCAATCATGAAGGTTTTGTGATAATGAACGGCCATGGCGAGCGTTTTTGATGAGTTTTTCTTTTAAAAATAGATTTTTTTATTTTCTTCTCCAAATTTGACAAAAGCCACGCGTTAGAATGCATGTTCACTTTTCAAAGAGGATTTTGGGATCGGAATTGGTATGTTTGTTCGGACTGGCCATTATGTGGGGACCGTCATTTATTTATAGCTTGTGCAAGTCCATTTTTGCTAATGACCACATAATTCTGTAATACTTTTTGCATTTGCCAACTGTGAAATGAACGGATGATCGCCCTTTAGCTAGTTGATGACTGAGCATGATTAAACTTTTATATAATATAGTTAGTTTCATTTTTGTAATATCGTATTGCTAAGGGACTAGCAATATGTAAGTTTGGGGGTGTGATAAGTGTTCAATTCTATGCATTTGCACCCTCTTTATTGCTTATGTTAGTTCATTTTTTGCGTTTACCGAGATATGTTTACGGTATTTTTACGTTTTTGATGTATTGCAGGTATTAGAGTAAATGGAGCAAAGTGTGAAGCTATTTGCAGCTGAAGAGGAAAAATCAGAATTGCAGCCAAAGGCATCTCGATCAATCGAGATGTTGATCTCGATTAATCAAAATCTCGATTGATCGAGATCTCATTTCGATTGATCGAAATCTCGATCAATCGAGATCCAATCTCGATTGATCGAGATTCTGCAGAATCCACTTGCCCACTTGCTCACCTGCTCTCCCACTTGCAACAAAATTCCTCTTTTTGCATGACTTAGGGGGATTGTCTGACTTGAACAAGACTTTTGGGGACCTTCTTGATACAAGGGATATATATATATTGATATATATATATATATGGTGGGCCCCAAGGTTGAAAAGGAAGCCAAAAAGCAAAAAAAGGGCCATATCTCTCATATCTCATATATCTCTCAATATACATCAGACCATCCAAGGAGAGACCTTCGGGAGAGGAAGAAGAGGAGCTGAACTAGACCAAGAAGCTTCACTTTCTTCATCAATGGAAGGGTGCAAGGCTGCCATGACCTCCACTAGGGTGTGGTTGACACATCTAGCCATGTAAACTTGTTCATTTTTGTAGCACTTGGGGATTTGTATTTAAATGTTGATTATTTAGCCTAGTGAATATGTACACAAATATATTTCTTATATATATTCATTTGATTTGGAATTTATTCTTGTCTTAGAGTAGATTTTGTCACTTGAATGCACAACATTTGCATATTCCACAAGAAGTGCAAATGATGGCTAGATAATGGTGTTTAAATGAATGTGTGATGTTTGCTTGTATAGACCATGATGACTTGAACGTGAGACAGAGGCGATGGGTTGAGTATATGAAAATTTACAATTTTGATTTGCAATACCATCTGAGGAAAGCAAATTTAGTGGCGGATGCATTGAGTAGGAAGTCTCATGGGACTCTATCTAGCATAGTCACACGGGAATGAAAAATAATGGAAGATTTCTCAGAGTTGGGAATGTATTTTAGTGATGATAGTGAGCTAGCTACGTTGTTTAGCTTGGTAGCTCAACCTATGCTTATGAACAAGGTGATTGAGATATAGAAAAGAGTTAAAGGTCATTCACTTTCAGATTGTTAGTGATGTGACGGTAAGAGATTGGGCCTTACATTCTAATGGGGGCTTACGATTCAGATGGTTGATGGTGATTCCTTTTGATTGTCATGAGGATGTACTACAAGAATTTCACCACTCTCATTTTGCAGTCCATCCAGGTGGTACCAAATTGTATCACAATTTAAGGCGCCAATATTGGTGGCGTGGTATGAAGAAGGATGTAGCAAAATTTATGGTGAGATGCCTTACTTGTCAACAAGTAAAGGCAGAACATTAGAAACCCGCTGGTTTGTTGCAACCATTACCTATGACGGAGTGGAAATGGGAACATATTACCATGAATTTTGTGTCAAGTCTTCTGAGATCAAACTAGAGCAATAATACAGTTTGGGTTTTTGTGGATAGATTGACAAAAAATAGGAGGTGGCAACCGTTATCCTTTGAAGTGGGAGACCATGTGTCTCTCAAGGTTTCACCATAGAAAGGATTAATGCGTTTTGGGCAAAGTGGCAAGTTATGACCTAGATACATTGGACCATTTGAGATCCTTGAGTGTGTCGGTGAGGTAGCTTACAAATTGGCCTTGCCATTATAATTGGAAAGGTTCACAACGTATTTCATATTTTGATGTTGAGAAAGTACAAACCTGATCCATCATATGTTCTGAGTTAGGTAGATGTTGAGGTTAATGAGGATGTCACCTATGAGGAGAGGCCAGTTCAAATTCTTGATACCCGAGATCAAGTTTTAAGGGGTAAGACCATCCCGTTGGTCAAAGTTTTGTGACATCATCATAATGTTGAGGAGCCTACTTGGGAGCAAGAGAAGCAAGTTCTTTCTAAGTATCAAGACTTGTTTCCTTCAGGTATGGCCTAATTTTGGGAATGAAATCCTTTAAGTTGGGTAGATTGTAAGAATCGTGACCATTTTTGGTCAATTTTATTTTATTTTTATTTATTGTCATATTAATGCTTTAAATGATTATATGAGTGTTCTAAATGTGAAATACATGTTTGGAGACTTATATGAGTGTCCGGGGGAGTTTTGGGAGCGATTGGCAAAAGTTGACTTTTTCAGGTTGGATGGGCTCTGGCGCAGGTCCTGTGGGCCCTAAAAATTTGAAAGTGTTAGAATGACACTAAATTTGGAGGGTAGATTAAATAAAATATTTATCGTGCTACGGAATCAATTTCCAGTCCATCGGAGTTACTGAAATTAAAAATAGAGCCCGGGAAGGTTTAGGGAGAAACTAGTGGCATTTTTGTAAATATAATAACTAGGTCTATAAATAGAAAGGAAGAGAATTACACAGCAACATTTTCTCATTCTTATCAACCATGAGAGAACAATATATATATATATATATATATATATATATATCATCTTCTTCTTTCTCTATTGAATTTTAGAGGCTTGGGGCAAGAATTAAAAGACGCTGAAGAAAAGAGAATCGATCTACTCATTGAGGGCTTGAGTTTGATCCATTCGGAATCGAATTTGGAGAAAGTTAGTTTTGGTGAAAATTTTGAAATAATTATTTGGAACCTCTTCCAAATTAAGATAGGGATGCCTAACCCATAAATTTTGAGGTTTTTGTGAGTATATTGGTTGTTTATGCCAACCAATTGGTTATGTGGGTATAATTAGATGTCTTTCAATACTAAAGCATGAAAATTATGCCATTTAATGAATTCTTCATGTTATATGTGATGATTACATGTTTATAATTGCCTTAGATGATTATGAAGCATTTGTGAATTGAATTGTCGAAGAATTATGTGTATACATGTGTATATTTAAAGCTAACACTTGTTTGTTTGATAAATTGTCTTAAAAGCATGATTAGATGAGATGTATACTTAATTACCAACATATAATGATATAGAATGTGCAATATGTGAAACATGTTTAATGTGAAAGTATGTGACGTTTATTTGAAAAAAAATATGCAAGCGTGACAATTAGTGTTACATTGTGTTAAATTATATGTGCTTACTATCATGAACATATGGGATTCATTTTCATTGGTATGGTGGGGGTGGTGAGCTCAATTAGGTGGTGAGCCCTCTTGACGAGTGGCATGATAATCCATTTGGAGCCATGTGGGGCAATCTGGGGAGGAACCCTATGGAGTGATCCTTAATTGGGGCTCCGAACTAGATGAAAGAGGATACTCCCTAAAACGGAGTCCTACGATGAGGTAAACCGATTTTGGAGCCTTAGTTAGGTGGAATGAGGCGGCCTATAAAATCAGTACCCAATAGATATGTGGAGAGTATGAGGGAGTTATACATATCATCTTGCATCATATGTTGCTTATGACATGGTTTTGATGTATGGATATTTACGTAACATAGTTAAATACAAATGTATGTTTATGTGGTATTTATGAAACTTACAGAATTGTGTTTTGTAGACATTCCTACTGTGCATGTTGTAGCTCATCCCATGAGTATTAACTATTTTTAGGAAATGGAATGGAGGTGATGGAGTCTCCCCAATAGTGAATTGGCATGGAGTGAAATTGGTTTCATTTAAAGAATTTTATTGCCTTATTTGAATGCATGTTCGAATTGTGGACTATATGCATGTAGTGAATATGTATAAGACTTTTATATTTCGAGAACATATATTGTTTATGCCTTATGATATCATACATTATAGGAATGGTTTTGAGCGTGGTAAATGCTAGACAATTTAAATGATGATTCTACATTTATGTTCATTTTTACATGTATAAACTTGTTAGAATGGTTGTGTTGATGAATTGGTAAAATGAGAAGTGTGTATGGTAAGAATGAGGATCAAAGTGTGAGAATGAACTTAGAAATTCTGTATAGTATTAGTATTCGAGGGCTTTCGATTAATCGAAATGCCTTGATTAATCAGCCAAGTATCGGGAATGGTTCAATGGAAGTGGTCCAATATCATTGGGATCTCGATAGTACTTCGATACTAGTTCAATTGTACGAAGTGTTCGATTATGCAAAACCTTCATTTCACTTAATCGAAATATAGGGCTCGATTAATCAAAGGGTGCACTTCGATCAATCGAAATGTGTACCCACTGTGTGTTTTAAATAGGCTTATGTGGGCATGTTTTTCAATAATGGACTCATGTTGTAAACTTGAATTACTTAAGTATGTATGTTTACATTATAATAATGGTATAAAGAATGCTTTCGCTGACTTATGAGATGATAACTTAGATTGTTGACCATTGTAATATCCGGTGAGGAATTGACATATTGATAATGTAAATGCTTCCGTGACAAGTCATGGCCCGGGAGTTGAGGCGTGACAGCTTGGTATCAATGGAGATATTAGAGGGTGATAAATGGTAATTTTTTATAGTTGCTTGGGTTGTGGGATGACGATCGGGTAATCACGACACCTCACTACTCGGTGTTCGGGTTAAACTGGGGAAGTCCCGATGGTCCGGATATTGGGGCATGACATTTAGTATTTATTTTTCATATGCATGTTCGGGATGTGGACTAAATGCATCTTTTGGGTCATATATATGATATTTTGATGTTTAGAAAAACATATGGATGAACATGCCTTTTGACTATATATATATATGTAAAGATCTGGAAAATGGATGAATATATGGAAATTCACTTTGGAGGCATGTATGAACAAGCGTTTATTTATTTATATGTGTGTGAGAACATGGTATGCAATAAACCTTTCTCTTTATAATTTTATCTGATAGTGGTGGAAATGGTAGAGATGAGAAAATGGTGAATTGGGAGGTTCAATTAAGTTATGAATGCTATGTGGTGTATGTTAAGGTTTAAAAACAGGAGTAGCAGGTTTAGAGGAGTTTCAACCAGTTGAACCATCCTTCAGCCGATCGAAACTAGGAGATCCCGAGAGTTTGTAATTGAAGGTTCTAAAAAGACTTATTTCAGTTGACCGAAAGTCCATTTCAGGTGACCAAAAAGCATCCTCTAGCCGACTGAAATATTGGACTAGCCGACCGATGAACTGCCCAGGTTTCAACTGACTGGTTGGATGTGTGACGTATATATTTGTAATTGACAAATTTCGGTGTCAAAATTTGTTGATCAAATTATAATATTTATTCGATATTATGTCTCGATCATGGAAGTTAAACAACAGGTGTCTCGATACCATGGATTCGATGAGAACATCACTTAGTATGGGTATGTGAGTAAGGACACTAGGTTTTGGAGTTTGGTGGGCTTAGGACTTAGAAAATATGCTTTAAACTGAAAATATGATTTTTTTCAAAGTCCCAACCAGTTCCCAATTTTTAGGACTGGTCCAACTTTGTTCGATGTTTTTTGTTTTTGCTAGTTGTCGAAAAGGCCCACCGATCCTAGTAACTAGGCACCAGTCCCACTTAGTCTGTTCCAAATAGGAAATGATTTTGACGAAAATTAAATATTTTTAGAGAGAGAAAGCTTAGATAATATAATTAATGTAAAATATATTTTTATATTTTGAGAGCACATATCTATTATTCATAAGTGATGTTTTGGATGGTGTTCTACTTCTGATTGGATACTCAAAGACCGCATCAAATCATTCGATGATCAGAGCATTGGATTTATGTTTCTTCTTTTACTTGCGGAAGAAGAAAGGTGAACCATATTATACTACGAAGGGAACAAGATATTAGTTGAGTATTTTTGTTCTTCCAGAAACCTTTTTGTGAGGATTGTGACGTTAGCCAAAAGTCTACAGTAGTTAGACCTTAAGTTGCAATTGTAAGCCTGAGATGTTTTGCATCATATTCTTGACGGAGTGAAGAGGGGTGTAAGTCTGTGACAGAGTCTGTCTGTTCTATTTTGCTTCATTATAGTGGATTGGTTTCTTGAGGCTTTCCGCCTCCCCTGTGATTTTTTCCTGATTTGGGTTTCCCACGTATTTTCGGTGCATTCTTTACTTTACTTGCACTTTAAGTTATTTACTTGCTTTATGTATTTGATTAATTTATAATTGGACTTAAAATCGAATTAATTTTGAAAATTAAGCAAACGAACAAGTGAACCTATTCACCTCATTTAGGTTTTAAATTACTTTCGCCACCACTTTGCATCACCTAACTCACAATTGGTATTTGAGCATTGTTCTCTAATTTGTGAGTTGCTCCTTGCAAAGTACTTTTAATATCAAAATTTATTCTTTGTTTTCAAAGATTCTTCACGGAATCTAGTATGAAGGAGGGTGGATCAGTTCAGCAAACTCATTTATTTGATAGTTCAAAATATACTTTCTGGAAGTCTCACATGAAAGCTTTTCTTAAATCTCAACGTGAGAGGGTTTGGATGGCTATTGAGAAGGGCTACACAATTCCTACCACTACCACTGATACTGGTGATGCAACTGTAACCGTAGATAAGGATAAAGCAACATGGTCTAGTATTGAGCATGATGATGTTAATCATAACAATAAGGGTTTATATGCTATATTTAATTCTGTTGTTCCTTCTGAATTTGCTAGAATTTCTTCATGTTCCACTTTGAAAGACGTATGAGATATTTTACAAGTAACACATGAGGGTACCGCCAAGGTAAGGAAATCTAAGTTACAAATGCTTGCCACTAAATTTGAAACAATTAGAATGGATGAAGATGAGATATTTTTTGATTTTTATTCTAGGCTTAATGATATTGTTCAAAGTAGTGCTAACCTTGGTGAGAAAATTCTTTCTTTTTAGATTATCAGAAAAATAATGAGATCATTGCCTGATAGGTTCCAAGCTAAGTTAGAAGCCTTAGATGAGAGCAGAGATGTAGATACAATGGAGGTGGTAGAATTAGTTGGATCAATTCAAACTTTTGAGATGAAATATCCAACACTTCAAAAAACAAAAAAAATTGGCTTTAAAATCTTCAAAGACTTCCAAGTCTTCAAATTTGTCAAATACTTTAAATTCTTCAAAATCTAAAGTTGAAAATATCGAAAGTTTTGAATATGATTCAGATAATGATATTGCATTCTTTTCTAGGAAATTATGGAAGATCCTTAAATATGAAAAAGATAGAAATCTTAGAAAAAGGAAATTCTTTTAAATTCCAGAATCAAAGCTCATCATTCAAAAATAAGGAGAGGAAAGAGAAAGAAGATGACTCTAAGGAGACTGAGGTCACTTGTTGGACATGTGGTGGTAAAGGCCATACATCTAATCAATGTCCAAGTCATCAGAAAAATAGTTTTAGTGCAAAGAAAAGTTCAAAGACTAAAAAGAATGCCATGAAAGCTATTATTTTTGAATTTGAGTCTTCTAACTCTGATAGTGATTCTTCTGTTGAGAATGATTCTCTTGTTTTTGTTGCTTTATTGAAAGATCAAACTGTTGATTATCATTCTTCTAATGTATGTGAAACAGAGAAGTTTATAACTCTAAACCAAGTTGGGTTTGATGATTCAAAAGATGAAGAAAAAGAAGAGCCAACCAAGGAAGAATTGTCCAAGGCTTTTGAGGATGAGGAGTTGTTTACAGAAACTGTCAAGGTCAAGAGAGCCTACAAAAAGCAAACCAAGCAGTTGGAGATGGTGGAAAGTGAAAAAGAATCTCTAATGGAAAAAACTGAGAAGATCCAGAAGAAAATGAAAGAAACTAAAACATAAATTCTAAATCTTCAAGGCAAAGTAAAGTTTCTCGAAAGTGAGGTAAGTCAACCTATCTTTGCCAGAGATACTCTTGTTACTAGAATTAAAATTCTTGAGCCTGAATTGAAAAAGTCACAAGAGAAATTAATTGCTTTCACTTTTGGGTAGATTATGCTTGATAACATGATTAGTGTAGGTAAGCTTGTAGGAGATAAGACTGGATTAGGTTATGTTGGGTTATCATCTAAGGCAAAAACTGTGTTTGTTAAATCCAAGAACTTAAATGTGCCTGAACCCAAACCTAAGACACAAGTTAAGTCTTTACATGCTAAAGTTATGTCCAGTATGCTTCATTGTACATTTTGTGATAAGAATGGACATAGTCAACACTATTGCTATAAGAAAAGAAGACATTCCAATTCTGATTTTCATGTGTATAGTTCCTTTACTAAGAATAGGGTTCACACTAGAAAGCCACATTATTGGAACAAACCCAAAAATTCACAAGCTAAAAAAAAATTCAAATAAGAAAAAAGATATTGTTATTTCTCCACAATACTTTCTTGATAAATTACATGTTAAAACAATTTGGATTAAAAAGGAAGATTTGGAGAAGTTTGTGCCTATTGACACTATGAGATTTATTCCTAATAGGTCTTTGGGTGCAAAACCCCTAACTAAGTCATTTAAACTTTTATGGTCATGGACTGAGCTTATATTCGTTATTTATTTTTCATTAGACCATATCTTTTAGTGTAGGTTAGGTTTTATTTATTTTTAGTAATAATCATATGAGATTATGGGAATCATGTTTTTCTGAGTAATAATGTGAATTCTTTGTATTTCTTTCTAATTTCACTTTAATTTGTGAATGCAAGATTGAGACACTTAGTTTGTCGATGAATGAAGTACTTGATTTTATGATCTAAGCATTGATAACTAATCTATTGTGTTTATTTATTTTTAGAGATGAATCTTTTTAATCCATACAATTTGTGCACTAGTCCAACTCTGAGAGAATTGATTGAAAACTAATGTGAAGTTGACTAGAGTATATTGTATGAGTAGCATTGAAGGCTTAAATGATCAATGAAAAAAATGAATGAATAATTTTATTTTTATTTAGCATGAAAAGAAAGAAAAAATGAATTGTTGAAAATCTAAGGCAAAAGGAAAATGCTACCTTCGGAATGTGTTCGAAGCTACTGTTACGACATAAATCTCCAATGAGGTATCTTTTAAAAAGAAGTTGTTTTAAGGAAATAGCTATTTGCCTGTAAGCTTGAAAGCCACCGTTTTAGAAATAAAAAAATAAAAAAAAATTAATGAAAAATGTTTGATCATGTGTACTCATATTTGCTTATCATCCAACATATTTTATAAGATGAATCAAAGGAATTTGATTAATTTTTAATGAAATTGGATTGCACACACTCACATTGATTTACTAGAAGAAATTCTAAATTTTTATAAATATTTGTGTATTGGAAGTTATGCCATGATCATAAACTTGAGAATGAATTTTATGGACAAATTATGAGTTTTAAAATTATGCATTTATAAATGTTTGAAATTTTTTAAAAATTTGAGGTCTCATGTTATTCTCTGAAAAATGTGTTTTGATTATTCTAATGAGATTATTTATGCTTGGGTATTTTTGTTTGTCATTTTATTTTTCAAAATATCAAACAAAAAATCCAAAAATATTTTTTTTATTTGTTTATTTTTTAAACACTTTATGTGCTTAATTGCTTGATTAGGTTGAGATGAGTGTGTTTGGTGAATTAAAGGTCCATTGTGTAATTTTTCTAATTTCACAAGGTGGGACAGGTCCCCAAAATTGAGCACTGGTCGCACTTCTGCAAGTTATGAGAAACTGAAATATGTTGGACCGGTCCTCAAATACCAGGACCGGTCACACTTAGCGAATGCCAATTCTGAACACATTTTCGCACGCTGAGTTATTTAATCTCTTTACATGTGCACTCTCCCTCTATTTTCCTTTAAATTGCATCAAACTCAACCTACTTTGTGCTACATAATTTTGGATAATATTTGTGTTTCATTTTGAGTTGAATTGGTGGAAGGGAATTATCATTGGAGGATTTGTGTTGGTTTTGGGAGATTTTACTAAAAAAATTACATTCAAGCTTATGTGATTTGGGTTTTATGTAGATGTTTTATCTTTTACAACCAAAGTATTTGGCATTATTGTTGAGGTGAAAACAACTGTTATGTCTCAAGTAGTTGATGATAACCCAATGCATCTTTGCTAATGGACATTATTCCTTCTCCTACATCACTGATGATAACTAGTTTTTAGGTTTTGATGATTCGGACTAGTTCATCTGTTTGCTAGGTTTATGATTTAGACTTGTTTATTTTTGGATACTCGTGGTGTCTTTGATTAGGTTGCATGTTTATCTTATGGATACCATATTTATGTTTGGATCATACTTTTATGGACTTTGATGCAAATTTCAGTATATGGAGTTACATGTCCAAGGACATCTTTTTGTTAGATGTTGATATCTAGTTTCTGGAGCTCATGATGATGAGGAAAATGAGGATCAGGTCTTGGTGGTTTACACCTAGTTTATGTTTTGCTAGACATTGAGTAGTTGGTTCTGTTTATTGCTTGAATATGCTATGTCTAGTCTTTGTTGGTTGAACTTATTGTGTTCTATATTTTTATTTGCTTAGACATGTTATGTTCTATGCTTTCTATGTTTCTAGATGCTTTGCTATGCTATGCTTAATGATACTCCTAATTTTGGTATTTTTGGTACTTTAGCTTATATGCTTTTAATGGAGTTCATGTTCTTGTTATCTCACTTAATCATGTGTAATAGTTTCTCTCTTGTTCTCTTTGTTCTTACTTTATCAATTTGTTCCAAAAAGGTGGAGATAGTAATATGTGATATGTGGTTCTTTGACAAAGGGGGAGACATGAGACATATATACAAAGGGGGAGACATATGTGCTTGTTTCTTTGTGATATGGGGAGATATTGTATTTCGTTAGTTACATGTTTGAGGGGGAGAATGAACATTGTTAACATTGATGTCAATTGTTTATATTTCTTTATTAAGTTTTTCACAGGTTGTGTTGTTTAAGTGATGTGCAGATACAGGTTTTACTCCAAACAGTCTCTAACACACATATGAAGCTTCATTGGTTCAACTATTTTTCTTTGTATTTTTGGGCAAATTGTAATCTAATTTTTTCGATGGGTTATGTTATAATTTTCTAGGTGGTTTTTGATGTTGTTTTAAAATTGTTAAATAACTCGCAAGTGTACGAATCTATTGAAGTATAGATCGGCAAGAACGAGGTCGAACCCAAGGGAATGCTTTGAGAAGAAAAACTAATACAAATTCAAATTAATTTAAAACTAATCTAGTTTAAACACAAGTTTAGTTGATTTGAGAGAAATTAAACTAACATGAAAATAAAATAACACTATTGAAATCAAATAAAGAAAATAACTAAGGTTTTTGGATTCCACCACCATTAAATCCATGAAGTTTCTAATATTCATTTATTAATTCCCAAAGTTAGAGTAGCAATCAAGAAATCAATCTATTGCTTACTTAAGATTTAACAATAAAGCACTATGAAAAATATATTAAAAGGTAGATTTTCCTTCGCTTCACTTGTGTAAAATTCTAAGCATCCTATGTATCCAATTTAATGAAAAACATAAGATCAAAGATTATCACTTTTAAGAAATACAAACTCAAGCTTAGATTAATTATAATACTTTCTAACTACCACATATACATGATATAGATGGTGAAAGAATTATAAAATAATTAATCACAAGAAGCAAAAATCATAAGCAATTAAATCACACACATGAGAATCAATTAATGAACAAAATAACTTCACTTCATTAATGGAGGTTTCCTCCTCAACCCTAGTTGAGAAGTTTAGTTACACATGGTAGAAGAAGAAGAAGAAAACAAAATAATAAAAGACATAATGAATAAATAAAACCCGGATTGTTGAGTATTTTTATTCTTCCAGCAACATTTCTATGAAGATCGTGACATTAACCAAAAGTCTATAATAGTTGGACCTAAAGTCGCAATTGTAAGCCTGAGGTGTTCCGCATCAGATTCTTGACAGAGTGAAGAGGGGTGTGAGTTTGTGATAGAGTCTGCTACACTTTTCTTCATTATAGTGGATTGTTTTCCTGAGGCTTTCCGCCTCCCTTGTGATTTTTTTCAGATTTGGGTTTTTCACGTATATTCGGTGCATTCTTTACTTTACTTGCACTTTAAGTTATTCACTTGCTTTATGTATTTGATTAATTTTTAATTGGACTTAAAATCGAATTAATTTTAAAAATTAAGCAAATGATCAAGTGAACCTATTCAACCCCTCTAGGTTTTAATTACTTTCGCAACCACTTCTGCACCGCGCAACTCACAGGATGTCCATTAGCCGACTAAAACCTGTAGAATGGGCCAATTAGGCTGTTGTGTATTAGGAGTTGAGGTTGAGTGTTCAAGGGTTTAGGGGACATACCTCGAAATGATGGTGATCACAAGAGCGAGTTTCCTCATAAGCATGTTGATTAAACGTTAGGTTTAGAGTTTAAGTATCCTATATAGGGATTTAAGATGAACTAGTTTATCTTCCAAGATTTAGTCCCGTTGGTCTGTATCGGAGTCGACGGTGATAAATGGTAATTACCATAGTTGTCTGGGTTGTGGGATGACGATCAGGCAATCACGACACCTCATAACCTGGAGTTTGAACTTGGACCGAGGATGTTCCGATGGTCTGGATTTTGGGGCATGACACACGAATTTGGGACTTCAATGTATTTTTAAAGTTTTAATATTGTTTCATTGGTTTAAAAGTATGTGTTATGTGTGAGTTGCACGGTGCGAAAGCGGTTGCGAAAAGTATTTTAGAACCTAGAGGGGGGTGAATAGGATCACTTGCCCGTTTGCTTAATTTTTAATTAATTTAATTTTAAGTCCAATTAATCAAACAATTAAAACAACTAAATAAATAAAATGCAAGTAAAGAAAAGAATGCACCAGATATACATGGAAATCCAAGGCGGAAAAAATCACGGAAGGAGGCGGCAAGCCTTAGGAAACCAATCCACTATGATGAAGCAACGTACAACAGACTCTGTCTTAGTCTCACACCCCTCTTCACTCTGTCAAGAATCTGATGCGGAACACCTCAGGCTTATGATTGCGACAACACGTCCAACTGCTATAGACTTTCGGCTAACATCACGATCCTTATAGAAAGGTTGCTGGAAGAACCAAAATACTCAACAAGTATTTCATTCCCTTTGTAGTGCGATCTGGTCACCTTTCTTCCTCAACAAGCAATCAAGCGAAGAACCATCAATCCAATGTTCTGATTAGTAGATAGATTTGATGCAGTCTCTGTGCAGCTAATCAGAAGTAGAACACCATCCTAAATATCACTCTTGAAGTATGGATGTGTGTTCTTAAAAATATATAGCCCTAATTATATTGTATGTACTTTCTCTCTCTAAAAATAATAATATTTTAAGGTTATCTTGTAGAGAAAATATGAATACATATATATAGGCAAGGAGGTTCTAATTCTACTTGGAAAAGAAGTTGAATACCAAAATAGAACTCTCCTAGAAGTTTCAAACCCAATAGGAATTAAAATTTTCGTCAAAATTTGTTTCCAATTTGGAACAGGCTAAGTGGGACCGGTGCGACCGGTGCCAAATAATGAGGACCGGTGGGACTTTGTAAAAACCTGCAAAAACTAAATTACCGGGAAAAGTTGGACTGGTCCTAAATATTGGGGACCGGTCCTACTTTGAAAAACCCTAATTTTTGCATTTAAACCCTAATTTTTCAAAATAGGCTCGAAAATAAAAAGTGCAGAGTGTCCTCACCATACTTACCTGTACTATATGATGTTCTAACTGATTTGTCTGCATCCACGCACTTGAATATCAGCTCGAAGTTGTCGACGATCAATACAAAGAATAAATCAAAGATTACAACATGATCAATCAAGTTTTGATCACTGAAATATGCCAATTACAAATTTATATCTCACAATATTTCCCTTTGGAAATTTCGTGACAAGACCACCTAAACAATTATAACCTAACCCATTGGAGAAATTAGATTACAATGTTGCCCAAAAATACATAGAAATAAAGAACTGATCAACAGAAGTTTCACTTGTGTGTTCAAAACGGTTAGAATAAAAACTTGTTGTACCTGCACATCCCTTAAACAACACAACCTAGGAAAAACTTAATAAAGAAATATACACATGAATATCTCCCCCTTCAATAAATATCTGATAAATATATATCTCCCCCTTTTTGGAACAAATTGACAAAGAACCATGAAAGAGATTTATATAAACAAATAAATCATGAAGCACATAGAGAGATTAAGACAATAATGAAACAAAAATAATCATCATCACTGATCAAATAAATATTCAAAACATATCAGTTGATGGAACAGAACAAAAATAAATATCTAGACATCAAAGATAAAGAAGTCAACAACTGTCTAGAACAAAAGATATCAAGACCTAAATTCTAAGTCTAGTCAACCTCATTAGCAGACTCATCAGCAACAGTAGGGTCAAGCTTGTCTATCCTGGCATGTAAGCGATCAAACCCTTGCTGAATGAACATGAGAACATAGTTCATCTGATTGGCTGTCATAGGTGTGTCAGTCGCAGGAAGTTGGAAAACTCCACGGCCCCCAGACACAGCCTGTCCAGCTCCTTGACTAAGCTCATAAGCCTTTCTGTCCTTCTCCTTCTTGTTTACCGAGTGAGTAATTGATGTGGCATCAATCATTCCTTTCGGTTCCTCAATATCAGATCTCTCAGGAATACGGACCCTAGCATCCCTCAAAATAGCCATCACTATCTATGTGAAAGGTAATACAGATGAAGACCTAGAATGTCGAGTGGCTAAGATCATGGTAGGCATGATTATTACAGGAAGATTGATCGGATCTCCTCGAACAATGTGCTAGAGAATCTCAGCTCAACTCTTAATCAAATTATCCTTGTGGTAATGAGGATCTAGATTGTATGATACTATTAAGTTCAATGCCGAGACCTCATCGGTAAGGTAGAGTGAAGGCAACCTATCTACTAGCTGTGGGGCTTTGGGTATGCACAACTCCCTAATCATATCATCCATGCTTGGTCTGTTCGGATCATCAACTTGATATGGCAAAACAATGCCATCTTCATTCTCTGCAATACCCAAAATATTAGAAATTGTGTCCTTGGTGACTTCAACACAATGTCATAGCATTTTGTCACAAACACTAAGTCATCTAAGCTTGAAGTAATCATATTTTCATAGAAATATCTAACCACATCGGGCCTCACTATCTCCCTAAGATCACAAAGAGACTCCTAACCATTGTCTTCAAAATACTGTACAAAGTCCATCTCCCATTTGCGCTTGATTATAACAAGATTGACTCGCCTTTCAATTCTCATTGCCCGGCACCCTATGACATTCACAAAATTGTTAAAGTTGAATTCATCCTCAAACATGTCTAGAGTGAATACAATGCGATTGTCATCACTAGTAGATGCTTCAGTACATCCCCGTTTGTGTGTCATCAAAACCACAATGAATGGGATCAAAAATAAAGATAAAATTTCCATTGGGTCTTTTTGTCGAACACCTTGTGTGCAAATCTTTAAACCTCAAATTTCAAAGCTATTTATTTACACAATCTCACCTAAATCAATAATCAATCAACACAAACTCCAAAAGTCCAATCCCAATCCACCAATTAATCATAATTGAAGAGAAATGTAGAAGAAGAGAATATATGTGAGTTGGTGAGTTTTAGAGTGTAAAAAGAGTTAGAGAGATTGAGAGTGTGAGAGATATGAGAGTATGTGCTCACATATATAAGGGGTGGGTTCCTTAAACCAACAAGGCGTGCGCGTGGATTCTAAAAAAACTGGGCATCCGCTAAGTGCGACCAGTCCTACTTATTCGAGACCGGTCCAACTTCTCTCGGTTTCTCAAAACCTGCAGAAGTGCGACCGGTACTCAATAATTGGGACTGGTCCAACTTTGTAAATTATGCAAAATTACACTTTGGACCTTCAATTCACCAAATGCACCTCATCTCAACTTGATTTGGCAATTAAGCACACAAAGTATGAAAAATAAACACAAAATCAAAATAAAATATATTTTTGATTTTTGAGAATTTTTCAAGAAAAAAACACATGAATAATCTCATGAGAATAATCAAAGCACATTTTTCAGAGAATAATATGAGTTCTAAAATTTTTAAAAAATTTCAAACATTTATAAATGTAGAATTTTAAAACCCATAATTTATCCCTAAAATTCATTCTCAAATTCATGATCGTGACACAACTTCCAACACACAAATATTTATAAAAATTTAGAAATTCATCTACTAAATTCATGTGTGTGTGTGCAATCCAATTTCATCAAAAATTAATCAAATTTCGTTGATTCATCTTCTAAAACATATTAGATAATAAGCAAATATAACTACACATGATAAATCACTTTTCATCATTTTTTTTTATTTTTCTAAGACGGTGGCTTTCACGCTTATGGGCAGCCAGCTATTTTCCTCAAAACAACTCTTTGTTTTTTAAAGATATTTCATTGGAGATTTACATTGTAGTGGAAGTTAGGAATACATCTCAAAGGTAGCCTTTTCCTTTTGTCTTAGATATTCAGCAAATTTTTATTTTTTTTTCATGCTGAATAAAACCAGCTTTCAATACTACTTATACAATATACTTTAGTCAACTTCACATTAGTTTTCAATCAATTATCTGAGAGTTGGACTACTACACAAATTGTATAGAGTCAGAAGATTTACCTCTAAAAAGAAATAAATACAGCATATTGGTCATCAATGTTTAGATCATAAAATCAAGTACTTTATCCATTGACAAACTAAGTGTCCCAATTATGCATTCACAAATTAAAGTGAAATTAAAAAAAATATATAAAGAATTCACATTATTTCTCAAAAAAATATAATTATCATAATCTCATATGATTATTACTAAAAATAAACAAAACCTATCATAACGTAAAAGATATGGTCCAATGGAAAATAAATAATGAACATAAGCTCAGTCCATGACCATAAAAAGTCCTAGTGACCTAGTTAGGAGGTTTTGGACCAAAGACCTATTAAGAATAAATCCCATAGTATCTACAGGAACAAACTTCTCCAAATCTTTTTTTTTCATCCAGATAGTTTTAATATGCAATTTATCAGAAAAGAATTGTGGAGAAACAAAAACATTCTTCTTCTTGTTTGAATTCTTTTTACCATGAGAATTTTTGCGTTTGTTCCAATAAAGTGACTTTTTAGTATGAACCCTATTCTTAGCAAAAGAATTATACACATGAAAATCAGAATTAGAATGTCTTCTCTTTTTATGGCAATAGTGTTGACTATATCCATTCTTACCACAAAAAGAACAATAAAGCACATTGGACACAACCTTAGCATGCAAGGACTCAACTTGAGGCTTAGGTTTGGGTTCAGACACATTCAAGTTCTTAGGTTTAACAAAAATAATTTTTTTCTTAGATGATGACCCAACAAAACCTAATCCAGTTTTATCTCTTACAGGCTTACCAACACTAATCATGCTATGAAGCTTAATCTGCCCAAAAGTAAAAGCAATTAATTTCTCTTGTGATTTTCTCAATTCAGGCTCAAGAAAATTAATTCTAGCAATAAGAACATCTTTAGCAGAAATAGCTTGACTTACCTCGCTTTCGAGAAACTTGACTTTGCCTTGAAGATTCAGAATTTCAGTTTTATTTTCTTCAATCAAGTTCAATTGATCTTCATTCTTTTTCTTCAAAGTGTCTTTTTCATATTTTTCTTGCTTTAACTTCTCAGATTTTTTATTATAAGCTTCCAGCAATTTCTCAAAGAGTTCTGGCAGTTTACTTTCACATGGTTTTACATCAGACTGCTTAACTTCTGAATCATCAAACCCTACTTGACTAAGAGTAGTGTATATCTCTGTTTCACCTACATCAAAAGAAGAATCATTAGCAGTATCATCATTCAATAAAGCAACAAAAGTAAGAGAACCATTCTTAACAGATGAATCACTATCAGAGTTAGAAAATTCAGACTCAGAAATAATAGCTTTCATGGCTTTCTTTTTAGTTTTTGAACTATTTTGTGCACTAAAGCTATTTTTCTTATGACTTGGACATTGATTAGATGTATGACCTTTACAACCACATGTCCAACAAGTAAGCTCAGTTTCTTTAGAGTCATCTTCTTTTTCTTTCCTTTCCTTACCTTTAGATGATGAACTTTGATTCCAGAATTTAGAAGAATTTCCTTTTCTCAAATTTCTAACATTTTTATATTAAAGAATCTTTCTAAATTTTCTTGCAATGAGTGTAACATCATTATCTAAATCATATTCAAAACTTTCAATTATTTCAACTTCAGATTTTGAAGAATTTGAACTATTTGACAAACTTGAAGACTTTGAAGTCTTTGAGGTTTTTAAAGTCAAATTTTTTTATTTCTGAAGCTTTGGATATTTCATCTCAAAAGTTTGAATTGATCCAACTAACTCAGCCACCTCCATAGAATCTACATCTCTGCTCTCATCTAAGTCTTCTAACTTAGCTTGGAACCTATCAAGCAATGATCTCATTATTTTTTTGATAATCTGAAAAGAAGGAATTTTCTCACCAAGGTTAGCACTACTTTGAACAATATCATTAAGCCTAGAATAAAAATCAGAAAACATCTCATCTTCATCCATTCTAATTGTTTCAAATTTAGTGGCAATCATTTGTAACTTAGATCTCTTTACCTTGGTGGTACCCTCATGAGTTACCTATAAAATATCTCATGCTTCTTTCGAAGTGGAACAAGCAAAAATTCTAGCAAATTTAGAAGGAACAACAGAATTAAATATAGCATATAAACCCTTGTTGTTATTATTAGCATCTTCATGCTCAACATTAGACCATGTTGTTTTATCCTTTTCTATAGTCACAATAGCATCACCATCTTCATTGGTAGTGGTAGAAATTTTATAGCCATTCTCTACAGCCATCCAAGCTCTCTCTCCTTGAGATTTCAGAAAGGCTTTTATGCGAGACCTCCAAAAAGTATAATTTGAACCATCAAACAAAAGAGTTTACTGAATTGATCCACTCTCTTTCATACTAGATTCCATGATAATTTTTGAAAGCAAAAATAAATTTTAATTTTAAAAATATTTCGCAAGGAACTACCCACAAATTAGAGAACACTACTCTGATACCAATTGTGAGTTGCGCGGTACGGAAGCGATTGCGAAAAGTATTTTAGAACCTAGAGGGGAGGCGAATAGGATCACTTGCTCGTTTGCTTAATTTTTAATTAATTTAATTTTAAGTCCAATTAACCAAACAATTAAAGCAAGTAAATAAATAAAGTGCAAGTAAAGAAAAGAATGCACCAGATATACGTGGAAACCCAAGGCGAGAAAAACCATGGAGGGAGGTGGCAAGCCTCAGGAAACCAATCCACTATAATGAAGCAAAGTACAACAGACTCTGTCTTAGTCTAACACCACTCTTCACTCTGTCAAGAATCTGATACGGAACACCTCAGGCTTATGATTGCGACAACACGTCCAACTGCTGTAAACTTTCGGCTAACGTCACGATCCTTACAGAAAGGTTGCTGGAAGAACCAAAATACTCCGCAAGTATTTCGTTCCCTTCGTAGTGCGATCTGGTCACCTTTCTTCCTCAACAAGCAAGCAAGCGAAGAACCATCAATCCAATGTTCTGATCAGCAGATAGATTTGATGCAGTGTTTGTACAGCTAATTAGAAGTAGAACACTATCCTAAATATCACTCTTAAAGTATGGATGTGTGTTCTTAAAAATATATAGCCCTAATTATATTGTATATACTTTCTTTCTCTAAAAATAATAATATTTTAAGGTTATCTTGTAGAGAAAATATGAATACATATATATAGGCAAGGAGGTTCTAATTCTACTTGGAAAAGAAGTTGAATACCAAAATAGAACTCTCCTAGAAGTTTCAAACCCAATAGGAATCAGAATTTCCGTCAAAATTTGTTTCCAATTTGGAACAGGCTAAGTGGGACCGGTGCCAAATAATGAGGACCGGTGGGACTTTGTAAAAACCTGTAGAAACTAGACTATCGAGAAAAGTTTGATCGGTCATAAATATTGGGGACCGGTCTTACTTTGAAAAATCCTATTTTTTGCATTTAAACCCTGGTTTTCAAAATAGGCTCAGAAATAAAAAGTGCAGAGGGTCCTCACCATACTTACTTGTACTATATGATATTCTAACTGATTTGTCTGCATCCACACACCTGAATATCAACTCGAAGTTATCGACGATCGATACAAAGAATAAATCAAAGATTACAACGTGATCAATCAAGTTTTGATCACCGAAATATGCCAATTACAAATTTATATCTCACATTATGTAATCACAAGAACTTAAAATTGACATTAATTGAGGCTTTCCACTATACTAGTATCATTCCAGCATGAAGTGGGTGATTTCAACGTTGTATTAGTCCTTTTAATCTGAACCTTTTCGATTATTGTTGACTAAATGAAATATTATGAATGCCAGAAGTATAAATAAAATCTCAAAGGGAGATATACAGATGAACTGCACATGTAGACTTGTTTTATGCCAGAATTTCTAAAAGGGCAATATTGTCACTTATCATAATATAATAAAGTTTGGAGTGTAAGGCTAGTTTTTCACAAATATTATATACAATGTATATATATTTGTGAAATGCAATATATATGTATATATATATACTGAAATAAGTGTTAACCCTATTTCACAAATATGTTGTTGCCCTCCTCCTCCCTTTATCCTCTTCTATGTTCAGTCATCTCTCACCCACCTTGGCCACCACATGTCTATCAATGGAAATTACTATGTTTAGGGCTTCAATTTTGGTTAATGTGTTGTCATCCTCCTGCTTATGATCTTCTATGAATAATAGTTGGCGACAATCGTCAAGCATGTTTAATGAGTGATGGTTCTGATTGTTGTCTCTTATAGAACAATCGTCTACGAACTTTTTAGTTCTCTCTCTATATTTTGGCAACATCGATCCTCTATTTTAGTTAAAATTTGATTATCTACGGTGGTTTATGTTACCTAAGAATTGTCCCTAGATGGGGTGGGGGGTGAATAGGGACTTTAAGCAAATGATAGAACTTTTTTGTTTTAGCTTGTTTTGACAAAAGTTAGCTTGATTGGACTTTTGTCAAACACTTGGTAATTTTATATTCAACAAGTGGGAATGAGAATGATCTATCTTAGAAAGCTATTATGTAGTTAAATGATCTAGTGGATACAACAACAAATGTAAGTGCTCGTGTAAATGCAACATATCATGCTTATAGTATATGAAAATATTGATTGCACATTCTATCAAACATATAGTATGTAACTTGATTGATAATGCTCTTGAAACATGGACGTAGGCGACCAATAGAGGTTCCGAACTATGTAAACCGTGGTGCCTTGAGTTAACATTTCTCTAACCCTTAACTCTTTTACTTAATAACATTTCATATCTTTAATTTCATTATGTTTTATATATGAATGGTATGAATTTATATGCTTTAATTTATATGAGAATGATGGGATGAATGCTTGGAGTATGTGGATTGATTAAGTATTAATTTGATTATCCTTAAGTGATTTCAATTTCTTTGGAGTCTTCCACATCATTTCCTTCATCTTTCATATCATTTCCTCTAGATGATGATCCTCAATCAAAATTACAAGTTTAAAATTATTTCCCTTCCTAAAATTTCTATCATTTTCATACCTTAGGATCTTTCTAAATTTTCTTTCCAAAATACCAACCTCTTCATTAGAATCACATTAATAATTCCCAATCTTTTCAACCTCAGATTTACAGATTTTGAAGGTTTTAAAGCCAATTTTTTATTTTTTATTTTATTTTTTTGAGATTGAGGATATTTCATCTCAAATGTTTGAATTGATCTTATAAGTTTTGCTACACTCATTGAATCAACATCCTTACTTTCTTCTATAGTATCAACTTTAGCCTGAAACCTCAAAGGTAGTGAGCTCAAAGTTTTTCTAACAATCTGAAATTGACCAATCTTTTCACCTAAGTTAGCACAATTTGAACAATATCATTCAACTTAGAGTAAAACTTTGAAAAATTTTCATCCTCTTCCATCCTAATTGTCTCAAACTTAGTTGTGAGTTTTTGTAACTTTGAGATTTTCACCCTAATAGTACCCTCATGGGTAGGTTGAAGTATATCTTAAGCTTCTTTTAAGGTAGTGCAAGTAGAAACCCTAGAAAACTCAGAAGCAACAACAGTGTTAAAAATTGCATATAAACTTCGCTATTAGCATTGATATCATCATGTTCATTAGCATTCCACAAAACTGCTTCCTCTTTTAGAGTTAGTCTATTAGCCTTCACTAGTAGTAACAGTGAGAAGAGTGTAACCAGTTACTATAGTCATCCATACTTTCTCAACTTGTGATTTAAGAAAAACTTTCATACGAGATTTTTGAAATGTGTAATTTGAACCATCAAACAAAGAGTTCGTTAAATTGATCCACCTTCTTTCATAGAATTTTTCATAATGATTTTTGAAAAATAAAAATAGTTTTAGTGTTGAAACACTACAACAAGGAACAACTCACTACTTTAAGAAACACTTCTCTAATATCAATTGTGAATTGTGCGGTGCGGAAGTGGCTGTGAAAGTTTGATAAAAACACACCTCTCGTTTGCTTGATTATTCTGATTATTTTAATTTTAGCCCAATTAAAATAAAAATAACCACACAAAGTGATAAATAAAGTAAAGTAAAAGATGACACCAATTATATGTAGAAACCGGAATTGATAGAAAATTATGAGTGAAGTTGTAACCCTGGAGAAACAAATTCACTATCTCAAAGCAAAGTACAACAGATTCAGATTCAGTCTCACACCTAGTTCACTCTGCCAAGAACATGTTGATGAGTGCCTCAAACTTACTCTTGCGACTCCTTGTCCAATCACTGCAAACTTCAGACTAACGTCACAATCCTTGAAAAACGGTAGCCGAAAGAACATGAACACTCCGTAAATATTATGTCCCCTTCATAGTGCAATATAATCCACCTTTCTCATGAACAATTAGTTGAAAGGAAACCAAACAATCTAGTCCATTGATCAACAAGTAAACTTTGAAGTAGTCTTCGAACGGTTGATCAAGTTGAGAACACCATTCGAAATCACTCAGTGAATATTTGTGTTCTCTCAAAAGACAAAGAAATAGAAAATTAATAAAGAATTTTCTACCTTAAAAATATTTTAAAAAACTCTCTTGAATAATAATTTTTTGAAAGCATAATTGTAGAGAAAATTTAGATAAGTATATTTAGGCATAAGAGTCCTAAACATGCTTGAAAAATAAGTTCGAAACCAATTTTGGATGTTCTATAAAGTTTTAAATAAAAAGGAAAACAATTTTTTTTGTCAAAAATAGTTTCCTATTTGAAACAAACTAAGTTGGACCGGTCCTAAATTATGAGTACCAGTCACACTTTGAAGAAACCCTAGTTTTGAAAAATTAAACTTTGGTTTCTCAAATCCAACTTCTTAAATATAAAGTGCAATGTGTCCTCACAACACATACTAGTACTAAATGATGTTCTCATTTAATTGACGGTATCTATGTACTTTATCATCAACTCCATTATCAATTACAAAAATTGAACTGAAAATTACATCTCAATCAATCAGGTTTTGACCCTAAAATTTGCCAATTACAAATAATAGATCTCACATACATGCCTTTTTTGTATGAAAAAGAGATTTTCTATATTGATTTTTTGTATGAGTATTTATCTATGAGTTTTTCTTTATTGTTGAAAGCAATACTTATTTAGGTGTATATTATTGGTCTTGTCTCTACTGGCATACCCATTTGGCACAAAGGGTATTATTTTAGGGACAAGGATTCTCTCTAGCCAAATCTCTCTCCTGAACTCCGTAGATCTCAATCTTGTGGTTTTGATTCAGTCACATCATCATCTTACTAAATTCAAATTTGAAATTTTTATTACAACTGAATTGGTAAGTGCTAAAATTGAACAAGATAATGAGGTGGCTGAATCTGAACTGCATAATTGATGTCAGTGGAATTTAGGAAAGAGATTTAGCTGGAGAGGATCATTTTCCTTATTTTAGAGGGGTGGTGGTAGGGTTTCTTGTTTGATTTTGTGGCGAAAAGGGATGATAGAAAGAAAGGCAAAGCAGAAAAAAGAGGAGAGAGTTAAGGTTTCGTTTTGAGTACGGAGAAGATAGAGAAATAGGTTGTCCAATCTGATCAAAGCATTTGGGGAATTCAAAAAATATTATTGAAATTATATATATATTGGCAATATAGAGAAAGTGAATTATTATAATTCAGCACTTTAAATTAAGGACATTATGGTAAAAACACAACAACCGTTAAATCATCTCTATTAGTTTGACAGTGGTGTGAGAGAAAGAATGTAAAAAATTTAATTTGCAAGTAATAAAAGGACAATACTTGGATCCAAGCCCATGAGAACCAACTTGGTTCTCCTGCCTGATGTGGCCGAGTAAAATTATAATACTTGTCCAAAAGTAAAAAATTATTAAGAATGGATATTGTCTATGTTTTTATGGATCAAATAGAAAGATGGGGATGTGCTAAGTGAATCTTCTCTCTCTATTCCTCTCTCTTTCTCTACCATAACCAAACTATGTTCGAACTCTAGTGCCCCCCTCCACTTCTTGTCATTGGCTTCCTCCTCCACTGATGGTTGTCGGCGTTCTCCTTTATTACAAATAGTGCTCTATTATATAACGATCTTGTATTTATAGGAAAGAGATTTGAAGAAAAATGACTAACTTCCTCTGATTCTTCATTTTTTTCTCAGTGATCCAGTAAAATCTGAAGAGAAACTGGATTTTAAAGTGATTGTTGATTGCAACGGTAATATTCAATATTATGTGCAACATTGTCCCTTTTCCTTTTTTCAGTAAATAAACAAAAATAAATTAAACACATAGGCACCAATCAAGGATTGTAATCTAAGTATCTCCTCCCGTACCTAGAATTTGTTGTCAAGGAAAATATATTAAACATAAAAGCAAAAACAACAAACTTAAAAGTTATACCCCGGACCTGTACATGTATTTTATAAATCCCCAAGTTCACCAAAAAAGAATAATAGAAGAAAGACTATAATGTCTAAGGCTATAATTAGAGTAATTTTTTTTTGTCACCGACCTCCTCTTCCATTAATCGTGGCCAGCCTCCTCTTCGGATTGAGTTTGGGTATAGTTGAGAATAGGGATGGCAATTTGCCCCGCTCCGTCGGGTATCCGCCCCGTTTAAAACCCGTTTACGGAACTGTTTAAAGAAACGGGGTGGGGATGGGGTTAGAGAAAATAACCCGCGTTTAAACGGGGCGGGGATGGGGGTAAGACCTTACCCCGACGGGTACCCGCCCCGTTTAAGTATATATATATTTATACTTATATATATAATATATAGGGAAAATATTAATAATGTATAAAGAAAATATTAATATTATATATATCATACAACTATACAAGTTTATTATATCAGTAATGGATGACTCAATATTATCCATTGTGTTGTAAGTACTTAAATGTGTGTTTTTGGTGTATATGTATCAAAATATCATATTTATTATTATAAAAAATTTTGCATTAAAAAAAATAAAAATGTATAAACGGGGCGGGGCGGGGAAAGTTAAACAGTTATGGGAATGGGGAAGTCAAAACCCGCCCCGCCCCGCCCCGTTTATACACGGTTGCGAGACGGGGACGGGGCGGGGAAAGTTAAATGATTTCTGTTATGGGAAAGGCAAAACCCGCCCCGCCTCGCCCCGTTGCCATCCCTAGTTGAGAGAGAGGAAGAGAGAGAAAGAAGAGTCCGGACACTCCATCTTTCGTTTGACCCATAGAAACATGAGTGACAGGTGTTATAATTTTACAAGGCTACATCAGACAAGACAGCCAAGTCGGTTCTCATGTCAAGTATTGTACATGATAATTTATCCTTTTTTATATATATAAAGCTCGTGTAATGACCACACGGACATGGACAATAGAAAATTTATAAGTGGAATAAACCAATAAAATGAATATTTGACTTTTGAGGTCACATGTCTAACAAGCAATACATCTATATGCATGGATACGTACTTTGTTGTGTTACAAAACGTATTGTCAGGGAAGGGCTACAAAGCCTCTCCAAACTCTAACTTGCAAGTGAAAACATTGAAACCTCCACACACAAGATAGAGAGATTTTAAACTGAAAAGAGAAACTGGACTCGCAAGAACCTGGTCTACTACGTATTGTTGTATATTGGAATCTGCAATACTAGTGAAATTAATTAATATAGGTAAAGAAATATAAAGGAGAACAGGAAAAAAAAAAAAAAAGAAAGAAAAAGAAAAAGGAAAAGGTAAAGTTAAGAAGGGAACAACAAAGGAAAAGGCTCTCAAATTAAATCCAATGCTTTTCTCTAAACCAAGCATACATTAGCTCAAAAAGCGAGGTACTTGGTCCTCTCCAATATTTTTTTCTCTCATCGAACATCTCCAACTGTCTAGCAAACATCACATCACAATTTTTATTTGAATTAATTTTACAAATAATGATGTGACACATTTTAATTTCGATTGTTGGATGTAGGTTTGGAGAGAGAAACTATGGGAGATGATCTAAATCCAAACCTGAGACATAGCTCACCATAATATAAAACCCTAATTCATGTCTCCCTGTGAGGATTCATTTTCTTGCTCGGTTTCGGAGGCCAGTTCATCCTCTTCTTCTTCAAAGCAGTCAATGCCATAAGCTGCATGACCATGCCCAAATGCCTTGATGTGGTCCTTGAGAGACCTTTTGTGCTTGAAATCAGAACCACAAGTGCAATACCAAAGCTTCCCACAGTTCTTCTCATGGGTTCTCCAGTCACCTCTCACAGCAAAGGCCTTACAACACTTCCTGCACAAGAATTGCTTGATTCCATGCTTTCTCTTATAATGTGTCTGGAGGGTTCTGAAATCTTTGAGCGGTTTCGCTCTCGGGTAATCGATGTTGTTCCTGCACCCTGGTGCACAGCAATAGCAAGGAAGCCGAAGCATGGCTGTTGGTTGAGTTCCTCTCAGAGACTCTGGTCCTTTTCTATACTGAGATCCATGCCCCCACATATGCATCTACACACCAAGTAGATGTAAAAAGATCGATCACAGGAAAAACAAAGAAGTATGTATAAGCTAGCTAGAGGAAACCATACAAATTAAATCATAGATATGCATGTCATTGTGTTAGTGTTTTTATATACACATTGTAGTTAAAAAGTTAGAATTTACAAAGAAAAAAAATTCAATGGATCAAAGTAAGACTTGAGACACAAGCTTTTAGAAGTTCTTCAACCAAAGTGTAACTCAAGAATTTTATTTCATATATATATGGTTTGCCAATACACTGATGATTCAAGGAACAGTATATATTCAAGTATGGATGGAAAAGGATTTATGATTTCAGAATTAGATTGGAGGATTTCTCCATCTGAATTGCTGGATTGAATTCTCTTTTTTAATCTACTCTTGAATTTTCCAAATCAAGAACCACGCATTTGGAAATATATAGGACCAGCCTAGCTTGAAAGTATTCCGATTGCTTAAATGAGTTGTCATTTCATTTCCCTTTTGGTATACATATGTTCTAGATTTTCCATCTACCTTACACTAAAAGTAAAAGTAGACTCTGTGGAGCTTTAGTAAGGAAATACAGTAGTTCAAAAGAATTGAATTTGGTGTTAGATATTAATTTCTTGATTGCAGAGAAAGCAGTACCGTGCCTGTGTAAGTAAGATATTCACGAATAAACGCACTAATTACATAAATATATATAGGTCTCTTGATCAGAAAGATACAAATACTAAGGTTGAGGTGGTTAATGTATACAGCTAGAGGTGTTCTGTTCTGCTTTAAGGTTGAGACTGTTGAGTACTGTTCAGATTGAGAAGTTTTCTCATGTTCTCTGATGAATACATCTGCAGGGTCTATAGAAAAATCAGAAAGTCCCAGTTTGACACACCTGCCAATGTATTGAACACAAACTTCAAGGAGCAAAAAGCATAATGCTTGTATAGTTCAATCAAATAAAGAGAGAGGCACTGACCATGGCCTTAGTTGGACCAGCTAGATTCATTCAAATCCCAAAAACCATATATCATATAGAAAAGAAGGCCAGAGAGAGAGAGAGAGAGAGAGAGAGAGGCACACTGACCATAGCCTCAGTTGGACCACGTATAGATTCATTCAAATCCCAAAAACCATATATCATGCAAAAAAGAAGGTCAGAGAGGGAAACAATAAGAGAGAGAGAGAGAGGGGGAGGTTGGACCATCTGGTAGATTAATTCAAATCCCAAAAAACATAAATCATGTAAAAAAGAAGGCCAGTGTGACGGAAACAATAAGAGAGAGAGAGTATTATCTAAAGTTGAAAGAAAAAGAAAAAAGGTAAAACACCAAGGACCTTTATATATATATATATATATATATATATATATCATAGCAATCCAGCTTAGAATATATGAAAAGTGAAAGGATGAAATTAAGCTAAAAAAGAAGTGTGTACAAACTAGCAAGGAAAGACGGGATTGGGTTTTATCTTTTCCGCAAAATCAAAAGGAAAGAAACGTAAAGGATGAGGGGAGAGGAAGGGAAAGGAAAGCTTTTAATAAGATCATGGTTCATTTCATGTAAACATGTATATGTACCTGCAAATTGTTGTATCTGTTAAAGGTCTTGAAGCAAAGTGGACATGAGAACTGTGTAGGACCAATCAAAATCTGGGTAGGTGTAGGAATCCAATAGTGACCCTTGTTGAGTGTGCTTGTGGGATAACCATCTGCAACAGTAGTCATGAGTTTGTTTTCTTTATGATCTGCCATTTCTGTTGACGAGGAAAGCCTAGAGATCAGATCTGCATCAGTAGAACTAGGACTAGGGAGCCCTAAATTTAGAGCTACTGTCACAGTTTGATCATCATCATCAACATGAGCAGATCCAGATAAAAAGCTCTCTACTTTGTCCTTGTTCTGGTCCATGGTAGTGCAAGCTATAGCTAAATTTTGTTCTGCAGTTCTTGTAATTGGGCTTAAACTGAGGAGAGGAAGAGCTTCTCTGAGAGGAGGAGAGGGAGGTGATGAGGGTTGATAGTAAGAAGTTATCAAATTAGGGCCATTGTTATTGGAGTAGAAGTACTTCATGAAGTCTAAAGATGGGTTGGAAGAAGAGGTGGAGGAAGAGAAGTGGTGCAGGTTGAACCATCCATTGAAGTAATTAGAGTTGGGATCAGTCATGTTCAAAGGTAGTACTGGGAAGGGACAACAGTTGGGTAGATGAGTAGGTTCCTGTATGTATATATACACACAGAGAGAGGCCTAGAGAGAGAGAGAGAGAGGAGGGGGTCAAAAACAAAAATTAAGATGATCAAAGGTTTAAAAGGTAGAAACTAAACATAAACACCAAAATGAACGGAGTACTGCAAATCTACTAGGGTAAAGGGTAAATCAAAGTTGATAAAGTGAGTAAATTAAAAAGGAGACAATTAATATGCTAAAGCTAGGGGTGCATGGCTTCTTAATCCAAACTTGTCAACTCATCCAACCTGGCTCCTATCTTCTGTAAAAAATTGAGTTTGTTGCGACTTTTATGTGTGTTTCGGGTCAAACCGTTTATAAATCAATAAATGTGTGTTTCGGGTCAAACCATTTATAAATCAATAATAAATGGGTCATGTTTGGTGTCTTTCATACCTGGAAATTTTATACCCCTTGCTCTGTTGCTCAAGAATGACATTGCTCAAGAAAGACTTTCGTGTGATATGACGTCAGTATTATCAACTCATTATATCTGGTCACATAACTAATAATGCATGAACTTTAGTGTGTCAACATTTCATGCTTTGACGATATCATGTTAAAATTTTAGAAAGCACGTAGACACGACATTTTATGGGCCTCTTTTATTTGTCTTGAATACCCAAACATTATGTTAGACACTTAAATAATTTTTGAACACGTGTCGAATACTTTGTAAACGTCCTGACATTTCTTTTTAGAATATTTTTCGAACACTTTTTGAATTCATGTCAGACACTTTATAGTAGTGATTTATATTCAAGTATTTCGAAAGAAAATTGTATGTTACTAAGTTATGATTAAAAATCTAAACTAAATATTTGTAGAAGATTAAATAAGTCTAATTTTTTAATTTATTTGTCTAATTTTGTTTATAAGTTTGTTTGGTTTTTAATTATTTGATGATAAATTGAAGTACTTCTGTAATATAATCTTCTTTTTTTTTAAATAATTAATATATATTAATATATTATATTATTATTTTATAGTCATATTTTTGTTGTGTTCGTTTTCTATATCCTGTTATACCGGTATCTCATATCCTTGCTTCATAATTAAAAATATATTATGTGCATTAAAGTATACGATTAGGAGATTCATCTAGTTTTGACTTTTGCATGGATATATACCGGCAATACAAACCTCCTACCGTAGCCAAAGTTCCTATAGAGGGTCTATTTTTAACTTCTAACATCCATGTCACAATTTAGCAATCTACTGTTACGCTAAGACATGTGGTCATATATCAGTAAACTATTAACATGAAAATTAAATAAGTACATGAAGTTTTAAATTCATTAAAACACATTAAAAAAAGTTAGAAAGAATCTTCTTCAATTAAATCTCTTTTCTGAATTTCGCAGATCTAAACGTATTATATTTTACAACATTCTCAAATTGCACTTCTTGCATTGTAGTTATAAAAATAATTAAAGTATGAAACATGACATGAATGTGAATTCACCATGAGTAGATTTGACAATTTATTTATTACTAATACAATAGAAAAATATTAAAAATTCAAAATTCAAAAATGGACAAATAAATAGGGGCGGAGGGAGTATGAAACAACGATCTAAAATAGTCCATGCATGATCTATCACTAATAATAATAATTTTTTGGATTAGTTTCCTATCTTTTAGATGATTAATTTAATTGTTAGACAAATTGAACCTTTTTTTCCATAAGTTGACTAAAGTCATATTTTAAGACATCCGTGGAAAGAAATTGTAAATAATGAATTTAGATGGTTTATCTTGCTTACTGTCACGTGTAGGGTACACAGTTCGTTTTTTTCCGGTTCATCGTGAAACCGAAATCAATCATTTTTTTTAATTTGGAATTGAAGTCATTGGGTTCGATTGGTTTCTAATTCTTCAATAATTTCTTGCCAACATTTTTTTTTTCATTAATAAAATACACATTCATACTTGTGCATAGGAGTGCACAAAAAATCATTGAAACTGAAAAACTGAATCAAACCGGTGGTTTGGTTCGGTTTCGGTTCTAAAATGATGAAACCGTTTAACAACAGTCGGTTATGGTTTGAATTTTTTTAGAACCGAACCTTTTACTTTATATATATAATATATTTATATATTATATTATATATATTTTAATGTTATATTGTTTATATTACATATATTGTATTATATATATTATATTTTTTAGAATCGTCAAACCGAACCGAACCAAACCATTTTTTTATGATTCGGTTTGGTTTGGTTTCATAATACTCTTGGTTCGGTTCGGTTCGGTTCTAATTTTTTTGGAAGAAGTCAATCCTAACCGAATCGTGTGCACCCTTAATTATAACAATAGATTAAAAGTTATTAGTATTTATTTATATAACTTATATTATTATATAAATATATAAAACATTAGAATTTAAAAGACATTAATATTTATTTATATATTATATATTATATATTTTATACTTTACAATTCCTTATCATTTCAATTCCGATTATTATTTGTGCATTCCTAATCACGTAATAATTGACCTAGACAAATAATACCAGAACTATCTAATAATTTTTCTATGTTAAAGTTTATATTTGTAATTCATAAACCCATTTAGCTAATGGACCAGACCCATATATTATTGCGCCCCCCTGCTCCAATATACATACATGTATATATATATACTGTATATATAGAGAGAGAGATCTTGGAACTTGAAAGGACAGTGAATGGGGAAAGAATAAGAAGACAAAATGAACCCAACAAATTAATTAACACAAGGAGTTAGAAAAGAGAGAAGATAAGAATTAAAGTTGGAGGTTGAAGTTAAAAGGGCTGACCAAAGACAAGGTCAGGAAATTAGGGTTGGATTTTGTCTCCCACTATCCCAAACCACGCGAAGCTAGGGTGGAGAGAGGTAGAGAGACTAAAGTGTGTGTACAAGCATATATATATATATATATATATTGTAGTGACAATTTTTTCTCCCTCGGGAATTAAATAACTTCAATCCTTCCCGTCATGTGCTTTTGATGAGCGAGCTCTGGTCGGCTTGTCTTAGTAAGTACTAGCTGATAGATTGTCCCTACCTCTATGCTATATCTACCTCTTCAATCTGGTTCATGCAGCTGCATAGTCTTCTTCTTACATATATGCACGTCATCCTTACTGTTACCATCGTCATCTCTCTCTCTCTCTCTCTCTCTCTCTCTCTCTCTAGCTTGGTTCAGTCTCTCCAATAACGTACTAAAAGTTATATAGAACATAAATAAGAATCATAAATAACATTCACTCATTAGTACACATTTGGGTCAAAAACTCACCACTCATTTAAATCAACAACCATTTACACGTTAATATTAAATCGATAGTACAATAACCAATGTAAAGTGTTGCATTCTGTTTAAAGGCTTGCAACATAATGTAATATAAATATTAAATTATTTTTTAAATAAGCGTTGCATTATCGATATTGTTGCACTGTGAAATTAAAATGTAGTTAAAGATTTTAGACTCTGAAGTGTAAAAAAAAATCTAGGATTTTAATAATGTCCACTTAATTAATCACTTAACCCAACAATGTTTTGATTTTATTTTTTAACTATAAACTTGCCTCCTAAATATAAGGAGGTCATAATATTAATGTGACACTTATCCTTTATAATTTTTTTCTTATAAAAAAAATAAAGAAAATAAATGTTTAATTAATTGTTGACCCAATTCTACTCTGAACAAGTAGATTTCAGGTTAATCGTCTCAACAGAGTCCAATTATATTTTGTGTTTCCTTTCATAGAGATGAAAGTTCACAGATGTCAAATCCTTTTTCTCTAGTTCATAAATATTTACATATCAGGTATTATTTATTTATTTGTTATATAAAGACCTAGAATGTTGAATCACATTCTCAAATTTTTTTTTTTTCGTTGGAAAACATTCTCAACTCTTGCAAAAAAATATTTTAACACATCAATATCTCAATATCTGATATTCCTTCGCAAATGGAATGTTGAGGGAATCAAGTCCCCTGAATGTAAACAGCAAGTGTGTGTTTGGGTTCATGTGTGACTAGTTACCTGCCCAAAAAAAAAAAAAAAAAAACTTGACACGGACTCACTTGTCAACAATTTGAGATCTAGAGCTGATTTTTATTAAGACAAAGAAAGTCAATCTTCTATATAAGTTAAAGAATTTCATTGTTTTCCATGCTTAATGGAAGGTAAGCATTGATGATGTACAAATTATAAAAATAATTGAGGTAGAACTGATTATCGAAATCTACATGATCCATTTGGACCATCGGAAGGTCAAACGGACGTACTGATGAAGCCGTTTTGACCCGAAAAGACCCATACTTGATAAAAAAAAAATGGGACAACGATCTATACTCAATGCTTTAACATAATGTACATAATTTTTTGGCCAAATTTCATCATCTAAAACCTTAAAATTGTGTTTTACAATCTTATAGGAGGCTTGCTAATTATTTCAGAATTTTGGTTCGTGGTCAAGACGGACTCAGAATGGGCTAAACTTTTATATTCAGTAGTTTTTAATTATTAAGTTTCTTATTTAATTTTTTCAGAATTTATAGAGAAAGTTGAATTTTTGAGTTATTTTTAGTAGTGTTAGTTTCCTTTTGAAAATAGTTTTTCTTTTCCTGTTAAGATTAAGATTTCTTTATTATAAATATATGAAATGTAGAGATCAAATCACCCATTCAATTATCAATAAAATATCAAATTTCTTTGCAATTTATGCTTGAGATTTATCATAACTTTGTGGATTTAAAGTTGTTCTTGTTTGTACACAAACATTCATAGCTTCTGCTTCATTGGTTGGTATCAGAGCTTTGTTTTTCCCTAGACTTATGGCAGATGATCGTAGTGGTGGCAACTTCTCTGGTGATGAAGATCGACAAGGAGTGGCTCTTTCAAGGGCCAAATTTCAGGACTTTCAACGTGAAACACGACAAGCATTATAGGACACCCAACACGTGATACAGGATATACAAGCTTCCTTTGTTAGGCTTACGTTGGGTCTTGATTAGAACGGCTATAACATTAGGCTGCATAACGACGACATATATCGTGTTCATCCTCTTCGTGATCGCAACCCCATCCCGCCACGTAGACAGCCAGCCTACGAGGAAGACTTCAGTGATAATGAGGACTACACTGAAGAGGTGTTTTGGGGACGCAGAGGTGTAGGAAGATATCGGGATCGTGGAGACTGTGATTCTAGGGATTTTTCGTGTGAAGACGGACTTTCCTAGTCTTGTTGGTCACTTTTATATCAAAGATTTCTTGGATTAGGTAGAAGAAATTGAGAGATTCTTTGATTACATGGATATCCAAGAAGAGAAGAAGATGAAACTGGTGGCGTACAAACTAAAAGGAGGACAGTTGCAGGCTTCTCACGCATGGCAAAGGAAGGCACCAGTTCACTCTTGGCAAAAGATGAAACATTTGTTGAGAACTAGGTTTCTACCGTTAGATTATAAACAGACCCTGTTTCAGCGGTATCATGATTACAAGCTGTAGAACAGTTCAAGCCTATAGTGAGGAATTTAATCAGTTATCCTCGTGTAATGAAATATTGGAAACTGAGATGCAACAGGTTGCTCAGTACCTGAACGGATTACGGTTGGCCATCCAAGATAGGGTTTCGATACAGCTGATTTAAATCACAGTTGAGGCCCTTAATGTAGTGTTGAGGGCAGAAACGTAGTTGGAAATGTCGAGATCACAGGCTAGTTCCAAAAATTTCTTTGATTTGTCATGCTCTACAGTGAATAAGGAAAAATAGGTTACGAACACGCAGACTTCTGCGCCAGCAGCACGTGAATTGACTAGTTCTAGTATACAGTCGAAGAACACAGGTGCATTTTCTAGAGGGAATTGGGAGGCGCCCAAAAATAAACCTTACACTCGGCCAGATATAGAAAAGTATTTTCGGTGTGGGCAGCCAGGGCATCAATCTAATCAGGGTCCTAAGAGAGGCATAATAAATTTGGAAGAGCCTGAGGGTGTGGAGTATCAAGAGGAGGATGCTAAAGATAGTCTTCTCTCCTATGATAAAGATGATGTAGGAGAATTGATTTCACATTCTTTAGTAGTTCGTAGATTGTTGTTAGCCCCAAAGAAGAAGGAACATCCTAAAGGCATAATATATTCTAGACAAGGTGCACTGTCAATTGAAAAGTCTGCGATACTATTATTTGATAAGTAATGAATATTGCATATTCAATGCCCCTAAAATTATATAAATTAGTGTCTTAGTAATATTTCTTTAATGTTTTTATTAATAATTTTAATCTTTTTATAATTTCAGGTAATTAAGGGTAATTCTGATTAATAATGGTGAAATTGGGCTACAAATGGTGCTCATTTAGTAAGAAGCTGAAGCTTGACCCATGAGAGATATGTTTATATTGAAGATCCAAATTAAAATTATTAATATCACAACCAAATTAATCTAAACATGCTTCCAAAGAGTATTCAAACTCAACCACCATGTTTTCAATTTTTTTTTTCAAAATTAAAATAAACTAACAATCTTAAATAAAAATGCATGAATTAAAATACAAAAACTCACAAGAGGTCCTAAAATTTTAACTTCTTTCCACTTGTGTAGTAGCTCCTGTACCTATATTCAAACACACAAAACACCTGAAACAAATTAAAAATAAAATATATACAAGTCCTAAATTATAATTAAACTAGACTTAATCTTTAACCTAACAACGCAATCATGACCACAGTCCTCGGCAACGGCGTCATTTTTGTTCGACGTGCAAAACGTGATAAAATATTATATAACTGTGTCATTGTTGTTTTACACTTTGACAAAAGATAATTTATAAAAACCTACAAATACTCTATTAAAATTAGTAAAGTGGTAAGTAGGGGTTGAACCCACAAAGACTGCGTTGGTTTCATTGTTAAGCTATCAAGATCTTGTTTAATTTAATTGAAAAAGAATTTGTTTTATTTTTAATTCTAAGGTGCTGAAATGAAATGAAATGAAATGCAACATAAATAAATGGTAGACACTGGAGAGAAGGTCTTGGGAATTGACTTCACCACTAACCTTCTGACAATGACAATTGTACCAATTTGGGACGTTTAATCTATGCATTCAGAAAAGAATGGCTACAAGCCAAATTCAATTCTATCAAGAGAATTCATTCAACATACAATTAAGCATAACTCGTCTTTGCTTAGCATGGCCTATACATCTGACTAACTAATGATATGATAACCCATCTTCGCTTAGTACAACTTATAAAAACTCTAAATTGAATGATATGTGAAAACTATTGTATAACCCATCTTAACAAAATCACAGAAGTTGAAAAGAACTATACCCTAATCACTACAAAACTTGCATTCATTCTACAAGAACAAAAGTAAATATGTAATAAAAAATCCATTCAAATTAAAACTAACAGCACAACTGTTGTTTATGTCTTGGTTATACAATTAATACACAAAATAAATAATTCTCAAA
Organism: Cornus controversa; assembly: GCA_026545225.1. Lineage (NCBI taxonomy): Eukaryota > Viridiplantae > Streptophyta > Magnoliopsida > Cornales > Cornaceae > Cornus > Cornus controversa. Next base: position 26,357,662 of record CM048852.1, read on the forward strand.
TTAATATACAAACTAAAACATTAAAAGATAGGTTAGGGTTACATCACTTCCCCGGAATGGTGTTTAGCCACTCATGATCGGAGGTCCAGGCTTGAACGATGATGAAGTCACCATCGTTTTGCCCGTATCGTCACGAATCGCCTCTGTATATCTATCTCTGCTTTTCCCCTCCAGAATACCCTAGTTTTCTCCTCTTTTTCTCCTTTCACTTTGCGAAGCAAAACCCACTGGACACCTGGCCTCCCCAAAGTGGCAAGTGCGTATAAAAAAATGACACTTGCGCCTCACAAAGTGGCATTTGCGCCCAAAAAGTGGCAGCTGCCCAAATAGGGCAAAAATTTGTTGAAAACATCCGTTTCAGGAAATTTTTGTGAAATATGAAATTGTACAGAATTGAATTTTCTTCAACTAATGCAAAGTTTGGGTCATTTTGACCATTGTGTATGAAGTTATGGTCTAAATACTAAAATGGGTCAGAACTTTTTAGGCATGAATTGTCCAATCTTTAATGTGAATAGGCCCGTGCTCCTTTTTTTATTTATTTAAATTCATTTCCAGCCCATTTAGTTTGGATATTCAATATAAACATATCTCTCATGGGTCAAGCTTCAGCTTCTTACTAAGTGAGCACCATTTGTAGCCCAAATTCACCATTATTAATCAGAATTACCCTTAATTACCTGAAATCATAAAAAGATTAAAATTATTAATAAAAACATGAAAGAAATATTAGTAAGATACTAATTCATATAATTTTAGGGGCATTGAATATGCCATATTCATTACTTATCACATCTCCAAACTTACATATTGCTAGTCTCTTAGCAATACAAAACTAAAAATGAAGTAAAATAACTAAACTACTTCCTCTTTCGTGGGAGATCCGATTGCGTTTAGCATATGTAACATGCCTTTTAAACCCCTAGGTTACCCCTAGTGGACGAGTGAAGTCTCATGAGGGTTTCCAGAGATGTTACCCACAAACATGCCAAAATTCCTGTTTCAAACATTAATCAAGATGAAGACTACAAAATGCAATTAAAAGACTTGCATTCAAGAATACTTTTAAATCCCTAAATCCCATAATTCAAAACAATGGTTTTCACACAAAATTTACATCAATCACAACTCAAAGAAACTAACTCTAACCCCCTCATGAAAAGTGAACTAGCATTTGTCAATGTGGTTTAACCCGACCCTGAGTGAGCAATTACAAGTCCCTTTAATTTATTGGATCCCCTTATTGAATTTATCACTCAAAATATGAACACATGCAAATTGTTTAATTTTTTTATTTACTTTTCTTTTATATGGTTGTGCAATGCTCAGGTTTATTAGGCTTTCGAATTGGTCCATATAGCAAGCTTTCTGCCTGTGACTCCCAAACCAAATGGCTTTAGGGTACCAGATTTCAAGATACCCCGATGGACCTAATGACTCGAACCAAAACGGCCACAAACCACAAGTTTCTTTTTTATTTTTTTTTGTGTAGCATGCTTAAAATGTTTATTCTCAAGGGATACTGATAGGCGTTGAATGTTACGCATTCTAGCCTCTTAACTTATGTATTTTATTCTCTTTGTGATAGATTATTTTGTGATTTTACTTTGTTTTAGTGTTTTCTGTATTTTCAGGGGCTTAATGATTATTTCAGCTAAAATCAAGCTTTTGGGCTTTTAAAGAAGACATCCAAGATAGTGAGATGAAGCCTACATCAAGGAGATTCACTCAACCATTTATTTCAACTCAATTCAGCCCAAGAAAGAGGTCCAAGAGAATTACAGCTGCTTAAGAAGGTTTCGGGCCTGAAGCCCAAATCTGTGCATAATACAGTCTTAATCCCGTTTTGGAAAACGGCCCAGAAGTCTTATTTCTGAGCCTCAAATCGACATCATTCTCGCTTAAGGTTGAACGAAATTTGATTCTGCACACTTCTGTATTTCACGAAAATTCTGTAAATTGGACTTCTAGTGGGTCAAAAGTTGGGCCGAAGTCAGCAGGAAAAACCCACTTGATTAGTGCTACGGGAAACCCTAATTTATTCCTAATTGGATTAGGACTTTGGTGTATTCTCTTAGGGAATAAAGTGAAGACTTGGAGGCTGAGTTGAGGGAGCTTACGGAGACAGAGAGAACAGAGCTTGGAGAGTCTGAGAAGGCTGGGAAGAGAACAGAAACATATTGCAGAGCCATTGGAGAACAAAGTCATACGCGTAATTCAGAAAGATGATGTCTTCTTCCTCAACAGTTGAAGCTTCTTCTTCTACCATGAGCGGCTAGTTCATCCACTAGGGTTTTGATGTAGCCCTAACAAAGCATCAATGGTTTGATTGTTTTAATTATTGGGGACCTTTATATACATGCATAGATTGTGTAATTCAGAGGATTCTTATTATAGAATTGAGCAATAAAAGTCTTGTAAATTCAATCTCAATGATTTCTTATCTTGTCTTAGATATTTAGTTGTTGTTATTGAACTCAATCCCTCTTGTTTTCTGTGATCATGAGAGAGATTATTACACAATGGTAATCACTGAATATATTGTTATGAGCTTTGATGGATTATGCCTAGAGAAGATGAACCATACTGCACCCTAGATTAGAGTAGTTAGGCAGATGGCCCATGCCAATCGAAGATAGTCCATGGCTTAGCCTTAATCATATGTTATCTTCTTGATGGATGAAGGTGAGCTTGTAGTCACCAACACCACTTATGCATGATGTAATTTCTCTATAGTTGATTCAATTGACCATTGATTGTGGAGTTAGTGGTGAAGTCAAACACCCTAGATTTCTCTCATATTATCTTCATTATCTTATTTACTTTGATTTATTTTATTTTATCTTTTTAATTAGTTTAGTTTAAAAATCAGAATTCTTTATAAATTTAATTAGAATTAATTTTGTATTCCAACTAATCAGACCATAATCCCTGAGGTACGATACCCCTTTCGATAGCCCTATTCTGCAAGGAATTCGTTTTATTGCGAAGTGTGAAAAATTTTAATTGATATACTTTTTGAGTCAGATACCAACTTATATTCAGCACACATAATTGATAGTCAAAGCCAAATACAAACCCCACTAACTCTACTAGTGTGCGTGTGAATTGTAAAAAGAACTAGAGTCAACCACTCCAAGTCATGTCAACGCAAATAACGACTTAAACCATTGCATTCAAACGACAGTTTCTAAAAATTTTACACATACTCTATAATTGCAAGTCAAGAACCTACATAAAGTATTAAACTCTTGATTGATGTTAAAACATCTAAACTTAAAACAAAACAACCTAAAAAAAAAAAAAACAAACAAACAAAAGATAAGAAAAAAAAAAAATAACACAAAAGTGTTCTTCCTTACCCCCAAACTTGAATCACACATTGTCCTCAATGTGGAACAAAAACATGAAGCATATGGTAAATGATAGAACAATATTACCGTGGTGGTAGAATTGTCAAAATTTGGCAAAGCATTCACATGAATAAGGGTTGGCCATCCCCCTAAACTTGGATGCAAGAACCTGTCATAAAAAAGACAACTACACACCACACATATTAAAAGGAAAAAAATAATAAGAATAAATAAATAAAAAAGAATGCAAAAAAATGAAAAACAAACACAAATAATAATTAAAACAAATAAAAATCATCTCAAACAAAAGAAAAAAAATAAATTAAAAGAAAAACACACTTCCTAACTACTACTTTTGATGGAAGGTTCACCCTATACCACATCTCTTAAGGAGATCTAAGAGTGTCCCCCCTATTTTGTCCTCACTTTCTTGTGCCGGAATTCAAACAATTTTTAGGCACCTCTTATCTATATTAATGTGAGGTTTTAAGAAAAATGAATCAATCGAATAAAATTCGATTGATTCAGGAAAACATGACCCTTTAATTTGTTCTTGACTAATTTTCTCATTCATATCTAATTTGTCACTACTCAAGTCAAAAACAAAGGTAAAAAGTGGACTCTCATTAGGACTTAAGTGATCACACTTAAGTTCTTCATGTAAAATTTCAGAGTCTGGTATGAGTAATGGTTCCACAAAGGGGGCATGGTCTAACTCAATTGGTTGTATGAGTTCAATATTGGTCATGGGCTGACTTGGAAGTTCCTCTTGATCTTCACAATTCAATGCATTAGTTATTTGCTCGATTTGAACTTCTAGCCTAGCTATGGATTGCAAATGTGAATTTAACAATTTATTTTGTTCCTCAAGGTTGCCAATTCGTTCATTAAGTTTGCCAAGGGCAGCCAAAACTTTGTCCTCAAATCCCGGAGAATAAGTATAGGAAAATGAATCATCCCCCGGTATAGAAAAATTTTCATGTGTGTATTCAGGATAAAAATCATAATATTGTCCCGCAGTAGAACAATTTATCACATAATGAAAAGGACTAAAGCAACATGCACATGACTCATATGGTATGGACGAGTGAGTAGGAGTAGGAGCATGAGCATAACTAAACGACATAAATTGGTCTAATCTCCATGATAATATATCTAATTTATTGGACACATCCACTGAATTTTCACTCACATTCTCCATATATGCAAAATTATTAATATCACAACCAAATTAATCTAAACATGCTTCCAAAGAGTCTTCAAATTCAACCAACATGTGTTTCAATTTTTTTTTTCAAAATTAAAATAAACTAACAATCCTAAATAAAAGTGCATGAATTAAAATACAAAAACTCACAAGAGGTCCTAAAATTTCAACTTCTTTTCACTTGTGTAGTAACTTCTATACCTATATTCAAACACACAAAACACCTGAAATAAATTAAAAATAAAATATATACAAGTCCTAAATTATAATTAAACTAGACTTAATCTTTAACCTAACAACGCAATCATGACCACAGTCCCCGACAACGGTGCCATTTTTGTTTGACATGCAAAACGCGATAAAATATTATGTAATTATGTCATTGTTGTTTTACACTTCGACAAAAGATAATTTATAAAAACCTACAAATACTCTACTAAAATTAGTAAAGTGGTGAGTAGGGGTCGAACCCACAAAGATTGCGTTGGTTTCATTGTTAAGGTATCAAGATCTTGTCTAATTTAATTGAAAGAGAATTTATTTTGTTTTTAATTCTAAGGTGCTGAAACACTGGAGAGAGGGTTCTGGAAATTGACTTCACCACTAACCTTCTGACAATGACAATTGTACTAATTTGGGACGTTTAATCTATGCATTTAGAAAATAATGGCTACAAACCAAATTTAGTTCTATCAAGAGGATTCATTCAACATACAATTAAGCATAACTTGTCTTCACTTAGCATGACCTATACATCTGACTAACTAATGATATGATAACCCATCTTCGCTTAGTACGAATTATAAAAACTCTAAATTGAATGATATGTGAAAACTATTGTATAACCTGTCTTAACAAAATCACAGAAGTTGAAAAGAACTAAACCCTAATCACTGCAAACTTGTATTCATTCTACAAGAACAAAAGTAAATATGTAATAAAAAATCCATTCAAATTAAAACTAACAGGACAGCTATTGTTTATGTCTTAGTTATACAATAAATGCACAAAATAAATAATTCCCAAATTAATATATAAACTAAAACATTGAAAGACAGGTTAGGATTACATCACTTCCCCGGAATGGTGTTTAGCCGCTTATGATCGGAGGTCCAGGCTTGAACGATGATGAAGTCACCATCATTTTGCCCGTATCGTCACGAATCGCCTCTGTATATCTATCTCTGCTTTTTCCCTCCAGAATACCCTAGTTTTTTCCTCCTTTTCTCCTTTTACTTTGCGAAGCAAAACCGACGGGACACCTGGCCTCCCCAAAGTGGCTAGTGCGCATAAAAAAATGACACTTGCACCTCACAAAGTGGCATTTGCGCCCAAAAAGTGGCAGCTGCCCAAATAGGGCAGAAATTTGCTGAAAACGTCCGTTTCAGGAAATTTTTGTGAAATATGAAATTGTACAGAATTGAATTTTTTTCAACTAATGCAAAGTTTGGGTCATTTTGATAATTGTGTATGAAGTTATGGTCTAAATACTAAAATGGGTCAGAACTTTTTAGGCATGAATTGGTCCAATCTTCAATGTGAATAGGCCCGTGCTCCTTTTTTTTCATTTAAATTCATTTCCAGCCCATTTAGTTTGGATATTCAATATAAACATATCTCTCATGGGTCAAGCTTCAGCTTCTTACTAAATGAGCACCATTTGTAGCCCAAATTCACCATTATTAATCAGAATTACCCTTAATTACCTGAAATCATAAAAAGATTAAAATTATTAATAAAAACATGAAAGAAATATTAGTAAGACACTAATTCATATAATTTTAGGGGCATTGAATATGCAATATTCATTACTTATCATTATTGATTGTGGCAGTAGTGAGAACATATGTCAAAGACGATGGTCCAAAAATTAGGGCTGGAGATAGAGAAGCATTCAAGTCCCTATCAAATTGGTTGTATTAAGAAAGGGGTAGAAACAAGAGTCACAAATACTGCTGAGTTCCCTTTTCGAATGGAAAAAAATATGTTGACGAGGTGTTATGTGATGTAGTTGATATGGATACTTGTCGCATGATTCTGGGTAGACCGTAGCAGTTTGATGTCGATGTTACTTATAGAGGCAAAAACAATTTTATTTGTTCGTCAAAGCTGGACAAAAGATTGTTTTGGGTCCCTTGGTAGAAAAGGGTTTTTTCATGGCTTGACCAGCTAAGGAAAAATTAGTTCTTTTGATTGGCAGTGAGCAATAGTTTTTAGTGGAGGCCAAAGAGTTCGGTGAGATTCTATCATTGGTGGTTGGAGAAGATGTGTCCAATTTTTCAGTTTGCTACGGGTTAGTCACAAAACACTGGCCTTTATCTACCTCTTCCTACATAGATTTCCCTTAGGAATATATCTATGGACTTTGTCCTTGGAATTCCATGAACTTAACAAAGGCATATTCTATTTTTGTGGTGATTGATCAATATTTGAAGATGTCACACTTCATAGCTTGCAAAGAGACTTCAGATGCCACATACATGGAAAATCTGTTCTTCAAGGAGGTCATTTGCCAACATGGAGTTCTTAAATCTATCACTTCAGATAGGGACACCAAATTCCTATCACACTTTTGGAAGACTTTGTGGAGGTGTTTTGATACATCTTTGAATTTTAGCAGTACCAGTCATTCACAGTTTGATGGTCAAACTGAGGTGGTTAATCAGACTTTAGGCAATATGATTTGTTGTATTTTTGGAAGAAAATTGAAACTGTGGGATTTTTCTTTGGCACAAGAAGAATTTGCATATAACAGTATAGTTAATTGGTTAATTGGAAATTTACCATTTGCTATCATTTACTATCATCCACCAAGGCATGTACTTGATTTATTTCCTTTATCAAAACTTCTTGAAAAAAATGTTGTTGTAGAACACATGACAAATCGCGTTAAAGTAATCCAGAATGAGGTTCGAAAACATCTTGAAGAAGCCAATGTTAAGTACATAGAACCAATAACTAATAAAAAGTGACAAAAGGTCTTTCAAGAGGGAGATTTAGTTATGGTATTTCTACGTAAATAGAGGTTTCCTATTGGTACCTACAACAAGCTGAAGGATAAGGAGTATGGACTTATCAGATTCTTAAGAAAATCAACGATAATGTTTATGTCATTATCCTTCCCAAAGACATAACTATTTTTCCTATATTTAATGTTGCTAATTTGTTTGAGTATTGTCTGCCAGATGAGGGGCGATCTTTCAGTAATAACTCAAGGACAAGTTATTTACAAGGAGGGTAGAATGATGGAGAGCTGGTTGCCAAAGCTTACACGACTTATTTGGACTGCTGAAAGGCCATTGGTGCAGTGCCAACAAAGTTGTTTCGACCCAAAAAGACCCATACTTGATCAAAAACGGGCCAACGATCATGCATATATCTGAAATTTTTATTTATTTATTTTATTTTTCTAAAGTAAGAATTTAAATATTTTACATATGTTATAAGTATGATTTACATATGTGGGGACTAGTTCCAGAGAGTTTTGTGAGCCATTCTACTCATTTTAAAATTTTGGGTCATCGGGACTAGGGATACGAGTCGGGTGGGCTAGGAAATTCGGATATTTTTTGAAATTTTTTATTTTTTGGTTATAAACCAATTAGAATATTTGGAGAGACATAGAAGTGATTTCGAGTCCATAACTTCTTTCGGATTCGAAAACGGAGGTCAGGAAGGTACGTTAAATGACTAGGGCCGTTTTGGTCTTTTTACACTGTAGGGCTTATAAATATCTGGGAGATAGATATTTACACCTCATTTCTCTCTCTAAAAATCAATAACTCTCTATTCTCTCTTCCCTTATTAGTTCTCTACCTTATCTCTAAGATTTGGAGCCCTTAGGGTGTGATTCGGAGGACGTCGAAGAAGAAAAGTGTTTTCTACGCGGCAAGAGCTTCGCTTGGAATCGAATAAAGTCACGATTAGACAACTTTGAGAGTGGTGAAAGTGTGGGATAGCTTGAAACTAAATATATTGAGGTAGGGGGTGGGTGTTGTGTCTTCTAAATTCAAGTTTAATTTTATTTCTAGAGCATAAAAAGAATGTTTTTCATGCCAAATATGATGTATAGAATTTTAGATTGAATTTGTTGTTCTATATAAACATGGATAAGTTTATTTGGATTAGAAATGATTGGTATATGATTTATAGTACATGAATTGATCATATGTGCTAAATGGTATGTATTGCAAATGAGGGATTTTGGGAAAAATTGACGAAAACTTAGTTTTGAGTTGAATATATGTATATGTTCTTATGATTCTTGCTTGACATGCTAGAATTGAACTAGGACATGAAATGGGTGCAGTACATCGAGCTTTGTGATTTTGTATGCAAAATGTGTCATATTTTGTGTGAGTGTGAGGGTTATATCTCAGAAGTGGCTCATGAAAAAGTAACATGGAAACATATCATCTGGGGTTGTAAGACCTCAACCTTGCACAAGATTGGTGGTAACCGAATGGGTTAGTACCCCAAAACAACCAAACTCTTGAGATATAGGACATCGATACATATCTTATGTTGTGTGTGTTAGTGTGAACCATTTTCGAGAGCGTTTGAGTCTTATATGGAACTTATGTCTAATTTATGTGATTTACATTGGTGGATTTTAAATCTGATTTTGGTTATTTCATATGATATAAATATGATAGAATACGCTTTAAGCGTGAATTGTATCTTGTATGGTTGTCAAGTTAAATTTGATGCATATGCCACAAATTGAATGAGCACGTGAGCTAGTGATTAGAATGTTAGGAAGCATGATATGTAGTTTTTGAAGCTTGATTTTGTATTTATGCATTGACTATGAAATGTGGACTTGTATGGATTGCACAATACATTAACCTTGAGCCCGCTGAAATTGCTCATCCCCCTACACTAACACTTTCAGGACATGGCAAGGAGGTGGTTAAGGACGCGCAACCATAAGTTGGACTTAGATTATAATAACTTTTCTTTTTGAGTGTTTTAGTTGAGATATGTACATAGATGTCCATGCTGGTTTGTGGCATGAGGACTAGCGACATGAGGACTAACTTAGAAATGTTGTATCGATTTTGGATAAGAAATATGTATGAGACTTTCAATGTTCTCTCTATGTATGATAAGTTTTATAACCCTTGAAGATTGTGTAAAATGGATAATTTTTTAAGTATGTGTGTGAAATGCATGGGTTATCATTTTTGTGCTTCAAGTGTATGAGGTGGAATCTAATTGTGATGAATTATTACTTTGTAGATGTTTGAGATGTGTAGAAATGATAATTATGTTATATGATTGTATTTCTAGGATGATGAATTAGGATAAGAGTGATTGTTGTAGTCATTTTGTGGATTTGTTAATGCATTGATTACAACATTACGATGCATCGTGATACGACAATGCATCGTAAACCCAATTACGATGCATCATAAATAGTTGATTATTTTGAGTGGAATTCTAGAGGATTTCGTAGGTTGTTATGCAACTTGTGCGATGTATTGTAAATACGATGCGTCGTACCCAACATTACGATGCATCGTAATGTGTGGCTGGTGGATTGTTGAAATATAATTGGAGAATTTAGGTACGTCATGTAACAGACCGTAATAGGTTATTAAGGTTGAGTCATATGTAGGTTAATGTATATAGGTAATTATTATTCCGTATTGATTTAGTGATTAAGGTATTTCATTGGGGTTTAATGGTCAAAACTGCCCTTGTAATTACGTTGGATTGAAGTATTTTTAGATTCTCTTTCCAATGGACTAAGTATCACTCTGAAATTACAAATACACAGGAAGTTAAGTTTTGGAATTGAGCGGATCATGAGTGCGAACTGGGTGAGACTTTCACTATTCACTCATATTTTCCTAACTCTTAATCGAGTGTTAAAAATTGGGGCATGACAACATGGTGTCAGAGCATGTTTAGTAAGGACATGCGGTATAGAATGGATTGTTCACCTCTATTTCCTATACTGATTTGGGTATCTGGATTTGGGGCGTGACAACATGGTATCAGAGCTTAACCGGGTTTCAATACCTAAGGATGAGGGTTAAGCTTTGAATGTCGGTATTAGGTTGGAATACCTAGGGATGAATGGTATTGATCGATGGTTAAAAACTAAGTTTGAACAACCGTGGAAGAGAATGTCGGTAACAGGTTGAGATGCCTAATGACGTGGGGTAAGGGTTGGGTTTAGGTGACACTTATGTGTTATGTGTTTTAAATTGCTTTACATACAATAACATGATTATATAAGTGAGTATCATTGATGTATTAGGTTGGAATACCTAGGGATGAAGGGTATTGATTGATGGTTAGAAACTAAGTTTGAACAACTGTGGAAGAGAATGTCGGTATAGGGTTGAGATGCCTAAGGACGTGGGGGTAAGGGTTGGGTTTAGGTGAAACTTATGTGTTATGTGTTTTAAATTGTGTTACATGCAATAACATGATTCTATAAGTGAGTAGCATTAATTAATTGACATATGCATATGATTAATCTTCTTTGAGAATATTTATTAGAATCATGCCACTAAGAAGAGGATGTGATAGGGGCGTGGATCCAATTCCACCACCACCAGCATTGAGATAAATGGGGCATAGCTAGTTCGAGAGATGACTACCATCCAATTGTTGGCTCAAACCGCCAATGAAAGTCCACAAAATCAAGCACAGGGAAGTGGAAATAAGACATTGAAGGCTCTTGAGATGTTCAAGAAGATGAACTGTCCTATGTTTGATGGGAGATCGGATCCTATGGCTGCGGAGGATTGGTTGGAACAGATGTCCAAAGTATTTGATATGATTAGGATAAATGAAAATGATTTGAGGATGTCAATGATTCCTATTCAATTGATGGGGGCAGCAGATTTACGGTGAAAGTCCATGACTCATACTCATAAAGTGAGGAACATGGAGTGGGAAACTTTTAAAATGTTATTTCTGGAGAAGTATTTTTTGGACATAGTCAAAGAAGCTTTGTAGGATGAATTTATACCCTTGATTCAAGGTAGAATAAGTGTAATGGAGTACGAGAACAAATTTATTTCCTTATCTCGATTTACGCCAAAGATGGTAGCAAATGAGCAACCCAAGGTAAGGAGATTCGTGAAAGGGATTTGGTTTGAACTACAAGCTAAGGTTACTATCTTGGACTTGCCAAGCTATGGAGAGGTGGTGAGGCAAACATTGTTGGCGGAGGTGGATGACAATGCTATTCAAAGGATACGAGACATGAGAAATCAGTCTCAAAATATGGGTTCTCATTCGGAGAGCAATCCAAAGAAGAAACATAAGGGGAGTAGTTCTTTCTCTAGAGGTCAATAACAAACATAGTCTTTCTCCATGGTGTCTATGCCTACTAGATCACCTCAAGACAAGGTAAAGAGTTATCAGTGTCAACAAATGGGTTATTACAAGTCAGAATGCCCACAATGGAAACCTGCACCTGAGGGAAATGTGATAAAATGTTACAGGTGTGGACAGGTGGGTCATGTGGTGAGAGATTTGCCTTAGAAGAGGAGTAGTTCTTATGGTGCTGTGGGGTCACATCAGTAGTATTCACAGGCTTTTGGGGTGTAGTCAGGTTTCAGAGTTCCACAGTTACCACAGCCTACATAGTTTATTTGGAGTTCATAATTGGGGAGGGGAGCGACTCTTAATGCCTCTACACAGTAGTCAGGTTATCTGGGGGATGGTTTGTTAGGATGAGGCATACAGGGTCGTGCCTATGCTATTACTCCAGCAGAGACTTCAGCGGGTTCATTAGTTGTGAGATGTATCTTTCTTGTATCTAGCTCGTGGGCTAGAGTTTTAATTGATTCGGATGTATCATATTCCTTTATATCAACTACTTTTGCTTCTATATTGGGGTTAGAGGTGACAACCTTGGATAGAGCCTTGTGTAATGATACGCCAGTTGGGGGTAGGGTGATCTTGGATATGGTGTGTCAGGTATGTGAGGTAGAGATTGTAAATTGACGGTTGGTGTTTGATTTTGTGCTCTTAGAGATGATGAGTTTTGATGTCATTCTTGGAATGGATTGGTTATCTTCATTTAGAGCCAGTATAGATTGCTACCAAGGGAGGGTATCGGTGTGTACACCCAAAGGAGATTATTTTTACTTCGTGGGAGAATAGAGTGAATTTTATTCTTCGTTGCTTTATGGACTATGGGGTCGAGATGGTTATTGCTTTTTCCTAGCTAGCCTTATGAACGAAGGAGAATGGGAAAACTTTGAGATCTTTCCCGAAGTGGTGTGTGAATTTGAGGATGTTTTTTCAGAAGAGTTGACGGAATTGCCTCCTAGGCGAGAAGTTGAATTTGCCATTGACGTCATACCTGGTACGACACCAATTTCTATGGCAATGTATCCTATGGAACCGATAGAATTAAAGGAGTTGAAGGAGTAATTAGAGGACCTAAGGGCGAAAGGTTTTATACGTCCTAGTGTATCACCTTAGGGAGCACCGTACCTATTTGATAAGAAGAAGGATGGGTCATTACGGTTGTGTATTGACTACCAGAAGATAAACCGTGTGACGATCAAGAACAATATCCTTTACCAAAGATATATGATTTGTTTGATCAATTTAAAGAGTTAAGTGTTTCTCTAAGACTGACTTGAGGTCGGGGTACTATCAATTGAGAGTCAAGGAGGAAGATGTTTCTAAAATGGCTTTTTGAACATCGTATGGGCATTATGAGTTCCTTTCGATGCCTTTCGGTTTAACAAATCACCGATGACATTTATTGACTTAATGAACGGGGTCTTTAGTGTAGTCCTTAATGACTATATAGTAGTGTTCGTGGATGATATTCTTATGTATTTTTTGTTAAAAGAGGACATGAGAATCATTTGAGGACAGTGTTACAAATTTTAAGAGAAAATTGATTATATGCTAAGTATGAGAAATACGAATTTTGGCTACCGGAAGTAAAGTTTCTCAGACATGTGGTTTCGGGAGGAGGAGGTTTTGTGGATCCTTCAAAGATTGAGACCGTAATGGATTGGGAACATCCAAAGAATGTATTTAAAATTCAGATTTTCTTGAGGTTAGCTGACTATTATCGGAGGTTTGTGGAGGACCTCTCACGGTTAGCGGCACCTATGACGAGACTCACTCATAAGGGAGTCAAATTTGCATGGAATGAGGCTTGTGAGCTTACTTTTCGGGAATTAAAGAAGAGATTGATTACCATTTCAGTTTTAGTAATTCTGGAACGTGGGTTGGGTTATGTTATATATTGTGATGCTTCACGTGATGGATTATGTTGTGTGTTGATGCAAATGGAGAGAGTTGCTGCTTATGAGTTATGACAACTAAATACTCACGAGCAAAACTACCCGACTTATGATTTAGACTTGGTGGCGGTTATCTTTACATTGAAGGGGTGGAGACATTACTTAAATGGGGAGAATTTTGAAGTATTTTCTGATCATAAGAGTCTCAAATATCTCTTCACTCAAAAGGATTTGAACTCTAGACAACAGAGATGGGTAGAGTATATGGAAGATTATAATTTTGATCTTTAGTATCACCCAGGAAAGGCCAATGTAATAGCTGATGCTTTGAGTAGAAAGTCACATAGGGTGTTGGCTAGCATTGCCATTTGAGAATGGAAGATGATGGAGGATATGGCGGATTTGGGCTTGTAATTCAGTAATGATAGTGAACGGGCTACCTTGTTTAGCCTTATTGCTCAACCGACTCTAGTCAATGGGGTAATTGAGGCACAAGGGTAAGATGAGGAGATGAAAGCTATTCACATTAGGATTTGGGTGGTGAAGTTGTAGCAGGTTGGTCCTTGTATACAGATGGGAGTTTATGGTTCAAAGGGAAGATGTATGTACCTATCTTGTGTAGGGAGGGTATTCTTCAAGAATTTCATTATTCTAGGATTGCGGTACATCCTAGTGGGACAAAAATGTATCACAACCTAAGGCGCCAATATTGGTGGAAAAGGATGAAAAATGATGTGGCTGAATTTGTGGCTAAGTGTCTTACTTGCCAACAAGTGAAAGCCGAGCATCAAAGACCGGTTGGTTTATTACAACCTTTGCCAGTGGTAAAATGGAAATGGGAGCATATCACCATGGATTTTGTGACGGTGCTTCCAAGGTCACAGAGGGAACATGATGTTGTGTGGGTTATAGTCGACAGATTGACTAAGACGACTCATTTTTTACTTATTCGAGTCACGGATGGTGCAGAAAAACTTAAGAAGCTATATGTGGAGCAGATTGTGAAACTTTATGGAGTGCCTGTGTGTATTATTTTAGACAGAGATCCTAGGTATTTTGGCAAGTTTCCAGTTAGCCTTTGATACAGAGTTGCATTTTAGTACGACTTTTCATCCTAAGACTAATGGTCAGTTGGAGCGTACTATTCAGATATTGGAAGATATGTTGAGAACTTGTATCTTGCCTATAATAATAACTACTAAGCTATCATAGAGATGTCACATTTTGAGGTATTGTGTGGTAGGCCATGTAGGTCACCATTTGTTGGACTGGGGGGGGGGGAGATAGCTGCCTTGGGGCCGAATATAGTTCATGAGACCACGAAAAAGATCAAGTCAATTTGTCAATGGTTGATTAGGCACAAAATAGACAAAAAAATTATGCCGATCAGAGGGAGACCTTTGTTATTGAGGTGGGAGACCATGTGTTTCTCAAGACTTCTCCATGTAAGGGACTGATGAGATGCGGTAAGAGTGGCAAGTTATCGCCAAGGTTTATTGGACCCTTCGAGATTTTGGAGTGCGTTAGTGAAGTAGCCAATCAATTAGCTTTGTCACCACAATTGGAAGATGTTCACAATGTTTTTCATCTTTTCATGTTAAGGAAATACGAGATGGATCTGTCACATGTTTTGGGCTAGACAGACATTGAAATTGAGGAAGACGTGTTATATAAAGAGCGACCGGTGGAGATTCCTGACACTAGAAATCAAGTGTTGAGGGGAAAGACCATTCATTTGGTCAAGGTCTTGTGGAGACACCATGGGTTAGAAGAGGCTACTTGGGAGCGAGAGCAAGAAGTTCGATCCAAGTACACAAACTTGGTCATTTCATAAGGTATATCCGATTTCGAGGACGAAATCTCCTAAGGTGAGGAGGTTGTAGAGATTTGAATTTTTTATTATATTTTATTTTTCTAAAGTAGGAATTTAAATATTTTGCATATGTTATAAGTATGATTTACATATTTGGGGACTATTTTAGAGGTCTAGAGAGTTTTGTGAGCTATTCTGCTCATTTTGAAATTTTGGGTTGTCAGAACCTAGGATAGGGTCGGGTGGGCTTGGGAATTTGGATATTATTTTAGAAAATTCTATTTTTTTTGTTATAGACCAATTAGAATATTTGAAGAGACAAAGAAGTAATTTTGAATCCATAGCTACTTTTGGATTTGAAAACGGAGGTCGGAAAGGTACGTTGGTCTTTTTACGTCGTTTGACTTATAAATATTTGGGAGGTAGATATTTATAACTTATTTCTCTCTCTAAAAAGCTGTAACTCTCTCTTCTCTCTTCCCTCTTTAGTTCTTTACTTTCTTTCTAAGATTTGGAGCCCTTAGGGTTTGATTCTGAGGGGCACTGAAAAAAAAGTGTGTTTTACGCGACAAGGGCTTCGCTTAGGCAACTTTGAGAGTGGTGAAAGTGTGGGATAACTTGAAACTAAAGCTATTGAGGTAGGGGTGGGTGCTGTGTCTTCTAAATTCAAGTTTAATTTCATTTCTAGAGCATAAATTGAATGTTTTTCATGTCAAATATGATGTATAGAATTTTAGATTGAATTTCTTGTTCTAAATGGATACACATAAGTTTCTTTGGATTAGAAATGATTGGTATATACTTTATAGTACATGAATTGATCATATGTGCAAAACGATATGTATTACATATGAGGGATTTTGGGAAAAATTGACGAAAACCTAGTTTTGGGTTGAATATATGTATATATTCTTATGATTCTTGCTTGACATGCTAGAATTGAACTAGGACATGAAATAGGTGCAATATTTCGAGATTTGTGATTGTGTATGCAAAATGTGACATATTTTGTGTGAGTGTGGGGGGTTGTGTCTCAGAAGTGGCTCGTAAGAAAGTAGTAGGGGAATATGTGAGTTGCGAGGTGCGGAAGCGGTTGCGAAAATAATTAAAAAACTTAGAGGGGGAGTGATTAGGTTTACTCACTTTTTGCTTAATTATTCAATATATCCAATTTTAAGTCTAATTAATAATTAAAGCAATCCTACAAAACAAGTAAATAAAGTGCAGTAAAATAAAGTATATAAATGCACCAGATATACGTGGAAAACCCAAGACGGGAAAAAACCATGAGTGAGGCTTTGTAGCCCCAGAGAAGTAAATCCACTATTGTCGAAGTAAAGTACAATAGACTCTGTCTCAGGATCACACCCACTCCACTCTGACAAGAACTCTAATGCGAAACATTTCAGGCTTACAATTGCGACTACCTCGTCTAACTGCTACAGATTCTCGGTAATGTCAAAATCTTTTCAGAAGGGTAACTAGAAGAACATGAACACTCAACAAGTATTCTATCCCTTTTGTAGCACGATCTTCTTCTCCTTCCTCACCAACAAAGTTGTACAACACACCAATCCAGTAACTTGATCATGAAGAAATCTTCAATGCAGTTTTCGAATAGTTGATCAAGCAAATATAGAGAACACCTTAAAATCACTCAGTGAATATGTGTGTGCTCTAAAAATATAAACAAAGAATTTGAGGAAAAAATTCTCTGCTCAGAAAAATATCTTAATGCTTTCTCTCTCTAAAAATATGATTTTTGATCTGTAGAAAGCATGTTTTGAGAGAGAAATCATATGAGATTTTTATAGAGATTAAACCTTAATTTCCTTGAAAAACACGTTAAAATCAAGTAGAAAGCATGTCCCCACGATTTTAGAAAGTTTCGGGTCCAATCCTAGTTAAAATAAGATAAAAGAAAGTTGTTTTCGCCAAGCAGCCAACATGAACCGGTCCAGGGTTTCCTTGGACCATTCCAACTTCCTGTGGACTATTAAATGAGGTCCCGAGATATAATGGACCGGTTAAACCTTGAAAAATTCACTATTTTGGTTAGAAGTCCCTCTTTTAAAGGTCGAAACCTCCCGGTTTGAAAAATACATGTTCTCACCACTTTACCTGGATTACATCATTCTCATATGTGATCAACAATGTCCTCATGGATTAAGAACCATCTCAAACCTTCAAACGATCGAATCCTTGTGTAGACCCTTGATGACGTTTCCCAAATATTCAAGCTTGATACTTTGATGAACCTTTGCATGGTTGGTGTAGAACTTTATGCTCACTCTGAGACTTCAATTACATGATCAATGATATAAATATAACTCAAATAATATATGCAAACCGGGTGAAAATTTCACTGTTCACCCCCATTTCCCTCACTTTTAACTGGGTGTCAAAAATTAGGGAATGACAATATGGTATCAGAGCATGTTTATTAAGGACATGCGGTACAAAATAGATTATTCCCCTCCATTTCCTTTACCGATTTAGGTATCAGGATTTGGGGCATGATAGATCAATACTCATTGCGTTGCCATGATGTACGCCATTTTTCAACCAAATTCCATCATCTAGGGCATCAAAATTGCATTTTATTGTCCTATATGAGGCTAGTTAGTTATTTTGGGATTTTTGTTCGTGCTTAAAGACTCAGATTAGGTTAAAATTTTATATTGAGTAGTTTTAATTATAAGTTTTTATTTTAATTTTTTCAGAATTTATAGAGAAAATTGAATTTCAGAGTTACTTTTAATGTTAGTGTCCTTTTGGAAATAATTTTCCTTTTCCTACTGGGATTAAGAATTTTCTATTATAAATACATGTATTGCAGAAATCAGATCACCCGTTCAATTATCAATAAAATACTTCTCTGAAACTCGTGTTTGCGATTAATCCAAACTTTGTGGATTTAAAGTTGTTCTTGTTTGTGCACAAAAATTCATAGCTTCCTCTCCGTCAGTTGGTATCAGAGCCTTGTCTTTTTCTAGATTGATGGTAGATGATCGTAGTTATTGCAACCTCTCTGGTGATGAAGATTGATAGGGAGTGGCTCTTTCAAGGGTCGAATTTCAAGACTTTTAACGTGAAACCCGACAAGCGTTGTAGGATACCTAGCACGTGATATAGGATATACAAACTAACCTTGATAAGCTAATGTTGGGTTTTGATCAGAACTGTGGTAACATATTTTGTAATAAGAACGTAGATCATGCTTGTCCTGTTTATGATCGCAATCCCATCCCATGGAGTAGGCAGCCATCTTATGAGGAAGACTTCAGTGATGAGTTGAAATGGTGTTTGGGGGATGCAGAGGTACATGAAGATATTGGGATCATGGAGACCGTGATTCTAGGAATTTTCGTATGAAGTTGGACTTTCCTAGTTTTGTTGGTCACCTTTATATTGAAGATTTCTTGGATTGAGTTGCAGAAGTCGAGATATTCTTTGATTACATGGATATCCAAGTAGAGAAGAAAGTGAAACTGGTGGCGTACAAACTAAAAGAGGAGCTTCTGTGTTGTGGGAACAATTGCAGGCCTCTCGTGCACGACAGAAGAAGGCACCAATTCGGTCTTGGCAAAAGATTAAAAGTTTGTTTAGAACTAAGTTTCTACCACAAGATTATGAGCAGACTCTGTTTCAGTAGTATCAGGATTGCAGGCACGGAAGTAGAATAGTTCAGGCCTATACGAAGGAATTTAATTGGTTGTCCTCGCATAAAATATTTTTGTCCCTAAAAGTATTTATTTTGTTGCAAAATTTGTCTCTAAAGTTTAGCCTTTTGCTACAAACCAGATTTTTGTCACTAGATGCCATTTATTGCGACGATGTTTTGCAACAAATAATTTATTGTCGCCCAAAATGGTGCATTTTGGGACAAACATGAATTTTGTTGCAAAAATTGAAACATTGGCATTGAATTATTAAGTGTGTTGCAAAAATAAAATAAAAAATAGGCTACAAATTCTTAATTTGTCGCAAATAACTAGAAATTTGGGTTGATGACAAAGAAGCATCCAGACAAGGTCCATTGTCGATCGAAAGGTCTGCGATGCTATTATTAATAGTGGTAGTGAGACCCTCATGTCAAATATGATGGTCCAAAAATTAGGGTTGAAGATAGAGAAGCATTCGAGTCCATATTAAATTGGTTGGATTAAGAAAGGGGCAAAAACGAGAGTCAAAGATATCTATCGAGTCCCCTTTTTTTTGGAAAAAAAAATGCTAATGAGTTGTTGTGTGATATAGTGGATATGGATAATTGTCACATGATTCTGGGCAGACCACGACAGTTTTGATGTCGATGCTACTCATAGGGGCAGAGACAATGTTTATTTGTTCATCAAAGGTGGGCAAAAGATTGTGTTAGGTCCTATGGTAGTAGAGGGTTTTTTCAAGGCTTCACCAACTAAAGGAAAATCAGTTCTTTTGATTGGCAGTGAGCAGCAGGTTTTAGAGGAGGCAAAAGAGTCCGGTGAGATTCTGGCATTGGTGGTTGGTGAAGAGGTGTCTAGTTGTCATTCTGCTAAGGGTTAGTCCCAAAACATTGGCCTTTATGTACCCCTTCCTTCACCAGATTTTTCTTAGGAGGATCTGTCTATGGACTTTGTCCTAGGACTTCAACACACTCAACGAGGGGCAGATTATGTTTTTGTGGTGGTTAATCGATATTTGAAGATGTCGTACTTTATAGCTTGTAAGAAGACTTTAGATGCCACATACATGGAAAATCTGTTCTTCAAAGAAATTGTTCGCATACATGGAGTTCCTAAATCCATCACTTCAGATAGGGACACCAAATTCCTGTCATAATTTTGGAAGACATTGTTGAGTCATTTTAATACATCTTTGAATTTTAATAGTACCATCCATCCATAGTCTGATGGTTAAACTGAGGTGTTTAATTGGACTTTGAGCAATCTGATTCGTTGTATTTCTGGAAGAAAATCAAAATAGTGGAATCTTGCTGTGGCATAGGCAAATTTACATATAATAGTATGTCACCATTTGTTATCATTTACTGTCATTCGCTGAGGCATGTGACGACTATAGAATAATGGATGTTTGTCGTTGCTTCTCTACACTTCGTACAAAAATAAAACCTGCAAAACCTCTACTAAAAATTGTATAGTAATAAGCAGGGTCGAGCCTTTCTCAAGTGAGATTCTGAATAAGCTCAAATTCACACACTAATTTATGGAATGAAATTGAATTTTTTAAAAAACATTTTTTATTTTGAAATTATAATGAATAAATAAAAATATACTAATAAAATAAATCTCAAGGGAAGGGAATCCACCACCATGAATCCACATAAATAAATTTTCTATTATTCTTATATGATTTTTCCTCCAATAAACAATACACTTCACCAATCCAATTATAACTTGAAAAGATGAAGGAAAATATGACATAAAAAGCAAACTTGATTATATATGAGAGAGTATTATTTTACTTAATCTGTTGCACCTTTGCTAGGTAAATAGAGGTAGGCATTCTTCGAATTACCATTATTTGGCAAATACGAAGAATCCTTCCTCTAATTTTATTTTGAAAATAAAAACTCAGAATGGAAGAATAAAAGAATACTCTTGGGAGAAAAAATATATAAGAATATAAAATAACTTACTTATATTTCACTATGGTGACTTCATCACTCCCTTGAGAGGTGTGTTTACAAGAAAAAAAATGAATACAAGAAAATATTTCCAACTACACTTTATTTTTTTTTACAATTTCTAACTCCCCTTCACCATCCCCTAAGACCCCTTATTTATAGAGTTAAAGGGGAATAGTTTAGGTGAAAAAAATTTTAAATACAACATTTAAAAACAAAAATTCAAAATACAAAATCTAGAAACAAAAATTCAAAATAAAAAATTTTGAATTTAAATATCTAATATTTGATCTCCATATCTTCAATTTGAATTTTAGACTGCAGACCTGGCCATGTAAAAAATATTTGAAAATATTTTACAAATTATGAATTTAAATATATAATATTTGATCTCCATATAGTTTGGCTATATATATCATTTTTAGGCCTTTTTTGATGTTTTTCTTCTCATTTGAAAATCAACCCCTATAAAACATAAAATGCAATGATAAGAACATTTAAATAAAAATAAAAGAGTAATTAAAAACTTATTTTGGGATATAAAATAGCAAGTTTTGTGCACTTATCTGGATGCATTGGATTTATTTCCTTTATTGAAACTTCTTGGAAACAATATTGCTATAGAACATATGATAGATCACGTTAAAGTAATCCAAGATGAGGTTCGAAAGTATCTTGATGAAGCCAATGTTAAGAACATGGAAGTAACAGCTAAAAAAAATGACAAAAGGTCTTTCAGGAGGGAGATTTAGTTCTGGTGTTTCTACATAAGGAGAAGTTTCATGTTGGTACCTACAACAAGCTGAAGGATAAGAAGTATGGACTGTATCAGATTATGAAGAGAATCAATGATAATGCTTATGTCATTGAACTTTTTGAAGACTTAACTATTTCTCCTACATTTAATGTTGTTGATTTGTTTGAGTATTTTAAGCCAGATGAGGGGTGATTTTTCAATAATAACTCGGGGATGAATTCTTTCAAGCAGGGGAGACTAATGTAGAACTGGTTGACGAATCCTACATGGCCCATTTAGACTGCCGAAAGGCAAAATGGGCTTGCTGACATGTTTTTCGGTGCAGTGTTGACGAAGCCATTTTGACTCAAAAAGACCCATACTTGATCAAAAATAGGCCACCGATCAATACCCATTGGGTTGCCATGATGTACGCTGTATAGGAGGCCTATTAATTATTTTGGAATTTTTGTTTGTGATCAATACAGACTCGGATTGGGCTGGAATTTTATATTAGGTAGTTTTTAATTATTAGGTTTCTTATTTTATGTTTTCATAATATATGGAGAAAGTTGAATTTTTGAGTTACTTTTAGTGTTAGTTTCCTTTTGGAAATAATTTTCCTTTTCCTGTTAGGATTAGGATTTCTATATTATAAATACATTTACTGTAGAGAGCAGATCACCTATTCAATTTTCAACAAAATATATATCAGATTTCTTTGCAACTTGTGTTTGCAATTTATCCTAACTTTGTGGATTCAAAGTTGTTCTTGTTCATGCGTGAACATTCATAGCTTTTGCTCTATTAATAATAAAGGTAAGAAATATCTTTTTAGATAGAGTAATGCTCCTATGAGGTCGACCTTGTGACAATTGTCATGAGATCTGCTTTGAATTAATACATTTTGAAAATCAAAATAATACACAAATTACATTGTCACATTGCCAATACTAAAATCATCTCATTGTAAAGAAAAATTAGCTTAGAATACCACAAAAAAAAATTATACGAAACGGTCAAAGATAATATTTTAATTTGATAAAAGAAAAAGAATATAAAATTTTGACTGACTCATGTGATTAATTGTAAATAAATTTTGATACAAAATTTTAATACTATAATCTTGAAAAAATTCTCATTCAAATGGTTACTAGTGCGACTCAATATTTGTACATGATGAAGACCAAAAGATAGAGAGCTCATGACAACCATCATGAGGTCGACTTCATGATAGCATTACTCTTTTTGATATCTTGTAAATAAAATCATTACCCAAGCAAAAATGGCAAAAAAGGGAAGAAAAATTCATGAGTTCTCATTGATATAAGTCTTTTAAATTATATATTTTTTCTTTATTATTCCTTTTTTATATTTTATTCAAAACTTATCACTTTTGTGTGTTAATTTTTCATGCTTTCTACCTTCTACCAACTTTAAAATTTTTTAAAATACTTTTAATTATTTGCACTCCTTTTCTTGTCTTTTTATTAACATAAATGAAAAACATATTCCTAAGACTTGATTTTTCTATTTATGAGTTATAGGCGCTTATGTCATTTTACTTTAATATTAAAGTGCATTTGGTTAAAAGAGGAGTGCCAATATACTCTCCTTTCTTATAATCCCATTAGTACTTAATGGAGGATATCCAAAAAAAAAGGTCAACTGTTGAATAATTATCATCTCTCTCTTTACTACTTGAGAGTAATGCTCCATTTTGTAGGAAGGAAGAAAATTGAATGGAAGGGAGAGAAGAAGGGATGGTGAGACACCTCTAGGGAAGAGATTGTGTTCTTTTTTTTTTTGTTTGGTTGGATGGAAGAGAAGAGAAGAAGATAACACTTTGAATGACCGAAACCAAATTTGACCAGTTTTCAAAAAAATTCATCATTTTCGCTATAAATACGTTTCGAATGATGTTTTGGATGTTTCGAGAGTGGAAAACATGTTTGGAAACATGTTATGAGGTTTTTGGAAGTTTTTAGAAAATTTGGAGAAGTTTAACTTTTTGGTCAAACGGGGGCCAGGGATGCAATTCACGTGGGCCCGGAAATCTGAAATTTTTTTGAAAAATAATTATTTTTGATTTTAATTGTAACGAAATGTTTAATGAGTTAAGGAAGCGATTTCGAGGCCATAGGAGTTTTCAAAATCGAAAAAAGAGCTCGGGAAGGTACATTAAGTGACTTGGGGGCGTTTTGGTCATTTGGCGCCCCAAATATTATAAATATCTAGGGCTGAGATATCTCAGACATTTCTCATGACTCTCTCTCTCTAAATCTCTCCCATTTCATCCCTCCACCTTCTCTCTACATTTCGGGTGCATTCGGCTTGGATTCGTGATTCGTCGAAGAAGGAAAGTGTGTAGGGGACGGCTAGGGCTTCAGTTTGAACCGAACAAATATGTGTTTCGGCAAGGTAGACATTGCTATAAATCTTGGAAGGTGCTTGGACAGCCTTTATTTTTGATGTAGGGGTTCTTCTTCTCTTCTATTTGTCGATTCTAGGGTTTCGGGTGAGGAGGTGAAGTATAGGGTGTGTTTTGCATATATAAGAGTGGTGAGAGGGGTGGGATTTACTGTTTTCTCCTTCTCTTGAGTCTCTTCCATGAAAATTTGATGTGGCTTGTGGTGTGTAAAGCATGAGAAACTAGTATATGTAAATGTGTGAAGTTGAGAGAATGAATGCCTAAATATGTGTACATGTGAAATTATGTGAAATGATGAATATGTATGTGGTTATGTGTTGAGGTGCCAATGTAAAATGCATGCTAGTTATGTGTAGCATGTGTATGCATTGAGTAGAGCATGAGTAAAGTATGCTAAGTTTGGAATTGTAGGCATATGTGACATAATATGCATGTTTTGCACATGTATGTGCTATATGTGGTATAAGGTGATGAGAGGCATGCTAGACATTTATTTAGCATTGATAAGCATGAATGAAGCTTGAAAATAACATTCTACGTATATAAGTACCCATGCTTGTGTCTTGTGTTGAATGAATGTGGAGTTGTTGACGTAGCATGTAGTGTAACAACATGCATTCCATGTAGGTTAGTGTCGAGTTGACACTTAGGAGGGTTGGGGATTCCTATTGAGCCGCAGTGTTGCTTACCCCGCTCCCCCAAATATTTTTACAGGTAAGGCAATTGTGGATGGATGAAAAAGGACTCGGTTGGTCACTTGGAGCTCATTGGAGCATTTTAGTGTATTTTGAGGTTTTGATGGTGAAATATGCTTTTGGCTATCCATGCCAGCATGTGGCATATGGATTATGTTGAGTTATAGTTACATTCACGTTACATGTAACTTGTATATTCACTTGGACCTTGTATGTATAACAAATGATGTTGGTGTATGGATATTGTGAATGTATGCAATGATATATGCATTTTGATAAAAATGTATGAGGATGGTGAGATCATAATGATCTAAATGTGTGATTTGGAGTATGTGTGTGATGATATATCATGTATAGATAATCTTAATGTTGAGGGAATGGTCCTAGGTGGTTAGAATGAGATTTGGGCCCAAAATGGACAAAATGTGAGGTTGCAGGAATTTATGCAGAGTGCAATTTCGATTGTACGAAATTGCCATTTCGCACAATCGAAATTTCCTATTGTGCCCAAACTTCAATCGGGCATAACTTTCTTGTTTTAGATCGGAATTGAGTGTGGTTTTTTTTGAATTTGTGTATTTTTGGATTATTTATCCAATGGTGTGGGTATCAGGTTCAAGTTCCAGTAATTATAGGAGTTGAGTCCCGGGATTGAGTGGTTTACATGTTTAGTGGTTGGTAACCCTTGAGAAATGTACTAGTGTGAGTACTTAGACCTTATGAATGATGTTATAGCATCATTTTGATGTTTGAGAGGTTGTATAAATATATGTAGATGACTTGAGTTGGTAGAGTAAATTGTGGTGCATGAGACGGACTAAGAGCAAAGGTGCAAAAATCTAGACAGAAGGTATTTCGATAGTGCGAAATGACCATTTCACATGATCGAAGTTTTGGATTGTGTGAAATGTCTGTTTTGCACAATCGAGAAAATGCAAGTTTTTGAGGATGAAAAGTCCAGAGAGGGTTGATGTTTTGATACTACTTCGCAAGCATCTCGATTGTGCGAAACGCTTCAATCGTGCGAAAGTCAGGTTTCGCACAATCGAAGTTTCGATTGTGTGAAATGTACTTTTTGATTATGCAAAAATAGGAACTAGTGACCAGTGTTGTGCAAGTGTGGCTATGTGTGGGGCCTTAGCTAAGGTTGGTGTTGGGACATGCGTAGACATACGTGTGTAGGTATTTAAGCTTCCGCAAGTGTAAGGTGTTGGTGTGAGGTGATGGTGATATGGAAACACTGTTCACCCTCGGTTCCCAAGGAATAGAAATTGGGGCGTGACAACTTGGTACCAGAGTATGGTACTACAGTGAGATTCGAAAGATGAGACGTTGATGTGACAGTCCAATCACCCTTGGTTTCTGGAGAACAGAAATCGGGGCGTGACAAGAAGGGATGGTGAGACACCTCTAGGGAAGAGATTGTGTTCTTTTTTTTGTTTGGTTGGATGGAAGAGAAGAGAAGAAGATAACACTTTGGATTTATCAAATAATTATAAGGATAATTTTGTAATTTAAAACTTTTTTAATAACCTTGCCTTTTTTTTGTCCTGTTTTTTATCCATATTTAGAGGGAAGGAAATTTGTGAAAGAGGAGGGATGACCCATCTATTCCCTTTTCTCTTCTGTAATACCCCAAAATTTGAGGATATTTAATTTGGGGTTTTAATTACTTAAATTGTTCATTTTGTGGTGTTAATAACTGTTCCTCTTTGTTTAATGTGGATGTTAATTTGTTGCTAAGTGTTGATTGATTTTAAATGCTTGTGAAATATTTGTTTTAGATGTAAATTGGGCTAAAATTCATTTTATTTAGTTTTTTTAATTATTGTCGGGTTGGGCTAGACTTTCTGGTTTGGGCCACATTTATATATATATATATATATATATATGTGGGCTAAATATATTTAATTTTAGTATTTAAATTATTTAGGGAATTACTTTAATAATTTTTAGAAAAGAAAATATAGATAAAAGAAAGAGAAAATAGTATTAGGGTTTAGTCGTTTCTATGAACAAAGACTTGCTACGCACAGACAAGGAGAGAACGGTAGACACCGAAAAAAGGGAGTGAAGGTGATTTTGCTCAAAATCATAAGGCAAGTTCAATCTCTTCACTTCTCCTTTGAACTTGTAAACATAAATAAATAATTGTATTTTATGATTATATGTATTTACTTGTATATAATTATGTATTAATATGATTATGCATGTATGAATTTTTTTTGGGTTTATTATAAGTATACAATCTGTGGTTTTGGAGGTTTTATAATGTTTTTATCTTATGCATATACACGTATATATATGGGTACATAGACATATATATATATATAAACATGGAATTTGTGTTGAATGTTAATGCCATTTTCGAAGGTTTTTATTCTGTTTAAATTGTTGATCTTATTCTCCCGAATAATCCTTGAAAGTTTGGTTGTGAATCATTGGGTGGTTTGACAGGAATTTGAGTTTGAAATTTAATAACCCTAGAAACTTGATTTGAGCATTTTGATTTAGGTCCCGAGAGGGGGCAATTTTGGTACCAATGCGTAGCTTAGATCGAGAGGAGTTGAATGGTATATTCATAAGTGAGTTTCGGTGGTCGGAGATGGCTATGATTAGGGATGGCAACGGGGCGGGGCGGGTTTTGACTTCTCCGTCCCCATAACCATTTAACTTTCCCCGCCCCTCTCCGTTTATACTTTTTCTTTTTTTTTAATGCAAAATTTTTTATAATAATAAATCTGATATTTCGATACATATACACCAAAAATACACATTCAGGTACATGCATCACAATGGCTAATATTGAGTCATCCATTACTGATATAATAAACTTGTATAGTTGTATGATATATATAATATTAATAGTTTTTTTTACCTGTCGGGGTAGGGTCTTACCTCATCCCCACCCTGTTTAAGCGTGGGTTATTTTCTCTAACCCCATCCCTACCCTGTTTCCTTAAACGGTTCCATAAACGGGTTTTAAACTGGGCGGGGTAGGGTGGGTACAAGACGGGGAGGGCAAATTGCCATCCGTAGCTATGATGAGGTCGCAAAGTGGCTGGCAGTGGTTGTGCACACAACTGTTAGTTGCTGGAAAAAAAAAAGAAGAAAACTAAAGGAAGAAGAAGGTCAGGGGCCACGAGGCCCACGCGCGCCGCCAGCCCTTAACCCCCGTAATGGACTTCTCAATATCTTGAGTAGAGAAAACGGAGCAACTTCTTCCTCCCAATAATCAATGTCATCCATGACGAAACACTCACTCTCATCTGGAAGATGTTGACTGGCATTAAAAATATTCAATTTTGCCTTCATGTTGTCAAATGATATATCCATGATCCCCGATCTACAATTAATACGAGCACTAGCAGTAGCTAGAAATGGACGACCAAGGGTGACTGGAATGTGCCTCTTCGAATTATGCACTGGCTCGGTATCTAGAACAATGAAGTCCATTGGAATATAAAATTTATCCACCTTGATGATGACATCTTCAATGATCCCACAAGGTCGTTTGGTTGATCTATTTGCAAATCGCAACACAATAGTGGTAGGCTTTAATTCTCCCAAACCCAATTGTAGATAGACTGAATGGGGCAACAAATTCACACTTGTACCCAAATTCACATGTTGGTAGAAAGTGTATCAATTGAATTACCATACTTCGCAATAGAATGAATTCCTTGCATAATAGGGCTATCAAAAGGGGTGTCAAACCTCAGGGATTATGGTCTGAATGAGTTGGAATACAGGATTAATTCTAATTAAATTTCAAAGAAAAGAATTCTGAATTTTATATTTAAATTAACTAAAGAAGCAAATAAAACAAAATAAGGGAAAATAAAGAGTGTAGAAAATATGGATGAATCTAGGGTTATTGACTTCACCACTAACTTCACAATCAATGGTCAATTGAACTAACTATGTGGAATTATACCATACATAAGTGGTGTCGGTGGCTACACATTTACTTTCATCCATCAAGAAAATAACATATGATTAAGGCTAAGTCATGGACTATCTTCGATTGGCATGAGCCATCTGCCTAACTACTCTAATCTAGGATGCAGTATAGTCCATTTTCTCTAGGCATACTCCATCAAAGTATTTAATGATATATTCAGTGATAACCATTGTGTAATAATTGCTTCCATAATCATAGAAAATAATAGAGATTGAGTTTAATAATAACAACTAAATATCTAAAACAATATAAGAAATTATTGAAACTGAATTTATAAGACTTTTATAGTTCAATTTTATAATAAGAATCCTCTAAATTACACAATATATGCATGTATACAAAAATCACCAATAATTAAAATAATCAAACCATTGATGCTTATTTAGAGCAACATCAAAACCCTAGTGGATGAACTAGCCGCTCATTGTAGAAGAAGAAGCTTCAACGGTTGAGGAAGAAGGCATCGTCTTCATGAAATGCGCATAAGACTTAATTTTCCAATGGTTCTCCACTCCAAGCTCTGCAAAATATGTCTTCAAAAGTGTCCAAAAGTTCTCCCCAAACAGTCCCTAATTTGCCATTTTATGCACCAAGAGAATACCTCAAAGTCCTAATCTTATTGAGAATTGATTAGGTTTTCCCGCAGCACTAAACAGTTGGATTGTTCTACTGATATTCAACCCAACTTTTGACCTACTAGAAGTCTGATTTATGGAATTTTTGTGAAATAAGAAAGTGTCCAGAATTGAATTTCGTTCAACCTATGCAACAATTAAGTTGATTTGAGGCTCAAAAATAAGGCTTATGGTCCATTTTCCAAAATGGGATTAAAACTATATTAAGCACAAAAATTGGGCTTCAGGCCCTAACTTCCTTAAGCAGCTGTAATTCTCTTGGACCTCTTTCTTGGGCTGATTTGAGTTGAAATATCAAGTTGAATAGATCCATTTGATGTAGGCTACATCTAACTCTCTTGCATGTCGTCTTTAAAAGCCCAAAATCATGATTTTAATTTAAATAATCATTAAGGTCCTGAAAATATAGAAAACACTAAAACGAAGTAAAATCACAAAATAATATATCACTAAGAGAATAAAATATGCAAATTAAGAGGCTAGAATGTGCAACATTCAACGCCGATCATGAGCTACCTTGGTTAATCCACAATGACCCAAATTGCGTAGTGACTCTTTCTCAACCTTAGTAACCTCATCACAAAGTCCATAGTGTCATGTTCCCACTTCCACATGGCTACTAGTAATGGTTATAACAAACTTACTGGTCTTTGATGCTCAGCCTTCACTATTGACAAGTGAGGCACCTTGCCACAAACTATGCCACATCATTCTTCATACCCTTCCACCAATACTGTCTACGCAAGTTGTGATACATTTTGGTGCCATCGAGATGCACTACAATTCTAGAGTTATGGAACTCTCTAAGAACTTAATCTCTACAAACCAATGGTACAACCATCTTCCCTTTGAATCTCAAACCCCCATTGGAATGAACTATCAAATCTTTCACTACTTCGCCACCTAAAATTCGAGTGTGAATACTCTCCATCTCACTATCATGTCTTTGCTCCTCAATCACCCTACCCACTAGAGATAGTTGTGCAATGAGTGTGAACAAAGTTACCGATTCACCACCCTCACTAAAACACAATCCCAATTCTGAGATGTATTCCAACATTTTCCACTCAAGGATGGCAATGCTTACAAAAGTACTATATGATTTGCTATTCAAGAATCGGCAACCATATTATCTTTTCCCTGGTGATACTCAAAATTATTTTCTTCTATGTACTCCACCCATCTCCGTTGCCTCATGTTTAAGTCCTTTTGTGTGAAAACGTACTTCAAGCTCTTTTGATCGGAGAAAATTTTAAAATTTTTTCCGTACAAATAATGCCTCCACATTTTCAAAGCAAAGACTATCACCGCTAACTCCAAGTCGTGAATCGGATAATTCTGCTCATGTGTCTTCAACTACCAGGAACCATATGCATCCTTTTAGTTTGCATCAATAAACATCCAAACCCATCCCGCGAAGCATCACAGTAGGTCACACAACCCAAACCACGTTCAGGAATTATCAATATTTGAGCACTAGTCAATATACTCTTTAACTCCATAAATGAATGCTCGCAAAAATCATTCCATACAAACTTAACTCCTTTACGAGTAATTTTAGTCATCGGCGCTGTTAACTTCGAAAAGTTTTTCACAAAATGTCAGTAGTAACCCACTAACCCCAAGAAGCTACGTATCTCAAATATATTTTTTGACATTTTCCAATTTATTACAGCTTCAATTTTTGAAGGGTCCATAGAAACTTCTCCTTCCGACACCACGTGTCAAAGGAACTTCACTTCCATTAGCCAAAATTCACATTTTTCATATTTGGCATACAAAAGATGCTCCCACAAAATTTGTAACACAGTCCTCAAATGAATCTCATGTTCCTCAATAGAAGAAGTATACATAAGAATGTCATCCACATATACCACCACAAATCCGTCCAAGTATACACTGAAGACTCGGTTCATTAAGTCCATGAACGTCGCTTGTGCGTTCGTCAAACCAAATGGCATCACCAGAAACTCAGTGTCCATATCTAGCCCAAAAAGCCATCTTCAGAATGTCCTAATTGCCACGCCCAAAATTTTGGACCTCCAAGACTCTCCTGGTCCGAGCCTGAACCCTGGGTAATGAGGTGTCATGACTGCCCGATCGTCATCCCATGACCCGAACAACCATGGAAAACTACCATCTATCACTCTCAATTTCTATCCGGAACACCAACATAACCAACCAATCTAGGTCACCATCTCGTAAATCAATGGAAGCTTAATCATTACCATAAGTACAGTTTGTACATGCGTGCATAAGTATTTCAGGTCCACTACGTGTATCCTTTACTGAAGAACATGAATACAAAAGTCCCTTTGAAAAGTATTGTCTATGCATTTTTTATTAATTGAATTGCATAATTTGATTAATCGAGCCCCACATTTTGATTAAGCGAAAAAGGAGTTTCGCATAATCAAAAATTACGCTTGATCAACCTTGTATCAAAGTTCTATTGAAAACCTATTGGAATTGGTTACCATTAGATTTCTGGTATTTTGATCATTCAAATTGATGATTTTGATTAATTGAAATCCCTTGATCATGTTCCCTGCAGAATGTTCTAAGTGTTCATTCACAAGCCATATTCTTAATTAGTCAATTCATCAACTCAACCATTCCCACAATGATCCCACATGCTCAAATGAATCATAAAACAGAACTTGAAATCCTAAATTCAGAAGTTTAACACTTAACTGTTCTTCAATACCATGCATAAAAACCAAAACTACAAAGCATAGTCATAAGCATGTTTCCAAATATCAAAGAACATATACATGATGAAAATTTCGCATATAGTCCATATGTAAGACATGCAATTCAATTGTAAAATGTAAAGTGTTATTCAAAGAAAGCTAACTATAGTCCACACCAACTCATGGTTGGGGACGCTCCGCCACATCCTTGCCATTTCTTGAAAAAGAGTTAATACTCATGGTATGAGCTCCAACATGCTTAGTAGAAATGTCTAAAACATGATTCCACAAGTTTTATGAATACCACATAACACATAAATCACATTATCATGTTAAGCATAATTTGTATATTCCAACATTCATGCCATGCACCATGTATTGATATGCATAATACCATATTCCTCACAAGTGTCCTATATGTACACACACAACCTAGAATACGAGCTCTAGTGAGGCCCCACTCGATATTCATTTCCGTTTCTTTATTTGTTTGAACATTCGAATTCCTTTGGTGGTCCATCCGGTGTTCCTCTCTTCCTCCGCATACACTCCCATACCAATGTATGTGTAATGCATGAACAATGTATGATTCTTATGCTTATGTCCAACTTATCCCATGTCAAAATAATTATTTCAATGATAAAAACATGTTTTACATGTAATTATGTTGTTTAAGGAAATTCATTAAACATATAAGTGCCACATTCACATATATACATGAAACATGTATAATTCTTTCACAAGTCAACTTCATCATGCTATACAATCATTCAAAAACAATTATAGGCATGTAACCACATCGATTCATATTTCAAACTCATTGACTTGTATAATCTAGAATGCTCTAACTTTAATAAAAAATCTAATTATACCCACATAGCCAATTCGTTGCCATAGACAACCAATGTACTCAAATCCCAGATTTCATGGGTTAGGCATCCCTACCTCAATTTAGAAGAGTTTCTAAATAAAAATTCTCAAATTCCAAAATCTCACTGAAATTAACTTTGTCTAAATTTGACCTCGAACATATCAAACCCGAGCCCTCGTCACCTAGATCAATCATTTCTTCTTCGGCGTTATCCAATTCATGCTCCAAGCTCTTGATTGCAAGAGAGAAGGAAGAAAAAGAATATAGGGATATCTATCTCTCTTAATCGACTGCTATAATGAGAGAATGAATGTGCTAAATTTTTTTATATTTAATTTATTGTCCTAGTCTCTCCATTTACAAAAATGCCACTAGTCTCTTACCAAACCTTCCTGGGCTCAATTTTCAAATTTGAAAACTCATACGAACTTGAAATTGATTCCATAGTGCACAAAATATTTTATTTAATCT
Source organism: Cornus controversa (assembly GCA_026545225.1). Taxonomy (NCBI): domain Eukaryota; kingdom Viridiplantae; phylum Streptophyta; class Magnoliopsida; order Cornales; family Cornaceae; genus Cornus; species Cornus controversa. The sequence continues at coordinate 26,391,393 of CM048852.1, forward strand.
ATCACTAAATTTTGGTGTCGTTTCGACACTTTTGGCTTTTCTAGATTTTCTAGGTGCACCGGACTCGCGCCCCCGGCTCGCCTGACCCAAAAAACTCAAATTTCACCAAACGCTCCCTAAATATTCTTGAACTTTTATACTAGTCACCAAACATATATTTTATGTTTAAAACACATAAAATCATTTAAAGAATTTATATGATAATAAATAAAAAATAAAAAGAAAACCAGCCAAAAATGGTCATGGTTCTTACAACCTACCCAACTTAAAATGATTTCATCCCCAAAATTAGGTCATACCTAAAGGATACAAGCTCAGATACTTATAATGAACTTCCTACTCTCGCTCCTAGGTAGCCTCCTCAACATTGATGTGATGCCACAAAACTTTGACCAATAGAATGCTCTTACCTCTTAGAACTTGCTCTCGAGCATCAAGAATATGAACTAGTCTCTCCTTATAGGTGACATCCTCATCAACCTCAATGTCTACCCAACTTAGAATATGTGATGGATCAGGTTCATACTTCCTCAACATAGAAACATGGAACACGTTGTGAACCTTTTCAAACCGTGGTGGAAAAGCCTTCAAGGATCTCAAAAGGTTTAATTTATTTAGGTGATGGCTTTCCACTCTGTCCAAAATACATCAATCCCTTCTGGAGTGAAACTTTAAGAAACACATAGTCTCCCACCTCAAAGGATAATAGTCGTCTCCTCCTATCAACATAACTCTTTTGTTAACTTTGAGCTGTCAACAACTGATATCTAATCAAGTTGATCTTTCAATAGTCTCATGCACAATGGATGGTCCTAAGGCTACTATCTTGCCTACCTTAGTCCAATAAAATGGAGATCTGTAATGTCTGTCATACAACACCTCAAATGGTTCCATCTCAATACTAGCTTGATAGCTGTTGTTGTAAGCAAACTCCACAATTGGCAAATGGTCCTCCTAACCACTGTCAAAATCTAAAATGTAAGCACGAAACATATCCTCTAATATCTGAATAGTATGCTCTGGCTGTTTATCAGTCTGAGGGTGGAATGTTGTGCTAAAATGTAACTAAGTGTCCAATACCGTCTGAAATCCTTGTTAGAATCTCGAGGTAAACTGCGGATCCCTATCTGACATAATGGATACTAAAACTCCATGTAACCTCACAATCTGCACAATATACTGCCTACTAAGTCTCCTCACATCATCTGATAATGTCATAGGCAAGGAGAGTGCTATTTTGGTCAATGTATCCATAACAACCCAAACTGTGTCATTACCTTTGTTCAATATTGGAAGTCTCATCACAAAATTCATAGTAATATGTTCCCATTTCCATTCTGCTATTGGTAATGGTTTCAACAATCCAGAGGGCTTTTGATGTTCTGTCTTTACTTGTTAAGAGGTAAGGCATCCCACTATAAACTGTGACATATCTCTCTTCATACCTCGCCACTAATATTGGTGCCTCAAATTATGATACATCTCTATCCCTAGGATGAACTACAAAATGAGAGTGATGAAATTCCTATAATACATCCTCACGACAATCAGAAGTAACTACCATCGACCCTCTGAATCATAGACCCCCATCGAAATGCATGGTACAATCCTTTATTGTCGTATTGCTAACAATCTATGAGCGAACTGCCTCTAACTCATGATCTTGCTTTTGTGCCTCAACCATCTTGTTCACAAGCATAGGTTAAACTACCAAGCTAAACAACGTAGCTAGCTCACTGTCATCGCTAAAATACAATCCCTACTCCAAGAAATACTCTATCATTTTCCATTCCCATATGGCTATGCTAGCTAGAGTCCTGTGATGCTTCATGCTTAATGCATCTACCATTACATTTGCTTTTCCTAGATGATATTGCAAATTGAAGTCGTAATCCTCCATAAACTAAACCCATCGTCTCTGTCTCATGTTGAAGTCCTCTTGGGAGAAAAGTTACTTGAGACTTTTATAATATGAATACACCTCGAATCTCCTACCATACAAGTAGTTTCTCCACACCTTCAAGGCAAAAATCACTGCTGCTAGTTCCAAGACATTTGTAGGATAATTATGCTCCTGAGTCTTTAGTTGCCTAAACCTATAAGCAACTACTACATCACATTACATCAATACATAACCTAGCCTGTTCCTCGAGGTATCAAAATAAATCACATACCTTAATTCACGCTCGGGTATCACCAAAATAGAAGTTGTGGTTAACCGCTTCTTCAATTCATAAAAGGCTTACTCACAAGCTTCGTCCCACACAAATTTCATACCTTTACGAGTAAGTCGTGTCACAGGAGCTGCAATACTAGAGAAGTCTTTCACAAACCGTTTCTAGTAGCTTGTTAATCTAAGAAAACTCTGAATCTCAAAGATACTCTTTGGATTTTCCCAACTCATCACAGCCTCGATTTTAGAAGGATCAACTAAGACTCCACTGATACGTGTGTTGTGAGTGTCAATTAAAATTACCACACTTCGCGATATAACAAATTCCTTGCAGAATAGGGCTATCGAAAGGGGTGTCGAACCTCAGGGCTTATGGTCTAAATGAGTTGGAATACGGAATTAATTCTAATTAAATTTAAAAAGAAAATAATTCTGATTTTTATATTTAAACTAACTAGAAAGCAATTAAAATCAGACAAATGGAAAATAATGAGTGTAGATAATATAAGATAAATCTAAGGTATTTGATTTCACCACTAACATCACAATCAATGGTCAAATGAATTAACTATAAAGAATTATATCATGCATAAGTGGTGTCGGTGGCTACAAGCTCACCTTCATCCGTCAAGAAGATAACATATGATTAAGGGTAAGCCGTGGAGTATCTTCGATTGGCATAGGCCATCTGCCTAACTACTCTAATCTATGGTGCAGTATGGTCTATCTTCTTTAGGCATACTCCATCAAAGCGTATAATGATATATTCAGTGATTACCATCGTGTAATAATCACTCTTATAATCACATAAAATAAGAGAGACTGAGTTCAACAACAACAACTAAATATCTAAGACAAGATAAAAAATAATTGAAACTGAATTTATAAGACTTTTATTGCTCAATTCTATAATAAGAATCCTCTAATCTATGCATGTATATAAAGGTCCATAATAATTAAAACAATCAAACCATTGATGCTTAGTTAGGGCTACATCAAAATCCTAAGGGAAGAACTAGCCGCTCATGGTAGAAGAAGAAGCTTCAACGGTTGAGGAAGAAAACATCATCTTCATGAATTACGCGTAAGACTTCGTTCTCCAATGAATCTCCACTCAAGAGCTCTGTAAAATATGTATTCAATTCTGTCCAAAGGCTCTCCAAGCTTTCCACAACTCCCCAAAAATAGCGTTTAATTCGCCACTTTATGCACCAAGAGAATACACCAAAGTCCTAATCCGACTAGGAATTAATTAGGTTTTCCCGCAGCACTAATTAGGTGGGTTTTTCCTACTGACGTTCGGCCCAACTTTTGACCCACTAGAAGGCCGATTCACGGAATTTTTGTGAAATACAAAAGTGTCCAGAATCAAATTTCATTCAACTTAAAAGAAAATTAAGTCAATTTGAGGCTCGAAAATAATGCTTCTGGTCCATTTTACAAAATAGGATTAAAACTGTATTAAGCACAGAATTGGGCTTCAGGCCCGAAATACCCTTCAGCAGTTATAATTTTCTTGAACCTCTTTCTTGGGCTGATTTGAGTTGAAATAAAGAGTTGAATGAATCCATTTGATGTAGACTTCATTTAACCATCTTGCATGTCATCTTTAAAAGCCCAAAATCATGGTTTTAACTGAAATAATCATTAAGGCCCTGAAAATACAGAAAACACTAAAATGAAGTAGAATCACAAAATAATCTATCACTAAGAGAATAAAATACGTAAGTTAAGAGGCTTGACTGTGTAACATTCAACGCCTATCATCCACCTTTAGAAATAACATGTCCAAGGAATTTCACCTCTTGGAGCCAAAACTTGCACTTTTTGTACTTAGCATACAATCAATTCTCTCTAAGAAGTTGCAAAATAGTCCTTAAATGTGCCTTTTGCTCTTCCTCTAAAGATGAGAACACAAGTTGGTCATCTATGAACACTATCGCAAAATTGTCAAGGTACTCATCAAATGCACAATTCAACAAATCCGTAAATGTCACTGGTGCATTACTCAAATCAAATGGCATTACAAGGAATTCATAATGTCCATACCGTGTACAGAAAGTTGTATTATGAGTATCCTCATCATTTATCCTCAATTGATAATAACTCGACCTTAAATCAATATTTGAGAAGTAGTGAGCTCCCTTTAATTGATCAAATAAGTCATCTATACTCGGCAACGTATACTTGTTCTTAATCGTCACATGATTCAACTTTTGATAATCAATGTACAATCTTAAAGAACTATCTTTCTTCTTAGCAAACAACATCGGTGCTCCCCAGGGTGATGCACTCAGTCTAATAAAGCCCTTAGCCTTCAAATCATCCAATTATCGTTTCAGTTCCTAACTTCGTCGGTGCCATTTAAAATATAGAGATAGGTGTTGTACCGAGTATAAGATCAATGCCAAACTCTACCTCTCTCTTGGGAGGTAAATCTTTCAAATCCTCTGGGAAGATATCCAGGAAGTCACATACCATTACCGGATATACCTCTCTCAAAATCCCTTTCTCCTCAGTCAAAAGACTAGCCAAAACAAAATTATGTCGCTCTCGACCACTAATACCATAACATGGAGAAGTACATCAATCGTTTCAATCTCCCACAAAACAAAAACAATCTCCCTCAGGCGTACAAATTGTCACTCATCCTCTAAAACAATATATCGTCATATAAAACTCTGACAACTAGTCCATCCCAATGATGATATCAAAATTACTCATGTCAAGGATAATAAAATTAACCTCAACTATACATCTGGCTATTTCAATAGCATATTTCTAACATACCCAATCAAGAATCATAGTACCACCTGCTGGCGTATCAACACAAATAGTTCTACATAATAGACTAACCTCTAGCCCCAATGCCCATTCAAATGATGTAGCAATGAATGAGTATGACACACCCAAATCAAGTAATACACGAGCTTAAGAATTGTACATAAAAAATATACCTCTAACCACTGAAGGTGCTGCTAAAGAGTCTGTAGGTGTCACATCATACACCCTGCCCTAAGTCCTATGCTCTTGTGCTCCACTACCTTAAAAACTCGACTACTGTGTAGATGCACTTAGGATAGGCCCCCTCACTGGTCGAGCACTCTAAATTGATAAAACTAGTTGTGACCACATGTTTACGATATGAGCTGGCCTCTACTGTGTGCTCTGAACACTCTTAGCATCTCCATTATGCTGTTGACAATGCCTCACCATATGCCCTTGTTGGCCACACCCAAAGTAGGTCACTGTACTAGCCTGAGTTGTAGATGGCCTCGTTGGACAATTCAATTTGTAGTGCCCTGGTTCCCTATAACTGTAGCACACCACTTCTGTCCTCATTGATACTGAAGGCATATGAGTGATTGGTGTAGAACATGCATAGGCTATAACACTCTATTGAATGCGAAGGACCACCCTTGAACTTCTTCTTTCCGTGCCCCTCAAAAATAACTGTCAAATCCTTGCTCTGCTTTCAAGCCTTTCTTTTCTCCTGCCTATCCTTAGCCTCAGCCTCAACCTCTCATTGGTGGTGATAAGTGTATCAATTAAAATTAACACACTTCGCAATAGAACGAATTCCTTGCAGAATAGCGCTATCGAAAAGGGTGTCAAACCTCAGGGATTATGGTCTGAATGAGTTGGAATACGGAATTAATTTTAATTAATTCTAAAAGAAAATAATTCTAATTTTTATATCCAAATTAACTAAAGAAGCAAATAAAGTAAAACAAAGGAAATATAGAGTGTAGAAAATATGAGATGAATCTTGGGTTATTGACTTCACCAAGAACGTCACAATCAAAGGTTAATTGAATTAACTATGGGGAATCATATCATGCATAAGTGGTGTCGATGTCTATAAGCTCACCTTCATCTATCGAGAAGATAACATATGATTAAGGCTAAGTTATGGACTATCTTGGATTCGAATGGGCGATTTGCCTAACTACTCTACTCTAAAGTGCAGTATGGTCCATCATCTCTAGGCATACTCCATCAAAGTGTTTAATGATATATTCATTGATTACCATTGTATAATAATCGCTATCATAATCACAGAGAATAAGAGAGATTGAGTTCAATACCAACAACTAAATATCTAAGACAAGATAAGAAATCATTGGAATTGAATTTATAAGACTTTTATAGCTCAATTCGATAATAAGAATCCTCTAAATTACATAATCTATGCATGTGTATAAAAATTCTCAATAATTAAAACAATCAAGCCATCGATGCTTAGTTAGGGCTACATTAAAACTCTAGTGGATGAACTAGCCGCTCATGGTAGAAGAAGAAGCTTTAACGGTTGAGGAAGAAGGCATCATCTTCATGAATTAAGCGCAAGACTTCGTTCTCCAATGGTTTTCCACTCCAAAGCTCTGTAAATTATGTCTTTAATGGTGTCCAAAAGAGAATACATCAAGTCCTAATCCAATTAGGAATTAATTAGGTTTTCCTACACTAAACAGGTGGATTTTTCTGCTAATGTTCAGCCCAACTTTTGACCCTTTAGAAGTCTGATTCACAGAATTTTCATGAAATACAAAAGTGTCCAGAATCGAATTTCGTTCAACCCTCGCGAATCGAATTTTGAATTTCAGTCAGTGACTCCCAAACCAGATGGCTTTAGGGCACTAGGTGTTAAGACACCCCGAAGAACCTAATTACTCGATTCAATCAGGCTACAAATCAAGACAACCAATGCTCATCTTTTATCACCCTTTCACTTTTGATGTGAACACCCTATGCTTCCTGAGGCATAAAGGCCCGGTTACTCATGAAAAGGATCAAATTGGATTGCTTATTTATCAGTTTTTTTTTCTTTTCATCTTTTTTTCTTTCATTGAAGTCAAGTAAAACACATTATCGGTACTCATTCTCAAGAGATACTAATTAATATCAAGCATATGTAACACAATAACTCAAAGCCAAATTTTATACCCCATAAAAGTATGCTAGTGTGTCTGTGCATGTGAGGAACCTAAAACCAATCACCCCAAGGCATGTTAATGCAAGCCATGATTAAAACCACTTAATTTAAACCACAGTTTCCAAAAATTCAAAACATACTCAAGAATTGCAAGTTATGCACCTATATAGAGTATTAATCCCTTGAATAATGTCAAAACATTCTATCTAAAAACAAAAGAAAAAAAAATAAAAAAAAACTAAGAAAAGAAAACAACCAAAAAACCTAAAACAAGAAGAATTTCACAAAAATTTCCCCCCATTGCAATAAAGCACATCAAAGGTATCACCTTACCCCCAAAATTAAACTGTACATTGTCCTCAATGTACATTCAATAAATGCATAGAGAAGAGTAACAATGATAGTACTAGCAATCCGAAATAGTGGCAAGAAAATAGAGCAAACCAGTAAAATGAAGGCAATGCAAGCACTCCCCTAAACTTGGATGCGATAACTTTTCAAAACAACCACTAAATGCCAAGACGAAGTGAAAATAGGGGAAATAAGAAAAAGGAAATAAAGAAAAATAAAGAGAATAAAATATAATATAATAAAAGGATCAAATTCATCAATTACAAATGAGAGGGGAAAGAGAGAAAAAAAAAGAATTTTTTTTTTTGAATTTTCCTATTGGGCGATCGATCCCCCACTAATTGGTCGCCCACCCGGGAAAAAATTTTCAAAAATAATTTTTTTTTTCTTTCTGGGCAATCTATTGCCCTATAGGGGGGCGATCGATCGCCCTTACTGATCCGACCTGGGCTTTTTATCACCCAAGGTCGACCACAAAGTCATTTTTAAGTTTATCTATCTCTCAAGGTCGACCGAGAGGGCTTTTTTTGCCTGTTTTGGATCCGAATACCCCGACACACCTCCCGGCATCCCTCAGAAGCAACTAAGACATCAAAAACTCAAAGAAAACACATTAAAACACACCTAATATAGAAAAAAAACTAAAAAAACATGAACTAAAAATTAAAAAAAAGAAAAACTAAAGAAATTAAAGGTTAGAAATACACAAATACCCCACAGTTAACGTCCATAGGCGACGTTCATCGACTTTAATTCAAGGTTCACTCAATGCCACATCACTCGAGGAGATTTAACATCATCCCCCCTATATGATTCTCACTTCCTTGTACCAAACTCAAAGTAATTGGAATGGTATCATTGGCTTCAACAAATATATATCTCGACTTTGAAGAAAGATGTTTCAATTCCAAATGTGGAGGAAACTCCAATGATGGCATTGTAGGAATGCTAGAAAGAGGGAGAAGTGGCTCAATTGAAATCCTCCAAGGTGACTTATCTTTCATGACCACTACATCAAGCATAGCATTAACCCCCGTAATGGACTTCTCAATATCTTGAGATAGAGCAAACAGAACAACTTCTTCCTCCCAATAATCAATGTCATCCATGAAGAAACACTCACTCTCATCTAGAGGATGTTGACTAGTATTAAAAATATTCAATTTTGCCTTCATGTTGCCAAATAATATATCCATGATACCCAATCTATAATTAATATGAGCATTAGCAGTAGCTAGAAACGAACGACCAAGGATGACTGGAATGTGCCTCTTCGGATTATGCATTAGCTCGATATCTAGAACAATGAAGTCCACTGGGAAATAAAATTTATCCACCTTGATGATGATATCTTCAATGATCCCACGAGGTCATTTGATTGATTTATCTGTAAATCGCAATACAATCGTGGTATGCTTCAATTCTCCCAAACCCAATTGTAGGTAGACTGAGTAGGGTAACAAATTCACACTTGCACCCAAATCAAGAAGAGCTTTATCCACATGGCGCTTCCCAATTATGCGTGAGATAGTTGGAGCTCTAGGATCTTTATACTTTGAAGGAGTGCAATGCTGGATAATAGAGCTCACTTGTTGTGGAAGTATGACTCTCTTTGGAACATGGTTAATTGATCTCCTTTTCTGAGTGCACAAGTCCTTCAAAAATTTTGCATAAGGAGGAATCTGTTTGATGGCACTAAGGAGTGGTAGATTAATCTTCACTTGTCGAAACACCTCCATCATGTCGTGTAATTTATCCCCTTGCTTCGCCAACTTCGATGCTTCTTAAAAAATATTGTGGGAAAGGAACCTTGGGGTCATATAAATTTTCAGCACTTGGACTTGTGATTACTTTTTCTTCTTCTTCTCCCCCACCTTGTTATCAATTACTTTCCCACTTTTCAAAGTGGTGATGGCTTGAACCTCCTCAAGATGTAGGTTGCTCGAAGAAGAAATATTGTCGAGGACATGAACCCCTCTTCGGTTGGTAGTTGGTTGACTTGGTAGCTTCCCTTCTTCTTTTTTACTCAAGGGATTGGCAAGTTATCCAAATTGAGATTCCATTTGGCAATCGATTGAGAGTGAGACTTAATTAGTTGGGCAGTGGATTGAATTACTTTAGCAATAGAGTCAACCTTCTCAAGTTTTGCTAGGGCAATCATCATCTTATCATCAAGAGTTGAATTCTTTGGTGGCATAGGAACTTGTACTTGATATGGCTGTGGAGGCACATAGTTCTGTGGTTGAAAAATGGGCTGAATTGCTAATGTTGGATTAGGAACTTGACCAGCTGCCATGAGTTGCACCACTCTTTGTGCCACAACATCCATAATGGTAGACATAGCATTTGTAGAAGCAATCTCAAAAATATCAGTTATCTTCCTTGTATTGGATGGTCTGCTCAAATGAGATGAAGACACACCATTTTAAAGAATTATCACTGAGGTTCTCGAACAAAGTTTATGCTTCATCTTCGCTTTTTAACATGAAAGTACCCCCACATGATACATCCACCATCTGTATGTTACTTTCTGTTAGCCCCTTATAGAAACATTACACTAATTGCCACTTTGAAACTTGGTGATGAGGACACTTTCTAAGAAGGTCCTTGAATCTCTCCCATATCTCATAGAATTGTTCCCCATCAAATTAAGAGAAATCAGTGATAGCTCGTCTAAATTGGTTTGTCCTCCCTATCAGAAAATAATTCTTCAAGAACTCACTTCACATTTGAGTCCATGTAGTGATAGAGCTCGCTGGTAGAGATCTGAACCAATACTTGGCCTTCTCTTTTAGAGAGAATGGAAAGAGTCGCATCCTGAAAGCTTCTTCTGAGAAGTTATGAATTTTTGTTGTTGAGCAAACTTATATAAAATCATCTAAGTGCTTGCATGGATCCTCATCAGTCAGCCTGAAGTAGGATGGCAACATTTGGATGATACTGGACTTGATCTCATAGTTTTGTTCAGTCACATCAGGTAGTTGAAATTCAGCTGGCGAATTATATGTCTCTGGGACAAAGTAATCTCTAAGAAGTCTCGCCCTCTCCACAACAACATTAGGCATAATATTGTTGTCCTCATTATTGTTATGCACACCAGCCATGTTGTCAATAATCTCTTCCTCTTACTCAATGGTATGGTGATTGAAGTCCCTCAAAAGAAAACAAAAATAAAATAATACAAATTAGTAGCAAAATAAAAATTCAAAAAAAAATAAAACAAATTAGTATCTGAAAATAAAACAAAAATAAAATTAAAAGAAAAATATAAAAATGTCCTAAACTAAAAATTCAATTAAAATTAATTCTGTAAAATCCAATCAGACAAATAGATAATCCCCGTCAACGACACCAAAAATTGATTGGTGGTGATAAGTGTATCAAAATTACCATACTTCGCAATAGAACGAATTCCTTGTAGAATAGGGCTATCGAAAGGGGTATCGAACCTCAGAGATTATGGTCTGAATGAGTTAGAATACAGAATTAATTCTAATTAAATTTAAAAGAAAAAAATTATGATTTTTATATCTAAATTAACTAAAGAAGCAAATAAAGTAAAACAAAGGAAATAGAGAGAGTAGAAAATATGAGATGAATCTAGGGTTATTGACTTCACCACTAACGTCACAATCAATGGTTAATTGAATTAACTATGGGGAATCATATCATGCATCAGTGGTGTCGATGTCTACAAGCTCACCTTCATCCACCAAAAAGATAACATATGATTAAGGCTAAGTCATAGACTATCTTCGATTGGCATGGGCCATTTGCCTAACTACTCTACTCTAGAGTGCAGTTTGGTTCATCTTCTCTAGGCATACTCCATCAAAGCGTTTAATGATATATTCAGTTATTACCATTGTGTAATAATCATCTCATAATCACAGAAAATAAGAGAGATTGAGTTCAATAACAACAACTAAATATCTAAGAGAAGATAAGAAATCATTGGAATTGAATTTATATGACTTTTATAGCTCAATTCTATAATAAGAATCCTCTAAATTACACAATCTATGCATGTATATAAAAACTCCCAATAATTAAAACAATTAAACCATTGATGCTTAGTTAGGGCTACATAAAAACCCTAGTGGATGAACTAGCCACTCATTCTAGAAGAAAAAGCTTCAACAGTTGAGGAAGAAGGCATCATCTTCATGAATTAAGTGCAAGACTTCGTTCTCCAATGGTTTTCCACTCTAAAGCTCTGCAAATTATTTCTTCAATGGTGTCCAAGAGCTCTCCCAAAATAGTCCCTAATTCTTCCTTTTAAACTCCTAAGAGAATACATCAAGTCCTAATCCAATTAGGAATTAATTAGGTTTTCCTGCAACACTAAACAGGTAGATTTTTCTACTGCTATTCGGCCAAACTTTTGACCCACTAGAAGTCTGATTCGCAGAATTTTCATGAAATACAAAATTTCCAGAATCGAATTTCGTTCAACCTTTATAAAAATTAATTCGATTTGAGGCTCAAAAATAAGACTTCTAGTCCACTTTCCAAAATAGGATTAAAACTGTATTAAGCGCAAAATTACGCTTCAGGCCCGTAACCACCTTAAGCAGCTGTAAGTCTCTTGGACCTCTTTTTTGGGCTGGTTTGAATTAAAATATGGAGTTGAATGGATCCCTTTGACGTAGGCTTCATCTAACCCTCTTGTATGTCATCTTTAAAAGCCCAAAATCATGATTTTAATTGAAATAATCATTAAGGCCCTAAAAATACAGAAAACACTAAAATGAAGTAAAATCACAAAATAATTTATCCCTAAGATAATAAAATATGCAAATTAAGAGGCTAGAATGCGTAACATTCAACGTCGATCAACCTCAGCCATAAAAAATTTCTCTACTACTTCTGCATACACCTTTATGCCCAATATTGACACCATTGGCCTAATGGAATAGTGAAAGTCATTGATAAACCTCCACGTCTTCTCCTCCCCATCGCTCACCACCTCAGGTGCAAAACGTGAGAGTGAAATGAATTTGTTCTCGTATTTGGTCAATGTCTTGAACTAGCTCATCAAATTCCTTTCTTAGTGCCCTGCTCATCGGCCATGGAAAATAGTGCTCAAGAAAAAGAGTTTTGAACTCTTCCCACACCATAGTCTTAACATCATATTGGTCACTCACTGACTTCGACCATAACTTTATAACTCTAAAAAACAAGTAAGTAGCTAGTATTACATTCATCCTCAAGTGTTTCTGCACTTGCTCAAGCCAATTATCCGCTATCAACGGATCCGAGCTTCCCTTGAAAGTTAAAGGCAACAATTTTCTGAATCTGGTGATGAACTTGAAAACGCCTCTCACTTTTAGTTTCTTTCAATTGTGTAATCGATTGTTGCACCTTAGAAGCTGCGATTATCACAAAATCCCTAAGGGTTGCGGTCATTTCTGTGACCAAGTGGTTTCCCTCAGGAACCACACCCCCAACTGCTCCTACCTGACGTCTAGGTGGTATACTGCTACATTGCTAAGGGGTGTCGAACCTCAGAGATTATGGTCTGAATGAGTTGGATAACTGGAACTAATTCTAATTAAATTTTAAAGAAAATAATTCTAATTTTTATATATAACTAATTAAAGAAGCAATTAAAATAAAATAAGAGAAAATAGAGAATCTAGAAAATATGAGATAAATCTAAGGTTGTTGACTTCACCACTAACTTCACAATCAATGGCCAATTGAACTAACTATGGGGAATTATATCATGCATAAAGGGTGTTGGTGGCTACAAGTTCACCTCCATCCGTCAAGAAGATAACATATGATTAAGGCTAAGTCATAGACTATCTTCGATTGGCATGACCCATCTGCCTAACTACATTACTCTAATGTGTAGTATGGTCCATCTTCTCTAGGCATACTCCATCAAAGCTTTTCATGATATATTCAGTGATTACCATTGTGTAATAATCATCTCATAATCATAGAAAATAATAGAGATTGAGTTCAATAACAACAACTAAATATCTAAGATGAGATAAAAAATCATTGAAACTGAATTTACAAGACTTTTATTGCTCAATTCTATAAGAATCCTCTAAATTATAGAATCTATGCATGAATACAAAAATCCCCAATAATTAGAACAATCAAACCATTGATGCTTAGTTAGGGCTACATCGAAACTGTAGTGGATGAACTGGTCGCACATGGTAGAAGAAGAAGCTTCAACGGTTGAGGAAGAAAGCATCATCTTCATGGAATACGCGCAAGAATTTTTTCTCCAGTGGTTCTCCACTCCAAAGCTCTACAAATTCTGTCTTCCAAAGTTGCCAAAAACTCCCCCAAAATAGTCTCCAATTCTCCCCCCTTTGAAACTCCCAAGAGAATTCATAAAGTTCTAATCCAATTAGGAAATAATGAGGATTTCCTACAGCATTAAACAGGTGGATATTTCTACAAACATTCGGACCAACTTTTGACCCACTAGAAGTCCAATTAATGAAATTTTTGTGAAATACAAAAGTGTCCAAAATCAAATTTCATTCAATATGTTTAGGAATTAAGTCAATTTGAGGCTCAAAAATAAGACTTCTGACTACTTTCCAAAATGGGATTAAAAAATATTAAACGCAAAATTTGGCTTCAGGCCCGTAATCTCCTTAAGCAATTAAAATTCTGTTGGACTACTTCCTTGGGCTGATTTGAGTTAAAATATGGAGTTGAATGGATACATTTGATGTAGGCTTCATCCATCCCTCTTGAATGTCATCTTTAGAAACCCAAAATCATGGTTTTAACTGAAATAATCATTAAGGTCCTGAAAATTCAGAAAACACTAAAACAAAGAAAAACCACAAAATTAGTTATCACTAACAGATTAAAATATGCAAATTAAGAGGTTAGAATGCGTAACATTCAACGCTGATCATATAGGCATGTAACCATATTGATTTACATTTAAAACTCATTGAATTGTATAATCTAGCATACTTTAATTTTAATAAAAATATCTAATTATACCCACATAGCGAATTAGTTATCATAAACAACCAATATACTCAAGCAAACCCTGAATTTCATGGGCTAGGCATCCCTACCTTAATTTAGAAGAGCTTCTAAATAAAAATCTCTAAATTTCTAAATTTCATCGAAATCAACTTTGTCCGAATTTGATGTCAAACATATCAAACTCGAGCCCTTATCGTCTAGATCAATCCTTTTTCCTTAGCGTTGTCCAATTCACTTTCCAAGCTCCTCATTGCAAGAGAAAACTCTTACGAACTCAATATCGATTCTATAGTGCACAAAATATTTTATTTAATCTATCCTCAAAATTTGGTGTCATTCTGATACTTTGGATTTTTTAAATTTTTTGGGTCCACTGGACATATGCCTCGGGCCAACCGAACTCAAAAATTCAAATTTCACCAAAGAGTCCCAAAACTTTCCCCAAACTCTTATACCAGTCCCCAGAAATTTATTTTATATTTAAAACACATATAAAATCATTTAAAGCATTTATATGACAATAAATGATAAATAAAAAGAAAATCAGCCAAATATGGTCACAGTTCTTATACTCGTCCCTTTCCCTCAACTGGTAATACCCCAACCTCAAGTCGATATTTGAAAAGCTTGTTGAACCTTGTAGTTGATCAAACAAGTCATCTATCCTTAGCAAAGGATACTTGTTCTTGATTGTTGCTTGGTTCAATTTTTGGTAGTCTATAAACAACCGTAAAGATTCGTCCTTCTTCTTAGCGTATAAGACCAAATCTCCCCTAGGTGATGTACTAGGCCGTACAAATCCTTTGTCCAATAATTCTTGTAACTTATCTTTTCACTTCTTTAACTCTACCAGTGCCATACGGTACAGTGCCATATAGATAGGCGTGGTACCGGGAGTAAGATCTATACTAAAAAACTGCTTCCTGCATCAGATGTAACTCTGTCAAGTCCTCCAGAAACATATCTTAGAAATCACAGACTACTAGTGAAAATCCTCCTTGAGTCATAACCTCATCCTCCTTGGCTAACAATCTGGCTAAGAAACATCCAAACTAATGCCGAACAATGGAACTATGTAGTGACGGTGTATAAAAAACTTCACGCTCTCCCATAAAATAGAAACAGTCACCCTCAGGTGTGCACACTGTCACTTTCTTACGGAGACAATCAATTATGGCTCTAAACATAGACAAATATTCTATACCTAGAATGAAATCAAAACTAGTCATGTCTAGCAATACAAAGTTAAACACTAGCAGATGTTCATCAACCTCGATCTCGCAAGACCGACACACTCTACCAAGGGTAACTGTACCCCCAACAGGCATATCAATGGACAATGGTGACTCTAGTGATGACACCTCTAACCCTAAGGCATAAGAAAATGCAGCAGATATGAATAAATGAAATGGATCCGAATCTATCAACACCCCAGCCCATGAGTTAAACACTAGAAAAATACCTCTAACCACTAATAGTCCTAGTACATCCTCTATTTGAGTAAGCGTGAAAACACAGCCTTATGTCTGCTAACCTTGTTGGCCAGTACCCTAAAATTTTGACTGTTGACTAGAAGCTGGTGTAAACCATCTCGTTACTCGAGAACTATGAACTGATTGTGCTAGTTGGGGTGGTGGCAACGCCCTTTGGCCAGACTAAACTATGATAGCTTGTGTGGTCCTTTACTAAGACCCAAGAACCACTCTATGTACCCTGCCTCTAAGGGCAGTTTGCTCTAACATGTCTCAGCTGTCTACATTGGAAGCATGTCCGCTTTCCTCCTGACATCACTAGAACTAATGCCACTACTTGCCTCTGAGGGCACTCTGACCTGTAATGATCGAACTGTTGGTAGTGATAACACACCACCATATCTCTATGCCTTTTCCTCCCTTGATTACCAGAAGGTGTTCCGACACCCTTAGCTTAACTAAGTTGTGACAGTTTGTGTGGTCCTCTACTGAGACCCAAGAACCACTCTATGTACCCTACTTCTGAGGGTAGTTTGCTCTAACATATCTTGACTATCTATAATGGAAACATGTCCGCTCTCCTGCTGATATCACTAGCATTAATGCCCTTACTTACCTCTAAGGGCACTCTGACCTGTAATGACTAGACTTTTGGTAGTGATGGAACACCACCGTAGATCGTGAAGGTCCGGTAGATAAGGATGATGATGGTACCGGGTGAGCCTGCTGCTGCCCTTGAGAAAGTGACAAATTATCTCTATGCTTTTTCCTCCCTTAATTACCAAAAGGTGTTCCAGCACCCTTAGCCTAATTTTTAGCATCTCGTATCCTCTGATTATCATTGCTAACCTCCTCCATTATCAATGCTCTCTCCACCACCATAGCATAACTTGTCAAACCTAAAATTGTCACTCTATCTCTTATAAAGTTTGGAGTGCTCTCACGAACTTCTTCACCATAGTTCCTCAGTAAGGATCACCTCTTGTGCAAAATGAGCCAAGGATGTGAACTTGGTCTCGTATTCGATAACTGTCACAGTGCCTTGAAGTAAGTCATAGAATTTTTGCCTCAAGCTGTCCTTCACCGTTACCGAAAAATATTTTTCGAAGAATAGCACTTAGAACATATCACAATCCATTATCTCAATTTCATGGTAGTTCCTAATGAATTTCCACCGACAGTTAGCCTCACTCGTAAGATGATAAGCGACTACTTTTGTAGAGACCGGAACCAAATCTGACCGATTTTTAAATTTTTCATCATTTTTGCCACAAATGCATTTTAAATGATGTTATGGATTTTTCCAAAGTGTGAAACATGTTTGGAAAGTTGTTCTAAGGTTTTGGGAAGTTTTGGAAATATTTAGAGATTTTTGACTTTTTGGATCAACGGGGCCCCGGAAAGGAGTCCGATGGGCCCGAGAATCCAAAATTTTTTTGAAAAAAAATTATTTTGGTTATGAATCAAACGAAAATGATGACAGTTATGGAAGTGATTTTGAGGCCGTGGGAACTTTCGAAATCAAAAATGGAGGTTGGGAGTGTATGTTAAGTAATTCGGGAGCATTTTTGTCATTTTGCACCGCAAGAAGAGATTAATATCTGGGAGGGGCTGAGATATTTCATTTTCAGTAATCTCTCTCTCTCTAACTCTCCCATTTCATCTCTCTCCCTTTTCTCTACATTTTGGAGGAGCTAGGTTGTGATTTGGAAGTTCCCGAAGAAGGGTAGATTGTTCCTCGGGCTAAGGGCTTCGGTTTAAACAAAACAAAGTTAATTTTTAGCAAGGTTGAAAGGGCTGGAATTTTGGAACTTAGCTTCCAATATTGAGATTCGAGGTAGGGGTGTGAATCTTCTCTTTATTTTAATTATATAGATTCTTTACTTATGACATGAATGATATGTTGGATATTTCATGAGATTAGGGTTTTGTGCATATATATATATGTATTGAGAATATGTTGTATGCATGACTTGGTGGTGATGATGAATACATACCTTAAATTGTGTTCAATTGAGTAATGGGTGAGTTTTGATTCCCTAAGTTGAGAAAAAATGCATGAAATGAGTTTTCCTTAAAAATGCATTGGTTGTGTTTCCACTTGAAATGGATCATTTTCATTGTGATAAGCTTGTAGTTGATGTGCATAAACTTGATATAGGTTATGCCTTCAGTGAGACTTCTGAAATTCATGAATTCTAGTGTATTATGTGATAAAATGCAAAATGTGAGAATTGTGAAAATCTTAAAATTTAGTGTGATATGTGGTAATGTGAACTTATGTGAGAAAGTCACATTTTTAGGTTATGTGTGAGAATTAAGAAGGGCCCGGAGCCTTATGGTGTAAGACCCAAAACTTGGCCAAGTGGGTGTCACTTCTGTTCAAAACTTGGCCAAGTGGGTGTCACTTTTGTTGAGTTAGTAGCCCGAAAAACATAAGTCGAGTTTGTGGTTTTGGGAAAACCCTTACTATGGATTGCGACAAGCGAAGTTCTTAGTTGAATTAATTTTTGGTATACGTGGTGTGAGTTTACTTATAAGTTGTGATTTATATAAATTGTTATATATTGAAATGTAAAACATCACTCATAATTTCTAAAACTTGTATGTTTTAAGTGTGAAAATCATGAATATTTGTCATGTAATCTTGTAAAGATTTCATATGCATTCATGCATGGCTGTTTGAATTAAGGTAGAGTCAGGTGGATCATTCCTATTGGGCATAGTTGTATGCTCACCTCCTCTCCCAAACCCTTTTACAGATAAAGTTCCGATAGAGGACGAGATTTGATTAGCTTGAGTGATCCTTGAAATTCTTCTAGCTTTTGACCTTTTGGATGTGTAGATAGATCTCCATGCCGGTTTGTGGCATGTGTACCATGTCAAAGATGTTGTATTTATATTAGAATTATGTTGGTGTATTTAGATTTCAAATGTAATTGTCATATATGGCTTATATATAACTTTTGAGGTATGGATGTAGAATATTGGTTTGGATCTCATTACATATGTTTATAGATATGATCAAATCAAGTTTTGTTTTTAATTAGGTTAAAATATCGTTTGAATGATGATTAGAATGTGGTTGGATTAGTTTTGTGTTTTGGAAATGGTTATGTATGAGTATTAGTGTAAATTTTGGACAAAAAATGCTAAAAAGAAGTTTGAAGTGAAAATCGTAGACTCTTATATTTGGATATGTTGATTGGTTTCGACAGAGCGCTTTTGAGCTTTTTAAAACGATAAAACAGTTGACTATTTACTTAGGAACAGTCGACTGTTCACTTTTTAAATATGTTAAAATATACATAACTTCTTCGTTTCTAACCTGAATTAAGTGATTTTTTTTTAAATCGAGTATTTTTGAACCCTCTTTCTAATTGTTTCATTTTCAGCCTTTGATAATGAATGTACAAGGAGTTGTGTATCCGCACTTTCGTGATAGGATTCGTTAAATGGTTATATAGTTAAGGACCATTGGGATAAGTTGTACATACATGTATATATATGCGATTAAGGTTCTGTAGTATTTAAAGGTTTAAATGGTTCATTAGAGATTAATGGACGTGTTCACTCTCGAGATTCGGGCCCGGAGACGGAGTCTCCGGTTACTCAGAAATTGGGGCATGACAACTTTCACCCTTAAGTCTTCCTCTACCTTTATTGCGATAAGGAGCTTAACTATTTCATCTAACTAATTATTTGCCACCACAGGGTCAGACTGTTCCTCCTATGATGGTGGATTATGGTTTTTTGACATGGTCCAATGCTAACATCATTTTACTAGGAGCTGCTCTAGGTTGAGCTTGAGTCTTCTCTTGTGTTTTCCTAGTAATTTGCCACATGGTTGCAATCATGTCATTCATAAATAGCTCCCCATTAATAGGAACAGTTGTTGCTCCTCTACGAGTTGTTCAGGGTGGCATCTTGCTATATAGATAACAAGAAGACACTTAAAACCAAAACATGTCTACTACCAACCAATTATTCTTATGCTTACTCACACAAATTAATATGTCATACCAAAAAAGTAAGCACATAAGCATATTTCATGTAATATATCATAATCCTTAACGACAAATAAATAAACAATCGAATTCTCAACCTTTATCCTTGATCGTGTGTGCTGAGTGTATCAATTAAATTTACCACACTTCGCAATAGAACGAATTCCTTGTAGAATAGGCCTATCGAAAGGGGAGTCGAACCTCAGGGACTATGGTCTGACTGAGTTGGATATACAGAATTAATTCAAATTAAATTTAAGAGAAAAGAATTCTAATTTTTATAGCTAAATTAACTAATGAAGCAATTGAATAAAAACAATAAAAGCTATTGAGTGTAAAGAATATAAGATAAATCTAGGGTTATTGATTTCACAACTAACTTTACAATCAATGGTCAATTGATCTAACTATGGGAAATTATACCATGCATAAGTGGTGTTAATGGCTACAAGCTCACCTTCATCTATCAAGAAGATAACTTATGATTAAGGCTAAAGTCATAGACTATCTTCGATTGGCATGGGCCATCTACCTAACTACTTTACTCTAGGGTGCAATATGGTCCATCTTCTCTAGGCATACTCCATCAAAGCTTTTAATGATATTTTCAGTAATTACCATTGTGTAATAATCACTCTCATAATCACAGAAAATAAGAGAGATTGAGTTCAATAATAATAACTAAATATCTAAGATGAGATAAGAAATCATTGAAACTGAATTTCAAATACTTTTATAGCTCAATTCTATAAGAAGAATCCTCTAAATTACACAATCTATGCACGTATATAAAGGTCCCCAATAATTAAAACAATCAAACCATTAATGCTTAGTTACGACTACATCAAAACCCTAGTGGATGAACTAGACGCTCATGGTAGAAGAAGAAGCTTCAACGTTTGAGGAAGAAGACATCATCTCCGTGGAAGTATTGCTATGCCTTATTCTCCAATGATTCTCCACTCCAAAAGCTCTTCAAAGCTTCTACCAAGCCTCCTCAATACAGCCCCAATTCGTCACTTTTAATAGCCAAGAGAATATGAAGAGTCCTTACCTAATTAGGAGACAATTAGGGTTTCCCGTAGGCCCTAATCAGGTGGGTTTTTCTACTAACTTTCAGCCCAGAATTTGACCCAGTAGAAGTTTGATTCACAAAATTTACGTGAAATACAAAAGTGTCCAGAATCGAATTTCGTTCAACTCTTGAAAGAATTGAGTCAATTTAACACTTGAAAATATGACTTCTAGCCTACTTTCCAAAACGGGACTAAAACTGTGTTAAGCGCAGAATTGGGTTTCAGACCCGTAATCTCCTTCAGCGGTTATAATTCTCTTGGACATCTTCCTTGGGCTGATTTGAGTTGAAATATGAAGTTGAATGGATCCATTTGATGTAGGCTTTATCTAACTCTTTTGAATGTCATCTTTAAAAGCCCAAAATGATGGTTTTAACTGAAATAATCATTAAGGCCTTGAAAATACAGAAAACACTTAAATGAAGTAAAATAATAAAATATTCTATCACTAAGAGAATAAAATATGCAAGTTAAGAGACTAAAATGCGAAACATTCCACACCGATCAATCCTCAAATATTCAAACCCAATTGCTCTGCTACCAAGTTCTCACACCCCAATTTTCAACTCTTGGAAACCGAGGGTGATTAAATCACACTTCATCAGGTCACATCAACAATCTCACTCTGATATCATACTCTAATATCTAATTGTCATTCCCCAATTTTTAAATCACCGGAGACTCCGCCTTCGAGCTCGAATCTCGAGAGTCTACTCATCCATTAAGCCCTAATGAGCCATCTTAACCTTCAATTACTAGAGAAGCTTAAGCACGTACATCTACGTGTAGATGTACTACTTAACACTAACTTTCCAATGGTCCTCACACCTAACCTCACACACTTGTCCAAATACATCCTTATTGTTGACATTCTGATAGACTATGATACATTGTAATCAAGGTTACGATGCATCATAATATTATGGCAAATGTGCTATTTTCCAACCCAAATTCTCTCCATAAATATGATACATCTTCCATTAAGCCTCAATACATCGCTGGATTTTGATGCATCGTAATGAAAATTATGATGCATCATATGTTCTAATAAAATTCTTGCAAAGTTCATAAGTGTTTCACTAGTTCTATATAACTCACATCCGTTTACATTGCAAGTCCATAAATCCATCCATACATCATTGTAACATAATAAAATGCTACAAATTCATAAGCTCCCTACATTTTATCCAAATCATACATTTCATTGATATAATTCTCTAAGTTCTTAGTCATCATATGAATCACATACATAATGGTCCAAAAGTACAAGTAGCGCAACTATAGCTACATTTTCAACAAAATCAACATGCCACAAGCCAGCATGGATAGCCTTAGATACAATATCCAAAATAAGATGAAAAAGCCACAAGGAACTACACTTGGATGTTAAGTCTCGTTCGTCATCTGTGCCTTATCCATAAAAGAAAGTTTAGTTGGGGGGTGGGGGGGGGGTGGGAAAGGGGTGAGAAATCAACGAGCTCAGTAGGAATGCCCAACCCACTTAGGTATTGGCTTGACACGACCTATATGATATGCAACCATAATGTCGCTACATTACATGACATATTCAATGTACTCATGTTCAAATCAATAACAAATGTAATTCAACAAGTATGCATTTAATCAATAAAACATGCTTAATAGTTAAAACACATAAGCATCAAATAATTACATATTCTTCGGTCATAATCTTATACATAGACATGATTGGTTAACTCCGACGATCATGTGGTGTTGGACAACTCCGATGACACCCGTATGATTTTGGTAACTTCGAAGAATCATACAACCTCGACAATATATAGGTATTGCCATTATGAGTGGGTAACTCCGACGGTCACAAGATTTTGGACAATTCTGAATTCTAGGAATTACCCTTGGAATGATTAAGCAACTCTGACTGTCATACCTTGTTGGGTAGTTATACTACTACCGTGACATGGTTGGACAACTCCAAACCCCATGTATGACTCAGTTGGATAATTCTTTGATAATTTCTTATACACGCATATCAAGCACATATAACACATAACTTTTGTTTTTGATGTTCCTCAATGCACATTCTTACTACATATAACTTCTAGCATGCATTCCATCTACACATTTTCCATATAGTCACATATATACTTAAATACATGCATATTATTCACATATGCATACAATACACAACATAGCTAAATATGTTCTCATTTCATACTCATTAAATGTATAATCTCTCAAGCCATCATATATCACAATATGAACCAAATAAACATGTATAAACACACAATGAGAGGTGAAAGAAAAAATCACTAAACCTTAACATACTCCCAGACAAACCAACATACCCAACACATCTCAAAACTCACCAAAACCCTAAAATCGATAAGTAAGAGGGAAGAAACACCCCTACCTCAAATTTGAAGACTTTCTAGCAAATCCTTAGAATTTCTCAAAGTTCCACCTTATCTAAATTCATGTTTTTTGGGTTCAAATCGAAGCCCTTGACCTGTATAGCAAGCTATCCTTCTTTAAAAAATTCTGAATCCAAGCTCTAGGGTTCTAAAATGAAGAGAGAAAGAAGAGAGATAAAGTGGGAGAGAGAGAGGGGGTTTGTATTGCTGCTTTGTCAATAGAGATATGGGAGAATCTCTACAACATAGATATTTAAAGTATTTAGGGCACGAAATGATTAAAATGCCCCCAAGCCACTTAATGTACCTTCCCGAACACCGTTTTCTATTTCAAAAGCGGTTACGACTTTGAAATCACTTCCTTAACTCTTTAAAGATTTCATTTGGCACAAAATCATATATAAATATTTTTCAAAAAAATTTCAGATTCCCGGGCCCACCCGACCTATGTCCTAGGCTCCGTCGACCCAAAATTTCAAATTTCACCAAATGCTCCCAAAACTTTCCAGAATCTCTAAATAAGTTCCCAAACATTTTTCTCACACTTATAAAATGAAAAAAATCATTTAAATTTTATTTTTGACAAAAATGATACATGAAAAGAAAACTGGTCAAAATTGGACCCAGTCTCTACATGGTAGTTGCCCAATTTATGGCATAGATTAGGGAGGAAGAAACTCTATATAAAGTCTTGTAATTGTTAAAGTTTAGGAATTTTTTATATAATAATATATTCAGACTGCTACAACAACTTTCTACTTCTCCATTTCTTTTAAGATTGAGTTATGGGTATTTAAGCCATTCCCTAGTTTGATCTAGCCCTCTATTTTTTCTTCTTATAGATTTTAGCCTTTCTTTCATAGTTGATTGCATTAATTAGTATCAGAGTAAGTTCTTGTCCATTTGTTTTGTGTTAGGTTATCAAATCTCTCTCCTAGGTTTTGTAACATGCCACCAAGGAGAAGAAATCCACGTCACAGACCAGCCATTGAGCCTGATCAGGATGCATCAGTTGATCAATAACAAGTGTTTGCTGTGATAGAAGATCTAGGAAGGTAGATTGAAGCTTTAGCCCAGCGCATTGCGCAAGCCCCAGCCCCTTCTCAAGATGGTGTCTCACTAGGAGGATGATCTATAAGAGGATTTTGTTAATCCTATACGGATTAACATTGCAAGCAACCCATCACCTATTTTATTTGATAAAAGGTGTTGGGATTGTGGCTTTAAGGTGAAAATTATTCAATTTACAGGAGATATTAGTGGAGTTGCAAAACCTTGGAATTTATTTTAATTTTTAATTGCATTTAACTATATTTCAATTGTTATAAAAACATGAGAAATTGGTTTAAATATGTGTTTTGAGCGTAATGAGACATTTTAAAGAAATTTTGGGTGCTGGCGTGGAACCCGGGAGACTTTCATAAGTCTTGGGAAGGTACATAGGGGTACATATGAATAGTTGAAAGGCTTAAAAGATAAGTTGGGAAGAGAAAACATTAATATGTGATTAACAGAGAGTTGTAGTAACATTGAGCAAATTAAAAGAAAGAGAGGGACTTAGTTGGAAAGATGAAAAATATAAATAGAATTATCGTTTAATTCACCAAAAAAATATGATTTTTTCTCATCTCCCACATCTCTCTCTCACTACAACTTCATCCCAACTTCTCTCTAGAATTAAGATGGTTTAGAGTGAGAATTAAAAATTATTCCAAGAGGAAAGAATGTTCTCCTCATCATTCTCTTCAATTTGATCGGTTCAAAGTTCAATTTAGTGGAGGTTAAAAATTTGATCAAAACTAGGGTTTGGAATTGGGATAGCACAAGAAAATAAAGTTGTTCTTCTCACTACGATCTACGCAACCACGGTTCAAGAATCAAATTCAGAGCAATTCGAACATTTGGTGATTTGTGAGTTTTTAGAAATTAAGCTTGGAATTGGCGTAGGGGTGTTCTCTCCACCTTATGATCGATTCCTTAAAAATTGATGTGAATTTGAATTGATTAGCATGTTTAGAAGTGCTAGGATGTGAGTCTTCCATTTTTGTTATGCTTATAATTATTAATTGAGTCTCCATAGGATAACCGTGATCATAATTATTTGCATTGATATTGTATGTATATGTTTTTATAAAATTATTGAACGAAGGAATGTTAGAACATGTATCAATGTGAACTATGATGTGAATTATGTGTGTATTCTTTATGTACTAGTAATAGAAGATACATGTTGTTTCTTGAAATGATTCATAATTATGGAGACTATGTTACACATGTTGCAAGCCACATGTTTGATGAAATGCATGAGAATGGACTTTTCTATAAAAATTGCATTGGCCTTGTGGGATAATTGATTTCGCATTGTTATATGCATGAAAATGACATATTTTAGCATGGAACCAAATGGCTTATGATGCGCTTGGTAATGTGAAATTATTACATTTTTATACGTATGAAAATGACATGTTTTAGCATGAAAATCAAGTGGCTTATGATGCACTTGGAAGTGTGTAATACATTTGAAATTGTATGTGTTGTCATAATTGATAACCTATGTTATTGGTTGTTAATTTTCGGAGGAAGCCGAAAAAGCAAGAAGGGCTCGGAGCCTTAGGGTGAAAAGTTCAGAACTTGGCCAAGGCGGTTTCATCTAGACCCTTGTGTTAGTAGCTTGTAAAGTTGGATATCTTAGATAATTGACTCAATTAGCGGTTATTTGGTGGTTCTACGAATACTCCCACTTTGTGTGATTTCAAAATTTATGTGACTTGGTGTTTAGGCCTTATAATTGAACTGTGATATTCATGTTTACGCTTGTGTGGTTTTCTATTAGTTGAGCATGGTTGAGCCCATGACCCATTCATGTATTGAATTGAGGTTCCATGATCACGAAAATAGATGTATGCCACGTAGTGTGTAGGAATGCCATGATAGTATCTCACGAATATTAGAAGTATGTTATGTATTACATAGGATTGCCATAATTGCATTTCATGTAGATCGCATCGAGTCAATACATAAGTTGCTTTGGGTATCTCTACAGGGCATGTTGACATTCACCCCCTCCCCCATACATTTTATAGATAAAGCACCGGCGATCCACGGAGTTTGAAGTGCTAGGACCGAAGGACTTATCTTTTTTTACTTTTATTTAAGTTATGTTTTCACATGCCATGTTCAGGCATCTATTAAACCATGTAATTTGGATTTGAGTATGGAATATTATATAGATGGGCCATTTGTGGCATTTGAAAACAAATGAGGACTAGAGTGGAATTTATGTTTAAGCTTAGATTTTTCCTCTTTACATAGTATTATTGCGAGTTCGTTATCGTCTATTCATATCGTAATTTAAATTGAATGTATGAGAAGGTATTTAGAATGTTGCATGTTACATTGGAAAATTGGACATTTAAAGAGTCCTACAGGGATTTTTTTCAAGGACCTCCGATTAATCGAAATCCCCATTTCAATTAATCACAAACCTTTGATTGATTGAAATTACCATTTCGATTGATCGTAACTCTAGCTTGAAAATGGTGATTAATTCTAGTCTGTTCCGATGGACCTTACGATACGACTACAATTGAGCATAACTTTGATTGATCATAGCCTCACCTATGATTAATCACTGAGAGGGTTGCGATTAATCGAAGGACTGTGTTCGATTAATCGCACTATGTATTGTCATGTCCAAAAATCTGAGTCATCGGAATTTCCATTCTGTGCCCGAATCTCGAGAGTGACCTACATGAACTATCTCTATAATAATCCAATCTCGATATCAACAGTGATACGAAGCTACCACGCCCAAAACCCCAGGCTATGACTCGTCGCGGAAGCCTTTATATTTATCGTCACATTTATCCATTACCGGATAAGTCAGAATGATCAACCAATCTAAATTGTGAACTCAAAATCAGCGAAAGCATTTATAAAACCATTAACATCACATTTACTTACATACATAATCAATTCAATCCACTATGTACCTCCATTGATGAAAATATACTCATACAAGTCCATTTATAATCTTCTATTCTTGTGGCATTTCGCACAATCGAAACATCAGTTTCACACAATCGAAATGGTATTTTTGCATGATCAACGTTATAGTTTCGCATGATCGAAATATCCAATTATGCGAAGTACTTTCGAAATACTATTGAAGTTTTTCATCACTTTGGACATTTACCACTCAAGACCCTGAAATTTTTGCATAATCGAAAATGTATTTTTGCATAATCGAAGGGTTTTGATCATGCAAAATGGGGATTTCGCAAGGTCGAAATGCCATCTGTAGAGAATCCTGCAATTTCACACTTTGATCATTTTTGGCTCAATTCTCACCCCATCAACTTAATGTCAATTATACAAAATTGTAATCATCAACATAATGTTATTTTACCATGCACAACTCCAAATGACACAATTGACTCACATTATGTATAAGTTATATGATAATCAGAATTAATCTTATATAAAGGAAAGAAATCCAATTTTTTTAAAACATAAGTCCCATAATTTGACCTTCAATGGTCTTAATGCCAAACATGACTCATACATATAAAATCCAATACTTGAATCCAAATAACAATTTTGATAAATGCCAAAACATGACATGTGAAAGCATAGCATAAACAAAAGCTACTGTAAAAATCCCATAATCCGAGCTCTTCAAGCTCCATCAATGACCGATACCTTATCTGTAAAAATGGTTGGGGGAGGGGGTGAGCATTAACATGTCCAGTAGAGATACCCAAACCAACTTATGCATCAACTCAATGCGACCTACATGAAATGAAAGCATGGCTTTCATATGTACAACATGGCATGTTTCCAATGCTCGTGAGATGCGATCATGACATTCTTACACACTACATGACATACAATAATGCACATGATCAATAGAGTTTAATTGGAATGGAATGCTACATAAGCATCAACATGAATATCACGATTCAATAATAAGACTTAAACACCAGGTCACATAAATTTTGAAATCACACAAGGGTGGGAGTAGTCGTAGGTCACGGGTCAAAAGCTTTTCGAGCTAATTTTCTAAATATTTTATTTTAGGGGTAAAACCTGAGGGTCTAGACAAAACCAATATTCTACTTTATGGGAAATCAACCCCAGGGTCTAGACAAAACAAATATTTTACTTTACGAACTACTAAACCGAAAGTCTAAACAAAACCCCCTTTGCCTAGTTTCGGGCTCGAGGCTCTTTTTATTTTTGACCTATTCCCAAAATCAATAGCCAATCACATAGGTTTCGAGTATGGTAACACATACAATTCCAAGCGTATCATAAGTCACTTATTTTTCATGCTAAAACATGTATTTCCATGCATATAACAATGCTACAATCCACAATCCAAGGGCATGATAAGCCACTTAATTTTCATTCTAGAATATATATTTTTCATGCATTTATCCATGCAATATTTGTAGAAATGATCATTCTCATGCATTTTATCAAACATATAAAATGCAACATGTACAACATTGTCTCCACAACTATAGATCATGGTAAAAGGAAACATAAATCTACAATTTCATCAAAACATATACATATAACATTAATGCATATAAGTACCATCTTAATTATCATGTGGAGACTTAATTAACCAAAATTAGCATAATTAAAGATGCAAGACTCACTTTCTATCATTCCTAAACTTGCTAATCAATTCAAAACCACATCAATTGTTAAGAAATCGATGATGGCGCGGAGAGAACACCCCTACCTCAATTCCAAACCAAACTCTCACCAAGCACAACTTTGCCCAAAATTGATTTTGATCAGACCAATCTCGAGCTCTCAATGCATAAATCATTTCTCTCTTCTTTGGTGTCTTCTAATTCTCGTCCCAAGACTCTCTAATTCAATGGAGAAGTGAAGAAGAAGATGTGTAAAGATACATATAGATGTATATATTGTCCCTCATGGTTGATGGCTGATAAGAGAGAAAGAGAATGAGGATTCTGCATTCTCCTCTTTCTACTTATAAACCTACTCCATCTATTTACAAAAATGATAAACCTTCTTGGGTTCTATTTTGATTTTTGTAACTCCGATTAACACGAAATCAACTCCGTAATGTGTCAAATCTTTTATTTAAGCTACCCTATGAATTTGGTATCATTCTGACACTTTCAAATTTTCTGAGCCCATAGGGACCGCGCCCTAGGTTAATTAGACTTGAAAAAGTCAACTTTTGCCAAACACTTTAAAAACTTACCCAAACACTTATACAAGTCGCCAAACATGTATTTTACATTTAAAACACCCATATAATCATTTAAAGCTTTAATATGACAATAAATAAAAATAAAGAAAAACTGGCCAAAAATACTCACGGTCCTTACAACCTCCCAACCTTCAAGGAATTTTGTCCTCGAAATTGAGACGTACCTCAAGTAATAAATAACTCAAGATATTTTGAGTGACCTTGTTCTAGCTCCCAAGGACCCTCCTTGACTCCATGATGTCGATCTCCAAAGCACATTGACCAATGGAATGGTCTTGACTCGAAGCCTTTGCTTTCTAGCTTCTATGATCTCTACTAGTCTCTCCTCATAAGATACATCTTCCCCCACCTCAAGATTCGCCTAATCAGGTACATGTGAAGGATTCGGTTCATATTTTCTTAACATGGAAACATAAAATACATTGTGCACACTTGACATTTGTGGTGGCAATGCCAAGTGGTATGCAACCTCACCAACTCATTCCATGATCTCAAACGGACCAATAAACAGTGGTGATAAATTGCCACTATGCCCAAATCGTATCAAGCCCCTCCATGGTGAGACCTTTAGAAAAATATGATCTCCCACCTCAAAAGCCAAAGGACGCTGCCTCTCATCAGCATAGCTCTTTTGATAACTTTGGGCTATAGTTAATCATTGCCTTATTAATCGGATATTTTCTGTGGTTTCTCAGACTATGTCGGGTCCCAAAGCCACTATCTCACCAACTTCGGTCCAACAAACTGGTGACCTACAAGGTCAGCCATACAAAGCCTCAAATGGTGCCATTTTGATACTATCCTGATAGTTATAGTTGTAAGCAAATTCCCCCATTGGAAGGTGATTTTCCCAATTACTACAAAATCCAAGGCACAAGCCGGAAGTATCTCCTCAAGAATCTGAATAGTCCTCTCAGACTGACCATTTGTCTAAGGATAAAAAACTGTGCTAAAATAAATATCAGTGTCAAGAGCTGCCTAAAAACTCTGCCAAAACTGCGATGAGAACTATGGGTCTCTATCTAACATAATAGAGACTGGTATGCCATGAAGTCTTAGGATTTTCTCAATATATAACCGACTCAAAACATCCACATCATCAATCACCCGAATTTAAAGAAAATGAGCCACCTTGGTCAATCTATCAACAACAACCCATACCACGTCACGGCTCTTCCTTGACCTCAGAAGTCCTGTCACGAAGTCCATGGTGACATGTTCCCACTTCCAGATTGCTACTAAAGAAGATTATGGTACATTTTGGTACCATTGGGGTGTATCGCAAGTCTAGAATGATGAAACTCTCTAAGTACATCTCTACAAGGAAATGGGACAATCATCTTCCCTTTAAATCTCAAGCGTGCATTAGAATGGACTGTCGAATCCTCTACCATTTCTTTTCCCAAGATCTGAGTACGAATGGTTTCCATCTCATTATCCCATCGTTGTTCCTTAATCACCTTACTCAGTAGTATTGGTTAAGCAATAAATGTGAACAATGTTGCTGCTTCTCCATAATCACTAAATTACAATCCCATTTCTGAGATATCTGTTATCATCTTCTATTCACGGATTGCAATACTCGTCAAGCTACTATGTGACTTTCTACTCAAGGCATCGGCTACAACATTAGTCTTTCCCAGGTGGTATTGTAGATCAAAGTCATAATCCTCCATATACTTCACCCATCTCTGTTGCCTCAAATTCAAGTCCTTTTGTAAGAAAAAGTACTTCAAACTTTTGTGATTGGAGAACACTTCAAACTTTTGCCCATACAAGTAATGTCTCCACACTTTTAATGCAAAAATCGCTAACTCCAAATCATGAGTTGGGTAATTTTGCTTGTGTGTCTTCAACTGTCAGGAGCCATATGCAACTACCCTCTCGGTTTCCATCAAGACATAACCTCAACCATCCCGTGAAGCATCACAATAAATCCCATAGCCGAAACCACATTCGGGAATAATCAATATTGAAGCGAAAGCTAATCAACCCTTGAACTCCATGAATGCCTATTCACAAGCTTCATTCCACACAAAATTTACTTCATTAGGAGTAAGTCGTGTCATTGGTGCTGCCAATTGGGAGAAATCCCTCACAAAGGGTCGGTAGTACCTAGCCAAGCGCAAGAAACTACAGATTTCAAATACACTCTTTGATCTTTCCCAAATCATCACGGCTTCAACTTTCGAAGGATCCACAGAGACTCCTCCTCCTGAATCGATGTGTCCAAGGAACTTCACCTCCATTAGCCAAAATTTACATTTCTTATATTTGAAATACAATCGATGTTCCCTAAAAAGTTGTAACACCATCCTTAAGTGTTCCTTATGCTCCTCCTCCGGTGATAAGTACACTGGGATGTCATGCACAAATAACATAACAAATTTGTCCAAGTAAGTATTAAAGACATGATTCATCAAGTCCATGAAAGTCACAGGTGTATTTGTCAACCCAAATGGCATCACTAGGAACTCGTAGTGTCTATATCGAGTGCAAAAAGGATTCTTTGGTATATCTTCATCCTTTACCCTTAACTGGTCATATCCCAACATCAAGTCCATCTTTGGGAAACACTTAGAACCCTTAAATTGATCAAACAAGTCATCTACCATTGGCAAAGGATACTTCTTCTTGATCATTGCTCGGTTCAATTTCTGGTAATCAATGCACAATCATAAGAATATATCATTCTTTTTAGCAAAAAGTACCAGAGCTCCCATGGGCGATGTACTCCCTCATACAAATCCCTTGTCTAACAAGTACTGCAATTGACCTTTTAACTCTTTGAATTCGGCTAGTGCCATCCAGTATGGTGACATAGAGATAGGCACGGTACTAGGAGCGAGATCAATAGTAAACATAACCTCTTATTGTGGTGGCAACACTATCAAATCTCCTTGAAATATATCCTCATAGTCACAAAGCACGAAAGGAAGTTCCCTGCATGTCATATCTCCTTCCTCAACTAACAAACTAGCTAAGAAGTAACTCACTCCATTCTCACTACCAGAGTTATGCAACAAAGATGAGTGGAAGTCATCTCGGTCTCCCACAAACCAAAAATGATCCCCTACTGGTGTACATATCGTCACCCGTCTATGATAACATTTAATAGTGGTTCTAAAAGTAGACAACCAATCTATACCCAAAATGACATCAAAGTTAGCCATGTCTACAAGAAAAAAGTTGAATACCAATTGACGTCCCAAAATCTCGATCTCGCAAGACCAACAAACTCTACCCAGGGGTGACTCTGCCCCCAACTGGTGTATCAACAGACAAAATAATATCTAATGAAAACACCTTTAAACCCAAAACAAATGCAAATGCGATAAATATGAATGAATGAGATGCTCCCGAATCGACTAATACCCTAGGCCACGAGCTAGAAACCAAGAAGATTCCTCAGACCACTAATGGTCCTGCTGGGGCATCTGTTTGTGTGAGTATGAATGCACGACCCTATGCTCTCTCACCTTGTTAGCCAAAAATTGGGTGCCCAGACTGCTGGCTAGATGCACTAGCAATGGCCTCTCTCATTACTTGAGAACCATGTGTAAACTGAATTGGCTGAAGTGGTTGCAAAGCCCTAGGACCAGACTAACTCGCTGTAGGCTAAGCATAATGCTATTGTGATCTGGTCCTACTCTGTAAGCCCTGTCTCTGGGGGCAATCAATCCTAAGATGACTAAGTTGGTGATAATAAAAACTTGTCTACTCTCCTCCTAGAACCACCGTCTGCCTCTGAGGACACTCAATTCGATAATAACGAGTCTGATGGCACTGGTGGCACACAATTGTAGGTCGTGAGAATCCAATGGGTAAGGGCACTGATGATGTAGAGCGAATTTGCTATCCCTGAGAAAATAGAGTACTACCCCTGTGCCTCTTCCTTGCCTGACTATCAGGAAAAAGCCCTGCACTCCTAGTCTGTCCCTTGGAATCCCAGGTCCTCTAAACATCCCAGTCACCCTCTTTAGCAATCAAGGCCCTTTCTACAACTATGGCATAGATCTTTAAATGCAAGATCGATACCTACCTTCTAATGGAGACCTTATGCCCTCTCACAAATTGCTTTGCTTTTATCTCCTTATTTGCCACCATCTCCAAGGAAAAACGAACCAAAGAAGTGAACTTGGTCTCATACTCAATCACTTTCATGTCTAATTTTGTGAGATCAATGAATTCTTGCTTCAACTGATCTTTCACAAAGGTAGGAAAGCACTTCTAGAAGAATAGCCCTTTAAACACTTCCTTATCCATCGCCTCAATATTGCGAGTGTTCCTTATGAACTTCCACCACTGATCCACCTCTCCTGAGAGGTGGAGTGTAGTAATGCTAACCCTTAGGTCTTCCTCAATCTCAAGTGCATTTAATAGCTTGAGCGTCTTGTCTATCCAATCATCCGCCTCAAAGGGATCGAACCTGCCCGCATATTTTGGAGGACTGTACTTGTTGTATTCCCTTATAGCAATCAGCATACAAGTAAGACCCATTCCAGGCTACACCTTATCTCCTCCTCATGTGTTTCACGTGTGATTTGTTACATGGTCTCAACCATTTCCTTCATAACTGTGCCCTATCAGTTAGTGCTTGTGGGACATTTGCACTTCGTCCTCATGCATGTCTCGGTGGCATCTTACTACATAGGTAACAAGAAGACACTTAATCATAAGGCATACAAAATTAGTCAATCAACCTCAACATGCTTAATAAACATCATCCAAAGTCATTCCACAATTTAGCATATAACACCAAATACGTAAGCATGTAAGCATCTTTCACGTAAAATCACACTCTTAAGTCTTAACACAATTCCTAGTACACACATGGTCTAACCCTGACCCTTCATCCAAGGTATTCAAACTTGGTTGGTCTGATACCAAGTTGTCTCGCCCTGAAATTTGAGTTGCTAGAATAACCATTATAAGCCCGAATCCTGAGAGTGAACTACATAAACGATCTCTATAATAATCCAACCTCGATATCAACATTGATAAAAAAGCTGTAATGCCCCAAACCCTAGGCTATGACTCATCGTGGAAGCTTTTACATTTATCGTCACATTCATCCATTATCGGATAAGTCACAATATTTAACCAATCTAAATTGTGAACTCAAAATCAGCGGAAGCATTCATAAAACCATTAACATAATGTTTACTTGCATAAATAATAAATACAATCCACCATGGACCTCCCTTGATGAAAATATACTAATATAAGCCCATTTATCATATTCTATTCATGTGGCATTTCGCAGCATCGAAACATTAGTTTCGCACAAGCGAAATGGTATTTTTGTATGATCAAAGTTATAGTTTTGCATGATTGAAATTTCTGATTATGGGAAGTACCTACGAAGTACTATCGAAGTGTTTCATCACTCGGGACTTTTACCACTTAAGACCCTACAATTTTTTGCATGATCAAAAGTGTTTTTTTGCACAATCGAAGGATTTCGATCATGCAAAATGGAGATTTCACACGATCAAAATGTCCTCTATAGAGAACCATGGAATTTCACACTTTGATCATTTTTGGCTCAATTCTCACTCCATCAACTTAGAGTAAATTATATAACATTGTAATCATCAATATAATGTTATTTTACCATGCACAACTCCAAATGACACAATTGATTCACACTATGTATAAGTGATACGATAATCAGAATTAATCTTATGTAAAGGAAATAAATCCAATTTTTTTTAAACATAAGTCCCATAATTTGACCTCCAATGGTCTCAATGCCAAACATGACTTGTACATATAAAATCAAATACTTGAATTCAAATTACAATTTTGATAAATGCCTAAACACGGCATGTGAAAGGATAGCATAAACAAAAGCTACTATGTAAAGATCCTGTAATTTGAGCCCCTCAAGCTCCATCAATGATTGGTGCCTTATTTGTAAAAATGGTTAGGGGAGGGGGTGATCGGCATTGAATGTTACGCATTCTAGCCTCTTAACTTATGTATTTTATTCTCTTAGTGATAGATTATTTTGTGATTTTACTTTGTTTTAGTGTTTTCTGTATTTTCAGGGCCTTAATGATTATTTCAGTTAAAACCAGGATTTTGGGCTTTCAAAGATGACATGCAAGATGGTTAGATGAAGCCTACATCAAAGAGATCCATTGAACTCCATATTTTAACTCAACTCAGCCCAAGAAAGAGGTCCAAGAGAATTACAGCTGCTTAAGAAGGTTTCGGGCCTGAAGCCCAAATCTGCGTTTAATAAAGTCTTAATCCCGTTTTGGAAAACGGATCAGAAGTGTTATTTCCGAGCTTCAAATCGACATAATTCTCGAGCGGGGTTGAACGAAATTCGATTCTGCACACTTTTGTATTTCACGAAAATTCCGTAAATCGGACTTCTAGTGGGTCAAAAGTTGGGCCGAAGTCAGCAGGAAAAACCCACCTGATTAGTGCTGCGGGAAAACCTAATTAATTCCTAATTGGATTAGGACTTTGATGTATTCTCTTGGCTATTTAAAGTGACAAATTAGGGCTGTATTGAGAAGGCTTGGCAGCAGCTTTGAAGAGCTTTTGGAATAGAGAATCATTGGAGAACAAGGCGTATCATGAGCGGCTAGTTCAGCCACCAGGGTTTTGATGGAGCCCTAACTAAACATCACTGGTTTGATTGTTCTAATTATTGGGGATTTTTGTATTCATTCATAGATTGTGTAATTTAGAGGATTCTTATAGAATTGAGCAATAAAAGTCTTATAAATTCAGTTTCAATGATTTCTTATCTTGTCTTAGATATTTGATTATTGTTATTGAACTCGTCCCTCTTATTTTCTGTGATCATGAGAGTGATTATTATACAATGGTTTTCACTGAATATATCATTAAAAGTTTTGATGGATTATGCCTAGAGAAGATGAACCATACTGCACCTTAGATTAGAGTAGTTAGGCAGATGGCTCATGCCAATCGAAGATAGTCCATGACTTAGCCTTAATCATATGTTATCTTCTTGACGGATGGAGGTGAGCTTGTAGCCACCAACACCACTTATGCATGATATGATGCCCCATAGTTAGTTCAATTGACCATTGATTGTGAAGTTAGTGGTGAAATCAATTACCCTAGACTTATCTTATATTCTCTACACTCCTCAGTTTTTCTTGCTTTTGTTCAATTGCTTCATTAGTTAATTTAGTTTTAAAAATCAGAATTTACTTCTTTTAAATTTAATTAGAATTAATTCCTTATATCCAACACAGTCAGACCACAGTCCTTGAGGTTCGACACCCATTCCTTTCGATAGCCCTATTCTACAAGGAATTCGTTCTATTGCGAAGTGTGGAAATTTTTAATTGATATATTTTTGAGTCACACTCACACACGAATCAATTTTTGGCGCCGTTGCCGGGGACTGTCTATTTGATTGTTTGGATTTTTAGAATTAGTTCTAATTAGATTTTTAGTTTAGGAATTTTTTTTTATTTTTCTTTTACTTTTATTTTTCTTTTATTTTATTTTATTTCTTTTGTTTTCTTTTCAATTACTAATTAGTTTTCTTTTATTTTTTAGTTTAGAATTTTTTTTTTCCTACTAACCTAATTTATTTTTATTTATTTTTTTCCTTTCCGGTACATCAATCACCATACCATTGAGCAAGAGGAAGAGATTATTTACATCATGGATGGTGTGCGTGGTAATAATGAGGACAACAATATTGTGCCTAATGCTGTTGTGGAAAAAGCGAGATTGATCAGAGACTACTATGTCCCAGAGACTTATAATTCACCAGCTGATTTTCAATTGCCTGATGTCACTGCACAGAACTATGAGATCAAGCCCAGTATCATTCATATGTTGCCATCCTATTTTGGGTTGACTCATGAGGATCCGTACAAGCACTTGGATGAATTTATAGAAGTTTGCTCATTAACGAAAATTCACAACTTCTCAGAAGATGCTTTTCGGATGCGACTCTTTCCATTCTCTTTGAAGGAGAAGGCCAAGTATTGGTTCAGATCTCTATCGATGGGTTCTATCACTACATGGACTCAAATGCAAAGTGAGTTCTTGAAGAAATATTTTCCGATAGGGAGGACTAATCAATTCAGACGTGCTATCACTGGTTTCTCTCAATTTGAGGAGGAACAATTTTTTGAGACATGGGAGAGATTCAAGGACCTTCTTAGGAAGTGTCCTCATCATCAAGTTCCAATGTGGCAGTTAGTGCAGTGTTTCTATGAAGGGCTAACTAAAGGTAACAGACAGATGGTAGATGCATCATGTGGGGGCACTTTTATGTTAAAAAGTGAAGAGGAAGCTTGGACTTTGTTCGAGAACCTCAGTGACAATTCTTTACAACATGTGTCTTCATCTCATTCAAGCAGACCAACCCATTCAAGGAAGGCAGATGATATTTTTGAGATTGGTTCTGCAGATGCTATGTCTACCATTGTGGATGATGTGTCACAGAGAGTGGTGCAACTCATCGCGGCTGGTCAAGTTCCTAATCCATCTCCATACCCTCTTATATTTGAGCCATGTGCTTTTTGCTCGAGTCCTATGCATCATGTCAATAATTGTCCTTCACTTGGGCAATTTTTTGATCTTCCACAAGAGCAAGGGGTAACAATTCAGCCCACTTTTCAACCTCAGAACTATGTGCCTTCACAATCATATCAAGAACAAGTTCCTATGGCACAGAGGTATGCAGCCATTGAGGACAAGATGACAATTGTCCTAGAAAAATTTGAGAAGCTTGACTCTATTGTTGAGATGGTGGAAGCTACTGCAGCAACACTTCAATCCACTACTCAACTGGTTTATTCTCACTCTCAATCGATTGCCAAATTGGAATCTCAGTTTGGACAACTTGTCAATGTCGTGAGTAGAAGAGAGGAGGGGATACTACCAAGCCAACCAATTGCCAACCCAAGAGGGGTTCATGTCCTTGACAATATTTTTTCTTTGAGCAACCCACACCATGAACAATTTCAAGCCATCACCACTCTTAGAAGTGGAGAAATAAGTGACAACAAGGTGGGGGAGAAGAAGCTTGATGAAAAAGAGGCGATAAAGAGTCCTAATTTTGAAATTTCTCATGAGCCTAAGGTGAAATTGAATAATTTTAATGCCATTCAACATCCTCTAGATGAGAGTGAATGTTTCTTCATGGAAGGTTTTGATGATTATATTGAAGAAGTTCATCCGGTTGCTCTATCACATGATGTTGAGAAGTCCATTGAGGGGGTGAATGATTTACTTGGTGTAGTGGCCATGAAAAATACTCCACCTTGGAGGATTCCGATTGAGCCATTGCCTATTCTTTCTAGCACTCCTCCGATGCCATCATTAGAGTCTCCTCCATGGGTAAAATTGAAACATCTTCCGTCAAGGGAGATAGATGTGTTTTTTGAAGCCAATGACACAATTCCGATTACTTTAAGTTCAACACAAGGAGGTGAGGATCATATAGGAGGGACGAAATTAAATCTCCTCAAGAGATGTGGCATTGGATGAACTTTCAATTCAAGTTGATGATCGTCACCTACGGACGTTAAATTGTAGGATTTGTATGTATTTCTATCCTTTAATTTCTTTAGTTTTCTTTTATTTTTCTTTTTATTTTATTTTATTTTTATTTTTTTAATTTTTAGTTTATGTTTTTCTTTATTTTTCTTCCATTATTAGGTGTGTTTTAATGTGTTTTTCTTGAGTTTTTGATGTATAAGTTGCTTCCGGAGGATGTCAAGAGGTGTACCGGGGTATTTGGACTCAAAATAGGTGAAAAAGAGAGGTCTCGGTCGACCTTGGGCGATAGACCCTTCAAAAATAACCTTCCCAGTCGACCCTTGGCGATAGAGACTAAACATGCTCCAGCAGGGGGGATCGATCGCCCCTTTGGAGGGGGATCGATCGCCCCCAATTTTTCTTAACTTGGGAGGACAACCAGCTGGGCGATCGATCGCCCAGCCCTAGGGGGATCGATCGCCCCAGCCCCTAGATGCCCAATTTGATTCATTTTGTCTCTTTTTGCTCCCTCTTCAATACTTATATGCTCCCACTTGAAAATACATCACTTTGGTGACTCTTTGTGCCTCTCAAACATCAAAATACACTCTAAAAATCTTTCATAACACTACTTGATCATCATCATTCATCACCATCATCATCCATTCCAATCTATTTTTCTCCATCCTCATTAAATGATCAATTTTCTCAAGTTTCTTCTTCACAAGGAAGTAGACTTTGTTTGAAAATTTGGTTGGATTTCTTTGAGAGGTTTTGTGCTACAAGTTTGGGGGAGGACATTGCACATTAACTATGGGCTACTTGGTTGATTTTGATGCTCCATTCCGGCCATGACTTAGATGCTTCGGCACCACCTTTTTCTTGATTTTTCGGAGGTAACTATCTTTTGTATTATTATTTTTTTTTATTTTTTTTTATTTTTCATATTGTTCTCTTTCTTCTTCAGTTTTAAAAAAAAAAAAAAAAAAATTCTTTCATATTTATTTTCACCCATATTATTTCACTTGGTCTTTGGGGTATAGTGGTTTGTTTTGACAGGTTGAAACATCCAAGTTTGGGGGTGTGCTTTCATTGCCTGCTATTGGTTTGCTATATTTTCTCGCCACTATTCCATGATCATGGTAACATCGTTCTTACTCTTCTCTATGCTTTTATTGGGTGTACATTGAGGACAATGTACAGTTTAAGTTTGGGGGTGAGGCGATGCCTTATTTGTGTGCTTTATTGCAATATGGGGGGAAATTTGTGTGAAATTCTTCTTGTATTAGGATTTTATTTTATTTTATTTTCTTAGTTTGTTTTTTATTTTATTTTATTTTGTTTTTAGATAGAATGTTTTGACATCATTCAAGGGATTAATACCTTATGTAGGTGCATAACTTGCAATTTTTGAGTATGTTTTAAATTCTTGGAAACTGTGATTTGAATTATGTGGTTTTAATCATGGTTTGCAATAACATGTTTTAAAGTGATTAATTTTAGTTTCCTTACATGCACAGACACACTAGCATAATCTTGTGGGGTATAAACCTATGTTTTGAGTTATTGAGTTACATATGCTTGATATTAATTAGTATCTCTTGAGAATGAGTACCGATGATGTGTTATACTTGACTTCAATGGAAAAAAGAAAGAAAAGAAGTGAAAAAAAAAGAAAAAAAAAAGTGATGAATAAGCAAATCAATTTGATCTTTTTCATGAGTAACCGGGCCTCTATGCCTCAGGAAGCACGGAGTGTTCGCGTCAAAAGTGAAAGGGTGAGAAAAGATGAGCATTGGTTGTCTTGATTTGTAGCCTGACTGATTCGAGTAATTAGGTCTTCGGGGTATCTTAAAGCCTAGTGCCCTAAAGCCATATGGTTTGGGAGTCACTGACTGAAAGCTTGCTACATGGATCTTTCAGAAAGCTTAATAGACCAAGACATTGCACAACCAATAAAGCAATGAAAAAAAAAGGAATTGAAAAGAAAAAAATGAAAAAGTCATGTATTCATGTTGGGAAGTATGATTTCAATAAGGGGAGCTAGTGAGTTGAAGGGTTATGTGCCTTAATATATTCAGAGCTGAGTTATACTACATGAGATGACTGCTAGTTCACTTTACACGAGGAAACTAGAGTTGATTATTTTGAGATATGTTGATGTGAATTATGCATGGGGACCATTGATTTGAATTATGGAATTTGAAAGCTTGAAATTATTCTTGAATGCAAGTTTGTAACTATATATTGTAATCTTCTTCTTGAATTAATGTTGAAACAGAATTTTGAATGTTTGTGGGTAACATTTCTGGAAACCCTCACGAGACTATACTCGTCCACTAGGGGGAACCTAGGGGTTTAAAGGCTTGTTGCATATGCTAAATGCAATCGTTTCTCCCACGAAAGTGGAGTTAGATAGTTTAGTTAGTATTTAGTAGTTTCTTTTGTTTTAGTTTTGTTTTATTCTATTGCTAAGGGACTAGCAATATGTAAGTTTGGGGGTGTGATCGGCATTGAATGTTACGCATTCTAGCCTCTTAACTTATGTATTTTATTCTCTTAGTGATAGATTATTTTGTGATTTTACTTTGTTTTAGTGTTTTCTGTATTTTCAGGGCCTTAATGATTATTTCAGTTAAAACCAGGATTTTGGGCTTTCAAAGATGACATGCAAGATGGTTAGATGAAGCCTACATCAAAGAGATCCATTGAACTCCATATTTTAACTCAACTCAGCCCAAGAAAGAGGTCCAAGAGAATTACAGCTGCTTAAGAAGGTTTCGGGCCTGAAGCCCAAATCTGCGTTTAATAAAGTCTTAATCCCGTTTTGGAAAACGGATCAGAAGTGTTATTTCCGAGCTTCAAATCGACATAATTCTCGAGCGGGGTTGAACGAAATTCGATTCTGCACACTTTTGTATTTCACGAAAATTCCGTAAATCGGACTTCTAGTGGGTCAAAAGTTGGGCCGAAGTCAGCAGGAAAAACCCACCTGATTAGTGCTGCGGGAAAACCTAATTAATTCCTAATTGGATTAGGACTTTGATGTATTCTCTTGGCTATTTAAAGTGACAAATTAGGGCTGTATTGAGAAGGCTTGGCAGCAGCTTTGAAGAGCTTTTGGAATAGAGAATCATTGGAGAACAAGGCGTATCATGAGCGGCTAGTTCAGCCACCAGGG
This sequence comes from Cornus controversa, assembly GCA_026545225.1. Classification (NCBI taxonomy): domain Eukaryota; kingdom Viridiplantae; phylum Streptophyta; class Magnoliopsida; order Cornales; family Cornaceae; genus Cornus; species Cornus controversa. The sequence goes on from CM048852.1 coordinate 26,433,705, forward strand.
TTTTGATGGAGCCCTAACTAAACATCACTGGTTTGATTGTTCTAATTATTGGGGATTTTTGTATTCATTCATAGATTGTGTAATTTAGAGGATTCTTATAGAATTGAGCAATAAAAGTCTTATAAATTCAGTTTCAATGATTTCTTATCTTGTCTTAGATATTTGATTATTGTTATTGAACTCGTCCCTCTTATTTTCTGTGATCATGAGAGTGATTATTATACAATGGTTTTCACTGAATATATCATTAAAAGTTTTGATGGATTATGCCTAGAGAAGATGAACCATACTGCACCTTAGATTAGAGTAGTTAGGCAGATGGCTCATGCCAATCGAAGATAGTCCATGACTTAGCCTTAATCATATGTTATCTTCTTGACGGATGGAGGTGAGCTTGTAGCCACCAACACCACTTATGCATGATATGATGCCCCATAGTTAGTTCAATTGACCATTGATTGTGAAGTTAGTGGTGAAATCAATTACCCTAGACTTATCTTATATTCTCTACACTCCTCAGTTTTTCTTGCTTTTGTTCAATTGCTTCATTAGTTAATTTAGTTTTAAAAATCAGAATTTACTTCTTTTAAATTTAATTAGAATTAATTCCTTATATCCAACACAGTCAGACCACAGTCCTTGAGGTTCGACACCCATTCCTTTCGATAGCCCTATTCTACAAGGAATTCGTTCTATTGCGAAGTGTGGAAATTTTTAATTGATATATTTTTGAGTCACACTCACACACGAATCAGGGGGTGAGCATCAACATGCCCAGTAAAGATACCCAAATCAACTTATGCAATGATGCGACATGATCTACATGAAATGCAAGCATGGCTTACATTTGTACTACATGGCATGATTCTAATACTCATAAGATGCTATCATGACATTCCTACACATTACTTGGTATACAACAATGCACATGATCAATAAAGTTTAATTGGAATGGAAGGTCACATAAACATCAACATGTATATCATAATTCAACAAGACTTAAACACCAAGTCACGTAATTTTTGAAATCACACAAGGGTGGGAGTAGTTGTAGGTCACGTGTTAAAAGTTTTTCGAGCTAATTTCCCAAATATTCTACTTTAGGGGTAAAACCCGAGGGTTTAGACAAAACCAATATTCTACTTTACGGGCGATCAACCCGATGGTCTAAATAAAACAAATATTCTACTTTATGGGCTACTAACCCGAAGGTCAAGACAAAACTCCCTTGGTAAAGTTCTGGGCTTAGGGCCCTTTTTCATTTCTGACCTACTCCCAAATTCAACAACCAATCACATAAGTTTCAAGTATGGTAACACATACAAGTCCAAACGCATTATAAGTCAATTTTTTATATGCTAAAACACGTATTTCCACGCATATAACAATGCAACAATCTACATTCCAAGTGCATGATAAGCCAGTTAATTTCCATGCTAAAACATGTAATTTTCATGCATATAACCATGCAATATTTGTAGAAAGGATCAGTCTCATGCATTTTATCAAAAATATAAAATGCAACATATACAACATTGTCTCCACAACTATAAATTATGCTAAAAGGCAACATAAACCCATAATTTCATCAAAACATATGCATATAACATTAATACATATAAGTACCATCTTTATTACCATGTGGAGACTCAATTAACCAAAATTAGTATAATTAAGGATGTAAGACTCACTTTCTAGCATTCCTAAACATGCTAATCAATTCAAAACTACATCAATTCCTAAGGAATCAATAATAAGGAGGAGAGAACAACCCTACCACAATTCCAAGACAAACTCTCACAAAGCTCTACTTTGCCCAAAATCAATTTTGATAAGACCAATCTCAAGCCCTCAATGCATAGATCATTTCTCTATTCTTCAGCGTCTTCTAATTCTTATCCAAAGACTCTCTAATTTAATGGAGAAGTGAAGAAGATGTAAAGATGTATATATATGTATATATTATTCCTTACGATTGATGAGAGAAAGAGAGAATGAGGATTTTGCATTTTCCTCTTTCTATTTATAAACCTACTCCATATATTTACAAAAATGCCTTTACCCTTTCACTTAACCTTCCCGGACTCCATTTTTGATTTTTGTAACTCCAATTGACATGAAATCAATTCTGTAGCACGCCAAATATTTTATTTAAGCTACCCTCCAAATTTGGTGTTATTCTGACACTTTTAGATTTTCTAGACCCATGGGGCCCATGCCCAAGGTTAACTGAACCTGAAAAAGTCAACTTTTGCCAAACACTCTGGAAACTTGCCCCAGCACTTATAAAAGTCTCTAAACATTTATTTTACATTTAAAACACTCATATAATTATTTAAAGAATTAATATGACAATAAATGAAAATAAAGGAAAATTGGCCAAAAATAGTCACGGTCCATATATGTATCCTATAGGGACTAATGATGAGGCTTAAGTACACATATGACTTTATGAGGGTCCCACTTGTATGAGATGACTTATATACAAATACACACATTCTATATATGATTAAGATTATGATTCCTCGGTTATGAGATTTTAGATGAATTAATGATTTAGAGGACGGTTCGCTTATAATCATCACTAACCCCATTTCTCTCACTCTTAATCGGATGTTAGAAATTGGGGCGTGTCAACTTGGTATCAGAGCTACCAGGTTTAAATACCTTTAGGATGATAGGTTAGGGTTAAACCATATGTGTACAAGGAATTGTGTTTAGACTTAATGACGCAACTTTACGTGGAATATTCTGACATGCTTGTCACACCCGCAAACTTTCAGCAAATGGTCCCCCACAAATTGTAGTAAGTGAGGTCACTAACTGTCATTCTGTGTATTGCAACAGAATTTATGATGGGATGAAGAAAGAGATGTGTTCTTGGAGTCGCCACCTAATATTGAGTTCTAGTGTGCTAGGTCACCTGAGATGTAAATGTATGTGCGAGCCTGGTTGAATGACTACCATGTGATCTTTTCAAAACCAATTTGTGAGTTTGGGGATTTGGTTGTATGTGGGGAAGGTGTTAGTCACCCCACAACATTCATATTGAATACGATTACCTAATCCTCATGATGCTTTGCTATTTCAAACATAATTATGTTCACAAAAAGAAAAAGAGTCTAATATGAATATGTATTATATGTAAGAAGGGAAGAAAGAAGAGCGGGTCATATATAGTTCCAATGACCTAGATTAAATGATCATTGGATGAACAATTTCGAATGTATTGGAGATGAATGGAATATGAAATATGGAGGAAGTGAATATAATGATGAATGAAATGGAATGATGGTGGTGGTGGGACCGGATCTGGAACTATCTAGTCTGCCTATGTACCTTAGAGTTGTCCAAGGATCGGGTCAAATGTTGTTCAGTAGAAAGGGTTTAAAATGATTATAAATGAAAATAAAAGAAAATTGGCCAAAAATAGTCACAGTCCATACATGTATCCCATAGGGACTAATGATGAGGCTTAAGTACACATATGACCTTATGAGGGTCCTACTTGTATGAGATGACTTATATACAAATACACACATTCTATATATGATTAAGATTCTGATTCCTCGGTTACGAGATTTTAAATGAATTAATGATTTAGAGGACGGTTCTCTTATAATCGTCACTAACCCCATTTATCTCGCTCTTAATCAGGTGTTAGAAATTGGGACGTGTCAACTTAGTATCAGAGCTACCAGGTTTGAATACCTTTGGGACGATGGGTTAGGGTTAAACCATATGTGTACAAGGAATTGTGTTTAGACTTAATGACGCAACTTTACATGGAATATTCTTACATGTTTGTCACACCCGTAAACTTTTGCCAAACGGTCCCCCACAAATTATGGTAGGTGAGGTCACTAACTATCATTTTGTGTATCGTAATAGAATTTGTGATGGGATGAAGAAAGAGATGTGTTCTTGGAGTCGCCACCTAATATTGAGTTCTGGTGTGCTAGGTCACTTGAGATGTAAATGTATGTGCGAGCCTGGTTGAATGACTACCATGTGATCTTTTCAAAACCAATTTGTGAGTTTGGGGATTTGGTTATGTGTGGGGAAGGTGTTAGGCACCCCACAACATTCGTATTGAATACGATTACCTAATCCTCATGATGCTTTGCTATTTCAAACAGAATTATGTTCACAAAAATAAAAAGTGTCTAATATGAATATGTATTATATTTAAGAAGCCAAGAAAGAAGAGAGGGGCATATGTAGTTCCAATGACCTGGATTAAATGATCATTGGATGAACAATTTCAAATGTATTGGAGATGAATGGAATATGAAATATGGAGGAAGTGAATATAATGATGAATGAAATGGAATGATGGTGGTGGTGGGACCGGATCTGGAACTATCTAGTCTACCTATGTACCTTAGAGTTGTCCAAGGATCAGGTCAAACGTAGTTCAATAGAAAGGGTTTAAGGTCCCGTAACTGTTACTAAACTGAAAGTGGGATTATATATCCCTTGACCATTACTGTGCCGAGTTATAATTCCTATGGCTACTCCTTAATTAAACGTGGGTTTATGGTCCCCGTGACCCTTCCAAAAAGGGATGTGGTTTTATAGTCCCTGTGACTACTCCTTGATTGAATATGGGTTTATGGTCCCTATAATCCTTCCTAAATGGGATGTGGGTTTATGGCCCTCGTGACCACTCCTTAGTTGAATGTGAGTCGATGACTCGAATGAGGTTTAAGCATAATGGGTTTAAGGTCCCTGTGACCACTCTTTGAATTGAAATGAGTCTATGACTCGAATGTAGGGCAATGGATTTCAGGTCCCCATGACTGCTCCTTAGTTGAATGTGAGTCGATGACTCGAATGAAGTTTAGCGTCATGGCTTTAAAGTCCCCGTGACCACTCTTTGAATTGAAATGACTCTGACTAGAATGAAATTAAAACACAATGGGTTTAAGGTTCCCGTGACCACTCTTTGAATTGAAATGAGTCGGGGGACTCGAATAAAATGTAAGTGCGATGGGTTTAAGGTCCCCACGACCACTCTTCAATTGAAATAAGCCAATGACTAGAATAAAATGTAAGTGCAATGGGTTTAAGGTTCCCGTGACCGCTCCTTAAGTGAAATGTGTCGATGACTCGAATAAAATTTAAGCACAATGGGTTTAAGGTTCCTGTGACCATTTTTGAATTGAAATGAGTCGAGGGACTCGATTGAAATTGAATCACAATGGGTTTAAGGTTCCCGTGACCGCTCTTGAATTAAAATGAGTTGAGTCATTGGACTCAAGAAAGAATATAAGCACGATGGGTTTAAGGTCCCCATGACCATTCATGATTTGAGGTGAGATGAGTCGTGGGACTTAAATGAAATGCAAGCGCAAATGAGTTGAAGGTCCCTGTGACCATTACTGAATTGGAATGAGTCAAGGGACTATAATGAAATGTAAGCGTAAATGGGTTTAAGGTCCCCATGACTGTTCTTGAATTGAGATGAGATAAGTCATGGGACTCAAATAAAATGTAAGCACAAATGGGTTTAAGGTCCAAGTGACCATTCTTGAATTGAGATGAGATAAGTCATGGGACTCAAATAAAATATAAGCACAAATGGGTTTAAGGTCCCAGTGACCATTCTTAAATTGAGATAAGATGATTCATGGGACTCTAATGAAATGTAACTTCAAGAGATGTTTGATGAGCTAGAATTATCCTAGAGAATGTGCCTAAGAATGGAAAGTGTGCCTAGAATCCCTAAGGCTTTAACATGTATGGAGGTTAAGCTAGTAAGCATGGATTAAACATGTATTGAATAAGTAAGAATGTATTTGAGCATATGAGCATGTATGGAAACATGTGAGCATTTAAGCAATGTGAGCATATATTAAGTGTATGTATGAAAAAGAAAATGTGAGCATGTAAGTATGTATTGAAAGCAAGTATAAAGCATGTGAGCATTTATTGAAAGCATGTATGAAAACATGTGAGTATATAAATATGTGAGAAAACATGTAATCATGTATTGAATGAACAATTAAGCTTGCATTGAACAAGAAAATATGGATTGAACAACTAAGCATGTGTTAGATAAGAAAATGTGGATTTGAACAAATCAGCATGTATTTGATAAGAAAACATGGTTTGAATGATAAAAACATGAATTGAACATATATTGATCAACTAAGCATGTGTTGAATGATAAAGTATAAATTGAACAACTAAACATGTAATAAATGATAAAACATGAATTGAACAACTAAACATATAATTAAAAAAACATGAAGTGAGCTAGGCATGCATTAAATGATAAAACATAAATTGAACAATTAAACATGTAGAAAATTGGACACTTTAAATAAAAGTGTCCAAAAATGGCTTAAAAATTAATGGAAAAAAGGGTAGAGTCATACCTCTTTTTGAAGCAAGCAAAATGATTTGTCACAAGGTACTTGAAATATTCTTTAGTAAAGTTAGTAAATCAAAAACGATGAAAAGAAAAATGATGATGCATGATATGCATTAGAAAGTGATTGTGTGTGAAGTTTTTGTACACAAAACCGACAAGCAAGATTTGAATTCTTGTTGATGCTTTCTTTTAAGGGTAATTTTTTTTGTGTATCACCAAGCTTCAAACCAAGCAAGTGTTCTTGGTGTAAAAAGTGAAAGAAAGTAGATGGGGTAAAAGATGTATATGCATGAGAATATATGAGAATGTGTATTTAAACATTAAAAAGAGCTTGAACTTAATAAGAAACATATATATATATTTGAAATGAAAAATAACAGGCATTAAAGAGAACTTAAAATGGACAAGTTCAAAAGCAAGAATTAAAGGAACTTAAAATGGTCGAGTTCAAATAAAAATTAAAAGAACTTGAAATAGACAAGTTCAAACAAAGAAATAAAAGAACTTGAAATGGACAAGTTCAAACAAGAAAGTTTTGTATAGATATATGTATAGTATTGTTTCTCTTCCAAACAACACTCTTCTATGACACTCCACAAGTGGAGGCTTAAATCAATGATGTTGGCCTTAAAATGTTCATTTGTAATAAATGTGCAAAAATATTTAAAAAGAGTATAAATGAAAGAAAAAGTGCTTGGAATCTAAAGACATGAATTAAAATGCTTGAAATATAAATATTGAAGAAGTAAAGTGCTTAGAATTAATATATTTCTCTTCCAAAATTCACTCTTCTATGACATTCCACGAGTGGAGGCTTGAAGCAATGATGTTGGCCTTAAAATGTTCATTTGCAATGGATGTATAAAAAACATTTTAGGGAGAGACAAAAATGCAAGAAGAATTGCTTGAAATGTAAAGACATGAATTAAAAGAGCATAAAATGTAAAAACATGAATTAAAAGTACATGACATGTAAAGACATGAATTAAAATACACAAAATGTAAAGACATGAATTGAAAGTGCATAAAATAAAAGACATGAAATAAAATGCACAAAATGTAAAGACATGAATTAAAATGCATGAAATGTGAAGAAAAATAACTTAAAAATTGAAGAAATGCATGGGTGGTGGAGAATATTTTCTCCACCAAACTACCTTATAATGGATTTTCATGGCAAGAAGGCTTGGAGATGGAAGATGATAGGGGCTCTAGAAGTTTAAAGCTATCTAGAGAGAAATGAGAGAAAATATGAGCGTAATTCTTGTTGTTGTAGTTGTAGTTGATGCCTTGATTAATGTAGAGAGGAGGGTATTTATAGCCAAAGGTAGTGAATGTCATCTATAGGATTAGGGAGGATGAATGGAAGCCTTTGGATGAAAAATGGTAAAAGACTAAAGGGGGTGTGCAAAAGGGGATTTTCATGGCAAGAAGGCTTGTTTTATTTTTAGATAGAATGTTTTAACATTATCTAAGGGATTAGTACCTTATATAGGTGCATAACTTGCAATTTTTGAGTAGGTTTTAAATCTTTGGAAACGGTGGTTTAAATTAAGTGGTTTTAATCATAATTTGCAATAACATGTTTTGAAGTGATTAATTTTAGTTTCCTTACATGCACAAACACACTAGCATAGTCTTGTGGGGTATAAACTTTGGTTTTGAGTTATTGAGTTACATATGCTTGATATTAATTAGTATCTCTTGAGAATGAGTACCGATAATGTGTTTTACTTGACTTCAATGAAAAAAAAAAGAAAGAAAGAAAAAAGTGATGAATAAGCAAATCAATTTGATCTTTTTCATGAGTAACCGGGCCTCTATGCCTCAAGAAGCACGGAGTGTTCGCGTCAAAAGTGAAAGGGTGAGAAAAGATGAGCATTGGTTGTCTTGATTTGTAGCCTGACTGATTCGAGTAATTAGGTCTTCGGGGTATCTTAAAGTCTAGTGCCCTAAAGCCATCTGGTTTGGGAGTCACTGACTGAAAGCTTGCTACATGGATCTTTCAGAAAGCTTAATAGATCAAGACATTGCACAACCAATAAAGCAATGAGGAAAAAAAGGAGAATGAAGAAAAAAAAAATGAAAAAGTCATGTATGCATGTTGGGAAGTATGATTTCAATAAGGGGAGCTAGTGAGTTGAAAGGGTATGTGCCTTAATATATTCAGAGCTTAGTTATTCTACATGAGATGACTGCTAGTTCACTTTACACGAGGGAGCTAGAGTTGGTTATTTTGAGATATGTTGATGTGAATTATGTGTGGGGACCATTGATTTGAATGATGGAATTTAGAAATTTAAAATTATTCTTGAATGCAAGTTTGTAACTATGTATTGTAATCTTCTTCTTGGATTAATGTTGAAACAGAATTTTGAATGTTTGTGGGTAACATTTCTGGAAACCCTCACGAGACTATACTCGTCCACTAGGGGGAACCTAGGGGTTTAAAGGCTTGTTGCATATGCTAAATGCAATCGTTTCTCCCACGAAAGTGGAGTTAGGTAGTTTAGTTAGTGTTTAGTAGTTTCTTTGTTTTAGTTTTGTTTTATTCTATTGCTAAGGGACTAGCAATATGTAAGTTTAGGGGTGTGATAGGCGTTGAATGTTACGCATTCTAGCCTCTTAACTTATGTATTTTATTCTCTTAGTGATAGATTATTTTATGATTTTACTTTGTTTTAGTGTTTTCTGTATTTTCAGGGCCTTAATGATTATTTCAGTTAAAACCGTGATTTTGGATTTTTAAAGAAGACATCTAAGATGGTGAGATGAAGCCTACATCAAGGAGATTCACTCAACCATTTATTTCAACTCAAATCAGCCCAAGAAAGAGGTCCAAGAGAATTATAGCTGCTTAAGAAGGTTTCGGGCCTGAAGCCCAAATCTGCGCATAATGCAGTCTTAATCCCGTTTTGTAAAACGGACCAGAAGTCTTATTTCCGAGCCTCAAATCGACATTATTTTCGCGTGGGGTTGATTCTGCACACTTTTGTATTTCACAAAAATTCCGTAAAACGGACTTCTAGTGGGTCAAAAGTCGGGCCGAAGTCAGCAGGAAAAACCCATTTGATTAGTGCTGCGGGAAACCCTAATTTATTCCTAATTAGATTAGGACTTTGGTGTATTCTCTTGGGGAATAAAGTGAAGACTTGGAGGCTGAGTTGAGGGAGATTAGAGAGAACACAGAGAAAGTCTGAGAGGGCTAAAGAGAACAAAAACATATTGCAGAGCCATTGGAGAACGAAGTCATACGCGTAATTCAGAAAGATGATGTCTTCTTCCTCAACAGTTGAAGCTTCTTCTTCTACTATGAGCGGCTAGTTCATCCACTAGGGTTTTGATGTAGCCCTAACAAAGCATCAATGGTTTGATTGTTTTAATTATTGGGGACCTTTATATACATGCATAGATTCTGTAATTGTGAGGATTCTTATTAAGGAATTGAGCAATAAAAGTCTTATAAATTCAATCTCAATGATTTCTTATCTTGTCTTAGATATTTAGTTGTTGTTATTGAACTCAATCTCTTTCGTTTTCTGTGATCATGAGAGAGATTATTACACAATGGTAATCACTGAATATATTGTTATGAGCTTTGATGGATTATGCCTAGAGAAGATGAACCATACTGCACCCTAGATTAGAGTAGTTAGGCAGATGGCCCATGCCAATCGAAGATAGTCCATGGCTTAGCCTTAATCATATGTTATCTTCTTGACGGATGAAGGTGAGCTTGTAGCCACCGACACCACTTATGCATGATGTAATTCCCCTATAGTTGATTCAATTGACCATTGATTGTGGAGTTAGTGGTGAAGTCAAACACCCTAGATTTCTCTCCTATTATCTTCACTATCTTGTTTACTTTGATTTATTTTATTTTATCTTTTTAATTAGTTTAGTTTAAAAATCAGAATTCTTTTCTTATAAATTTAATTAGAATTAGTTCCGTATTCCAACTCGTCAGAACATAATCCCTGAGGTACGATACCCATTCCTTTCAATAGCCCTATTCTGCAAGGAATTCGTTCTATTGCGAAGTGTGAAAATTTTTAATTGGTATACTTTTTGAGTCACACTCACACACGAATCAATTTTTGGCGCCGTTGCCGGGGATTATCTATTTGATTGATTGGATTTTACAGAATTAGTTTTAATTGGATTTTTAGTTTAGAAAATTTTTATATTTTATTTTTAATTTTGTTTTTGTTTTCTTTTCAGGTGCTTTCAGTAAATATATGCAAGGTCGTCGTTCTGTGGCTGATCCTTTGATACCTCTTGATCCGGAGCCTGAACGTACTCTTAGACAACAGAGGAACATCCCTGTTGATACAATTGTGCAAGAGGAAGAATTAATTGAAGACATGGCAGAAGAAAGGAATAACAACCTTGTTCCTAATGCTGATGGAGAAAGAGCTAGATTGCTTAGGGACTACTATGTTCCTGAGACATATACCTCGCCAGCAAGTTTTCAACTGCCCAATGTCACAGCACAGAATTATGAGATCAAGTCCAGCATTATTCAGATGCTACCATCTTATTTTGGGCTGACTCAAGAAGACCCTTATAAGCATCTGGATGACTTCATTGAAGTGTGCTCAACTACAAAAATTCACAACTTCTCTGAAGATGCTTTCAGAATGAGACTTTTTCCATTCTCTCTGAAAGACAAAGCAAAGTATTGGTTCAACTCTCTACCGGCTGGTTCTATCATGACTTGGACTCAGATGCAACATGAGTTTCTCAAGAAGTATTTTTCGATAGGGAAGACCAATCAGTTCAGACGTGCTATTACTGGTTTCTCCCAACATGAGGGGGAACAATTTTATGAGACATGGGAAAGATTCAAGGACCTTCTTAGGAAGTGTCCCCATCATCAAGTTCCTAAGTGGCAACTAGTGCAGAGTTTTCATGAAGGGCTCACAGAAGCCAACAGACAGATGGTTGATGCGTCATGTGGAGGTACTTTCATCTTGAAGAGTGAAGAGGAGGCATGGACCTTATTTGAAAATCTTAGTGACAACTCTCTACAACATGTGTCCTCTACTCGTTCTAGTAGACCTACCACTACCAGGAAGATGAGGTTGGTGCTTCAGAAGCTATGCCAACTGATATTGATTTAATTGCACAGAAGGTAGCAGCAATTATGGCTGCCAATCAAACTCCTTCTGCTTCAAATTCTTCATTGCTAGGCCCTTGTGAATTTTGCTCTAGTCCTATGCATAATGTGAGCAATTGTCCTTCAATGGGGCAATTTTCTGATATTCAACATGAGCAAGTTCAAGCTACTTTCACTGGACCAATGAATCCTCCACGAGGTAATACTTACAATCCCACATGGAGGAATCATCCTGGTTTTTCTTACAGTAACCAAGGGGCAGCAATGCAACCATCATATCAACCTAGGACTTTTGTGCCTCAACAGCAATATCAAACACAAAGTCCTATGGCCCAAAGAATTTCTGCTATTGAAGACAAGCTGACTCTTACCTTGTCTAAATTTGACAAGCTTGATTCTCTTATAGAGACAGTGCAAGCTACTGCAGCAACAGTACAATCTACAGTTCAGCTAGTGCACTCGTATTCTCAATCCATTGCCAAACTGGAATCTCAGTTTGGACAACTTGCTACTTCATTGAGTAGAAGAGAAGAAGGGAAGCTCCCTAGTCAACCAATTGCTAATCCAAGAGGGATGCAAGCTTCCACAAGCAACCCACACCATGAGCAAGTTCAAGCCATTACCACTTTGAGAAGTGGGAAAATAATTGATAATAAGGTGGGTGAAAAGAAAGAAGAAGAAAAAGTGATCACAAGTCCAAGTGCTGAAATTCCTTATGAGCCCAAGGCTCCTTTCCCACAACGTTTTCTAGAAGCATCTAAGTTGGGGAAGCAAGGGGACAAGCTGCATGACATGATGGAGGTGTTTCGCCAAGTGAAGATTAATTTGCCACTCCTTGATGCCATCAAGCAAATTCCTCCTTATGCAAAATTTTTGAAGGACTTGTGCACTCAGAAAAGGCATTCTAAAAGCCATGTACCAAAGAAAGTAATGCTGCCACAACAAGTAAGTTCAATAATTCAGCAGTGTACTCCTCCCAAGTACAAAGATCCTGGTGCTCCAACTATCTCATGCATTATTGGGGAGCACCATGTGGATAAAGCTCTTCTTGATTTGGGTGCAAGTGTGAATTTGCTACCTTATTCAGTTTACCTACAGTTGAGTTTAGGAGAATTGAAGCCTACCTCGGTGGTATTACAATTTACAGACAGATCAACAAAGCAACCCCGAGGAATCATAGAAGATGTGCTCATTAAAGTGGACAAGTTCTACTTTCCTGTTGATTTCATTGTACTTGACACTGAGCCAGTTCACAATCCGAAGAGGCACATTCCTGTGATCCTTGGTCGACCTTTCTTAGCTACTGCTGATGCTTGCATAAATTGTAGGTCAGGGATCATGGATATTTCCTTTGGCAACATGAATGTCAAGCTCAATGTGTTCAATGCTATCCAACACCCCCCAGATCAGAGTGATGTGTTCTGCATGGATGATATTGATGAATGTGTGGAGGAATTTATTTCATCCTCTACATCTCGAAACTCCCTGGAGGTATGTAAGTCTGTTTATGACTTTGAGAACATTAATGATGAAGGGTTGTGTGAAGAAGTGCATGCTATGCTAGAAGTGGATGCTATTCAGAATACTCCACCATGGAGAATTCCAATTGAGCCACTACCCTTTCTCTCTAGCACTCCTTTAGTGCCTTCATTAGAGTCCCCTCCAGAATTAGAGTTGAAGCCTTTGCCTGACAAATTGAAGTATGTATTCTTAGGGGCACAGAAAACTCTTCCTATTATAATTGCCTCTGATCTGACAGAAATTCAAGAAAAGAGCTTAGTAGAGGTTTTATACCAACATCGTGAAGCAATTGGATGGAGTGTTGCTGATCTTAAGGGCATTGATCCCTCAGTTTGCATGCACAAAATCCATTTGGAAGAAGGATGTAAGCCAACTAGAGAGGCACAGAGGCGATTGAACCCCAACATGAAGGAGGTGGTAAAGAAAGAGGTTGTCAAGTTACTTGATGCAGGAATCATTTATCCAATTTCTAACAGCACATGGGTGAGTCCAACACAAGTGGTTCCAAAGAAATCTGGTCTTACCATTGTCCCTAACTCCATGGGAGAACTTGTTCCACAACGTACTGCCACAGGTTGGCGTGTTTGCATTGATTACAGAAAGCTCAATTCTATAACAAGGAAGGATCACTTCCCTCTTCCATTCATTGATCAAATACTTGAAAGGTTAGCTGGTCAGAGCTATTATTGCTTTCTGGATGGCTACTCTGGTTATAACCAAGTAGCTATGGATCCAGAAGATCAAGAGAAGACCACTTTCACTTGTCCCTTCAGTACTTTTGCGTATCGTCGTATGCCTTTTGGATTATGTAATGCTCCGGCTACATTCCAAAGGTGTATGATGGCCATCTTTTCTGACATGGTGGAAAAATTCTTGGAGGTGTTTATGGATGACTTCTCTATTTTTGGATCATCTTTTGAACATTGTTTGAGCAATTTATCACTTGTGCTTCAAAGATGCCGAGAACGAAATCTGGTACTTAGTTGGGAGAAGAGCCACTTTATGGTGAAAGAAGGTATTGTATTGGGCCATATTGTTTCAGAGAGGGGCATTGAAGTTGATAAAGCAAAGATCGATCTAATTGCAACTTCGGTAAGGCAAGTTCGATCTTTCTTAGGTCATGCCGAGTTCTATAGAAGATTCATCAAGGATTTCAGTAAAGTGGCTCGACCATTATGCCATTTGTTATCTAAAGATGTTCCCTTTATCTTTGATGAAGATTGTGTGAAAGCTTTTGAAAAGCTTCGATCTCTGTTATCCTCTGCACCAATTATGCAGTCTCCAAAATGGGCTATACCTTTTGAAATCATGTGTGATGCCTCTGATTATGCAGTAGGAGCCGTGTTGGGACAGAGAGAAGAGAAACGACCACATGTCATCTACTATGCTAGTAAGACTCTCTCTGATGCCCAACTCAATTATACAACCACAGAGAAAGAGCTTCTAGCTGTAGTGTTTGCCTTGGACAAATTTCGTTCTTATTTATTGGGGTCCAAGGTGGTTGTCTACTCTGATCATCAGCATTGAGACACTTATTGGCAAAGAAAGAAACCAAACCGCGTCTTATTCGGTGGATTTTATTGCTGCAAGAATTTGATTTGGAAATAAAAGACAAAAAGGGGACGGAGAATGTGGTAGCGGATCATTTATCTCGAATCAAGTCTGAGCCGGTATTCGGTGCATTACCTATTCGAGACTCATTCCCGGATGAGCAATTGTTTGAAACTACTTTGATGAAGGTTAATGGCCAAAGGTTGAAACATTGTGTGGAAGGATGTGTGCCAAGAAGAGACGTGGAGTCCGTCGACTTGACGGATCCCGTATATCCGACTTAATCCCTTCGGAGAATCAATCGTCTCCTACAGACGTTAAATAGTAGGTTTTGTATGTATTTCTATACTTTATTTCTTTTAGTTTCTTTAATTTTAATTTTTAGTTTTAGTTTTCTTAGGTTTTTCTTCAATTCTAGTTGCGTTTTAATGTTTTTTCTTTGAGTTTTTGATGTATAAGTTTCTTCCGGCGGATGCCAAGAGGTGTACCGAGGTATTTGGACTCAAGACGGGTGAAAAATCGTGCTCTCGGTCGACCTTGGGCGATGGAGGGTCCAAAAGGCATCCAGGAGGGGGATCGATCGCCCCATTTGAGGGGGATCGATCGCCCCATGATTTTCCATGAGGAGCAGCACCTTCAGGTGGGCGATCGATCGCCCATCCTTGGGGGGATCGATCGCCCAAGGCTAAAATGTGGGCTGCCCGAATTTTCTTGGTATTTAAAGCTTCCTTATCCTCCTATGTTGCTACTACTTGCATCCTAAGCCTCTTTGAACTCCAATTCAAGTCCTACATCATCCGGAAAACTAATTTCTTCAATTAGTGATTATTATACAAGAATTCAACATTGATCAACATCAACTTCAACATCAAATTGGATCAAAAATCACTAGTTCTCAAAGGAAGCTCACACTTTTTCAAGTTAAACATCAAAGTAAGTGAAGTTTTTCCTTGAAGAAATTGTTCAAATATTTTGGAGGGCTTTTGAAGACCAAGATTGGGGGATCAATTTGGTGCAATTACTTGTTCGATTTGGGTGGAAAAATTGTCGAAAAAAGGAGGTTGAAGGATACAAAAGAATTGTGCACACCAAGTGTTCGATTTAATTCCTCAAACCACACTTTTTCTATTTCTATGGCACCAAAGAGAGCAAGTCACCAAGATGCTTCAAGTTCACGTAATCCTCGCCGAGCGAGGCATGATCCGACCACAGGTTCTTCACGATCTCGCCGAGACGGTATTCAAGAGAGATGGCATCCAAGGGCGTTGAATTTCGAAACAATGTTTGACATAGCCGAGCTTTATGGTATGTTTCCCGAGACACGGTGGGGGATTTCCGACATCCGTCATCGTCGGTCGGCATCCATTTTTGTTCCACTCTCATCTACCATTTACCCGAGGCTTGTCAAGGTATTTTATCAGAACTTAATGCCGAAACCTGATGAGCGGGATGTGCTTACTTCTTCCGTAGATGGAACAATAGTTCGAGTGGACATGTCATCCATTGCCATTGCCATGGGTTTTCCTCATGAATGCCCAGCTGATTTATCTCATATCTATACTCCTTTACCCGACGAGTTGTCGGTGGGCAATGTGGTTGCACGATTGTGTGCCAACCAATTTTTCGGGCCGAAAAGGAATGCAGCTTCAAAGTCTTCAATGCCAAATCATTTATGGTTCCTTGACGCTGTGCTACTCAAGAATGTATGTCCAATTGGACATAAAACCGAAAGACGTCAAGAGTTCATCAGAGCCTTATATGCTATACATTTTGGGCATTGGCTGTCATTCCCACAGATTGTCTGGGGCCAGATGGAGAAATTCTATTCCAAAGTTGTGGCCAAGGCACCAGACAGTGCAAGTGACTGGGAGTTTCCATTCCCTACCATTATTCATCAGTTGCTTGTGTCACAGGGGTATGCAGTCCATGAGGACGAGCTTGCCTTTCCACGTGATCTTCATTATGGCACGCATGACTGGAACCTGAGTCGATCTCATATGCACCAGAGAGTCATAGCGGCGCCTGGTGAGGTATCTCGGTTGGCCCAGGGAGGAGAGCATGTAGATATACCACCACCGGTGGACGGTCCAGAAGAGATGGAGGCAGAGGAAGAGGAAGTGCATGCACAGGCTGGTGGCCATGATTATCAATATTTAGAAGGGCAGATTGCTGGGTTGACAGCCCAGTTTGGCACCTTACAGACAGAGGTCTCCACACAGTTTGGTGCAATGAGAGCAGAGATGGCGGATCACTTTCGTGACACTCGCCAAGAGCAATTAGAGATGAGGAGGATGATGCGTGCACTGATGCGCCAAGCAAACTTGGATCCAGATGCTCAGTCACCACCACATCCTTAACAGGAAGGTAACCATCTTTTGTATTTTATTTTATTTTTAGCTTTTATTTTTCTCTTTATTTTTCTTTTTGTAGTTAGATTTTTTTCAAAAAAATGGAAAAATGAAAAAATATTTTTTTTAGGATTTTTCTCTTTCATATTTATTTTCACCCATACTATTTTCACTTGATCTTTGGGGTATAGTGGTTTGTTTTGACAGGTTTTCACATCCAAGTTTGGGGGTGTGCTTGCATTGCCTTCGTCCTCGTGATGTACTCTATTTTCTTTCCACTACTCCATGATCCTGGTAATATCGTTCTTACTCTTCTCTTTGCTTTGATTGATAGTCCGTTGAGGACAATGTACAGTTTAAGTTTGGGGGTGAGGCGATGCCTATTTATGTGCTTTATTGCATATGGGGAAAATTTGTGTGAAATTCTTTTGTATTAGGATTTTATTTTATTTTATTTTCTGAGTTTGTTTCTTTATTTTATTTTGTTTTATTTTTAGATAGAATGTTTTAACATTATCTAAGGGATTAGTACCTTATATAGGTGCATAACTTGCAATTTTTGAGTAGGTTTTAAATCTTTGGAAACGGTGGTTTAAATTAAGTGGTTTTAATCATAGTTTGCAATAACATGTTTTGAAGTGATTAATTTTAGTTTCCTTACATGCACAAACACACTAGCATAGTCTTGTGGGGTATAAACTTTGGTTTTGAGGTATTGAGTTACATATGCTTGATATTAATTAGTATCTCTTGAGAATGAGTACCGATAATGTGTTTTACTTGACTTCAATGAAAAAAAAAAAAAGAAAGAAAAAAGTGATGAATAAGCAAATCAATTTGATCTTTTTCATGAGTAACCGGGCCTCTATGCCTCAGGAAGCACGGAGTGTTCGCGTCAAAAGTGAAAGGGTGAGAAAAGATGAGCATTGGTTGTCTTGATTTGTAGCCTGACTGATTCGAGTAATTAGGTCTTCGGGGTATCTTAAAGCCTAGTGCCCTAAAGCCATCTGGTTTGGGAGTCACTGACTGAAAGCTTGCTACATGGATCTTTCAGAAAGCTTAATAGATCAAGACATTGCACAACCAATAAAGCAATGAGGAAAAAAAGGAGAATGAAGAAAAAAAAAATGAAAAAGTCATGTATGCATGTTGGGAAGTATGATTTCAATAAGGGGAGCTAGTGAGTTGAAAGGGTATGTGCCTTAATATATTCAGAGCTTAGTTATTCTACATGAGATGACTGCTAGTTCACTTTACACGAGGGAGCTAGAGTTGGTTATTTTGAGATATGTTGATGTGAATTATGTGTGGGGACCATTGATTTGAATGATGGAATTTAGAAATTTAAAATTATTCTTGAATGCAAGTTTGTAACTATGTATTGTAATCTTCTTCTTGGATTAATGTTGAAACAGAATTTTGAATGTTTGTGGGTAACATTTCTGGAAACCCTCACGAGACTATACTCGTCCACTAGGGGGAACCTAGGGGTTTAAAGGCTTGTTGCATATGCTAAATGCAATCGTTTCTCCCACGAAAGTGGAGTTAGGTAGTTTAGTTAGTGTTTAGTAGTTTCTTTGTTTTAGTTTTGTTTTATTCTATTGCTAAGGGACTAGCAATATGTAAGTTTAGGGGTGTGATAGGCGTTGAATGTTACGCATTCTAGCCTCTTAACTTATGTATTTTATTCTCTTAGTGATAGATTATTTTGTGATTTTACTTTGTTTTAGTGTTTTCTGTATTTTCAGGGCCTTAATGATTATTTCAGTTAAAACCGTGATTTTGGATTTTTAAAGAAGACATCTAAGATGGTGAGATGAAGCCTACATCAAGGAGATTCACTCAACCATTTATTTCAACTCAAATCAGCCCAAGAAAGAGGTCCAAGAGAATTATAGCTGCTTAAGAAGGTTTCGGGCCTGAAGCCCAAATCTGCGCATAATGCAGTCTTAATCCCGTTTTGTAAAACGGACCAGAAGTCTTATTTCCGAGCCTCAAATTGACATTATTTCCGCGTGGGGTTGATTCTGCACACTTTTGTATTTCACGAAAATTCCGTAAAACGGACTTCTAGTGGGTCAAAAGTTGGGCCGAAGTCAGCAGGAAAAACCTATCTGATTAGTGCTGCGGGAAACCCTAATTTATTCCTAATTGGATTAGGACTTTGGTGTATTCTCTTGGGGAATAAAGTGAAGACTTGGAGGCTGAGTTGAGGGAGATTAGAGAGAACACAGAAAAAGTCTGAGAGGGCTAAAGAGAACAAAAACATATTGCAGAGCCATTGGAGAACGAAGTCATACGCGTAATTCAGAAAGATGATGTCTTCTTCCTCAACAGTTGAAGCTTCTTCTTCTACTATGAGCGGCTAGTTCATCCACTAGGGTTTTGATGTAGCCCTAACAAAGCATCAATGGTTTGATTGTTTTAATTATTGGGGACCTTTATATACATGCATAGATTCTGTAATTGTGAGGATTCTTATTAAGGAATTGAGCAATAAAAGTCTTGTAAATTCAATCTCAATGATTTCTTATCTTGTCTTAGATATTTAGTTGTTGTTATTGAACTCAATCTCTTTCATTTTCTGTGATCATGAGAGAGATTATTACACAATGGTAATCACTGAATATATTGTTATGAGCTTTGATGGATTATGCCTAGAGAAGATGAACCATACTACACCCTAGATTAGAGTAGTTAGGCAGATGGCCCATGCCAATCGAAGATAGTCCATGGCTTAGCCTTAATCATATGTTATCTTCTTGACGGATGAAGGTGAGCTTGTAGCCACCGACACCACTTATGCATGATGTAATTCCCCTATAGTTGATTCAATTGACCATTGATTGTGGAGTTAGTGGTGAAGTCAAACACCCTAGATTTCTCTCCTATTATCTTCACTATCTTGTTTACTTTGATTTATTTTATTTTATCTTTTTAATTAGTTTAGTTTAAAAATCAGAATTCTTTTCTTATAAATTTAATTAGAATTAGTTCCGTATTCCAACTCGTCAGAACATAATCCCTGAGGTACGATACCCATTCCTTTCGATAGCCCTATTCTGCAAGGAATTCGTTCTATTGCGAAGTGTGGAAATTTTTAATTGGTATACTTTTTGAGTCACACTCACACACGAATCAGAGGACTAGATAGATAAAACACTCAAGCTCTTGATTACACTAGAAATTGATGAAGACCTAAGGGTTTGCATTACTGCACTTCACTTATTGGGAGAGGCAGATCGTTGGTGGAAGTTTGAACACTCACAATACTAAGGCAATGGATTGGGAAGTGTTCAAAGGGCTATTTTTTTAGAAGTACTTTCCCATATTGGTGAAAGAGTGCTTGAAACAAGAATTCATTGGCCTCATCTAAGGAGATATGAGTTTGATTGAGTATGAGTCCAAATTTACTTCTTTGGCTCGTTTTGCCCTGAAGATGGTGGCCGATAAGGACTTAAGAACTCCGTGAGAAGGCAGATATCGATCTTAGATTTATAGAAAGGGCTTTGATAACTGAAGAGGATGACCGAGATGGTCAAAGAACCCAGAATTTCAAGGGACAGACTCAGAATACGGGCCTTTTTTGATAATCAAGCAAGGAAGAAGCACAGGAGTAATACTTCATACTCTCAAGGATAGCAGATTTTCTCAATAGCATCAGCTAGGTCACTATAGGACTAAGTGTCGTCACAAGTAGACAATAGTTCCAGAAAAAGAGTGGATTGTTACTATTGCCACTGGCCTGGTCATTTCAAGGTTAATTATCCCTAGAGAAAGGGTTTATAGACTAGGACCGGATCACAGTAGCATTATACTCAATTCATAGTGAGTCAGTCTGGTCCTATGACTTTGCCACCACCTCAGCCAGCCCAGTCTACAAATGGTTCACGGGTGGTGAAAGGGACTGCTACTAGTGTATCTAGCTAGCAGTCTGGACATTAGGGTATTGGCAAGTAGGTTCAGAGGGTACAAGGTCATTCATTTACACTCACACAGATAGATGCCCCAGTAGGTTCGTTAGTTGTGTAAGGTATCTTCTTGGTTTTTAGCTATTGGGCTAAGGTGTTGGTTGATTTGGGTTTGGAGGTGTCTTAACTAGATACAACTTTGTCTATTGATACACTATTTGGGGGCAGAGTTACCCTGCATCGAGTTTGTCGAGATCAAGATTTTAGGACGTCGATTGACATTCGACTTCATTCTTCTAGACATGTCTAGTTTTGATGTCATTCTAGGTATCGATTGGTTGTCTACTTTTAGAGTCACCACCAATTGTTATAATAGACGAGTGACGATATGTACGCCGGAGGGTGATTGATTTTATTTTATGCGAGAGCGAGATGACTTCTATATATCTCTATTGCATAACTCCAGTAGCCAGAAAGGAGTGGGTTATTTCTTAGCTAGCTTGTTAGTTGATGAAGGGGATATGACACGTAAGTAATTTTCTCTTGTGGTTTGTGATTATGCGAATGTATTTCTAGAGGACTTGACGATGTTGCCACCGCAACGGGAAGTTATGTTTACTATTGATCTTTCTCCTGGTACCACACCTATCTGTATGGCACTGTACCATATGGCACTGGCTAAACTGAAATAATTGAAAGGTCAATTACAAGATTTATTGGACAAGAATTTGTACGATCAAGTGCATTGCATTGGGGAGCTCCGGTACTCTTCGCTAAAGAAAATGATGGATCTTTACGACTGTGTATTGATTATCAAAAATTAACTGAGCAATGATCAAGAACAAGTATCCTTTGCCAAAGATAGATGAATTGTTTAATCAATTAAATGGTTCAAAATATTTTTCAAAAATTAACTTGAGGTGGGGATATTACCAATTAAGGATAAAGGATTAGGATATATCAAAAACTGCATTTTGTACTTGATATGGGCACTATGAGTTCCTACTGATGCCATTTGGGTTGATGAATGCACTGGTGGCATTCATGGACTTAAGGAATCATGTCTTTTGTGCTTACTTAGATAAATTTGTTATACTATTTGTGGATGAAACTCTAGTGTACTCATCAGCAGAAGATGAGCATGAAAATCATTTGAGGATGGTGTTACAACTTTTAAGGGAACATCGATTGTATGCCAAGTATGAGAAATGCGAATTTTGGCTAATGGAGGTAAAGTTCCTTGGACACGTAGTGTCGGCAGGAGGAGTCTCCGTGAATCCTTTAAAAATTGAAACCATGATGAGTTGGGAAGGCAGAAGAGTGTGTTTCAAATCCATAGTTTCTGGGGCTTGGCCGGTTACTAATGATGCTTTATAAGGGCTTTTTTACGATTGGCGGCACCTTTGACATGACTTACTCGTAAAGGAATCAAGTTTGTGTGGAATGACGCTTGTGAACATGTATTCATGGAGTTAAAGGGTTGATTAACTTTCGCTCCAATTTTGATTATTCCCGAACGTGGTTTCAGGTATGTGATCTATTGTGATGCTTTACGAGAAGGTATGGATTGTGTTTTTATGCAAACCAAGAGGGTGGTAGTGTATGTCTCCCAATAGTTGAAGACACACAAGCAAAATTAACTGACTCACAATTTGGAGTTAGCAGTAGTAATTTTTGCATTAAAAATATGGAGACATTACTTGTACAGAGAAAATTTTGAAGTGTTCTCTGATAACAAGAGTTTGAAGTACCTTTTCTCCCAAAAGGACTTGAATATGAGACAACGAAGATAGGTGAAATATATGGAGAATTATGACATTGATCTACAATATCACCCGAGAAAGGCTAATGTTGTAGTCAATGCCTTGAATAAAAAGTCACGTGGTAGCTTGGCGAGCATTGCTATCCGCGAATGGAAGATAATGAAAGACATTTCAGAGACGGGATTGTATTTCAACGATGATGGGGAAACGGCAACGTTGTTCACACTCATTGCTCAACCAACTCTAGTGAGTAGGGTGATTGAGGAACAAAGGTAGGACAGTGAAATGGAGACCATTCACATTCGAATTTTGAGGGACAAAGTGGTAGAAGGTTAGACAATTTATTCAGATAGAGGTTTAAGATTCAAAGGGAATATGGTTGTACCATCACTTTAGAATTACGGTACACCCCGACAGTACCAAAATGTAACATAATTTGCATCAACAGTATTGGTGGAAAGGAATAAAGAGTGATGTTGATCAGTTTGTGGCAAAGTGTCTTACTTGTCAATAAGTGATGTCCCAACATCAAAGACTGGTGGATTTGTTACAACCATTACTGGTAGCAATATGGAAGTTGGACCCTATCACTATTGACTTTGTGACGGGACTTTTGAGGTCGAGGAAGAGTTATGATGATGTCCTGGTCATTATTAATAAATTGACCAAGGTAGCTCATTTTCTTCCTGTTTAAGTGACTGTTAATGTGGATGCTTTGAGTCAGTTGTACATTGATCAAATATTGAAACTTCATGGTGTACCAGTTTCCATTGTGTCAAATAGATACCTATAATTTACATCACAATCTTGGCAGAGTTTTCAGGCAGCTCTTAACACCAATCTCCTTTTTAGTACAACTTTTCATCCTCAAATGAATGGTCAGTTGGAGAGGACTATTCAGATTTTGGAGGATATACTTCGGGCTTGTGCCTTGGACTTTCGTGGTAGTTGGAAAGATCACCTTCCACTAACAGAATATGCTTATAACAATAACTATCGAGATGGCACCATTTAAGGCCTTGTATGGTAGACCTTGTAGGTCACCCATTTTTTGGACCGAAGTTAGTGAAACAATGGCTTTGGGACCCGATATAGTTCCAGAAACTGCAAAAAAGATTAAAGTGATATGACAATGGTTGATTACAGCTCAGATTCATCAGAAAAGCTATACTGATAGAAGGCAATGTTCGTTGACATTTGAGGTTGGAGACCATGTGTTCCTAAAGGTTGCTCCATGTAAGGGATTGATGGGGTTTGGGTGTAGTGGTAAGTTTTATTGGTTCATTTGAGATTTTGGAATGTGTTAGTGAGGTTGCATACTGCTTGGCTTTACCACCACAAATGTCAAGTGTTCACAATGTATTTCATGTTTCCATGTTGAGGGAGTATGAATCGGATCTTTCACATTTACTAGATTGGACGGATCTTTAGGTAGGGGAGGATGTGTCTTATGAGGAGAGACCGGTAGAGATTATGGACTCTAGGAAGCAAGTGCTTCTAGGCAAGACCATCCCATTGGTCAAAGTGCTTTGGAGACATCATGGAGTCGAGGAGGCTACATGGGAATAGGAACAAGAAGTTCGCTCAAAGTATCCTGAGTTATTTACCACTCGAGGTACGTCTTAATTTCGAGGATGAAATTCCTTGAAGATTGGGAGGTTATAAAACCTTAAAAAAAATTTAATTTTTAATTGCAATTAACAATATTTTAATTATGATAAAGCCATGAGAAATTGGTTTAAATATGTGTTTTGAGTGTAATGGAACTTTTCTGAGAAATTTTAGGTTCAGGTGTGGGACCCAGGACAAGCCGGGAGACTTTCATAAGTCTCGAGAAGGTACATTGGGGTACATATGAATAGTTGAAGCGCTTAAAAGATAAGTTGGGAAGAGAAAATGTTAGTATGTGATTAGTAAAGAGTTAGTAATAACAAGAAACAAATTAAAAGAAAGAGAGGGACTTAGTTGCAAAGATGGAAAATATAAATAGACTTATATCATTTAATTCACCACAAAAATCAAATTTTCTCTCTTCTACCTTATCTCTCTCTCACTACAACTTCATCCCAACTTCTCTCTAGAATTAAGATGGTTTAGAGTGAGAATTGAATATTGTTCCAAGAGGAAAGAATGTTATCCTCATCATTCTCTTCATTTTTATTACTTCAGAGTTCAATTAGGTGGAGGTTAAAGATTTGATCAAAACTAGGATTTGGAATTGGGGATAGCTCAAGAAGATAAAGTTGTTCTCCTTGCTATGATCTACGCATCCACGGTTCGAGAATCGAATTCGTAGCAATTCAGACATTTGATGATTTGAGGATTTTTGAAAATTAATCTTGGAATTGAGGTAGGGGTGTCCTCTCCACCTTATCATCAATTCTTTAGGAATTGATGTGAATTCTAATTGATTAGCATGTTTAGAAGTGCTAGGAAACGAGTCTTGCATATTTTCTTATGCTTATACTTATTAATTGAGTCTCCACATAATAACCGTGATGATAATTATAGGCATTGATACTATATGTATATGTTTGGATAAAATTATTGAACAAAATAATCTTAGAACATGTATCAATGTGAACTATGATGTGAATTGTGTGTGTATGCATTATATGTTAGTAATTGAAGACATATGTTGTTTATTGAAATGATTTATAAATCTGGAGACTATGTTATACATATTGGATGCCACATGTTTGATAAAATGCATGAGAATGCACTTTTCTATAAAAATTACATTATATGAATGCCATGTGAGAGGATTGAAATCGTATTGTTATATGCATGAAAATGACATGTTTTAACATGGAACCAAGTGGCTGAAGATTCGCTTGAAAATGTGAAATTATTGCATTATTATATGTATGGAAAGAAAATATTTAAGCATAGAAATCAAGTGTCTTATGATGCGCTTGGAAATGTGTGATAGATTTGAAATTGTATGTGTTGTTATACTTGAAAACCTATATGATTAGTTATTGATTTTGGGAGGAGGTCAAAAAAGCAAGAAGGGCCCAGAGCCCTATGGTGCAAAGCCCGAAACTTGGCCAAGGTGAATTCGCCTAGACCCTCAGGTTAGTACCCTGTAAAGTTGGATATCTTGAATAATTGGCTAAATTAGCGATTGTCTGGTGGTTCTACGAATACTCTCACTTTGTGTGATTTCAAAATTTATGTGGCTTGGTGTTTAAGCCTTATAATTGAATTATGATATTCATATGACATTTGTGTGATTTTCTACTAGTTGAGCATTGTTAAGCGCATGATCCATTCATGTATTGAATTGAGATTCTATGATTACGAACATTAATGTATGCCACGTAGTGTGTAGGAATGCCATGATAGCATCTCATGAACATTGGAAGTATGCCATATAGTACATAAGAATGTCATGATTGCATTTCATGTAGGTCGTGTCGATTCAATACATAACTTGGTTTGGGTATCTCTACTGGGCATGTTAATGCTCACCCCCTTCCCCCAAACATTTTACAGATAAAACATAGGCGATCGATGGAGTTTGAAGTGTTAGGATAGAGGACTTATGTTTTGTTACTTTTATTTAAATCACGTTTTCACGTGCCATGTTTAGGCATCTATTAAACCTTGTAATTTGAATTTGAGTGTGGGATATTTGAAGACAAACGAGGACGATAATGGAATTTATGTTTAAGTTCAAATTATTCGTCTTTACATAGTATTATTACGAGTTCATTATCATCTATTTATGTTATAATTTAAATTGAATGTATGAGAAGCTTCAAGGACCTGGATTAATCAAAATCCCTATTTCTAATAATCGCAGCCCTTCGATTAATCAAAATTACCATTTTGATTGATCACAACTCCAGCTTGAAAATGGTGATTAATTCCAGTGTGTTCTGATGGAACTTACGATACCACTGCGATTGAATGCAGCTTCGATTGATCGTAGCCTCACCTATGATTAATCGTAGAGAGGTTTGCAATTAATTGAAGGACTATGTTCGATTAATCGCACTGTGTATCAGTAGGGACTAATGAGGAGGCCTAAGTACACATATGACCTTATGAGGGACCCACTTGTATGAGACGACTAATATACACATACACACATTGTATATATGATTAAGATTATGCTTCCATGGTTATGAGATTTCAAATGAATTAATGATTTAGAGGACAGTTAGCTTATAATCATCACTAACCCCATTTCTCTTACTCTTAATCAGGTGTCGGAAATCAGGGCGTGAGATGAGCTAAAGAACAACCACAAGAAGAGGAACATATTTATGATGATGACGATGACAACGGTGACAACGATGATGAGGAGTTCGATGAGACATTATCATCATTCCTGAGGATCTATGGTTAAAGAAATTTTATTATGAATTAGAGATTGATTCAACAAATGATGAGTCATGGTCGTTCAAGGAATCAACTACTATAGAATCATTCGTTCACTAAAGTAAGCCTCCAATTTTTGATGAAGAACCA
Source organism: Cornus controversa (assembly GCA_026545225.1). Lineage (NCBI taxonomy): Eukaryota > Viridiplantae > Streptophyta > Magnoliopsida > Cornales > Cornaceae > Cornus > Cornus controversa. The sequence goes on from CM048852.1 coordinate 26,460,779, forward strand.
CACATTGATTCATACGAGTCAAAATTGTCTACGGATTGCAATCAATTAGCAATATTTGACGAGGAAGCTACAAAATAAGACTCTTAAAATGAAAAAAGCAATGAGAATGTGGCAGAAACAATAGCCATGGAGATGAAAAATAATGGACTTTACTTTTATGATATAATTTGGGATGAATTCTTGGAGCGCACAACAACTACTAAGAGTTTGTTGGAACAAAAATTAAAGTTGATTGAACTTTTAGTTTATGATACGTGTTTCATAGAATTATGAGAATCTACCCAAGTTCAGAGGAATTTAGCAAAATTCATGGTTATTATGCAAATGAATTCTTTGTTAGCATAAGAAGAATATTATATTTAATTCTTGTTCGAAAAAGAAGAAAGAAGGGATGGAAGGTTATGCTCTGATTTTTGATTGATCGTGGCCATTTACTTCAAACTTGAGGGCTAGTGATGTGGCTAAACTTGAATTATATTGAAAGCTTATTTTTGCCCTTTTTATCAAAATATAATTTAACCACTCGCAAAAGCACGAATCTTTGTAGATACGGTTCTATATAGAGGGTATCGATCCCACGAGGACTAGTCGTAATTGTCTTAAAGAAAGATTAATTCCACTTTAATCCTAAAAACAAAGTTTTGAGTTTTGTTTATAAAACTATTGCATGAATGTAAAAACAATAAATTTAAAGAGTTAAAAGTTGGGAGAGAGAACTAGGGGTGGTTTCCACCACTAGCCATTCACATGTTCATAAGTGTAGCAACCTTGGGATTCATCAATTAAATGCCTAACAATGTCATTAGGCTTGTGACCTCAATGACATATCAAAAGATTAATGTGTGCACAAACCTATCATAATCCATCTTCAACAAGCATAATTCTTCAACCTACCTAATTACCCTACTTTCTAAGTGAACTTACATGCATTCAAACTACCTTATCTTGGCATGGTCTATACAAGCAAGCACAACACATACATTTAAAGTACCGTTACTTAGCCATCATTTGCCCTTCTTGTGGAAGAAGCAAATGTTGTGCATTCACAAGATAGATTCTACTCTAATTAAGACAAGAATAAAACCAAAATCAAATGAATATATATAAGAGATGTATAAGTGTACATTGTCACTAGACTAAATAATCAACATTTTAGTACAAATCCCAAAATACTACAAAAATGAAGAAGTTTACATGGCTAGGGGTTTCACCAACACCCTAGTAGAGAAGTTAGTTGCTCATGGCTGCCTTGCACTCCTCCATGGATGGAGAAAATGAAGCTTCTTGGTCTAGTTCAACTCCTTCTTCCCCTCTCCCGAATGTCTCTCTGTGTGTATGTCTGATGTGTGTGAGATCTCTAGAGAATGGCTTCTTTGTGTACTTTACGGCCTCCTTTTTAACCTTGGGGCCCACCATAAATATATATATATCAATATATATACCAACTATATCAAGAATGTCTCCAAATGTCTTGTTCAAGTCAGATAATCCCTTTAAATTGTGCAAAAAGGGGGATTTTGTTGCAAGTGGGAAGAGCAGGTGAACAAGTGGACAAGTGGCTCTACAAAATCTCGATTGATCGAGATTTCGATCAATCGAAATCAAGTCTCGATCAATCGAGATCTCGATTGATCGAGATCAACATCTCAATTGATCGAGATGCCTTGGCTTTAATTCTGAACTTTTCTCTTCAGCTGCAAATGGCCTCAAACTTTGCTCCTTTTACTACAAGACCTGCAATACATCAAAAATACAAAAACACCGTAAACATATCTCAGTAAACGTAGAAACGGGACTAACATATGCAATAAAGAGGGTTCAAATGCATAGAATTGAACACTTATCACACCCCTAAACTTACACATTGCTAGTCCCTTAGCAATGCAATATCACAAAAATGAAATTAACTATCTTATACAAAAATTGAATCATGCTCAGTCATCAACTAGATAAAAGATGATCATCCGTTCATTTCACACTCGGCAAATGCAACAAGTATTACAGAACTGTGCGGTCATTAGCAAAAATGGACTTTCACAAGCTACAAATAGATGACAGTCCCCACATAATGGCCAGGCCGAACAAAAATACTGATTCCAACCCCAAAATCCTCTTTGAAAAGTGAACATGCATTCTAAAGCGCGGCTTTGTCATATTTGGAGAAAAATAAGAACAAATCTGTTTTTTAAAAAAAAACTCATTGAAACGGTTCGACACTACTGTTCATTACTGCAAAACTTACATGAATGCTCATGTGCGGATGACCATGCAATGCTTAGCTCTTTTTGCTTTCTTGTAAGCCCATGTAGCGGCATTGGGCCAATGACTCCCAAACCAATTGATTTTAGGGCATTAGGTGAAGAAACACCCCTCGGACTTAATAACTGAGCTTACAAGGCGATGAGCTTAAGCAAGCCACTGGCTTATTATTGCTCAACCTTGCACACTTATACGCGAATACTCCATGCTTAATGAGACATAGAGATCTGGTTTATTGAGTGAGAAGACTTATTGCATATTTTTCTTCTTTTTTTTTTTTTTTATAACAACCGGAAGAACTCATTCTTTAAGCTGTTCAAATAAAAATAGAAATTTACAAAATTCTCCATCAGAGTTATACCTCATGATGTGGCTAAACTCGGATTATATTGTAAGCTTAATTTTTCCCTTTTTATCAAAATATAATTTAACCACTCGCAAGAGCACGAATCTTTGTAGATAAGGTTCTATATAGAAGGTATCGATCCCACGAGGACTATTAGCAATTGTCTTAAAGAAAGATTAATTCCACTTTAATCCTAAAAATAGGTTTTTGAATTTTTGTTTACAACCTATTGCATGAATGTAATAACAATAAAATTAAAGAGTAAAGGATGGGAGAGAGAACTAGGGTTGGTTTCCACCACTAGCCATTCACATGTTCATAAGTGTAGCAAGCATGGGATTCATTAATTAAATGCCTAACAATGTTATTAGGCTTGTGACCTCAATGACATATCAAAAGATCAATGTGTGTGCTAACCTATCATAATCCATCTTCAACAAGCATAGCTCTTCAACCTAACTAACTACCTAACTACCCTACTCACTAAGTGAACCCTACATGCATCCAAAGTACCTTGTCTTGGCATGGTCTATACAAGCAAACATCACACATTCATTTAAACACCATTATCTAGCCATCATTTGCACTTCTTGTGGAATATGCAAATGTTGTGCATTCAAAGGACAAAATCTACTCTAAGACAATAATAAACTCCATATCAAATGAATATATAGAAGAAATGTATTTGTGTACATGATCACTAGGCTAAATAATCAACATTTAATTATAAATCCCAAGTGCTACAAGAAGGAACAAGTTTACATGGCTAGGGGTTGAAACCAACACCCTAGTAGAAGAGTTAGTTGCTCATGGCAGCCTTGCACCCTTCCATTGATGAAGAAAGTGAAGCTTCTTGGTCTAGTTCAGCTCCTCTTCTTCCTCTCCCGAAGGTCTCTCCTTGGATGGTCTGATGTGTGTTGAGAGATATGTGAGATATGAGAGATATGGCCCTTTTTGTGCTTTTTGGCTTCCTTTTCAACCTTGGGGGCCCACCATATATATATATATATGACTATATATATCCCTTGTATCAAGAAGGTCCCCAAGGGTCTTGTTCAAGTTAGACAATCCCCTTAAGTCGTGCAAAAAGGGGGATTTTGTTGCAAGTGGGAGAGCAGGTGAGCAAGTGGCTAAGTGGGTTCTGCAGAATCTCGATCAATCGAGATTGGATCTCGATTGATCGAGATTTCGATTAATCGAAATGAGATCTCGATCAATCGAGATTTTGATTAATCGAGATCAACATCTCGATTGATCGAGATGCCTTTGGCTGCAATTTTTAATTTTTCTCTTGAACTGCAAAAAGCCTCGAACTTTGCTCCATTTACTCCAAGACCTGCAATACATCAAAAACACAAAAATATCGTAAACATATCTCGGTAAACGCAAAAATGGAACTAACATAAGCAATAAAGAGGGTTCAAATGCATAGAATTGAACACTTATCACACCCCCAAACTTACATATTGCTAGTCCCTTAGCAATACGATATTACAAAAATGAAATTAACTATCTTGTACAAAAGTTTAGTCATGCATCATCCGTTCATTTCATAGTTGGCAAATGCAACAAGTATTACAGAACTATGTGGTCATTAGCAAAAATGGACTTGCACAAGCTATAAATAAATGACGGTCCCCACATAATGGCCAGTCCGAACAAACATATCAATCCCGACCCCAAAATCCTCTTTGAAAAGTGAACATGCATTCTAACGCGTGGCTTTTGTCATATTTGGAGAAGAAAACGAACAAATCTATTTTTAAGAGAAAAACTCATTGAAAACATTCGACACCGTTGTTCATTATCGCAAAACATTCATGATTGCTCATGTGCGGATGACCGTGCAATGCTTAGCTCTTTTTGCTTTCTTGTAAGCCCATGTAGCGGCATTGGGCCAATGACTCCCAAACCAATTGGCTTTAGGGCATTAGGTGAAGAAACACCCCTCAGACTTAATAACCGAGCTTACAAGGCGATGAGCTTAAGCAAGCCACCCACTTATTATTGCTCAACCTTGCACACTTATACGCGAATATTTCCTGCTTTGAGGCGTAGAAATCCAGTTTATTGAGTGAGAAGGCTTATTGCAAATTTTTCTCTTTTTCTCTCTTTTTTTTTTTTTTTTACAACAACCAGAAGAACATATTCTTTAAGTTGTTCGGATAAAAACAGAAATTTATAAAATTCTCCCTCAGACTTATACCCCACAGTTTAAAATGCATGTGTGCAAATTTGTGCGGTTAAGGACAAATTTAGGGCAAGAACCATACGTGTTCAAATTTAGACAAAAATGTAGACCGTTCTAGCCTACTATATAGCTTGCAAAAGTGCAGGTATTTACAATGTTAAAGTTCTTAACTACCTGCTGCATTTACCTCGGACATTTATTCAAATGATTTGCCTTTAAAAAGCACGACATCATGGCAAGTATGCAAAAATATCAAGGAAAAAAAAACTTGCCAAAACACTGCATATCTAAGTAGCGGTCATCCTGCAGATAAGAAAAACCTGCACAGAACACCAACTGGATACCACGAGCATTAAAAGGAACAAAAGTATATGAAAAGAGCATAATGAAATAAGTATGCACAAAGAGACACTGCCAAAACACTGCATATCTAAGAGTCTGAACTGGTGTTTCCCAATTGTCTAAGAGGTCTATGCGATAAGATATTGACTATCCAGGCACGCTAATGTATAGCATGCAAAGGGGCTGCCTTTCTTTATTACCGCCATACTGCGTTGAAGCAATCTCAACAGTATTGGGAATTTAAACCAGGCGGTAATAAACAAAAATCATCAACTGAATCGCATATAACAATTACGCAAGTGGTACTACATACATAGTCAAAGTATAGAGAACAGATATATTGACAGAGAGCAAAAATAAAGACAGTAAAGATATGACATGATATAAAAGAAAAGAAAACTGTATTCCATAAATATATAAAATGAGTTCAGTACAAATCGTACATGCATCTGGAATACTCATAAAAAAAAAACTAAAAATGAAAGAAAACATAGCCAACATGGCCTATCAAATAGAAAGAAAGAAAAAGAAATACAGAAAGTAAAACAGAAAAGACACATAAAAGCAGCTACTCGAGGGTGGGTGGTGGTGGTGGTGGCTCGGTGGGAGCAGAAGTAGAGGTGGAAGCTCGTCCTACAAACAGGAACTGCAGGTCCTGCCGGAAGGCTCGGAACTCATCAAGAATTGCCCTCTGACCCTGTACCAGAGAAGAAATGTCCGAACGAATGCCCTCCATCTGACTCTGCGTCACCTAGACGTGCTCATCAAAACCCTACTGGAGCCGCTCAACATCAGTCGCCAGGCAGGAATAGCTCATCGCCAGGATGTCGTGCCGCTCTGCAGCAATATCCATCTCCTCATCCTCCATCTCCTCGTCCTCAGACCCATCCCCTGCAGGCTCTCCCTCCTCCATCTCCACCGGGGCATCCATATCTACATCGTCTGGAGGATCGCCCTGGTGGTCCTGTCGCTCTAAGTGTCGCCTCACCCGCTCCCACTAAGAAGATGTGAAGCAGGTGGGCGGTGCCAACTGGATGTCAGTATCACTGACCGGTATACTGGCACTACTGAGAAAAGCTGCGACCAGGAAAGGAAAGGGAAGCTGCCAGCTCGTTGCTCGCCTCATCCTCTTGTTGACGAGGCCGTCCCAGACTTTGAACATCTGCCCCCAGATCAGTGATGGGACAGAAACCCACGTGCCCGTGTGGAAAGAATAAAGGCAACGGAGGAGGTCACCCCTACGCTCTACCACGTGCTGCCGGGGACACGCGTTCTTGATGAGAACGGTGTCCAGGAACCACAGTCTGCTCAGGCACATCGATTTGGACGTGTAGTTGTGACTGGGCGTGGTAAACGCCCCGCCACACATGTCCATCACGATGGAGAACAGTGTCGTGTCTGCTGGAAGTGCGGCCCTGAAAAGCGATCGACCGTCCTGGTCAACCATGTCTGGCGGCTGCTGGTGAGGAATGCCGAGCATCTGTGCAATCTGGCTCGGCGTAATCGTAATAGTCGTGGTTCCCACGACCGTCTCTAATGCATCCGGCGCTGTGCAGGAGTAGGTCATGCGCTCGTAGAAGACCTGCACTAAGCGCTCGTGTGCCACATCAGTGGGAGGCACACATAGTCAGTCGAGGCGACTCTTCCTGAGCTCGGCGACAGTCCACGCAGTGTCGGGATGACTCTCGAACTCGCCCAGGGTGAAAATCTGCTCCGCGTGAAACTTTTGAGACCGGAAGACTTGCCCGGGCACGTCTCTAACTGCACCGGGTGCATTCTTCACCCTCGCCAAGATCTCAGAGCGGTCTGCACTTTATTCCAAAAATTACGTAAATACAAGATAAAATAAGAGAAATTCTAAACTAAGAATAAACTAAAAGAAGAAAAATGAAAATGAGGTCCTAGTCCATGATGCTGACAAGAAGTCAAAAAGTCGCTCTCAAAGAGACAGCGCGAGCGGATGCAATCGAAACGAAGGGTCGTGATTGCAAACCATGCAAAAAGCATTTGAAACAGAGAGAATGCAGTATCTTATCCCTACATGAATTCCTAACCCCCCCCCCCCCAAAACTCAAAAAATCCCATGATGAATATTGCAAGCGCACCAATCCAACCCAACATCATCTATCTAAGTTTATTATGTCGTAGAACTATCAAAAATAGGGAGAAAGTATGCAAAATGTAACCATGCATCACTTACCTCAAGGTGAAGATGATGATCGGTACCAAAAGATGAAGACCCACTCGCAGCCGCGAAGAGAAGAGCACGCGAGTGATAGCGACGGTCTCGGACGATGTCGAACGGTGGTGGATGCTCAGCGATGGAAGATCACGTGCGGAATGGTGCTTGGAAACGCTCTGGATCGCTCGGAGAGAAGGAAGAAGTCGGATGGTCTTTTGAAATGAGAGGGAAGCCCAACGGTTTAAATAAGAGTTCGGCTCACGTGCAGGCATCGCGTGTATCTCGATTGATCGAGATTTCAATTAATCGAAATCCAACTTCGATCAATCGAGATCAGCTTCGATCGATCGAGATCTCTCCTTCGATTAATCGAGACTTTCTTCACTGAATCGAGACTTTAATTCGATCAATCAAAATTTTATTTCGATCAATCGAGAATTTACTTCGATCAATCAAAATCCCATTTCGATCAATCGAAATGTCGATCGATCGAAGACCTATCGAAGTGCTATCGAAGAATACTACCTCTCGGGACTTTGGATTTGGCAAACTCTCTGCAATTTTTCGATCAATCGAGACTAAAATCTCGATCAATCGAGATGCTCAAAAACAGCCAGCTTAAGTTATGCTTCAGGGACTTGGATTTTTGGGATTTAGATACTAAGTTGCTGAGACACAAACTTTACTTTGGATTAAAGGGACATCATGGAAGCATGATAGCTACCACGGCTCTGCCACCTTACACGTCTATGGCATGACGTTCGAATCGGCTCACGAGTCAAAATATACGGGATCCATCAAAGTGACGACATCCACGTATTCGGTGGTAACTTGGTCATCCACGCATACTTTTAAGCACTGCCCGTTTACTTTGAACAACGAGCCGTCTTTCAAGTCCTTTAATTCCATCGCTCCGTGGGGAGTGACGGAATTAACCAAAAATGGACCATCCCAACGGGAGCGAAGTTTTCTGGGAAACAAATGGAGGCGTGAGTTGTACAACCACACTTTTTGGCCAGGCGAAAATGTTTTGACTCGAATATTACGATCATGAAAGGCTTTGGACTTTGCCTTATAGATTTTAGCGTTCTCATACGCGTCATGTCGCAATTCTTCCAATTCATTTAATTGAAGCTTTTGATTAGATCCGGCCTTTTGCATGTCAAAATTGAAAGTTTTAGTGGCCCACATAGCTTTATGCTCGAATTCGACCGGAAGATGGCACGCTTTGCCATAAACCAACCGATAAGGTGACATTCCAATGGGAGTTTTATATGCTGTTCAGTATGCCCATAATGCATCGTTTAGTCGCAATGACCAATCTTTCCGGTCAGGCCGAATAGTTTTCTAAAGAATGTTCTTAATCTCCCTATTGAATACTTCTACTTGGCCACTAGTTTGAGGATGGTATGGGGTGGCTACTTTGTGTGTGACGGAGTATTTGGTAAGCAAAGTTTGAAGGAACCGGTTACAGAAATATTTACCTCCGTCACTGATGATGGCCCGAGGTGTACCAAACCGGCTAAAAATATTAGCTTGAATGAACTTAATCACGACTGCGTGATCATTGGTTTTGGTAGCAACGGCCTCTATCCACTTAGATACGTAGTCCACCACCACAAGTATGTACTCATGACCAGTAGAGGGTGGAAATGGTCCCATGAAGTCAATGCCCCACACATCAAATATCTCAATAATAAGAATAGGGTTAAGAGGCATCATGTCCTTCCGAGACATCGCGCCGAGGTGCTGACATCGCTCACAAGAGCGGCAGAATGAATATGCATCCCGATGAAGTGTTGGCCAGAAAAATCTGCATTGAAGAATTTTTGCGACGGTTTTCTTAGCACTAAAGTGTCCCCCACAAGCGAGTGTATGACAAAATTTGAGAATGCTTTGGAATTCACTGTTGGGTACACACTTACGAATTATTTGATCGGGGCAATATTTGAACAATTGAGGATCATCCCAATAATATGATCGTGATTGGGAGAGAAAATGATCCTTCTCTTGTTTGGTCCAAGAATATGGTATTTTACCGGTTGCCAAGTAATTAACTACATCTGCATACCAAGGGATACTCTCTTGAGAAATGGCAAAGAGTTGTTCATCCGGGAAGGATTCACAAACTGGAATGGAATTATGGAGGGATTCAACAAGAATTCTAGAAAGGTGGTCAGCCACCACATTTTTAGTTCCCTTTTTGTCCCTAATCTCAAAATTGAACTCTTGCAACAAGAGTATCCATCGGATCAACCTAGGCTTGGTGTCCTTTTTGGCCAAAAGATGCCGGAGGGCAGCATGGTCCGAATAGACAATGACCTTTGAACCTAATAAATAAGCTCGAAACTTGTCTAATGCAAATACTACCACAAGCAACTCCTTTTCTGTTGTGGTATAATTGATTTGAGCCTCGGAAAGGGTTTTACTTGCGTAGTAGATGACATGTGGTAGTTTGCCTACTCGTTGCCCTAAGATCGCACCCATGGCATAATCGGATGCATCACACATGATCTCAAATGGGAGAGCCCAATTTGGAGGGATTAGAATTGGGGCGGTTGTGAGCATGGTGCGGAGTTTATCAAAAGCGTTAAGGCACGCTTCATCAAAGGTAAAGCAAGATTCTTTTTCAAGAAGGCGACAGAAAGGCCGAGAGATCTTGCTAAAATCTTTGATGAAACGGCGATAAAAACCCGCATGCCCAAGGAATGAACGAATCTCTCTCACCGTTGATGGTGGAGGAAGTTTGGAAATGAGTTCAACCTTGGCTTTATCAACCTCGATTCCTCTCTTAGACACAATGTGCCCTAGGACAATACCCTCTTGAACCATAAAATGGCTCTTTTCCCAACTAAGAATTAGGTTGGTCTTTCGACATCGTTTGAGAACACTGGATAGATTTTGGAGGCATGATTCAAATGAAGGCCCAAAAATGGAAAAATCATCCATGAACACTTCCAAGAATTTTTCCACCATGTCCGAAAAGATAGACATGATACACCGTTGAAAAGTTGCCGGTGCATTGCACAACCCAAAGGGCATGCGTCTATAAGCAAATGTGCCGAAAGGACATGTAAAGGTGGTTTTCTCTTGGTCCCTCGGGTCTATAGCAACCTGATTATAGCCGGAGTATCCATCTAAAAAGCAATAAAAACTTTGTCCGGCTAATCTCTCCAATATTTGATCAATGAATGGGAGGGGGAAATGATCTTTCTGAGTGGCTGAATTTAATTTCCTATAATCTATGCACACTCTCCAGCCCGTGGTGGTGCATTGGGGAACTAATTCACCCTTTTCAATTGGTTGCACCGTAATACCTGACTTCTTTGGAACCACTTGAGTGGGACTAACCCACTTGCTATCCGAGTTGGGAGAGAGAACTAGGGGTGGTTTCCACCACTAGCCATTCACATGTTCATAAGTGTAGCAACCTTGGGATTCATCAATTAAATGCCTAACAATGTCATTAGGCTTGTGACCTCAATGATATACCAAAAGATTAATGTGTGCACAAACCTATCATAATCCATCTTCAACAAGCATAATTCTTCAACCTAACTAATTACCTTACTTTCTAAGTGAACCTACATGCATCCAAACTACCTTATCTTGGTATGGTTTATACAAGCAAGCACAACACATACATTTAAAGTACCATTACTTAGCCATCATTTGCCCTTCTTGTGGAAGAAGCAAATGTTGTGCATTCACAAGATAGATTCTACTCTAAGACAAGAATAAAACCAAAATCAAATGAATATATGTAAGAGATGTATAAGTGTACATTGTCACTAGACTAAATAATCAACATTTAAGTACAAATCCCAAAATGCTACAAAAATGAACAAGTTTACATGGCTAGGGCTTTCACCAACACCCTAGTAGAGAAGTTAGTTGCTCATGGCTGCCTTGCACTCCTCTATGGATGGAGAAAATGAAGCTTCTTGGTCTAGTTCAACTCCTTCTTCCCCTCTCCCGAATGTCTCTCTATGTGTATGTTTGATGTGTGTGAGATCTCTAGAGAATGGCTTCTTTGTGTGCTTTATGGCCTCCTTTTCAACCTTAAGGCCCACCATAAATATATATATATCAATATATATACCAACTATATCAAGAATGTCTCCAAATGTCTTGTTCAAGTCAGATAATCCCTCTAAATCGTGCAAAAAGGGGGATTTTGTTGCAAGTGGGAAGAGCAGGTGAGCAAGTGGACAAGTGGCTCTGCAGAATCTTGATCAATCGAGATTAAAATCTCGATTGATCGAGATTTTGATCAATCGAAATCAAGTCTCGATCAATTGAGATCTCGATTGATCGAGATCAACATCTCGATTTATCGAGATGCCTTGGCTTTAATTCTGAACTTTTTTCTTCAACTGCAAATGGCCTCAAACTTTGCTCCTTTTACTACAAGACCTGCAATACATCAAAAATACAAAAACATTGTAAACATATCTCAGTAAACGTAGAAACGGGATTAACATATGCAATAAAGAGGGTTCAAATGCATAGAATTGAGCACTTATCAGCTAGTTCTTTCTAACCCGGAGGGATTGATGTAGTCACATAATCCCGAATTTTTTGCAGTCAACTTTATTATTTTTAGAAACTTTCCATGTTCTGAATCTTTCTGATTTTATGTAATTTTCTCATTTCCAGCAACTTTCCTATTTTAGTTTTAATTTATATTTGGTAGTTGTCAAATTTATGGTATAGATTAGGGAGGAAGAAATTTTATATAATGCCATGTAATTGCTAGGGTTTGAAAGTTTTGTTTATTATTAAAATATTTAGTCTAGTACAACAAGTTTCTACCTCTCTCTGTCTTTTGGGATTGAGTTGTGAGTGTTTAAGCTATTCCCTACCTCGATCTGGCTCTCTTTTTCCCTTCTTATAGATTGTAGTCTTTCTTTCATAGTTGATTGCATTAGTTGCTGTAAATTATCTCTTCCACTGAAATTGTCAAACCTTAGCAATCACATGGCCTTATATAAGTTTCTTCTCCTCAATCTTTGCCATAGATTGGGCAACTATCAAATATAAATTAAAATTAAAACAAGAAAATGACTGAAAATTAGAAAATTACATAACAATTAGGAAAATTTAGAATATGAAAAGTTTTTAAAAATCATAAAGTTGATTGTAGAAAATTTAGGATTTTGTGGCTGCATCATTATATATGCTATTCAAATCAACTTTCCTCTCATATCTAATTAACCTAAACCCAATACATTGCTTATAATTGTTAAAGTTATACTTATTCTCAAACTTGTCTTTAGTGAATTCAATTTGTTTTGATTTACTTGTAGAAGCATCACTCCTACTCTTTTCCCCTTCCAATGAGAAAGACACTAAAATGAATCATAAATAACCCAAAGAAATTGATTCAGAAATTTTTTCAAACACAAAGTGTGCACAACTTAGAAACCTAGAGCTTGGAACACTTTATTCCTCCAATCACCATAAATCAACCCAATACACCAAAAATTATAAAGATAGATAGGGGGAGTTAGAGAGATGGGAGTTTGAGTGAGTTGTAGAGTGAGAGATAACTTCACTTGATGAGAGAGAGAAAGAGTTTTAAAAATAAGGACTGAGGGTTTTTTTAAAACAAGGGTCAACCAAGTGTGATCGATCTAAGTTGAATTGGGACCGGTCCAACTTGGTGCAGGATGTTCATTGAATAGACCCTACAAAATGCGATCAGTCCAAGTAAGAATGAACCGATCCAACTTGGTGCATCTTCTAATTTTGAGTTTATTTGATTTAAACAGAAGTTGAACCCTAAAACTAACTCTCCCAATGTAAAAAAAGAACACTAAATAAAACTTTAAATCCAAGAAAAGTAAACATAACACAAAAAAAAAACTTTAAAACATAAAACATCTTTTGGATTTTTTTTTTTTAAAATTTGGAAAACTAAAGACAAAAATTCATGAGAATAATGAATCAAATTTTTGCATAAGCTTAATCACGAGCCCTAAAATTTTCAGAAAATACAAAAATATTTATGAACACAATTTTAAAACCCATAAATTTGCCAATAAAATCCACCAATTTCATGATAGCATGAATTCCAATTAATGACATTTTTAAAAATTTAGAAATCATCTAATTAATCCATGTGTGTGTGCAATCCAACATCGTCAATAATTAATTAAATTTTGTTGATCAATTAACTAAAACACATTGGATAATAAGTATTTAAGAGCAACACTATGAACACAATTGAATTCCATCATTTTTTTTATTTTATTTTTATATATTTCTAAGATGGTGGCTTTCACTCTTATGGGATAACCAGCTCTTGTTATGGTATGGTAGCTTCTGACAAATCCCAAATGTAGCATTTTTCTTTTTGTCTTAGATTTTTCATCATCATTTTCTTTTCTTTTTATTCTTTTCTTTTTCTCTACTGAATTTAATAAACATAAAGTTGTAAATACTCAATTTGCTACTCATACAATGTAATCTAGTCAACTTCACATTAGTTTTCAATCAATTATATCAGAGTTGGACTACTGCACAAATTGCATGGACTTAAAAGATTCATTGCTACATATAAATAAATAAACCAAATTACTCAAAAATGTTTAGATAACTACATGTCCCAATTTGCATTCACAACAAATAGTGAATTTAAAAGATATATAGAGAACTCATATTTTCTCAAGGAAAAACTTAATTTTCACATTCTCATAAAATAAACAACTATCTTAAACAACAATATGTGGTCCAATGGAAAACAAATAAAGAACACAAGCTTAGTCCATGACCCTAAAGACACTCAATATCTCAATTAGGGGGTTTTGCACCCATAGACCTATTAGGAATGGCTCTAACAATATCAATAGGCACAAATTTAGCCAAATCCTCTCTCTTCATCCAAATTATTTTAACATGCAACTTATTTTGATGAAATTGTGGAGGATTGAAGTTATTCATCTTTCTATTTGAATTCCTTTTTGCACCAAAATTTACAGTCTTGTGGAATCGATATTTCAAATGTTGTCATATATAAGTTTCATATGCTTGCTTACTTCCTCCTTAGTTGTTTTCTTGTTTTATTTTCTTACGAGTTCTTGTCAATTTTGACAAAAAGGGGAGAGTTGTAGTTCATATATTTTCAGAGGGAGAGTTTTTTTCTTTTAAGATGAGTTTGTTTAAAGGAGAGATGAATTTGTTTGAATAAAGAGAGCATAAGCGTCAAGCATTGGCATAATATTTTATATGCATTGTCATTACATGATGTTTTATTGTTGCTTGCTAATGTTTATTTATTTTTATTAAGCTTTCATGAATGTATTTTAAGTATTATTTTTTAAAATATCAAGGTTCATCATATTTGCCATGAGCTCAAGATCAGAGTGAAGTTACAGATTGGTTCAGCTGTGTTTTTTGTTTTTGAAAAATTATAATTTATCTTTTTTTTTTTTTTTTTGCGATGGTATGGTTACATATTGAGTTGGTTTTTTCACGAAATTGCGGAAGGGGGAGATTGTCAGATGTGTTATTGTGTAATTGAAAAATTTTGGTGTCAAAACTTGTTGATCAAGTTGTAATTGGTATTTGAATTTACGTCTTGGTCATTAGAGCTAAAGTGAAAGTGTTTAGATGCCTTCGATTATATGAGAAACATCATTTAGCAGAGGTATGTGAGTGAGGACACTATGTTTGGTGTATAGGATGTTTGAAGTCTTTATGGAATTTCAAAACTTGTAGAGTGCAACTGATTGCACTCTTTTACAGCCGGTAGTACTTAGAAGTTCAACCGGTTTCACTTAGCTGATATGTGCGGGAATTTTCATTTACTCTGATTTTTGTTTTCTGAACAATCAAAAACCTTATCGGAAGTCCTATTATGGGTTTTAAGTTATTTTTTAAGTAATATTGGGACCTTCTATGTTTATAAATACCTCTTCGTGCTTCAAATTAAATATGTTTTTAGATTAACAAATCAAAAAAGAACAAAAGTCTTTTTGAGATAAAAGAGAGACTTATGAGAGAAAATCTTTTCTAAATATATTTGAGTTCACACACACACAAAGCGTTTAAGTTATGATGCACTTCTCAGTCTAATTAATGGAATTCTCAATGACATCATCAGTCTACACAGTTTAATCAGAGCAGCAACATTGATCCTTAATTTTACTTGGTTTTATTTGTCTGAAAGGAAGGAGAGACAGCCGTTATGAAGGGGACAGAATACATTGATCCTTAATTTTACTTGGTTTTATTTGTCTGAAAGGAAGGAGAGACAGCCGTTATGAAGGGGACAGAATACTCTCGAAGTGCTGTTGTTCTTCTAGTTACCATTTAGCAAAGATTGTGGCGTTAGCCTGAAGTTAGTAGCAATTGGACGTGGAGTCAGGAGAGCAAACCTTGGGATTTCAGCATCAAGTTCTTGGCAGAGTGGAATGAGTGTGAGTTTGGAACAGAGATTGTTGTACTTTGCTTCAAGATAGTGGATTGGTTTTTCTAGAGACGTAACATTCTTGGTATCATCTCTAACTTTCCTTGCTTGCTTGTTTTAATTTGTGATTGGTTTGGATGCTTAATTAATTATGGTGGATAATTAATCAATCATAAAAATTAAGCAAGAAGACCTATTCACTCCCTCTAGCTCTAAGGAATAGCATCTCACACATAGACAAAAGTAGCATTTACAATAATGATAACTAATTATGTTTTGCATATAACACCTTACTTTTAGTGATTGTAATTGTTTTTTTCGTTTCTCAAAACAAAGAAATTTATGGTTTCAAATCAAATAAGTTGGTAGATGGAGAACTTGTTATTAAGAAGATCCTATATGAACATGAAAATAATGTGTGAGAGAAGTAGTAGAGATCGTCTATTTCTGTTATTAGAAATTTATTACAAATGTAGTTCAATATATTATATTAGGTTTGTTTAAAATTATCCACATAAAAATTGGAGTGTATATTAAAATAAAATAAAAAACCTATAAGGAGACTTACATTTAAAAAAAAATTACTTGAAAGAAAAAAAAATCTAAAAAAAGGATTAACCGAAAATAAATAATAAATAAAAAAGAAGAATTAGGGGACTTATCACCAAACGGGCCTTAGGCGACTGCCTAAGTCACCTAAGACTCCGGCCGCCTCTAATTTATGGTCACACAAGTGTGTGTGTGTGTGAGAGAGAGAGAGAGAGAGTCAAATTTTAGAGAACCACTTCATCTATCCATGGTCATGTTATGGGAGAGAGAGAGAGAGAGTTAGGGCCCTTGTGGGTTTAGTTATTTTAGAACAAGTTTTTGTTTTCTTAAAATTGAAAATCAGAAACTATAAAAAAGTTGTTTTGGTTGACAGAAACTGTTTTATGAAAAAGTTCAAAAAAATTTGCATGTTTTAATACAAGTGTCTTTTATTGTTTTTCATTTCTTTTGAGTTTTTTTATAACTGTTTTTAAAAAATTGAACCAAACAAGTCTTTAAATTGATAACTAATTTTAAAAAATTGAACCAAACAAGCCATTAAATTTTAAAAGAAAATACCATAAGATGTCTTAGCGGGACTCAAAACTCCCAACCTCTCTCTTGAAGAGGAGAGATGGTATGGGCTAGAGGCCCCTTAGTGTTTTCATAGGAATATTGGTTAGCTTTCGTTTCGCATTCTTTGGTCAGTCTCCATACTCGATCTGAGTAGTATTGTTTTAAATTAAAAAAGAAAAAAATAATGAACTTATGGTTTATTAAAGATGCTATCTAAATATCTAATGAATGTATTTTAGTCTTGGATGGAAACTTATTTAATTGGTTGTATATCATTATTCAAGTAAAATAAATATGACGTGGCCATACGGCTCTACACCATAGATATTATATACAAGTGCTTGAATTAAATAGATTATAATCACACACTTTGTATTAATGGTGGATCTTATATGCTTGAATGAGAAGATTTAATTAGGTTATAGTACAAGGTCAAGCAAATGAGCAATAGAGTAAGAAAGAGCTTCATACTTAAGTTTTAGAGGAACCCACTTCATATATATATATTTTTTTGGGGTAAGGGCCCACGAAACACATTTATAGCAATGGAATGGGATTATGAGACTGAACTAAGATGATGGATATTTAAGGGGGCAAAGCATGGACAATTAATTGGCATGTTCTTTAGGAAAGTGTAACCAGAAGAATAATTGTACCAATGAATGAGGCTTTTAGATCATACCATTTCAAAGTCGATCACCTGCAAGAGTTGAAGTATTCAATTAAATTCCATACCAAATTAATGGTGCCAGCACAGGGACTATATGAAAATCACTTAAGCAGCGACCACAATTATTTTCGACTGTTCACTAGCTGTTTACTTCAATGCTATCATGAATGGTAAGCTGTGAGATTCAAAGTGAATTAAGACTTACTGTGGAGGGGGGGCGGGCAAATACACGCACCCACACATACAACGACAGCTATATTATATGACTACTATTGTATCATTAATAATATAATCACATTCAAGAAATATATATATATACATATTAAATTTTTTTTTTTGCAAATATATACATATTAAATGACAACTAGTATTTAGTATGGAGTCTAAATGTCAACGACTTCTCAAACACTGCATTTAAAAGTAGTTCTTTATTATAAGGGTAGAATGCTCTGACATTCTTCTAAAATTTTTTTTGCTACTCGCGAAAAATACTTAGTGCCAAAAAAAGCGGTCTCTAGGTTTGGTTAGTCTTATCTTTGACACTTTTTGCTGTTAGTTCACCTTCAACCACCTCAAAGGTTAACTAATTTGAAAAACTAAAATATCAAAACTCCCTTTGCTGCTTTAAATTATAATTTTAGCGTAAAATTTTTGGACATTTATACCCTCACTGGATCTTACATGTAAAGTCTGCATTTTTCTCTCTCTACTTTCTCTCTCTAAAATATTAAACACAAATTTAGTTTACAAATTTTAATACCCTCGAAATTTGCCATTATATTATTTAAGACAAAAAAATTTATTCTATTAATATATCATTGGATACGTTATATATTTTTATAAATTAAAAATACAATTTATGTATTAAACAAAAAATTAGAAATTAAATATATAATATATACATATTACATATTCGCTCTCTAGTGCGGACAACAAAGAAGAGAAAGGAGAAGGAGAACGTCATCCATATTCCCTCTATCTGTAAAATCTTCACCTTTTCCCTCTACAACTCCCATTAAGAAAAATGCCAACCATGCCGACAATACTTTTGTAAATTTGTTATTTCAAAGAGGGATCTGTTTCGCAAAATTTGCATATTGGTCTCCAAATTTAGGGTTTTTTTAGGGGCAATGGTGGTGGTAGAACAAAAAGCTGAAGTTAAAAAATGGGAGACTATGGTTTTTTGGGTTTTTCCATGGATCAGCAATGTGACTTGCACGGTGCGACAGCGGCTGCGAAAGTTTGTATAAAACCTAGAGGGGGTGAATAAGTTTACTTGCCCGTTTGCTTAATTTTTCAAATTAATCTAATTTTAAGTTCAATTAAAATCTAAGCAATCTTACAAAACAAGTAAATAAAATAAAATGCATCAAATATACGTAGAAAACCCAGATCGAAAAAAAACCACGAGTGAGGCTCATCGCCCCGGAGAACCAAACCCACTATCATTGAAACAAAGTACAATAGACTTTATCCCAGACTCACCCTCACTCCTATCTGGCAAAACTTTGATATGGAACACCTCATGCTTACACTTGCGACTCCCTCGTCCAATTACTGCAAACTCCTAGCTAACATCACAATTCTTGCAGAACGATAACTAGAAGAATACGAACACTCAACAAATATTTTGTCCCCTTTGTAGTGTGATCTTTTTCTCCTTCCTCACCAACAAACAGTTATAGAAGATATCAAATGATCCAGTAGCTTGATCAATAAGAAATCTCTAAAGTAGTCTTCGAATGATTGATCAAGCAAAGAGAGAGAACAACCTAAATCACTCATCATGTATATATGCGTGTGGTCTCTCAAAGATATATAAACAAAGATTTAACGAAGAATTATCTTATCTAAAAATATCTCTATATTTTTTCTCTCTAAAAATAATCTTTTTGGTGCGTATTGAAAGCTTGTTAAAGAGCATTATTAGAGAAAAAAATATATGAGGGTTTATATAGATAATAAAACCTTAATTTTCCTTGAAAAATGATTTAAGAATCAATTGGAAATGAATTTCAAGTTTTAAATAAATTTCAGAGTCAAATCTGGATTTAGACAAGACAAATGAAGGCAAAAATGCCAGACCATGGACTGGTCTAACCATCACTTGGACCAATCTAGCCTTGCAGAGTTATTGGTTTTAGATACCAAGACCTCATGATCCGGTCTAGCTAAACCTTGGACTATTCTAACCTTGAAAATTTTGAAACATTGCTCAGAAACCCTATTTTGCAAGGTCAGAACCACCGGGTTTTAAATATATCTGTTCTCACCGCTTTATCTGGACTACGTGACTCTCATACTTGATCAACAATGTTCATATGCAATCAAAATCATCCAAAAACTTCAATCAATCAAATCCTTGTAGTGGCATGTCTGCTAGAACGAGTAGAGAACACATGTTGTAGAAAGTTGTCACTAAGATTTTCAAATAAGGTCCATGCCTCTTCTTCACTCTTCAACGTAAAAGTACCTCCACACGATGCATCAACCATCTGTCTGCAGTTGGCTTCTGTGAGCCCTTCATGAAAACTCTGCACTAGTTGCCACTTAGGAACTTGATGATGGGGACACTTCCTAAGAAGGTCCTTGAATCTTTCCCATGTCTCATAAAATTGTTCCCCCTCATGTTGGGAGAAATCAGTGATAGCACGTCTGAACTGATTGGTCTTCCCTATCAGAAAATACTTCTTGAGAAACTCATGTTGCATCTGAGTCCAAGTCGTGATAAAACCTGCCGATAGATAATTGAACCAATACTTTGCTTTGTCTTTCAAGGAGAATGGAAAAAGTCTCATTCTGAAAGCATCTTCAGAGAAGTTATGAATTTTTGTAGTTGAGCACACTTCAATGAATTCATATAGATGATTGTAAGGGTCTTCTTGAGTCAGCCCAAAATAAGATGGTAGCATCTGAATAATGCTGGACTTGATCTCATAATTCTGTACTGTGACATTAGGCAGTTGAAACCTGCTGGTGATGTATATGTCTCAAGAACATAGTAATCCCTAAGCAATCTAGCTCTTTCCCCATCACCATTAGGAACAAGGTTCTTATTCCTCTCTTCTGCCATGTCTTCAATTAATTCTTCCTCTTGCACAATTGTATCAACGGGGATGTTCCTCTGTTGTCTAAGAGTACGTTCAGGCTCAGGATCAAGAGGTATCAAAGGATCAGCTACAAAACGACGACCTTGCATATATTAACCAAAAGCACCTGAAAAGAAAACAAAAACAAAATTAAAAATAAAAGATAAAAATTTCCTAAACTAAAAATCCAATTAAAATTAATTCTGTAAAATCTAATCAATCAAATAGATAATCCCCAGCAACGGCGCCAAAAATTGATTCATGTGTGAGTGTGACTCAAAAAGTATATCAATTAAAATTTTTCACACTTCGCAATAGAATGAATTCCTTACAGAATAGGGCTATCGAAAGGGGTATCATACCTCAGGGATTATGGTCTGATGAGTTGGAATACTAAATTAATTCTAATTAAATTTAGAAAGAAAAATTCTGATTTTTAAACTAATTAAAAAGATAAAATAAAATAAATCAAAGTAAATAGATAGTGAAGATAATATGAGAGAAATCTAGGGTATTTGACTTCACCACTAACTCCACAATCAATGGTCAATTGAATCAACTATGGGGGAATTACATCATGCATAAGTGGTGTCGGTGACTACAAGCTCACCTTCATCCGTCAAGAAGGTCACATATGATTAAGGCTAAGCCATGGACTATCTTCGATTGGCATGGGTCATCTGCCTAACTACTCTAATCTAGGGTGCAATATGGTTCATCTTCCCTAGGCATAATCCATCAAAGCTCTTAATAATATATTCAGTTATTACCATTGTGTAATAATCGCTCTCATGATTACAGAAAATAAGAGAGATTGAGTTCAATAACAACAACTAAATATCTAAGACAAGATAAGAAATCATTGAAACTGAATTTACAAGACTTTTATTGCTCAATTCTATAATAAGAATCCTCTAAATTACATAATCTATGCATGTATATAAAGATCCCCAATAATTAAAACAATCAAACCATTGATGCTTTGTTAGGGCTACATCAAAACCCTAGTGGATGAACTAGCTGCTCATGGTAGAAGAAGAAGCTTCAACTGTTGAGGAAGAAGGCATCATCTTCATGAATTATGCGTATGACTTCATTCTCCAATGGCTCTGCAAATATGTTTTTGTTCTCTTCTCAGTCCTCTCAGACTCTCTAATCTCTCCAATCTCTCCCCAATCTCCCGCCTCTTCTTCTTCACTTTATTCCCCAATAGAATACACCAAAGTCCTAATCCAATTAGGAATAAATTAGGGTTTCCCGCAGCACTAATCAGGTAGGTTTTTCCTGCTGACTTCGGCCCAACTTTTGACCCACTAGAAGTCCGATTCACGAAATTTTCGTGAAATACAAAAGTGTGCAGAATCAAATTTTGTTTAACCCCACTTGAAAATTATGTTGATTTGAGGCTCGGAAATAATACTTCTGGTCCATTTTTCAAAACGGGATTAAGACTGTATTATGCGCAGATTTGGGCTTCAGGCCCCAAACCTTCTTAAGCAGCTGTAATTCTCTTGGACCTCTTCCTTGGGCTGAATTGAGTTGAAATAAATGGTTGAATGGTTCCTTTGATGTAGACTTCATCTAACCATCCTGGATGTCTTCTTTAAAAGCCCAAAAGCTTGATTTTAACTGAAATAATCATTAAGGCCCAGAAAACACTAAAACGAAGTAAAATCACAAAATAATCTATCACTAAGAGAGTAAAATACATAAGTTAAGAGGCTAGAATACGTAACATTCAACGCCTATCAATTCTACCACGGGCTGAGTCTATGCTGGAAAGTTTTTTCCTACCATAAGTTGAGCCCGTGGTTGAAAGTTTATAATATTTTTAAAAAAAATTATATGCCTGGATCATTGTTCCTAACACAAAAACCTGTCAAACCAAAATCACTCCTCTTCTATTCTACCAATACACAACAAAACTACACTTAAAGTCATATATATTCACACCTATCCTTGCAGTGCCAAATACTACAAATAAATCTGTCACATGACCAAATTGTACCCCTACTATGTAATTGAAAATCCACACATGCCTCCCTTAATAACCTTAAACACCTCATTAGATATTGGCAATCCTGACATGCCTCCCGTATCTATATTAACTACCCTATCGACAATCCTGACATGCCTCCCTAATTAACCTTAAATACCTTATTAGGTATTGGCAATCTTGACATGCGTCCCTTATTTATATTAACTACCCTATCGGCAATCCTAAGATGCCTCCCTAATTAATCTTAAATACCTTATTAGGTATTGGCAATTCTAGCATGCCTCCCTTATCTATATTAACTACCCTATCGGCAAACCTGACATGCCTCCTTTATCTATATTAACTACCATATTGGCAATCCTGACATGCCTCCTATATTCCTTCTAAACGAATAAAAATTCAGCCTACTTATAAGTACGTTAATTCAACCTAATGAGAATCCAATCACCAAAAGAAAATAATCCATAAACAATTACCTAAGTCCAACATACCACGTCAGCAAGAGAATTACATGATTCCATAACCTGATTTAAACATCAACATTTAACCATGAACAATTATGATTGCAAAGAAATCAATTAACGAGAAAATAAAAATAAACAATTTAAAAAAATAAAACTACATAAATAAGCCTACCGTGAAATCTAACACCAAGTGTATCTAAACCTAGGTTTCATAGCATATTCTGCCTTTAAATGTCTCAACTAAATGTCCGAAAAATTTTAAAAATTTTTTGAAAATTTAAAAGTATAAAAATCTCAACTTAAAGGACACTTTTGACCTAAATCAACAACGAGACGAACTTATGTCATCTTGAAATTAAAGTTCCAAGTATATTCTATTCTGAAAAAGTATGAATTTTCAGGAATATTTTGAAATTTTAAAAAATTTAATGTCTTTCCAAACTAAAAGAAAATGAAAATCCAATTTTCAAACATACTTTTTATACTAATTTAACCACGAGAGAAACTCATTTCCACTTGAAATTTAAAACACAAGATTATTCTATCCCTAAAAGGTCATTGAATGTTTTTGAAAATTTTTTGGAATTTTAAAGAAAATTTAAAAATTACTTTTCCTAGTTTTACAATTTAAAAATCAATTTAAAAAAAATATAAAAATATTCTAGACTGGGCCCAAAGTGGGCCCAGAGGCTGGCCCCAGCGAGTGGGACTCGTGGTCGCTTTCCCCAATGCGCATGGGGGGTGCTCCCCCCCTCTTCTTTTTCCTTTTTTTTTTTTTTTTCTTTTCTTCCTTTTTCCTACAACTTCACGTAACAACTATGGTGTCTAAACTTTTCGGCCATTTTCCGGCCACTTTCGGGTACTGAATCGCTCGTATGAATATACCATTCAACTTCTCTTGATCTAAGCTACGCATTGGTACCAAAATCGCCCCCTCTCGCGGCCTAAATCAAAAATGCCTAAATTCAAGTTTTAAAATTTTAAAAATTCAAAATCAATTTCTCGTCAATCTACCTGACGGTTCGCAACCAAACTTTCAAGGATTATTCGCGGAAGTAAGATATACCTATTTATTGGAACAAAAACCTTTAAAAACAATGATTACAACAAACCCATATACGGATATATATATATATATATATATATATATATATATCCACATATACACTTATATATGCATACGTATACACTTGAAAAAATTACCCCAAAGCAATACCAAACCCATAGATTTCTCAGGTTTAATCCACAGAAACACCTTTAGCATGCATATTCATACAATTTCATAATTAATTACATGAAAACATATTCCAGCAACATATATAATAAAGAAAATATTATGTCTATAGGTTTAAAGGAAAAGAGAAGAGTTCGAACTTGCCTTTTTGACGAACAAGAACTCATCTCTATAAATCGCTCATTCTCTCCCTTATCTCTTGCGTCTACGTTCTTTCAGCCTCTGTGCGTGTAAACAACAGAAACCCTAACCCTCTTTTATTTTATTTTCTCTTTTCTTCTCTAGAAAACTAATTAAACTCCAAAATAATAAAAAAATAATAAAAATAAACCCTAGCCCTTCAAAATAAGTATACACCTAACCCAATCATTTCAGCCCAACTCAACCTAAATTCCTCCCTAGCCCAATCTAAAATTAAAATAAAGAAAAATACAAAGACTCAGTCCAAATAAAATAAAATAAACTACCCCAAAATATTAAAGCACACAAAGAAATTTAATTCAACCAATAAAGCAATTCAAATCACTCAAAGAAATTTAATTCAACCAATAAAGCAATTCAAAGCACTCAAAGAATTTAATTCAACCAATAAAGCAATTCAATTTAAATAAAAATATAAAGCATTTAAATTAAAATTAAATGACCTAAAAATTACGGGGTATTACATTATTCCTCAGGTAAAATCATAATAATAAATAAATAAATAAACTATCTCCAGTGCCATTTTAAAATGAAACTAAAACTAACTATTTGGTGGGTGGAAACAATAAGTACAAGAAAAGAGTACCTTATTTGTTGCATAGGTTAATGAGGAAGAATTGGGCTTGTTCAAATAGCTTACTAGTTTTTGTGTTGGGATATTACCAATCAAATACCTGGGAGTTCCTCTTTTGACAACCAAATTGAAGAGTGAAGGCTGTAACAGTTTGGTGGAAAAAATTACAAATAGAGTTAAAGCTTGGTATAGTAAATACCTTTCAATTCCTAGTAGATTACAATTAATTGTTGCTATCATGTTTTTAGTTCAAGTATATTGGTCAAATAATTTTTTCCTACCTAAAGGAGTCATAAATCAAATCAATGGGGTTTTGAGACAATTTTTATGGAAGGGGGCTGAAGTAGTAAAAGGAGGAAATAAAGTGTCATGGGATATTATTTGCCTCCCAAAAGTTGAGGGTGTACTTGAGTTAAAGGATCTAACTAGCTGGAACTACGCTGCTATATGACCTCGACCTTGTTCTTTGTGGGGCAATTGGGTCCAAGACTTTCGAAAACTTAAGGTTCCTGCAAATTGCACTTGGTCTTGGAGAAATATTCTGAATCTTAGGAATAAATTCAAACTGATATTTAAGTATAAAATTGGGAATGGAGAATTTGTGTCCTCATTGGTGTGTTCTGCCTTTTTGTGTTTTGGCAATCAAAGTATATTTTACCACTCGCAATAGAACGAATCCTTGGTAGGATAGGGCTCTATGTAGAGGGTGTCGATACCATAGAGATTATGTTGGATTAACTGGTATAATCAAATATTAGTTCTGGTTTAATTAGCAAACGATGATTGATTGTTTGCTTAAGCTACTTGAATCATAAAATATGCGGTAAATGAAAAGAGTTTGAGAAAAGGATAAAGATTTAGGACTTAGATTTCACCACTAGCCTCGTAACCATGTCCATTGCACTAAATCGAGGAATGCATATAGATGTGTACAAATGGCGCGTTTGGCAAGTGCTACCTACATGGACGTCGTCAAGAGGATACATGAACCTTAGCTAGTGATAATCCATCTTCGATAGGGGTAATTTACCTAAATAACTACATTGAATTAATTACCTAAGTACCTATTACCTACTTGTAGTGAAATTACCATCTCTAAGCATGGATTATAAAAGTTAGAGTTAACACGCTCAAGTGAAAATAAGTACAAAGCCATCACTTAAAATTCTTGTAGAAATATAAGTGTGTGAGGATTATGTGAATCAACCTAACATTGTAAGACAAGAGTGATGAATTGAAACACAAGAACACAAAGAATTTGTAAACTTGTATTGAAGACAAGACACAAGGATTGGTACAAATACACATACATACATAAAAACCCCCAATTCATTACAAAATAAACATAGTTACATGGCTAAGGTTTTGTCCAAATCCTAGAGAACGAGTTAGTTGATCATGATGGTGAGGAGGCACTCTATAAACAGATATGATTCCAGCCCCATATGGTCTTCAATGCTTGGTTAAGACCTCATTTGAAGCTTTCCTTCTCTAGAACTTCACTTCTCTCTCTAGAACTACAAATATATCCTCTCTACTACAAAAAATGTTTTATATTTAACTATGAGATTAAAATTGTATATATATTTGATTTCAAACTCAAAATTTCTTAAAAATCACATGCAAAGGCTTCTTGAAGATGATTGGGGACAAGTGGCTAGTGGCTAAAATATCTTCTGCCAATTGTCTATTTTTTGCAAATTGGCGATGAATCACAATTGGCATTATGATGCAACGTAATTCCTTTAACTTCAAAATCTTGCATTGTAGCTTCGACTTTTGCACGTATTATGCTAATCCTTAGTGCAAGCATTCCATCACATAGTCTTAAACTTGAAATTCATTCTTGAAATGATAGCAGAGTCAGATTAAGCCAATTTTTTGAATAAAACGTGAAATCAACAAAAACACAAAAACACGTAAAAACTATACAATATATGCAACTATGGGATTAACATACGTAATTTAAGGCGCGATAATGTATTACATTCAATGCTTATCACCTGTGGAATGACTCATGGCTGCCAAATGGTGCTATTGTAGAGCAGCTGGGTGAGAGGGTTATTAGGGATTCTGGTTTGGGCAGGTATGTAAGTGTTGCTGCTATAATTCATGATAATCAGTGGAAATGACCTTTAGTGAACACTTTAGAGATTATTCAGCTTAAAAACAACATGCTTGCAAATTTGATGCCTTATAGTCAAAATGATGAACTGATTTAGGTTCTTTCCAGGGATCAATACATTATTAATTTTGGGGTTGTGAAAAGCTTAAATTTCTACTGGGCTTCTCTATTGTCTAGTGAGTCTATAAGTCACTTGCATGTCAAAGGAGATATTTCTACACCTCGCTAACTTGATGAGCCTAAAGTTATACTAGAATCCAAGTCTAACACCTTAGTTTATTTTTTGGTTTCTCATTGATTCATAGTACATATCCCTAGACGCAGCATTCACATGAGACGATGAAACACCTGAAATAACAGGATACTAGATATATGGCAGCATGACTACAATTTAAAATTGTTCTGTTATAACCCATTTTTTGCTTTTGTCTAGTTCAGTTTTCAATCTTCTCGCAGCTCTTATGTTTTCATCTATATTCTATCCACTTAATCTAATATTTGATGATTAAAATGTAATTCAAGTTTCAATAAGATATTTTCTGAACGACTTGATTTGTGTCTCTTACACTGGATTGACATATAGTTTCAGCTTCAATGGAAACACCATTATTTTGTGTGCTTCTCTCAACTTCCTTGGTGTGAAATCTTTTACCAGTGACAACATAGCCAAAATAAGAACCTAGTTCTGCCCTAGGACCACATGCAAGATGTGACGTATATTTTTCTAATTAGTAATCTTTGGTGTCAAAACCAAACATGATTGAGTTGTAATATTTGCTTATATAATAACGAGCAAAGTGTGTGCAAAAGTCGAAACAAAAATACAAGAAGAAATCAAGTATCTAAGCTATGGAATTATGATGCATCGTAATACCAATTAGGATGCGTCACCAATTTTACAGAAAATAGAAAGCTGGCAGAAGATATTTCAGCCACTCGCCACTTGTCCCCAATCTTCTCCAAGAAGCTTTGGCACATGATTTTTGTGATATTTTGAGTTTGAAATCAGATGTAAACACACTTTTGGTTTCATAGATAGATATAGAATATATTTTGTATTAGAGAGCATATTTGTAGTTCTAGGGAAAGAATTGAAGTTCTAGAGAGGGAAAACTTCAAAGGAGGTCTTGGCAAAGCCTTGAATACTATATGGAACTGGGATCACCCTTGTCTATAGAGTGTTTCTTCACTATCATAATCAACTAACTCCTTTTCTAGGGTTTGGACAAAACCCTAGCCATGTAACTATGTTAAATTTGTAATGAATTGGGGGTTTTTGTGTATCTATATATGTATACCTAGCCTTGTGCTTTGTCTTCAATACAAGTTTACAAATTCTATATGTTTATCTGTTTCAATTCATCATTCTTGTCTTAGAATTTTAGGTTACTTCACATGATCCTCAAACACTTATATTTTCACGAGAACTATAAGTGATGGCTTTGTACTTATTTTCACTTGAATATGTTAACTCTTGACTTTCATAGTCTATGCTTAGAGAAGGTAATTTTACTATAATTAAGTAACTAGGTAATTAGGTTCATGTAGTTAGGTAGGTTAATTACGCCTATCGAAGATAGATTATCATTAGTTAGGATTCATGTATCTTCTTGACGACGCCGTTGCAGGTATCACTTGCCAAATGCGTCATTTGTATACATTCCCTAATTTATTATGAAATAGACATGTTTATGAGGCTAGTGGTGAAGTCTAAGCCCTAGTTTTTTTTTTATCTTTTTCTCAAACTCTTTACAATTACCGCATTCTCCATAATTCAAGTAGCTTCTGCACAAACAAACATTATTTGTTAATTAAACTTAACCATTTATTACAACATACTCTCTATGAGATCGACACCCTATACATAGAGCCCTATCCTACCAAGGATTCGTTCTATTGCGAGTGGTAAAATACTTTGATTGTTAAAACAAAATTAACACATCAATTTTTGGCGTCGTTGCTGAGGACTATGATTTAATTGCTAAAATTAGAAGACTGAGTCTAGTTTTATTTTTAACCTAACTTATTTTTTACTTTGTAAGTATTTTTGTCTTACTTTCTGAAATGCTTAATTTTAGGTACTAACTATTCACTTAAAGCTTCAAGACTTAAGTTTGGACCCTTTGTGTGTATTGTATCAAATCTTTTTGCACTTATTTGCTTTATTTGTGTTTTTTGTATATTTTAGGATAGTGTCATTGCATGCAAGGTAGAAGATATTATCCTTACCGTTATTGCCATTCGATCTTGAAGTTGAACGAACTCTTAAACAACATAGAGGCATTTCTAAGGACCCTATCTTGTTTACAGAACATAGGAGAGAATACATGGTTAATAATGATAATGTGAATGTGCAACCAAATCCAATCCTTCAACCACCACCCCCTTCGGGTGTTGAGGTTCTTAGGGATTTCTATGTTCCAACTACCTATGCATCACCATCATGTATTTGTTTCCCTAATGTGATGATGAATCACTTTGAAATCAAATCCTCTACCATTAGTCTTCTAAATTATTTTCATGGGCTACCTAATGAAGACCCTTATAAACACATAGATGACTTCTTGGAAGTGTGTTCGACCCTCCGATTGAACAACTTAACGGAAGACGACTTAAAGCTCCGTATTTTCTCCTTTTCACTCAAGGATAAAGCCAAACAATGGTTTAATTCCTTAGAGCCCTATTCTATTAACTCTTGGAAAGAAATGCAACGGAAGTTTATAAAGAAATACTTTCCAATAGGAAAGACTAGTGATATGTGGAGAGCCATCATTGGTTTTTCTCAATGGGATAGAGAAGCCTTCCATGAAACGTGGGAGAGAATGAAAGACCTTTTGCGATCATGTCCCCACCATACTATTCTTAAATGGCAATTGGTACAAGATTTCTATGATAGAATAGGTGAGCCCTATAAGCAAATGGTAGATGCTAGTTGTAGGGGTACATTCTTTCTTAAAAGTCCTGATGAGGCGTGGACTATTTTCTAGAATTTGAGCAAAAATTATCTCAACGTTCTTCAATTGAAAGGAAGGGTAAATGCCAAAGCTCAGAGTATCTTTGAATTGCGTAAAGAACATGCAACCGAAATGAAAATAGATATTTTTTCCAAGAAACTTGACCAAGTTATATTCGCTGCTGGGACTAGTCCTCTTACTCCTTCTAATTCCACTCATTCTCCTACACATGATGTGTGTTCCTTTTGCTCTAGTCCCTCTGATTATATTAGGGATTATCCTCATGCAGGGAAACACCCTGAATTTACTCTAGAGTAAGTGAATGCACTCTACTCTAGGTCGGGCCAAAATTCTTATCAAAACTCTTATAACCCAGGATGGAGAGATCAAACCAATTTTCAATATGAAAATAAAGGTCATTATCAAAGTCAAGGACCTCGGGTACTTCAAGGACAACAAGGTCCATCTCAATTCCAACCTAGACCCTATCAATCCAATTAAAGTTTCTAGACTACCCCACCACCCCTCCCCGAAATCCCAATTTTGAGGACAAGGATTTGGTAACTTTAGGCAACCTTGAGTCTAATACTCAATTGTTGCATTTTCACTCTCAATCCATTTTAAAGCTAGAATCCCAAATGGAATAATTAGAAAATGCATTAAATAGAAGAGATGATGGGAAACTTTCTAGCCAACTGGTGGCAAACCCTAAAGGAGTACACATAGTTGATGAACCTTCTTCTTCTTCCTTGAATATGCATCAAGAACAAGCTCAATCAATCACAATCTTAAGAAGTGGTAGGATCTTAGAGAATCAAGTTGATAGACTAAGAGAGAAAAAATGCGAGCACTCTTTAAATCCAAATTGTCTCATTTTAAATCCAAATCTAGTCCCGTCCATCCCAAGTCCAAATGTTTCTTTCAAACATCCAAATTCTTCAAAAGATAAAGAAAATGAAAATAAAGCTCATTTATCATCTACTCCAAATCAAGAAGCTTCATTTGAGCCTAGAGTCCCATTTCCACAAAGATTGAGTGAGCTTTCTCATTTTGGGAAGCAATGAGAGAAAATTTCAAATATGATGGAGATTTTCAAACAAGTTAAAATTAATCTCTCTCTCCTTGATGCTATAAGAAAAATCCCCCCGTATGCTAAATTTCTAAAGGACTTATGCACACAAAAGTGCAAATCTAGGAACCAAGTTCCTAAGAATGTCCTTCTAACCCAAACAAGTGAGTTCCATTTATCAATATAATACTCCTAAATTTAAAGATCCGGGTGCCCCGACAATTTCTTGTGTCATTGGTGACCATGAATTCGAGAGGGCCCTCCTTGATTTGGGAGCTACTGTTAACTTACTTCCTTACTCAGTTTATAAACAATTAGGGCTAGGGGAATTCAAGCCAACCACCATTGTGTTGCAACTTGCCGACTGCTTGGTAAAGCAACCATGTGGTATCAATGAGGATGTCCTTATAAAAGTGGACAAATTCTATTTTCCAGTGGCTTTTATAGTCCATGATATGGAACCCATCCAAAACCCTACTCGTCATATTTCGATCATTCTAGGTCATCCCTTCTTCACTACGGCTAACGCTTGTATTAATTACCGTACTGGGGTGATGGACATCTCATTCAAGAATATGAAGGTAAGGTTGAACATCTTCAATGCATCCCACCACACTTCCAATTACGAAAGCAAGTGCTTTTGTGTGGATGTTGTGGATGAGCTTGTTGAAGAAGTGCTCCCTCATATCTTAGCCAAATATCCTTTAAAGGAGTGCCTAAGTCAATTCAATTGTGATAAATTTGACATTGAGCAATCAATTCAAGATGTAAATGCAATGCTTGATGTCACCATTATAAATGACTTTCCAAAATGGAGGGCACCAATAGTGTCTCTTCTTCCTCTTTCAAGTACTCCTCAAATTAAATCCCTTATGTCTCCTCCATAACTTGAGCTTAAGCCTTTATCAGCTACTCTCAAGTATGTGTTCCTCGACCCAAGTGACACCCTTCCGATCATCATAGCTTCAAATCTAATAAATGACCAAGAGTGTTCACTTATAACAGTACTTAAGGAACATAAAGGAGCTATAGGATTGAGTGTTGTCGACTTAAAAGGCATAGATCCTTTCATTTGCATGCACCGCATATATTTGGAAGATGATGCAAGAGGTGCAACATAGGTTAAACCCTAATATAAAGGATGTTGTTGTGAAGGAGGTGGTTAAATTTCTAGATGCCTCTATTATATACCCTATCTTAGATAGCAAGTGGGTAAGCCCCACAAAAGTGGTGCCAAAAAAATTCGGCATCACCGTGCTCTTAAATGAACAATGAGAGTTAGTTCCTTAACACACAACCACCGGATGGAGGGTGTGTATTGATTATAGGAAGCTAAATTCTTTCACTAGGAAAGATCACTTCCCACTTCCATTTATTGATCAAATCCTAGATAGGCTTGCAGGTCAAAGATTTTATTACTTTTTAGACAGATATTTCAGTTATAATCAAGTAACAATAGACCCGCAAGACCAAGACAAAACAACTTTCACATGCCTATACAGAACATTTGTGTATAGACGCATGCAATTTGGGTTATGTAATGCACCAGCGACTTTTTAATAGAGCTTGATATCTATCTTTTTGATTATGGTGGAGAGGTTCCAAGAGGTATTCATGGACTATTTTTCCATCTTTAGACCTTTTTTTGATACGTACCTTCATAATCTTACACTTGTACTCAAGAGTTATAAGGACACGAACTTAATCCTTAGTTGGAAAAAGATTCATTTCATGGTTCAAGAGGGTATTTTTCCTAGGCACATTGTGTCCGAAAGAGGCATCAAAGTTGATCGAGCAAAGGTTGAACTCATCGCTAAGCTTCCTTCACCTTCATTGGTGAGGGGTATTCATTCATTTCTAGGCCATACGGGATTCTACCATCATTTCATCAAAGACTTTAGCAAGATATCCCAACCCTTGTGTTGGCTTCTTGACAAAGATATTTCATTCCACTTTGATGAAGCATGCCTTGAATCTTTTGAAACTCTCCGCACTCTTCTATCAACTGCTCCAATTCTTACCCCTCCAGATTGGGATCTCCCATTTAAGGTCATGTGTGATGCATCCAACTTTGCTATGGGTGTTGTCTTAGGGCAACGTGTAGACAAGTTGTCGCATGTTATTTACTATGCGAGTAAATCCTTTTTTGAAGCTCAAATGAACTATATAACCATGGAAAAGGAGTTGTTTGCGGTTGTTTACTCCTTGGACAAATTTAGAACTTATCTCTTAGGATCCAAGGGCATTGTCTACTCTGACTATGCCGCTCTAAGGCATTTGTTAGCCCATAAAGACACGAAAACCCAGCTGATCCGATGGATACTCTTATTGCAAGAGTTCAATTTTGAGATCCAGGATAAGAAGGGTACCGAGAATGTGGTAGATGACCACTTGTCTCGAATTCTCGTCCAGTGCGTCACTCACGATCAATTTCCTTGGTATGCTGACATAATCAATTTCCTAGCTACTGGGAAAATCCCCTCCTCTTGGTCCGAACAGGAAAATGATTTCTTCTTTTCCTATGTACGTATGTACTTTTAGGATGATCTCCAGCTATTCAAGTATTTCCCTGTTCAAATCATCCACTGGTGTGTGCCTGGGAGTGAGATTCCTAATATTCTTACTTTCTGCTATACGCTCAAATGCGGAGGCCATTTCAGTGCTCGAAAAACCACTTCTAAAATTCTTTAATGCGGTTTCTTCTGGCCAACCATGCATTAATTCTGTGATAAGTGTATCAATTAAATTACCACACTTCGTAATAGAACGAATTCCTTGCAGTATAGGGAAATCGAAAGTGGTGTCGATCCTTTGGGACTGTTGTCTGACTGTGTTGAGTTGTTAAGATTAATTCTAATTAAATTTAAAAGAAATAAGTTGTTGATTTTTATTTTAAATAAACTAATGAAGCAATTGAATAAAAATAAGAAAAACTATTGAGTGTAGAGAATATAAGATAAATCTAGGGTTACTAATTTCACCACTAACTTCACAATCAATGGTCAATTAAACTAACTATGGGGAATCATATCATGCATAAATTGTGTCGATGGCTACAAGCTCACCTCCATCTGTTAAGAAGATAACATATGATAAAGGCTAAGTTATGGACTATCTTCGATTGGCATAGGCCTCTACCTAACTACTCTACTCTAGGGTGCAGTATGGTCCATCTTCTCTAGGCATAACCCATCAAAGCTTTTAATGATATATTCAGTAACAGCTATCGTGTAATAATCACTCTCATAATCACAGAAAATAAAAGAGATTTAGTTCAATAACAATAATCAAGTATCTAAGATAAGATAAAAAAATCATTGAAACTGAATTTATAAGACTTTTATTGCACAATTCTATAAGAAAAATCCTCAAAATTACACAATCTATGTATGAATACAAAAATCTCCAATAATTAGAATAATCAAACCATTGATGTTTAGTTAGGGCAACATCAAAACCCTAGTGGATGAACTAGCTACTCATGGTAGAAGAAGAAACTTCAACAGTTGATGAAGAAAACATCATCTCCATGGATGTAGTGTTACACCTTGTTCTCCAATGATTCTTCACTCCAAAAGCTCTTCAAAGCTGCTGCCAAGCCTCCTCAATACAGTCCCAATTCATCACTTTTAATAGCCAAGAGAATATAAAGAGTCCCCACCTAATTAGGAGACAATTAGGGTTTCCCTTAGGCCCTAATCAGGTGAGTTTTTTTGCTGACTTTTGGCTTAGAGTTTGACCTAGTAGAAGTCCGATTTATGAAATCTACATGAAATACAAAAGTGTCCAGAATCAAATTTTGTTCAACTACTCAAGAATTTAGCCAAATGGACACTCGTAAATAACAGTTTTGGGCTATTTTCCAAACCGGAATTAAAATTGTATTACGCGCAAAATTGAATTTTAGCCTGAAATACCTTTCAGCAGTTATAATTCTCTTAAGCCTCTTTCTTGGGCTATTTTTAGTTGAAATATAGAGTTGAATGGATCCATTTTGATGTATGTTTCATCTAACCCTCTTGAATGTCATTTTTAAAAGCCCAAAATCATGATTTAACTGAAATAATCATTAAGGCCCTGAAAATACAAAAAACACTAAAACAAAGTAAAACCACAAAATAATCTATCACTAAGAGAATAAAACACGCAAGTTAAGAGGCTAGAATGTGTAACATTCAACGCCAATCATGTATCGGAATGCATACTCATTTTGCTGCTCGTGTGAGAGATGTCAGCGCCTCAGTGCTATGTCCCAGAAGGATATGACGCCTTTGAACCCAATCCTTATCGTCGAGATCTTCGATGTTTGGGGCATCGATTTCATGGGTCCGTTTCCACAATCCTCAAGTTTTGAGTTCATACTCGTGGCGGTGGATTATGTATCTAAATGGGTTGAAGCCTAGGCTACCAAAACCAATGACCACGCAGTCACAGTCAAGTTCATCAAAATGAACATCTTTAGTCATTTCAGGACACCATGCACCATAATCAGTGACGGTGGAAAATACTTTTGCAATCGGTTCCTACGATCCTTGCTACTCAAGTACTCCATCACCCATAAGGTTGCTATACCTTCTCACCCCCAAATGAGTGGCCAAGTAGAATATTGACGGTCCATGAGGCCTATCATATTTGCCCAAGTTTTAATGTCAAAAAGATCTCTAGGGGTATGTTGGTTATTTCACATTATGTACTTAAATTGGATGCATTTATATGGTTATTTATCTATTCTTTTATTGTTTCATGTTCACGAGGTGTCCCTCAATCCACTTATATCATGGCAGCCCCCTATTTTATCATATTTGCATTAAAGGACACTATAGGGGCTTTTTGGGAAATTCACATATTTAGGGTTGTGTTTGAAATTTTTAATTAAGACTTCAAGATCATTAAATGTGCTTTTAATTATGCTTTAGTTCTCTTGAAAGTCCTGCTCATACAAATATATAAGTTGTTCTAAAACAACCCTTACGGCTTTGTTTGACATATATGTATATGTATCATTGTGGAGCTAGAGGCTGCTTACACGTGGCACATTGAGACCAGAATTCTAGAATGATCTCATTCTAGGAATAACATAATCATCCATGGAATATACTCCTGTAGAAGCACAGGTGCTGGATAAGGCCATGGGCAGTTTTGCCATTTTTAGTCCCTTACAATGATTGGTTTGCATTCAAATTAGCTTCAAGACAAAAAAAATGTAGCTGGACCACTTGACACCTATCATCATTCAGCCGTTAGAGACCTGCTCTCCCTCTATATAAAGGATGTTTTACCACAACTAGGGTTTAAGCCTTCTTAAAAAAGATAGTGAGCATTATTGTGAAAGAAAGGCTCCATTGAGCATAAAATCTGTACCTGAAAGCTTATGTGGAGTTTAACTAATGTTTGGAGCTCAAAATTGATCTAATTTAAGTTCAGAGATATCTTATGATGAAAATCACAACAACACTACAGCTAGGAGGATTTTCCACTGTGTTGGGAGCCCAAACAAAGCTGTTATAGCTTGCAGCTGAAACTACATAAGTGTCCCTGATGTTGTTTTAGTTTTAAATTATTCTGAGCATAAATGATTTTGGAATTTGAGTTCATTTTTAGTCTATTAGGCATGCAGAAAAGTTTAACTTTCAATTTCATATGTTGAATCTTGTATTGCTCATAAATTGCTGTCAACAATGCAAATTAGAGTTAAGTATAGTTTGATGGTCTTCTGGGTAGCAACTAAGCATTCTATATTTGTATCTTATACATTCATAATTAATATAGTTGATTTTGAGTTGAAATAGCTACTGCATTTTAATTTAATACCCTGAATCCACAAAATAGGAATCCTTGCTACTATAATCAGTCTTCAAGTACTGCTCACTGCTAAAAATAGCATTAGTCCTGTCAAGTTGCTCTACATTCTCTCTAAACTGTTATAGGTATTTCTAGCAAGTGTAAAGCATTGTGTGTGTTCTATTATTGCTAGAAAAAGGATAGATTAGAGACTCCATTAGTATTTACATATCTGCAACACTGTTTCAATTCCAAATTGCTATCAAGAACTTTTGTTAACTGAAAAATCATTTAGCAAGTTGACAGTATGCAGAATTTATATAGTAGTTTTAATTCATATGTAGAGCTGTCTCAACTTATGTATCCTCGGAATTAGAAAAGAATCAACTTTTGACTCTTAATAACTTGTTTTTGAACTAATCTTTGCTGAAAGTTGTATAAGCTCTATCAAGTTGTTTTAACTTGGCCCTAAACAAATATATATTATCCCAGCAAGTACAATACCTTATGAAATACTCCCTATAATATCACACGTGGGGTGGCCAGTCTCACACATAAAATATAAAGAGTACTTACAACTGATAACACACAAGCACAGAATACAAATGACAAGAGAAATGAAATAATAAATACTGAAAGGAAATTCTAAAGGAAATAATAAATAATATTAAATAAACAAAATATGAGTCTGAACAATACAACTTGAAAGTCCCGTAACTCAAGGACCCCTTAATGCCAAAGGATAAAAGTAAATACATTTTAGAAAAGAACTAAGTCCTTACCCTGATGTCTGGTAAGGATAGATGACTGCCACGCTATACAAACTCCACACTCTAACCTCGAGATGGTAATGGATTGGAACCTAAAATAACAAAGTGGGTTAAATGCATGAGCAAGTTCCCTCTACTACCACCCAACAGAGGACTATAAACATACCCTTTATATGAGGGACAATGAAATATGTAGATATATACGTATATGATTTTCTCATTCAACTCCTATCCCAAAAATAGAAACCATCCTACGCACCGTACCAACCCATCCGTTATCACACAAATTATAAAACCCATTTTCTAAGTTCAATCCAAAGGCAATCATTACATGCCTGAACAATTATTAAGTAAATATCTTATTGTTATGAGGCAAACCTAACATGCCTACATCTGTACCTTACAAATACCTTACTAGATATTAGGCAATCCAAACATGCCCCTCCCCTTATATACATATTAAATACCTTATTTGGTATTTCGCAAGACTCACATGCTTCCTTTATATATATTAAATACCTTATTAGGTATTTGACAATTCTTACATGCCTCCCATATTCCTTTAAATAAAAACAATATACTTAAAAGCATGCTTGTTAATATATTGAAAACAACACTAACCACATGGAAACAAAAATATAATAAAAACAAGCAAATTAAAACAATTTAGTGTACCAACATAATACATCAAACATTTATCCTCATACATATATGACTATAAAGAGAAGAAACAATAAATAAAATAATTACATAATAAACAACTACAATATGTTAAAGCATAAAAAGCTCACTATGCTAATTATGCCACGAGAGTAATTAAACCGAGCTCTAATCTATGATCCCATATATATTCTATCCTAAAAGTAAAATTTATATTTTTGATAATTTTCTGGAATTTATAGGTAATTTAAAAATATTTTTCCTAATTTTTACAATTTAAAATTATTTAAAAATTAAAAAAATACTTCTATTTTCGGACTAGTCCCAAAGGTTGGGCTTAGTGATTAGGACCGAACTGCCCCTTTTTCGATACCCGTCAACCACCAAAGCAGGCCTCACGTGCCCCCACTGCGCTGCTCCTTCTTCATTCAGCCAGTGCACATTGTTCCAGCCCATGCCAACCACTTTCCGGTGGCCTTTTCGGCCACGAGACAACTCCAAACCTACACCATTTTGATCCTTATGATCTAAGCTTCCTATTGGCACAAAAATCTGATGAACCTAGAAGGGGAGGGGGTGAATAGGTTCTTCAAGTTTTCTTCTTAATATTGCAAGTTTGGCTGGCACATGCAATCACACAATTTTGGACACAGATTTACAGAGGAAAACCCCAAGGTGGGGAAAAAACCTCTTCGAACTGAGCTCCACTATGATTGAAAAGGCAGTACAGTAATTCTCTCAACCACTCTCTCACTCACCCAACTCACAACATAGTTCACTCCAGCACTCACCCAATTCACAGCCTTCCAAGGCCTGAACCACTCTCACCAAATCTCACAATAGCATTTTCGCTCTTAATCCCAACTTAAGCTTCCTAAAACCCAATTTATCTCACCCCAATCTCACCATAATCACTCACACTTCCTCTATCCAAAGTATCCTAATACTTGGACTATACATAGTGATAGTGGAGTCAATTCGATGTCTTGTGCAGCAACAAAGATCTTCAAGCTTTGTATGTTGGTCTTCAAAGGTCAATCTTCAAATCTTCAAAATTTTGATAGTAACTCTTCAAAGTCTGGCACGACAATGACACGGTCACTAGTCTTCTTGGCAGATCATGACACCTAAACTATTCAAAAATAGTCTTCAGTAAGTACACCTTTGAAGGTGTAGCTACAACGGACTTGTAGAAAACACTATTTCAATGAATCCTCCTTTTAGCTTCTTGAACACCCATTCTGCTTGGACTTCACTTTAGACAACTGTCCTTCTATTTCTTCGTCTTCATACCTGTTCTTGAAATGGACACAACTGCAACACAAGTAGACTTTCGTAGCACAGTTCAAAGCTAACAAATCAATAATAGAAGTTCAGCAATTTAGCATTTAAAATAAGCAAAGGCAGCATCAATTAACATTTTTGGTCAGCAATAATCAGCATTATATGGACAGCAAAATCAACAACATATGGACATCCATAATCAGCATTCTATGGACAGCAAAATCGGCAATATATGGACAGCATAATCAGCATTATACGGACAGTAAAATCAGCAATATATGGACAACCAAATCAGCAATTTATGGACAGCCATAACCAGCATTATACGGACAGCCAAATCAGCAATACATGGACAGCCATAATCAGCATTATATGGACAACAAAATCAGCAATATATGGACAGCCATAATTAGCATTATATGGATAGTAAAATCAGCAATATATGGACAGCCAAATCAGCAATATATGGATAGCCATAATCAGCATTATATGAACAAAATTAGCAATATATGGGCAGCCACATCAACAATTTCCACCTACTCAAAACAGCACAATTTCAACAATTTTCAGCACTAATTATCAGTAAATTTTGACAGCATAATTTCAGCAATTTCTAGTGACACAATTTAATATTCACCAATTTATGAATGACTCATTTCAGCATTTTAACATCAACAGACCAACAATGTTTAAGGGTTAAAATCAACAATAATAATGTCTCAATTCAGCATTTTCAAAACCCAAAATTGCAACTTAATTTAGTCCAAATCAGCATGGTTTTAAACTCAAAACAACAATAGTCATCTTGGTCCTCCTCTCACTATCCCAATTTTTCACCTTCTCTCTGTATCTATATGCTTTTATATTTTCGGCAACACATTCTCTATATCAGATCCTCTCTCCCATTTTTTATTTTATCTTTATTTACAATCTCATTTAAAAACCTATATCATCTCTTCAGCCGCACACGCCTCCACGCAAAGTATATATAAATATATATATATATACACACACATACACACACACACACACTTAAGGCAACACCCTGAAATCTATTTAAATAAAATATTATTTTATAATGTTTGTGAAACCCTAACAACATTAAATACCAAAGTTAACCCTACACTTTGTTGCTCTAGAAACAATTCCCAAAATATCCATCGAATTTAAATACCTAGCATGTCCTTGCAATTTGGTTAGTGCACATAAAATAATAACAGGATAATTAAATAATATCATGAATAGCAACCCAAAAATTATCATTCAAAGTAAAATGACACTAATGCCCTTACAGATCGTTCTAACATTAAAACATGGACAAACATGCTCATGGGCTTCCCGAACCATCAATCTCCCCATTTTGCTTTTTAATGTCAAAAATCACCTAACATTTTTTCTCCCCCTTTTTGACAATCAAAGTCAAAAGGGTAGCAGAATAGAGAGCTAGTGAGGAGGAAGGGAGAGACCTAAGACAGTGTGAAGAGTCTCGAACCGGGTTGGAGGCAATGGTTTGGTCTTAATATCTGCTAATTGTGCCTTAGTATTGATATACTTTATGAGAATGTTTTCTTTTTGCACATTGTCCCTCAAAAAGTGATACTTGATGTAAAGTGTGATTCTTGCTAATGGCAATTGCACTTTGATTATCGCAAAAAATGGTAGTGGGAGTAGAGAATTCAATGCCTAGAACTGTAAGTGTAGTTCTCATCCACAATTCTTGAGAACAAGCTTATGCAGCTAAAATGTATTCAGCTTCTGAGGTGGAGAGAGACACAGAAGATTGCTTCTTGGTAAGCCAAGAAATCACATTATTTACAAACATATAACAACATCCTAAGGTGATTTTTTTATCAATTTGTGAACAGCCCCAATTGGCATCGGAGAAGGCCACAAGAGATAACACTAAAGAGGGGGTATAATGTAATCCGAGTCTAATGGAGCCTTTAATATATGTAAGGATCCTTTTGACAACTTTCAAATGTGCGACTCGAGGATCACTTTGAAATCTTGTAACTAAGCCAACTGCAAACATAATGTTAGGCCTTGATGCAGTAGGGTATAAGAGACTTCCTATCACGGGCCGGTAAAGTGTATTATCAATAGGGTCAGTGGTACATTCTTTGGACAATTTTGTGGTGACACACATGGGAGTAAACATTGATTTAGAATCATCTATGTTAAATTTTTTCAAAATTTCATTTGAATATTTCTCTTGAGATATGAATATACCTTTAGCAAGTTGTATGATTTGAAGTCCTAAGAATTATTTCAAAGTGCCTAACATGGACATCTCAAACTTAGATTATATAAGTGCAGCAAATTGTGTGGTTTGACTCTAGTGTGAACCACAAAACATTATATCATCCACATAGATTTACAAAATTAAAAAGTTTCAGTTGGAATGCCTCACATAGTGTGTGACATCGACCTTTCCTCTTTAGAAGCCTTGTTCAATAAGAAAGGAGTGGAGTTTGTCATACCAAGCGCTTAGAGCTTGCTTGAGTCCATAGAGCGCTTTTCTGAGCTTGAGAACATGTTAAGGATGTTTCTTATCAATAAATCCTTCAGGCTGCTCAATGTATACTTCTTATGATAGATCACCATTTAGAAAAGCATACTTGACATCCATCTGATAGACCATTACTCTCTTATAGCATGCAAAGGAGAGAAGCATTCGAATGGACTCTAATCGAGCAACTAGAGCAAAAGTCTCACCATAATCCAATCCAATGATTTGAGGAAATCCTTTATGGACTAATCGAGCTTTATTTCTGATGATTGTCCCTTTCTCATCCATCTTGTTTTGAAAGATCCACTTGGAGCCAATAACATTCTTATTTGGCTAGGGCATGAGAATCCAGGTATCATTCTTCTCAATTTGACATAGTTCTTCTTGCATTACAGTTATCCAATTAGGGTCATCTTTTGCTTCAGAGTAGTTCTTTGGTTCAATGGAGGATGACATAGCAAAGTGATTATGTTAATCCTCAGCTACAAGTGGTAATGTCTTCTTCTTAGCTCTTGTGAGAGCCCTTCTCTCATTGTTATCCAGAATATTTTTTTGTTGGACTTCTTTTTGTAGATACGAATATTGAGGTTCTCTTCTTTCTTCTTTAGCAGTAGTGGATGAGCTAGGTTGCTTATTTTCCTTTTTAACTTCTGAAGGATGATCTTCTTTGGAGTCTTCCTTTGGAGTGGTGCCCTCTTCATTAATCTTCACATGAATGGATTCCACCATTTTCTTGGTTCTAAAATTGGAACATTTATAGTCCTTACTCTTTGTAGAATATCTCAAAAAGATTCCTTCATCTGCTCTTGAGTCAAACTTTTCCAGATTATCATGGTTGTTGTAGATGAAGCATTTACTTCCAGAAATTTTAAAGTAATGCACAGTTACAGGCCTCCCAAACCACAAGTCAAAAGGTGTTTCTATCAAATTTGATCACAGAAGAGCTTTGTTGATAATTTAGACTGCTATGCTTACCGCTTCTGCCCAAAAATCCTTGGAAAGATTCTTCTCAAACAGAAGTGTTCTGCACATTTCTTGAATTATTATGTTTCTTCTTTCAATTACCCCATTTTGTTGAGGTGTTCTGACTGCTGAGAATTCTTTCTTAATTCCCTTTGAATCACATTAATCATTGAATTCTTTCATAATGAACTCAATTCCAAAATCAGATCTAAGTCACTTAACCCTGCAACTTTTCTCATTTTCAACAAGGTTAACAAACTTTTTGAAATGAATTATAGCTTCAAATTTTTCTTCCAAAAATTAAATCCAAGTCGTTCTACTATAAACATCGATGACAAACATAAAGTACTTGTTATACCACCAATACTTGTGGTCCTCATGGGTCCACACAAATCCATATGCACAATATCAAGTAGTTTAAAGCTATTCACTTCCTTTGTTTTAAAAGAGATTTTTGTCTGCTTACCTTGTTGACAAGCATTGCCTACTTGATTTTCATTCAAACACAAATTTGGAATACCTCTAACAGACTTATGCTTGATAAGATTCTTTATGTTATTTGAATACACATGCCCTAACCTTTTGTGCCAAAGTGTTGAATTTTTCATGTTAGTGAAACTGAAAACAGTGTGTGATAAGTCTTCATGAATAGTGTACATATTTCCTGGAGCTTTACATGCAGCAAAAAGAGTTTTACCAGATTCTTTATTAATAACATTGTTGTTTTCTTTGTTAAAATTTACTAAGCTACCAGTGT
The DNA here is from genome assembly GCA_026545225.1 of Cornus controversa. Classification (NCBI taxonomy): domain Eukaryota; kingdom Viridiplantae; phylum Streptophyta; class Magnoliopsida; order Cornales; family Cornaceae; genus Cornus; species Cornus controversa. The sequence continues at coordinate 26,504,719 of CM048852.1, forward strand.
CACATAATTGACTCACACTGAACAAGTTATGCTTTAACCCACTACATAGAGCACATCACTTAGCATAGGCATTTCTTTCATTTTAGGTATTGTGCCTTTTTCCTACTATTTTGCATTTCTAATTATCTCCAAAAATAACTAAACCACCATCAAAATTTTCAATGTTAGCAAATTTGGTCTTATCTTCTGTCATGTGTGTAGAACAACCACTATCAACATACAACTTGGTATTGACATTACAAGCTTTCAAAGTAGTGTAGACAAGCATGCTTACAGAGTTCAATTTTTTAGGAATCCATATCATTTTATTTTTAATCAACCCTTTTGAAGTTACAGATGCTCTGTGCAAGTGTAGATTTGTCTTTCTAACATACATGAATTTTTGCTTCTCATAATTGGGACATGTAATTTTAGCAGACGCATTCTTAATCCTAGATTGATGATAAGCATTATATAGAATTTTATATTTTGGTCTATTAGCTTATCAACAACAGGATATGATGCATATATTTTACCTTTCAGAGCTCTAACAAAAGTTAAGTGGGTTTTGTTTTATATCACCTAAGTGGCTTTATCGTCAAAACCAATATCTGTTTTGCCCAATTACTTTGTAGACTTTTCCCAAATCTCATGCATCTTTCGAGATCTCTTCTTAATAAATGAGCTCAGTTCTAGTTTGCACCTTTTGGTGCTCCAATTTGATTTTTGAGTCATGTATTTCGTTAGACAACACAAAGTAAGTGAAATGGCATATACGGTACACAATTTTACCCTCAAGTGCTTCATAAAAAACTCTTTTGTCCTTTGTAGCTCAAACATGACCATCTTCAATTGCTTCTTTTGTTCACTACACTTCTGTGTCAACCTTTCACATTCTGCCAGGGCTTTATCAACATCAGGTGCTTTTTCACTTTCAAAATTTGACCTTGCCACATCTGATTCTTGTAAGGCCATAAAAAAACATGCCTCTTCCTCATTCTCATCAGATAATTTTTGTTGTTCTTCCTCTGAGCTTAAATCCCAACCCATGTAAAAGACCTTTTTCTTACCCTTTCTTTTGTATTGTGGAGCACCGAAGTTCTTGTGTTTTTGTTTCTTGGGAGTTGTTGGAGAATTAGCTATGTAGTGACCTTGCTTTCCACACCCAAAACATCCTTGTCCTTGTTAATGTTTTTCTTTTCTCCTCATCTTGAATTTTTTTAACTTTCTTACTATGTAAGACATTTTATCTTTAGAGTCGTCAGAATTTGATTCTTTTTCAGTTGTAACATCCATTTCTTCTACTTTTAGAGCTGACTCCCTCCGTGGTTGAGAAGGAGGTCCAATTATCATCTCATAAGCTGTAAGAGATGATTCCAGCTCATCAATGCTGAGTCTAGAGATGTCTTTGTCTTCTAGAATGGAGACTTTGGGATTGAACCTATCAGTCATAGTGCACAGTATCTTTTTGCACACCACTTTGTCTTCAATCTATCCACGCAAAGCCCTCATGTCATTTACAATCTCTTTGACTCTGAAGAAGTAATCCGCCACATTTTCTCTTTCGTATATCATAAGACCATTAAACTTGACTTGATGAAGTTGAATCTTATTTTCCTTAATGGTGTTGCTTCCTTTATGTGCAGTTAGAAGAGAATCCCAAATTCCTTTACAGTTTTACAATTTTTTACGCTTATAAATTCTTATTTTTGCAATGCCTTAAATAAAGCATTTCTAGCCTTCCCATCGACTGATTTGGCAATCTTGTCAGCTACTAAGAGGTTTGCAGGATCAAGAATGACAACCCCTTCTAATGTAGAGTGCCAAACCTCATAGGAGATGGAAAGTTAGAAAGTTTCCATCTTAATCCTCCAAGTGTCAAAGTTGGTGCCCTCAAAAATAGAAGCCTTGTGAGTTGAACTGTCTTCAGCCACGCTTAGGATCTTTGTTGCCGGTGGTTAAACCAAGAAATGCAGACTTGTGCTCTAATTCTAATTGATGAACCAATAGGGGGAGAGGGTGAATAGGTTGTTCGAGTTTTTTTTCCTAATATTGTAAGCTTGGCTGGCACATGCAATCACACAATTTTGGACATATATTTAAAGAGGAAAACCCCAAGGTAGAGAAAAAACATCTTCGAACTGAGCACTACTATGTTTGAAAGGATAGTATTGTAATTCTATCAATCACTCTCTCACTCACACAACTCACAACATAGTTCGCTCCAACACTCACCCAGTTCACAGCCTCCTTAAGCCTAAACCACTCTCACCAAATTTCACAACAGCTTTTTCGCTCTCAATCCCAACTTAGGCTTCCCAAAGCCCAAGCTATCTCACCTCAATCTCACCACAATCACTCACACTCCCTCTGTCCAAAGTATCTCAATACTTGGACTATACATACTGATAGTGGAGTCAGTTCAATGTCTTGAGCAGCGGCAATGATCTTCAAGCTTTGTATGTTGGTCTTTAAAAGAAAATCTTCAAACTCTAATAGTTAGTCTTCAAGGTCCTGCATGACAATGACATGTACACTAGTCTTCTTGGTAGATCATGACACTTGAACTCTTCAAAAATAGTCTCCAGTAAGTACACCTTTAAAGGTGTAGCTGCAACGGACTTGTAGAAAACACCCTTTCAATGAATCTTGCTTTCAGCTTCTTGAACACCCATTCTACTTGGACTTCACTTTAGACAATTGTCCTTGTATTTCTTTGTCTTCATACTTGTTCTTGAAATGAACACAACTGCAACACAAGTACATTTTAGTACCACAGTTAAAAGCCCATAAATCAATAATAGAATATCAGCAATTTAGCATTTAAGATAAGCAAAGACAACATCAGTTAACAATTTTGGACAACAATAATAAGCATTATATGGATAGCAAAATCAGCAATATATGGACAGCCATAATCAGCGTTATATAGACAGCAAAATCAGCAATATATGGACAACCATAATCAGCATTATATGGACAGCCATAATCATTATTATACGGACAGTAAAATCAGTAATACATGGACAGCTAAATAAGCAATATATGGACTACCATAATCAGCATTATATGGACAACAAGATCAGCAATATATGGACAGCCATAATCAGCATTATATGGATAGTAAAATCAGCAATATATGGACAGCCATAATCAGCATTATATGGACAACAAAATCAGCAATATATGGGCAGCCAAATCAACAATTTTCACCTTCTCAAAACAACACAATTTCAACAATTTTCAGCACTAATAATCAGTAAATTTTGACAGCATAATTTTAGCAATTTCTAGCGACACAATTTAATATTCACCAATTTATGAATGACTCATTTCAGCATTTTAACATCAACAGACCAACAATGTTTAAGGGTTAAAATCAGCAATAATAATTTCTCAATTCAGTATTTTTAAAACTCAAAATAGCAACTTAATTTAGTCCAAATCAGCATGGTTTTAAACTCAAAACAACAAGTTAAGTAGCCCAACTTAGCATAGTTTAAACCTAAAAATTGTATCAATATAGAAACTAATTTCGGGACTTGTAAAATCAAAATTTAAACAGGTCATTACTAACATTAATCAGAGAACATTAATCAGAGAACATGTGCAAGTAAGGAGATTGGACAGTGTATACCATAGAGATGAGTCATGCTTCTATGAGAGGTTCAATCAAATTGAGTTGAACAAGAAGATTGCTAAAGAACTGAAGATCGTAAGAAGATACAACTGAAATTCAGTGACGAATAGGATGATTACTGATGAACACCAAGATCGCACAGATCTTGCTAATGAACACGAAAATCTCAAGACGCTTGCTGATGAACATGAAGCACCATCTTTCTAGCACTGGCAATAGTCATCTTGGTCCTCCTCTCACTATTCCAATTTTTCACCTTCTCTCTGTATCTATATGCTTCTATATTTTTGGCCACACACTATATCAGATCCTCTCTCCCCTTTTTTGTTTTATCTTTATTTGCCATCTCATTTAAAAACCTATATAATCTCTTCAGCTACATACGTCTCCACACAAAGTATGTACATATATATATATATATAAACTTATATATATATAATATATATATATGTATATACACACACTTAAGGCCAAACCCTACAATGTATTTAAATAAAATATTGTTTTATAATGTTTGTGAAACTCTAATAGCATTAAATACCAAAGTTACCCCTGCACTTTGTTGCCCTAGAAATAATTTCCAAAATATCCTTCGAATTTAAATATCCAGCATGTCCCTGCAATTCGGTTAGTGCACATAAAATAATAATAGGATAATTAAATAATATCATGAATATCAACTCCAAAATTATCATTCAAAGTGATATGACACTAATGCCCTTACAGATCCTTTTGACATTAAAATTTGGGCAAACATACTCATGGGCTTCCCGGACCATCAATCTCCCCCTTTTGCCTTTTAATTCATAAACCACCTAACTTTTTTTCTCCCACTTTTTGACACTGAAATTCAAAAGGGTTGTAGAATAGAGAGCTAGTGAGGAGGAAGGGTGAGACCTAAGGTAGTGCGAAGAGTCTCGAACTGGGTCAGAGGCAAGGGTTTGGTCTTAATATCTATTAATTGTGCCTCAGTATTGATATACTCTATGTGAATGTTTCCTTTTTGCACATTGTCCCCCAAGAAGTGATACTTGATGTCTATGTATTTCCTTCGATTATGTAAAGTGTGATTCTTGCTAATGGCAATTGCACTTTGATTATCACAGAAAATGGTAGTGGGAGTAGAGAATTCAATGCCTAGATCTCTGAGTGTGGTTCTCATACATAATTCTTGAGAGCAAGCTTGTGCAGCTGAAATGTATTCAGCGTCTGAGGTGGAGAGAGACACAGAAGCTTGCTTCTTGCAAAACCATGAAACCATATTATTTGCAAACATATAACAACATCCTGAGGTATTTTTTCTATCAATTTGTAAATTGCCCCAATCGGTATCAGAAAAGGCCATAAGAGAACACTAAAGAGAGGGTATAATGTAATCTGAGTGTAGTGGTGCCTTTAATATATCTAAGGATTCTTTTTACGGCTTTCAAATGTGAGACTCGAAGATCACTCTGAAATCTTGCAACTAAGCCAACTGAAAACATAATGTCAGGCCTTGATGTAGTAAAGTATAAGAGACTTCTTATCATAGACCGATAAAGTGTATTATCAATAGGATCAGTGGTATATTCTTTGGACAATTTTATGGTGACACACATGGGAATAGACATTGGTTAATAATCATCCATGTTAATTTTTTTTAGAATTTCATTTGCATACTTCTCTTGAGATATGAATATACCATTAGCATGTTGTATGATTTGAAGTCCTAAGAAGTATTTCAAAGTGCCTAACATGGACATCTCAAATTGAGATTTTATAAGTGCAGCAAATTGTGTGGTTTGACTCGAGTGTGAACCACAAAACATGATATCATCCACATAGATTTGTAAAATTAAAAAGTTTTAGTTGGAATGCCTCACATAGTGAGTGCCATCAACCTTTCCTCTTTGGAAGCCTTGTTAAATAAGAAAGGAGTGGAGTTTATCATACCATGCTCTTGGAGCTTGCTTAAGTCCATAGAGCTCTTTTTTGAGCCTGAGAACATGTTAAGGATGCTTCATATCAACAAATCCTTCAAGTTGCTCAATCTATACTTATTCTGATAGATCATGATTTAGAAAAGCAGACTTGACATCCATCTGATAGACCATTACTCTCTTGTAACATGCAAAAGAGAGAAATATTCGGATGGACTCTAATCAAGCAACAGGAGCAAAAGTCTCATCATGGTCCAATCCACCGAATTGATCAAATTCTTTATAGACTAATCGAGCTTTATTTCTGACGATTGTCCCTTTCTCATCCATCTTGTTTTGGAAGATGCACTTGGAGCCAATAACATTATTATTGTTTGGCTTAGGCATGAGAATCCAGGTGTCATTATTCTCAATTTGATGTAGTTCTTCTTGCATTGTAGTTATCCAATTAGGGTTGTCTTTTACTTTAGAGTAGTTCTTTGGTTCAATGGAGGATAACATAGCAAAGTGACTATGTTCATCCTCAGTTACAAGTGGTAATGTCTTCTTCTTAGCTCTTGTGAGAACCCTTCCTTCACTGTTGTGCAAAATATTTTCTTGTTGGACTTATTTTTGTAGATTCGGATATTGAGGTTCTCTTCTTTCTTCTTCAACAGTAATTGATAAGCTAGGTTGCTCATTTTCCTTTTCAACTTTTGAAGGAAGATCTTCTTCGGAGTCTTCCTTTGGAGTGGTGCCCTCTTCATTAATCTTCACATGAATAGATTCCACCATTTTCTTGGTTCTCAAATTATAACATCTATAGGCTTTTATCTTTTTAGAATATCCCAAAAAGATTCCTTCATCAGCTCTTGAGTCAAACTTTCCCAAATTATCATGGTTGTTGTAGTGAAGCATTTACTTCCAAAAATTTTAAAGTAATGCACAGTTGCAGGCCTCCCAAACCACAAGTCAAAAGGTGTTCTTGTCGAATTTGATCTCAGAAGAGATCTGTTGATAATGTAGACTGATGTGCTTACCATTTCTGTCCAAAAACCCTTGGATAGATTCTTCTCAAACAGAAGTGTTCTGCCCATTTCTTGAATTATTATATTTCTTCTTTCAACTACCCCATTTTGTTGAGGTGTTTTGACTGCTGAGAATTCTTTCTTAATTCCCTTTGAATCACAGTAATCACTAAATTCTTTCATGCTGAACTCAGTTCCAAAATCAGATCTAAGTCACTTAACCCTGCAACTTTTCTCATTTTCAACAAGGTTAACAAACTTTTTGAAATGAATTATAACTTCAGATTTTTCTTTTAGAAAATAAATCCAAGTCATTCTACTATAATCATCGATGACTAACATAAAGTACTTGCTATACCACCAATACTTGTGCTCCTAATGGGTCCACACAAATCTATATGCACAATATCAAGTGGTTTAGAGGTATTCACTTCCTTTGTTTTAAAAGAGATTTTTGTCTGCTTACCTTGTTAGCAAGCATTGCATACTTGATTTTCATTCAGACACAAATTTGGAAGACCTCTAACAGAATTATGCTTGATAAGATTATATATGTTCTTGGAATGCACAAGCCCTAATCTTTTGTGCCAAAGTGTTGAATTTTTCATGTTAGTGAAATTGCAAATAGTGTGTGATGAGTCTTCATGAATAGTGTACACATTTCCTGGAGCTTTACATGCAGCAAAAAGAGTTTTACCAGATTCTTTATTACTAACATTGTTGTTTTCTTTGTTAAAATTTACTAAGCTACCAGTGTCACATAATTGACTCACACTGAACAAGTTATGTTTTAACCCCACTACATAAAGCACATCACTTAGCATAGGCATTTCTTTGGTTCCAGGTATTGTGCCTTTTTTTTACTATTTTGTTTTTCTTATTATCTCCAAAAATAACTGAACCACCATCAAAATTTTCAATGTTAGTAAATTTGGTCTTATCTCCTGTCATGTGTGTAGAACAACCACTATCAACATACCACTTGGTATTGACACTACAAACTTTCAAAGCAGTGTAGACAAGCATGCTTACAGAGTTCAATTTCTTAAAAATCTACATCATTTTAGTTTTAATCAACCTTTTTGAAGTTACAGATACTCTGTACAAATGTAGATATGTCTTTCTAACATACATGGATTTTAGCTTTATATAATTGGGACATACAATTTTAGCAGATGCATTCTTCATCCTAGATTGATGATAAGCATTATATAGAATTTCATATTTTAATCTACTAGCTTATCAACAACAGGATATGATGCATATATATTACTATTCATAGCTCTAACAAAAGTTGAGTGGGTTTTGTTTGATATCACCTGAGTGGCTTTGTCGTTAAAACCAATACCTGTTTTGCCCAATTGCTTTGTAGACTTTTCCCAAATCTCATGTATCTTTTGAGATCTCTCCTCAAGAAATGAACTTAGTTCTACTTTGCAGCTTTTGGTTCTCTAATTTGATTTTTGAGTCTTGTATTTTGTTAGGCAGCACAAAGTAAGTGAACAGGCACATACGTAGACAATTTTACCCTTAAGTGCTTTATAAGCAACTTTTTTGTCCTTTTACAGCTTGGAGGTGACCCTCGTCAATTGCTTCTTTTGTTCACTACACTTCTGTGCCAACATTTCACATTCTGTTAGGACTTTATCAACATCAGGTTCTTCTTCACTTTCAGAATTTGAACTTGCCACATCTGATTCTTGTAAGGCCATAAAAAAGCATGCCTCTTCCTCATTCTCATCAAATGATTCTTGTTGTTCTCCCTCTGAGCTTGAATCCTAACCCGTGTAAAAGGCATTTTTCTTACCATTTCCTTTGTATAGTGGAGCACTAAACTTCTTGTATTTTTGTTTCTTGGGAGCAGTTGGAGAATTAGTTATGTAGCAGCCTTGCTTTCCATACCCAAAACAGCCTTATCCTTGTTGTTGCTTTGCTTTTCTCCTTATCTTGAACTTTTTGAACTTTCTTGCTATATAAACCATTTAATCATCAGAGTCGTCAAAATTTGATTCCTTTTCAGTTAGAAACTCCACTTCTTTTACTTTTAGTGTTGACTCCCTCTGTGTTTGAGAAGGAGGTGTAATTCTCATCTCATAAGCTGTGAGAGATGACTCCAGCTCATCAATGCTAAGTCTAGAGATATCTTTGTCTTCTAGAATGGTGACTTTGGGATTGAACCTATCAGTCATAGTGCGCAGTATCATTTTACACACCATTTTGTCTTCAATCTGTTCACCCAAAGCCCTCATGTCATTTACAATCTCTGAAGAAGTAATCTGCCACATTTTTTCTTTCGTAAATCTTAAGACCATCAAACTTGACTTGATAAAGTTGAATCTTATTTTCCTTGATGGTGTTTCTTCCTTCATATGCAGTTACTAGAGAATCCCAAATTTTCTTTACAGTTTTACAATTTTTGACTCTTGTAAACTCTTGCTTTTGCAATGCTTTATATAAAGCATTTCTTGTCATCCCATTGACTGATTTGGCAATCTTGTCGGCTGCTGAGGGGTTTATAGGATCAAGGATGACAACCCCTTCTAAAGTAGCGTGCCAAACCTCATAGGAGATTGAAAGTAAGAAAGCCTCCATCTTAATCCTCGAAGTGTCAAAGCTAGTGCTGTCAAAAATAGGAGCCTTGTGAGTTGAACTGTCTTCAGCCATGCTTAAGATCTTTGCTGCTGGTGGATAAACCAATAAATGCAAACTTGTGCTCTTGTGAATAAATTCTTTGATTTTTCTTCCTATGACAAGTTTGGCTGCCACATGCAATCACACCATTTTGGACACAGATTTATAGAGGAAAACCCCAAGGTGGAGAAAAAAACTCTTCGAACTGAGCTCCACTATGTTTGAAAGGGTAGTACAGTAATTCTCTCAATCACTTTCTCACTCACCTAACTCACAACATAGTTCGCTCCAGCACTCACCCAATTCATAGCCTCCCAAGGCCTGAACACCCCTCACCAAATCTCACAACAGCTTTTCCACTCTCAATCCCAACTTAGGCTTCCCAAAGCCCAAGCTATCTCACCGCAATCTCACCACAATCACTCATACTCCCCTTGTCCAAAGTATCCCAATACTTGGACTATACATAATGATAATGGAGTCAGTTCAATATCTTGAGCAGCGGCAAAGATCTTCAAGCTTTGTATGTTGGTCTTCAAAGGACAATCTTCAAACTTTGATAGTTAGTCTTCAAGGTCCTGCAAGACAATGACACGGTCACTAGTCATCTTGGCAGATCATGACACTTGAACTTTTCAAAAATAGTCTCTAGTAAGTACACCTTTAAAGGTGTAGCTGCAACGGACTTGTAGAAAACACCCTTTCAAAGAATCCTGCTTTCAGCTTCTTGAACACCCATTCTGCTTGGACTTCACTTTAGACAACTGTCCTTGTATTTCTTTGTCTTCATACCTATTCTTGAAATGAACACAACTGCAACACAAGTAGACTTTAGTAGCACAGTTAAAAGCTCACAAATCAATAATAGAAGATCAGCAATTTAGCATTTAAGATAAGAAAAGACAGCATCAATTAACATTTTTGGACAGCAATAATCAGCATTATATGGACAGCTATAATCAGCATTATACGGACAGTAAAATCAGCAATATATGGAAGCCAAATCAGCAATATATGGACAGCCATAATCAACATTATATGGACAACAAAATCAGCAATATATGGACAGCCATAATCAGCATTATAAGGAGAGTAAAATCAGCAATATATGGACAGCCATAATCAGTAATATATGGACAGCCATAATAAGCATTATATGGACATCAAAATCAGCAATATATGGACAACTAAATAAGCAATTTCCACCTTCTCAAAACAACACAATTTCAACAATTTTCAACACTAATAATCAGCAAAGTTTGACAGCATAATTTGAGTAATTTCCAGCTACACAATTTAATATTCAACAATTTATGAATGACTCATTTCAGCATTTTAACATCAACAAACCAACAATGTTTAAGGTTTAAAATTAGCAATAATAATGTCTCAATTCAGCATTATCAAAACCCAAAATAGCAATTTAATTTAGTCCAAATCAGCATGGTTTTAAATTCAAAACCGCAAATTAATTAGCCCAACTTAGCATAGTTTAAACGTCAAAAATTGCAGCAATATCAAAACTAATTCTAGGACTTGTAAATTCATAATTTAAACAAGTCATTACTAACATGTATATAGCTATTCAAGAACCACATTAATCAGAGAACATGTGCAAGTAAGAAGATTGGACAGTGTATGCCATAGAGATGAGTCATGCTTCTGTGAGAGGTTCAATCAAAAATTAAATCGAGTTGAACAAGAAGATTGCTAAAGAATTGAAGATCGTAAGAAGATCCCACTGAAATTCGCTGACGAATAGGATGATTACTGATGAACAGCAAGATCACACAGATCTTGCTAATGAACTTGAAAATCTCAAGGAGCTTGTTGATGAACACGAAGCACTCTCTTTCTAGCACCGAAAATAGTCATCTTGGTCCTCCTCTCACTATCCCAATTTTTCACCTTCTCTCTATACCTATATGTTTCTATATTTTCAGCCACACATTCTCTATATCAGATCCTCTCTCCCCTTCTTTGTTTGATCTTTATTTGCCATCTCATTTAAAAACATATATCATCTCTTTAGCCGCACACGCCTCCACAAAAAGTATATTCATATATATATATATATAGACACACACTTCAGGCCACACCCTACAATCTATCTAAATAAAATATTGTCTTATAATATTTGTGAAACCCTAACAACATTAAATACCAAAGTTACCCCTGCACTTTGTTGCCCTAGAAATAATTTCCAAAATATCCTTCCAACTTAAATATCCATCATGTCCCTGCAATTTGGTTAGTTCACATAAAATAATAATATGAGAATTAAACAATATCACGAATAGCAACATCAAAATCATCATTCAAAGTAAAATAACACTAATGCCCTTACAGATACTTTTAACATTAAAACTTGGGCAAACATGCTCATGGGCTTCCCGGACCATCAAAATATCCTCCATTTATGTCCTAAATCAAAATCCCCCAATTTTAAGTTTCTAGGGTTCTTAATCTAAAACTTTAAATTCTATCAAATCTCCCAACAATCCATATCCCAACGATCAAAGATCTTTTATAGAGGTCGAACGAACACATTGTTCAAATTACATTCCATCAAACACAGATTTAAATATTTATACACAAATTTACATGCTTACATATATTAACATATATGCATATATATATGTATATATATATATACACCCATATATGCTTATAGTAACCCTCCACACAAATTTACAGATGTGTTTACACAGAATTCCCATATCATTATACATGTTGTCACGCCCCGAAATTCGGATCGTCGGGACTCCCCCTGACTGGCCTGAATCCTAAGTGTGAACCCGTTCACTCAACCCTATGAACAACTTTAATCACACTGTAATGCCCCGATTTCTAACTCCCGGAGAACCGGAGGTTACTCCATCCATTATGCCCAATAGATCATATTTACCCTCAATTACCGCAAAAGTTTTACTCTCTTCTTGCACATAGATGTACACAACTCTACCTTAACCCATCCCAATGGGCCTTACATCAAATCATATCACCTTAGAGGGGATTTTATTTATCCACACTCTCATGAATCACTCACTTCCAAGATTCTACACTTTGTGTGTTTGGAATCTGAAACTAAGACCTACACCATTGGATATAGAATCTAAAAATATTCAATTTTAAATAAAAGCACACTCAATTTCAATTTAAAACGAAGAAATTTTGCTCGATTGAAGTTTAGGAAAATTTTGGAGCATGCTGTAAAAAAGTGACTTCGATCCATCGAAGTGATGATTTTGATGCATCAAACAAGTATTGAAGAAGTATCGACCAAAAATAGCTCTCGAGACTTTTATATTCCAAAATCCTCTAGGTTTTTTGATGCATCAAACTGCCCAAAAACTACAACTTTGCATATTGTCATTTTTGACCTTCTAAGTCATTTCTACCAACATAATCCATTCTTATAATGCCCAAATCATACAAGAAAGGAGTCTACATCATTAACAAGTTCTAAATCATACTCATAATCAATCACATACCAATATGAGTCATTTTCCATCATAAACATATTCCAATACATAATGAGAAACGTTCATCAACTTCATTCATTCATCAAATGAAACAAAATGCTCTCAACAAGCATTACATAAGCAAGTCCATTATCTTTTCATATACAACAAGTTTATAACCTAAGCATACCACAGAAGTTACATTTGTCAAAAATATAACTACAACTTAAAATGAAGTCTCATGCCACAAGCCGGCATAGATAGCCACAATATATACAATATCCAAAATATGGTGAAATGTTACTAGAGCTCCACTTGGACACTCAAGTCCCATCCATCATTGGCGCCTTATCTGAAAAGAGTTTTAAAAATAGAGGGTGAGATTTATCTTCTCTCAGCTCCTTAGAGATATCCTAACCCACCTAAATGCCGACCCAACATGACCCGCATAAATGTATGTCACGACATTGCACATTTCACTCAACGTACGTCATATTTGTTCACAATCATGCATATATATATATATATATATATATAAGAATGCCTTAACATATAGCATGCTTCACAATACACAATGTAATCAATAATCATATGTTTGTCTCCCTCTCGGACTCAACTCGATACCCTAACATGATTCTCGACCAACCATGCAACTGAAACACTTCCCACACAACTGTGAAATCCATCACCGAGTACTCCAAGGTAATTGGACCACTACAGAATCCACCACCGAGTATTCTCTACTCTGAGGTGATCTGACCGCTTCACCATATGTCATCGAGTATTCTCTACTCTGAGGTGATTAGATTACTTCAGAATACGTCACCTAGTATTCTCTACTCCAAGGTGATTAGACCGCTTTAGAGTTACCGAGTATTCTCTACTCTGAGGTGATTATTCTGGAAACATGACCATCACCGAGCATTGTTGCTCCAAGTGAACAAGTTACACAATCACCCTTCCCCGTTCTCCTCACAACGGCCCTATACATGCATTTCGGACATATATAGATCAAGAATTAAATTTCATGCTTTGTAACACATATACATGTTAAAAAAGAACATAGCATGCATTTCACATTCACCGATTCACACATATATTCACCTATATATGAAAACCCTAGCATAAATTCCATATGGTCTCAAAATTTCACATAAGCACATATTTGTCATGCTTCACCAATGCACACAAATTTTTATACAAAGATAGCATCCATTTAAATCACAAACATCACATAAGACAATTATGCTCATCTTACACAATTCACAAAAGTACACAAAACTCTAGCATATAATTGTATATACTTGTTTTCTCTCACTCATTCACTCCTCTCATCATGCATACAACATATACATAACAATTGCATTTAAGAAATTAAACAGAGATAGCAACTCACCACATCCCACCCCTCTTACCATTCTAAAATATGTAATACATAACCCTAACTCTCACCGTTTCACCCGAAACCGTAGAATCAACAAATAAATGGGAAAGAACACCCCAACCTCGAAATTGAAGGCCTTCCAAACACTTCACCAATTTTCCAGAGATTTCTACCTTTTCGGAACTTGCGTTTGTTTGGTTCAAACTGAAGCTCTTATTGTCCACTACGTATCTCCCTTCTATGGTGAATCCGAATCACAACCGAAGCTAACCGAAATCTAGAGAAAAGGGAGAAAGAGAAAGAGGGAAATGTTAGAGAGAGAAAGAACCATGTGAAATGGCTGGGATCACTCTCAGCCATATATTTAAAGGTGCTTTGGGGCACAAAATGACTATTTTTCCCTTGGGACACTTAATGTACCTTCTCGGGCTCCATTTTCAATTTTGAAAACTCCTACGGCCTCGTATTCACTTCCCCTACTCTCTAAAAATTCCATCCAATCCATTCCCAAAAGTAAATATTTTCAAAAAATTTCCAGATTTCCTGGCCCACTTAAGTCACATCCCGAGCCCCGATTTGACCAAAAAGTCAAACTTCTCTAAATCTTTCAAAAATTTTCCAAAACCCTTAAAACACTTCCCAAACATGTTCCCCACACTCAAAACATGTTAAACACCACTCAAAATATATTTATGGCATTTATAATGCAAAACTAGTCAAAATTGGTCACAATCTCTACACATGTTCATACAGAAATTCATATATATACATATATATATATATATCATGTATGTATATACATATATGTATGTATGTATGTATACACATACAATCAAGCAACACAAACATTAATCTATCTTCATAAGCCCAAAGGGGAAGTGTAGAATAAAACTTGCCTTTCGATTTGCACAAGAACTCGTTCCTTTCCTCCTTCCTCTCTGGTGTCTACTATCATGTCCCTTTCTATGCGTAAAAACTCTATGTGTGTAACCAAATGACAGAACCCTATTTTGTTTTCTCTTTATTTTTTAAATTTCTTTTAGAATTACCAATATAATTACTAAAAGAATTAAAAGAGAAAAAAACAATTATAAATATATTTAGCCCACACCTATATATATATATATAGCCTAACACCTAAATAATTATACTCTAGCCCAAACTCAACCCAAAAGTAAATAACAGAAAATACAAAAGTGTGGTCCAACCTAAAAATAAAATAAAATAAAACAACTTAAAGCATTTAGCATTTAAAACTCTTAGTAAACAATTTAAACAATTAGAGCAATTTAAACAAATAGAGCATTTATCATTTAAAACACACACAAAATAAATAATTTAAATAAATAAAAAATCCAAATTAAAGATCCTCAAATTGTGGGGTATTACATCTTATATGTGATCTGTTTAAGTTAGCTAGAAGTCATATTAAAGGTTGCCCTATACTTTGTGTGTCTGCAACATCATTCGAGTCCTATGTGCTATCAAAAACACTTCTCTATCAAATCATGATGCCAATTGATTTTTGAATTCCTTATTGCTGAATCCTGAATTTTGATTTTTGAATTCCATATTATTGAATACTGAATTCTGATTTTTGAATTCCTTATTACTGAATCCTGATTTCTGATTTTTGAATTTCATATTGCTAAAAATTGAATTCTGAATTTTGAATTCCACATTGCTGAATACTGAATTCCAAATTTTGAATTTCATATTTCTAAAAACTGAATTCTGAATTTTGAATTCCATATTGCTAAAAATTGAATTCTGAATTTTTAATTCCACATTGCTGAATATTGAATTCCAAATTTTGAATTCCATATTGCTAAAAATTGAATTCTGAATTTTGAATTCCATATTGCTGAAAACAGGAATCCTGAATTTTGAATTCCACATTGCTGAATATTGAATTCCAAATTTTGAATTCCATATTGCTGAAAACTGAATTCTGAATTCCACATTGCTGAATACTGAATTCTGATTTTTGAATTCCATATTGCTGAATGCTGAGT
The DNA here is from genome assembly GCA_026545225.1 of Cornus controversa. Taxonomy (NCBI): domain Eukaryota; kingdom Viridiplantae; phylum Streptophyta; class Magnoliopsida; order Cornales; family Cornaceae; genus Cornus; species Cornus controversa. The sequence continues at coordinate 26,520,758 of CM048852.1, forward strand.
TCTAATTTTCTAAAATCTATATTTGCTGAAAATACAAGCTGACTTCGGTTTCTTTGAGTGCAAATTGTTTTACTTGCATCCTTTATACTTGTGCTACTAAAAGTCTACTCTAGCTATATTCTTGTCAAGATTAAGAGCAGGTAAAAGGCTTAAAATATCAAACCAAGATTTTAAAGATAATATACCAAGCTGAACGGAAGTTTAAATGGCTAAAAAGGGGATTTATTGAAAGAACAGTCTTCTACAAGTCCTTGTAGCTACATTCAAGGTTGTTCATACTAAAGTATATCACTGAAGTAATTCAAATGTCATCATCTACCAAGAAGTTAAATGGTCGTATCATTATCAAGCTCGACTTTGAAGACTAATAATCAAAGATTGAAGAGTTGATGTTTACTATATCGAACTAACTCCACATTCACTATTTATAGTCCAAGTATAGGGATATTTTGGATAGCGGGAGTGTGAGTGATTGTGGTGAGATTGGTGAGAGATAGCTTGGGATTTGGGAAGCCTGGGCTAGGTTGAGAGTGGAAAAGTTGTTGTGAGAATTGGTGCGAGTGGTTCAGGCCTAGGGAGGCTATGACTAGGTTGAGAGCTAGAGTGATTATGTGGTGAGATGGATGAGTGTGAGAGTGATTGGAAGATTACTGTACTACCCTTTCAAACATATTGGAGCTCAGCTTGGGCCTGAGGGCAAGAGGTTTTTTACCCTACATTGGGGTTTTCCTCCATAAATCACTGTGTCAAGTTTTGTGGATTGTGTGTGTCATACTTAAAGCATTAAAGATTAAAATTGGACAGAACTTATTCACCCCCTCCCCCTCTAAGTTCTTCAATTGGTATCAGAGCGCAAGTCTGCATTTCTTAGTTTAATCACCTATAGCAAAGATCCTAAGTATGATTGAAGATAGTTCTACCCACAAGGCTCCTGTATTTGATGGCACAAGTTTTGACACTTGGAGAATTAAAATGGAGGCCTTTTTATTATCTATCTCCTATGACGCCTGGCATGCTACATTAGAAGGGGTTGTCATTTTTGATCTTGCAAACCTCTTGATGGAAAGGCTAGAAATGCCTTATACAAGGCATTAAAGAAGCAAGAATTCACAAAAGTCAAGAATTAAAAAAGTGGAAAGGAAATTTGGGACTCACTTATACCTACTCATAAAGGAAGCAACACCATCAAAGAAAACAAGATTCATCTTCATCAAGTTAAGTTTGACGGTATCAGATGCATGAGAAAGAAACTGTGGCTGATAATTTCTTTGAAATTAAGGAGGTTGTTAATGACATGACAGCCCTTGGTCAAGACAATGAAGACAAAGTGGTGTGCAAAAAGATACTACGCCGTGACTAAAAGGTTCAATGCTAAGGTTACAATACAAGAAGACAAAGATATCTCTAGAATGTCCATTGACGAGCCAGAATCATTTATCACTGCCTATAAGATGAGAATTAGACCTCCCTTAGTATCAAGGAAAGAATTAGCTCTGCACGCTAACGAAGTTGAAGTTTCAAGTAAGCAAGAATCAAGTTCAGAAGAGTCTGAAGATGAAAAAGCATATGTTGCAAGAAAATTCAGAAAGTTCAAGATGAGAAAGAAGTCAAAGCAACAACAAGGTCAAAGGTGTTTTGATTGTGGAAAGCTAGGTCATTTTGTTACAAATTGACTAGATGCTCCCAAGACTCAGAAACAGAAAAAGTATGGTGCTCCAAAGTATAAAAGGAAGGGCAATAAAAAGGCCCTTTATACTGGATGGGACTCAAGTTTCGAAGAGGAGCAAGAAGAGCAATCAGATGAGAATGATGAAGGAGCTTGCTCATTTATGGCATTACAAGAATCTAAAGTTGATCAGTTAGAATTTGAAGATGAATAGGAATCTGATATTAATGAAATCATTACGGAGTGTGAAAGATTGGTCCAAAAGTGCATTACTTAGAAGAAGCAGCTAAAAATGGTTAACCTAGAGCAACATAAGTCAAATGAGCTACTCATCAATCATATAAGGGTAAAATTGTCCACCTTATACTCTATTTCACTATTGTTTGCTACCTTGCCAAAAATAAGTCACAAGAAGGTAGTTGGAGTACAAAGAGGTGCAAACTTGAACTTAACACATTCTTAGAAGAGAGATCTCAAAGGATGAATAAAATTTTGGAACAATCCACAAAGAATTTGGACAAGACAGGTATTGGCTTTAATGATGACAAAGCCACTCAAGTATAATCAAACAAAACTCACTCACTCTTTGTCAAAGCTAAAAACTATGGTGTCTACACTTCATATCCTTTCATAGATGCTGCTACTAGACCTAAATATGAGTTATTGTTCAATACTTATCATCAATCTAGGGCTAAGTATCTCTCAATGATCAATACATGCCCCAAATATGTGAAATTAAAACTCATATATATTAGGAAGACTGATGCTCATTTACACCATGCACCTAGATCATCAAGAGGTTTTGTGAAGACTAAAATGATGTGGATCCCCAAGAAATTGAACTCATTAAGCATGTTTATGTACATTTCTTTGAAAGTTTCTAATGCTAATACCAAGTGGTATATTGATAGTGGGTGTTTTAGGCACATAACAAGAGACAAGACCAAATTTAGCTATTTAGAAAAATGTGATGGTGGTGTTGTCATCTTTGGTGATAATAAGAATGGTAAAATAGTTGGAAGAGGCACAATACCAAAAACTAAATAATTGCTTAAGTTAAACAATGTGCTCTATGTAAATAGTCTTAAACATAATTTACCCAGTGTCAGTCAAATTTGTGACAATGGTAATCTAGTTCTATTTGATAAAGATGATTGCAAAGTAATTGACAAATAATCAGGAAAGACTATTCTTTTTGTATCTAGAGTTTCTAGCAAAGTTTACACCATTCATGAAAATACTACCCATATTGCATGCAAGTGTGTTAAAATAGAAAAGGTAGTATGGATAACTCCAAATCAATGACTACTCCCAAGTATGTTCTCACTAGCATTAATAGGTCCATATTTAAAAGTTCATTGCATGTCATTATTTTCAGACCTAATCTCATGTTTGCTTCAAATTTTCAAAGTGCTTCAAAATTCTCACATTTAAATATTGTCAAAAGGATTTCGATGTATGAGAAGGACATAGCTAATCTTGAATCACATCACACTCCCTTTTTAGACCAATCCCTTATAGCATTTCCAGACATAGATTGGGGTGGTTCACTACATGATAGAAAATTCACCCTTCCTCCTCACTAACTCTCTATTTACTACCCTTTTGACTTTAATTGTCAAAAAGGAGGAGAAAATAGTTAGGGAAAGGGCTAGGCTAGGTAGGTTTTTTATATTAAAAGGCAAAGAGGGGAGATTGATGGTCCATGAGTATGTATGAGCAGTTTGCCCAAGTTTTAATGTCAAAAGGATCTTTAGGAATATGTTCGTTATTTCACATTATGTGCTTAAATTGGATGCATTTATATTCTTATTTATGTATTCTTTTATTGCTTCATGTTCATAATGTGTCCCTCAATCCATTTATATCATAGCAGTCCTCTATTTTATCATATTTGCATTAAAGGACATTATAGGGGCATTTTGGGAAATTCACTATTTAGGGCTATGTTTGGATTTTTTAATTGAGAATTCAAGATCTTTAAATGTCCTTTTAATTATGCCTTAGTTCTCTTGAAATTCCTGCTTATACAGATATATAAGTTGTTCTAAAATAGTCCTTAAGGCTTTGTTTGGCATATATGTATATGTATAGTGCTGGGAGCTAGAGGCTGCTTACACATGGCACATTAGGACCCAAATTCTAGAATGATCTCATTTTAGGTATGACATAATCATCCATGGAATATCCTCGTGTAGAGCACAAGTGCTGGATAAGGTCATGGGTAGTTTTGCCATTTTTAGTCCCTTACAATGACTGGTTTGCATTCAAATTAGCTTCAAGACAAAAAAAATGTAGTTGGACCACTAGACACCTAGCATCATTCAGCTGTTGGAGACCTGCTCTCCCTCTATATAAAGGTTGTTTTGCCACAGCTAGGGTTTGAGCCTTCTTAAAAAAGATAGTGAGCATTATTCTGAGAGAAAGGCTCCATTGAGCATGGAATCTGTACCTGAAAGGTTCTATGGAGTTTACTTGATGCATTCAAGGTTGTTCATATTGAAGCCTATCATGAAGTAATTCAAGCGTCATCATCTACCAAGAAGTCAAATGGTCATATCATTATCAAGCTGGACTTTGAAGACCAACAATCAAAGCTTGAATAGTTGTTGTTTACTATATCGAATTGACTCTACATTCACTATTTATAGTCCAAGTATAGGGATGCTTTGGATAGGCAGAGTGTGAGTGATTATGGTAAGATTGGTGAGAGATAGATTGGGCTTTGGGAAGCCTCGACTGGGTTGAGAGTGAAAAAGCTATTGTGAGAATTGGTGAGAATGGTTCAGGCCTAGGGAGGTTATGAACTGGGTTGAGAGCTGGAGTGATTATGTGGTGAGATAGGAGAGTGTGAGAGTGATTGGAAGATTATTGTACTACCCTTTCAAACATAGTGGAGCTCAGTTCGGGCCTAAGGGCCAAGAGGTTTTTTTACCCCATATTGGGTTTTCCTCTATAAATCACTATGTCAAGTTTTGTGGATTGTGTGAGCCATACTTAAAGCATTAAAGATTAAAATTAGGTAGAACCTATTCACCCCCTCCCCCTCTAGGTTCTTCCAATATCTAATAGGGAAATTAAGCATATCTTAGAAAAAATGGTTCGCCTCGATTGAAAGGATTGGCCACAACATCTAAATGACGCATTGTGGGCGTACCAAACTGCTTATAAAACCCCAATAGGCATGTCACCGTATCATCTAGTTTATGGTAAAGCATGTCACTTTCTTGTAAAACTTAAGCACAAATCCCTTTGGGCTATCAAGAAATTCAATTTTGAGATGAAATTGGCAGGCACTCATTGGAAGCTCCAATTGAGTGAATAGGAGGAATTGTGGAATGATGAGTACAAAAGTGCCAAAATTTATAATGCAAAGACCAAGGCCTTTCATGACCGCAATATCCATGCTAAATCACTCTCTCTGGGCCAAAAAACTTGGCTTTACAATTTTAGGCTTCGCCTATTTCTAGAAAAACTTCATTCCCAATGGGACGAACCATTTATCATAAACTCCGTTGCTCCCTTTGGAGCGGTGGAATTAAAGGATCCCAAGGACGGAAATCTTTTTAAAGTTAACAGGCAACGAGTGAAGCCTTATGTAGATAGTCAAATGAAAATGGAATACTTGGCACATCCATAAGCTTATCATGCTCCATGTGACCCATCAAATCCAATAAGAATGTATCTAATTTGTTTGAGGTGTGAAGTGCAAGTTTGCACATAATTTTTCCAAACTTAGCCAAATTCAACATCAAAGTGCCCAAGGAAATTATGATGCATCATAAGTTCAATGTCGTTATAGGAACGGGTATCGTAATCTAAACCCAAAATTGAGTCCAATTCCAGTTGATTTTGCAGCTTGTTTTGCAGGATGGGTGATGCATCGTAACACATGACTACATGTGCAGACACTTACATTTTTGAAACTCTCATTCTCCCTCTCATTTTTCTCTCTTTCTTGTAACCTTGCTCCTCTCCCTTTCAGCTGAACACACTCTCACCCTCTTCATTATCATCATCATCATCATCATCATTCATCTTCATCACCATTTCTGAAGTCTTAAAGCTTGAAAACAATTTGGACAAACCCTAAGGCTGCCATTGAACAGTAGGAGGTAAGGGATTGATTTGGTTTGTTTTATTCAATTGAGTTGGTGTTTTATGTGGTTGGGTTTGGAGGTTTGGGGTTTGTTTGCATTTGTTTGAATTATGGGTGTTGGTGACATCAATTATGAATTTGGGGATTAAATTATAGAAGAGGAGTGTAGAACTTTGGTGGATTTGCAAGCCAAAGCAAGGCCTGCTGAAAGGAGTGCACCCCACATGTTCAAAGAAATTATTAAACCAAATTTTTGGGGGAAAAGGGATTTCCACCCCGAACATACTATTGATAGGGTTATTTTTTAAGAGGACCAGGCTGTAACATGGTCCATTAGCGCCTTAGAGCAATGCCATCTCTCCGAGCTCCTTACTCCTACTTCGGACGCTTCCTACCCTCGACTCAACCGTGTTCTATATGAACATAACTTATGATTACAATGGGTTGGGCATTTTGAGGATGAGCGTGGATGACACGTCTCTTGCTATTTCAGTCGAGGATATTACCATTCTTACTGGGTGCCCACATGTGGAGCTCGATGATCTGGCTGAAGCAGAGGACCATTACCTTTTTCCTAACCTTCCACCGAGACTCACATTAACAAAAATGGTGCACGACATGTGTCATAATCGATACACCAATGACAAGAAAAATTCCACAAGTAAATCCTTATACCCTCGACGTTTGTGCTTCTTCGACACCATCTTCCAGAGGAATGCCCATCCTTTTGGGCATTCAACTGAGCGTCGGGATGAGTTTCTCACAGTGTTATATGCTATTCATGCAAAGCTTTGGTTGTTGGTCCCAGCCATTATTTGGGGGCAAATGGACAAGTATGGGAGCAGCTTATTGATAAGAAAAACTTGAAGTCTGCCACCATGAAGTTTTCTTTCCCCTATCTGATCACAGCTATTCTTTGTAAGGCTACTTTTGAGTTTGAGCTGAGTGAGATTTCCCTTGTACCACCTCCACCATTTACCCTTCAGAGTTGGCATAAAATTCTCTTACATATGATGAAGCTGCCACGAGTAGCTCCTAAGCGAGAGCAAGATAAGAGTGACCTTAAGGCATCTGAGCATGATGCCATGGATATGGATGCCCCTATTGATGATGATATCGTTGATGAGGTGGGCATCCAATGATGAGCCCAATGACGATGAGATGTCGGGTATGGGTGCCGCTGACTATGAGCACCTAGCCACTAGCTATGAGTGCCTGACCTCATACCTCTCACAACTCTAGTTGGACTTTGCAGATCACCACGGGGAGACCACTGAGAGGCTGGATAGTATGGGTGCCAGCATTAGAGCTCTTTAGTATGGGCAGGAGCATATTGAGTGCCTCCTTATGGCATCCCATGGCTTTTACGTTGATTCGACTTCTGCTACACCACCTCCACCTTAGCATTAGACTAGGATTTCCAATTTATTTCTAGTTTTATGTATTTCAGTTTCTTTTCATTTCCAGTATTTTTATTGTGCCATGTTGGCTCCATTTGATATTTTTGATATATGTTTTGTATCCTATAAATTCTATCGCTTGTATTCACAAATTGCCGAATTAATAGAATATTTGCTCTCTTTTTTACCCTCTGTTGTATGTGTCATTATTTTATATCTTTATAGTCATTTCGTTTATTTCATTTTCCAGTTCCTCTATAATATGTTTGGTATGTAGTTTGCCATTGTGCAGGTTTCATCACCCCACTTGTCAGATACGTACCCCGTGTACCCATTTTCTTAACGCGATTGATGTTTTGAATTTTTGAAACCCAATAACCATGCCGGTAACATTGATCTAACTTTTCTTATTTTCAAACATTGAGGACAATGTTTAATTTAAGTTTGGGGGTACGGGCGAACCCGTTTAATTTTTCATTTTTCCACATATTTTAATTATATATTCATGATAATTATGATGTCTTGCCATTAAGGGTTTGAAAGTCTAATGATGTCAAAGATGAATACATCTTGTAATTAGGAACTTTGATCTTATAAAATACCCAAATTTTAATAAGTACATGTTAGATTAGAACTGTAACGTCCCGATCCCCCGACTCCCGGAAAATCAGAGGTTAATCTGTCCATTAAGCCCAATGAACCCTCATTACCCTCGATTACCATGAAAGCTTAAATCTATTATTTCATATTGATGTGTACAACTCCACTTTATCCAATCACAATGGGCCATACTTCAAATCATATCACCTTAGTGGGGATTTTATTTATCCATACTCTCATAAATTACTCATTTCCAAGCCTCAACACTTCATGTGCTTGAAATATGAAACTAAAACCTACATTACTGGATAAAGAATCCAAAAACACTCAATTTTGAAAAAAAATCACACTCAATTTTGATCTAAAACGGAGAAGTTATGCCTGACTGAAATTTGGGGCAATTTTTGGGGCATGCTGTAAAAAGTGACTTCGATCCATCGAAGTGATGACTTCGATGCATTGAAGCTTCGATGCATCGAACAAGTATCGAAGAAGTATTGAACAAAAAAGCTCTCAGGACTTTTACATTCTGAAATCCTGCAGGTTTTTTGATGCATCAAACTGGGAACTTCGATGTGTCAAAGCTTCGATGCATTGAACTGCCCAAAAACTGCAACTTTGCAAATTATCATTTTTGACCTTCTAAGCCCTCTACCAACATAATCTATTCTTACAACCTCAAAATCATATAATAAAGGAGTCTACATCATTCACAAATTCTAAATCATACTCAGAATCAAATCATACACTAAATGAGTCATTCTCTACGATAAACATTTTCCAATTCATATTGAAAACGTGCATCATTACATTCATCCATCAAATGAAACTAGATGCTATTAATAAGCATTACATAAACAAGTCCATTGTCTTATAATATTTAACAAGCTCATACTCCAAGCATACACACAAGTTATAGTTGTCCCAAAATATAACTACAACACAAAAAGAAGCTTCATGCCACATGCCGGCATGGATAGCCAAATGTACAAATATCAAAATATATCAAATACTACAAGAGTTCCACTTGGGCACTCAGGTCCCATTTGTCATCGGCGCCTTATCTATAAAAGAGTTTAGAATAAAGGGGTGAGCACCACAACAGCTCAGTAGAGATACCCCAACCCACCTATGTGCCGACTCGACACGACCTATATAAATCCATGTCATGACATTGCATATATCACTCAACACACATCATGTTTGTTCATAATCAATGCATATATATAAGAATGCATTAACACAAAATATGCTTCATGTTGTGCTTTGCTGGTGCGCTACTCGCAATTTATAAATTTACCACTCGCAATAGAACGAATCCTTGAAGGATAGGGCTCTAAGTTATGGGTGTCGATCCCACAGAGACTACGTAGGTATAACTCACTAAAGGTTAAGGGTTGGTTCTACTTTGAAAGCATAAAATATAATTTAAATACAAAGGTTGAGAGAAGAATAAAGGACTAGGGTTAGACTTTCCCACTAGCCTCGTAGTATGTCATGCTTATAATAAATTGGGAGAATTCATGCAAATGTGTACTAAATGATGAGTTGACAAGTCCCACATATAACGACGTTGCCAAGAGACTACACACACCTTAATATACTATAATCTATCTTCGATCAGCGTGATTTCTCTACCTACCTACTTACCTAATTATATAACTACCTAAGTGTAGCTAAATCACTGTCTCTAAGCATAGACTATGCAAATCTAGCTATGCATGTTATAGTGAAAACTAGTCTTAAGCCATCACTTGTAGTCCTTGTGAAACTTACAAGTGTTTGAAGATCTTGTGAGGAATTTAAGCATTTCTAAGACAAGAAGATAAATTACAACACATGAACATAAAGAATTTATAAACTTATATTAATACGTGGCTCAAGGCAAGAGACATATACACAAAATACATAAAAATTCCCAATTCAATGAAGTTAAAACATATTTACAAGACTAAGGTTTGTCAAACCCCTAGAGAAGGATTAGTTGATCATGGTGGGTTGGAAGCACTCCATAGACAGAGATGATCCCATGCTCAAAATGGTCTTCAAGGCTTTACAAAGCCCTCTACGAAGCTTTCCCTCTCTAGAACTTTACTTTCTCTCTCTAGAATTCTATATATGCTCTCTTTGATAAGAATTGTGATATATGTTTCTATACATATTTTATACCTATATAACTAATATGAGGTTCAAAATATCATAGAAATTTTATGCAAGGCTTTATCCAAGCAAAATTGGACAAGTGGCAAGTGGAGAAAATATCTGCAATAGGTTTGGGCGATGCATCGAAGTAGGGACTTCGATGCATCAAAGCTGCAATGCACCGAAGTAGGCACTTCGATGCATCGATCTCTCCTTCTACTACAGATCTTTAACTCTCTAACTTTTCTACTCTGGTCTTGACACGTCGTTCATTATTCCTTGATGTATACTTTCCATGAAGTATGACAGAACATAGGAATGTATTCTCGAACTAATAAAGGAGTCAAATTACGCCGAATTCTGAGTTTGAACCTGAAATCATCAAAAACATAAAAATACGTAAAAACTATACAATATATGCAGCTATGGGATCAAAATAGATAAGTAAAGGCACGAGAATGTATAATATTCAGCGCTTATCACTTCACAAAACACAATATAAGCAATAATCATACACTTGTCTCTTTCTCGGACTCAACCCGATACCCTAGCATGATTCTTGACCAACCATTCGACCAAGACACTTTCCACACTATTTTGACACCGTTACCGAGAATTTACATCCTTTAAGGTGATGGTCCCACAATTATCGTGGATTACCTGGTCTAGGTGGTTGTCGTCCCATGACTACCAAGAATTTATATCCTCTAGGTGGTTGTAGTCCCACCACTACTGAGAATTTACATCCTCCAGGCAGTTGTCGTCCATTACTTACCTACTTCAAGGTGATTGTTCCACCACTACCAAGAATTTACATCCTCCAAGTGGTTGTCGTCCCACCACTACCGAGAATTTACATCCTCCAGGTGGTTCGACCGCTAAAACACCCCCTCACCAAGTATCGACCTACTCTAGGTAACTTAGCCACATTTTTCCGTTTCCTCACAATAGTCCCATATATGAATCAAGCATCTAAGATTCATGCTACACAATGCATAAGCAAGTTATAAAGGAACATAGCATGCATTTTTTCTCCACATAACCACACATATAATCATCTATACATATAAACCCTAGCATAAGTCAAATATGCTAACAAAATTCACTTAAGCATATTTTAGTCATGCTTCACCAATGCATGCATTTTCTACATAAAGGTAGCATGCATTTAACTCACATAACATCACATAGAACAATTATGCTCATTTACCACATTCCACATAAGTGCTCAAAACCTGGCATATAAGCATACATGCCAATTCCCCTCACTCATTCCCCCTCATATCATGCATACTACCATATACATGCCCATTGCACACAAGAGACTAAAGAGAAGTAGAAAGTAACCACATCTCACCCTTCTTACTACTCTAAAACATGCAATACACATCCCTAACTCTCACCGCTTCTCCCAAAACCCTAGAATCGACAATTAAATGAGAAGAGAAACCCCTACCTCAAAATTAAAAGCCTTCCAAGCACTTCTAAAATTTCCAGCAATGTCCACCTTGCCAAACCGTGAAGATGTTCAGTTCAAATGGAAGCCCTACCCTACGTATCTCCCTCATTCGGCGAGTCTTGAATCCAAGTTGAACGGGTCCAAAATCTAGAGAAAGGAATAGAGGATAAGAGGGAAAGATTTAGAGAGGGAGATCCATGATAAATGGCTGGGACTCTCTCATCCATATGTTTTAAAAGCATCTAGGGTGCGAAAAGACCAAAACGCTCCCGAGCCACTTAACGTACCTTTCCGGACTCTGTTTTCATTTTTGAAAAATCCTATGACCTCAAAATTACTTCTTCTACTCTTTAAATATTCTATCTAAGCCATTTCCAAAAATAAATAATTCTGAAAAAACTTTAGATTCCCAGACCCACTTTTAGACTGCATCTTGAGCCCGGGTTTGACCAAAACGTCAAACTTCTCCAAATCTTTCGAAAACATACCAAAACCTTTAAAAAACTTTCCAAACATGTTCCCCACACTCAAAACATGTTAAAAACTACTGAAAATGCATTTATGACGCTTATGATGCAAAAAATGCAAAACTGGCCAAAATTAATCACTGTCTCTACAAGAACGGTCCACATTTTTGCTCAATTTTTAAATATTTTAAAATTCTTGCCCTAAATTTGTCCTTAAATGCACAAATGCACTTATGAATCTTATTTGTGGGATATACACCGTATGGAAATTTTGAAATGTCCGTTTCTTTTTGAACAACTTTGAGAACGATTTCCTTCGGCAATGCTTTGTATATAAAAAATATCAAATTGTAATAAGCCTTCTCACCTACTAAACTGGGCCTCTTGCCTCAATAAGCATTGAGGGTTCCCGTCTAAAAGTGTGCAAGGTTGAGCAATAAAGAAGCATATGGCTCGTTTAAGTTCGTAGCTTAGCAATCTCGGATTATTAAGTCCTTTGGATTATTTCTTCACCCAATGCCCTAAAATTATTTGATTTGGTAATCATTGACCTAAAGCTCACTACATGGGTTTGCTAGAAAGTTTAAAAGACTTAGGCATTACACGGCCACCTTTAAATAAGCTTTTGTAAGTTCTTTATTCTAAAATAGCATGCCTTTGTGATCCCATTCAAAAAGAAGTTCTTTTAAGGATGGGCATTGAATTTGTTCTCCGAACACGATGTTAAACCGCACATTATGATGTGTTCACTTTTCAAGAGGTTTTTAGGGTTAACACTTGTATTTGTATCGACTTGAGTACTATGTAGGGACTGTCATCTAATTCATGATTTTAAAAGCATATTGAGATTGATGTTGTAAGGACTGGAATTATTTTAACCGGTTCCGGATGGTTTTTGGACGGGTTTTCTTTTTCTGAATTAATTAATTTCGGAAGGGTGTGAATCTATATATATATAAATGGGATTATATATATATGTATGTATATATAAAAGGAAGACGTGGACATTATAATATATATATAGTGGGTTTGTATGTAATTGTGGAAAATAGAGGGACATATATATGTTTATATGTATATGTAAGGGGAAATACATGTGAATACATGTATTAGGTGGTGTTATGTATATACATAGTATATTTAATATATGTGGACCACATTGGAGGACAAAGCAAGTGGTGGATTGTGTGGTGTATATTAAAAGTGGGATTTTAATTCAAAATGAAAAGAAAAGAGAAGACTAAAGAAGAAATCGGCTGAGGGAGAGAAGAAAAGAAAAAGGAAAAGAAGAAAAAGAAAAAGGAAAAGAAGAAAAAGAAAAGAAAAGAAAGAAAAGAAAAAGAAGAGAGAGAAGGAGAAGTCGGGGAGAGAGAGAGGAGCCGAGATCGGGGAGAGAGAGAAGCCGAGATCGGGGAGGGAGAGGTCGAAGGTTCGAACGGCGAGGGTGAGGGCGGAGCTCCGGCAGCGGCTGGGCTGACGCCGGTGGCTGAAGCGGCTGTGCTCGGTGGTGACTCTCGGCTGGTGCGGTGGACCGAGCGGTGAGGACTGTGTGGGTTCTCACGGCTGGGTTTTTTGTTGGTTTCGGCGACTATAGCAGAGGCTCAGAAGGGTCTTCGGCAGGTGGGTTCCGGCCATGGTAGTGGTCGGCGGTGGGTCGTGTTTGGGTTGGCCATTGATGGCTGGGAGTTTTTTTTGGGGTTTCAATGGATGGGTTGTTGCAGACGGTGGAGGTTGCGACTGTTCCGACGGTGTGACGTCGGGTTGGTCTCGGCGGTTTTGGATTGGGTTTGTGGAGCTCACGGTGGTTTCGGGCTGGAATAATTTGGGGCCTGTATGCATATATATATATATGTTGATTTGGAATCTGTTTGGATAGCTATGGAGAGCTCGGTTGATGGTGATTTTTGGGCAGTGGTTGGCTGGGTGTGAGGCGGCATATGGCGGTGTCGGAGGGGCTGTTTGGTAGTTGTTGATTTGAGGTTATGGGTCTTGCTGGGAAGCTCCCATTGGAGACTAGAAATGGCGGCTGGTAGTCCACGGTTTGGTTATGACAGGGGCTGCCATAGGCGGCTAGGTGGTCCGAAGGTGGAGCTCGGTTGGGATTCGGCCATTGATGGTTGAGCATGACTTATGGGTCTTACCATGGCAGAGGATGATGGCTAGGTTTGGCAGCTTGTGGGTTCAGTTTGGACAGCCCGTAGTGGTCAAGGTTTGCGGTTGTTTGGGCCAAGAATGGCGGCCTTGTGGTGTTGGGCCTTCACGGCTATGGTGGGGGAGCTTGAGTTGGTTGACCATGGTGGAAGCAACCATGAATTGGGCTTCGAATGCAAATTGGCTCAAGGGTTGGATTTGTTTGATCAATTATGGAACATGGGCTGGACTTAGTGTTGGGTTTGGGATTGGGTTTTGAAGATGGTTCAAAGGATTGTTTGCGTGGACTTGTTCACGGGATGGGACTAGGATTGGTATGGACCGCTTTGCAGGCGCGGGCACAGTTAAAGCGGGACCTAAGGCAAGTTGATTCTTGCCTCTATCTCTTACGTATGTTTTGTTTACGTTGAGTAATTTACATATGTCTTAATTTGACCATATGTAGTATGTGTATATACATATATATATATAGGTGCTGATACATATATGGGTAGAGGTTGATGTTGTACATACATGGGATGTGAGAGTATATATATATATATATATATATATATATATATGCGTGTGTATATATATATGTATGTGTGGGTTTGGGAAGCGGTAACATATTAGATTTATCGCCTTTATGCATCGTGATATGCATGTGCAGTATTGATGGAAATCATGTAAAAAAGTATGCTGAATCATGTACGTGTTTAGCCATGTGTTATCTTGTGTGCATATGTGACTTTTATGCATGGTGTTAGAAATATATATCTGTTTATATATTTGTGGTAGTAGTGGGAATGCATGATATATATATATATATATATATATATGTGAATATGGTTTTGGCGAGCATTTGAAAAGCATGAAATGTGCTAGGCGTTTTATATATTCTTAATGCATATATGGTGACGGAATATATATGTGTTTATATATATATTGTGATTGGAACGCATGTTGGCTACTTATAGTGAATGCATTCATTGACTGGAAGCATGATTATGTTTCTGCTAGTATAAGTGCATGTAGGACTTATATGCAAAATTGGACATATGTGCTGTTTATGTCGGTTGATATGATGGTATGTTTATAAATGCCTTAGAGAAATTTATAAACGTGATGGAATTGATTTGTGAGTTGGGAAAAATGTGAAGGACATGTGGGTGTGTGAAATGTGGAGGTGTGAAGCATGTTCATTGCAAATGCATGTGATACTTAAATGGGAATTCGTATGAGTGTGTTTCTTAAATGTCTCATTGGTTGCAAATCATGAATGTACATTTGATAAAGTTGTGGGGTTCATATTCATTGGTATGGTGAGGGAGGCTAGTGATGTAAACGGTGGAATCCATTCGGTAAAACGGCGAGGTATTCCGGTAAAGGTAACCCTCGTGAGGTATTCCGGTCAAGGTACCCTCATGGATTGATGTGTAGTGAGGTATTCCGGTAAAGGTAACCCTCAAGAGGTATTCCGGTAAAGGTAACCCTCTGTAGGTGGGATTGGTTGTCCACGGGAATTGGAAACCAATATGTGGGAAGAATGAGGGAGTTGTGCATATCATGTTGCATTCTACCTTGCTTATGATATGGTTGTGTTTTGTGCATAATTCCTCTATATATTAAATGCATTGCATTGCATCTAATGTGCTACTTGATGAGTAGAAGACGTGGTAGTTGATTTACATTGTTTATGTAAATGCTTAGACACATATGTTTTATACACATATTGTTGCCTGATGTTTATTGCTTTCAAGCATGTTGAAAATGATTTCTAAAATCATGTATAGTGGACTTTGTATGTTCATATGTGTTAGAGTAGCCATATACATCATTGGTTTATGCATGCTAGGTGGGGCATGGTCTTAAATATTGTGATATATTTAAGTGCATGTATATTTTTGAGAATATGTGAGAATCGACCTGCTGCAGCGGTGATAATATGGTTCTACATACCTTGTTGGGCCTTTGAGCTCACCCCCTCCCAGGTTTTGCAGGTATTGCTGGTTTTGGAGTTAGTTAGGGGACTGACAGCACCGGTTGCGGAGATAGTATCTAGATTCCTTAGAATCTAGTGTATATCCAGGATAGTGGATAGATAGATGCTTTACATTTGGATTAAATGTATAAAGCGATTTATATTGATTCAGTTTCTTCCGTTGTATTTTATTCATGTGATGTATGTATTTAATATGAACGTTTGAGGACTGAGACATGTATTTATGATTGTTTATGCATGTTGTAGAAATATTGGGGGGACACGGGCCCAGAAGTGTCCATTTTTATTATTTAGATATAAATGCTGGGAGGACACGTGCCCAGAAGTGTCCATATAAATTGTAAAGCAGGTATATCATGCCAGGAGCTGATTATTTGGAATGGGTCATGCCCGATTTTCGTAAAAATAATAGAAAATTGAGGTTGCACGATCGGGTGATGGTTGTGTCGTGAGGGCGATCTCACGGGGTTCATACCTTGGTTCCTGGGCCTCGGGAATCGGGGCGTGACAGATGTCCATTCATTTCCATTACACTTGTTGTATTCGTCGTCTTGACGAGAATTTGGGCAATCATCCTTTACTAGTTGATGACTGAATCAATCAATCATTTTTGTATATTTTTTGTGAGTTTAACAAGTATGTTAAATCTAATGAGACTTCACTCATCCACTAGACGTGTCTAGGGGTTTAAAAGTCTTGTTGTATTCACTAAATTCAACCGCGTTTCCCACGAAAGAGGAAGTAGTATAGTTGCTTTAATTTAAATCCTTTTGTATTACTATGGGACAAGCAATATCTAAGTTTGAGGGTGTGATTAGCATTGAATGTTATACATTCTCACGCCTTTACCTACGTATTTTAATCTCATAGTTGCACATATTGTATAATTTTTACGTGTTTTCGTGTTGTTGATGATTTCAGGTTCTATTCTGAAAACCGACTTAATCCGACTTCGCTATCATTTCAAGAATGCAGTCCAAGTTCAAGACTACTTGATTGAATGCTCACAATGAGAAGCAGAGTATGTGCAAAAGCCGAAGATAAAATGCAAGAAGAAATCAAGTATCCAAGCCATGGAATTACGATGTATCGTAATTACGATGCATTGTAATATCAATTACGATGCATCACTAATTCTGCAGAAAATAGACAGTTAGCAGAAAATATTTCAGCCATTTGCCACTTGTCCCCAATCTTCTCCAAGAAGCTTTGGCATGTGATTTTTGTGATATTTTGAGTTTGAAATCAGATGTAAACACACTTTTTGTCTCATAGATAGATATAGAATATATTTTATTTTAGATAGCATATTTGTAGTTCTGGGGAGAAAAGTGAAGTTGTATAGAGGGAAAGCTTCAAAGGAGGTTTTAACAAAGCCTTGAAGACCATATGGAGCTGGGATCATCTCTGTCTATGGAGTGTTTCTTCACTATCATGATCAACTAACTCCTTTTCTAGGGTTTGGACAAAACCCTTGCCATGTAACCGTCATACCTCGGATTTTTGAAGAGAAATCCGTGATATGAAAAAAAAATAAAATTAAAATTAAAATAAAAGAAAGGAAAATCTAAAGTCTCCAAACAATCCCTTAAATACATAAGTCGTGTACAACTTCTTTCATCGGAAGAAAATGTTAAATACAATTCTTCCTTACAAATTTTCACAATAAATAATTTGTCTCATATATTGAACAGAAAATAAATATCTAATGAACCGAAAAAAAATTATATTGGTTTAACCGCTACCTCTTCGACTGGTACAACCAGATACCGTAAATTGTCCCCGTGTCAACGTCCTAACCTGCAATGTCTGGGAGGATGTGAGCTCAAAGCTCAACAAGGATATTCTAAACAATCTTTCATTACTTCAGCAAGTTGATTTTTGCATCATAATCTCAAAATAATTTTATTTATATTTAAATAAATAAAACAATCAAATGTTACAATTTAATCATAAAGCATTTAACATTTAAATAAATTTATATGCACAAAAACATCCCATCAAGTACAAATAAACAGGCACAATTCATACACATATAATGTCACAAATTAAATAAATGCATCAATTTATCAACAAGTACACTTTTAATTGCACAAAATATTAATAAGTACACACATACACATCAACCAATTGTGCACATAAAATAACGCAAGAAAAGCACTGAACCATCAACAACCACGAAATAAATCATAGCACAATTATACTTAACATTCACATTCCACATAAAAATTGTCATACATAAATTTAAATAAAGCAATTTAAACTAACATGTTCATAATCACCAATATATATATATATATATATATATATATGCATGTTTACAAGTATGTATTTAATAAATACAAACACATCAAATTTATATATATATAAATTTTATACACTGTCAATCACATATGCACAGATATATAATCAGACGTAAATTAAATATATACGAATAGGAGAAAAGAGCAAGTATCAACTTGCCTCAAATTTTTATCCAGAAGCCCGCAAATCCGTTCCTATACGGTCCATCCTGTAGCAGTCCAAATGATTTTGGCCCACTGTCAAAGCCAATCCTTTTGCCTATTTTAAAATTTCAACCCAATTCAAATCACCAAGCCCAATTAAACCAACCTAATCTTTGTTTCATTTATCGGGCTCATTCTATAGTGGCCCAAATAATTCCATGCATATAAGCCATAACCAAAGCCAATTAACTTGTCCAACATTATCAAAAGTAAACTAAGCCCATAACTAATCAATATCCAAGACTCACAGAACAAGTCCATCATCGTGAGGCAACCAAAGCTGCCATACATAGCCACCTTTCACCTTGCAACCATCACCAGTCATCCGATTATCACATCACATTGAGAAAACCTCAAAGCCATACGAAACTGCCACCAATGAGGCTGTCAAAACCAACCCATGTACACAACTTACTACCATACACATAGGCTGCCACAACCTTTAGCCACCCACAACCAAGTCACCCACAGCCAACTCCATAGCCGACAACCAACAACCCGCTACCTAACCATCTCTTTCATCAACTTCACCAAACACCCATGCACAAACTTCTATCGAGACCCACATGGAAAATGAAAGGAAAGTAAAAACAAAACCTAGAATCAATTTTGTTTCCATATATTCATCATCACCTCATCAAGCCACAACCAAGCCTTGGCTATACAACAGCTAGCCCGTAACCACCACCACAACTGCTAACCACTCTCTTCGGCACCACCGTAATAAGAACTAGCCATGAAACCAGACAAGCTCCACTGCTGGCCGAACTAGCCATCAAGCTCCACTGTTAGGCACAACACGACCAGCCGTAAACCACCATGGATAGACCCATCAGCCTATCTAAACTGTCAACCTATCTTTCGAACCCAGGCAAGATGTAACAAACAGACCCATTGCCGAAACCCACTTCTGACTATTGATAAGTGCACAAAACATATTTTTTTATATCTCAAAATAAGTCTTTAATTACTCTTTTATTTTATTTAAATGTTCTTGTCTTTGCATTTTATGTTTTATAGGGGTTGATTTCCAAATAAGAAGAAAAATAGCAAAA
Organism: Cornus controversa; assembly: GCA_026545225.1. Taxonomy (NCBI): domain Eukaryota; kingdom Viridiplantae; phylum Streptophyta; class Magnoliopsida; order Cornales; family Cornaceae; genus Cornus; species Cornus controversa. The sequence goes on from CM048852.1 coordinate 26,540,285, forward strand.
AATGGCCAAAAAGGATATATATAGCCAAAGATGAACATAAAAAGAATTGTAGAAGATACAGTATTCTGTGCAATCTACTTCACAAGAGGTCTTAAGTTCAAAACATTGCAAAATATTTTTACACGACCACGTCTATAATCCAGAATTCAAATTAAAGATATGGAGATCAAATATTAGATATTTAAATTCAAAATTTTTTATTTTAAATTTTTGTATTTTGAATTTTGTATTTTAAATTTTAAATTTTGTATTTTGAATTTTTGTTTTTGAATTTTGTATTTAAAATTTTTCCCACCTAAACCATTCCCCTCTAACTATATAAATAGGGGGTCTTAGGGGATGGTGAAGGGAATTAGAAAATAGTAGAGAAATTATAGAAAAAAATAGTGTAATTATTTTCTTGATTTAATAAAGAATAGTAATTTCATTTCCATTTGTTTGTTTTCTGTTGATATGCAAGCGTAAGCATCCTTCTCAAGGGAGTGATGAAGCCACCATGGCTGAAATATAAGTAAGTTATTTTATTTTCTTGTCTAATTTTTCCTCCCAATAGCATTCTTCTACTCTTCTATTCTGGATTTTTATTTTCTAAAATTAGAGGGAGGATTCTTCGTGTTTGCCAAATAATGATAATTCGAAGAATGTCTACCTCTATTTACCTAGCCAATGGGCATGAGATTAAGTAAAGAAATGTCTCTCTCATATATAATCAAGCCATTATTTTTTTATTCCATATTTTCCTTCATCTTTCCAAGTTCTAATTGGATTGGTGAAGTGTATTGATTATTGGAGGAAAAACTAGATAAGAATATTAGAAACTTCATTTATATGGATCCATAGTGGTGAATTCTCTTTCCTTGAGATTTGTCCCATCATTTGATCAAAGACATTTAGTATTAGTTTTTATTATTAAAAAAAATCAGAAGTTTATTTTTAAATATTCATTTTTTATCTCAAGAGATTTAGGTTTTAAATTTTAGACTTGTTGCTGATTCTCACTTGAGAGTGGTTCGACCCTGCTTACTACTATATAATTTTTAGTAAAGTTTTTGCAGGTTTTGTTATTTTTCTATGAAGTGTAGAAAAATGACAAACATCCACTATTCTACATTTGTCAGCTACCACCCGCTGCCATGGGCAGCCCACCATGGCTGCCGAACCTCCTTCCTCTCTCTTCCCTCTCGATTTCTATCTCTAGTTCTTTCTCTCTCTCTCTCTCTAACCTTTTCTCTCTAAAATCCTCTGCCGACCTCTTTTTATCCAACCCATATATATATAATGTTGCTTATGTGAGGAAGTGGTAAATAAAATAATAATAATAATAATAAATATACATTTAGCCCATAATAAAATATACCCTTAACCCAACACCTAAACATTTATACTCCAGCCCGAACTCAATACTCCAACCCAAACTCTCCCTAGCCCAATCCGAAAAAGAATTTAAAAAAAAAACAGAAAATAGAAAAATATGGTCCAACCTAAAAAAATAAATAAAATAAAACAACCTAAAGTATTTAGCATTTAAAACACTCAATAACAATCTAAACAAGTAAAATATTTAACATTTAAAACACTCAATCAACAATTTAAACAATTAGAAAAAATTCAAATTAAAATTATATAGCCTCAAAATTACGGGGTATTATAGTAATTATGTTAAATTTGTAAGAAATTGAGAATTTTTGTGTATATATGTGTATTTGTACCTAGTCTTGTGCTTTGTTGTGTTTCGCAGTTACGCTACTCGCAATTTATAAATTTATCACTTGCAATAGAACGAATCCTTGAAGGATAGGGCTCTAAGTTAAGGGTGTCGATCCCACAGAGACTACGTAGGTATAACTCACTAAAGGTTGAGGGTTGGTTCTTGTTTAAACCACAACCGTGTTGGTTGTTGCCTACTCTACTTTGAAAGCATAAAAGTAATTTAAAAACAAAGGTTAAGAGAAGAATAAAGGACTAGGGTGAGACTTCCCTGCTAACCTCGTAATATGTCACACTTATAATAAATTGGGGGAATTCATGCAAATGTGTACTAATGACGTGTTGACAAGTCCCACCAAGAACAACATCGTCAATAGAATACACACAACTTAATATACTATAATTCATCTTCGAAGAGCATAATTTTCCTTATTTACCTAATTACCTACTTGTAGTGAAATTATCGTCACATGATTTCCCTACCTACCTACTTACCTAATTGAAGCAAAATCACCTTCTCTTAGCATAGACTATGCAAATCTAGTTATGCATGTTATAGTGAAAACTAGTCTCAAGCCATCACTTGTAGTTCTTGTGAAACTTACAAGTGTTTGAAGATCATATGAGGAATTTAAGTATTCTAAGACAAGAAGATAAATCACCACACATGAACATGAAGAAATTGTAAACTTATACTTATATAAGGCACTAGGCAATAGACATATAAATACATAAAAATCTCCAATTCATTGAAGTTAGAACATATTTACAAGGCTAGGGTTTTTCAAAACCCTACAGAAGGATTAGTTGATCATGGTGGGCTGAAAGAACTCCATATACATAGATGGTCCCATGCTCAAAATGGTCTTCAAGGCCTTACAAATCCCTCTTTGAAACTTTCCCTCTCTAGAACTTCACTTTCTCTATCTAGAATTCTAAAATATGCACTCTATTACAAGAATTGTGTGTGTCTTTTCTATTACATATTATCTAGCTATATAACTAATCTAAGGCTCAAAATATCATAGACATTCCGTGCAAGGCTTTATCCAAGCAAAATTAGACAAGTGGCAAGTGGAGAAAATATTTGTAGAAAAATATCTTCAGCAGGTTCGGGCGATGCATTGAAGTAGGAACTTCGATGCATCGAAGCTGTGATGCATCAAAGTAGGGACTTCGATGCATCGATCTTCCTTCTTCTACAGATCTTCAATTTTCTATCTTTTCGACTCTGGTCTTGACCCACCATTCATTATTCCTTGATGTAGACTTTTCATGAAGGATGGTAGGAATTATAAATGTCTTGTTGAACTGATAAAGGAGTCAAATTATGCCACATTCTGAGTTTGTACCTGAAATCATCAAGAACATAAAAAGACGTAAAAACTATACAATATGTGCAGCTATGGGATCAAAAGACATAAGTAAAGGTGCGAGAATGTATAACATTCAATGCTTATCACTCCCCTAAACTTAGATATTGCTAGTCCCTTAGCAATACAAAAAGAAATAAAATAAAATAACTACTCTACTTCCTCTTTCGTGGGAAACACGGCTGCGTTTAGCGAATGCAATGAGCCTTTTAAACCCCTAGACACGTCTAGTGGACGAGTGAAGTCTCATTGGATTTAAAACACTTGTTAAACTCACAAAAATATGCAAAAATGATGGAATGCTCGATCATCAACTAGAAACAAGAGTGACACCCCAATTGATGTTCAAAATGATAAATACAATAAGTATTATGGAGCTATATGGACATCAATAAAGATAGACTGTCAAAATTATAGTTAGGTGACAGTCCCCACATAATGGTCAGTTTGATACACTTACAAGTGCAAACCCTAAAATCCTCTTTGAAAAGTGAACATACATTCAAATACGTGGTTTATTGTCGTTAATGGAGAATAAAGAGGAACATTTGTTCTTAGAAAAAATAACTTCTGAAACGGAACACCAAAGCATAATGCTAATTACAAAAATATTTACAACCTTAAACACAATTGGTTGTGCAATGCCTAAATCCTTTAAGCTTTCTAGTAAGCCCATGTAACAGTGCTGGGTCAATGACTCCCAAACCGGACGATTTTAGGGCATTGGGTGAAGAAACACCCCTCGTACTTAATAACCAAGCTCACTAGGCTACAAACTCAAACGAGCCAATTGTTTCTTTATTGCTCAACCTTGCACACCTTTAGACGCGAACACTTCATGCTTCCTGAGGCACAGAAGCCCGGTTTAATGAGTGAGAAAGCTTATTGCCAATTATTTATTTTGTTTGTTTTCTTTATCTCTCTCTTTTTTTTTTTTTTTTTGGCTTTTGATTTTTCAAAGTAATTCATTCCTCAAGAAGTTCAAATAAAAACAAATGTTTTCAAAATTCTCTCCAAACGACATATACCTCACAATTGAATGCATATGTGTGTTTGTGTTGTTAAGGACAAATTTAGGGGGAAGACTGTACAATATCCAAAAACTGAACAAAAATGTAAACCGTTCTACCCTACCACATAATTTCTAAAAGTGCGAGCATTTTTTGAATGTCAAAGCTCCTAATTCCAAGATGCATTTATCAATGACATTATGCTTATCACTTCTTCAACTAGAAGAACGTCATTGCAAACATAAAATGAAAATGCATTATATATAATAAATTTTAAAAAAATAACCCAGTGTATAGTATAGTGCGATGTATGCAAGTATACCGTACCCCCAAACTTAAATGAAATATTGTCCTCAATGTTTAAACTAAAAGAGTTAGAACAATATTACCGGCGGTTTGATGGATATCAAAAAGGCAAAACAACAACCAGGATATGGTAGTGGGTACATGGGTACAAAGGACAAGTGGAGCATCAAAACATGCATAAGTACAAGTACATACTAGCATAACATACACGAACTGGAAAGGTAAATAAGTGCGAAAGGTAAAAGAAATGACGGCAAGAATGTAAACATAAAGGAAAGTTGATAATATTCCATTAATTCAAACATGTGTGATACAAATGCTAGAATTTGTGGAATACAAAAGTGTAAGGACCGGAATAATTTTGACCAGTTCCGGGTGAATTTTGACCGGATTAAATTTTTTTGGATTAATTAATTTTGAAAGAATGTGAGAATATATATATATGTGTGTGTGTGTGTGTGTGTGTGTGTGGAATTATATATATAGGGATACATATATATATAGTCATGGTGAGTGTATTTATATTAAATTATAAATACATGTGAAGGTATTTGTACATACGTATAGGTGTATATGTGTATTAGATACCCATGTGATATAAATATATATAAATATATTTTATGTATTATACATATGTGGCTGTGAGTGGCTAAGGAAACATGTGATCCAAATTAAATTGGATTCAAAAATAAAGAGAAGGAAGAGACCAAGTGTGGTCTCGGCTGGGAAGGAAAAGAAGAAAAGAAAGAGAAAAGAAGAAAAGAAGAAAGAAAGAGAAGGAAGAAATGAAAAAGGAGATCGGGAAGAGAGAGAAAGAGAAATCGAGAAGAGTGAGATCGAGAGAGAGAGACCGAAGGAGAGGAACCGCCGATCCCAGCGCCGGCGGTGGCAGTGGCTGCTGGCTGTTCGCGGTGGCTGAAGCGGCTGTTCTCGGTGGTGACTCTCATTGGTGGGTTGTTCCAGGTGGGTCTTACGGGGGACTCGGTTCACAGTGGCGGTTTCAGTTGGGTTCGCTGGTTCGGCGGAAGATTCGAACGGCGATGGTGAAGGTGGTGCTCCGGTAGCACTCCGACAGTGAGGGTGGCTGGAAGTGGCTTGTTTGGGGGGTACGAGTTGGCTGAAGCGGGTGGTTCCACGAGTTGGGTTCTCAACTAGCTTGCGGGTTGATGGCAGCGGCTGGGGTTTGCTTGGCTTGGGCTTGTGGGCCTGTTTGTGGTGGTCACTTGTGGAGTGTTCCGGCAGTGGACAGCCGGGGAAGATGGTGGAAATAGGTGGCTCCTGGTGGGTTTTCCATGGGGGTTATGGTTGGTGTTTGGCTTCGGCTGGTTTGGGTGTTGCAGCCATGAGGTTGCAGTAGTGGCTAGTGGAGGCTCAGCCTTGGTGGTTCGATTTCGGGTAGCCGTTCTGATTAAAGTGGGTTTGGTTCTCAATGGCTGTCGGTTGGGTTTTGTAGTGGCCGTTTGGCAGCAGGAAGGGCTTCGGTTAGGGGCTGTTTGGTTCATCGTTGATCACGGTATGGTCAGACGTGGTGACAGCTGTGGCTGTGGATTTTGTTTGGCTTGGCTGATGGTGTTCGATTTTGTGGCCTTGGATGAAGGCTGTTCCAGCCATGGTTCTGATATCATGGGTTCGGCTTTGGGGGTCGACAAAAGTGCCGAAGCTTGGAGCTTCGATTGGATGGTTTGGTGATGCCGGCCTTAGTGTTGGCTTGATTGTCTTGCATAACAGGAAGTTGTGGCTCATGTTTTGGGTTGGGTATGTTGTGGAATTGGGTTCAGTTGGGTCGGTTGTGTGGACTTGGACGCAAGACTGGATTGAGACTTGGAGATGGACCGCTTTGCAGACGCGAATTCATTGAAAAGCGGGACCTAAGGCAAGTTAATTCTTGCCTCTATCTCCTACGTATATTTTACTTACGTTGAGTAATTTACATATGTCTTAATTTGATCATATGTGGTATGTGTATATCTATATATATGTGTGCACAGGTGGATATTGCGTATACGTGGGATGTGAGGATATATATATGTGGGTATGTATATATATGTGTGGGTTGGGGAGCGATGATATGTTAAATTAAATCGCTTATTTGCATTGTGATATGCATGTATTGTATTGATTAAAATCATGTAAAAAGCATGCTAAATAATACATGTTTAGCTATGTGTTGTCTTGTATGCATAGGTGGCTCTTATGCATGATGTTCAATATATATATGTGATTATATATATGGGTGCAGTGGTAGAAATGCATGCTAAGTATGAATATAACTTTTGGCGGGCATTTGCAAAACATGACTATGATATGCTAGGTGTTTTATATGTTCTTATTACATATGCGGGTGACGTAATATATATGTGTTTATATATTGTGATTGGAATGCATGTTAGCTACTTGTAATGAATACATGCATTGAATGAGAGCATGATTATATTTATGCTAGTGTATGTGCATATGTGATTTATATGCATGATTTGACATGTACGTGATTACATGTGGGTTTACGTGAATGAAATGCATGCTATCTATATATAGAAAAGGTATGCATTGGTTGTAGCATGATAAAAATGTACTGAAGTTAAAGTGTTTTGCATATGTGAGGTGTTATGCAAGTCTTGGAACATGTATGCGCTATATGTGTTGGAATGTGATGAGAAGCATGCCAAAAACTTCTTTTTAGTATTCATAAACATGGGTTGAAGCATGAAAGTATTATGCTGTGTATATATGCATCCATATTGCATGTATAGGAGGGAAATGACACATACGTGGTTATATGTGGGTTTATGTAGGAAGAAATGCATGCTATGTACTTTAATACTAGCTGGTGCATTGGGATAGCATAAAAATGAAATGCTTGATTACGTATGCATCCATATTGCATATTTGGGAGGTTGCAGGAAAATTTACGCAAAAGTGGTACACGGGACTTCGGAGTGGTCCAACCGTGTCACGAGAAGTGGTATAATTATTCACTACGTATGGCCCTCGGAGTGGACCCGCCATACAAAGGCCTTATGCCTAGAATCGGAGTGTGTCCAACATTAGTGAGTTTCGGAGTTGCCCCCTCACAATTTGGCAAACCAATATATTGCCATCGGAGTATGTCCAAGGAGTATGGCCCTCAGAGTGGACCCGCCATGCTTAGGCTTCATGCCTAGAATTCAGAGCATGTCCAACGAATATGAGCCTCGGAGTTATCCCCTCACATAATGGCAATCCTATACATTGCCAGGGCAGAATGACCTTCCGGAGTGGTCCAGGTCATAGGATGGTTATCAGAGTTGTCCTAGGTGACATGATCCTCGGAGCGGGCCAATCATGTGGGGTATTGAATGAGGACCGAGAGTGAGAGTATATGCAAGCCATGATGCTTGTATTATGTATCGAATTATGACCGTGGAAGGTGAAAATATCTTTATGCTTATGTGTTTGTCTTGCATTTGAGATGTGCTACTTGACGAGTAGGAGATGTGGTAGTTGATTTACATCGTTTATGTAAATGTGTTGAGATATATGTTCTATATACATATTGGTGTTGAATGTTTACTGCTTTCAAGCATGTTGAAAATAATCTCTAAAGTCATGTGTTGTGGATTTTGTATGTTCATATGTGCTAGAGTAGCCATATACATCATTGGTTCATGCATGCTAGGTAGAGCATGGTTTAAAATATTGTGATATATTTAAGTGCATTTATATTTTTGAGAATATGTGAGGATCGACCTGCTGCAGCGGTGATAGTATGGTTCTACATACCTTGTTGGGCCTTTGAGCTCACCCCCTCCCAGGTTTTGCAGGTATTGCTGAGTACGGAGTTAGTTAAGGGATTGACAGCACCGGTTGCAGAGGTAGTGTCTAGATTCCTTAGAATCTTATACATGTCCAGACTAATGGATAGATAGATGTATTACATTTGGATTAAATGTATGGAGAGATTATATTGATTCAGTTCCTTCAGTTGTATTTTGTTCATGTGATGTATGTATATAATACGGACATTCAAGGACTAAGACATGTATATTTTTAGTTATATTATGCATGTTGTAGAAATGCTAGGGGGACACGTGCCCAGAAGTGTCCATTTTTATTGTTAGATATAAATGCTGAGGGGACACGGGCCCAGAAGTGTCCATGTGTATTTTAAGCACGTATAACATGCCAGGATCTGATTTATTAGAATGGGTCATGCCCAATTTTGGTGAAAATAATAGGAAATTGATGTTGTATGATCAGGTGATGGTTATGTCGTGAGGGTGATCTCACGGAGTTCACACCTCAATTTCTGGGCCTCGGGAATCGGGGCGTGACAAAAAGAATTGCTTTTCAAGCAACAAAATAGAGTGCCCACATGGCACTAGACAGTTCTATGATTGTGAATACATAAAAACAAAATACTAGAAATGAAATGAAAATACAAAATACAAGAAAATTAATAAAAATAAAAATAAAAAATAGCTAAGGCTGAGGAGGCGATGGCGGTGCAGAAGTAGAAGTATCCAAACCAAGCACTTGCCGAAGCAGTTGTTGGATCTGTCACTAGCCCGCAATAACTGCGTCAAGACGCGCGTTAGTCTACTGCCGATGCTGAAGTGCAAGCTGGTTGTCTTGCATCAGACTAACCATACCTTCACCAATAGTACCTAAAAAATCATTGGTTTACTGGCGATGCTCAGCAAACTCTAACTGCAAAGACTAAAAGCTAGTGTTGAGACACTCTAGACCCGTGGCTAAATAATTGTACTCAGAGTGACTCATGGGAGCAGTATCTGAATCGGCCTCAACCATGTCAGTGTCGGTGTCTTCCCTCTCAAAGGCATAGATATCTGGATCACCTTCTTCAACCTCAAGGGTGACATTGGGAACAAGCAGTAGGTGTGTAAGCATCTTACTCCACCTCTAAAAAGTAAAGTGAGGAGGGGCCTCACTCACAACCTCATCTGGAAGAAAATGAAAGTGTGCACGACGAAGGAGGGCCATGACCAGAAATGGGAATGGTTGGCGAACATTGGCCATCCTCGGAGTAGGACGATCGACGAGCTGCTCCCATACCCGGGACATCTAGCCCTAGATAATAGCCGGAATAGAGAACCAAAATCCAAAATGAAAGGCATACAATGCCCTCAAAAAGTCACCCCAACGATCCGCTCGATGGCCCATTGGATGTGCATTCTGCTGAAATATTAAGTCAAAAAACCACAATTCTCATGGGCACAAAGACTTGGTGGAATAACAATTGGTGGGAGGATCCAAAAAGTGACCTCAACACATGCATCGGATCATGTAAGAAATAGATAGGTTGAAAGGAATATCGAGAAAATGGGGTATCTCCTCTCCCACTCGAAGGTCGTTGAGCTCCTCATTGGGACACCCGATGTAAGCAGCAATGTCACGAATGGTGATAGTAATGGCGACACTGTCAACAGTGGTGCGTAATATATCTAGGGTATGTAATTGGTAGAACATGTTTATGTAGAAGACACGAACAAGTCGGGGGTAGAAAATTTCAGCAGCAGGCACCAAGAGACCAAGCAAATGACGCTCAGTGAGGGCCGAAAGAGACCATACTGCATATGGGTCCGCTGTAAACTCGTCGACATCCACCGAATGCTCGAGGTGGAAGTCCCCGGTCGCCCATTAACCCCAAGGAATGTCACAAACCAGAATAGGATGGGCCTCGTCACTCGCCATAATCTAAGAAAACTCAGCAGAGTGTAGATAGGAGGGAACCTAGCCACACAAATTGCACCTTTGAATCAAAAATGGCTCCGACACTGATCATATTAATTCAATATAAAATCTATGCCTAGATAAATATCTATACATCTTAAACATACTATTCAAGCCTAAGTATAGTCTCGTCTCTCATTCAGGCTTACTCCAACAGAAGAACATGCACAAGACCCACAAAAAATCTAACCAAAATACTCCAAAATCTAGAAGCAAACGTATGAACAATGAAAGCACAAAACTCTTACCTTGTAAATCACTCGCGGTGATGAAAAGTGTGAACTCCTTCCTTTGATAGAAAGGAAAAGGGTGATCTAGATGATGGGGCTTGCTTGGGAGGTCTGGACATGTGCAAGAACGTGAAGAGTTGCCAAGAAGAGAGGAAGAAATGAGAGGGAGACACGAGAGATTTGAATATTAAGTGACTACATATGCAGTCACGTGCCTCAGTGCGATACATAGAAGAGGCTACTTCGATGCATCGTCGCTGTCAATACATCGAACTATAGGTTTCGATACATCGAAGTTGATGATTCATTGACCATCTATTGACACAAGGTGCGGTGGATGCTGGAATTTGTAGGAAAAATGGGATATTTAAAGATCGATGCATCATTGCTAATGACGATGCATTAAAGCTGCGATGCATCGAAGTGGTGACTTCGATGCATCTTCGCTTCCTTTGACTATAAATTTGCAAAATTATTCCACGTATGAAAATTTTAAGTTAAGCTCTCAATTCACACCTCTCACACTCAGATACTTCAAAAATATTTAGATACATGCCCTTTTGGATTTAAAGGGTCACACGGAACATGATAGGACAGCAAAAATTATTGCCAAGTTTAACGTCTACAGCGAGACGTGTGTAGTAATTCATGCACAATATCAACCCCAAAGTATTCGCTCTCAAGATTGGCAGTATGATGAGAGGCGTCAAATGTATCCATCCTAACGGTCATATTCCCAAAGGAGATGTCCATCACCCCGGTATGACAATTAACGAAAGCGTTAGCCGTAGCCAAGAATGGGTGACCTAAAAAGATTAGAATAGGCTTTGTAGGATCTTGGATAGGTTTTGTAAGGACTGGAATTATTTTGACCGGTTCTGGGTAAATTTTGACCGAATTTTTTTTTTTTTCGAATAAGTTAAATTCGGAGCAAAGGTGGATATATATACATGGAATTGTATATTTATAAAGAGATGGAGAAGTTTTTGTACGGGGGATTATAATAACGCCGGAGGATACATGTATATATATATATGGGTATATATATATATAGGGGATATATTTATAATTTAATATAAATATATCTATTAAGTACCTACATTATTATATATACACATAAAATTATGTATATGTATGGGCTCATATGCAATTGTGAAGAAATGTGGGTGCACTTGTATGATTACAAGTATGTGTATAATGTGTGGTGTATAATAAGTAAGAAAAAAGGATAAGAAATGGGTGGAGAAGAAGTGGTCAGCCGAGAGGAGAGAAGAAAAGAAAAGAAAAAGAGAAAAGAAAGAGAAAAGAAGAAAAAGAAAAAAAGGAAAAGAAGAGAAGAAAGAGAATCGGGGAGAGAGAAGAGAGAGAGAAACCGAGAGGAGAGAGAGAAGCCGAGATCGGGGAGAGGGAGGCGACGTTTCCGGCGCCGACAGTGGCTGCCGCCGTCCACGGTGGCCACGGCCTGGTGGCAGTGGGCTGTTGCGAAGCCCTGTTCCTCGGTCCTTGGGTTCGCGGTTCGATGGAGGGCTGTTCGCGAAGGGGTTTGTGGGCTGGGTTCGCTGGCGGTGGGCCGGCGACGGCGGCTGATGGCGGCTGTGTGGTGGTTTTCCGGCCTGGGTGAGGCTGGGACCATTCGGCTGGTAGATCTGTATCCGGCGGAGTTGGACTTCGGCAGTGGGTTCCCTTGGTTCCGGTTGTGGCAACCGAGTGGTGGTGGCGGCGGTGCTGGCGGTCCAGTCGGCTGGATCGCCGGGTTCCATGGTGTTCGGCTGGAGCAAGGTGGAGCCTCGGATGAGTTTTTCCACGGCTCGGTTGAGGTGGTTAATGGGTCCGGGTTGTTGTGCTCGGGTGGGCTCTTCCATGTGGGTTCGATTTCAAGGTTTTCGGGGCTGTTTGGGTAGCTTGCTGTGGTGGTCTGATAATGGAGGTTCCATAGGTGGAGCTCGTGGGTTGCGACTAGTTTTGGTGTTCGGTAGTTGCGGGTGGCCATAACAGGTGGTGTTGGCGAGTGGTTCACCGTATTTGGCTTCGACTGGTAGGTCCGTTGAGGTGAGTCGCTATTTTCGGTTGCTAGTGGTTGGGTTTGGTTTTCGAATGAGTTCCACTTGTGTATGGTTTGTTGGCTTGGTGAGTACTTTGGGTGGTTCACGGCTGATGGTGGTGAGGCTGGTTACGGGTCCGTTGACAGTGAAATTGGTGATGTCGGAGATTCGAAAATAAATTTCTGATTTATTTTTGGAGCCGACAACGGTTATTAGAGGTGGTAGTGCTCGGCGGAGAGCTAGGGTGTGTTTGATTGTGGATGTTTTGGTGGGTTCGGAGTGTCCAACGGAGGGTTTTAGAATTGGGTTCGGCAGCTTGCAGATTCAGTTTGAGCAGCCTGTAGTAATTGGTTTGGTGGTTTCGAATGGTGCCGAAACTTGTGAGTTATGCATTGGGCTTAGGCCTTGAGTTTGTGTTGGGTTTCCAATGGAACTAGAAGTGGGCTGGAATCAGTCCAATGGATTTGATCGTGTGGATTTCGACACAGGACTGGACCGGACCGGACATGGAAAAAGGACCGCTTTGCAAGCGCGAACTTGGTGAAACGGGACCTAAGGCAAGTTGATTCTTGCCTCTATCTCTATGTATATTTAACTATGCTAATTAATTTTATATATGTTTTTAATTTGATCGTATGTGGAGTTGTATATATATATGTGCATATATGTATATAAAGGTGGATTATATATATACATACGTGGGATATGAGGATATACATATATATGTGGGTATATATATATATATATGTGTGGGCTTGGAGGGTAAGAGCATTGTTAGATTCTGATGTTGATTTGCATTGTTATATGCATGTTTAGGGATTGAGCCATGTAAAGTATGCTAAATTATGTATATATTTAGCTAGATGTTGCCTTGCATGCTTATATGATTCCTATGCATGAGTTGAGTATGCATAAATATATACGTGTTTATATATTGGTGCAGTGGTAAATGCATGCTAAATTGGTTATAGTATAGAAGGGCATTGGAAAAGCATGAAGTATGTGAAATGTTATGTATGTTTTGCTACCTATATGGGTGACATGATATATATATATATATATATGTATACATATATTTGTGTGATTGTATATGGTTGTAAGAATGCATGTTGGTTGCTCGTAGTAAAATGTATGATTGGAATGAAAGCATGATTATATCTATGCTAATATACATGTGTTTGTGATTATGTACAGGATGTGGCATACGCATATGTTGTGTGTGTGCAAATGTGTCTATGAATGATTTCTGTGAAAAGTGTGTTCTTTGGTGAAAAACGTGAAAATGTGGTGTTTATAGATTTATGCATGAAAGATATGATTTTCTTCAAAATGCATAAGCATGATGATTTCCATGATATGAGTGTGATGACACTGTGACAATCTTGAGGTGAAAGGAAAATGCATTGATTTGACGAAAATGCATTCATGGTGTGGATAAGTGCATTGATGTGATTATGTGCACTATTTGAAAAGCGAGTTTTTGGGGCGTGACAACATTGAGAATTAAGATGAGGGAATGGTCCCTAGGGTGAAAGACCCAAAACTTGGCCAAGAGGAGGTGCTCCCTTCGGGTTAGCAACCCGATAAAGCACAAGCAGAGTTTGGGTGCCGAAGAGACCCTTACTATGGATGGTGTGATAAGCTTAGTCCCCATTGAATTGATTTTCGGAAATTTGTGGCGTGAGTTATATATACGAAATGTGACTGTCAATTTGATATATATATATATATATATATACATATATATCTATGTATATGCATTGAGGTGGAAAGCATCACGCATGATTTGAAAAACGTGATTGTTTATGGGTAAAAAGCATGTATACATATCATGTAGACATGTAGCGATTTAATGTGCGTTTATGCATGAATCTATGGATCCTGTTGAGTAGGTGATGTGGTATTTGATTTACATTGTTCATGTAAATGATGTGTATTGCCTTGAACATGTTGTAAATGATTTTCATAAGTCATGAATAGTTAATTTAAATGTTCATAAATGCCAAAACTGCCATGTGCATTGTTGGTTCATGCATGCTAGGAGGGGCATGACTTTAAATATCGTGATATATTTAAGTGCACGTATATTTTTGAGAATATGTGAGGATCGACCTGCTGCTGCGATGATAGTATGGTTCTACTTACCTTGTTGGGCCTTTGAGCTCACCCCCTCCCAGGTTTTGCAGGTGTTGCTAGTTTTGGAGTCAGTTGGGGAAACTGATAGCACCAGTTGCAGAGGTAGTAATTAGATTCCTTAGAATCTAATTTATGTTCAGGATTTAGATAGACGCATTACATTTGGATTAAATGTATGAAGTGATTATGTTGAGCCAATCCCTTTAGATGTATTTCATTCATGTGATGTATGTTTATAATACGGACATTCAAGGACTGAGACATGTATTCTTTTGATTATATTATGCATGTAGTAGAAATGCTGGGGGGACACGAGCCCAGAAGTGTCCATTTTGATTGTTAGATATAAATGCTGGGGGGACACGTGCCCAGAAGTGTCCATATGAATTGTAAAACAGGTGTAACATGCCAGGAGCTGATTATTTGGAATGGGTCATGCCCGATTTTCGTGAAAATCCATTGCAAGGGCTATTGATGATCTTATGTCACCTGAAGGGTGCACATATAGAATGCTTCCGCAATAGAATAGATTAAAATGAGAGTAAGGTGTGGGAACTTGAGGTGAAATTACGGATTCACCCCCGTTTCCCTCGCTCCTAACCGGGTGTCGGAAACTGGGGCGTGACAGGTTTGGTATCAAGGACTATGAAATCCATCGAAAAGTAAAATTTGTCCACTTTAATAAGAACATCCTCAATTATTCCCCGTGGTTGCCTCACCGATCGATCGGCAAGTTACAACACAACTGTGGTTGGTTTAAGCTCTCCTAACTCTAACTTCTGATAAACCGAGTAAGGAAGTAAGTTAAAACTTGCTCCCAAGTCAAGGAGGGCCCGTTCGAATTCATGGTCACCAATGACACATAAGATTGTGGGGTGTTGTTTTAGAGAATTGAACTCACTTGCTTAGTCATTTGGACTTTCTTAGGAACTTGGTTCCTAGATTTATAATTTTGAGTGCATAAGTCCTTAAGAAATTTAGCATATGAGGGAATTTTTTTTATAGCATCAAGAAGAGGAAGATTGATTTTTACTTGCTTGAAGATTTCTATCACATCTTGCAATTTCTCTCCTTGTTTCTCGGATTGAGTTGGTTCCCTTAATCTTTGAGGAAAGGGAATAGGAGGTTCATATAAAGTCGATTGATTTGGAGTTAATGAAAATTTAGCTTCAATAATTTTATTCTTTCTCTCTTATCTTGTCAATTGGATTGTCTAGCACTCTACCACTCCTTAGGGTAGCAATTGATTGATCTTGTTCTTTGTTGAACTCAAAGGAATGAGGAGCATTATCAATTACTTGAACTCCATTCGGATTGGCCATCGTTTGGCTAGGCAACTTTTCACCCTCTCTACGATTCATTGCATTTGCTAGCTGTCCCAATTGGGACTCTATTTTTGCAATAGATTGTGAATGGACGTTGATCTTTTGAGTGTTACTTTCGATATTGCCTAAAGCTGCCAAAACCTTTTCCTCAAAACTTAGGCTTCGAGAAGGTGGTTTGATAAGTGTTCACTTCTATGCATTTGAACCCTCTTTATTGCATATGTTAGTTTCATTTTTATGATTACCGAGATATGTTTACAGTATTTTTGTGTTTTTGATGTATTGCAGGTCTTGTAGTGAAAGGAGCAAAGTTTGAGGCTATTTGCAACTGAAGAACAAAAATCAGAAATGCAGCCAAAGGCATCTCGATCAATCGAGATGTTGATCTTGATCAATCGAGATCTCGATTGATCGAGATCTCATTTCGATTGATCGAAATCTCGATCAATCGAGATCCAATCTCGATTGATCGAGATTCTGCAGAAGCCACTTGCCCACTTGCTCACCTGCTCTCCCACTTACAACAAAATCTTCCTTTTTGCACGACTTAGGGGGATTGTCTGACTTGAACAAGACCCTTGGGGACCTTCTTGATACAAGGTATATATATTGATATATATATATATATGGTGGGCCCCAAGGTTGAAAAAGGAAGCCTTAAAGCACCAAAAAGCCACATATCTCATCTCTCTCAACACACATCATGATCAAAAAGAGAGACATTCGGGAGAGGAAGAGGAGAAGCTGAACCAGACCAAGAAGCTTCACCTTCTTCATCAATGGAGGAGTGCAAGGCAACTATGAGCAACTAAACTCTTCTACTAGGGTGTTGGTTTCAACCCCTAGCCTTGTAAACTTGTTCATCTTTGTAGCACTTGGGATTTGTAATTAAATGTTGATTGTTTAGCCTAGTGATCATGTACACTAATACCTTTCTTTTATATATTCATATGATTTTGGTTTTATTCTTGTCTTAGAGTATAATCTTCATGTGAATGCACAACATTTGCATATTCCACAAGAAGTGCAAATGATGACTAAATAATGGTGTTTAAATGAATGTGTTATGTTTATTTGTATAAACCATGCCGAGATAAGGTAGTTTGGATGCATGTAGGTTCACTTAGAGAGTAGGGTAATTAGATAGTT
This sequence comes from Cornus controversa, assembly GCA_026545225.1. Taxonomy (NCBI): domain Eukaryota; kingdom Viridiplantae; phylum Streptophyta; class Magnoliopsida; order Cornales; family Cornaceae; genus Cornus; species Cornus controversa. The sequence goes on from CM048852.1 coordinate 26,557,293, forward strand.
AGCTAGGTTGAAGAGCTATGCTTGTTGAACATGGATTATGATAGGTGGACAAACACATTGATCTTTTGATATGTCGTTGAGGTCACAAGCCTAATGACATTGTTAGGCATTTAATTAATGAATCCCATGCTTGCTACACTTATGAACATGTGAATGGCTAGTGGTGGAAACCAACCCTAGTTCTCTCTCCCATCCTTTACTCTTTAAATTTATAGTCATTACATTCATGCACTAGTTTATAAACAAAAATTCAAAAACCTATTTTTAGGATTAAAGTGGAATTAATCTTTCTTTAAGACAATTGTGACTAGTCCTCGTGGGATCAATACCCTCTATATAGAACCGTATCTACAAAGATTCATGCTCTTGTGAGTGGTTAAATTATATTTTGATAAAAAGGGCAAAAATTAAGCTTACAATATAATCTGAGTTTAGCCACATCATGGTTGATTGGGAGTGTAGTAGAAGCTTGAATTTGAATTGGGTTGATAAAGTCTAGGTTGGAATTGAGATAGACCTTGCTGTCCTGGTGGTCCCTGAGGTCCTCATATTGGCCTTAGTTCCCATATTGGAATTGGGTTTGATCTCTCCATCCGGGAGTATAGGAATTTTGATATGATACTTGACCCGGTCTAGAGTAAAGTGTGTTTGCTTGCTCTTGTAAAAATTTGGGATATTGCCCTGCATGAGGGCAATCCTTGATATAATGTGAAGAACTAGAGCAAAATAAACACACATCATATGTGGGATAAAGGGTAGGATTAGGAATAGTAAAATTGGAGGAAGAAGAAGAAGAAGAACCAGCCAACATAACTTGATCCAATTTCTTTTCTAAAGCTTATATTTTCCTATTTGTTGCTTACTCCTTACGCATTTCAAAAATACTTTCAGTTTGGGCGTTAAGAGGAGCAACTACCTTATTTTTCCTTACATTAGAAGAATGATGAGACAAATTTTTGCTCAAGTTCTCAAAGAGTATCCATGCTTCACAACTAGCATCAATCATTTCTTTGTGAGGCTCCCCTAAATAATCATAGAATCTTTGCACCAATTGCCATTTGAGAATAGCATGGTGTGGGCAAGACCTCAAAAGATCTTTCATCCTTTCCTAAGTTTCATGAAAAGCTTCTCCCTCCTCTTGAGAGAAACCAATGATGGCTCTTCGCACATCATTAGTCTTTCCCATTGGGAAGTATTTCTTTAGAAACTCCCGTTGTATTTCATCCCAAGAGTTAATAGAATTTGGCTCTAAGGAATTAAACCATTGTTTGACTTTATCCTTAATCGAGAAGGGAAAAAGACGGAGTCTTAAGTTGTCTTCCGTTTGTGCATTCAACTGTAGAGTAGAACACACTTCTAAGAATTCATCAATATATGTATAAGGATCTTGGTTTGGAAGCCCATGAAAACAACTAAGAAGATTTATTGTTGAGGATTTAATTTCAAAATTGTTCCTCCCCGCATTGGGAAAACGAATACAAGAAGGAGATGCATAGGTAGATGGAACATAAAAATCACAAAGAATCTCACCGCCCGATGGGGGTGGTAAGATTGGATTTTGCTGAACATTTTGATTGTCATTATTTGCCATGATTTCTCTCTTATGTTCTCTAAAAAATATAGGGTCCCTAGGAACACTACTATGTTATCTAAGAGTTTGTTCAAGGTCACAAGGCAACAAGGGTAATAACAAGGATCTCCTACCTTACATATGAATAAACAAAAAACTTTAACTATGTGCAAAAATAAAATTTAAATTTCTAAGTCCAAGAAAGTTGAGTACTCTACTCACAAGGATCCAAGCTTAAGTCTTGATACCTTGATCAGACAAATACCTACAATGAAACACTTAAGAAATCAAGATAAAGATACTTACAAATAAAGAATATAAAGAATGAATTAAATTACAAATTAAACTAGACTCAATCCTCTAATTTAACGATTTAACCGTAATTCCCAGCAACGGTGCCAAAAATTATTGTGTTTTGTGGTTGCGCTACTCGCAATTTATAAATTTACCCCTCGCAATAGATCGAATCCTTGAAGGATATGGCTCAAAGTTGAGGGTGTCGATCTCACAGAGACTACATAGGTATAACTCACTAAAGGTTGAGGGTTGGTTCTTGTTCAAACCACAACCGTGTTGGTTATTGATTACTCTACTTTGAAAGCATAAAAGTAATTTAAAAATAAAGGTTGAGAGAAGAATAAAGGACTAGGGTGAGACTTCCCCGCTAACCTCGTAATATGTCACACTTATAATAAATTAGAGAAATTCATGCAAATGTGTACTAATGACGTGTTGCAAGTCCCACCAACAACAACATCGTCAAGAGAATACACACACCTTAATATACTATAATCCATCTTCGAAAAGCGTAATTTTCCTTATTTACCTAATTACCTACTTGTAGTGAAATCATCGTCACATGATTCCCTACCTACCTACTTACCTAATTGAAGCAAAATCACCTTCTCTTACCATGGACTATGCAAATCTAGTTATACATGTTATAGTGAAAACTAGTCTCAAGCCATCACTTGTAGTTCTTGTAAAACTTACAAGTGTTTGAAGATCATGTGAGGAATTTAAGCATTCTAAGACAAGAAGATAAATCACCACACATGAACATTAAGAAATTGTAAACTTATACTTATATAAGGCACAAGGCAAGAGACATATACATCAAATACATAAAAATCCCCAATTCATTAAAGTTAGAACATATTTACAAGGCTAGGGTTTGTCAAAACCCTAGAGAATGATTAGTTGATCATGATGGGCTGGAAGTACTCCATGTACATAGATGGTCCCATGCTCAAAATGGTCTTCAAGGCCTTACAAAGCCCTCTTTGAAACTTTCCCTCTCTAGAACTTCACTTTCTCTATCTAGAATTCTAAAATATGCACTCTATTACAAGAATTGTGTGTGTCTTTTCTATTACATATTATCTAGCTATATAACTAATCTAAGGCTCAAAATATCATAGACATTCCGTGCAAGGCTTTATCCAAGCAAAATTAGACAAGTGGCAAGTGGAGAAAATATTTGTAGAAAAATATCTTCAGCAGGTTCGGGCGATGCATTGAAGTAGGAACTTTGATGCATCGAAATAGGGACTTCGATGCATCGATCTTCCTTCTTCTACAAATGTTCAACTTTCTATCTTTTCGACTTCGGTCTTGACCCACCATTCATTATTCCTTAATGTAAACTTTCCATGAAGGATGGTAGGAATTATGAATGCCTTGTTGAACTGATAAAGGAGTCAAATTATGCCACATTCTAAGTTTGAACCTGAAATCATCAAAAACATAAAAACACGTAAAAATTATACAATATGTGCAGCTATGGGATCAAAATACATAAGTAAAGGCGCGAGAATGTATAACATTCAACGTTTATCATGCTTTGTATTCAATACAAGTTTACAAATTCTATTTATTCATGTGCTTCAATTCATCATTCTTGTCTTAGAATTTTAGGTTGCTTCACATGATCCTCAAGCACTTATATTTTCACAAGAACTATAAGTGATGGTTGTGTAATTATTTTTCACTTGAACATGTCAACTCTTAACTTTCATAGTCCATGCTTAAAGAAGGTAATTTCACTATAATTAAGTAACTAGGTAATTAGGTTAATGTAGTTAGGTAGGTAAATTACGCTTGTCGAAGATGGACTATCTTTAGTTAGGGTTCATATATCTTCTTGATGACGTCATTGTAGGTAGCACTTGCCAAACGCGTCATTTGTACATATTTGTATGCATTCCCCAATTTATTATGAAATAGACATGTTTATGAGGCTAGTGGTGAAGTCTAAGCCCTAATTCTTTATCATTTTCTCAAACTCTTTATAATTACCGTATTCTCCATGATTCAAGTAGCTTATGCACAAACAAACATCGTTTGTTAATTGAACTGGAACCACTCTTCAATCTTAACCAATTATTCCAATGTAGCTCTGTGAGATCAAAACCCTCTATATAGAGCCCTATCCTACCAAGGATTTGTTCTACTGCAAGTGGTAAAACACTTTGATTGTCAAAACAAAAGTAACACATCAGTCTCCTCCTCCGATCGACATAACTTTTCTATCTACTTTGTGTCATAATCAACCGTTAATAAATCAACTTGATCTTTTCTGTTGTCTCATGAACTACATCCAATCCCAAAGTAGCTGTCTCCCCCACCTCAGTCCAACAAACCAATTACTTACATGGCCTACCATACAATGCCTCAAAATGTGTCATTTCTATGCTAGCTTGGTAGCTATTGTTATAGGAAAACTCCACCCTAGGAACCAAAGTTAACAAATTTGTCCTTTGATAGACAGTTGATGTTTTTTGTTCTTTAGAATTGAAGTGGTTGGAAAAAGAGTCTTTTTGACCATTTATGAGATAAACCATGTAAAGAAGCTCAAGGAGATGATACAAACAAAATTTGGTTTAGTAGTTGTAGGCCAATACATTAATACAACAATAGAGAAGTAAGTTTATATTATATTTCTCAAAATTAAGCAAAATTGGATAGGCATTTAGAAAGGGATCCTCAATTGCACACATAATTAGAATTAACCATTCCAGCATAACTAAAATAGATTTTTTTTCTTGGCCATAAATTCACATCCTACAGGAACTCGAACCTTCAACTTTCACTTTGGGAGGTAGAGGAGATATCATTAAATTACATTGTTCACAACATGTTTTTGTAAGTAGTAATGATAGGAAAAGTGAAAATTGAATCGCCGAAAAAGATACAAAGTTTGTGGGACCCACTACTGACACGTGATGGACTCCAAAGACATTGTATCTTGTTCGGTAGTTCAATTTTGACTAGACCTCAACTACAAGATTTGGCAATTATACAGAGTGAGGCAGTTACAACATAAGAGCAGAAAAAATCATTTATAATGATTCTAAGCAAACATCAATCTGATTATAGAGTCTAGTTCATTGAAGCAAAATCATTATCACTATTACTTTCTGCCATTCTATTCAGCTACAAATTGTTCATAAACATGCAAAATTGTAGCATTGAGTCAACGACTTTAAAGTGACCTTAAAGTAAAAGATGGTAAGCATTGATTTCTTGAATCTCAAAAGGTTCCATGTCATTTCTTAAAAAAAAGTAAAAAAAAAAAAAAAAAACTTTATGATTGGGCATCTTTCTCGCATATAAGTTTGAATCGATTTTACAACTCGATTTCATATTATAGAATTGATTGAAGATCTCTTCAGCGTACATTTAATTCCTCTCCACAAAACATAGTCCACTGAACTCAATCCTTTTGTAAAATTTATAAAAAAAAGATTTTAATTATTTTTAGTAAGCAAATAAAACTCTTGGACAAAATTACTCTCAAATGGTCACTAAAGAGCAAATTTGTGTCTAGATTGACGACTATTTCTTTTTATGATTTTAAGGTCACTTTAAAGCAATTTTCTTGGATTTTGGTTAGAAATCTAATTTTTCCTATCTCATTCACAATTATTTGGAGGAAATGATATAAATCGATACATTTTTTTTTCTCTTTTTGTAAGTAAATGGAAACTTATATTACCGTTAAAATTAAAAAATAAAAATGATAAATGCGCTCTTTTTTTAACCAAATGCACTTTTTTTGTCCTTTTTAACTTAAATGACAAAAATACCCCTAATACTTGTTTATTTATTTATTTATTTATGAGTTAAGGACACTTAGATTATTTCACTTTAAGAATGGAACATTTTATTAAAAGGGAAGTACGAATGTCTCCCTTAAAAAAAATCAAAAAAATACTTGTTAAATTTAGGGAGGTTATCTAATAGGACGATGATATTTGGGCTCTAAATACCTCCCTATCTAATATTAAGAAATTATTACATGATCTAAGACTACATGGTCCTGATCAATCACAAGAAGGCACATAACCAAATAGTTGACACATTTGATTATGTGTCTTCTTGTGATTGTGATTGTGATTGTGATTGTGATTAGGGGAGATCATATAATAATTTATCATCTAAAATTTGAAAAACTTTGATGTTTTCTGTTAAAAATTTTATACTTAAAAATCAATGTGGGGACAAACTATAGATACAAAATGATTTAGACACACTACCACAGCAAGAGTGGGACAAAGGTACCCATATATGCAAGACACACTTGGGGCACATTTCACGTGTCCCCATTATCCAAAAATTTTGCGGGATAAGAAAAGGAATGAAATATATATATATATATATATAGAGAGAGAGAGAGAGAGAGAGAGAGATCAGTTGGTTCATAAGAAGATTAAGCAATCTTTCCCTATTCTTTTCTAGAAAAATATATTCTTACTTTGTTCTTTTACTTTTATTTTTGGATTAGTTTTAAAAAATAAAAAATAAAGCAAACACGCACTAATTACCGACATCTTCTAATGAGGCTCCAACTCTCAATCTCCCCTTTTAAAAATGAGAGATCATGCCCTTTAGGCTAGAAATATGTGAAAATCCATCAAAAAAATGCACTTATTAATTTTAAAATACATAATAGTAACTAGACATTATAACATCCAAGGTTTCAAAGAGAGAGATTTGAGTTAGAGTGGGTCTAAAATTAATAAGGGTGACAATTCGTGTTGACGTGAGTCGTATTTGTGTGTCAGGATATGGGTATGCTGTTATACGGCTCAACACAAATACGACATGATTATTATTTGTGTCAAGAAGCTTTAACATAACTACAACATGATTATTATACAGGTAACATGACACGACACACGTAACCTATTTAATAAATGGGTCAAGACCTAATATGACACGAACACGACACGTTTAATAAAACGAGTAATTTTTAACATGAGCATGAGAAGTTTAGCTAAACAGATCATTTCTAACACAAACACTACACGTTTACCGAACACATTTAACTTAATGGGTCATTTCTTCTAACACAAATGTAACATGTTTATCTGACACGTTTAGTTAAACGGGTTAACCGGTCAAACACGAACACAACACATTTAATTACCGTATCAATTCAAGTCAACACGATTACAACACGAACATGATTATGCCATTCCCAAACCCACTTTTCTCGTGTCGTGATGGACTCATATCAAATATTGCCACCCTTAGTATAAATTCACTAATCTTAAGCCTCAACCTCATGCATTCAAAAGTTAAGGGTTTCTTTGGTAATCATTTTTATTTTTTCTCTTTGTTGTAGATACATTGAAAAACATGGATGCCTCATTTTCAGTCTCAGTTAAGGGTGAGCTTTGTGGCTTCTATAATTGTATTAAAGGTCTAAAACATGAGGATCCTATTCACCCCTTTCTCAGGATCTAGCCTTTTGTCTGGTGCTGTTAGTGAGGTTCCTTTTATCCTATAGGCTCATTCCCCTATCTTTTTGTGATAGTAATGGATGCCTTTTCATCCATTACTAATCTAATGACCTTAGCCGATCCACTTTGCATTTATCATTGGAGATGCAACGCTCTCATGATCTCTCACATTTCTTTTGCTGAAAATGTAATCATGTTATGCAATGGGGATATCAATTTAATTAAAACTCTTAAAAATGCCCTTGACACATTCTCCCAACTTTCAGGTCTTGTTCTCAAACCAAACAAAAGTCATCTACTTCTTAGTGGCATACCACCCACTAAATAGGCCATTTGTAACCTGTTTTAATTTCTTTATGTTTCCCTCCCCATTAGATATATAGGCATACCTTTAATCACTTATAAATTGACAACAACTGATTGCAAAACTCTTATTGATGCAATACTGTCAAAGATTATCAATTAGACTGCAAGAGCTCTCTCCTTTGTTGGGAGTTTAAAACTCACCCAAGCTACTTTGTTCATTAGTATGCACATTTTTCTAGACTAACATAATAATCCTACCTTCTAAAGTGATTGATTAAATCAACCAAGTCTTACAGAAGTTCCTATAGGAAGGTCCTAAAATGTCAAAGTTCAGAGCTAAGATCTTTTGGGAACAAGTGTGCAGACTAAAGAGACGGGTGGCCTTAGTATCCCAGATCTTCAAATGTGGAATAAATCATCAATCCTGAGGCACAATTGGACATTATGCTCAAAGGCCTCTAACAGTGTGTGGAAGAAGTGGACTTTAAAGCACCTTATCAAAACAGAAATTTTTTTGGGAATTAAACATTCAAACAACTGCTCTTATTCTGGAGAAACTTATTTCAGAATAGATGTTTATCTTAACCTCTAGTATAACACAAGATTAATAATGGAGTATCAACTATGGTTTTATTTGATAATTTGCAGAGACCGTGCCCAATTTTGGCCGATTTTTGAATTTTTCATCATTTATTGCTTTAAGTGCATTTTTAATGATGTTTAACATGTTTTGAATGCAGGGAACGTGTTTAGAAGGTTGGGATATGATTTTTGGAAGTTTTGGGGACTTTTAGAAAAAGTTGACTTTTTGGTCAACGGGAGCTCTGGGATGAGATCAAGTGAGCCCGAGAATTTCAGAAAAATTTTGAAAAATTTTATTTTTGATTATGGACTAAACGAAATGTTTAGAGTGCCATGGAAGTGATTTCGAGTCCAACGGAACTTTCGAGAATTAATTCGGAGGTCGGGAGGGTATTTTAAGGGACCGGGGGCAAAATGATCTTTTCACACCCCTAGGAGTGATATAAATATCAATTAGGTCTGAGATATATCAATTTTACAGATCTCCTTCTCTCTCCCTTCTCTCTAGCTTTTGAGGGCCTTAAGGTGTGATTTTCAAGAAGCCAAAGAAGGGAAATGTGTAGGGGACTCCAAGGGCATCGATTTGAACTGAACAAAGTTGCGTTTTGGCAAGGTTGACATCGCTGGGATTTTGGTGAAGTGCTTGGAAAGCCTTCAATTTCGAGGTAGGGGTGCTAGACTCATTTCTACTTTGATCTTATAGGTCATTTTCTATGTAGCATGAAAGATAACTTTGGATTTCTTGAACCTAGGATTATGTATATGTGTATTTATGTATCCAATTGTGAATTTATGCATATATAAATGTCTAGCATGTTGGTTATGGTTTATATATGTTGTGTATGTGCAAATAAAACTATGAATACTTTTGATGAAAAATGTGCTCATTTGATTAAGGCATAAAAATCTGAGTTTTCATAAACTATGCATGAAAGATCTTATTTTTGCTTGTAAAATGCATAAGCATAATGACTTTCATGATGTGAGTGTGTTGGCATTGTGAAAATCTTGAGGTGGAAGGAAAAATGCATTGATTTGATAAAATGCATAGCATTGAGTGAAAAGTGTGCATTTGTGTGACAATGTGCACTATGTGACGAGTTTTGGGGCATGAGGGTAAAAATTAAGATAAGGGGATGACCCCTAGGGTGAAAGACCCAAAACTTGGCCAAGGGATTGTCGCATCCATCGGGATAGTAAACCGAGAAGCGTAAGCAGAGTTTGGGTGCCTTTGACCCTTACTATTAGTGAGATGAGTGAGCCCCCTTTGAATTGATTTTTGGACTTATGTGGCGTGAGTTATATATATAAATTGTGACTTGTCCAATTTGATATATATATATATATGTATATGCATTAAATGTGGAACATCACGCATGAGTTGGAAAACGTGTTTGTTTATGGGTAAAATGCACGAACATTGTCATATAGACATGTAGCATTTTCATGTGCATTCATGCATGGCTTACGGGTTAGAGTGGGGATGGGTGGATCATTTCTACTGAGCAGTTGAGATGCTCACCCTTTATACAAAACATTTTCAGATAAGGCGCCAATGGAGGATGAAGCTTGAACAGCGCAAAGGACCGTGTTGAGTTTCTTTTGGACTTTTGGATCTTTAGATATATATATGTAGAAGTCCATGCCGGTTTGTGGCATGTGGACTCTTTTGGAAAATGTTATTTTTATAGTTGGATAACATGTATATATTTGAATTTCATATGTATAAGCCTTGTTGGACATGTATAGAAGACTTTGAACATAATTGTATGGCCAATGGGGGGGGGGGGGGGGGGGGACAGGTGCCCAAAAGTGTCCATTTTGAATTCAGGATGTGAAAGACATGTGCAATGATTTGTATGATTTCAATAGAAATGTATGAGGATTTGTGAGTCTATGGTGATATGAATTTGTGATTTAGAGTGTGTGTCTGGTGACATACCATTTGTAGATCCTTGGAATGTTGAGTGTCAGATTTTGTTGGAAATGAAAGTGTTGCCGGTCAAATGGACACATTCTGCCCAGATTTTGGCAAATTTTTTTGAGGGGTCTACACAACTCCAAATGGTCTGAAATTTTTACCACATCTTCCCCTAGATGTCTAGTATTCCCAAATTTAATTTGGTGACATTTGGACAACTACAGAATTTTATAAAAATTCGAGAATATTCTGCCACCAGATTTCACTATTTCTGCTGGGCACCAACTTTGTTGTCAAAACTGTTTCATTTGGCTTACATCTAGATATTGAGGTTGATGTAGTCTTGTTCCACGTTTATTCTAGTTTCTACAGAATTTTAGTTTGCCTCATTCCGAGTTGAAATGAATTTTCTATGATTTTTTTATGACTGCTGCGCAGACTGCACCTAGTAGTGCACTGTCCACTAGAGGAGTTACTGTAGCAATTTAGCTACTGCCCAGAGATGCAAAATCATGGTTCCAGACCATTTCAAAAAGTCTAAATTATATTTTTAAGCTTCTTAGGACTATAGTAGGATGGGACAATGGTCCAAAAAAAATTTTGAACTTTTTACGAAAAGTTACTATTCACGAGGGCCGAAAATCATTTTTTTTTTATTGTTCTAAATGATTTCAACGATGAGGACCATGGTTAGTCATGCATATTCACTTAATTATATGCATATTTAGTTGCTTCCGTGGTTAAGAGAATTGGTTTGGATATTATATTTTCCAAAATGGTTGTTTTGATTAGATTTCACCGTTCACCCCCATTTCTCTCGCTCTTAACCGGGTGTTGAAAATTGGGGCGTGACATAATTAGTTGCCCTGTGGACCACAATACCAGATATTAAATTCTAACTCTAACTCTAAGTAGGGTTGTAATACTAACAAGTACATGATAATTTCTTCTTTAATTTTCAAATGAACAAAGGTTGTCACGCCCCGATTTCCAACACCAAAAGGGCATGGGAAATGGGGGTGATTGAATTAAACATCCATATCACTAATTGACAATCTCACTTTAATATCATGCCATGATACCAAGTTGTCACACCCCAATTTTCAACACCTGAAAAGGCAAGGGAAATAGGTGTGATTGAATTAAACATCCACATCACTCATTGACAATCTCACTTTAGTATCATACTCTAATACCAAGTTGTCACGCCCCGAAATACATATTTATGGAAATTATCATTTATCACCCTCAGCTCCGATCCAGACCACCAAGACCGTTACTTGTCACAAAAGCCTTTTCATTATAAATACATCAATTCATAATCAAAATGTCACATTTGGTCATTTAAACTAATTCATAATCTCATTTTCTAGTAGAAGCATAATCATTATCACACCTATGATGTATACATGCATGCATGAGCAATTCAAGTCCACAATGTGAGTCTTTCGTTGAAAAGTATGCATGCATAAGCCCCTTTGGAAAACTGTTTATGCTTTGTGCTATCAATCAAAATGCACTATTTAATTAATCGCACCCTTCACTTCGATTAATCGAAGTAGAGGCTACGATCAATCGAAGCTACGCTTGATCGCAGTGGTATCATAAGTACTATCGGAACACACTGGAATTGATCACTCATTTTGGTCAAAAATTATAATTAATCAAAATGGTACCTTCGATCAATCGCAGGTCTGTGCTTAATCGAAGCGAGGCATTCAATCAATCGCAAGTCTGTGTTTAATTGAAGCAAGGCCTTCGATCAATCACAGGTCCTCAATCAGTTTTCCTGTAGAAGTCATTAAATGTTCAATCTCACACCTTAGCTCCCATTTCTATCATGTCATACACCTCAATTTACCAATTCTTCAACACAACCATTCTCATAAATTTATACATGCATAAATGGTCATAAATACAAGATTATAATTTTCATTGTCTAGCATTCACCATGCTCAAAACCATGCATATAACGTATGAAATCATAAAATATAATTATAACATATTATCGAAATATAAATGGGTCTTATACATGATCAACACATGCATATTTTTCACATCCTGGACATGTATTCAAATAAAGCATTAAATGTCTTTAAAAGAACTCAATCTTGCTCCACGCCAACTCATCGTTGGGGAGACTCCATCACCTCTTTATCATTTTTTGAAAAGAGTTAATACTCGTAGAATGAGCTACGATACGCTCAGTAGGAATGTCTAAAACACAATTTCGCAAGTTTGATGAATACCACATAAACATACATTTGCAATTAATCATGTTATGCAAATAACCGTATATCTCAACCATAACATAAGCTACATATGATGCAACATGATATGCACTACTCTCTCATCCTCTCCACACAACCATTGGACTTTGATTACTGAACCATCTGATTTTATCTAACAGGGTTCCTATCCAGACCGCCCCATATAGGACTCTGATTACGGAATTATTCTATTTCCCTCGTCAAAAGGATTCACCATCAAATTGAGCTCACCATATGCTTGCCAATGAGTGAAGATGGATTCCATATACTCATGCTAAACATGCATATACAATTAAAAAACATGCATATACAATTAAAAGTAACATAGTAACCACTCATCATGCTTGTACATTTCCATACAAATCCCATATGCAATCACATTGAGCATGTATCACATTTTTCACATTTTCTATCATTTATATCAATAATCAAACATACTTTACATCTAAACATGCATTCAAGATAATTTATCAAACACATAAGTGTCACCTTCACATATACACATGAATACACATAATTCTCTCACATTTCACATTCAACATGCTTTATAACATTTGAAACAATTATAAACATGTAATCATATTATTTCATATCAACAATTCATTAAATTGTATAATCTAGCATGTTTTAACTTTAAAAGACATCTAATTATATCCACATAACTAATTGGTTGCCATAGATAACCAATATACTCACACAAACCCCAGATTTTATAGGTTAGGCATCCCTACCTCAATTTTGAACAGATCAAACTCAAGCCCTCAATACGTAGATCAATTCTTTTGTCTTCGGCGCCTTCCAATTCTCGCCCCAAGCTTCTCAATTTCAAGAGAGAAAGAAGATGATGAATGTGTGTGTGTGTGTGTATATATATATATATATTGCTCTCTCAATCGGTTGATGTAGAATGAGAGAATGAGAGCTATATTCTCCTTTCTCTATATATAGACCTAGCCTCACCTATTTAAAAGAATGCCACAAGTCACATACCGAACCTTCTCGGACTTCGTTTTCACTTTCGATAACTCCTACGGACTCGAAATCGATTCCATAACTCATCAAATATTTTATTTAATCTAATCTCAAAATTTGGTGTCATTATGAAACTTTTAAATTTTTTGGGCCCACTGGACTTGCCTCCCGGGCCCGCCCGATCCGAAAAACTCAAATTTTACCAAACTCTCCCAAAAAAATTTTGGACCTTCATACAAGTCTCCAAACATGTATTTCACATCTAAAACATATATATAATCATTTATATGACAATAAATGAAAATAAAATAAAGTAGGCCAAAAATTGTCACGATTCTTACAATGGTTATGGTCTAAACGCATTCAAAATATTTTACTCCCATCTGTGATATCAATAACCTTCCACTTTCCAATCTCAACTCCACTGACCTAATCAATAATTACCCTCCCCTACCAAATCCTATTCCCTTAAACATGCCCTGAAAGTAATTTTTTAACCAATTCCAAGTACTCACTGGCACAAATATATTGGTTTGTTTCAGTAGAGAAATCCACAAACACTCCTTTTGTTTATGGCTAGCCATATAAGAAAAATTACAAACTCAAGACAAACCTGCACTGAACTACATGATGCACCCGAATGTATGCGCCATTTGTCTAAGTGCAGATGAAAACCATGAACACATCTTTCACCATTGCCCCTATTTGATAATCATTTGGAACAAATTTCAAGACAAATGTGGGTTTTATACAAACCCTAATACCCTAGAAGGATTTTTGATATGGACATCTTCAAATTGTAAACAAATATTGCAAAACAGTAGAGTCTTAGTCTGAAAACTCACCTTTGCTAGCTAGCTTTGTCTATCATGTACCAATGTGGACTCAGTTCATTTTCAAATTTTCTCTATAAAACGATACAGTTACCCTATGCTGAGTTAATTGTGTCAGATTGGAACCTCCCTAATTCCATTTTTGAACCCTCATAAAGAAACATGTTTTTCTCCTTCAACTAGCTCGCTCTATTGGAAATGGGAAACTTTGTAATTGTTGTTGTTCCCATCTAGGCCGAGGAGTTAGGTTGTTGATACTAAATTTTACATAAAAAATTATTGTTGTTCTTGTCTACGAGGGAGAGGGAAAATGAAAGAAATAGAAGTAAGGGGCATGTAAAACCAAGTCTAATTTTGACCAATTTTTATTTTATTCATCATTTTTGTCATAAATACATTTTAAATGATGTTTAGCATGTTTTAAATGTGAGAAACATGTTTGGAAACTTGTTTAGAGGTTCTAAGAAGTTTTGAGAGCGTTTGAAAATTTTTGAGAATTTTAGATTAGCGGGGCCCAGGAATTCAGAAAATTTTTGAGAAATAATTATTTTTGATTTTAGAAAAAATGAAATATTTAAAGAGTTAAGGAAGCAATTTTGGAGTCGTAGCTACTTTCGAAATCGAAAACAGATGTTAAGAGGGTACGTTAAGTGGCCCATGGGCATTTCAGTTATTTTATGCCCCTAGATATTATATCTATCAAGTGGCTGGGAGAATCATTTCATTTCTCATAGACCAAGCAACCAATTAGCTCTCTCTCTTTTCTCGCACTTCATTTCCCTTCCTTCCCTCTTCATTTCAGAGGTCGTAAGCTTGGATTCAGGAGTTGTGAGTGAAGGATAACTTATAGTGCATGACAAGGGTTTCAGTTTGAACTGAACAAACTTATATTTTGGTAAGATAAAACTTGGAGGAATTCTAAGGAATTGCTAGAAAAGCCTTCAAATTTGAGGTAGGGGTGTTTGTTCCTTCTTATTCATCGATTCTAAGGTTTTGGTGAGTTTGGGAAGGTATTGGTTGAGTTTTGGTATGTATGGAGAGTGTTAGGTTGTGTGTATTGTGCTTTTCTCTTCCCTATGGTTTACACATGCTATGTTGTTCATATTGTGATATATATGATGTATGGAATGTATACGTGCAATGTGTATGAAATGAAGACATATTTTGCTATGTTATGTGTTATATGCATATGTGAATAATATGCATGAATTGCAGCATATATGTGACTATATGAAAAATGTGTAAATAAAATTTATACTAGAATTAAATATAGCAAGAATATGCATTGAAGAGCATAAAAAATATATGTTACATGATATATATATATGTGCCTTATGAGCGTATATATGTGTGTATTAGAGTATTGTCCAAGTGTGTCATATATAGAAGTTGGAGATGCCCAACCATATATTTGAAGTGGAGAGAATATCCACAATGGGATAATTGTCGGAGATGCCCAATCATACCCCAAGTTTCGTGATCATTGGAGTTGCCCAATCACAAGTGCAAGGCTTATATAATGCCATGAATGTATGATCGTCGGAGTTGTCCCATCATACTAGTGTCGTCGGAGTTGACCAACACCACACGATCATCGGAGTTAATCAATCATGTCTATGTATCAAATTATGACTAAAGAAGATTAAATATTTTGATGCTTATGTGTTTTAACTTTTAAGCATGTTATATTAGTTTAAATGTACACTTATTGAATTATATTTGCGTTGATTGACATAAGAACTTGATATATGTCATGTAGTGTAGCGACATCATGGTTGCATATCATGTAGGTCGATGTCTGGTTGATGCCTAGATGGGTTGGAGCATTCCTACTGTCGTTGATTTGCTCACCCCCCCCCCCCACCCCCCCCCCCCCCAAAAAAAAAAAAAACCTTTTTACAAATAAGGCACCGATGGCGAACGGGAATTAAACATCCAAGTGGAGTTATTTTTTGGCTTTATTTTTGGACATTATATCTAATGATATCAATGCCGGCTTGTGGCATGTTGACATTTGATTTTGCAATCACGATTTAGATACATGTATTTTGAGTTTTCTTATGTAACTCCTATGGACGAACGTATGGATTTGGGAGAATGTCTAAATGGGACTTATGTTTATGATTCAAGAATCAATTGTATAGAATGTATGATATTTTAGCATTTCAATTATATTGCCATTTTGTATGGATGTATATAAGCTTAGAATGTGTTTTGGTGGATGAATAAGATTCGAAATTGACTAAGTATGGAACAACAGGATTTCTGTCGAAGTGCCTTTCGATTGATCGAAGACCCCTCTTCGATTAATCAAAAGTCTTCGATTAAGCAAACTTCAATCGAGAATGTTCAATAGAATTGGGTCAAATTCCAGTAGAATTTTGATAGACCATCAATTGATCAATCTAGACTTTGAATTAATCAAAATCCTAAGGTCGATTAATCGAAATTCTCAGATCAATCAATCAAATGGTAGATTTCAATTAATCGAACTTGTAGTCTACAGCAAGATTATGGATACGATTAATGTTAGATATGCATGTATGGTGCCCATTAGGATTGTTTGATGTTGAGTCTTATATATATACACGCGTATGTGTACATGATTAAGCTTTCGTGTGCGCTGTAATTGAGATTAGAGGTAGTTCATTGAGACTTAATGGACGGTCTCATCCTCGTGATTCAAACATGGAGACGGAGTCTCCGGTGATTTAGGTCTCGAGACGTGACAACTTGGTATCCGAATAAGATATGAAAATGAGATTGTTGATGTGAGGTGATAACGTATGATCGAATCATCCTCGACTTCCGAGAGTCAGAAATCAAGGCGTGACAACTTAGTATCGGAGCATGATATCAGAGAGTAATTGGGATTGGGAGTGTGGATGTGTAATCTAATCACCCCCATTTTTGAGAGTTAGAAATCGGGGCATAAGAACTTGGTATCAGAGCGCTAGGTTTGAATACTTTGGACGACCAATGTTGATGAGACCACGTGAGTATTTAAGATTAAAGATTTGGACTTAAAGTTTATGAATTGCTTATGTGGAATATGATTACTTGCTTACATTTTTATAATATGCTAATTAGGGATTGAATTGGCATCATGTTGTGTAAACATGGTGAGAGTTATATAACCATACATACTTGATGTTAAATTTTTCTTGTTATGTGTATAGCAAGATGCCACTGATAATACCGCAAGGTAGAGGCGTTAATGTTCTATAAGAGAAAATTGACAGAGCATAGTTTAAGCGAGACATGGTAGATACCATGAGGTAAATCTCAAGGGAAACTTAAGATGAAAAAGTTCAAGCGCAACCTAAGGTTGGCTTAAGCCAGAAAATGATTATAATGAAAGAGTATGTAATATGTTAAGTGCTATGTAGCAAACGTGATTCATGTGACCGAGTTTTATGCTTGAGTTTCATTATGTGTCGCATGACTTAGTGGCATATTGTCACCACCTAAAAATCCTGGTTTTGAGGGTTGGTAAACCTAGATAGAGGTTTGAACTTGAGTTGATTATGGTATTTGAGATATGCATGTTATAATAGACTCTAGGAATGTGAGTTTGGGGTTGTTAGGAAATGTTTGATGTACCTTAATGTTTTTCTAAATGAAAAGTTTGGTGATGATCAATAGTTATGTATGTTTGAGTCCTTAAGGATACTTAGAGGCTTATATTACATGGTCGATAAGTGTTTTTCCGAGGTTGGCAATTAAAACCAAGGTAGAGGACAAGGAAGGCATGTTGCTGGAGTTAGACTTGTTAGGAAGAATGGCCTAGCCAGATATTTTTTGTGGATTAGTACTTCGCTCACAATACGCCGGCTCTTGTGATTATTGAGTTATTTCGTCCGGGTGACGATGGGTAAATGATTAGTGATAGAATGATTTCGAGTATGGATGATTCCCAATAGTATGGATGTAATACCCCGCTCCAACATATAGTATGATATTATCCACTTTAGGCCTGAGTCCGCACGATTTTGCTCTTGGATTTTACCCCAAAAGGTCTCATACCATTTGAAGAGAACATACTACATATAAGCACATCCCCTTTTCCACACCCAGACGATGTGAAATTGAGCACCCTGTCAGTGTGGTAGCTCAGCCTAGTGTCTGTCTTCGCACCCTCCCACTCACACCTGTCCACAAGGGTTACTACAATCCACCCCCTTACGAGGCTTGACTTCCTCGTCGGCACACTTCTGGCTGGGTTCAGGCTCTGATACTAACTGTAATACCCCACTCCAACACATGGTATGATATTGTCCGCTTTGGGCTCAGTCTGCATAGTTTTGCTCTTGGGTTTTACCCCAAAAGGCCTCATACCATTTGAAGAGAACATACTATATATAAGCACATCCTCTTTTCCACACCCAAGCGATGTGGGATTAAGCACCTTGTACCCTGTCAGTGTGGTAGCTCAGCCTAGTGTCTGTCTTTGCACCCGTCCACTCACACCCGTCCACAAGGGTTACTACAATCCATCCCCTATGAGGCCCAACGTCCTCGTCGGCACACTTCCGGCTGGGTTCAGGCTCTGATACCAACTGTAATAACCCGCTCCAACACATGGTATGATATTATCCGCTTTAGGCCTGAGCCTGCACGATTTTGCTCTTGGGTTTTACCTCAAAAGGCCTCATACCATTTGAAGAGAACATACTACATATAAGCACATTCCCTTTTTTCACACCCAGGCAATATGGGATTAAGCACCCTATACCATGTCAGTGTGGTAGCTCAGCCCAGTGTCTGTCTTCGCACTCGCCCACTCACACCTGTCCACAAGGGCAAAACCGTGTGAGCTCAGGCCCAAAGCAGATAATATCATACCATGTGTTAGAGCGGGGTATTACAGTTGGTATCAGAGCTTGAACCCAGCAAGAAGTGTGCCGACGAGGACGTCGGGTCTCGTAGGGGGTAGATTGTAGTAACCCTTGTGGACGGGTGTGAGTGGGCGGGTACGAAGACAAACACTAGGTTGAGCTACCACACTGACAAGGTACAGGGTGCTTAATCTCACATTTCCTGGGTGTGGAAAAGGGGATGTGCTTATATGTAGTATGTTCTCTTCAAATGGTATGAGGCCTTTTAGGGTAAAATCCAAGAGCAAAACCGTACGGGCTAAGCCCAAAGCAGACAATATCATACCATGTGTTGGAACGAGGTATTACAATGGAGGTATCAATGTAAGTGATCGATATAACTGGTCAATGATGCTACTTTAGACTATAGTTATGGAAAGACTGCAAGGTGTTTACCAGTGTGTACAAATGGTAAGATTAGTTAGTCTTGAACTACTCTCGATATTGTATATTATAGTATATGTTAGTATACTAGTGGAACTGGGTCGTGTTTTCACGCTTGCTTAAGCAAAGGTTATATTAGGACCATCAGTGGTCCGACATATTTTCCTAGTTTCTAGCTTGTGGACTAGGGTGTTGATAGATTCGGATGTATCTCATTCATTCATATATGTTGCATTTGCTTGCGTCTTGGGGCTGAATGTGTCATCACTGGAGTCACCATTGTCCATTGATACACCTGTTAGGGGTAGAGTTACCCTGGGTAGAGTGTGTCAGTCTTGCAAGATCGAGGTTATGGGACATCAGCTAGTGTTCGACTTTATGTTATTAGATATGACCAACTTTGATGTCTAACTAAGTATGGATTGATTGTCTATGTTTAGAGCCATAATCGATTATCTTCGTAGGAGTGTGACAGTGTGCACACCCGAGGGTGACTGCTTTTATTTTGTGAGAGAGCGTGATGATTTCTATGTACCATCACTACTTAGTTCTAGTGTTTAGAACGGGATTGGGTGCTTCTTAGCTAACCTATTAGACGAGGAAGATGAGGTTATGACGCGTGAAGGGCTTCCACCAGTGGTGCGTGATTTCTTAGGTGTGTTTCCAGGGCACTTGACGAAGTTGCCTCCGATGCGGGATGTAGTGTTTAGCATTGATCTTATTCCTAGTACTGCGCCTATCTCTATGGTACCGTACCGTATAGTTTCGGCAGAATTAAAGGAGTTGAAAGATCAATTGTAAGAGTTATTAGACAAGGGATTTGTACGGACTAGTACATCACTTTGGGGAGCTCCGATCCTCTTTGCTAAGAAGAAAGACGAATCTTTGCGATTATACATAGACTAACAAAAATTGAACCAAGCAACGATCAAGAACAAGTATCCTTTACCAAGAATGGATGACTTATTTGATCAAATTACTTTTCGAAGATCGACTTGAGGTCGGGGTATTACCAGTTGAGGGTAAGGGATGAGGACATTCCGAAGATAGCTTTTGGACTAAATATGGACATTATGAGTTTCTAGTGATGTCATTTGGTTTGACGAACGCATCGGCGGCATTCATGGACTTAATGAGCCGAGTCTTCAGTGTCTGCTTGGATAAATTTGTGGTGGTATTTGTGGATGATATTCTCGTGCATTCTTCTTTTATGGAGGAACACGAGTTTCATTTGAGAATGGTATTACAGATTTTGAAGGAGCATCGTTTGTATGCCAAATATAAAAAATGTGAACTTTGGCTAACAGAAGTGAAGTTCCTTGGACACATGGTGTCGGAAGGAGGAGTTTCTTTGGATCCTTCTAAGAGTATGGTGCTAATGAATTGGGGAAAGACCAAATAACGTATTTGAGATATGTAATTTCTTAGGGCTAGCGGGTTATTATCGGCAATTTTTAAAATACTTTTGAAATTAGCTGCATTGATGACTAAAGTTACACATAGAGGAGTTAAGTTTGTGTGGAATGATGCTTGCAAGCATTCATTTATAGAGTTAAAGAGTAGACTTAAGAGTGCTATTATATTGATAATTCCTGAACGTGGTTTGGGTTATGTGATCTACTGTGATGCTTTACAGGGTGAATTAGGATGTATGTTAATGTAAACTGAGGGAGTTGTTGCATATGGTTCCTGACAGTATTGGTGAAAAGCTATAAAAAAAATATTGCACAGTTTGTGGCAAGGTGCCTCACTTGTCAATAAGTGAAGGCCGAGCGTCAGAGATCGGCGGGTTTGTTGCAACCATTACCGGTGGCTATGTGGAAGTGGGAACATGTCACTATGGACTTTATGACGGGGTTACCGAGGTCGAGGAAGAGTCACGATACAGTTTAGGTCATTGTCGATAAATTGACCAAGCTGGCTCATTTCCTCCCTATTCCAGTGACTGATGACGTGGATACTCTGAGTCGACTGTATATTGATCAGATCCTGAGACTGTGTGAAGTGCCAGTCTCCATTGTATCCTATAGAAATTTGTGGTTTATGTCATGGCTTTGGCAGAGTTTTCAGTGGCACTTGATACAGACCTTCATTTTAGTATGACTTTACATCCTTAGACAGATGGTCAATCAAATCGTACTATACAGATTTTGGAAGATATGTTTCGGGCGTGTGCACTTAATTTTCACAATAGTTGGGAGGATCACCTTCCATTGGTGGAGTTTATGTACAATAATAGCTATCAGGCTAGTATTAAGATGGCTCCATTTAAGGCGTTGTATGGTAGACCTTATAGGTCACCTGTTTGTTAGACAAAAGTCAGAGAGACTATTGCCATGGGGATGAATATAGTCTGAAAGACTACAGAAAAGATAAAGGTAATAAGGCAGCGACTGCTTACCGTTTAGATTCGTTAGAAAAGCTATGCCGATAGAAATCAATGGCCTTTGGCATTTGAGGTGGGGGACCATGTCTTTCTAAAGGTCTCTTCACAAAGAGGTTTAATGAGATTTGGGCGTAGTGGCAAGCTAGTGCTATGATTTATTGGCCCGTTCGAGATATTGGATCGTGTAGGTGAGGTTGCATATCGCTTGTCATTGCCACCGCAAATGTCAAGTGTACACAACACTTTCCACATCTCAATGTTGAGTAAGTATGAGCCGGATCCTTCACATGTGTTAGATTGGACAGATCTTGGGGTATAGGATGATGTGTCATATGAAAAGAGGCCAATTCAGATTTTAGATTCTAGAGACCAAGTGCTTCGTGGCAAGACCATTCCTTTAGTTAAGGTGCTTTGGAGGCATCATGGGGTCGAGGAGGCTATGTGGGAACAGGAACAAGAAGTCCATTCAAAGTATCCCCAGTTGTTTACCACTTGAGGTATGTTTCTAATTTCGAGGACAAAATTCCTTGAAGGTGGGGAAGTTGTAGAAACTGGGTCCAATTTTGACTGGATTTCATTTTCTTAATCATTTTTAGCATAAATGCATTTTAAATGATGTCTATCATATTTTAAATATGAAAACATGTTTAAAAATTTGTTTAGAGGTTCTGAGAAGTTTTGGAAGCGTTTGGCAAAATTTGAGAATTTTGGGTCGGCGGGGCTCGAGACTTAAGTCAGGTGGGCTCAGGAATCCAAATTTTTTTAAAAAAATAATTATTTTTGGTTTTATACCAAATGAAATGTTTAAAGAGTTAAGGAAGCGATTTCGGAGTCGTAGCCACTTTTGAAATTGAAAATGAAGGTCGGGATGGTACGTTAAGTAACACGGAGGCATTTCAGTCATTTTATGCCCTACAGAGATCGAAAAGGATAGATTTCGATTAATCGAACTTGTAGTCCACATCAAGATTGTGGATAGGATTAATGTTAGATGCGCATGTATGGTACCCATTGGGATTGGTTGATGCTGAGTTGTATGTATATATGCATGTATGTGTACGTGATTAACCTTCTGTTATAATTGAGATTAGAGGTAGTTCATTGAGACTTGATGGACGATCTCATCCTCAGAATTCAGACATGGAGATGGAGTCTCCAGTGATTCGAATCTCGGGATGTGACAACTTGGTATCCGAATAAGATATTAAAGTGAGATTGTTGGTGTGAGGTGATGACGTGTGACCGAATCACCCTTGACTTCTGGGCTAGTCAAAAATTGGGGTGTGACAACTTGGTATCAGAGTATGATATCAAAGAGTAATTGGGATTAGGAGTGTGAATGTGTAATCTAATCACTCTCGTTTTCGGGAGTCTAAAATCGGGGCATGATAGGGCATTTCTATTTAAGCCTATCATATTCCTTTTTCTTAGAAGTATGAGAAAAGGAGGAGGGAAAAGACAAAGTTTTGCATTTGAAAATTATTTCATTTAATATACAAGGTGATAGAGTATTTGACTCCAATTGTGAATCGTACAACGTGTAGGTTGAGTTCAAGGTGACGTGGATAAAAAGTCTACTTTGACCAGGACTTCTCTATCTCCAGATGAGTCTGGAGAATTGAAGAGCCAGTCTCCTACTAGGACACAGTCCCACTTGACCGCTATAAATACAGAGATGGTCCATAATACCAGGTACGGAATTAATACCCTCTCAGTTCCTTTACAGCTTTTAAAGCCCTTTCGATTTCTGACTTGATCGTTGGAGCGTAGTCGGCCAGCACCGCGCCGGTGCCCTTTCGATTACTCTTCTCTTGTCCTTTTTTACAGGTTGGCGTTTGACCAGCTTGAGATGAATTTTTGCTTCATCAGTTGGCGCCGTCTATGGGAAACGATTAGTTTCCTATATTCTAATACGATCCGGTTTAGACATACTCGTAAATCAAGCACTGCAAGTGTCTAATATGGGGGCTCCATTGGTCCTCCACCACTACAGAACTTACATGAGGGGTTTTATGTTAAGATTCTCTAAACTGCTATATCTCATGTCAAAGCAATATTAGAGACCGAGAGTTTAATAAGAGCATGGGTATTTGCGTGAGAGGAGTGGTGCAAATCCTAGATCGACAATCGCCAGAAACATTGAAATATCAAAAACATTCCAGGGCCTCCTAGTTAACGTGTTCAACGGCCTGGCCAAATCCAATTG
The DNA here is from genome assembly GCA_026545225.1 of Cornus controversa. Lineage (NCBI taxonomy): Eukaryota > Viridiplantae > Streptophyta > Magnoliopsida > Cornales > Cornaceae > Cornus > Cornus controversa. The sequence continues at coordinate 26,581,347 of CM048852.1, forward strand.
TGCTTCTTGGCAACTTTCAAGTGCCTCCTGGTCACATCCAAGGCCTTATAACCCCACATGTCCAAGCCTCCTTGGACCAATTGCTTAACCTGTCCGACGGCCTCCTGGGATAACTTTTTGATGGTCTCACTGGCTAACCTGTCAGACATATTTACTTGGCCCATTGCCAAATAAAAGATAAGTAAAACTATCCATTACTTTATGTTTGCGACATTATATGTGTTGTAGAGTATTCATTAGCTTGACTATATACATATATGATTTGACGCCGGTAAAAAATGGGTCTATTATAAATATATATATAATAATAGTTTTTCATTGGATAAAAAATGATAGTTTGCCCAGCAGAATAAATACTACCCATCACAAAATTACATCCGTAGATCACCTCAGGATAGCTGAAAGGCCACTTTCGCAATGCAATATGCATCAGGAAGGAACCGAACCAATTTTTCATGTGTATTGCTACTAATGGATTGTATCATATGGAATTTTAGATTGTTGGTGGCCTTCAGATAGCTACTGTTTGGTTTTTTAAATACCAAATCAACATCTTGATTTAGATCCACAGTTCACAATTAATATGCAAGAGATAATGGTGCACGTTAGAAAAACTCATTTGAAGTAATGGTGCACATTAGCTAATCCCATTAACCATGTGTGTATTACCAAAAACTTCTTGAACCAACTATGTGCACGTTAGCAAAACCCATTTTGAATCAAATCTATGTATGCCAAATCAACTATTACATAGATAAAAAAAAAAAAAAAAAGCAAAATTGTTACTAATGTATGCAATAGTACGCATTTAATTGCTTTTATATATATATATACACACACACACACACCCATGTACAATACACTGACATGAAATTTGAGAATAGACTTACATATGATTAAGTTTGTGGTTTTTCTTTAAACCAAGTAGTCATGAGATTACATATCTTAGCATACGAATACTGTATGTATGATGGAAGGCATTAAAAGAGGGAAAATAACTACATAATATAATTTTTTTAAAGACATATTTTGTGGCTGTAAGTATATATTTGCTTGGTTGGCCAATTTATGGCCTTTCTAATATAATATATTAGACATTTATATAGCATTAATGAGGTTTGATATAAATTGATTAATGTTATTATTGTCAATGTAAGACTCTACCTGTATACCCATGATTAACTTCAAATATATGGGTATTAATACACATATAAATTTTAAATATGTTGCATCACTCCTGTACATTCAATGCATATGTTTACTCTTTAGTGCCCTTTACATATGTCTATTATACACTTTATTCCACATTTTAAAGCCTATTACACACTGTCTCTCATTTTAAAGAGGTAATTCAAAGCCGGTCCCTAGAGGCTGGCCAAGGCAAATCCCTTAAGACTGGCACTAGCGACTTATGAAGATAAAATACTGTAGTGATCACAGTGTCATTCAAATTGTAAACCAACAAACATGTGCCGGCCACTTGTCATCAATGGTGACCGAATAATAACCAATATACTTGGGCCATATTGATCAAGCGGATGGATACAAAATCAAAGCAAAGGGATACTTGTCAAACAGAAAGCTTAACATTTGAATTTGGGTTCCAGTTCAATGACATCTTCAATATCAATCAATTGGGTCACTAGCTGTTGTCCGTCCATGCTACTGTTCTTTGAATTGCCACATGTCAAGGAAATACATTACCACAGCGATAAACATGTACTAATGTTGGTCAACCCGTGAGCACTCAAAAATCGTGAATTTTTTTGGGTCAATTTAGGTTGCTCCTCTCGAGTTTCTCCTTGGACGGACTATATATGTGGGTCTTCTAAGAGTTATTTTTCTCCATACTCCATGCAAACTAGAGTTCCATATTAACCCAAACAAAAATATACTGTAGCATTGCTTACAAGACCAATCCGAAAAAGTCACAGGAAAACACCACCTAAACACCATTACAATGACTAAGCCGTAGTGTCCATGGCTAAAGCGGTAGCGCCGCTGCCGAGGCTAGATGCCCCGAAGGTATATATGGCCATGTGTCAACCTTCTCTTGATATTAAACCAAGGCTGAACAATTTGTATTGCACTCTCATGAATCGGCAGCCACTTGTCATCAATTATGGATTTCTTTAGAGTGGAGGTCGTTTGTAGTATGATCTTCCCTTCTTTCAGCCGGCTCAAGTCAGATAAGTTATTTCACTTCTCTCATTCTGTCAGTTAAATATGACAATATCGTCATCATAATAATTTTTGATGTTGGTGATGCATATATAGTACATAAAATTTGAAGTGGTCAAAAGTGATCTTGCTTAAAGTTTTATTAGTTAAATTCTTCAACACATACATACAGACAAAGACATTAAAAGGCATGCTTGTTTAAATATAGAGATCATGAGTAAAAATTTTTGATTTCTTCGTAACAAGCATACAGAATCATAAGTTTTCCTCTTTGAAAACTCACTATTGTGTGCATTTGATTACATGTATCTAAATTGCTTGATAGCACATCATGATGAACTGAACGATGTATTGATATTGAATATATTTCTAGTCGATGATCAGATCAACCACATACTCCCAATTCCTATGTAATTCTCCACATCACACCATGTGCCACCAAAGTGGGTATACTGAGAAACTAATTTTATCTATACTCAGTTTACCATATTAGCTTGTATGAGCGAGACGCCATGTGTAGCGCAATTCCAATGCAAGTTGGATTCAAGGTTGACCAAAGCCAAAAGCTTCAGCCATGTGAAACATGCAACATGTATAAACCTACTAGGTTGATTTTAGTTTCTCTGTTCATCATTCATGGTTTAATTTCAAGATGCCAACGAAGAAGAAGAGTAAAGAAATCACAGTAGTCATTGCGACTCTCTTCTTCAATGGCTGCCATCAAGTTTCCAAAAAAGTACTACTAAAAACCAGACTCATGCAAGATATTATTCGGTGCTCAATTGTTCAAAGGCTGGGCATATTGACTCCGATTTTGAGGATTCCTTCTGTTATTAGAGGGGTGAGCCGACAACTCTCTTGTTAAAGGGTCAAGCCACAAACTCTCCCTTATTAAAGGGACATCAACAATGGTAATCTACGAACCTCCTTCTTAAAGAAGCGAACTCACGAAACTATCAAATCCCACGAGGATTCACCTCCACGAGAGGGCCTTTAATGAAAAAGGCGGGATGGATTAATTCCGAGAACATTGTCAAACAGCTCTACGGGGGCATATCCTCACGGGGACACACCTCTAATAGAGGGCCTTTAATGAAAAAGGCGAAATGAATTAATTTCGAGAATATTGTCAAATAGCCCTACGGGGACACACCTCTAACAGAGGGCCTTTAATGAAAAAGGCGGGATGAATTAATTCCGAGAACATTGTCAAACAGCCCTACGGGGACACACCTCTAATAGAGGGCCTTTAATGAAAAAGGTGGGATGAATTAATTCCGAGAACATTGTCAAATAGCCCTACAGGGACACACCTCTAATAGAGGGCCTTTAATGAAAAAGGCGGGATGAATTAATTCCGAGAACATTGTCAAACAGCTCTACGGGGGCATATCCTTACGGGGACACACCTCTAATAGAGGGCCTTTAATGAAAAATGCGGAATGAATTAATTCCGAGAATATTATCAAATAGCCCTACGGGGACACGCCTCTAACAGAGGGCCTTTAATGAAAAAGGCGGGATAAATTAATTCCGAGAACATTGTCAAATAGCACTACGAGGATACACCTCTAAAGAGGGCCTTTAATGAAAAAGGCGGGATGAATTAATTCCGAGAACATTGTTAAAACAACCCCATGGGGGCATGCCTTTAAAGAGGGCTTTTAATGAAAAATGTACGGTGAATTAATCTTGAGAACATTGTCAAAGAACCTCACTGAGAAATGCCTCTAAAGGAGATCTTTAACGAAAAAGACAAAATAAGAAAATTCTGAGAACATGGTCAGTTGACCCTATAAGGCACAACCAACCTAAGAGAATTTACTCAATTGCAAGGTTAGTCCATTGCGTAAGTTCTTTTGCAGAATTATGACATAAATGTTTTTTCTTAGGAACCAAAAGACACATCGGAGAGAGAAGTCTCACAAAAAGTATGCCGGCCAAGGCCGGCCACTAGGCCCGGTCCAAGCCGGTCCCCAAAGGCCAGCCCAAGAGCTTAACAGGTTCAGATTCATAATTCATGGGCCAAGATGGAAGGTCAGAGAAGTTTCTTAAAATGGGAGTCCGTTTTTACAAGTCAACAGACCAGCCAAAGTGTTCCTAAGGCCTGACGAGCATCCCTCATAAACAGGGGCATCTGATAGAGTATTTGACTCCAATTGTGAATTGTACAACGTGTAGGTTGAGTTCAAGGTGACGTGGATAAAAAGTCTACTTTGACCAGGACTTCTCTATCTCCAGATGAGTCTGGAGAATTGAAGAGTCAGTCTCCTACTAGGACACAGTCCCACTTGACCGCTATAAATACAGAGATGGTCCATAATACCAGGTACGGAATTAATACCCTCTCAGTTCCTTTACAGCTTTTAAAGCCCTTTCGATTTCTGACTTGATCGTCGGAGCATAGTCGGCCGGCACCGCGCCGATGCCCTTTCGATTACTCTTCTCTTGTCCTTTTTTACAAGTTGGCGTTTGACCAGCTTGAGATGAATTTTTGCTTCATCACAAGGATATAACGGAAAAAATGACGTCAACTATGTTTGAGAACATGATTTGGTATCTTCGAATTGGAAATAGATTGAAGTAATTTTCCTCTAATTTCAATTTCAAAAAGTTGATTTCATATTTCAAAGCATAATAATTTTTTATTCCTTAGTTATTTCCTTCTTTCTTAACCAAACAAATTAAAAGAGGAAGGACTCTTTCCTTTACATATGATATATACGGAAAAACTACCATGAGTGTTCAATGTAAGCTCAAGCATTCACTTATACCATGAATGTAGGCATATATGCTCGCAGTGAAAGCACCCTCATGATAAACTTATTCCGGTAAATCACCCTCATGATAAACTTACTCTATGATATATACCTATTCCTTCATTTCTAACGTTCTTTTCACCTAATTTTTTTTCTTGTATTATATATAATCTAAATCACATAATTTTTTTAAATAAGTGTCGTTCTTGTGCTCCAATTCTTGCGTTCTGTACGCATTCACTTCGTCACTTTCTCTATGTGACAAAATTTATCTATATCTAATGAGATATTTCAATTTGTTAATTTGGAAAATAGAAAAGAAAGGCTTGTTTTGTAGTCTTTCTTCACAGGCTTGAATCAATTCAAATAAACACAAGCCAAATAAGACTAGTCAACTTTGTGACCTGATGACGAGGTTCATCAAACAACACTTTGCGTGTTGAGGTACATGCAATATATGCATGGTTAGTTTCTTATTGTTCTGAGTGCTACGTACGAATCTCAGTTGAAAATGTTCGAGGGTTTAAAATATAACAATAGGTATAAAAATTTGTATTGAAAACTAGGGTGCCTCTCAAAAGAGAAATGCTTATTGTGCCAAGAATTTTTATTAAAATTCTCAGCCGACAATGAAGTGGGACCCATATTAGGAGGTGCACTAGCTGTGAGAGAAGTCTTGCCAGGTATGCCCAGGATTGCACTGAACACTTAATAGCCACATGACACAATGAAGTGGGAAGTATGTCCTTCCCAATAATAGGTATTTATAATATCTGTGTGTGGATATGTATATACATAGATACATGTGCGTGTCTGAGAGAGAGAGAGAGAGAGTGAGTGAGTGAGTTAGTGGAGTTTCCATAATGTTGGATGAGGCTCTACTTTTCCACAGAGAGAGAGAGAGATCCTATCCTGTCCTGCAATAAGGAATATATATATATATATATATATATATATATATATATATATATATATATATCTATCTGTTCTTCATACACAGTTTTTATTTTGAATTAAAAGAGGTATTGCAGCAAGAACTATATTATAGAAACAACAAACACACAATTCTGAGGATTAAGCTTGACATATATGAATATGGAATAGGGAATTAATGCATGCATGTGAATTTATATCAAAAGCAACTCAACTAAAAGGGGAACTGGGAAGTGATTGGGACCATGCTTCAATTTAAAGGTAAGGCAGGCAATCACAATCCTCATATATATATATATATATATATATATATATATATATATATATATGTGTGTGTGTGTGTGTGTGTGTGTGTGTGAGTATATAACGCCAAACCTAATTCATACAAGCTAGGTTAATTGGCTGTCTGCAACTTTCAGGTACTCTGGTGCTGTTACAGTACACGCATGCTGAAAAAGCACGAGAACAGGACCATCCACCATGTGGCTTCATATTTTGGTGCTAACTAATGACTTGACATGTCAATGAATATGTACAAGAATATTTTGGAGTGTTGGCTTGTTTTTATCTAAATCAATAAGACATAGACCTAATTAGGTTACAATGAACCAAATTGTTAGATGAAAAGTTCATCTTAATTTGGTTCATTTTGTGTTAATTTGCTAGCTAAGTGAGCCAAATTCGAACATTTTTTTAATTCGTTAAATAAATGAGTATTCTCACAAGTTGAACAAGCCCTCATATTTGGACTAGGATAGTCCAATATTCAGCTCGACTCAAGTATAACATGTTAGTAGAGAAGAGAGATTTATGAAATTTGTTCTATTTATGAATTGATATAGTGCGCCGTTGACGATAGTTTTTCTTAAATCGTGGTCCTCAATTGGTGTCATTGATTCTTCTTAATTGAGAAACATTGTATCTATTTATTGTGCCGTTGTGATCTTCGTTGAGACACACCAAATAAGAACAACCTTTCTCTCTCTTCTTCCGTGCACACAAATTATATGCCAAAGCACGTAAATCATCCTGTGTTCTTTATTCTTCAAACACTCATATTTGGGTCCGGATTGCGCCAACAACTAATGCTTGACTTAACTCAATTGCCATCCTACATATTCATGCGTCGCCTCAGCTACCACGTTTTGGTTCATAAGTCTGGTCTTAATTATGAAAGCGAAGATTTAATTCTGTAGAAAAACAAAAATGAAGATTGAGTTGTTGGAATATGGATCTAAAGTGACATGTCGATATGACTCGCCAAGTTCGATTTGATCATGTTTTCTTGTTGAAGAATTAGAAGTAACATCACAATGTAATAATCCAACTAAAACAAGTATATTCAGGGTTTTATATATATATATATATATATATATATATATATATATATATATATGTCAGCATATGGAAAGTTATACTGGAATTCCATGAGTGAGAGGTCGACCTAATTATGGGCTGCCAAATGTGAATTTTTATAAAATTTAGTATTTAAAAGAGGAGGATATATAGTGGAATTATTTAAAATTTTGGGTGGACCATGCCCACACTGGACCCTTTTTAAGGTCCGCCGCCCCTAATTGAAAGATTTTTATATCAAATTTATCAAGAATAGTTTTTTTTTTAATACTCACAAAGTTAAAAGTTGAATATGCCCATTTTGGCAATGAAATAATGATATAATGAATGTAAAGACAATGGCATATATTGCTTCTATAATGAATGTAAAGACAATAGCATCCTCACTCGGCTGACAATGAAATGATTGAGATGATGAAAGTATAGTAAAAAAAAATGAATCATTATCCTAAGTTTTTAAAGGGAAGGTCACACTATTTTTAGAAAATAAGATAAATTGGTATCAATGGGTCATTAACCGGGTTGATATAATCTCTTCTCTCTCAAAAAAAAAAATTTGATGAGGAGTTCAAGATTTGTGTTTGTTTGTGTATGAGTATTAATATAATTTTCCTTTTAACACCTTTATATATCAAATTATTAGAATTAAATTTAAAAATACAATAGATGGTTATGATATAAATTTTATTATTTCAAATACTAATAAAAATATACAGGAAATTTCACCCACATCCTCTAGTGTATAGTATAGTTATACAGGCTTTCCTGTTAATCCAAAAATTACACAACATTTTCAATGAATTCAAAAAATTACACTAATCACCCATAAGACTAGTACTTTACAACATATTCCTCCCCTAACATTAATGATCAACAAAAACAAAATATAGAATGTGCTTATATATATCAACAAAATTAAGTTACAAAATACTATAATTGCCCTTGTTTTTTCACTTATACTTTGTTTTTCAAATAAAATAATAGAATAATCTTTAATAACGACAAAAAAATAAAAAAACACAATTCCTTTTGATGTCATCTAATGGAAGTATTTGACTCATTAGTATAACTTTAAATCAATAACGAAGACTCGTCATATTTGGTGAGCGAGACTTTCTTATTTATGCATACATAAAAACTGTTTTCTTATTTTGAATTCGTAACGTACATGTCACAATATAGTATACAGAAAGACTATTTTTTTATTTAGAATTTGTAACGTACATGTCGCAGTAGAGCAACCTCACCCCAACACCAAGGTTCGTCCTCGAAGAAAAGTTGAGTTCATTTGCTTAACGGCCTCATGAAGAAAAACTCATAATTTATGAAAAAGTAAGGGGCAAAATATGAGATTTCACATTTTTTTGGGTCCAATTAGTAAAGTTATATTGGTGGGAATCGCAGGCGTTATATTCGAAATTTCAAAAAAGGTAAAAAAGAAAGAAGAAAAAACAATGAGTGAACCAAAGACTCCATACAACACACACGACTTCTCCTTCCAAAAACCCAATTTCCTTCCAGGCGTCTTCTAATCGACTACAACTTTCTGCCTCTGCACCACTTTCTCTCTCCTATCTGTTCTTTCGCCGCCCCTCTTTCTCTCTCTAACCTTCCCCCATAAACCCTAATTTTCATTTCCTAGCCGCCTGCACCTTTATCCCTCTGATTCCGCACACCCTATTTGTTTTTTTCTTTTTGTTCCCAAAGACCCTAATTATTTCCAACAGCTTTTTCAAAAAGTTTTTTAAATTCAGCCACCTTTTTTCTCCATAATATTACGTGATCATTTCGTGATCAAACAGCGATAAGGTCGATAAAAGGTACTTCTGCTGTATATATATATCTATATATATGTGTGTGTACGTTTGTATATATATGTGTGCTTGAGAGCTTTTACTGTGTGATTGGATTAGTAAACTAATCCATAGCTATCATTTTGGTTTCTACCTAGTTTAGGTAGAATGATATCTTGTGAATTTTTAGTTCTTTTATGAAATTTTTCTTTGTTGTTGTTAAGATATTGGAGATGTTGTCTTGTTTAGCTCATATTATTGAGTTTACTCGGATCAATATAACAGTTAGTTGAATCTTTCTTATAAAAACTCGAACACATATATAAAATATATGTACGCATGCACAAGTTTATTGTTCTTCTTACCCAAAAAAGAGGTTTATTGTTCCATTGACTTTTTACTGACCTGGGATGTCTGCTTTAGGTAATGGGTTGTTTCTGTACACTTGTAAATAGTGCCAGAATTCACGTTTTTCGCCATTTTATTGTCAAGGATCGTTGATTTTGGAGTGTAGAGCAAATGTAGTTTTTGTGGTCTGGTATTGTTTATTTGATTATCTCACAGGCATTGAAGGTTTGCACTGAAATTGGTAAGCACTTAGTTTTTGGATTTATATTTTTGGCTGATACTCATTTGTTATTATTATGATATTTTTTTATATACTCATTTCTATTATTGGAGGTCGCGTTTTGGTGCGATGGCAAGTGCCTTCGCCCAAAAGCAATAGGTCTCGAGTTCGAGACTTGGAAGCAGCCTCTCCAAAAATGGGGGTAAGGCTAGCCGACATCTACCTCTCCCAGACCCCGCTCAAGCGGGAGGCTTGTGCATTGGGTACGACGACTCATTTTTATTATTGGGATTGGAATATTTATTGAGGTGTTTGTGACTTCATATTATCGTTAAATAATTCCTCCTTGACATTGAATTCTCACTGAAAATTGAGTGTTTGGTGAGCATAAGTATAACGAGTTTGGAATAATGTGTATGATCAATTCCTGTTTAGTCTTGATGATTTTGAATTTTCGATGAAGATATGGAAGTAAACGGGAAGGATGACCTGAAGGCGCCACTTTTGCAATCTTTGGACAATGTTGTGGTCACCAGTTCTCAGCCAAATAATAAAGATGACAAGAAAATTAAGAAGATTATGTTCAAAATAAGGGGCATCAAGTGTGGATCTTGTACGGCTTCCTTAGAATCTATACTCAGTAAGCTTAATGGTGTCGAGAGTGTTACGGTGTCACCTCTCCAAGGCCAGGCTGTAGTCAAATACATGCCAGAACACATAACTGTAAGTCGGATTTATGATTAAAGTTGTATTCCCGTAAAGTTATGCATACATCTTTTCATTTTAGTAGGATGCCTAGGCATGATAGTTTGACATTGTGGTAGAAATTGGCTTCTATATGTTTCTTTGCAACCTGTTGGGAGCTATTTTTTTTTTTGTTATGCAGACAAAATATAACTTGAACTTTATCTTTTTTTTTTTCTTTTTTACAACTTCACACTTGATTATATGATGTCCTTTAGTATTAATGTCTGGCCTTTTTATACGAGTATACTTGTATTGACCAAAAATATTCTGTTTTGCTCATGTGCATGCTGAGATGACGGAGGTCAAGAAATGAAATTTGAAATCTTGCACAAGAATATTTGAATATTCTGGGATTAGAACTATGGTTGTAAGGTTTTAAAAAATCATTCACCCCCTGTATTCTCAGAATTGAATGGCGTGTTCTTTATATTGCTTTTCTTAAATCTTCTTTTCTGGTTTTCTAATGGGCATTATTTGTGAATTGCAAATGTACTTACAAAGGTTTTTTTTTTTTTTTTTTTAAAAAATATATATATATATATACAAAGAATATATAGCTTTTCAACATCGACCTCTCTCCCTGTCTCTCTCATGCACATGCACTTGTTTACTTTATGCATCTTCTTGCCTGTGTTTTTTAAATGTCTGCACTAAAAAAAATAGAAGAAGAACAGTGAGGGAAAATACAAATAAGAAGGTATTCCTGATTGAGTTTTGGCATTCAAAGAAAACTAATAACTCATGAGATTTTAACTTTGATATGAATAGCAGACTGAGACACTTCTTATGAAGCTTAACTTAAGATAGATTTTGAGTTTTTTTTCACAATAATGCTACATGGTATTCCCTATATAATTAATTTGTGGGTAGATGTTTATGATCTCTGGCATTTTTATTCTTATTCTTACCATATTTTTCTATTCTTAGATGAGGGCATTAACAATGAAATTTATTCTAGGCAAAAACGATAAAAGAAACTGTGGAAAAATCAGGATTTCAAGTTGATGAGTTCCCAGAGCAAGACATAGCGGTATGCAGGCTTAAAATTAAAGGAATGGCATGCACCAGCTGCTCTGAGTCTGCAGAGCGTGCCCTTTTAATGGTTGACGGAGTGAAAAAGGCAGTGGTGGGTCTATCTCTTGAAGAAGCAAAGGTTCATTTTGATCCAAACATCACTGACACTGACCGCATCATTGAAGCAATTGAGGATGCTGGTTTTGGAGCTGATCTCATAAGCTCTGGGAGTGATGTGAACAAAGTGCAGTTAAAACTTGAAGGAATTAATTCAACGGATGATTTTACTTTGATTCAATCCTCCCTCGAGTCAATGGAAGGGGTGGATCAGGTTGAAATGGACTCGGAAGGACACAAGGTAACTGTTAGCTTTGATCCAGATGTCACTGGTCCTAGGTCTCTTATTCACTGCATCCAAGAAGCTGGCTCTGGTCCCAACCTTTATCGTGCTAGCTTATACGTCCCACCAAGACGGCGGGAAACCGAGAGGCAAAATGAAGTCCAGATGTACAAAAACCAATTCTTGTGGAGTTGCCTATTTTCAGTTCCGGTTTTTTTTTTCTCCATGGTACTTCCAATGCTTCCTCATTATGGCGACTGGTTAGACTACAAGATCCACAATATGCTCACCATTGGGATGCTTTTAAGATGGATCCTTTGCACGCCATTGCAATTCGTTGTTGGCCGAAGGTACAGGATTACTGTTTTAAAAAAATCTTCTTGAAATTATTGTTATTGTTTTTTTCTTTGGAGATGAAGTGATTGCAGATAGTTATATAAAGCCTGACAGTCAACTGATTTTGAATCTTTTTTTTCAGGTTTTATGTAGGATCATATCATGCACTGAGGCGAAGATATGCTAATATGGATGTCTTAGTTGCATTAGGCACCAATGCTGCTTATTTTTACTCTATGTATAATATGATAAAAGCTTTGACCTCAAATACATTTGAAGGGCAAGATTTCTTCGAGACCAGTGCTATGTTGATATCCTTTATTCTTTTAGGAAAATATTTGGAGGTTGTGGCTAAAGGAAAAACATCAGATGCTTTAGCAAAGTTGACAGAACTTGCTCCTGATACTGCTTATCTATTAACATTGGATGTTGATGGAAATGTTACCTCAGAGATAGAAATCAGCACTCAACTGATACAAAGGAATGACATAATTAAGATTGTTCCAGGGGCAAAGGTTCCTGTTGATGGTATTGTTATAAGTGGTCAGAGTCATGTCAATGAGAGTATGATTACTGGAGAAGCAATGCCAATTGCTAAGAGACCTGGTGACAGGGTACTGTTTGCTGTCTTTGATATTTGCAACTTTGAACATTCTAAATGGTAAACAATATCTTTGTTGATTTAATTATGGTAAATTTCTTGAACAGGTTATTGGTGGTACTGTGAATGAGAACGGATGTGTTTTGGTTAAGGCCACTCATGTTGGGTCAGAAACTGCGCTTTCCCAAATTGTTCAGCTTGTGGAAGCTGCTCAGCTTGCCAGAGCACCTGTTCAGAAACTAGCTGACCAGATTTCAAGGTTTTTTGTTCCTATGGTGAGTTCACCAACAACACTGCACCCACCACACCAACAGCAATATACTTCAGATTGTTTATTGAGATCTTTAATACAATGGTTGATTATTATAAAGTTTTGGAACAATTTGCTCTCTTTTAGGATTTTCTTCTTTTTCCTCCTTTACTTTCCTTTCAACTTAAAAGAAAATTAGAAGTCCAGATTGGAACTGGCTGCCATGAAGAGATATTAAACATTCAATTGACCAATGAGGATGTTTGGATTTTCTCATTCCAGAATATATTAACTTGTTACCTTGATGCTAAGTTGCAGATTTTGTCAGTACTTTTTTTGCAAAAGTTCTTTATTATTATTAGTATTATTATTTTGGGGTGGTGGGCTGGGGGAGGGTCAGGACCTTGATATCATCATGTGGTGTACTTTATATGATCGTTTCACTACATTCTGCAATTCACAATGTCAAAATAGATAAAGAGAAATGTAATTTAAAATTCAAGACACATTTTTCTTTGCTTCCAGGAGATAGCTTATGGAGCTATGCTATTAAAAAAGGATTCCAGTTTGCTATTCCCTTTTTTTTTTTTTTTAAAAAAAAAAATTGCATCCATTCTGCTCTTTTTTCTTTTCAAAGTATTGCACCCACTTATGTAGAGCCAGTAGAAAAGAAGAAGCATAAGGAAGAAGAAGAGTTGTTTAGAGGGAGAGAATCTGTATATCAATGATAAATAATATCAATCAATCATCAAAAGGAATCCATCCAATATATGAAGGCCTATATATATATTAACTTGATTTACTGGGGGGAAAAAAGCTCTATACTTATAGGCAACTATCCATGGGGCTCGTCATGATCTCCATCACACACAATGCTTGACTGACAGATAACATGTTTAAATGCTCTAAGTGGATCTTGGAGGCATTGACTTCTGTTGGTTTTCTGTATGATGTAGGGACAAGACGATTTTCTTTTGATCTTGGAACAAGTTTCAGTTAGCCAAAAATACAATTTATTTTACAAATTCTCTAACATTGCAGTTTTTGCAGCATTGGTATGACTTAATTTAATTTTGTTAAAGAACTATTGGCGTGAAGCATTTGCATCATGCCATTTCTTATGTGAATGTACCATTTATTACAATTTCACATTCCTTGACAAGTGCTCATTGAAGAACTGATCTTGTTTGTTTACGGAATTTCAGGTTGTTCTAGCTGCATTCATAACATGGCTGGGATGGTTTATCCCTGGAAAAGCTGGTTTTTACCCTAAACACTGGATACCAAAAGCCATGGATAGTTTTGAGCTTGCACTGCAGTTCGGAATTTCAGTGCTGGTGGTTGCTTGCCCCTGTGCTCTGGGACTAGCAACCCCGACAGCAGTGATGGTTGCCACGGGAAAGGGTGCTTCACAAGGTGTGCTCATCAAGGGTGGAGATGCACTTGAAAAGGCATACAAGGTATAAACCCTTCTGGAACTGGTTTGTTGTTTAATTATAGTGTTTGATTGACACTACATGAAAATATCAAATATAGCCTAATCCAAAAAGTTGGGCACAGCTTATGGAAATGGGTTTAAATCTAAATATATATTTGGAATCATACAACTACCAATGTACAGTGCAAGTTTGTATTTTTTCTATTTGAAAATTTTTAACTCAAATTTCTCTGATTAAGAAAGTGACTTACTTTTTTTATTTTGTTTTTTCTGGAGGTCGCTTTCTGAAAAATGGCTCATTCTGCATCTCATCTATGCCATTTAAGCAATGTAACATAGCATATTGGCATCACAATTCATATATAGAACATGCTGCAATTATCAACAGGTGGCTCTCATTTTTTCAATGATATTTTCCCCATTGAAACTACAGAGCCTTTGCTGAAAATACAACTTCATTTCTCCAAATTGAGGGTAAACGCTATGTTTTTGTGGTATTTGTCTTTGGAAGTTGCTGGCATCAAACATTGCATTCTCACCATATTATATATTAGTTTAGTAATAGTAACATACTGATAATGATGACAGATGTCTCATCAAACAGCATGTTTTGCTTCTTTCCTTTCTAAATGAAACCATTGAATAAGACTGAGACTCAAGTCTTTGGACTCTTCTTCATGTCATAAACTGTGGTGTAGGTTTTGAGTTCTTGATGGATCCCTTTTCTATCCTTGCAGGTGAAAACAGTTGTTTTTGATAAAACAGGGACATTGACATCTGGAAAACCAACAGTAGTTGGTGCTGTTCTTTTTTCCAAATTTTCAATGGAGGAGTTCTGTGATATGAGTATTGCTGCAGAGGTGCATTTTTATCTTAAGTGCTGTTTCAATTTAAAAATTCAGGAATTGAGTAATGTGGATTCTAGGTGTTAATAGGGAATTTTGAGAAAAGACTGGAAACCAGTGGTGACAAAAAGGCTTGGCAAGAGTTTTGAGAATCTAAACTTTTCTGTATTTAGCTCTATTTCACATAAGTTTACATGGGTACTCTTTATAGGAGAGAATACAAGCACAAAATCAGGAAACTGATAGCTAGCTAGCCTAACTAATTTCCTATTTTACAGCATTGACTAATATTTTATTTATAGTAAATAATCACAACTAATATTCTCCTAATATTCTGTAATATTACTTCCCTTTTTCCAACACTCCCCCTCAAGCTGGTTTGAAGATATCCTCTATAGCCAATTAGTCTCTCAAACTGCCTTGTAGGAAGTCCCTTTGTAAGCTCATCTGCAACTTGCTCAATAGTAGGAATGTACGGCACACAGATCAAACCGTTTTCGAGCTTTTCCTTGATGAAGTGTTTATCTACCTCCACGTGCTTTGTTCTGTCATGAAGCACTAGATTGTGAGCAATCGAAATAGCAGCTTTATTTTCACAGTATACTTTCATAGGCAGCGGATTAGAGATCTTCAATTCTTCCAATAGTCTCTTAATCCACAACACCTCACAAATTCCATGAGCAACTGATCTAAACTCGGCCTCTGCGCTGCTTCTTGCTTTCACATTCTGGTTTTTTACTTCGCCAGGTGACAAGATTACCTCCAACAAAGGTGCAGTAGCCAAAAGTTGACCTTCTATCAATAGAACTTCCAGCTCAATCCGCATCAGTATAGACTTCAACCTGCAAATGCCCACGGTTTTTTAACAATAGACCTCTTCCAGGGGTCCCCTTTAGGTACCTGAGAATTCTATAGACTGCATCAAAGTGTTCTCGTCCAGGTGAATGCATAAACTGCATAAACTGGCTAACCATGCTAACTGCAAAAGTTATATCTGGACGTGTATGTGACAAGTAGATCAATCTTCCAACAAGTCTTTGATACTGCTCTCTATTCTGAACTTATTCAACTTTAGAAGGCTGTAGCTTAAGGTTGGGCTCAGTGGGTGTCTCGGCTGGTTTACACCCTAGTAGACCTGTCTCACCAAGTAAATCAAGAACATATTTACGTTGATTCACAAATATACCTTCTTTGGATCTAGCAAACTCCATTCCAAGAAAGTATTTCAATGCACCCAAATCTTTGATCTCGAAGTCAGTTGCAAGCCTTTTTTTTCAGTCTCTCTAGTTCTTCATTGTCATCACCTGTCAAGATTATATCATCTACATAGATAATTAAGACTGCAACCTTGCCTTCTCTATTGTGTTTGTAGAACATGGTATGGTCAGCTTGGCTCTGGCAGTAGTCACAATTCTTCACAGCTCTCCCAAATCTCTCAGACCAAGCTCTAGAGGACTGTTTGAGACCACATAAGGATTTTTTCAGCTTACAAGCTTTGTTTGGTCCTAATTTTCCCTCAAACCCAGGTGGTAGGTTCATAAAGACCTCCTCCTCCAGATCTCCATTTAAAAAAGCATTTTTTACATCTAACTGGTATAATGGCCAGTTGAAATTCACAGCCAAAGATAACAAGACTCTGATTGAGTTTATCTTGGCTACAGGAGCAAAGGTTTCCTGATAATCAATTCCATAGGTCTAGGTGAACCCTTTTGCGACTAGTCTTGCCTTGTACCTCTCTATGCTACCATCAGCTTTACATTTTATAGTAAAGACTCACTTGCAGCCTACTGTTCTTTTCTCCTTAGGTAAATCAACTATTTCCCAAGTACCACTTCTTGTAAGAGCATTCATGTCTTTTTGAGAGAGTTTTTTTATAAGAAAGGTATTTGGCAATGGGATATTTAGGATTTTTGGTACAAGTTCGGGTACCTTTCCTAACAGCTATAGGAATATCAAGGTCTGATGGTTCTTGGTTAGGAGAAGTAACAGGAACTAAAGATGAGTTAGGAACAAAGCTACCTGTAATATCTCGACCAGTTCTCGAAGGTTGAGATTGATCATTTCCAAGAGGAATAGGCTGACTTTGACTCTTTTGATGAGGTCTTCTCCGAGTATAAACCAGAGGTTCAGTATTGGGAACATTTGTGCCCGGTTGTAGTGATTCTCCCCCTGTTTCTGATACAATAATGTTTGGCACTCTATGACTAGGATTCCCTTCATTGATTTTATCACATTGTTCCTGACTTTGAGATTCGGAAATAACAGTGGGATGAGAAGGATGAGGTGAAGTAGACAAAATCATATTTGGTAAAGGGGTAGGAGATAAATCCCAAAAAAATTCTTCCATCACCTCATTCTCCCCCTGAAGAGAATTTTTGTGAAAGTATGGTTTATGTTCATAGAAAGAGACATCCATACTCACACAATTTTTTCTTGTTTGGGGATTATAGCACTTATACCCCTTTTTATTAGAAGCATACCCTATAAAAACACATTTTTCAGCCCGAGGATCAAGTTTGGACAGAGTATTAGTGGGTATATGCACAAAAACTATGCAGCCAAAACCTTTAGAGGTAAATCCGAGTATATCCTTGATAAGGGAAATTTTATTTTGAAACATTCTAATGGCGTGCTATATTTTAAGACATGTATAGGCATTATGTTAATCAAATAAGAGGCTGTTAGAACAGCTTCCCCCCAAAAATATTTTGGAACATTCATTGAAAACATTATAGCACGAGCCACTTCAAGTAAATGTTTATTTTTTCTTTCAGCAATTCCGTTTTGTTGAGGGGTATGCACACAAGTAGATTGATGATGGATACCATTTTCCTTCAAAAAACTTCCCAAAAATTTATTAAAATACTCAGTTCCATTATCGGTATGTAAAATGCTAATTTTTGTTTGAAACTGAGTTTCAACCATCGTGTAAAAATTCTTAAAAAAAATTTCAACCTCAGTCTTTTCATTCATCAAATAAACCCAACATAAATGGGTATGATCATCTATAAAGGTAACAAACCATTTTTTCCTAGAGATAGTAGTGACTCGTGAAGGTCCCTCATACATCACTATGTATTAAATAAAATGGTTTTGAAGAAATATAAGGTTTTGGCAAATAAGTTGTACGATGACTCTTAGATAAGCAACAACTTTCACAATAGAACGATGAACCATCCAAACCCTTAAATAAAGTAGGAAACAAATGTTTAAGATATGGAAAGCTAGGATGTCCTAGTCTTAAATGCCAAAGCATTATTTGTTCATAAACAGAATTAGAACTAACACTACTAAGGCCTTGAGCCTTTTTAATACCGAAAAAGTCGACATCAAAGTAGTAAAGTCCATCTATTATCTTAGCACTGCCAATCTTCTTTCCCGAGCTCCGGTCCTGAAATTCACAATAAGAATCATAGAAAATGACATGACAATTAGATTCTTTGGTTAGTTTACTCACAGACAAAAGGTTATAGGCTAGTTTAGGGACATGGAGAACATATTTAAGATCTATATTCTCAGATAATTTTATCAAACCTTTTTCCTATAATAGGTGAGAAACTATCATCTGCAATTCTGATTTTTTCAAGGCCAGAACATGGTGAGTAAATGCTAAAAAGATTGGAAAGGTTGGTCATATGATCAGAGGCTCCAGAATTGATGATCCATGGAGTAGAATTTAAACAATAAGAAAGGGCATTAAGTGCACTACCTATTTGTGCTAGAGAAACACTAGCATCATGCTTAGCAGGCGTCTTCTAAGCCCTTAACAACTTTCACAATAGAACGATGAACCATCCAAACCCTTAAATAAAGTAGGAAACAAATGTTTAAGATATGGAAAGCTTGGATGTCCTAGTCTTAAATGCCAAAGCATTATTTGTTCATAAACAGAATTAGAACTAACACTACTAAGGCCCTGAGCCTTTTATTACCGAAAAAGTCGCCATCAAAGTAGTAAAGTCCATCTATTATCTTAGCACTGCCAATCTTCTTTCCCGAGCTCCGGTCCTGAAATTCACAGTAAGAATCATAGAAAATGACACGACAATTAGATTCTTTGGTTAGTTTACTTACGGACAAAAGGTTACAGGCTAGTTTAGGGACATGGAGAACATATTTAAGATCTATATTCTTAGATAATTTTATCAAACCTTTTCCTACAATAGGTGAGAAACTACCATCTGCAATTCTAATTTTTTCAAGGCCAGAACATGTTGAGTAAGTGCTAAAAAGATTGGAAAGGCTGGTCATATGATCAGAGGCTCCAGAATCAATGATCCATGGAGTAGAATTTAAACAATAAGAAAGGGAATTAAGTGCACTACCGGTTTGTGCCAGAGAAACATTAGGAATACCAGATGAGGAATTAGATTTCAGCAGCTTCAGAAGGTGATCCATCTGCTCTTTGCTGAAGGGACTTGTCTCAGCTTCATTGGCAGTAGAAACTGCACGGCTGTTTCTGTCACTAGGCTTGCTACTCTTCCAATTCGCTGGTTTTCGTGGATTTTCTAGCAATTCTCTCTAGTATGGCGCGGTTTGTTGCAATAGTCGCACCAGACCCGTGGCTTCTCTGCAGGTTTTCGCTGAAAAGTAACCGCTTTATTAGTAACAGCCTCAACAACAACAAGGGCAGAACTCTCAACAAGTCCACTGGTAGTCTTCTTCCCCAACATTACATATCTGCGGTTCTCTTCTCTTCGAACCTTAGCAAACACCTCACCAATGGGAGGAAGTGGAGTCCTGCCAATAATCCATCCCCGTACTTCATCAAATTCCAAGTTGAGCCCAGCAAGGAATTTGTAAATGCGATGAGCCTCCACAGTCCGTTTGTAGTGATTGGCATCGTCAATGGACTTCCATTCATATTCATTGAACAAATC
This sequence comes from Cornus controversa, assembly GCA_026545225.1. Lineage (NCBI taxonomy): Eukaryota > Viridiplantae > Streptophyta > Magnoliopsida > Cornales > Cornaceae > Cornus > Cornus controversa. The sequence goes on from CM048852.1 coordinate 26,601,388, forward strand.
CAACTCCTGCCAAAGGCGCTTCAATGAATTGAAATACTTGGTAACCAAGTCTTCTCCCTACCAAATCTCACCAAGTTTTAGAGTCAATTCGAAAACCTGAGATTAATTTCCCAAATTAGAGTACATCTGATTCACGTTCTCCCAGAGCTCCTTGGCTGTAAAGTAGCACATATAGTTAGAGCTAATATCCTTATCCATGGAGTTCACAAGCCATGTCATCACCATTGAATTTTTTGCATCCCAGGTCGTGTACGTTGGGTCCTCCAGTGCTGGTGCCTTCTTGTCTCCAGTCAGGTACCCAATCTTTCCCCGCCCTCTGATGTACATTCCAACGGACTGGGACCACCATAAATAATTGTCACCATTAAGGCGAATACCGGTGATTTGAACAGAGTGAGAATCGGTATTTGGGGCTTGGGTTGTAAGATTGGTTGGCTGGGTTGTGACAGGCTGGTTTGACTCAGAGGAAATGTCAGACATGGCTGATCAGTGAAGAAATTGTGCAAAAAATGAACTAGGTTTTCTTTGTCCTCTCGAATTTTTTTAGGGTGGCTTTGATACCATCTAAACTTTTCTGTATTTAACTCTATTTCACATAAGTTTACATGGGTACTCTTTATAGGAGAGAATACAAGCACAAAATCAAGAAACCACAAAATCAGGAAACTGATAGCTAGCTGGCCTAACTAATTTCCTATTTTATAGCATTGACTAATATTCTATTTATAGTAAATAATCACAATTAATATTCTCCTAATATTTTGTAATATTACTTCCCTTTTTCCAACAGAGAATTATCTGAAGCATGAACTAATAATAGAATTTGATATGGGCAAAAGGAGAAAAGGGAAGTGTGAGTTTTAAGTGATGCATATAATAATAGGAAGAAAAAAAAGCATGTTTGAATTTACGGAATCATTTAGAATTGTTAGGAGATTTGCATATAAATCAAGCAATATCTATAGCACTCATATTGGTCGCAAAATTTACATTATATCTTGTCACTGTAATTCTGCGACAAGGGAAGTGTGAGTTTTAAGTGATGCATATAATAATAGGAAGAAAAAAAAGCATGTTTGAATTTACGGAATCATTTAGAATTGTTAGGAGATTTGCATATAAATCAAGCAATATCTATAGCACTCATATTGGTCGCAAAATTTACATTATATCTTGTCACTGTAATTCTGCGACAAGTACGAGTGGTCTGTGAACTTTTTGAACAATAGGCAGAAAAAAGGTTGATCTCCAGAGTGAAAAAGGACTTTTAGAGTACAGGCCCCCTTAAAAAATTGGGTAATTTTTTATTTTTTTTCTGATTGTCAATACATTTAACTTGAATTTTTTTCGAACAATTATTTATCATCAGGCAAATAGCGAGCACCCACTAGCAAAAGCTGTGGTGAGGCATGCTAAGAAGCTGCGCCAGAATTATGGATCCGAAACTGAACATGTGACTGACGCAAAGGATTTTGAAGTGCACCCAGGAGCTGGGGTGAGTGGAAAAGTTGGAGACAAATTAGTCTTGGTCGGGAATAAGAGACTTATGAGGGCTTTTAATGTCCCACTTGGTCCTGAGGTTGAGGACTACATTTCAAAAACTGAGCAGCTGGCTCGCACTTGTGTGCTAGTTGCCATTGATCGGAGAGCTGCTGGAGGTTTTTCTGTGACTGATCCAGTGAAGCCGGAGGCTGCACGTGTCATATCTTACCTTCACTCAATGAACATCTCAAGCATCATGGTGACTGGTGATAACTGGGCCACAGCAACTGCAATAGCAAAGGAGGTTGGAATTCAGAAGGTTTTTGCTGAGACGGATCCACTGGGAAAAGCTGATAAGATTAAAGACCTGCAGGTAAGTTTGTTTTGACACACTACTTGCTACCAAATCTGCACAGACCAATTTGAAATTTCAGTTATTTTCATGAAGTGCTGTGGTCAATTAGTTGGTAGATGAGGACATAGTCGAGAAATTATTCTGAAGGCCAAAACCCTAGAGGCTGCACAAGAGAACAAATATCCAATCAAAGAAAGTTTATATACCGCTAATATGCTGCCATGTGGTCATGTACTTTAGGACTTCCAGGATATTTAGAATCTCCTATCCCCTTGCCATTTTAAATGGCAATTAAAAATATCGCCATTGGAATTTTAGAATTTTACTCCTATGCATGTAGGAACCACAAAAGTAGTTTTTCTACTTTTAAGATAAGTTAATAAGGAGATTTTTTCTTCTACTTTAGTATCAAACTGCATCTACTGTAAAAAAAATCAGAAGTAAATCATTTTACACATCAACTGATTTTCTAAACACTCTTGTTTTGCTGCTGACACGTCAATTTGATTGGATGGTGCAGCAGAAACTTTTCATTTTTCATTTTTGATTTAAACCTTGACCTGTTCCTGCACTCTGAGGAAGTGTTAGATTAGATAGATGGCTTTGTTACTTGGTATCCTGGCAACATAGTTACTTAGACCAGCATGGAGTCTATTTAGAGAGTAGTAGTATTGTTACTGAACTGTGTTATGCTGCATGAGTTCTTCCTCTAGGGAAGTGGTTTTGTAAAATCTAAACCAGGTTTTTGAAGTTGGTGATACCATCTGAGCTAGGTTAGTTTAAGAAGCAAGAAAAATATGTTCATCAGTGCGGCTTGGTATTGGATATCATTAAAGTAGACATTGTACATCCTATGGATATTGAACAAGCAACTTAAATGGCTTAGAAATGCAATTTTGGAGTTCTAATAGCTTAAAACGATTCTTCTTTTTTCTTCAACAGTCGGCACGTATGATATTTTGTCAAATGATGTGACTTCAAATTTCATCTTGGTGATTGCAATGATTTGTTAATATATAACTATGGTGTTCTAAGGTTGAATTCGTGGGGAGTCTATTCCATCATTTCTTCTATACATAAAAGATTGTTTAGATCATAGAGTTGGTTATAAATTGAACATGGGAAATCATCACATTAACAATGGAAAGATGAGAGAGATAATGAGCATTACAATATGTTTTTTGTTTAAAAATGGCAAAGTATTTAAGTCAATTGAGATTTGAGTCAAAGTCAAGCCAAAGTTGAGGTAGTTAATCATCTGAGAGAGTAACTTCTGTAGTTTTTAAACATCAACTGGGAAGGATGGTCATGATGGTGTGTTCAAGTTGTAATGCCAATGGCATAGACACATGCATGACATGTGCAGGTACACGAACAAATTTCCAAATGCATAACACTTTTCCCATTATTCAACGATGCCATTGTACTTTGAACTTTTGACAACGCACAAGTAGTTAGTTTGATTACTTGTTAGTCCCCCCACATTTCCTCTTGGCTGAAAAAAAATCATAATAATGAACTACAATGAAACACTGTAAACTGGAGTTTGATTATTTGAACTAAATTTTGATGCAGGTGAAAGGCACAACGGTTGCAATGGTTGGAGATGGAATAAATGACTCGCCAGCCTTGGTTGTTGCTGATGTTGGCATGGCAATTGGTGCGGGAACTAATGTAGCAATAGAAGCAGCTGACATAGTTCTGATGAAGAGTAACTTGGAAGATGTAGTCACAGCCATAGATCTCTCGAGAAAGACCATTTTCCGTATCCGGCTGAACTATGTGTGGGCTCTTGGCTACAACATACTTGGCATGCCGATTGCTGCTGGAATCTTGTTCCCCTTCACTGGAATTCGCTTACCCCCTTGGCTCGCCGGAGCTTGCATGGCTGCTTCATCCATTAGTGTGGTTTGTTCTTCACTCCTTCTGCAGTCATACAAGAAGCCTTTGCAAATTGAAAGAGGACCAATTCAGTGCACCAAATCAATGTGAGAATCAACATTTATGGCTAGTTATTAACTTTTGTAGCTTTAGGGTTCTTGTTGATGCACAAGTTATCAAAGGTGGTAATTGCATTTCATCTGAAATGATTGATTGGTCACCATGCCATTAGTTTGTATATTGCCATGCTACAAGAATTTGAAAGCATAATAATGTAAAGATTGCAATGTTACAATTTTACTTTCTGCAGAAATGAGAAATGTACTTAAAATAAATAAAAAAATTGCTTGCTGATAAAAATTTTCTCAGGTTTGGGCTGGTTAACCAGCATGTTTCGGGGAATTTTAGATGAGAAAGATCAAAACGGCATCACATGCTAACAGGGGGTAGCCTTTCAATGCCAAAACTTGAAACTTTGTGCGTCCAATTTAGTGTAACATTAGAGAGTCGACATCATCAAATGCAGAACTGTTTATATACCATGAGTCATTTTTTCATGGCATGACCAATTTTGGTAGGTTTTCAATTGGTTCGATGTGATTTACACAATGAATCCATGTTTGTGTGAGTTGACCGAATCCGGATCCTCTTTTTGCACTGAACTGTCTATGTGAGGAACTACACTTTATGTGATGTGATTTTCACTCTCTCTCCATGTGCTGAATAGGATTCTCTCTCTCCAATTGACGATACTTATAAAGCACACCACTTAAGAGTGCAACTCAGATAGCTTTTGATAGTTTTAGAGGTCGCTCTAAAAAAGCAAGCATTATTATATTTTTTCAAGCTAGGGTTATGCTCGAGTTGGTTAGAATAGACTTTGAGTTAACTCAAAATTGGGTTCGAGTTAATAATGTTTCAAGAGCAATGATATTTAAAACCAAATGGATGGTCGAAGGCTCTTCACTCATTTGATACACTCAACTGGGTTCTACATCACTTCTTATTGAAGATATTTAGCTGATAGAGAGTTTTCGACTTTCTATTTCGTTCAAACTTTTCGACAATAAAGTCATTATTCATGTTTCAATATAACACCAATACTAAGAATAATATAAGTTGCTTTCAGGGTGAACTCGATAACTCGACACCTCTATCCAAGTCTAAGGGAGGTTAATGAATTGATTCTCTCACCATTTTTTATTTTTCCGAAAAGAGAGAAAAAGAAAAGAATTATGATAATACTATGATTCAATAACAGATAAATCACTCAAAACAAGAATTAATGAAAATCATGGGTGTCTATGCAAATGAATTAATAACTATGGTATTAAAATGTAAAATGGAAAAGACAAAGGGGCAAATACAATTGTCAATTGAACTTCAAGAATGGGACGTTGAAAAACTTCCAAGGTAAAGTTCAAGATAAGGAGAGAGAGAGAGAGAGAGAGAGAGATGGCAATTCAATTGAACCAAGTTCACATATCCACTGCAAAGCATGGAAAACAAGCCAATCCATCTCTCTCCATCTCTCAACGTTTACAAGTGAAGGCTGCAGTTTCCGGCGGCAAAGCCCAACAACTAATACGGACGGGCAAGGTCCGACCCATACCGGCCAAGGAAGCAGCCTCTGCAATGAAGTCCGAAGGCTACATTCTCCTGGATATCCGACCCGAGTGGGAGAGAGAAAAGGCCCGGGTTTCAGCGTCCTTGCACGTGCCTCTCTTCGTCGAGGACATGGACAACAGCCCCATAACCCTCCTAAAGAAGTGGGTGCACTTTGGTTACATTGGGCTCTGGACTGGCCAAAATTTCACCATGATAAATCCTCAATTTGTTCAACAAGTGGAGTTGGAGGTTCCTCAAAAGGACACTAAGCTGCTTCTAGCTTGTGGAGAAGGACTAAGGTGAATCCATAACAATTAAGTACTTGATTTTATATATATATATATATATTGTCTTTTTTTTTTTTTGTTAATTAGTAATTTTATTTAAATATATTCTTTGTTAAACTTAAAATGGGAAATGATAAAGAGTTGAGACCTAAGACAAAAACTCTAAATGATACATCTTTGATATTTAACATATCAATTTAAATAATATTAATTTATGTTAGTAAAATTATAAATATATGATAGTATAGAAGTGGGGTCTTCTTTTTTCCCACAGGTTCTTAGCCAATCATTCTGAAAACAATTGATACCTTGATATATGAGCATTGAGCAAAATAGATATAAGATTATTGCAAATCAAAAGCTTATCATAAGATTATTGTACCCTCTATATTGGTGCAGAAAACTGATTTACATGAGATTTTTGTTTACTATTGGGTATGATGGGGAGAGGAAAAACTCTTTAACATGTAAAGCAACAATGCTACAAAATAAAAATAAAAATAAAAAAAGACTACTGCAGTTTGTATATAAGAGATTTTCGGATAAAATATATTGAACTTTCTGAAGTTTGTTCGATATATATTATATCGTGTTCTCTTGAGGTTGTGTTATCAAGAAAATGACATTAACAAAATTGTCTTGACATAAATCTAAAATACTTCATAATTAATATATGTATGTGTGATGGACAAGATAGATATTTTACATTAAAAAAAAAAATTATTTAAAAATATTAAAATATTAAAGTTAAAAAAGATATTTCTTAATATCTAGAAATACACGTTGTAATAAATATCTAGAAATACACGTTTTAATGATGTTCAACTCCAAGTCCACAAAAATAAAAATAAAATAAATAAACAAACAAACACCTCACCAACAACACCAAAACTATAGGAAGTAACTCCTAGTCCAAGTTTTGAACTTATTCAAACTTTGCGGCACTAGCCAATCACACCCTAATCAGGTCAATACTTTAAAAACTGAAAAAGTAACACTGGCTAGATTAAAACTTAAGAAAGACTCTATAATTCCTTATTAGTCTAAGCAATGTCTAGAAACAAACAAGTGCCAAGTAGGGACGTTACGGAAGATAATATTATGTATTCTTTGTTTAATATCCAGTATGCATTATCCCAGGTATGTATGTATATACATGTTTGATTCAGTTTTTGAAAAACAATTCTAGAACTCAAAAAAACATAAAACTGGTTTAAGACTGTGCTACGAAAACACTGCTTTTTAACTGTGTTTTTGGAAAACAATTTTCAGAAAATTTTATAACTAAACAAATTTTTGTACAATTTTCAGTTAGAACTGTTCTCAGAAAACTCAAGCAAACATACTCCTAATCTTTGAAATTGTTCTACATGAAATGGTTTGCTCTTATATGCGAGTCCGGGACCTCAAGCTTACCAATTTCTTTATACATACTCACATATATGTATATGATCTATAGATATATACAATTTGTATGCAATTATATATGTATATATTCATGTATAAATTGCTCAAGTATGCCCTCTCTAAGATATATTTGCCATGTTACAATCAAAGAAGTTCTGAGCAACCTACTATATAAGAGGTCAGAAACATATTTAAATTCACTAGAACTAGATGTCTATATACTACTGAATCTTGAAATTTGATTATTGTGCTAATGTAGGTCTCTGATGGCCATTTCAAAGCTACACGACGGAGGATACAGAAACTTGGGGTGGTTGGCCGGAGGATTCAATCGCTCTGCCGACGATGATTTCCCGGCTGTTGAGGGGACAGAGAAGTTGCAGTATGCCACCATAGGGGGTGTGTCATACTTCTTCCTTCAACTGCTTATTTTGCTACAAGCAGTGGGAAAGAAAGAAGGAAATTCATGACTAGCTAATTGTTGTGTACAATTAATTAATTAAATTGTTGGTTTATCTGATTTTAATGAATATAAATTTTAATTGGTATCGTTATTATTGTTGTTATCTTCTGTTTTGAGTTTGAATGCTCTATTGTTAATTTATATGTAACACATACATCTTCCCTATTCTATTCGAAATGAATTTCCGGCAGCATATCATTGTTGTTACTAATTGTTACACCTCAAGTTTCAATACCCATGAACCGAGGTGTGAGGCATGCTGTTTGTCACGATCCGTCCAATACCTAAGGGTTTGTCATGACCCGTTCACCATGTGTAGAGTTACACTTCAAGTTTCAATGCCCATGACCCAAAGTGTGAGGCATAGGGTTTGTATGTAGAACAGGGAATTTCAATAACTAGGACCGAGATATGAGACATAAGGTGTCGCAATCCGTCCAATACCCAAGGGTTTGTCATTACACTTGAAGTTCCAATACTCCTGAGGTGTGAGGCATAGGGTTTGTCACGACCCATTCACCCTGTGGGGGTTTTAAAAGGAGGTGAGGCGTAGGGTTTGTCACGACCCGTTCACCCTGGGGATGGTATGTGTAACTTGTGTATATATTGGCCTGTGTTGTGTTTTTTTTTTCTTCTATGTTCACAATTTTCAAAATGTGTCTACACTATTGGGAGACGTCCCCACATAAGTGCAGCAATCTCTCTCTTCAAGTGATGTGTGACATTAGAGGGTTTGAGTCTAATTTACGCATTTCTACTCCTTAAAAAAAGTGTAATATTGCATGAGTTCGTATTCAAACATTTTTAACTCAAAATTTAAATCTTATAGTAATTTGAAACTAAAATCAACCATCCATGTACTCATGAATCATTGTGAGAAAAATGTCACTAATCAATTTATGCAATTGTATAATTTAAAACCTGTATCAGTGATGACTATCATAAACTACTTCTATACTGTCAAACCCTAGTAATCCCTTCTTCAAGAAACTGAGTGAAATAAGTCATTCTAAAACATAGCCTTGATATGCTACAAAGATAAAATCCTCCAACAACCAATTATATTTTCATACTTTTCAGGTTCTCCTCTTGTTTTTTTGAAATATGCAGTGTTCGAAGATGAAGAAAAAATTGTAGAAAATAGAGTACTAAACGTTTTTAGGTGAAACCAATTTCTCGTCAGGAGAACAAAAATACTCTTAAACATCACGCAAATGTTATGATTGCAACCACCTCTAAAACCCTACTAGCATCACACAAATGTAACGAAAAAGTTCTACTTTTCATTTATAGGATCTACTGCATTATATTCATTGATAGCATTTGATAGTTCTATAATTTAAGTATGGGTGCATGAAAACAGGTTGAACAAGTAAACTAGACCAGACCAAGCTGGACAGGTCGATTTAGTCCCTTTTTTATGGTTCGGTCTGATTTTGGTTTCAAAAATAAGGAACCATTATGGTTCTTGTTTTGAAGTTTTGTAGGACTGAACTGAACCATATATAATTACAAGAGCCAGAGACTTACATGTGTCGAATTAGTTTGAGAATAAAATAAAAATTAAATATAAGAAATTTAAATTAATTAAAAGGTCATAATCATGGAACTAAACCAAATATAGTACTAAACATTTTTAGGTGAAACCAATTTTTCGTGTCATTAGAACGAAAATATGTTAGGAATTTTGTTTCAAATTTTTATTGTAATTAAGTTTCTACTTTAGAGGTGTAACTTATTTGGTAACTTTTGTTAGGCACGTCTTGGGATTCAAGTAATTGTAATCCTTGTCTAATAAGAAATGGGTTTGGAGACTCCATAAATAGAGGTGAGGTTAAAGAGAAAAAGTAGAGAAAAGAGAGATAATTATAAAGAGAGAAAGAGTGTGTAACCAAAGTATTGAAGTAAATAAAGTCGTTCTTTGTCCGTGGATGTAGGTAATTTGCCGAATCACGTAAATATCGTGTTGTTTGTATGTATTTTTCTATCTGTTTTATTTGTCAATAGTGTGTGTGCGATCCTAACAGTTGTATCAGAGCTATGACGACAACTATTACAGATAAAAAGTACGTAGTCGAAAAGTTTGATGGAAAAAGGAACTTCAATCTTTGACAAGTTCGAATGCGAGATTTATTGATTCAACATGGTTTCGGAGAGGTTTTAGGATTGAAATTGGAAAAGATGGAAGATGAATAGTGGGGGAAGATTAACTCGAAGGCAATGAGTGTTATTCGATTGACGTTAGTGGATTATGTTGTGTATGATGTGATAGAAGAATCTTCAGCTATGGATATGTGAAAGAAATTGGAGAATTTGTATATATATATGGGAAAGAATCTCATCAACCAGTTAGTCTTGAAACAAAAGTTTATTCTTTCTAGAGAAAAGAAGGGGTAGGCTTCCAAGAACATATTGATGTCAAGTTCAATAAGATTAATTGTGATTCATCTAATGTTGATGTCAAGTTGCGTGATAAGGATAAAATAATTATTTTGTTGACATCGGTACATTCTACCTATAAGCATTTATTCAATATTTTGCTCTATGGAAGAGATACCATCTCTGTAGAGTAAGTTAAGAGTGTTTTATTCTCTAATAAAAAATTAAATGATAAAGAGAGTCACAATGATTAGGCTCAAACTCTTATTGCTCAAGAGAAGAAGAGGTTTTGAGCTTCAAGAAACTTTGTGCCATTGTTAGAGAAAAGATGCTAAGTGGTATTGTCCAGAAATGAAGGAGAGTGCATCTACTGATGTTGTTGTGTCTAAGGCTACGAAAGAAGTTCAGAGTGATAGCGAGAAAACATTATCAATTATTGATAACAAGGGAGTGACTAAGGAGTGGATACTTGATTCTAATTGTTCCTTTCATGTGTGTCCTCATAAAGAGTGATTTGCTACCTACAAACCTATAGGTGGTAAAGTATTTATAGGGAATAATATTTCTTATGATGTTATGGGAATTGGATCAATCAAAATCAAGACAATTAATAGTTTGGTAAGAATTATAACGAATGTACGTCATATTTCAAGTATCAGAAGAAATGTGATTTATGTGGGAGCATTGGATTATAAGGGTTGTTGGTGTGAAGTGAAGAATGGATTAATGAAGATTAGAAGAGGCCACATGTTATGCTTTTGGAAAAGAATGTCAATAACCTCTATTATGCCCCCGGGTCACTTAACGTACCCTCCCGATCTCTGTTTTCAATTTCGAAAGCTGCTATGGCTCCGAAATCGCTTCTTTAACTCATTTAACATTTTATTTGGTCCAAAATCAAAAATAATAATTTTTAAAAAAATTTCTGGATTCTCGAGCCCACCCGAACTATGTCCAGGGCTCCGTTGACCCTAAAATCTGAAATTCATCCAAACGTTCTTAAAACTTTCCAAAATTTATAAACAACTTTCTAAACATGTTTTTCACATTTAAAACATGTTAAACATTATTTAAAATGCAATTAGAGCAAAAATTATAACTAAAATGGAAACTGGTCAAAATTGAACCTGATCTCTACACACGTCTTAGGATTCAAGTAATTGTAATCATTGTCCAACAAGAAATGAGTTTGAAGACTCTGTAAATAGAGGTGAGATTAAAGGAGAAAGGTAGAGAAAAGAGAGAGAAAGGTGAGTAGAGAGAGAACGAGTGTATAACTAAAGTATTGAAGTAAATAAAGTTATTCTTCACCTGTGGATATAGGCAATTTGCAAAAGCACATAAATAACGTGTTGTTTGTGTATATTTTTCTATCTGTCTTATTTGCTAATAGTGTGTGTACGATCCTAACGAGATAGTATACACATCACATAAATATTACGATAACAACCACCTCTAAAACACAAGGGAGAATTATAAAGATATTTTACTTTTCGGTTTGAAGCTATCTATATATATATATATATATATATATATATATATAACCAAAATAAAAGTAAATTCAATAAAGTGTAATGAGTTGAACGAATATCATCCAATCTAAAAGTTCAAATTGTGTAATGAGTTAGAACGATTATCATCCAATCTAAAAGTTTAAATTCTTTTAAGTGGTGCTGCCCACCTTTATAAAAAACAGAGCCTTTAACACTTGCGTCAAAACCTTTGATTTGATTAATTGTCAATTTGGACCCCGAAAGAGAACCATTCTAATGGTGTTACCAAGAAATTTCAAAGTAGAATTATAGACAACTTTATTTCCCATCCCTTTCAAAATAAGGAAAAAATCAGGTGTACAAAAACCTATTCAGTACCCAAATCTTCACTCCTCCGTACCGTAGGATTCTATTAACAATCATCACTAAATCTACAATAAAAAAGTCAAAACTAGGGCTGCAACTCGGGCAGGTTAGAGGTATAACTCGGGCTCAACCCTACATATGAAATGTTCAACCCTAACTCAATCATAACCCTACTTTCAACCCTAATTACTCAACCCTAGCTCAACCCATCCTTAAATTTTTAAACTCGGGTTCGCAACTCGGGTTGAGATTTCAGATTAGAAAGTCGGATTAATTCGGGTTATCTATATCACCAATTTTCATATTGAAAACTTAAAGTGATATTTAATAAGTTTCATATTATATTACTCCTAAACACACACAAAATTAAAAACTTAATGCAAATTTCTAAAAAATTACAAACAAATTTTTAGGAAATTAATTATCCAAAGTGTTAACATACAATAAATTAAGATTTAAATAAAGGAAGTTAAAAAGAAAAAGGTTATCATAATTTGAATAAATAAAAAATATGTATTAAAAATAATATTACAATTCGGGTTCGGGTTGGGTTTGGGTTGTTGACACCTCAACCCTAATTAAGTTCGAATTGAGATTTTTTAACCCAAGCTTAACCCTAATTGTAAAAATAGTTGTCCAAGCTTATAAAAAATCGGGTTGGATTCGAATTAAATTCGAGTTGCTTAACCCAAGTTGCACCCCTAATCAAAACTAATCATCCCAAATGAGACCACATAAACCAATAATACCTCGCGACACACATAAACATTTCTCGCCTATAAAATATCTCTATAGGTCAGGTCAGCCAATACATAACACTCTATTCGGCTGTTCAAACCCTCCAACCTCTCTTTCACGTCTCCTCGTTCCTCTCTCCTCTCGCTCAACGCGTTTCGAGGCGGGCCGGACGCAGGTACTCTCTCTCTCTCTAAAATCAAGACTTTCGCTCCGATCGGATCCCTCCGATGCTATGATCTGTTGTTTGTCTATTGTGTGGACGAACTTTGGTCTTTTGCAGAAATTCCGCTGCCAAATGTGGCTCATATGATCACATCGAACCTTTAATAGGGTTTCAGATCTCTCTATTTGCTTTTATTTTCTTTAGATCTGTGAATTTGTTCTTCGTTACATTTGTATTCTGTATAGGATCCTCACTTCTAATATTCTTGAGCAGGTTTGTTCGATACAGACTTCTATTTTTGATCTAATGAGAACTTGTTGATATGTTGTTATTTGTGAATTGTAAATTTTAATATATGTTTTTATTATGCATAAAGTAAGTGCCCTCTAGTAAATAGATCTTGTTGTAATTGTTTGTCGCTTTGGCTGAATATCTCCAGACTTTTGCGGTGACTATATCATTTTCTGTTTTCAGATCCGTGTGTTCATATTTGTATTGCGCTTTTTATGTTTATATACGTTTTTTTTATGGAGGATTTAGGAAAGGGACCAAACTAGTAGCATGAAAATAATATTAAAAAATAATTATAAATTGTAGTTTATTTTCCTCTACAGTAGGTTTTTTATTGAATACTTTTATTACGAAAGAAAATGTAAGATTAGATTATCTATCTATATATTAAAATTATTTCACAAATCGTTAGAAGTACATAGAATGAGAGGAAGGGCATACAAGATATCTGACTTTTGACCTTTCCCTCTAAGTGTGGGCTTCAGTAAGCAAGTGTGGAGAGCCAAAATTGAGGTTATGTTAGGAGTTGCAGGGGCAACTTGTTAAAGTATTTTTTATATTTTCAAGTTCACTATCCACAGGGAAGCCAATTACTCGGGCCTTTTGGAAAAAAATTGCGTACCTCTGCCAACCCCATAAAGTGCATGCTTAATTTGTACAACTAATTGAAGTCATTGCAACATAAAAAGAGAAAGCTGTGCAAAGCATGCTCCTTTTTATGTTAAACAGTATGGTTATAAACATTGGGTTGGCATGTAATTGATATTGCTGGTTCTGGGTGGTACAATGAGGTGGTAAATCCATTACAGTACAGTGTCAAAGTGTGAGCATGGACTGGATTTTGAAAGGCCAGAGGCTCTCATGATGATGCATGAGAAAAGGAGGGGCTAGAGAGGATCAAAAGGTGGTGGTGTTAAGGGTGTTGTTGCTAATAACCACACAAAAAGTTATGTTGATGTGATGAACGTGTGCATAGTGCATGTTTATCCTCTGTCTAGTGGATCATGATTAGGACAGCTCGATTATAATTTTGCACGTTCTATGTTATTATTAATCATATTCCTGGGTGCTTGTCTAGTTACATGAATGCTTCAAAGCTGTTATGTTATTTTATCTACTTGTGTAATTATATATTGTCCATCAATTTAGAGTATTCTTATATGATGTGTGTGATTTAATAGTTTTTTTAGTTCTTGCAATAATTCTGCCTGTCGTCGCAAAGAGCTTGAAAAATCCCAATTAAAACTGCTTTAAGTTTTCAAACTGCTCTCAACTTGCCTCAACTTGAAATCCAGTTACTTGAATTTGAAAATAAATTGGCTTCAATGTAAGCTTTCAGAATCATGACTTTTTTGCCCTATTTGCAGGGCTTTCCATTTGGAAGACGTAATGGCTGACAATCACCAGCACCCAACCATTGTTCAGAAGGTAGCTAGCCAACTGCACATCAGTTCTAGCCTTTCTCAAGATGCTCAGATGCGCTATGGGAGCTTCCAAAGGCCTGCTCTGTATCAGAGGCATTTTTCTTATGGGAATTACTCTAATGGAGCATTGCAGTATCCCATGACTCAGACATGCCATGCCACCCATGAACTTTCATTGGTTACTGCAAATGCTTCACCTGTGTTTGTCCAAGCTCCCGCAGAGAAAGGACTTGCTGGCTTTGCTATTGATTTTCTTATGGGTGGAGTGTCAGCTGCTGTGTCCAAAACTGCTGCTGCTCCTATTGAACGTGTGAAGCTTCTGATCCAAAATCAAGATGAGATGATTAAGTCTGGTCGTCTTTCTGAACCCTACAAGGGAATTGGAGAGTGTTTCGGGCGAACAATTAAAGAAGAAGGGTTTGTGTCATTGTGGAGAGGGAACACTGCTAATGTTATCCGTTACTTCCCCACTCAGGTAAATTATTCTCCTGACTTCTCAGGATCTTATCATAACACAATTACGTACAAAATACAAACAATGGACAGATGAATACATGGACATATTGTCTCTGCCTTTTATTCCCTTGTGTTATGTGCTCATTAGTGACTGAATTTTTATGCAGGCCTTGAACTTTGCATTCAAGGATTATTTTAAGAGGCTGTTCAATTTCAAGAAAGACCGTGATGGCTACTGGAAATGGTTTGCTGGTAACCTGGCATCCGGTGGTGCTGCTGGTGCTTCTTCCTTACTTTTTGTATATTCCTTGGATTATGCTCGTACTCGTCTGGCAAATGATGCCAAGGCTGCAAAGAAGGGAGGAGAGAGGCAATTCAATGGCTTGGTTGATGTCTATAAGAAGACTCTTGCGTCGGATGGTGTTGCTGGTCTTTACCGTGGGTTCAACATTTCATGTGTCGGCATCATTGTCTACCGTGGTTTGTACTTTGGAATGTACGACTCCTTGAAGCCAGTAATCTTGACTGGAAAATTGCAGGTTTGTAGATTATTTTGTGGCTTCTCTTTGTTTTCATTTTATATTTTTTGGTATTATATGGTTAGAGAGTTTGAAATGTTGTTAGTGCTCCTTGCTGGGATTCATTTCATTGTGCTATTGGAAAGGTCCTTTGCTTTGTAAAGTATCAATAGGTGGAAAAGTTTCTGGCCTCACCTTTTTAGATTCCAACTCTGCCAGTTGCCAGTTATAAAACCTCCCACTCTGATATTTTTCTCTGAAGTGTCACTAGGCATTAAACCACATCTATTCACATGCATTTGTTGTGGGCTTGTCAAAATTATCCTTTGTTGTGGTCTATTTACTTGTTTACATGATGAGGTAGGTTGTTAATAATTTATACTTGTGTCATGGGCTTCATCCAAATGTGAGTCTTCTGGCCAGTTGAGTGAAAATTGCGGATCTGCTGTTTATTTTATCCAAACAGTGTTGGGAGATGGTTTTGCTGAGTTGAGTGTTGAAATTTTTGTGGTATGCTGTTGGTTCCCTTACACGTGCATGTTTTTGGATGATTTCAGGATAGTTTCTTCGCAAGCTTTGCTCTCGGTTGGGTTATCACAAATGGTGCTGGCCTTGCCTCCTATCCAATTGATACCGTCCGTAGAAGAATGATGATGACATCTGGTGAAGCTGTCAAGTACAAGAGTTCACTTGATGCCTTCAATCAAATCCTTAAGAATGAGGGTGCCAAATCTTTGTTCAAGGGTGCTGGTGCTAACATCCTCCGAGCAGTTGCTGGTGCTGGTGTGCTTGCTGGTTACGACAAGCTTCAGGTTATCGTTTTCGGAAAGAAGTACGGATCCGGTGGGGGCTAATTTTAACCATGAAGAGAGAGACTGATACTCAGTACTCACCCAATTTTTCCTTAGATGTTGATGAAAATTATTTCGGATTTTCCATATTTGAGTTAGTTTAGGGCACAATATCTACTCATTTGAATAACTGAGTTTAGAGGGAGATCATCTCCCAAACAAACATTGTTCCTTCCTCAGAAGATTTATCATTTCTGCAAACATTGATCATTGCAGAGGTACAATTGCGTATCTCGTATTTTAATATTTTTGGCAATCATAATGGTTTCATTTCTAGATATATTCTCTTTTTAATGTTACCACCATTGGAGGGTTTCATCTTCTGCTGCTAGTCTATGATCATTACATGTTCTATCTTCCCATGCGATGATTGCAAATATGTTTCTGCAAGTAAATTAGCTTTGAATTTGCCCAGTAGAAAAGAAATATATTCATTGTAGAAAGCTTGTAATGCTGTTATATGACCTTGTAATAAAGTAGCACAAAATTGAATGCCTTTGAACTTAGCAGCAGACTAGAGTTTGTTCGAAGAGGATTATTAAACTTTCCGCTAGTTAAGACTTTGATATGCACTATATGCTATATTTTGATTTGACTTCAAAAATCAATTCTGAATACAATGGTTGTGTGAAATGTGCCCACCAAAATTATATTGTGATCACAAACAATTACTCTACTTGTTATGATTCAATTAAATACTATTCAGTATTATCAGCCAAAGGACATGACTGTTCTGACTATATTACTGAGTTTGATATGATTGGTTCCATACCATAATCCTCTTAGGTTCATCTCAGTGTTGGGGTGCATTACATGCTGCTGATTTTTCTCTCAAGAGAGCTGAATACTTCCCTGAAAGCACCACAATGGTTGGACTCCAAGTCTATGGAGCTTAATTTACTCTACCCATCAATAATGCTGAATATCACTTACAATTTTCTACCTGCTAAATTTGTTTGGTCTGATTGGTGAATACGGGCATGCCAGAGTCCCACGAGGACTTGACCGGTTTGTAAACCAAACTATCTTTAAGTGAATCGAATCGAATAGAATCGGTTTATTAGAGAGGATCAGGTGATGATGTAGATGCATCGATTCCCTTAGGGTTTGAATAGTTTAGAAATGAGGACTTTTAACTCAAGCAAGTAGGGCGTTGTGTGGTATCTCGTCTTCTTTCAAATTGTATTATGAAAGTTCTTTGTCAAATAAAAAAATAATACTATGGCAATGAAGATATGGAACAATTCAATGAACAAATACCTGAAAGGATGGCTATGGCTACTATAGAATACTAAAGGTTACAGGTAGGCTATGGGCTATGGCTTGTCAGCCTCAAGGGCTTGGACAAGCCCATTGGGCCAAACTGGCCAATGAACATCACCCTTCTTGGAGGATAGAAAATGGTAATTGGCTTTTGCATTCAAAGAAGGGTGATTTTCAAACATCACCCTTGAAAATCACCCTTCTTGTTCATATCAGTTAATAATTACATTTTTTTTCCTAATTTATAATTACAATAGTTTCTTGGAGACCAATTTTTATCTGGGGGTGTGATTTTGGAGTGGTGATATAGAATGGTAAGTGATGAGTGGATCATAATGGTAAGAATGAAATGTATTAGCATATGCAGAGATGTAGGAATTAAAAGACAGATTCTATTGATAATGCATAAGAGATTACAAACTAAAATTGCTATAACTAAGTTGGAAGAAATTAGGTTAAAAGGATTGGAAATTGAGAAACCAAAGCTAAGAAAACATAAAAGATAAAAAGGATAATGATTTTTTTTTTCCCGAATTCAGGTTATTTCTTGAACGTGTTCTATAAGTGGGAGTGGTGGGCCCATCACATAATATCATGTGGTGGGATCGACTACTCCACTCACATAAATGATTTTTGAAAACTGTCGAATTCTGCATATATGTCATTACTCAAAATAAAATCTTATAACTAATGGAAGATAATACCTCTTCCTTGAATGTCACTTCTCATTTTTATGGGCAAATCCAAGCTATTGAGTGAAGTTCAAAGGAGTTGAAAATGACTCCAATGGCCAATCTAGAGTATTAGAGTACTCCACTGTATGGTTCAGTACAATCAAAACTTTCCAACTAAAAAACTTGGACTCATAAGAGTGTAATAATATATTATATAAAAAAAAACTAAAAATGACTTGATCGAATTGGACCACCAAGTGGTCTAGGATGAGAAGCACAGAAAACAATTTTCCTCCTATTAACTACATAGGTTGTCTCACTACTACTACCGTAAGAAATTATTAGATAGTTCCGGAATCATTAGTTCTTGATTAATCATCACTTGATATACAAGTAAAAAGTGAGGTGTCAAGTGTTGATTGCCCGAAACCAATGATCCCGGGACTATTTAATAATTTCTCATCCCACCATGAGCAGGAGAGCACTTGTGTTATTGTTGCTTCTCAATTGGAGAAGAGAAATCATAGTACCAAGTTCTACATTCCATGTCCCTTGAGACTGGATTTGTCTTAACCTAGTGATTGATCTAACAGTAGGCATATGGTTTCAAATTTTATTGTCTGATTAACCTAAAAATTCCAAATCCCAATTTGAATTAGTATGATATTACCAATTTTTCATGCATTGCAAATAAAATTCAAATGATTTACAAAATGTTTTCAAATTCTCAAATTATTTCAAATAATTATGAATTTATGACACGCTTTTAAATTTTTTTTTTCCTGGCACAAGCTATAAAACCCCTTATTGTTGGCAAGTGTTTTAAATTTTCTCTGCATTATTCTAAATTTCATACCAACTTCTAATTTCAAATGATTAAACACACCGGTAAGGCATACAACGTAGTGAAATTTCATCTCCTCCTATAATAGAAGGTAGAAGGTCAAGTCTCTCTAAAAACATTGTCGAAATTATTTATCAAAAAAATAAAAATAAAAATTCTCAAATACCACATTAATTACACAAAAGTATCATTTTCTTTTTAGGAATTAAGGAGTGTCCAAACACCATTATAGATGGATGGTAGCAAGTTATGCCAAGGACTTGATAATTGGAGTGAGACATTCATTGCCTGCTGTATAAAGTAGTAGGTGCCTTGTGGACCGACAAAAGGAATAGAGAATATAATTGATTCGTCCTTCCCTTGCACGCCAGGTTTTGTTCACTCTCTCTCTTCTCTCTCTCCTTTTGCTTGAGACTTGAGAGAGCTTTTGGCATTAAGGACAATGCTTGTGTTTGCATGACCCACAATCATGAAATTCTCTCTCACATGCTTTAGCCATGGCCTTTCTCCATTTATGTTTAACCATAAGAAAGCAATGGAGGACAACATTGTCCTTTATATTTTTTTGGGTAGCTATATTGATTGCCCTTTATGCAAACACTATGATTTGGACCGCAGAACGAGAGTCTTAGGGTATGATACCACATTCAACAGATGAAAACTCTTAATTTTTTTTTAATTGTGAGAAATATTAATTTATCATCGGTTGAATGTGTAAAGGGCATAATACTCCAGGAGTATTCAATACTTTGTCTTACATAATAGGGAAGCAATGGAATATAGCTAGGTTGGAGTAAACATATTCTTTAAAAATAAAATTCACTCCATTAACCCATTAATTCGGTGGGTTCGACATGCTAGTAACCTCTCATATCATGAGATAACTGCAAAATTGGTAATCGAGTGATACTTTCTTACCTTTTAGAAGTAAAACGTGGAGCGTGTGGATGAACGTGTAAGTTTCTTTTGTCAAGATAAAAGAAATAAAATAAAAATATCGTAAGATAAACCTAAACTCATGCAATTCACTCTACATCTCTCGTAGGGGTGTGATTGACCTATCAAATTAAAAATTTTCCTCTTACAATTCACAAACAACCTTTTTGGTTTAGCTTAGTCCTTGTTATAGTAGTTGAGGCTACATATTGACTTGAACTATTGAATTGATCTAAAATTATTTAGGAGGACTTACCCTCAAATTCGATGGATAATAAATTCAATCCACCATAAATCTAAAAAACATATTAAAAAAATCATTAACCATGATGGTCCATATCTAAAAAGAACAAGTCCACTACAAGAGTGTTCTCGAGTCACATAATTGTTGGATGGAGAATGAGATGTTATCGAGTTTCTCGCAATAAAAAGAAAAGAAAAAATAGAAGAATAAAACCTAAAAAATGCCACATTAATTTCAACACATGGTATGAGGCATCATTGTACTTTGGTTCATAGGTGCCCACACAACACTTGATGCAATAAAAGCCTGCTTCTGGGAAAAGTTTCCTTGGGGAAGGTCAACCAAACTTGGCGTTTTTCTTCTAACATAATATGTTTTTTTTTGGTGGGGTTCATTCTTAACTAAACTCAACAGCCGTCAACTCTCTTTACACTGAATCAGATGGATTTGGTGATCTCTTTTCAACCATGTTTATGGCCCATTTTCTAAATCTAACCTATAACTATCAATTGAGTCTAATACTAGCAAGGATTTGGTAGTATGATGTGGGGTCGGATGCTAAATTAATTCATGGTGCCTAACCTTTTATTGTTGAACATGATGGCATTGCTTGTCGGGGGCTTCAATCATCACTTTTAGTACCATGCCAACTAGATGTCTAAGTGGATCCAATTCGGATCACACCCGATGTTATCCGATTCGAATTCGATTAGAAATTTGATTCGATACAATATTCGTCACTGCAAAAAGATAATGGTAATCCCAACATTAATTACTTTAATTCGAATGAGGAGATTTCAAGAGAAGTTAAGAGGAAGTTGAGAAAAAATCAACTAGTTAAAATACAGGGCTTTTGATGCTCAGGACGCGATAAAGCTCGTGACAAGACCGAGAAAGCTCTTTTGCTATGTGGTCTTCTTGTTAGCAAGATGTATTGATTTATTAGATCAATGACCAACCTTCCTTCTTTGCCGTAAAAAGCTCAACGGTTATTTATAAATGAATTTATATCTGTTTTTGTTACTATTCGAATATTTGATTGGATAATTGAATCATTAAGGGTGTACTTTTTTGTTAAAAAAATTAATGTTAAATGAAGTCTTCAAACAATGAGTAGAAAAAAAGAGAGAAAAAGATAGGAGAAGACATATAAAAATGAATAAAAATATTTTGATACCGTGTAAATACTAAATAGTATATCTTATAAAAGTTAGATAATTAACATATTTATAGTATATTATATTATGTCAGATCAGATTATTTTTTAAACAATCATAATTCATATCGGATTTGTTTAGTTAACAAATTATCAGATTTAGATCGTTATCGAATTAAATATTCAATTAATATACGAGTTATCGGAACGGACTCGAATTAAAATTTGATCCATACTAACTAAACAATCAACTATAAATTGCAAAATTTATATATCCTTGCATATATCTATAGTATAACTAGTAAAATGATATTTACATAGCGTGGAGATATCAGAGTCGATCCCAATTGGAATATTTGGGAAGCCAATCCCTAATCGTAGAAGCCTATGAAGGTCATACCAGCGAGATAATATGTGACTAAGGTACACCGAAATCCAAATATTTATAATCACATTTGAATAGGGTATCAGATAATTCTTTATTTGGTAATTCACTCTCTCTTTTGTCCATACAAGAGATAGTGGTAACGTTATTTATCATGATCTAGAGGTAATGCAAAATGATTGTAATGTAATTATTTTCTTGATGGGAGAGTTTGCTCTCCACTCTCACACGTTACGCTCAATTAGGGTAAGTCTTGTCCCATTGAAGTGAGTTAAGTGTAGAGAGTGAAAGATCAAGTAAGAGAAATTTTTTTAATTTCTGACTTCTTTTAAGATCTAACAATGACTTCTACATGCATGTTCAATTTAGAAATTAATCTAAGTGTTATAAGGATTCTATTTAATACCACACTCCACTCCACTGTCACTTTCACACCACAAGATATTGATGCATGTATAAGAAGTATATTGACCGGGAATAGTGTATAGTTATTTTCCTTCATCCTTCCTAAACCACAAAATCAATCTACACCGTCTGATAATTATTCTTCCATTTTTTTTATTTTTTTATTTTTGGGAAAGGATCGATTTGGGCTTATAACAATTCTAAATTGTTATGGTCAGACCAAATCAGAGATAATATCTAAAATCACTACTTTTGGGTACCTGGTTAGGTGTAAGGGATAATAGAAAATTAGGAAAATAAAAAAGTAGCATTCAGTGGGTGTGAAAGAAGTTAGGTCTTGTTGGAAAATAGATACCATGAGTCTCTTGTACAAAAAATGGTCCAATTTTCCCAATTTACAATGTTGTCCACTAACTCTGTCCCAACCTTGTTCCAGCGTGTATATGTGCATATATATCAGTTTACAAACAGAGGTATTTTATCGAGAAATTATACAATATCCTATAATATTGATGATGTGGCATTCCCAACAAGTGTAAATTCTCCATCTCTTTTGAAAACTATCATTTTACTACAATCAAAGAGAAATGAAAGACTTAAACTTTTCAGAAATACCAGATCATCAGTATCCCTGGGATATTATATAATTTCTCTCTCTTCTCCTCTCACCAGTGTATGACAATGGATTAATGTTGCTATTTTCTTGTTGGTTAATTTAATGCCTTGATGTATATGTATTTACCTATAAATAAGAGATAAATAATTATGCAGCGAATATCGAACCATCAAATAAAGTACAAAGCTCCACCGACTTTATGCCTTCTTCAATAATTTGATTTTCACTTTTCTTATTATTACTCTAAATTACCAATCTATTAACTCTCAAAAAGTATCTATAACACTATCTTGTAAGTTTTTAAAACTAATTACAAAACTAACAACTTTCACTATTCTAACTTTTTTTAATGATTGAAAATGCCCTTCAGTCATGTTCCAACCAATTATCCTCCACCTACCAATTTACCAAAATGCTTCCAAATAATAAGGGCAATACTTTTATCATTACCAACTACCATTAAAAAGCCAATGTTAGTTAGCAATGATGTAAGTTGAAATTATAATGGGCACTAACTATTTTTTAGTGAGAAAAAAATGAAACTTGTATGAATTTTCAAAAGGAAAGCGATATTCATACTCCCATTTTTTATGTTTGGACTCTTATTTTAAATATAAATCATACTTACTCTTTGTATTTCTATCCATACCGGGAATTCATCTTATATTTCAATAAAATTGTTCTAGTAAATAGCAGAATCGTGGATGGGAAGCTATACTAGCGACCTACCCTATTTTATTGTAGAAATTTTTGTGATCAATGATTGGACAATGAAAACTAAAAATACCTTTTCTTGGAAAAAGGAGCAGATTACTCGATCCATTTCGGTATCGCTCATGATATATATCATAACTCGGGCACTCCCATCTTAAATATAATGACACTTCTAATCATAACTTTACAAATGAATAATTAATTTTTTCAAATTACACAAGTACCCTTTTAGATATCTTTTTCTTTGTCTTCGATCTTTAATATTTTTGGTCTCTTTTGACAGGACATCAAAAAAAAAAAAAAAAAAAACTTCCTTTCTATTGAGTAAGTTCTCTCTTTGTACAACACTAAAAATTTTTTTATACCACACAAATATATATATATATATATATATATATATATTGAATAAATTATCATATATATTGAATAAATTGTTTCTTTTGTCAGACCCCCCAAATATATATATATATATATATATATATATATATATATTATATCTGTTGAATAAATTATCTCTTTCGACAGGACAAAAAAAATACCCAAAAAAAGAGTTATCTCTTTTGAATAAATTATCTCCTTTTGGACATGATGCCCAAAAAAAAAGAGTATGGTTATGCAAAAAAAGAAAAAAAAAGAAACCCAAAAAAAATGTTATATCTATTGAATAATAATTTCTTTGACGAGACCCAAAAAAGGTAATTTCTATTGAATAAATTATCTGTTTTGACATAACCAAAATAAAATTGTCCAAAAAAATGTTTCCTTTTGACATGACCCAAAAAATTTTACTAAAGTAAGTAAAGAAGGTAAAAAAAATTTAAAAGTTATAGTTTATGATATTATGAAATAAGAGATAATGCACTAATAAGTTTATAAACTTTATTGTCATTTTCTTTACAAGAAAAAGACAAGTGAAGTACAATTCTAGAAAATGGGAGTGCCAATAGGCCTCCCTTTCCAAAAATAGAAAATTACTAGTATAAAGTCTCAACTACCCTTACCCACCTATATTATCTCTCATACTTTACCAAATAATTTTTTAGTCTTACATGAAATGATATTTACATATCCTTTCATATATCTATAGTATAACTAGTAAAATGATATTTACATAGCATGGAGGTATCAGAGTCAATCCCAATTGGAATATTTGGGAAGCCAATCCCTAATCGTACAAGCATATGAAGGTCATACAGGCGAGAATGTTGGGTCCCAATAGAGGATGATTGAAACATTCTACATCGCCAAGGATGGGGGCAGAAGTCTCCTACCTATGTAGATGCACAGTGTGAGAAGGCTCCTGACACCAACAGTCAAAACTTACCAACTCGCTTGTGACACAAACCATTTTTAGCTAAATTCCATTATTTAGTGTTTCATTTTTGCATTTTTTAGTCTTACATGAAAGCTAACTAATTTTTCAAAGTTTTTGTTAGAGGTTGAAGAAACTCATGTTGGGATAATTTTTGGTAGTTATTTATTTTAGCATTTAGGTTATTATCATTGTTTGTAGGATTTTTTTTTTACAATTATAAATAAAGAATTACCCTATTTAGATTTGATTATAAATATTTGAGTTATGGTGTATCTTAGTCACATATTATCTTATGCTTAAAAATATGGATAAGAATGAATATATATATATATATATATATATATATATATATATATATAATGGTAAGGTTATTTATCATGATCTAGAGGTAACACAAAATGATTATAATCTAATTGTTTTCTTGATGGGAGAGTTTGCACTCTACTCTCACATGTCACACTCAATTACGATAAGTCTTATTCCATTAAATAGACTTGTGAGTTAAGTGTAAAGACTGAAAGATAAAATAAGAGAATTTTATCTGATTTGTGACTTTCTTTTGATCTAGCAATGACTTTATGTTCAGTTTAGAAATTTCTATTTAATACTACACTACACTCCACTCCACTGTCACTTTCACACCACAAGATATTGATGCATGTACAAGAAGTATATTGACAGGGAAGTGTATAGCTATTTTCCTTCATCCTTCCTAAACCACAAAATCAATCTACACCGTCTGATCATTATTTTTCCATTTTTTTTTTTTTGGGGAAAGGAACCACTTGGACTTGTAACATTTATAAATTGTTATGGCCAGACCAAATCAGAGATAATATCTAAAATCACTACTTTTGGGTACCTGGTTAGGTGTAAGGGATAATAGAAAATTAGGAAAATAAAAGTGGCATTCAGTGGGTGTGAAAGAAGTTAGGTCTTGTTGGAAAATAGATACCATGAATCTCTTGTACAAAAAATGGTCCAATTTTCCCAATTTACAATGTTGTCCACTAACTCTGTCCCAACCTTGTACCTGTGTGTATATGTGCATATATATCAGTTTACAAACAGAGGTCTTTTCTCGAGAAATTATATAATACCCCATAGTATTGATGATGTGACATTCCCAACAGGTGTAAGTCCTCCATCTCTTTTGAAAACTATCAATTTCACTACGATCAAAGAAAAATGAAAGACTTAGACTTCTCAGAAATACCAGATCATCAGTATTCCTGGGGTATTATATAATTTTTCCCTCTTCTCCTCTCATCAGAGTATGACAATAGATTAATGTTGCTATTTTCTTGTTGGTTAATTTAATGCCTTGATGTATATGTATTTACCTATAAATAAGAGATAAATAATTATGCAGCAAAAATCGAACCATCGAAAAAAGTACAAAGCTCCACAGACTTTATGCCTCCTCCAATAATTTGATTTTCACTTTTCTTATTATTACTCTAAATAAGATATCATTCTTCTGGCAGATAGTTGCTACTTGAAAAAATTAATATCTTTTATTAGTTTTGAGGCCAAATTACTAATCTATCAACTCTCAAAAAGTATCTATAACACTATCTTGTAAGTTTTTAAAACTAATTACAAAACTAACAACTTTCACTATTCTAACTTTTTTTCATGATTGAAAATGCCCTTCAGTCATGTTCCAACCAATTTTCCTCCACCTACCAATTTACCAAAATGCTTCCAAATAATAAGGGCAATACTTTTATCATTACTAACTACCATTAAAAAGCCAATGTTAGTTAGCAATGATGTAAGTTACGAAATTATAATGGGCACTAACTATTTTTTAGTGTGAAAAAAATGAAACTTGTTTGAATTTTCAAAGGGGAAGCGATATTCATACTCTCATTTTTTATATTTGCATTCTTATCTTAAATATAAATCGTACTTACTCTTTATATTTCTATCCATGCCAGAAATTTATCTTATATTTCAATAAAATTGTTTCAGTAAATAGCAGAATCGTGGATGGGAAACTATACTAGCAACCTACCCCAATTTATTGTAGAAATTTTTGTGATTAATGATTGGACCATGCAAACTAGAAATACCTTTTCTTGGAAAAAGGAGCAGATTACTCGATCCATTTCGGTATCGCTCATGATATATATCATAACTCGGGCACTCCCATCTTAAATATAATGACACTTCTAATCCTAACTTTACAAATTAATAATTATTATTTTCAAATTACACAAGTACCCTTTTAGATATCTTTTTCTTTGTCTTCGATCTTTAATGTTTTTGGTCTCTTTTGACAGGACCTCAAAAAAAAAAAAAAAAAAAACTTCCTTTCTATTGAATAAGTTCTCTCTTTGAACAACACTAAAAAAATTTTTATACCACGCAAATATATATATATATATATATATATATATATATATATATATTGAATAACTTGTTTCTTTTGACAGAACTCCCCAAAAAAAAGTAGCAAAAAAAAAAAAATATATATATATATATATATATTATATCTGTTGAATAAATTATCATATATATTGAATAAATTGTTTCTTTTGTCAGACCTTTGAACACATTTGCTCTTACGAAACCTCTAAAAATGCCCAATTAACTTCCACCATTATTGTGTTTTGTTCTTCTTCTCATTTTCTAGGATTTAAGTGAGGAAGATGTGTTTATATATATATATATATATGTATGTGTTTAGATGTCTATATATACAATTATATAGTTATATGTGCTTATGTGATATTGTGTGAATCTCATAAATTGTTAGATAAATAAATCAAATATAAATTATGGTCGATCTAGTTCGATAATAATCTGATTCTTTATAATATAATATATAATACTATAAATATATTATCTAATGCTATAATATATAATATTTACATATTATTAAAATATTTGTTATCTCTCTTTATTTTTTTTTTATTTCAAAAAAAGTCCAATACATACATTTTTACTATATTTTTTTTTATATTAATTTTTCTTCTCCAACTTCTCGCTTTTTTTTCTTTCTAATTATTGTTTGCTAATCTCTTTCAAAATTAAAATTTTTTAATAAAAAAAATTATATCATTTTTGAATTAAATATTTAATTAATAACCAGTTAAATATGAATTCAATCATAAATAAGCTATTATATTATCAAATCAAATCAATTATAACTTTTGTCCAATTCGGATTCGGTCTGAATTGGATCGGGTTACAGGGCAACCCTACCCCCAAAAAGCAAAAGTGAGTGGTTTATAGTAGTTTTCTTTTGGGAAATTGGTTTATAGTAGTTGATCTGCTTATAGAAAGCCTTGAACCTAGGAAGCATGGACACGGACACGGGTACGATACGACACGGACACGGCGATACGGGAAATTTTAAAAAAATAGGACACGGACACGGCGAGGATACGGCTATAAAATAATAATATAATATATTAATATCTATTAATTATTCAATAAAAAAATACTACATTACATAAATACTTCAATTCATCATCAATAATTAAAAACCAAACAAAATTATAAACAAAAATAGACAAATAGATTAAAATAAATTAAAGAACCAGACTTATTTAGTCTTTTATATATATTTAGCTTAGATTTTAATCATAACTTAGTATCATATAATTTTCATTCGAAATATTAGAATATATATCACTGTTATGAAGTGTCCGATACATCTTTGAGAAGTGTCCAAGAAGTGTCCAAGGAGTGTCCTAAAAAAAAAATATCAGGACACGGGTATGAAGTGTCCGACACGTGTCCGCGGAGTGTCCGAGTGTCCGACAAGGTGTCCGAGTGTCCGACACGGATACGGCACCCTCGGTGAAGTGTCCGTGCTTTCTAGCCTTGAACACATCGAAGCACCCAAGAACAGCAAAACCGGCTATTCCCTTTCTCTTAAAATAATTAAGTGGGGTCAGAAAACTTTAAATATTATATCAATGAACGGATTAAACCGGTTCCCAGTTAAAAGAGAGGCGCGAGTCACATATATCACCCTACGGTCCCTACATTTATGTCACCTAACTGTACATGATTGGACAACACAACTACAAACACGTGTCGCAACGGGATTCGTGCCGATATATCTCCCTTCCCGTGACTTCATTGGACTGTCACTTAATTAAACGACCCAACAGTCTATAATGTCATTTTGTAGTGTACCGCGAGACAACATATCATTTCCCGTATAACGGAGTTAGCGTCTCTGCAGACCCTGCATAAATGTGAGAGGACACCCCGTCCCCCCCACAGACCAAGAGTGTAGAGAGAGAGAGAGAGAGAGAGAGAGAGGCGCAGAGGTAGGAGAAAGAGCAGAGAGAGAGAGAGAGAGAGAGTGAGAGTGTGTGTGTGGAGAGAGAAAGTGACAGATCGGAACACATTCTCTTTCTCATTGTCATGAGAGAGAGAGAGGGGTTGGCTCATTCAGCTAAAGGCTCTGTGTTGAAAAAGTGATCAATGTCGGTTCTTTAATCTCTTTAGTCTCTCTCAAGAATTCTTTTTATCTCATTATATATGTATTTTATGTATATCTTAAGTATAAATTCGTTGATCGATCGAATCTGTTGTTCTCAACTTGTTTCTTTTTGTGCTTTCTCGGGAATATTCTTTCGTTGAAATCACGGAAAACGTGATTTGCTCTCTTCAGAATTCTTTCTTTTGGTTGTTGTTTCGAGATATGAGGAGGTTGGTGAAAGTAATGTGAATGAGGTATTCAATGGCTTGTTTTGGCGTATAATGTGCTTTCATTGTGCGTTAATGTTATACTTGCGATCCGTTTGGTTGCTGAGAAATGTTGGAAAACATTAAAAAAATATTGTAATAAAACGGAGGTTAGTTATTTTTAGTGTGATCTTGGGAAGCCATTAGAAATTATATTGAAAATTAGAGGTGGTTCGTCATATGTAAAGTTGATGCCTTTGTTGCCCTTAATCGTATTATTTCAGGTTTCTTTTGGCCCTGTTTTGATGGAAATCTGTTCTGCAGAAAATTTCTACTTTGATCCTATTTGTTTCCGTAAAATATGATTTCAGGAGAACTTTTCTGCGAAATTTTATTACATCTCTTTGATTAACTTTGGGGACAAACATCTATTCACACTCTAAATCTGTTGGAGATCTAATGCATAGGTTATATTCTAATCAATAGTAGTGGAAAATTGAAAAGGTTGAATAAATCATGCTCAAATTCAGATGATTAGTTGTTTTCTCAGTGTAGACTATGGAAATTAACGTGATATAGATCATTGGCTAATTTTTGGGAAATTGAATATGATTTAGTGCAATGCTATTCATTTGTTACTTATATGAATTCTAGTTAATTTCTTCTGAATCCTTGTTTTAAGTTAATTTCTTTGTCATTGTTCTTACTTCAGGATATGCAAACGGTGGTGATGCACGATTTTTTGGTTGTCGTTTAATGGATCTTTAAGCTTTATTTTTGAGGATATCAGGTTCGCATTCACTTAATCGTTTTTGCTAGCTTAGTTTCTCTTCAAACTTCAATGCTCATTATCTTGATATATATTGTTTTTTTAAGCTTATGTCAGAGTTCTTCTGGCTCTTCTGAGAGTGGTTGAAAATGAGCTGGAACCCTCAAATGGAAGTTCACTACGCAAACCCTAGTTTTCCTTATAATTCAGCTGGAAGCTTTATCAATTTCTTTGAAGGTCTTGCATACGAACATGTGAATTTCATTTTTGCTGATGCTATGCATGCTCAGGTACTTTTGTTAGAGAATTTCCTCAAGTAATGTTTTATTTTAAATCTGCTGAATTACATTTTGTTGGTTTAATATGCTATCGGCAACTACTGAATTCAAGGTTGAAGATTTCTGCGGCATATGAATAGTGACTATTCCATTGATTTACTGTACTGTTTTTGAACCATATGTATTGTATGATAGTATTATATCCTTAATTGTACACTTTACTTACCTACTTAGGGTAATGTTTGTAATTAAAGCAGTTGTCCGCATTATGTTGGTGTATATTTTTGGAAAAGCTTTTAATGTATGAGAAAGTCACTTGTATGATTTTATTAATTTTAATTTAAGCAGGATTATTTGCTCATTTTTTGCAGGAAAGCATGTATCCTTCAATGCATATGAGTATGTACAAATTTGGGTTATCTGAGCCAGGGAGTCTCTCATATTATGATCACAGTTATGCTCCTCTGGTCAATGATCATTCGCTGGAAATCGATGAATACAGTAGGCATCTGGAGAACTCTTCAACAATGACTAATGAACAGACTGCACCTGTACATACACACTGGGAAGGAAATATAAGCACAAATGAACATGCTGACCCTGTAGAATGTAAGTAAATATTGAGTCTCAGTTTGATGATGAATTTCCAATGATGATTTTCTGCTTGTGGTGCCATAATGGCGGGGTCACTTGAACTGATAAAATGAAATATTTGACTAGAGTGATGGATTTTTGGATTCAAGTATTATGCATTTACTTTTTTCTTCAAAAAGTGAAGATAATATTGGTTGCTTAAGATGATTATTGCATGATATATGGTTAAAAGGTAGATCAGTGTGTCTAGATGAATTTCTTCTTATCTGCAGGCACCAGAGTTTAGTATGCCAGATCCATGAACACAGATGTTGTTCGTCTTGTATGCTACATCTGGTGATTATTTTATGTGCTTCAATTGGAAATTATTATGTGGTTCATCTGTTACTCTACTACTGTCATGCATCCTTAATTCTAATGAAGCAAGATAGACTGATACATTGGTCACTTGGCATGGTAGAAGGAAAATTTAATAATCTGATACTGTATATATTGCTGTTCATTTCTTTGTCTATTTTCTTATTTTAATTTTCTGTGATAAATATCCAGGATATTTGTTAATATAAATGTGTGACCTGTATAAGCCATTTATTCTGGACACAATCCCAAATTACCAGAAAATTGCCTTAATTCATGAAGATGACTAAGATCCGTGAAGTCTCTAATGTGATGTCCTGGAAAATGTAGTGTGCATGTGACACTTAAGACTGATTCTTACTATTGTTCATTTCCAACTCTAATTCCTAAGAAGTCCTTTTGTTTCCTTTCTATCCATTATTCAAATCATATCAAGGTACAATCTTTGCAATATGCAGCCTTGGCATTTCAAGCCTATTTTTCCAACAGTCCTGTATCTGTAATGATTCATGACTCAAGACATACCAGACATACCAGATAGTTTACAACTCAAGCATTCTTAGCCACATCAATGCAATCATAACAAAATTTCAAGCATAAGCATATTCCCTAGCTTACTTCTGCTTCCTTTTTCAAAGAAGTAACATCATAGCTTTCTAAAGACCGCAGCCACAGGGAGAAGTTACCTTTAGGGAGTTCCACCATTATTGGCTGTCCCTTAATTTTCTAAAATCATCTTTTGCTATGAATATTAACTTTCTCTTGGAATCTCCATAAAAAGTACGTTGATAGGTTGCACAGCCTTTTTCCATCACAAATACATGTTTTGCAATTTATTACTAGTCCTAGTCATAATTAAAAATTAATTAAATTATACGTATGACCATTTATATAACTGATGCTTATACCCTCTGAATTTCCTTTTGATGTACCCTTTGGTCACAACAAGGTCCCAGCTTAGTCAGGTTTTCTCTGACAGGACCTCTTCTAGTATTTGCTGGAAGCCAGTAATTCTGTTTATTGTGTTGGAGTATGAGATTAATATCTTATGCACATATATAAATATTGTTTTATCTTTCTTTGTACTTGCGTGGTTGCATTATATTAGCTTATTACCATTCATTCAACTTGCACTGTTCCATAAAATGACCGTCTAGCTTGCAGATATTAGTTGAGCAGTTGCTTAAGCTCTGGCTACAAAATTTCGTATAAAAATATATATTCAGAACCTTCATATATAGAGACCTTGCTCACCAAAAATAGTTGCTTTAAGGCATAAAATACTCTGCAATCTGCAGGAGCTTTTTCTTGGTACACTGTAGTTTAATATGTTGACTCTTAAGGTGTTGTGCATAGAAACATATACTTCTCATCCCACTAAGATTGACGTCTTTGACCAAGCCAATATTTGTGGATGCAATTTATGCATTCAGATCTTTCTGATATAATTCTACTTTTGCAATTCTGAAAAAAAGTTCACGCCTTGAATTTTTAGTATGGGCAACATAATGGCAGCTAAAAAGGAAAGGAAGCCCATCCTTGTGGGATGGAGGGAAGTAATTAGAAGCATGAGAAAAAATTTCATGTTCATCTCGTAGTCTTGGAAGCAGTTTGTTCAGAAATGTTATTGCTTCTTAAATTATAACTGTTTTGTTTCTTTTTCACAAATGATATTCTATGCAATAGATTTTTAACAATGTAAATTCTCTCAAATTTTTTTTTCAGGTCCCCAGAGTCATCATAATGCTCGCGATAATCAGGTGTGATGCTTTCTCTTTGGTAGTCTAATGTAAAACAAATTGTACCTGAATGCTATGTTACCTGGACTCCGGAACTTGTATCAGGTACGGGTATGTGTCTAAATATTAGACCTCCATAAATCCCAAATTTTAGTATACATGGGCTTGGATACGGGTATGTGGACTAGTATTAAACATTAAAAAACGTAATATATTACATAAACGCATAATGCATAAGGTTATTATTCTTTAAAAATGTACTCAATAATAATGAAAATTAAAAGAAATATTGTGGAAAAAAAGAGAAATTTCATCTATCTCAGAAGTAGGTAACCCTTCTTTGCTATCACATTTGAGGTTTTTTTCTTCTTCCCTCATCAAGATTAGAGGATCCAAGTGTCCGATTTGGGTATGTGTGTCGGACACATATCCCATACCCATCCCATGTTGTGTCGTGTCGTGTCGAGATGGGTACGTTAGGAGAGTCTAGGTAACATAGCTTGAATGCCTTAAATATGTGGAAAAACATCTATTTTATTTTATTTTTAAATTCTGCAAACACACACACAAAGGTGATGTTAATCCATGCATGTTAAATAAGTGAGCTTTCCCGCCTGTGTTCTTGTTGAGTGACTCATGCATGTGTGAAGTTGTGAACCATTTTTATTATTGATTACTTCATCATTGGGATCATCCTAACTGAAAATTCAACTCATCTAGAGCATTTGTACTCTGATAATTATTGCATATATATATGTACACATTAGGTATGCACTTGTATTTAATAGAAAAGAAGAAACATAAATTGTGTAATTGCTTGCCTTTAATTGAGTGTAGTCACTTGTATTTATATTTACTGACTAGGGTTACAAAAAAGGAATAAAATAAAGTCAAATAAATTAAAAACCTAATTAACCCTCACCAGCTAATCACAGGACCCGAAATTACTGGGACAAATTAAAAGGTGAATTCCAACACTCCCCCTCAAGCTGGAACGAAGATGTCAATCAAACCCAGTTTGCCAATTGAAGACTGGAGAAGAGATGGCCCCATTGACTTAGTAAACACATGGACCGTTTGATCTGAAGAACGAATAAACACCGGAACAATAGCACCAGATCGAACTTTCTCTCGAATAAAATGAATATCAACTTCAATGTGTTTGGACCTCTCATGGAGAACGGAATCAGAAGCAAGCATGATAGAAGACTTATTATCACAAAACAATTTAGAAGAATCTTCCACAACGAAGCCCAACTCAGTAAGAAGAGATCGAAGCTATATAAGTTCACACGTGCCTTGTGCCATAGCACGATATTCAACCTCAGCTAAAGAGACCTAGACACTACTACTTGCTTCTTACTTTTCCATGATATAAGATGACTGGCATAAAAAGTACAAAATCCAGAAGTAGAACGCCTGTCTGTTTTGGATCCTGCATAATCTGCATTTGTAAAACATAACACTCCAGATTGACTACCCAATACATAAAATAAGCCAAGGCCAGGACACGTCTTGAGATATCTCAAAATATGGTAGATTGCATCCAAATTGGACGAGCGCGGAACATGCATAAACTAACTTACAACACTAACTGCAAAAGTCAAATCTGGAGTGGTATTTGTCAAGTAAATGAGACAACCAACCAAACACTGATACACAGAGGGATTAGGAAGTAAGTCACCAGATTCAGTAGAAAGTTTAACATTCGGATCCATAGGAGTAGAGGCAGGTCTACACCCTATCATTCCTGTTTCCTAAAGAAGATCCAAAGCGTACTTGTGCTGAGACAAATATATGCCCTGACTCGACCGAGCAACCTCTATATAAAGAAAATACCGTAAGGGACCCAAATATTTTATATCAAAGAACTGACCCAAATCCTTATTAACATGAGCAATTCCAGAAGCATCATCTCTGGTGATAATAATATCATCTACATATACTGAGATAATAATACAACTACCATTCGTGTGTCTCCGAACAAAGCACGTATGATTAGTGTGACACTGTTTAAAGTTCATCCCTATAACAACATCACTAAACCGACGAAACCAAGCTCGGGGAGATTGTTTTAGCCCATAAAGAGACTTCTGCAACCGACAAACCTTACCTAAACACTCCCCCTCGACTTGAAATCCTAGTGGCAGATCCATATAGATTGTCTCCTGCAAATCTCCATTAAGAAATATATTTTTGACATCAAGTTGATGGATAGGCCAGGAATGAGAAGATGTTAGGGACATTAGAAGGCGAACAGTTGTTAACTTAGCAACTGGAGCAAAAGTGGCATTAAAGTCCTGTCCCAGAGTCTGAGTAAATCCCTTACCAACCAAGCGAGCCTTGTACCAATCAATAGATCCATCAGCCAAGTATTTCACGGTAGAGACCCACTTACACCCCATTGTTTTCGCCCCTGCAGGTAAAGAGACAAGTTCCCAAGTTTGTTTTTTTTTAAGAGCATCCAGTTCTACTTTCATTGGCTTAACCCATTCAGGATAACGAAGGGTTTCCGCCCCTGCAGGTAAAGAGACAAGTTCCCAAGTTTGTTTTTTTTGAAGAGCATCCAGTTCTACTTTCATTAGCTTAACCCATTCAGGAAAACAAAGGGCTTCTGAAATGGATCGAGGAATAGGAATAGAATCGAGCTTGCCCAAAAAGGTTGTATAAGAGTTTGAAAGAGCATGATAAGACACATACTTGGAAATAGGATAATTAGTACTACAGGAAAAACCATACCAAGAAGGGGGTTTCCAAACACGAGATGGATATTGATGTGGAGAAGTATCAGAGATAGTAGGGGAAATACTTGTATTCGATGAAGTTTATAGCAATGGATCCTGAGTGCGAGGGCAACGCGAATATAACTGCAAATGAGGAGCATGCTCAGTTGGAAGAGTAGGAGTAGAAGACTCCTACACATTATCCTGCTCAAAAAGAGGAATAGGTCGAGCTAGAGGAGAAGGCTCCTCAAGAGAAGCAACACAGACACGTTCTTGCACATGAGAAGAATTTCCAAAGAAGGGTATCTCCTCACAAAAAGTAATATCCATAGAATGATAAATTGTTTAGACACAGATCGTAACATTGATATCCTTTAGACATAGAAGAATAACCCAGAAAGACACACCGAACAACTTTGTCATCAAGTTTGGTACGGGTAGGGCTACGATTTTGAACAAAGCATGTACACCCAAACACCCGAGGTATAATAGAAAATAAAGTATTATTGGGCTGAAGAATTTGAAGAGGGACTTTACCGTTTAAAACCTGACTGGGGTACGGTTGATCAGATAACAGGCAGTGAGAACAGCCATATGCCAGAAATATTTTGGTACATTCATTCCTCGTAAGAGGCACCAAACAACAGCTATGATGTGACGATTTTTACGTTCCTCCACACCATTCTGTTCAGGAGTATAGGGACAAGTAAGTTGTTGTAAAATCCCTTTTTATTGAGTTGAGAGCGAAAGTCATTTGAAATGTACTCACGCCTATTATCTGATCGAATATTTTTGACAACCGTATTGAACTGGGTTTTGATCATCTGAAGGAATTGAGTAAACAAATGAAGGACCTCAGACTTCTTTTAAAGCAAATATAGCTATGTACACCAAGTATGATCATCAATAAAAGTAACATAGTATCTATAACCAGACAAAGCAGTAACAGGAGAAGGACCCCACACATCAGAATGTATTAAATCAAATGCAACAAGAGCACGATGCATACGAGGAATATAATTAGATCTAGTATGTTTAGAAAGCTCACAAACTACACAATTACAATGTTTTTAAAGAAAAAGCAAAAGAATGTGAACAAGGTAAAACAGATGCTTGAAAACTGGAAGAAGGTGGTGAACCGCCAAAGTAGTATAGCCCATCACGCTCATATCCCCTGCCAAAAAACTTCCTCGAATGCAGGTCATGTAACACACAGTGATCAGGAAAGAAAATTACTGCACAATGAAGAGATTTTGCAAGATGACCTACAGACAAGAGGTTAAAGGTAAAATCGGAAACATAAAAAACAGATGATATTAATATCAGGAGACAAACACGCACTCCCCTTATGATGGATATAAGACTTAGACCCGTCAGTAAGATAAACAAATTGGTGAATAGGTGAAACATCATCAGAAAACCAGTCATATGATCATTCGCGCTAGAGTCAAGAACCCATGTAGGGTTCCCTTTCGTAGCACGAAGAGCAGTGGGAGTACCCGTGGCAAGTGTAGCTATGGAGGTGGTAGGAGCAGTCACACCAACACCTACAAACCTCTGAACAAGAGTACTAAGCTGATCTTGAAGTTGGCCTATCTGAGATTGTAGCTGAGTGACCTCTAGAAAGCTAGTAACTGCCCAGGGCTAACATCAGCAATAATAGCAGTGCGTGAGGGACCATTCCGATTTCTTGTAAATTTCTGCTTCAACTCAAGATGCAACTTGAAGCAGCGGGCTCTCATATGACCAATTTCTCCACAGTGATGACAAACAACTTTATCGCTAGTAGAATGAGACCCAGAATAATTTGATCCAGAACTAGCCGCAAATGCCATTTGATCCCCGGTAGTAGATGGATCAGGGATGACAGAAGGAGTAGGTTGAAGTAAGTGGCGTCGGCGTTCATCACTATCAATGGTTGCAAAAGCATCATACAAAGATGACATGGTTGAGGAATTCAAAATTTGAGTTCGAAGAGATTTGAATTTAGGTTTGAGCCTCATGAAGAACTGGTAGGTATGTTGACAATCTAAATGCTTAACAACAATAGAGGTCACGTCTGATGGAAAATCACTGAGGGGTTCATACTGAGCCAACTCCTCCCAACGAGATTGTAAATACCCAAAATAATCTGCAACGGATAATCCCAAAAGTTCTTGGTCTGCTCGGGATATTTCCCTGTACAACTCAAATATTCGGGAATCATTGCGCGCATGCGCATACATCGGGGTCAGTGCAGTTTAAAGGTTGTATACCGTGTCATGGTACATGAACATATTATAAAGTCACTCTTCCATGCAATTAAATAGCCATCCTAGAATCGTGCAGTTCTCCATCTCCTATGCAACAAATTTAGAGTCGTTAATATCAGGTTTCTTTTCCGTTCCCAATATCCAACTCGTCTTGCCTTTTGCTCCAAGATAGAGACGAAAAGAGCGAGACCATGATGAAAAATTACGTCCATTCAACAATGCACTTGTGACCCGTTGAGCAAGGGTATGTTGAGAAACAGACATATTAGAACGGGGAGTAACAATTACTTCCTTATCTTTTCCACTAGGGTCACCCATCAAATACAAAACTCAAGGAACTTTACAAATTCCAGATGAACAAAGTAATAGCAAACAACTAACCAACAACCAAGAAACGAGACAAATCTAGAAAAAATCGCTGCAAACACCAATGGCCCAGTTGCCAGAGACACAATAGAAGTTCACGAAGCTGCTACTGAACACACCGGTAGCCCGAAATCATCAAAAAAGGGTAGAACACCCTAGCACATCACAGCTATTCATTGAAAAATACCCCGAAAGTGGGGTTCAAACCCAAGAGGGAACACTCCCAAGGGAGCCACAAGTAGGGCTGGACTCCCAAGGGGGGATCGCTGAAGACTAAGGAAGAAGGTGAAGGCAGGGTGGGGTCTAGGGAAATGGTATTGAGAGAGGTGGGTGGTGCCAGCGAGTGGTTTAAAGAGATAGAGAGAGGTGGCGGCCGATGTGGTAAGAGGAAGAGAGGATTGTGTAAGGCTCTGATACCAAAAAGAAGAAAAATAAATTGTGTAATTGCTTGCCTCTAATTGAGTGCAGACACTTGTATTTATATTTACTAACTAGGGTTACAAAAAAGGAATAAAATAAAGTCAAATGAATTAAAAACCTAATTAACCTTGACCTATTAATCACGGGACCCGAAATTACGGGGACAAATTAAAAGGTGAATTCCAACAAATAGAAATACAGTGGTTGAGGAAATTTCGATCAACTTAAGCAAATTCTATCTTCTTAACACAGGCTGGTCTGTTAGGTTGACAAGATTCTTATTCTTCTCATTTAAATATCTTTCAAATCTTCCAATTTTCTTTCTTTTCTCTCAATGAGTGCAACATTTTGGATGTACTGCAATACAGTCCACACATACTAAGTGTTGACCTCCTTCGAGGACTTGAATGGAGAGGGTTTGACATGAGACCCGATCCGATCTGAAATTCATTTAAATTTTAAATCCAAATTAAAAAACAGGTCATATAGAACCTTTGCTGAAAGGTTTGTCATGGATCTAGGTCAAATATGAATCTCAGTAATTCTTAATTGGATTGCATTTTACCTGAGGTTCGACCCGGATCAACTATATTTTATTCAATTTTGGGTCCTGTTTAAATTATATGGTCGGATATGAATCCTGTTCATAGGATCCAATTTGGATTCAGGATTGGATATGGATCTTATCATTTAAATATGGATTCGGGTCATATTTCACATGAATCCGCTCCATTTCAAGTCCTACCTTCTCCTCTTTTCTTACTCTTATTTGAAATAAAATTCATACACATTTATTTAATAAGTTGAGGGAGGATCCCAAGGCAATTAATTAATTTCTTTCATCTTGACTGATTCAGGTTATTTGGCAAGACAACGTTGATCCTGACCACATGACTTATGAGGTTTGATACGTAAAAATTTTATTTGCTCTCTTTGCTTAATAAGCCCTCATCTGGTTATGAGAAAAATATGCTTTGCATTTTCTATTATTGGCATGTAAATCCAATATATTGCATCCAACCAGAAACATGAAGAAAGATAAAACATAATTTTTGGTTCTAATTTTGTTTAACTGCATTAGCTGTTCCAAAAGGTTCTACTACTGGAATCATGGTAACCTTTTGGATAAAAAAAGTGGTATAAAGTAGCACTTCGGATTTCTGATTTTAAATCTTTTTTTTTAGGCAAATGAGTAGCAGAAGATCTAATGAGAATGAAAATATATGTAGATGGAATTTCTCAGTCTGAAATGAAATACTTTTAGAAGTATAACTTTGTACATAATAAGTGACAACTGTTAAGGGGAAACATTCTCAGTTTAAGAGCTTCTTCTGATTCGTGGATTGCTCTATAATCTATATTATTAACCATGTAAAAGATATGGCCTTGAAACATCCAACAACCATGTGATATGAATAGCAACAAACTCATATAATATTTATTACTTTATGTAGTGAAACATTGATATCACAAAAGGTATGAAGACAAGTCTTCTACAGCATTGGCTCATCCTAGTGTTTAACTTAAACCTTCATATGCGTCATGTGCACATAAAAGTCATACAGCAAGTTTGACAAGTTCATGGAGAAGGCTGCGTTTTTATAAGCACATGTGGTATTTACCTTACAGATAGCATCTATACAATATTCAAACTGTGTTACCTGGAAGTCAAAATGCTTGGTACACTCATGACATAACATGGCACGAGAACAGTATGGGATTGCCTGATGCATCTATATAGGACACCTAGCAAGTGTGTCAGACTCAGATAAAGAATATAAAATACTTCAATATCTCACAGGTCGTTTACTGCTATATTTTAATAATTCACCAGAAATTTCCTGTTATATATCTTCTTCAAATTTGTTTTTCTATTCCACTGCTATTACAAAACTAGCATAAGTACCAACATCAATCCAATAGCTTTACGGGAAAATTTCATTAACCTTATGATTAGGATGACAAGAAATTTGTTCTCTTGAATTTTAAGATTTAAATATTAGTCAAATTTTGCATTTAAGACATGTATTGACACCCAGAAAGTGCACCTGAGTCCATATATATTTATAACATCTGATGCTATGCAAGGGTCAAAAACACAAGACATTAGCTAGAAGTTTTCAAAAAGTAAGGACTTTTTTCTCTTTATATTTTCAGAATTTTTTTTAGAACTTTTTGAATGTTAACAAAGAATAAATTTTTTAATTGATATCTTAGAATTTGTATAAAATATTGGAATAATTATCAATTTTGATTTTTACTTCCCAAAGTTGGGATTTTTTTTGGAAATGCAACACCTTGCAAGTTTTTTCACTGTATAGTACAAATTTTTATCATATTAATAAGGGTGAACTGCAAAAAAAACCCCTTTACTATTTCACTTTTGCATTAAACCCCCTTTTGAATTTGTTTTTACAAAATAAGGCTCCCTCAAGTAGCAGGAGGGGGTGATTTAACAAATTGAAGTTAGTCAAATGTCACTGTTTAGACATTGACTTTTCTCATATTTTTTGAGACAAAAATGCCCTTATGATTTATTTTTTATTTTTATATTTTTTTATTAATTAAAAATACATAAAATATTATTTTAATCTGGATTAGCCCAAAAGTGGACTCACA
Source organism: Cornus controversa (assembly GCA_026545225.1). NCBI lineage: Eukaryota > Viridiplantae > Streptophyta > Magnoliopsida > Cornales > Cornaceae > Cornus > Cornus controversa. The sequence continues at coordinate 26,642,872 of CM048852.1, forward strand.
TGCTTGGACCTACGAGTAGGGTCAGTCAGGTCCACCCTTTTTCAGCCCCGACCAGTCGCTAGAGATAATAAACTTTTTCAATTCCAGCTAGTTCAATTAGGGGAGAGTTTTTATATATCTTCGATTATTAAAAATTATAATAATTTTCTAGAGAAGAAGATTACCTTTTCTTAAATGGTAATATGATAAACTACAATTAACAGTTAAGGGAAATAAATTCTCTATTACCAAACACAACTCATCCAATAATAATATTCGAGGTTTTTTTATATCTATTGCACAGTATGATTGATTGATTGGGGAGAATATTTTTTCGGCAATTGGATTAGAAGTAAAGGGTGCTCACTAGCTTGAAATATCATGCAACATGTATATATATAAATATAACATTGATTGATATCTAATATATATAGCAAAGACTTATATATACAACATTTATATATATATATATATATTCAATGGTTAAAGTGAAAGAAAATAAATTTAAACAAGTTAAGAAGGTGTGGGAATAAGTATAACTAATCTTACAATGAATGTAAGCTCATTGTCTAGTTATATGTGTGTATCTATATTACAAATTAGCTTGGTATAATAAGACAAAAAAGCCAATATAACGGTCAAAAGTGGTTAAAAAACCAATCTTGTGCGTTAAAATGTCTTTGCCTATCTACGGTTCAAAATATCCCTATCTAATAGTTATGATTATATTTGCGCACAAGTGCCATAGGCACAGGCAACACACTAGTATATATATATATATATATACACACACTCAAACATATATATGTATTTCTATGTACTCGATTTGTGTGATATCACAATTAAAAGTGAGGAACTCCGGTGACTGGTCAGGGCTGAAAAAGAGTAGACCCGACCATACTTGCTGGTCCAAGCATGTGGGTCTACTTTTGGGCTAACCCTGATTAAAATAATATTTTATATATTTTTATTAATAAAAAATATAAATATAAAAAATAAATCATAGGGGCATTTTTGTCTAAAAAAAAATATGAAAAAAGTCGATGTCTAAACAGTGACATTTGACTAACTTCCGTTTGTTAAATCACCCCCTCCTGCTACTTGAGGGGGGTTTTTTGCAAAAAAAAAATTCAAAAGGGGGGTTTAGTGCAAAAGTGAAATGGTAAAGGGTTTTTTTTTGTTGTAGTTTACCCTATTAATAATGCTCATACATGCTAAATACAAGATTCCATAAATAAAAAAATCTATTTTTCTCACGGTTCTAGAATTAATTAAAGGGACCATTTAATTTTTGACAAGTTAATTTTGCATAATTCAAAATACAACAAATATAAAAAAGTATTGGATGAAAAAGTCACTTAAGAAAAGTAATTACCAATATGGTAAATCTACTCTTTTGGTCCAAAGTACCCTCATCACCAAAATTCATCTTGTAAATGACCCACATCACTCCTTTAGGTTTTCTAGATTTTATTTGGATTATGCTTTGGATTGTCCAATTTTAGAATCCCAATCTCTTCCTCGATCAAGCATGTATCAATGACGAACAGGAAGACTGGAGGAACAGTGGATTTCTCATAGGGGGATTTGTATTCGATGGTGGTGTACTGGGGGAAGAGCTCGGTGGGGAGTTTGTCATCAGAGATGGAGTGGTAGTGTGGCGGGAAGTGGTTGCGGTGGAGGCAAAAAGGGTATATCCAGATCTTGGAGAGGAAGACGACTGTGGACAAGGGGTTGAGGACGGATCGGCAGGGCATATCTAGATCTTGAAGACGAAGTCGACTATGGAGAAGAGGTTGAGGACGGATCGGCAGTTGTGGCAGCGAAGAGGAGAGCAGGGGAGGACGGGCATGTTAGGGAAGAGTTTGAGAGGGGTGTAGAGGGAGGTGCTCGGGGCGACGCAAATGGTCACTTCTTGCTTCATGCTGGGGAGAACGTTACACAGCATGCGCACGACGTCTTGGGACTCCAGGTCTAGGAATTCCGCCATGGTTTGGTTGCAATTCTAGAGAGAGAGAGAGAGAGTATGTGTGTGTGTGTAGATATATATATATAGAGAGAGAGAGAGAGTGTGTGTGTGATGGTGGTGGTGATTGCCTGTGGTAAGTACTATATAGAGTGGTGACCTTGAGATATGCTGTTTGGGACCAAAGCTTTATGAATAGAGAGAGAGAGAGAGAGATTGGGTGGGGGTTGCCGGACTGTAAAAAGAGAGAGAGAGAGAGAGAGAATCCGGACTGTAAGAGAGAAGAGAGAGAGAGAGAGAGAGAGAGGTAATTGGGTAATAGCCTAAAAAGATGAGTGGTAATTTGGACCCAAGTGTATAGGTGAATGCCAAATACAAAATTATTGTGTTAAAAGTTGTCAATTACGAAATTACTGTGTTAAGTGACTTTTTCATCCAATAGTATTTGAATACTGTCATCTTTTGAATGTTGTCTCAAAAACTTGTCAAAAATGAAATTGTCCCTTAATAAAACGAGTCTTTCAGTCTTCTGTTTCACTAATATTGATGGCTTTCTCTCCTTGGCACTGCGAAGAAATTTCTGCCTTTACACTGCAAAGAAGTTTTTCTCTCTCCGCTAGGTATATTGTTTTACCCATTAGAGTGGAAATTTTATTGTTTCCATTCCTTTTTATGTAGTCAGAGACTCAAGAGTGTTTAAGTTATTTGTGTAGGGGATCACTAAATCATCGTGTGCTGCCTGACTGAACTTTGTTTGCATGACTCACAATCATACTTTGATGGCTACATGATGACTAGGGAAAGCTTGGGATGTACCTGAATGACTTCTGCTAAACTGGTCCTTGATAGCTCTAATTGGTTATCTGAACATTTGTGATAAAATAGGTTCATGATTTGAAGGTATTATGATAATGTAGTCAGCAACTGGTGTCTTGATTTAAGGATTTTTGCAAACATTGTTTCAAAATGATTTTTATTGTCTATATGTGTCAAAAGCAATGTAATTGAATGATGTGGACCAATCATATTACTTGACCATGCGGAAACCTTGATATGAAATGTTTTTGAGTTATGATTAATACTATTATGATTGTTGTTATTTTATTTTATTTATTTGTGACAAGGGGTGTCCCCACCCCCTTTAGAAGCGGGATTAGACCCACACACATTTCCCATGTATTGGGCAAGGCAAGAGTAGGAGTTGTACCTGGTACCTCTGGGTTGATTCACAAAGCTCACATCAGCTAAACCACTCTGCGGGGTTATGAGCTATGATTATGGATACTTGTTAATAAGAAGCCATGTTGGCATTATAACTTGTTTGTTAAAATTTGCTGCTTTCAGCTGGACGTCTAATGATTATAAACAATCAAAATGAGAAGTTGGAAAATCTTCTTTTATTTTTAACCCCTCTTTTTTTGGGTGTGCATGTAGTTTCTTGTATTTGAGCAAGCACATGAATCAAAAAATTAGTGTTATCGCTTGCCATTGACTGTGGAAATTTTTATTACTTTATATCCTTTGGTATGATTTAATAATTAATTGTGCTAATGCATTTGTGTCTATGGTGTATAATGTATATCTTATAAAACAATTTATTATGAACTCATTTATGATATAAAATTCCTTTGTGTTCGATAGATGTGGTCTAGATATTACTAAAGCTACACCAATTTAAGGTACACCCTATTGGCTTAGACATCTTCATAACACTGTAGTGACTGTACCATCATTAGAAATTTCAAAATTAGTTGATTTATGCCTGTTTAGGAACTTCAACAATTGTTCTAGTGGAACATAGTTCCTTTGCAGATCATCATACCAGATGGGTCTTAGATGTTGAATGAATTCTCTCTTTATTTCAAAATGAAGAAATGAATGTGATCACTGGTTTTAGGTTTGATCAAGGTTCAAATCTTGGTGATGTGTTGATTTGCGATACAGGCATGGATACAAAAATGAAACTGATATTTTGGCATGTAATTTCCAACACAGAACTAGTTAATAGTATGTTCCCTTCTGTATGTCAACAGCCAATGCTTGTTGAAAATCAATAGCAACTATAATTAAAGCTCTTGTACATGTGGTTTAACTGTGGCTTAATTTATGGATATAAGATGTTCAACATATAAGCAAAAAATTATTTTATTTGCAGGAATTACTTGAGTTAGGTGAGGCAGTTGGTACTCAAAGCCGTGGTCTTTCCCAAAATCTTATCTCCTTGCTTCCCATCTCAAAGTTCAAGCGTGGCCTCTTCTCAAGAAAGAAGTCAAAAGAAGAGAGGTAACCTTTAGTCATGTTAACTATTATATCTCTCTTTTCTCTCAATTCACCAGCTGCAGTCATGTTTTCAAGTATTGAATTGCTCATACCAGTTGTATTGTTAAGATTTTTGAATTTCTGGTGCAAAATTAAGTGGAATTGTTAATCAGCAATCGAGAAATCTTTAGAAGCTTTAGGGAAAATAGTATAAATTTTTTCAAGGGAATGTTTCCAGTTGTATGTTGCAACAAACATTTTCACATAGGAAATTCTAATCTTAAGAAAAAAAATCCATATAAAAGTAGAACTAGCAGCATCAATTTAATGGTACAATTTTATTAGCTGCCAATTAAGAACATATAAACTGTCAATGTCATTTGCATTTTTTTTCCTCCTTTCCTGCTATGCATCTGCTAGTTTTTCCCAAGATGAAAGTCTTTTAATTGGAGATAATACTTAACTTCTTGAAGATGTGTTCGTTTTGTCTAGTGTGTGTATATTTATATATTGTTCTATGACAACAATGTACATTAATCGGTATGCTCAATGATCTATAGAATAACATTGCAAGTGTGAAATAATAACAATGAGTAGTACTGTAAGCAATGTTTTCAGACTATGGCCATCCTTTTTTGGGTAAAGGTTAACAATTAACAGCCACACCTGGGAGTCAACCGAAATTGAACATAATGCCATAACCAAGGACTGTTCATTGAAATGGAAAAGAGGCAGCTGGGTAGACTTTCTGGAATGTCAAGTACTGATGCTCACAAGTTGAATACCGGTGATTAATTACTGGTGCTAAAACAACAAGTACCAGTTCTCAATGCATTAGTTTGCAGAAAAAAGCACTCAAAACTTGTTTAAAAAATCCATCTTGAGTGCCAGACTCAGTGTGGTCCTCGTTAATCAGGGATGCGAGGAGGGTTGGATTGGATACAGAGCTGATAAAAAAAATGGTCGTTCCCCGTGCACAAGGCTCCCTTTTGAGCGGGGTCTGGGAGAGGTGGATACAGAGCTGATCTTTGGCATTATTTGCACAAAGTGGCTGCTCTCGAGATTCAAACCTGTGTTCCCACACTCGACAGTCCAATTATTTTACCAGTGTACCAAGCAATAACCCCTAACCTTTTTAAAAACACTTTTTTTAGTGACTAGAAAAATAACAACACTCAGGTTTACTTGAACTTAGTGTGAGAGTGAGATTGTTCTCTATGTTGCTTTGTCTTCACAAAGGTTAGATGAACAACTAGCTAGCTGAGGTATGCCCTTTGTGGAGCTGAATAACGAATAATGGAGATATTTATATGCCCTTTGTGAAGCCAGAGGAACAACTAGTTGATGTATTCACTAAGGGAACATTTCAATTTGTGGATTTCACGTGAACGGATTCAAAACCTTGGATTCAAATCCATACATCCCATTTGGATAACTCATTGGATATATGGATTTTAAAATCCACTCAAATCCAATTGCAGATTTAGTAACCTAAAACCGTGAATTTGAAATAACACCTCGTGGGGTGTTATTTGATGAATCGGTCGGGCATGCTATTGCATGCTTCCTTTCTTGTTGAAATGACTTGGACGCACCAATCTACATCACATTAGAAACTGTGCGAAAGTGCTATTGCATGCTTCATTTCTGTGAACTATTTTGGGTGATAATGTGCGTCACGTGAATATCAAATAAACTTTTGCATTTTGTTGTTTCGTACAGTCTTCTCCAAAATGTATTGAAATATAAAAAATCTTATTAAATTGTACATGATATTAAAATTTCCATCTCTTTTCACCCTTTGCTCGATGGTCCAATTGCTTTTCTTCTCTCTTCTTGTAAAACAGGTGCGTAATTTGCCAGATGGAATATAAACGAGGTGACCGGCGGATGACTCTTCCATGCAAGCATGTGTATCATGCGGATTGTGGTACCAGATGGCTTAGCATCAACAAGGTGATATTTCTAAGACCTTATTATATATGGTTGCTTATTTTACCATCAAGCCAGTAAGTTTGTTGATCTTGCCTTTGTTTTATCAGGCGTGCCCCATTTGTTACACTGAGGTGTTTGGTGATGATGCATCAAAACACTAACAAATTAGAGAGATGATACTGAGCATAAAGAGAAGTGTCTTCATTTGTTATTTTGTTCGTTTTCCTTTTCTTCTTTTAGGTTTTAATTTCTTCACACGGAATGTTTCTTTCGTTCATGTTTTCTTTAGCTCTTGTAATAAACGAAGATCATAAACCTATTACTTAATGGTTTTGCTGGAGAGGTTGGAATTTGTACCCACTACTTCCTACAGTTTTGCTATTCAAGTTGAATGCTTATAGCAATTACTCCTACACTCCCTAGTCCCTACTGTGGCTTTATACTTCTGGATTTATCGGTTTACTGAGGAAGATTAACTTCTATTAGTGTCTTGAATAGTTAATATTGCCTTGCTCGAAACGACCTTGTTTAACCGATGAGCATTCTCTAATGTTAGTTTTCTTTTATATATTTTTATATTGGAATCGTACGAAAATTAGTTTGAATGATAATTTATTGCCCCAGAAGATAGCTTAAAAATTGGCAAGTCGTAGAAATATATTGGCATGGTGTTGGGGGGTCATGTTGGGTAGACAGTTTGACCTAATAGCTTAAACTTTTAGTGGCAAATGCAGCCCCTTACACCCAGACTATTGGTATGGTAAGGAGAAATGCAACTCGAGCGGATTAGAGGTACGAATCGAGATCAACCTTACATATAAAATGTTCAATTCTAACTTTACTTTCAACCCTAACTACTCAACTCTAGTCCAACCCATCTTTAAATTTTTAAACTTGGATTTGCAACTTCGGTTGAGATTTCGGGTTAGAAAGTCGGATTAATTCGGATTATTTATATCACTAATTTTCATGTTGAAAATTTAAAATGATTTTTAATAAATTTCACATTAGATTACTCCCTCAACACACAAAAAATTAATAACTTAATGCAAATTTCTAAAAATTTACAAACAAGTTTTTAGGAAATTAATTATCCAAAGTGTTAACATACAATAAATTAAGATTTAAATAAATAAGAAAAATGTTATCTTAATTTGAATATTATATATAATATATTTAAAATAAAAAATATGTATAAAAATAATATTACAATTCGGGTTTGGGTTATTGGCACCTCAACCCAAACCCAACCCTAATTAAGTTTGGGTTGAGTTTTTTAATCCAAGTTCAACCCTAATTGTATAGTTAGTTATTCAAGCTTGCAAAAAATGGGGATGAACTCGGGTTGGATTCTAGTTGTCTAACCCAAATTGCACCCATAATGGTAAGTCTTACAAATATATATATATATATATATATATATATATATATATAAAAGACAACGAAATAAGAGGGTGGAGTTGTTCTCCCTATTGCAAAATGAAATAACATAATTAACAACCCAATGACTCCTAATCCATTGATTGATAAATTATACTTTCTAAGACATTAGTTCCCTCATTAAAATTTATCTTGTCACATAAAATAAAACCCTGTTATAATCATGAAATAGATTAAGCGCTTTTTACGAGTCTTAAACAACTTTGCCTTCAGCAAAAACTGACATTTGCAAGGATAGGCCTATTAGTGTGACCAATACATAAAATCCAATGCAACTTTGCATTTTGACTTGAACTTATAGAAGAAACTATGAATCCATTTGCTCTAAACGCTCTCTCTCAAGTGACTGAAAATTGAAATTATAAAACGATATAGCATATTACCAGCTCTTCATCTTGACTTTTTTCATGGCCTACCTTACATCAAACCGATATCTTAGTGGGAAGCCACTCTTCAATAGTTGAATATATAAAAGACTTGGCTTGCATTATTTAATTAAGCTCTATACCAGCATCTTTACTTCAATAAACAAGCATAAATTATAAGTAACCAATATATATGGTATGGATTGGTATATAAAGGGCATTTCCTTCACAATGCAAGACACAAACCATTAGTTCTAAGAACTATTTTTTGAGTTGGCTTTGCTAGAAATGAGAAGCCTAGTGAAGCCGGGGCAATGGCCTCGACTTGTTTATGCCATGGCATTTTGCTTGATAGCAACTTCGGTAGTTGCTGACGACAAGCCTTATATTTATCCACCTAACTTGTATAAGTCACCACCACCATCATCTCTTTCTCCTCCACCACCTTATTACTATAAGTCATCACCTATGTTGTCTCCGTCTCTGTCTCCCCTACCATATTATTATAAATCGCCACCGCCCCCATCTCCATCACCACCTCCACCATACTACTACAAGTCTCCCCCACCACCTTATCCATCTCCTCCTCCTCCCTACTTGTATAAATCACCACCTCCACCATCTCGGTCTCCTCCTCCACCGTACTATTACAAGTCTCCACCTCCACCGTCGCCCTCTCCTCCACCACCTTACTACAAGTCACCACCACCTCCCTATCACAATAAATCACCACCTCCTCCATCACTGTCAACTCCACCACCTTACTACTACAAATCACCACCTCCACCTCCACCGTCATCATCGCCACCACCTTCCTACTATTACAAGTCTCCACCTCCACCATCACCCATTCCTCCACCACCTTACTACAAGTCACCACCACCTCTATCTCCATCACCGTCCTCTTCTTACTATAATAAATCTCCGCCACCTCCCTCTCCATCACCACCACCTCCTCCATCACTGTCACCTCCACCACCTTACTACTACAAATCATCACCTCCACCATTGCCATCGCCACCTCCCCCATACATTTACAAGTCTCCACCTCCACCGTCACCGTCACCACCACCTCCCTACTATTACAAGTCTCCACCTCCACCATCGCTCTCTCCTCCACCTCCACTGTCACCACCACCTCCCTTCTATTACAAGTCTCCACCGTCACCATCACCACCACCTCCTTATTATTACAAGTCTCCACCTCCACCATCACCCTCTCCTCCACCACCTCCATCTTCATCACCACCCCCTCCTTACAATTATAAATCCCCGCCACCTCCCTCTCCTCCACCACCTCCATCTTCATCACCATCCCCTCCTTACTATTATAAATCCCCGCCACCTCCCTCTCCATCACCACCTCCTCCATCACTGTCACCTCCACCACCTTACTACTACAAATCACCACCTCCACCATCACCATCGCCACCTCCACCATACATTTACAAGTCTCCACCTCCACCGTCATCATCATCACCACCTCCCTACTATTACAAGTCTCCACCTCCACCATCGCCCTCTCCTCCACCACCTCCATCTTCATCACCATCCCCTCCTTACTATTATAAATCTCCGTCACCTCCCTCTCCATCACCACCTCCTCCATCACTGTCACCTCCACCACCTTACTACTACAAATCACCACCTCCACCATCGCCATCGCCACCTCCCCCATACATTTACAAGTCTCCACCTCCACCGTCATCGTCGCCACTACCTCCCTACTATTACAAGTCTCCACCTCCACCATCACCCTCTCCTCCACCACCTCCATATTCATCACCACCCCCTCCTTACTATTATAAATCCCCACCACCTCCCTCTCCATTGCCACCCCCTCCTTACTATTATAAATCTCCACCACCTCCCTCTCCATCACCACCTCCTCCATCGCCATCCCCACTTCCCCCATACATTTATAAGTCTCCACCTCTACCTTCACAATCACCACCACCTCTCTACTATTATAAGTCACCTCCTCCACCATCTCTATCTCCTCCACTGCCTTACTACTACAAATCACCACCTCCACCATCCCAGTCTCCGCCTCCACCATATTACTACAAATCCCCACCACCACTGTCACCATTATCACCACCTCCATATTATTACAAGACTCCCCCACCACCTTCACTATCCCCTCCTCCACCCTACCATTACGAATCACCACCATTGCCATCACCATCTCCTCCTCCACCATCACATTCACCTCTTCCTCTATACTACTACAAATCCCCACCCCCGCCATTTACGTCGCCACCACCTCCTTATTACTACAATTCCCCACCTCCACCATCTCCATCACCACCACCTCCTTACTACTATGAATCACCACCTACCCCATCTAAGTCATCTCCACCTCCATACTACTACAAATGACCACATCCTCCATTGAAGTCACCACCTCCTCTCCCATACTACTACAAATCGCCAATTCTACCATCTCTGTCACCACCATCTCCATACTACTACAAATCACCACCACCTCTATTTAGGTCACCACCTCCATACTACTACAAGACGTCCACCTCCACCATCTCCATCACCACCACCTCGTAATTATTACAAAACACCTCATCTCCCTTTGAAGTCACCACATCCTTAATACTATTTATAAGTCACCACCTCCAAACTTCTATAAGTCACCACTACGACCATTGAAATTTCCCCACCTTCCATATAACTACAAGTCCCTCCGCCCCTACCTCTCTTATCTCTTCCTCTATACTATTAATCATTTCCATCGATCTCCATTTTCCCATATTACTACACCAGACTATCACAAATTGCCTCCACTTCCAGTAGGCTACCAAGTGAAAAACTACCTCTTTGCATCAGTTTGACCTACTACAGGAATAATTGATTTCCTTTAGAAGTTGTGTTTAAGTACATTTTTGGCATTGTTTTCAAATTCAAACAAGCATCATTGTGAATAAGGTCTTAACTAGCGATCCTTTTTCATAATTTTATGTATGAATTAAGTATTCGATTGTTTTATGATTTCTTGTAAGCTATAAAATCTTGAATTTTGTATTATATTGTTTGCTATTGTCATTATAACCACATGCAATTATCACTTCTTGATGAATATAAGATATGTTTCATATTTTGGTTATGGATTCAAAAGTGAATGATTGAGGTAACTTTTTTGAAAACAATAAAAGGAAATAGTGTGGTATTTGTTGAGAGAGAGTGAGAGTTTCAATTTTTCATTATCAGGGTGATAGTGAAGTTTGAATACAAGACTTTGTCTGCTTTGATACCATGCTAACCACCATTCATTCTAAAAGCTTAAGCTAGAGAGAGTGTAACTTTAATATTTAAATTCTTCAACAATCTCCTTATAAAGCTTAATATTATTGTCTTTGAAGATGTTATTATGGGGGTGTATACGCAGAACTGATTCAAGTTTGTCTTTGTTATTAACGCAACTTTGCTTGTCTTTTTTGTAAATCAGATGTGACAATCTCGTGCATTTAATTTTCCTAATTTGTTAATTTTTCGTCATTAGCCAGAAATCCAATTTAACAATCTATTAGCAATGAATAACACTTGGCAAGTCTTAAAAGAAAAGAAAAATGGGCATATAATTATGCAATATAAGGATTACGTACAATTCATTAAAAAGTTCTTGAAATTCCTTTCTCATTTTATGTTTTCTTAACCTCCCACTAAGACCACATGCCTGTCACAAACTCTATATTCTAAAATTTAGAAAAACAAACAAAAAAAAAAGAAAAAAAATCCAAAAAAACCAAAATCGCTTATATATTTAAATATTTCTTTTTGATTCTTCTCTGATTATTTCATTTTGATTCTTTTCTGGAGATATTATGTTGGGAATATATGCAGAAAAAGAATTAGAAAATAATATAAACACACAAAAAATACAAGAGATTTACTTAGTTCACCCTAACAATGTGTTACAACCAAGGAGCACACCGAACAATTTCACTATGAAAAATATGATGGAGGATTACAATCACTCAAGCTCTCTTCTCTCATGCACTCACCAATTTCACAAAAATGGATTTTTTGGCTCACAATTGTTTTCACAATTTGATACACAATTTTAGAGTTACACAAAACCCTTATTTATAAAGAGAGATATCTTGGTCACCAAGTTGTCTTGGTCACCAAGTCTTCAGGTTTCAGAAGAAAAGCTCAATTAGGAATTAAATTCATAAACAAGTCTCATAATAATAGGAAACAAATCTTCTAGAAGTCAACCTTCCAAAAACTATCGTCCTTAGGCTCGATAATCATAACAATCTCCCACTTGAAGACTGGAGGACTAATGAATCTTCTCCATCAACTCTCTCTGTGCATCATAATGTGCTCATCTTCTATCTTCAAGCTAAAGACCGACTGAAGGATTCTTGGTGCCAAGTATCTTCTCAAGTAACAACATTCTATCTTCTAACAGTGACCAAATGAAGTGATATCGAAGTCTTATATGTTTGGTCCTTGAATGAAATGGAATTCTTCGCCAAGTGTATTAGACTCTGCCTATCACTGTGTAAAACATTCTTCACCTACTTGAATTCTAACTCTGCCAACAAACCTTGTAACCAAATCATCTCTTTACTGGCCTCTGTGACTGCTATATACTCTGCCTTTGTTGTTGACAATGCTACAATCTTTTGTAACTTTGAAACCCAACTGACTGCAGTAGTACCAACTGTGAACACATACCTAGTCGTACTCTATCTATGATCAACTTCTCCAGCAAAATCAGCATCTACATAACCATGTAGTTGCAAGTCGCTTCTTTCGAAACACAGACATTTTTCTGTGGAACCACGTAGATATTGCAATATCCACTTCACCATTTCCCAATGTAACTTTCCAGGGTCACTCATGAACCTACTCACAACTCCCACTGCATAAGTAATGTCTGGTCTTATGCACCCCATGGCATCCACTAAACTTCCAATGGCTGAAGTGTACGAAACTTTAGCCATGAAGTTATTCTCTTCTTCTGTCCTCAGATACTGATCTTTAGATAAGTGAAAATGGCTTGCTAAGGGTGTGCTCACTGGCTTAGCGTTGCTCATGTTGAATCTTTTTAAGATACGTTCAACATAATCGGCTTGAGATAACTGCAAAAGACCCTTATGCTTGTCCCTTTTAATCCTCATCCCAAGTATCTGCTTCGCTGCACCAAGATCCTTTATCTCGTACTCATTCAATAACTATTTTTTTAACTTGCCAATTTCTTCAAAATCAGAACCTACCACTAACATGTCATCAACATAAAGTAGCAGTATGATGTAACTCGCATCAAACCTTTTAAAGTAGTAGCAATGGTCAGCGTTGCACTTGTTGTAGCTATGCCTCTATATAAAACTGTCAAATTTCTTGTACCACTGCCTCAAGGCTTGCTTTAAGCCGTACAATCTCTTCATCAACTTGCACACAAGTTTCTCTTTCCTTTTGATTGAGAAACCCTCCAGTTGTTGTATGTAAATCTCCTCTTCGAGGTCTCCATGAAGGAAATCAATTTTCACATCTAACTGCTCAATATGCAGCAATGCTCAAAACTAAACGAATGGTATTCAATTTTACAATTGGGGAAAAGATATCAGTGTAGTCAATCCCTTCCTTTTGTTGAAAGCCTTTGACCACCAATCTAGCCTTGTATCTCTTGAAACCATCATGTTTCTCTTTAACTCTGTACACCCATTTGTTATGTAGAACTTTCTTCCCAATGGGTAATTTGGTTAGCTTTCATGTACGATTAGAGATAAGGGACTTCATCTCATCTCTCATCGCTAGGTCCCACTTGCTCGAGTCCTCTATTTGACATGTTTCATCATAGTATTTAGGTTCTCCACCATTTGTCAGTAATAAAAAATTCAGGTACTTCAAGTTTGGTATATGTGGAAAAACGGACCTTTTGGGTGCGGGTGTTGAAGTTGGGCATTGTGGTGCTCACTGTTCTGCAAGCTCTTCTAGCTGAAGACCTTCATCAACCTGCTGTGCCACACTTCTTATTGGATCATCTTCCAACTCGACACTCTGGATTTTCTTGTACTAGGCTAATGGGTTGTGTAATACCTCTATCCTTGTACATCACTTTTTCATTAAAAATTACGTCTCTACTACGAATAATCTTATTTTGGTAATCATAGAGTCAATAACCAAAATCATCTCCTCCATATCCAATGAAGGTGCACTTCAGTAATTTGGGGTCCAGTTTTCCCCTAGCATAGTCACTAATATGCGCATAAGTAATAACCAAACACTTTTAGCTATAAAATATTTACTTCATTGTCACTCCAGACTTCTTCTGGTATTCGGTGCTCTAACGACATTGATGGTCCTCGATTAATAAGGTAGGTTGTTGTATTGACTATCTCAACCAAAACTGTTTGGGTAGACCTGACTAAATGCGCATGCTTCTGGCTTTTTCTGTCAACGTTCAGTTCAACCGTTCTGCTACCCCATTTTGTTATGGGGTTCCTTACACAGTCTGTTCCAAACGAATCCCATTCTCAAAAAAAAAAAAATTTCTTAAACCTTGTGTCTTTATACTCGTCACCGTTGTCTAACCTCAAACTCTTGATCTTCAAACCCGTATCATTCTATACTATAGCCTTCCACTTCTTGAACACCCCAAATACCTCATATTTGTGCACCAAAAAATAGACCCATACCTTCCGTGTATGATCATCGATGAAAGTCACAAAATAGGACTTTCCACTAATGGATGAGACTGGGGCTGGCCCCCAGACATCTGTGTGAACTAACTCTAACTTCTCACTCTTGAGAACTCTACCACTCTTATTGAAACTAACCCTATTCTGTTTGCCGTACACATAATTCTCATAGAAGTTGATATTAATCGATTTCAGCGCTGGTAATTTCCCCAACGAGTGCATGACTTTAAGCCCTTTTTCACTAATGTGACCTAGTCTCTGGTGCCACATGTTGTGATCTTTTTTGCTTCAACAATCACTATTGATACTTTAACGCTGACAGTTGTGTAGAGAGCCATTCTACTTACCACGTGCCATGATTATAGCGCCTTTGGAGACTTTCCACAAATTCCCAATAAAGTTAATAGCATAACCTTCATTTGATAATTGACCAACAGAAATCAGATTCTTCCTCAAGTTTGGGATGTGTCTCACATCATTCAGCTTCCAAACAGATCCAATCAACTTGATATGTACATCACCCTTGCCGACTATATTGTATGTCTGATCATCATCAAAATACACTTACCAAGGTTACCGAGTGAATAACTAGTAAATAGCTCTCTATTTGAGGTAGCGTGAAACGAGACCCCCAAGTTAATCACCCATAACTTTGCCTTGCTCTCCAAAGAGCATATCAACGCTTCATCTGAATCTTTTAAGACAATGTTTGCTTTGGTTTTCTTTTCTTTTCTTTCCTTCGAGACTTTGCATGAAGTCCAATAATGACCCATCTTGCCGTAATTCCAACACTAAACGTCTTTGAGATGTGGGGAATTGCTTTTAGGATTTTGAGACTTTGATCTGCCATTTTTTGACTTAGAACGACCATGTCTATTATCGCCTTTCTTCTTGTTCAAACTTCTACCTCTTCTTTTGACGTTAAACGCCGAACCACTGGTAGAAACACCATCTGATTGCCTTATGATTTCTTCAGTCAGAATCATGCTGACAACGTCATCGAACTCCAACTTTGATTTCCTCATAGAACTATTGATTGTAGTAATTGTGCCACTCTAACTTTTGGGTAAGTGCCCTAGAATTAGAAGTGTGCGGACCTCATCTTTGAAGTCGATTTCAACATATTCCAATTGTCCAACAATCTTATTGAACACATTAAGATGCTCATTGAATCTTTCACCTTTAGACATCTTTAAGTTAAACAAATTATTTATAAAATGTACCTTATTTACTGCAAACTACTGTTTGTACATATCAGAAAGGGCTTCCATGAGAGACGACGTCGTCTTCTCGTTCTTGATGTTAAAGGCGACCGATTTTGACAATGTCAATCTGATCATTACATGAGCCTTCCGATTAAGCTTGATTCATTCATCTTTTTTCATATCTGCTGCTTCTTTCCAAGTGCCATCAAACTTCTCAGTCCTAGATACTCTATCTTCTGACGCCATACTCCCACTCAAACTGACATATCTATGATGAAAAACTTAGCCAAAATTTTGCCAACCACCTGCCATGCCCTTTATACTTAAACCAAGGCTTTAATACCAGTTGTTAGGAATATATATGGGAAAACAAATAAAACAAACACACAAAAAACACAAGAGATTTACTTGGTTCACCTTAACAATGGGCTACGTCCAAGGAGCATACCAAACAATTTCACTATAAAAAATATGATGGAGGATTACAATCACTCAAGTTCTCTTCTCTCTTACTCTCACCAATTTCACAAAATTGAATTTTTCGGCTCATAATTGTTCTCACAATTTGATACATAATTTTAGAGTTACACAAAATTCCTATTTATAAAGAGAGATATCTTGGTCACTAAGTCTTCAGGTTTTTGAAGGAAAGTTCAATTAGGAATTAAATTCCTAAACAAGTCCCATAATAATAGGAAACAAATTTTTCAGCAGTCAACCTTCCAAAAACTATCATCCTCAGGCTCCACAACCACAACACATTATTGGTTCTTCAAGTTGTTTTTGGGGCTTCTGAAACTGGATATGTCTGAGAAGACTTAACATCTCTATAATATATTTAATCTGTAAACATTCTTGGAGTTTAGGTATATTCCAATTGGGTTGAACATTGTAGGATAATTTAGAGAATTTGAATAGTTGTGGATAATTGAGAATTAGAATACCTATAAATAAAAGAAGGCTTTTATTTTTTGTAGCACTTGCTCTCTCAACACGAGTCGTGGCGGAGCTTGAAATTTCAATTTGGAGGGCCAAACTAGTACTATGTAATTAAAATTTGAATTTTTTTAAATCAATTGTAAAATACTTTTTCTTTTATAATATTAGTCTTAAGTCTTAATATATATATATTGAAAATAAATATAATTCAAAAAATAAGAAAAATCATGAAATGATGCTGGAGAAATTTCTTAAAGTTTGTGGTAGCATATAATCTTATAATTAGGAATACCTATTCTAAAGAGAGAGACGAACATTTATTAACCTTTATGTTAATATCATTATTTCTAGCTGCCTCAAATTCAATCAAGAGGTGACACATGGTGGGTTCCAATGGAACTTACCACAACAGATTTCTATAGTTATGACCATTGGAAATTTGACACATGGCCATATGCAAATGTGTAAATTTTGTATGTGAAACCCACTTAATATTTAAATCATCACTCATAGTTCCAATGGAACTTGCCATAACTAATTCTAATGTTAGTGTGACACTTGGCCAACTAAGTAGGTTCTTTACATCAAAGACTTAGTTGGAGGATAGAACCTCAAGCTATAGACCAATCAGAAAGAGACACGTGGCAAAATGATCAACCTAAATAGAGAAGGATTTGGTGGAAGGTTGTCTACCAAAAGGAAATACAAGTGGCTTTATCATAAAGGAATCAAGATACTTTATTGCCACAAGGCAACCAACAGAAATGATGATGAATCAAGGTTGACTTTGTCAAATATTAACTAGCCACATATCACTAAGAGGAGATCTTCACTTACCAAATCAATTGGGTAAAATCCCTAAAATCAAGGAAGTTTAAGGAGATCATGCAACTAATGATAGCAAGCCTAGCACATGTGGACCAACATGATTTCAAATAAGGATAGGATTTAGGAACTAATAAAGGGAAGTTGGGCAAATATAAAGTAGTGGAAGATTGTATATCTACCACTATAGAAATTATGGAAAGCTAAAGAAAATCAAGCAATTTAGGGAGAAGTTTTAGGAGTGGTTGTTTGAATAAGGCAAGTAATGGAGAATTTTAAGGAACATGGGGTCTCCATAATGATAAGTTACCAAGACATGAAAGTTTTCTGCATGCAAGTAAGGAAAGTGGCTAGAAATGTGCACCTGGAATTGAACCATTTAGCCCATGATCGAGAAGTTTCCGCACTAAAGAAGATATGTAATCAAACATTCAAGCATGATTAGAAGCTCAGAGAAGATGTGAGACATGTGTCAAGATTTGGTTGGTCCACATAGAAAGATTGGCAACTACCAATGAAACTGTTGCCAGCAACTAGCACCTGAGAAATTCTATAAATAAGACACCTAGTTCTCACTTGCAAACTTCAATACACAACTCAACCTGCATTATAATTCTCTTTCAATTCAAAGCCCTGCACTATATTATCTTTTTACATTCCAGCAATATTTTTCAATACATTTTAATCTGAGGTCCTATACTTTCGATTATATGTTATGTTTTGTTCAATTGAATTTCATTTTGAATTCCTACACTTTCTTACTTTAATTCCAGCAATTGTCCTTCAATTATTTAATTTTCTTCTCCTGTCTTTTCAATTTGATTAATTTTTTTGTTTCGTACTTCAATTCCTTTTAACTTTCCAGCTATAGAAAACCTTAAAAGTCTTTTGTTCTCAAAGGCCAAAAAGAACCTTTGGAAGATGGTCATTTTAGACCTTCCTAACAATCGCCTGATCCCTATTTTCTAACTATAATATAGTTTGGATCTTCAGTTGGAACTAAATAAGTTTCTAACACGCCCGCGCTTCCACTAGAGGAACACTTTAAAAGTGGATCAAATATAAGTCAAATTGATTACTTTCTAATTAGAAAGGTAAATCAATTAACAAGAAAAAATTGTAAGGTTATTCCTGAAAAGAGTTTAACAACACAACATAGGCTTCTTGTTTTAGATTTTAGGTATAAAAGGAAAACCTAAAAGGAGAAAGATAATCATAAACCCAATGACTAGGTTGTGGAATTTAAGAAGGAAGAAAGTAGAATTATTTAAAAATAAGATATTAAAAGAAGCAACATGGAATGTAGAAGATGAAAACAATTTAATCTGGAATAAGATGACTACACATATTAAAAGAGTAGCAAAAGAAGTCTTAGGAGAATAAAAAGAGCGGGGCCATTATTTAAAGAAACTTGGTGGTGGAATGAACAAAGTCCAACAAGCTGTAAAAACAAAACGAGAATGCTTAAAGTTTGTCAAAACAATAAAAATAGTGAAACCTTCAAAAAAATAAAAAAAGTAAATAAAAATTTAAAAAAGGAGTAAGTGAAGTAAAGAGCATATGACGATTTTTATTCCAATCTACACACAAAAGATGGGGAGAAGAATATATATATATAAACTTGCTAAACTAAGAGAGAGGAAAACTAGAGATTTTAGCTACATTAAATGCATTAGGAGTAAAGATTCATGGGTTTTGGTAAAACAATGAAATTAAGGAAATGTGAAAATGTTATTTTAAGAAATTGCTAAATGAAAATCACATAGGAAGTCTAGGCTTAGAAGACTATGTTAGAGATAACATATTTTTTCAAAGGGTCAAGGAGTGGGAGGGCTTTAGGACCTAATGATATTCCTATTGAGGTGTGGAAGTGTCTAGGAGAAGTTGGTTTGTCTTGGTTAACAATATTGTTTAATAACATAATAAGAAATAAGAGGATGCTAGATGAGTGGTGCCAAACTATTCTAGTGCCTATATATTAAAATAAAGGGGACGCACAAAGTTGTAATAATTACTGTGGTATTAAATTAATGAGCCACGTTATAAAACTTTGGGAAAGATTGATTGAATAACGCCTAAGATGAGAGACGGAAATGTCGGAGAATCAATTTGGATTCATGCTTGGAAGGTCAAAGATGGAAATGATTTACTTACTAAGGATACTAATGAAAAGATAAAGAGAGAAGAAGAGAGATCTCCATATATTTTTTTATTGATTTGGAGAAAGCATACGACAGGGTACCTAGAGATCTAATATGGAGGGTTCTAGAAAAGAGAAGAGTCACAAAGGGATACATGGACACAATAAAGGACACGTATGATGGTTGTGTAACTATAGTTAGAATGCCTATAGGAAAACAACTAAATTTTTAATTATGGTTAGCTTACATCAAAGGTCAGCATTAAGCCTATGCCTTTTTGCCTTGATAATAGATAAGTTAACAAGACACATCCAAGATGAGATTATATGGTGTATGTTATTTGCTAATGATATTATTTTAATCGATGAGATTAGAGGAGTTAATGCCAAATTGGAAGTTTAAGATAAGTAGAAATAAAACTGAATATACGGAGTGTAACTTTAGTTAAAGATAGAAATACAAATGAGGATGTAGTCAGTATTGAGAATTAAGAGGTATAAAGAAGTGAACATTGTTCTATTTAAGATCAATTATTCATAATGAGGGAGAAATTGGAGATGACGTTAATCATAGAATCAAGGTAGCATGATGGGTTAAATGGAGGAGTGAATCTAGCATATTGTGTGATAGGTGTATTCCCTTACGATTGAAAGAAAGTTCTACCGAACAGCTATTAGATCAACCATAATTTATGGTATAGAATGTTGGGCAACTAGGAAACAAAATTTGCATAAAGTGAGTGTGATAGAAACGTGAATATTGAGATGGATATCTGGTAAGATTAGAAATGATAGAATTAAAAATAATCACATTTGGGAGATGGTTGGAGTATCACAAATTGGTGATAAAATGGGAGAAAACTGGTTAATATGGTTTGGACATGTTCACCTTTAAATGCGCTCGTTAGGAAAAGTGACATAATCCACATTGATGGTAATACTAGGAGAAGAGGGAGACCAAAGTTAAAATTAATAAAGAAGTGTATGATAGTATGTGGATTGAGTGGGGCTATAGCCTTAGATAGAGCGGAATCGAAACTTATATATAATTCATATAGCCGACCCCAAGTAGTTGAAAAAATATTTTGTTGTTATTGTTGTTGTTCAAAAAATGAGAAAAATGCAACCTAAATGTATAGAGATGAAAAATTAATGAAAATAAAAACACATAGAGAAGAGAAAATAATAATTCAAATGTAAAAAGAGAAGTGGTAAAGAAAAAACATTATTAAATAATTAATTTCCCTTCAACAATTATTTCAATTTGAGTATTTTGATTCCACTTTGGAAAATATATATCATTATTATTAATGGAAAATGAAAAAAAAAAGTACCATTTTAACTAAACAAAATATCACAAATTTTAACAAAACGCGATTATCAGAAACAAAATAAAAAAGTACTTTAATAACTTAGAAAAAATTACAATAAACCCCCTTGACTTGTAGCATTTTGCAATAAATCCCCCTTGAGAAATTTTTTGGCCCCTCCAACTAACCGGAGAGGTCCTGAAGACAAACAAATGACTAAAATTCCCATCATTTTTGTTTGCACATACATTTTATGCAATCTTATATATATATATATATATATATATATAGTAATGATCTAAGATTATTGTGGACCTAAATTTCACTTACAAGTCATAAATTTTGTTTTTGTATGTAATTAAGTACAAATGTGCTAATGATCATTACAATTTCATGAAATGACAGTTACCTGTTGCATAATTTAATTTTCTTTATCTTGCATAATTTATTAATCAACATAAAAAACGTGCATAATCAAATATATAGGTCTGTCTATATCATATAAGCATATAGTTTGTAAATAATATTTAAGTAGATCTTTTTTTTTTCTATTTTCTAATTGCTCGTTTCCATACAAGAAGATAATTAGAGTTTCTCAAACAAGACAATAATCAATTAATATTGATTGTATGGAACGTAGCGCGTCAGAAATTTTTTTCTTCTTTCAATTCCATATTTAATTACGACACATTGTATTAATTGTAGAAACGAAATTTAGGTTCACATTAATTTTAGATCATTACTATATATATAAGATTGCATAAATCACATGCCCAAACAAAAATGATAAGTATTTTAATAATTTTTTTATCTTCAGTACCCCCTCCTGTTAGTTGGAAGGGGTTTCTTGCCAAAAATAATTCTCAAGGGGAGTTTATTGCAATTTGCCCAATAACTTATACGAGGAGTAGTTATAGAATTTGTTATTTAACAAGTGAGAACTAAAAATATTAGCATATATGATATCATTGTTGTTGTGGCATTTTCATTATATTAATTTCAAAACACTTCAGTTTTTTTCCCCTTTTCGGTGCTCCCATGACTCGCCAATAGAGAGTAACAAATAATTCTTGATATTTATTTTGTAAACACCATCTAACAAAATGTTTGACAAGGAACATTCGTGTATTTTTATTAATGATTTTTTACTTTTCTCTCTCTTGAACTCATATAATGCAGATTATACATGTACATATAAATGTAAATGCTGTAATAAGTTACAACTATTGTTTCACAATATTCGGACTTCAAAAGTAAGGTTAAAAAAGTTTAAGGTGAATTTCTTCAAGGAGACAATTAATAAGTGTTCGAAAAAATTTGGGGCACCAACATAAATTTTGTATTAGTTTTGGGGAATACAATTTGGAAAAATAACTTATTTAGAAGGGTATAAACAATAGTTTAAAACTTTTTTGGGGGGCAGCCTCCCTCTTCCTCTCCCTCCGCCTCTGCAAACTTTTTTTAAAAAATTGGGGATCTATTAGCTTACAAGCTTAGTTTTTATGGACATTCCCTTGGGTAATATTTATCCCACTTCCACCTCTTTACATTTGATTTCTTCATTCTTACAAAAAAAAAAAAATTACAGTTTTTATCATTTACCCTCTTCTAGATATTCTTAGATTTTTACTACAAATTTTTTTCCCTGATTTTTACCACAAAATTAATCTCATGGCCATGTATAGAAGACTCTACTTAGATATTTGGAAATGTCTCAAGATTTTGTTAATTTTGGAACTTTAAAAAAAAGGGTATCACAAGCTAACTAGTTCCAATTGACTACTGCATTCTAGTGTTCTACTACTGATATTTGCATTTTTTTTCCCCTAGTACAACAATTATACAAACATTAAAACGTGGATGAACAAGTTTGAAAACTCAGAGTTTAACCTAAGAATAGTCACTTTGTGAAAAATGCAGCAAAGGAAGGTTATTTTTTTCCTTGCGTTATGGTTGATTATAAGGGCATGAAAATAGTTAATCAGCATGTTTGGTTCACTATTCTCAGAACACTTTCTTAAAACTTAATTAAAAAAATGTCTATTTACTTTAAAAAGTTTTTTTTTGGTTCCATAAATTTTGTTATTTGGTTTCAAAATATATATTTTAAAAATGATGTAGAACGGGTTGCTTATGATTATGGAGACAGTTTGGACTGTCAGAAGGTTAAACGGGCTGACTGACATGTTTTTGGGATAGTTTTGACAAGTTTGATTTGACTCAAAACACCATTCTGGATGAAAAACGGCCAATGATCAATACTTTTGTTTGCGTTTTGCGCTTTAAGTGAACCAAATAAGCCCAATTCATTTGCTAATTTTAGGCTTCTTTTTTCCAAGGCAAGAATAAAAGAAATTTCATTAAATAGCCAAAATCAAAGGTTACACTCACAGATAACCAAAACCTTTATAACCCTATAAATGGCATTTTCAATAAAAGAATTTTCCTTTCTTTTAATAGCAAGCTTTGTTAATCCATGAGAAACCAAATGCCTTCCCTCCTTATCCAAAGATAGCTTCAGATCAAAGTGTTCAGCCAGTAGAAAATGCACCCTCTCAAATCACAACAATCTAAATTTGTGATTTAAAATCTTACTTTGCCCTGTTACATGAGAAATTATTAGATGGAACAATTTGACACGCAATCAAATGTGTCAACTTTGTGTCAATTTTTTTAAAAATTTTTGCTTGCATGTCAATTTGTGATTGGACGGAAACCAATGTTTCCGGCTTCAAATTTTAGTAGCACAGATGGATTCATATCTAGAAGGATTGCTCTAAACTCCAACCATTGCTTGAAAGAACTAGGTATAACATCCATTTGCTCAACTCACTTTTGGTCAAACATGAGCTGATTTTTGCTTTTCGATATTCCAACACAGTGGCAAAGCCAGGAATTTAATTTAGTAGGGGCAACATTAGACAATATGAGGATAATTTATATATATATACACACACACACAAAAGTAAAATGTATCCCATTCAATTCTCCAACATATATTTGCCACTAGGTTGGCTAAATCCTCCTTATCTTCTGATTTCATTTTTAGGCGTATTGATATGTTTTTGAGCCAATTTAATTATAAAGCATTGAATTGATTAAAGATGAAAATTATTCATCGAAAAAAAAAAGATGAAAATTATATAAATTTGTGAACGACGGGGCATCAAGAAAAAAGATTCTCAAGAGAAAAATAAATGTCCGATTTTGGGATATTTTAATTCAAATAGAGAAACCCAAAGGTTCCCAACTCTCCAATAATACAGTAGTTGAATATGTAGTGTAGAACACGAGGGATGTTATCAATTCAACTAGAATGTATACAATAATATATAAAACAATGTATAAGATCGTCAGATTTGACAAATACACATATATATATACAATAATATATAAAACTGAAACTCAAAATCCATCGATCTTGTCTTTTGAACAAAGAGGTAGAACTCAATTCGTCTTGGGGCTGAAATGGTTTGTCTGTTTGACTCTGTTTTTAATTTCAAAGCTAGCCTCTGGAAGGGAAGGTTTGTCCATTTTTCATGTATTTTCACTCTTCATTTTGCTAGTGGGTTTTGGTTAGTTGAGGGATTGTAATTGGATTATTTTAAAATGAGGTTACTTTCATGGGCTGTTCTGTTCCATCTTTTACCTCATCATTTTCGTATTTTGTTAATTTGGCAATTGTGTTTGGATTCTTAGAAAACGAGATTACTTTCATCAACTGGTTTGTTTCATTTTTTTCCTTCATTGTTTCAATGGGTTTTGATATTTGAGGGATTGTGTTTGAAAGCTTAGAGAATGGGGTTAGGAATGGTGAATGATGAAGGACCAAGACACTTGAGGTGAGAGATGCTCAAAGGATGTGTAAAGAATGACCTGGCACAGCCACGTCTAGGTTTGGTGAAAATTCGAGAATAATAGTTAGGTTTCTCTATTATTACTAAAAAAAAGTTGAACTCTCTCTTTGATTTGTGAATTTAAATTACAAGTGGAGAACATGTTAGTCAACTGAACAAATCAATTGAAAATGTCTGACTCTGTCTTGTGAATCATATCATTTCCAACAAATTAATTAAGAATTTTTCACATGAACAAGTCCATGAAATTTGCCCACATACCGTGGCACAACGTTAAGAGGTCTCGCCTGGAATGAACCGTAAATGTGGACGTTCTGAGGTTGATTCTAATTGAACGTAAAAAAAATCTAAACTTAAATGATGGATGTGGTTTGCGGACAATTGCCAGCATTTGAAGAGAGTCTAAATTGATTAACGGGTGAATTGATTCTTCATTCCCCAAAAAAAAAAAAATTCAATGAAATTTGGATTTTGCCCTTCTTTCTTCCCTCCATTTTTTTTGGTTAAAGAACCAAAAACAAAAAAGTAAAAAAAGGTGCATGACAATGTGAGTTGCGCAGTGCGGAAGCGGTTACGAAAGTTTGATTAAAACCTAGAAGGGGTGATTAGATTTACTCTCTCGTTTGCTTAATTTTTTAGATTATCCCAATTCTTAAATCCAATTAAAAGTAAAACAATTCCACTAAGCAAGTAAATAAAATTCAAGTGCAATAAAGTAAAGAGTGCACGAGATATGGAAAACTCAGAACGGAAAAAACCCACGGGTGAGGCTTGTAACCCCCGAAAACCAAATCCACTATTGTTGAAGCAAATTACAACAAACTCTGTCCCAGACTCACACTTACTCTACACTGATAAGAAATTGATGTGGAACGCGTGAGGCTTACTGATGCGACTCCCTCATACAATTGCTGTAAACTTCCGACTAACGTCACAATCCTTGTAGAATGGTAACCGGAAGAACACAAACACTTAGCAAGTATTCTATCTCCTTCGTAGTGCAATTTTCTTCTCCTTCCTCACCAGTGAACAATTGTAGAAGAAACTAAATGATCCAGTAGCTTAATCAATAAAAAATCTCTAAGGCAGTTTTCGTAAGCGGATAGAAAGACAAAACCTAAATCACTCATAGTTATATATGTGTGTGATCTCTCAAAGAAATATAAACACAGAATTAAAAAAATTCTTTGCTTTAAAATATCTCTATGCTTTCTTTGTCTAGAAAATAATCTTTTTGATGTGTAAATGAAAGCTTAATGAGAGAGAAATCATATGAGATTTTTATAGATATTAAAAATTATAATTTTCCTTGAAAAAAAGTTTAAAATCACTAGGAAACAAATTTCAAAGTTTAAGAAAATTTAAGAGTCAAAACCCAGTCAAAACAGGCAGCCTGTAGAGCCAAAAAGCCACATCAGGAGGCTTGGACCACTCCAGCCCATACCTGGACCAGTCGAGGGCCCAGCCTTGCAAGGATTGATGTCCTGAGACTTCATGGATTGGTCCAACCTTGAATTTTATGAAATTTTTGCCGAAAACCCTAATTTTCAAGGTCGGAACCTCACCTTTCGAAATATATGTGTTCTCACCACTTTACCTGAACTACGTACCTCTCATATTTGATCAATGATTTCCACATGCTATTGAATTCACTCAGAAACTTCAAACAATTAAAACCTTGCTCAATGTCTTCTTCCAAAGTGCCATGCTTTAAACATTTATATAAATTTTCATTTTATTTTTCTCATAGGTCGTTCTTGACGTAATAGTGAGATTTCTCTATTATGACCTCGAGGTCACGAGTTTAAAATAGAATATAGTCAAGACTGCATACATCTAGTCATTCTCAAACCCTGCAATGCTGGGGCTTGCCATTTTTTTTTCTTTTCTTTTTTCTCAAATCCTTTGCTAATTTCTCATTGCAATTCTCTTAGTTTCTTCCTATTCCTCCAAAATCAAATGCATTGATCATTATTCACTACCCTAAATCCTAATAATGGCATAACAAACAAAATATTAAGGGTACTAATTGTTCCATTAGGTTTATAATAAGAAAAATGTTATAAGATTATTCTATTTAGAGCAAAAATCGTTTAATTCTCATATCTCATTCAAATGCAAACACAACTAATAGAATGACATAATTTCCTTGACAAATTCACACACCATTGTTTGCAAGTCTTGGAAATCAACTTGAATGTTCTAAAGGGACCAACAAGTTTGACCCAGAAAAAGGTTATAAAAAGGACAAATTACTCAAAATCTAATATCATTTGAAGGTTTTATAATCTATACTACTATTAAAAGTACAAAGGGGTTTCTTAGTTTTAGTACACTATTTTTTTATTTTTAAATTAAAAAAATAGAATTACCCGAGAAAAACCCTTTCCTTTTTTATTTAAATTATTTCCCAAGCAAAACCCTTTCCTTTTTCATTAACCCTTTCTTTTTATTTCTAATTTCTAAATTTACTTTTTTATTTAAATTATCTTCCAAGCAAAACCCTTTCCTTTTTTTATTAACCCTTTAATTTTATTTCTAATTTCTAAATTTAAAAAAGCAAACTTTCTTGCAAGAAAAAAGTGTACAATAAGGTCCTAAACACGCTCTTCATTCTTCCTCTCTGCTTTCATCTTTCTCTCAGCTCTCATCAACACAGCTCTCAACTTTCTCTCGGATCTCATCAATAACCATTCGATTCAGTTTTATCTCGGCTTACATGTGAGTTCTTTTTTTTTTTGCTTCTTTTTTTTTTTTTTTCTACTGATTGTTTGCTATTATCTTTTTAATAAAAAATTATATCTGTCCACCTAAATCTGCAATCCATACAGGAACCTAAAACATATATTAAGAGACTAATCTAGAGAAGTGATTTAATACTTTCGATAAAAATTAAACCCTGCAAGGTAGGATATAGAGGTCAAGAGCTCGATCAGTTGGACATAAATACAGATCAATAAGTTTCTTCAAACATAGTTAAAACTTTATTTTGATGAAGTAGACTGTTATCTCTTCCCAATCTTGAGACACTGAAAAAAGGTATGGGATGATTGAACTTCATCCAACACCATGCCCTCCAGACTTCTCATATGGTCTGCAGTACGTGCACCAACCTGTTTGATTATTTTATTTCTAATGAGTGGTGACAGTTCACTTAAAAAATAAAATTAAATCAGAAGGTGATCAATGTGATCCAATTTCTTTGGTCTCTCTAAAAGTTTAAGATTAAGAACTTGATGCATATATGGTTGAGGCAAATTGTGATTTTGTTTGTTATTCATGGAATTATGTATACAAAATTCTATCTTCACTGTCTTAATGCTATTTCTGGTCTGAAAGTTGTTTACGAAGAATTATGTTCAGTTGTTGTATGATTGGTTTGATGAGAGTTATGCCATCCAATTCATTGCTATCAAGCATTTGAAGCTAAAGTTGGAGATGGTGTCTATAATTTTAGTCTTTTGGCTTCCCTTTCAGCAAGTTTGGTTGAGTTTTAAAAATATCTTCAGCAACTTTTGTATCTATTATTCTCCAATTTACATGGTTTATTTTGTTGTTTTAATTCTGTATACCCATATAGTTTGGTTTCATTGTCTGCATCGGCTTACATGTGAATTTTACAACAAAAGGACAAGTTACAAAGGAAGACAATAGTACAAATGAAGTAGTAAAAAATAGTAGAAATATAAAAAGGATAAAGTGTTGAGAATTTATAAAAGAATAATAATAGATTGTTTAAGAATGGTTAGAAATATACCTTTTGATTTCTTATAGTTTATACTTGAATTCGTCCATGTGAATAATAGTTTTATAGTTTTATTTTTTTCAACAAGTGAGTTTATATTACCAATGTTACATAATGGAAATAGTTTTGCGTGTTTTAATTAATGTGTTATAATAGTTTTGAATATTTTGGGTGTTATAATAAAATTTTAATTTATTTTTTATTCACGTGCTTTAAACTAGTAATAATAAACACACATTTATCAAATTTAAAATAACACTACAACATCTCTACATGGTCAAAGTCAAATACACTGATAACAACCCTATTGAATGCAGTCAAAAATTTACAGAAAAACATATCATGTCATAGTTATAAAAATATAAAGGAAAATGATATAATTGACGACATCTTTCCACCCGACTTAAAACCGACCTACGTGGAAAACTTACGTGGCTAAACAGGTAATCTCAATTTTTCATCCTCTCTCCATCTCCAATTTTATCACACAAAATTTAGAACTCTAATTGTTCGCTTCCACTCCATCCCAATTAATCTCTCTTGCTCATTCTCTATCACTCGCAACAATGAATTTAGTAGAGAAGTCATGAATGAAAGTAAAAATCAAAGAACACAATCCATTTACAGAGGTAAATCACTTCGAATGGCATTATATATGCTACGATTCATGTCTTTTCGATAAAAAAACTGAAGGGAAGGGAAATAACAGGGAAGAACACATCAAAACCAAAGAACACAATTCATTAAAAAAATATAAAATATATTACATAAATTTAAAATTATATCTGAGATTTTAGTTTCTTCGTTTGAGATTTTTTTTTTCTTGAAGCATTGGCTCTTCAAAGCGTGAGGCAACGGAACTGAGGGAGTGGAAATGAAAAGTTTTAATTTTTGAAAAGTCGGGGAGATGAAAAGCTGTCCGAATTTAAAAATATGTTTGTTTTAAAAATGAATTCTACTTTATTTGACACATGGCCAACCACGTAAGTATGTGGGTAGTAATCGGTTTATTTTAGTCGGGTGTTATAGTACTACTCAAATCTAAAAATAGATTTGTTGATCATAAGAAAGCTGTAATTAAACTAATTGATTACTAATCCTCTTTCTTTTTTTTTTTTGTTTTCTTTTTTCTGCAAATATTACCATTTGCAAGGAGAAGCCAAGTCTGCAATTTGACTTAAATCTCTCTCTCTCTCTCTCTCTCTCTCTCTCTCTCTCTCTCTCTCATTATTAAAGAAGCTTCGGACCATTTTTATCCAAAACGCGCTTTTGCAAGACTGGCCTGGTGGTTGGCCTCAACTTGTTAAGTCTCATATTTATGCTTCTAAAGTATTCAATAATAATAATAATATATAATAATAAAAGGAAATGAAATGAAAAGGAAAATATAAAAACGAAAGAAAGTAGATCAAAAACCTAAAAGCCTTGACTTGTGAAAGAATGCAGTTTTGCATTACTCTTATAATGAAAAAAAACACTTTTATCAATAGAGTGGTCATAAAATTGGTATTAGTAAAAAACATGTTAGTTATTTGGTGATTCATTATATAAAATAATTTTTACAATTAAAGTAATTTTTAATTTATTTGGTAACAATATTATTGAAAACACCTTTATTGCTAATTTTACAATAAAAGCACTTTTATTGCTAATTTTAGCATAATACCTTTTAATAGAGTGTTACTTTATTTAATAATTGTAGGACTTTATAAAAGAATGGATAAAACTTTTACAAAAAATAAAAAGCGATAAAATTGTTTAATGAAAAACAGTTACCTAAAATATAGAACATCTATTTAAAAATGAGTTTTGAAAGTTAAATTCTTTTAATAAGAAAAACGATAATTTTCTCATTTATTTAAAAAATGTTTGAATACCCCATTCGTTTTCATTCGCCAAGCCCAACCAATGGTTCTATTTTCCAGGCCATTCGAAATAATAAAATATACTTTTAGTTAATATAAAATAAAAATAGAAAATATGACATCCAAACATGACACAAGGGTGTCAAAGGTTGTGAGGGTCATTTTGGTCATTTAAAAAAGGTAGTTTGAGAATTTCCATCTAAGTAATGGTTTTAAGGGTCACTTTGATTACGAGAAACCACACGGTGTAAGTAATTTTCTTTAGAAATCACACAGAGGTGACCTTGAATTTTAATAAGATTAAAAAAAATATCTAGACAAGCAACACAAGCCATCAGATTTACCTAATAATTAAGTTGTATAAATATATAAATATGCTCGTTCATCTACTCTAAATAAATATATAAATCTCTCAACACGTTCCTTCACGTGTGGTCTTCTTTTACAATTCTCTAGATAGAAGAGTCGAGAATATTTCATCATGTGAAACTAGATGTTTATGAGTAGCCCTTTGAAAGCAATGCAGGCGAAGAATTTGGAAATTACATCAGCAAGGAGAGGCCTGGGAAATGACAATGATCATGAAATGGTAAGATTATTTCATATTCTTGTGTATTGGATCATTTTATGAATCTATTTTAAATGCTTAAAATACACACACACACAAAAAAAAATCAGTTCATTTCCTTGGCAAATCCTTTGCTTACAAAATCAAGGGCATCAGCTTTTTTATAAAGGGCACAAATTTTGACTCAAGAAAATGAAATAGAAATGGAACAAAAAGGTAAAGACAAGTTAGCAAGTCAAGAAAAGCACATATCTAAACCACATACATAATCACAAACTCTACATGTATAAACCCTTAGGCTGCCTATGATGTTTTTTCCTCGTAACAAAACTTATTTAAAATATACATTCAACATTTAAACCATAATACTGTAGTTAAAATTATGTTGTTTTTCAAATATATCAAAAAATAGTGTGCCACTTCTAATCCACTCATTTAGATGAGCTACAAATAGTGGGTTACCCAATTTCCATACCAAAATTGAAATGATCAATATGGTTCAGAAAATAAATATTGAGAAATGAAATATCAATATTGAGAAGTTCAAGTTAATACAAAACACACCCTAATTTTCAACTTCTTCCTTCTGTGATTTGCAAGGATAAGCCTATTTAATCTGACAAGAACATCGATCCAGAACAGGGTTTGTAGTTTGACTTAAACCTGGCTCCTACCTGCCTCAACCATGTACCTAAAACACGATATTGAAAGGACATCTTAGTGGGAAACCACCTTTCAATAGTTTAAAAAACTGTGAGATATGACTTGCATTGTTTATGCCTTGACACAGCCTGTTACTCAATAAGAAAACATATCAATGTCACCAATGATTATATGGAACGGTATATATATAGGCCTAGCCAGTCCTCTTCATCAAACAAACCAACAGGTTCTAAGAATATATCCCCTCTTTCCGGCAATGGGAAGCCCAAGGAAGCTGAGGCAATGGCCTCAACTTGTTTATGCAATGGCATTTTGCCTAATAGCCATTTGTGTAGTTGCCGATAAGCCTTATATTTATGCTTCACCACCTCCTCCTTACTACTACAAGTCCCCACCTCCACCGTCACCATCGCCACCACCTCCTTACTATTACAAGTCCCCACCCCCACCATCGAAGTCACCACCACCTCCTTACCACTACAACTCCCCACCTCCACCATCTAAGTCGCCACCACCTCCTTACTACTACAACTCCCCACCTCCACCATCTAAGTCACCACCACCTCCATACCACTACAATTCCCCACCTCCACCATCAAAGTCACCTCCACCTCCCTATTACTACAAATCCCCACCTCCACCATCCAAGTTACCACCGCCATACTACTACGAGTCCCCACCACCACCGGTGAAGTCACCTCCACCACCTTACCACTACAAGTCCCCAGCTCCACCATCTAAGTCACCACCACCTCCTTACTATTACAAGTCCCCACCTCCACCATCTAAGTCACCACCACCTCCTTATCATTACAAGTCCCCACCCCCACCATCAAAGTCACCTCCACCTCCATACTACTACAAGTCCCCACCTCCACCATCTAAGTCACCACCACCTCCTTACTATTACAAGTCCCCACCTCCACCATCTCCATCGCCACCACCTCCTTACTATTACAAATCCCCACCTCCACCATCCAAGTCACCACCGCCATACAACTACAAATCCCCACCTCCACCATCTAAGTCACCACCACCTTCTTACTATTACAAGTCCCCACCCCCACCATCGAAGTCGCCACCACCTCCTTACCACTACAACTCCCCACCTCCACCATCTAAGT
This sequence comes from Cornus controversa, assembly GCA_026545225.1. Taxonomy (NCBI): domain Eukaryota; kingdom Viridiplantae; phylum Streptophyta; class Magnoliopsida; order Cornales; family Cornaceae; genus Cornus; species Cornus controversa. Next base: position 26,675,722 of record CM048852.1, read on the forward strand.
TGCCACCACCTCCATACCACTACAACTCCCCACCTCCACCTTCTAAGTCACCACCACCTCCTTACTATTACAAGTCCCCACCTCCACCATCTCCATCGCCGCCACCTCCTTACTATTACAAGTCCCCACCCCCACCTACAAAGTCACCTCCGCCTCCTTACTACTACAAGTCCCCACCTCCACCGTCACCATCGCCGCCACCTCCTTACTATTACAAGTCCCCACCCCCACCATCTAAGTCACCACCACCTCCTTACTACTACAACTCCCCACCTTCACCATCTAAGTCACCACCACCTCCTTACTATTACAAGTCCCCACCTCCACCATCTCCATCGCCGCCACCTCCTTACTATTACAAGTCCCCACCCCCACCTACAAAGTCACCTCCACCTCCTTACTACTACAAGTCCCCACCTCCACCGTCATCATCGCCGCCACCTCCTTACTATTACAAGTCCCCAACCCCACCATCTAAGTCACCACCACCTCCTTACTACTACAACTCCCCACCTCCACCATCTAAGTCACCACCACCTCCATACCATTACAATTCTCCACCATCACCTACGAAGTCACCTCCACCTGCTTATTATTACAAGTCCCCACCTCCACCATCTAAGTCACCACCACCGCCTTACTATTACAAGTCCCCACCTCCACCATCCCCATCTCCCCCACCTCCTTACTATTACAAGTCACCACCCCCACCGTCACCATCGCCTCCACCTCCTTACTATTACAAGTCCCCACCCCCACCGTCGAAGTCACCTCCACCTCCTTACTACTATAAGTCCCCACCTCCACCATCTAAGTCACCACCACCGCCTTACTATTACAAGTCCCCACCTCCACCATCCCCATCTCCCCCACCTCCTTACTATTACAAGTCACCACCCCCACCGTCACCATCGCCTCCACCTCCTTACTATTACAAGTCACCACCCCCACCGTCACCATCGCCACCACCTCCTTACTATTACAACTCCCCACCTCCACCATCTAAGTCGCCACCACCTCCTTACTACTACAACTCCCCACCTCCACCATCTAAGTCACCACCACCTCCATACCACTACAATTCCCCACCACCACCATCGAAGTCACCTCCACCTCCTTATTACTACAAATCCCCACCTCCACCATCCAAGTCACCACCTCCGTACTATTACAAGTCCCCACCCCCACCGTCGAAGTCACCACAGCCTTCTCCATACTATTACAAATCTCGTCCACCTCCAGAAGGCTACTAAACTAATGAATGCCTCTTGCATCAGTCGAAACATTACAAAGAATAACTAACTTCTTTCTGAAGTTGTGCCTAAATACATTTTTGGCATTAATTTTATTTTACGCAACTGTCTTTGTGAATAAGAAGGGTCCTAAAAAGACATCCTTTGTTCTTTTTTATAGTTTTTTTATATAATTAACATTCAATTGTATCAGTTCTTGTAATCAATAAAAACTTAAAATTTATATGTGGAAAAAAAGAAAAAAGGTATTGCAGTTGTCTTTGATGTTTCCTAGTTACTCGGTCCCATTATTACCACATGTACATTTAACGCTTCCGTGTTGGATTCCAAATATGTGTATTCACACTTTTTCATATTTTAATCCTCTTTCAACTTTTGGTCACCTATGATACATCTGATTTAACAATCTATCTAATAAAGGAGGCTAACTTACCTACTAGATAGCACGATGAATCCTACCATGAGTGCAGACCGTGTGTAGCCAAACTATAGTATTCTAAACGGTTAAAAAGAGGTTTGTTATATTGATCAGGCGATTGTGAAAAGGTTGGGATTCCCCTTTTGCTAGGGTTTTTAGTACTTCATCGGTGATCCAAAAATTTTAAGTCAATCTTGCATGACCAAAAAAGTTTAAGATATCTACGAATGCAATCAAAATTTCATTGAATGAGCTTTAAGGACCATTGATTAATTACAAAATACAAAGAGCAAACCCAAAATTGATCAATGATTATAAGAGAAATCTTATGACTTCAATGAAGAAGAACCAGAGGAATGTTGGTAAGAAGCTATCAACTAAGATTGACTATACTAAGCTAAGCTAGGCTAAGCTAAGATTAAAGGCACAGTAGTTTAGATTGAACTAGGGTAGTGTGTTGTGTGTTAAGAGACCCCATCGTCTTCAAAACTTGTATTTATAGAGGTTTTCAACAACTTGGGCCTCAAAAGAATGAGATGTTAGATGAGTTGTTCATTACCAAGTGTTAGTTATTTGACAGGTAGACTTTGATTTGCGCATCAATCTACCAAGCCAGAACATGTTGAAAAACCTTCTTCTTTTGTGAAAGACTCGGTCCTTTCATTATTTAGATGTCATTTATATTTCTAGTCACTTTTGGGTTATTGTCTTTCTGGGTATAGTGACACCCTATGTAGGTCACAACTAGCATTCCTGATTGTCAACATAACAATAATTGCATTATCAATCCTATTATCAATTAATTGTATTATGTGGCAAGATATTGGGCTTTTGTAAATATAGCACGTCTTTCCAACCCCATTATCAATTACCCATGTTGAACAATCTTCTCTTGTAAGATTAAACTCATTTTATCAAGTGAGTATTATTATGCAACTTGGTTGCCACCTTGAATCTTTGTTTTTTTTTATTATTATTTTTAGCAGCCACTTGGGTGCACAAAATGAGGATTAAATATATAATTTTTTGTGAAGTTGTGGCTCAAATCAGTCTTTGAGATGAAAGTTGATTTTTTTGATCGAAACTCCGATCGATCGAAGTTATCCATCCTAGGGAGTTGAGTGCTGAAGAGCAACTTTGATCGATCGAAGCTATCGATCTTTGAGAGTTAAATTTTGCTGAAATTCAACTTCAATCGAAAGATTGAAATTTTTGATCAAAGCTTGATTGACAGAGTTATGGGGAGTTAATTTTTCAAAGGTTTTTTGGGCCCATTTGTTGTGTACTCTTGTAACCTAGCTACTATATAAGGGCATCTAGGGTTTTGAAAACATTATGGGAAGACTCTGTGGATCTCTTGACACAAGAAAGAGAGGAGAGTGAGTGAAAACCTTGGGGGCTAGGGAAAGATAGGGGTTGATCTCTGATAGGCGGAAGAGTAGAGAAAGATTGGGTCTGGGGCTGAAACTTATAATCTCCTTGTTCCACGCATAGTAAAATATTTTGTCAGATCTCAACCGTAGATGTAGCCCAGACTTTGGGTGAACCATGATAAATATTTGTGTTCTTTGTGTGGCGTGTTTACTTTTTTGCTAGTTTCTCGATTGATTGCTTGGTTGTGTGTTTACTTCTATATTAGAGCATAACAAATTTGCATCCATTTTTCTCAAAAAATTGGTATTTGAGCTTTCAGCTCGAAGTAGGATGTTGACCAAGTTTATGAAAATTGAGAAGTTCAATGAAAGAAACGATTTCAACGTACGGCGGGTTAGGATGCAAGCCTTGTTGGTTCGATAAGGTATATTCAAGGCGCTGAAGGGAAATGATGCATTGCCTGAAAAGATGAAGGATGATCAGAAAGATGAATTTATGGAAAAAGCACAAAGTAAGATTATGTTGTGTTTGAGTAAAGAAGTTTTGAGAGAAGTTTTTGGAGAAACTATGCTGGATGGGCTATGGAACAAGTTAGAGGCCAGTTATATGACAAAATCTCTTGCGAATCGCTTGTATCTCAAAAAGTGGTTGTTCACTCTTCAGATGATAGAATGTTCTTCTCTTTAGATGATAAAATGTTCTCTAAAAGACCATCTTGATGAGGTAAATAGTGTCATCATAGATTTAAATAATATTGGTATTAAAATTGAGGATGAGGATCAGGCTATTATTTTGTTGTGTTCTCTACCACCCTCGTATGAGAACTTTGTTGATACAATGATGTATAAAAAAATTACGATGTCTGTGGAAGACATGAAGTTAACTTTGAATTCTAAAGAATTTGAGAGAAGGGCATTTGAGTGAAATACAGAAAGTTCGACAAAGGGTTTGGTTGTTAAATGGAGAACGAATCAAAAGGGAGGGCCTAGCAGTAGATGTCGTTTTAAGTCCAAGGACAAAAAGGGGTTGACATGTTTCACAAGGAAGGGCACTTCAGAAAAGACTGTCTAGAGCGTAAGAAGAAGCAAAATGGAAAACCCACTGAAGTCGGTGATGTGTTTGTTGTAGAAGGAAATTCTAGTTCAGATGGTGGTAACGTTCTCACAATGCATGTTGGCGACTCTAACGATGAATGGATTCTTGATTTAGGTTGTTCGTATTACATTTGTCCTATATAGAGACTAGTTTTTGTTTTATCGGTCTATTGATTGAGGGAAAGTTTTGACGAGGAATAATGTGTCGTGTAAGGTTGTAGGCATCGACAATCCGAATCAAGATGTCTGATGGCATAGTGAGGACATTGACTAATATTAAACATGTTATAGAATTGAAGGAGAATTTGATTTCCCAGGGTACACTGGATTCCATTGGGTGCACTTACAAGGCTAGAGGTGGAGTTATGAGGGGTTTCAAAGGGTGCTCTTGTGGTGATGAAGGGATTAAGCAGTATAATTTGTATACACTTCAGGGTAGCATAATTATGGGTTCAGTTGCAGTATCATCCTCATATCCAAATTCAGATACTACCAAATTGTGGCATATGCGGCTTGGGCATATAAGTGAGAAAGGGGATGGATGTTCTGAGTAAGTAGGGTTTACTTGGTCGTCAAAAAACTAAAAAATTGAATTTTTGTGAGCATTGTGTTTTTGGAAAATAATGCACGGTGAAGTTCAATACGGTTATCATATATTGGACAAATGGTACATTGGATTATATCTATTCTAACCTTCGGGGTCTTTCTCGAGTTGTTTCACATAGTGGTGGTAGATATATGATAACGTTGATTGATGATTATTCTCAAAAAAAATTTGGTATATATTCTGAAGTCGAACAATGAGGTTTTTGTCACGTTCAAGCACTAGAAGACTTTACTTGAGAAGTAGACTGGAAGGCAGGTGAAACACTTAAGAACAAACAATGGATCGGAATTCTGTGACAAAGAATTTAACAAGTTCTACAAAACTTATGTGATTGTGAGACATCGTATAGGAGGAAACCTCCGCAACATAATGGAGTTACAGAACGGATGAATATCACACTGTTGGAGAGAGCACGGTGTATGTTGTCTAATGCTGGGTTAGGCAAAATGTTTTGCGTGGAAGTTGTTTCCACAACTTGTTACTTGGAGAACGTTGTAGGATAATTTAGAGAAGATGGATAATTGTGGATAATTGAGAATTAGAATACCTATAAATAAAAGAAGGCTTTTTATTTTGTGTAGCACTTGGTCTCTCAACATGAGTCGTGGCGGAGCCTGAAATCTCAATTTGGAGGGCCAAACTAGTACTATGGAATTAAAATTTAACCTTTTTTATAAATCAATTGTAAAATACTTTTTCTTTTATAATATTAGTCTTAACATATACATACATACATATATATATATATATATATATTGAAAATAAATATAATTCAAAAAATGAGAAAAATCATGAAATGGTGCTCCAGAAACTTCTTAGAGTTTGCGGTAGCATATAATCTTATAATTAGAAATACCTATTATAAAAAGAGAGATGAACACTTAATAACCTTTATGTTAAATCATTATTTCTAGTAGCCTCAAATTCAATCCGAAGGTGACATATGGTGGGTTCCAATGAAATACCACAATAGATTTCTATATTAATTACGACCATTGGAAATTTGACACATGGCCATATGCAAATTTGTAAATTTCGTATTTGAAACCCACTTAATATTTAAATCATCACTCCTAGTTCCAATGGAACTTGCCACAACTAATTCTAATGTTAGTGTGACACTTGGCCATCCATAACCAAGTAAGTTCTTTATATCAAAGACTTAGTTAGAGGATAAAACCTCAAGCCATGGATCAATCAGAAATAGACATGTGGCAAAAAGATCAACCTAAATAGAGAAGTATTTGGTGGAGGGTTGTCTACCAAAAGGAAATACAAGTGGCATTATCATAAGGGAATCAAGACACTTTATTGCCACAAGGCAACCAATAGAAATGATGATAAATCAAGGTTGACTTTGTTAAAGATTAACTAGCCTTATATCACTAAGAAAAGATCTGCACTTACCAAATCAATTGGGTAAAATCCCCAAAATCAAGGAAGCTTAAGGAGATCATGCAACTAATGATAGTAAGCCTAGCACAAGTGGACAACATAATTTCAAATAAGGATATGATTTAGGAACTAATAAAGAGAAGTTGGGCAAATATAAAGTATTGTATATCTACCACTATAGAAATTATGGAAAGCTAAAGAAAATCAAGCAATTAAGGGAGAAGTTTTAGGAGCAGTTGCCTAAATAAGGCAAGTAATGGAGAATTTTAAGGAACCTGGGGTCTTGATAATGATCAGTTACCAACACATGGAAGTTTTTTGCATGCAAGTAAGGAAAGTGGCTAGAAATGTGCAACTGGAGTTGAACCATTTAACCTATGATCGAGAAGTTACCACACTAAAGAAGACATGTAATCAAACATTCAAGCATGATTAGAAGCTTAGAGAAGACATGAGACATGTGTCAAGATCTGGTTGGTCCACATGGAAAGATTGGCAACTACGTACCAATGGAACTGTCGCCAACAACTAGCACCTGAGAAATTCTATAAAAATGATACCTAATTCTCACTTGCAAACCCTGTTCAACACATAACTCAACCTGCATTATAATTTTATTTTAATTCAAAGTCTTGTACTTTATTATCCTTCTACATTCCAGCAATATTTTCAATACATTTTAATCTGAGGTCCTACACTTTCAATTATATGTTATGTTTTGTTCAATTGAATTTACTTTTGAAGTCCTGCACTTTCATACTTCAATTCCAGTCATTGTTCTTCAATTATTTAATTTTCTTGTCTTGTGTTTTCAATTTGATTAATTTCCTTATCCAGTACTTCAATTCCTTTTAACTTTCCAACTATAGAAAACCTTAAAAGTCCTTTGTTCTCAACGGCCCAAAAGAACCTTTGGAAGATGGTCATTCTAAACCTTCCTAACAATCGCCTAATCTCTATTTTCCAACTGGAATATAGTTTGAATCTTCAATTGGAACTAAATAAGTTCCTGACATGCTTGCGCTTCCACTACAGTAACACTTTAAAAGTGGATCAAATATGAATCAAATTGATTACTTTCTAATTAGAAAGGTCGAACAACTAACAAGAAAAGATTGTAAGGTTATTCTTGAAGAGAGTTTAACATCAGAACATAGGCTTCTTGTTTTAAATTTTAGGTATAAAAGGACAACCTAAAAGGAGAAAGATAATCATAGACCCAAGGACTAGGTGGTGTAATTTAAGAAGGGAGAAAGTAGAATTATTTAAAAATAAGATGTTAAAAGAAGCAACATGGAATGTAGAAGGTGAAAAAAAAATTAATCTGGAATAAGATGACTACACATATTAAAAGAGTAGCAAAAGAAGTTATAGGAGAATAAAAAGAACGGGACCGTTATTTAAAGAAACTTGGTGGTGGAGTGAACAAAGTCCAAATAGCTGTAAAAACAAAACGAGAATGCTATAAAGTTTGGAAAACAATAAAAATAGTGAAACCTTCAAAAAAAAAAAATTTAAATATAAAAGTTAAGAAATAAGTAAGTGAAGCAAAATATAGAGCATATGGCAATTTTTATTCCGAACTACACACAAAAGATGGGGAGAAGAATATATATATAAACTTGCTAAACTAAGAGAGGAAAACTAGAGATTTTAGCCACATTAAATGCATTAAGAGTAAAGATTCATGGGTTTTAGTAAAAGACGATGAAATTAAGGAAAGATGAAAATGTTATTTTAAGAAATTGCTAAATGAAAATCATATAGGGGACTGTGTTAGGGATAACATATTTTTTCATAGGGTCAATGAGTGGAAGGGCTTTAGGATCTAATGATATTCCTATTGCGGTTTGGAAGTGTCTAGGAGAAGTTGGTTAACAAAATTGTTTAATAAGATAATAAGAACTAAGAGCATGTCGGATGAGTGGTGCCAAAGTACTCTAGTGCCTATATATAAAAATAAAGGGGACGTACAAAGTTTTAAAAATTATTGCGGTATTAAATTAATGAGCCACGCTATGAAACTTTGGAAGAGATTGATTGAATAATGCCCAAGATGAGAGATGGAAGTGTCGAAGAATCAATTTGGATTCATACTGGGAAGTTCAACAATGAAAATGATTTACTTATTGAGAATACTAATGGAAAGATAAAGAGAGATCTCCATATGGTTTTTGATGGTCCATGAAGCCCGTGAGCATGTTTGCCCAAGTTTTAATGTCAAAAGGATCTTAAGGGGCAATTTAGTCATTTCATTTTATGTGCTTAAATTAGATGTGTTTGCATAGTTAATGAAACATGTTTTGTTCTACATTAACATTTTTCTTTGCTTTCATGTATTTGCTCTAACAAATCTAGCAGGGGCATTCCGGTCATTTCAGTGGCATTGGATATAGACTCTTGTTATTTTTGAGCATAAGAAGGGGCATCTTGGTAATTCAGAAAAATGAGAAAAACTCTAGCCGAAACCTTATGTGGGTATTCAGATAAGCATATCAAAGCAATTTGTAGTGAAAAGGAAGAGTGAGCAGTGTGTTAACAATATGACTGAGAGAGTGAGAGAGAATGGACGACTGAGAGAAAAACATAAAACAGAGAGAGAGAGAGAGAGACGAAGGCGATAGAGAGGAAGAGAGAGAGAGAAAGCTTGAAATTGTTCATGGCAGCTGAGAGGGGAAGCCTTAGGGTTTCTTAGCTTGGTTAGAATCTCAGCTTGGAGGTCATCGTTTGGGTTCGAATGGTCTAAATTGAAAGGCGAATTTCAGGTTCAAATAGAAGCATCTTCAACGTCTTCATCGTCGGTCCATTATTTTTGAACTGTGAGTATGATTCATAAAGTCATAGAAGGTCTTTCATAGGTATAACTCTCTGTCTCTATAGACACATCTCACAGGCGCACTTTCGATCGAGTTGTAGACACACCTCATGTTTTCAATTTTTTCGATTTTTGATTCTCATGTGTTCAGCTTTGAAATTCTAATTTTTGTGTTTTCAATATTGGAATTCTGGTTCTCATGTTTGTTAGTTTTGGAATTCTAGTTGTCTCATAATTTCAGTCTTGAGAGAACCTATTAATGCTTGCTCTTAAAATCTGCATTGAGAATCTGTTCTCTTTTAAGCTACATAATTTGATTTGGTGTTATTGTTTAGCTTCACAATAAGATTCTGTTCTGTTTTTGGTTAAGCATTATAATTCAACATTCTCCTATTTTGTTGAAAAATCTGTTTAGCTGAAACTGAATTAAGTTGCTGCCTGAATTGAATTGTTGCCTGAATTTAGTTTCTACCAAAATGAATTGATGCCTGAATACAGTTTATGCCAAAATGAATTGCTGCTTGAATTAAGTTGCTACAGTAATTCATGTGCTTAATTTATAGATGTTGTTTGAAGTCTTTAATTTGCTGAAATTGTAAGTTGCTGCAGTAATTCATTTGCTGAATTTATAGTTGCTGTTTGAAGTCTTTAATTTGCTGAAATTGTAAGTTGCTGCAGTAATTCATTTGCTGAATTTATAGTTGCTGTTTGAAGTCTTTAATTTGCTGAAATTGTAAGTTGCTGCAGTTATTCATTTGTTGAATTTATAGTCGTTGTTTGAAATCTTAAATTTGCTGAAAGTGTAAGTGGCTACCAGTAATTCTACTTTGCTGAAAATTATAGTTTTTGCTGGAACTCTACTTGATAAAAATTGTTTTTTGCTAAAATTCTACCTTGCTAAAATTCTATTTGCACATGTATTATATAAGAATTTAGGCTTCTCATAACAGTTGATTTGTCAAGAAAGACTTTGATATCAAAAATAGGTATTCAAAGCTATATTGTAGCATTGTTCTTTGTGCTAAAAATGTCAAGCAAGCAGCAGTCCTAGAGTGAATCAACCTAGCAGGCACCTCATGGATCAAAGCTGTTTTCGCTCATCAGCATATACATTATCCACAGCAGTGCACATCATCTACCAAGGATTGAACCTCATAGAAGTTAAACATCAGCCAAGGTGAAAGGGCAAGATATCTCAAGTAAAGCTTTGTATCGAAGATTGTATTAGCTAGCTCGAGAGATTTTTATTGTATTCCTTATTCTCAATCACTACTTATAGCCCAAGTATAGGGATCCTGCGGAGATGGGGAGTGTTTTTGTGAGCCTTGGCGAGTGACAACTTGAGCTTAGGAAAGCTTGAGTTGGTGAGTACTAAGAGTTCGTGTGTGAGCTTTTAGTGGGAGAGTTTAGGCCTAGGGAGGCTATGAACTAGAGTGAGAACTGGAGTGACTTGTATGTGAGCTTGGGTGTGAGATTCACAAGTATATTCAGTTTCATCATACTAGATTGGACTGGCTGCGGGCAAGAGGTTTTTTCCCCACCTAGGGGTTTTTCCTTTATAAATCATTGTGTTAAGACTTTTATGGTTTGTGTGTGCCATACATCAAGCATTAAAGCTTAAAATTGAGAAGAACTTATTCACCTCCTCCCCCTCTAGGTTCTATTGATTTAGAGAAAACCTATGACATGGTACTTAGAGATCTAATATGGAGGTTCTAGAAAATAGAAGATTCACAAAGGGATACATGGACACAATAAAGGACACTTATGATGGTTGTGTAACTATAGTTAGAATATCTGTAGAGAAAACAATTAAATTTTCAATTATGGATAGGTTACAACAAGGGTCAGCATTAAGCTTATACCTTTTTGCCTTAATAATAGATGAGCTAACAAGATAGATCCAAGATGAGATTCCATGGTGTATGTTATTTGCTGATGATATTGTTTTAATAGATGAGATTAAAGGAGTTAATGCCAAATTGGAAGTTTAAGATAAGTATAAATAAAACAGAGTGTAATTTTAGTAAAGTTAGGAATACAAATGAGGACGTAGTGAGTATTGAGAATTAAGAGGTATAAAGAAGTGAACATTTTTCTATCTAAGATCAATTATTCATAATAAGGGAGAAATTGGAGATGGCGTTAATCATATAATCAAGGCAACATGATGGGTTAAATAGAGGAGTGCATCTAGTATATTGTGTGATAGGTGTATCCCCTTAAACAACTATTAGATCAACCATAATTTATGGTATAGAATGTTGGGCAATTAGGAAACAAAATTTGCATAAAGTGAGTGTGACAGAAACGTGAATGTTGAGATGGATATCTGGTAATATTAGAAAGGATAAAATTAAAAATAATCACATTTGGGAGAAGGTTGGAGTAGCACAAATTGGTGATAAAATGAGAGAAAACTGGTTAATGTGGTTTGGACATGTTCACTTTTAAATGTGCTCATTAGGAAAAGTGGCATAATCTACATTGATGGTAATACTTGGGGAAGAGGGAGACCAAAGTGAATTAATAAAGAATGATATGATAACATGTGGATTGACTGAGATTATGACCTTAGATAGAGCAGAATCGAAACTTATATATAATTCATATAGCCGACCCCAAGTACTTGAAAAAAATGCTTTGTTGTTATTGTTGTTGTTCAAAAAATGAGAAAAATGCAACCTAAATGTACAGAGATGAAAAATTAAATGAAAATAAAAACATATAGAGAAGAGAAAATAATAAGTCAAATGTAAAAAAGAGAAGTGGTAAAGAAAAAACATTGTTAAATAATTAATTTTCCTTCAACAATTATTTCAATTTGAGTATTTTGATTCCACTTTGGAAAATATATATCATTATTACCTCGATGGAAAATTAAAAAAGGTACCATTTTAACTAAACAAAATATCACAAATTTTAACAAAACGCGATTATCATAAACAAAATGAAAAAGTACTATAATAACTTAGGAAAAATTACAATAAACCCCCTTGACTTGTAGTATTTTGCAATAAATCTCCCTTGAGAAATTTTTTTGGGCAAAAAATCCCTTCCAACTAATCGGAGGGTCCTGAAGACAAAAAAAATGACTAAAATTTTCATCATTTTTGTTTGCATATATATTTTATGCAATCTTATATATATATATAGTAATGATTTAAGATTATTGTGTACAACAAAAACCGTCATTATAATATACTATAATACTTGGTACAATGGTAAATTGTGGATGAACAAGTTTGAAAACTCAGTGTTTAACCTAAGAATAGTCACTTTGTGAAAAATACTGCAAGGGAAGGTTTTTTTTTTCCTTGCATTATCGTTGATTATAAGCACATGAAATAAGTTATTAAGCATGCTTGGTTCAGTATTCTCGGAACACTTTTTTTGAAATTTTGTTTAAAATGTGTCTATTTACTTTAAAAAGTTTTTTTTGGTTCCATAAACTTTGCTATACATATTTTAAAAATGATGTATAACTAAACTTTGCTATACATATTTTAAAAATGATGTATAACGGGTTGCCTATGATTATGGAGACAATTTGGATTGCCAGAAGGTCAAACGGGCTGGCATACATGTTTTTGGGACAGTTTCAGCAAGTTCGACTCGACTCAAAACCTCATTCCCGGTGAAAAAAGGGCCAACGATCAATACTTCAGTTTGTGTTTTGCTTTAAATGAATCAAATATGCCCAATTCATTTTCTAATTTTAGGCTTCTTTTTTCTAAGGCAAGAATAAAAGAAATTTCATTAAATAGCCAAACTTAAAGGTTACACTCAAAGATAACCAAAACCTTTATAACCCTAGGAATAGCATTATCAATAAAAGAATTTTCCTTTCTTTTAATGGCAAGCTTTGTTAATCCATGAGAAACCAAATTGCCTTCCCTCCTTATCCGAAGATAACATCAGATCAAAGTGTTCAGCCAGAAGAAAATGCACACCCTCCCAAATCACAACAATCTAAATTTGTGATTTAAAAGCTTACTTTGCTCTCTCAGAGAAGAAAGAAATTATTAGATGGTACAATTTGACACGCAATCAAATATATCAACTTTGTGTTAGTTTTTTTAAAATTTTTGTTTGCATGTCAATTTGTGATTAGTCAGTGACCAATCTTTCTCGAGACCAATGCCAAAATGTAGTGCCTGGTCAATGACCAATCTTCTCGGGACCAATGCCAAAATGTAGTGCCGAGACTGAAAAGTGAAAGAAACAAGTAACCGTGTTGTTCCAATTTGAAGCATCCAACAGCTGGAGGAGAGTCCATTGACAGATTCTAGGGCTTGAAGTTTTAGAAGGATTGCTCTAAACTCCAACCATTGCTTGAAAGAACTAGGTATAACAACCATTTGCTCAACTCAGTTTTCGTCAAATATGAGCTGGATTTTGCTTTTCGATATTCCAACACAGTGGCTAAGCAAGGAATTTAATTTAGTTGGGGCAACATGATAATATGTGGATAATTTTTAAATATATATATATATATATACATACACACACACAAAAGTAAAAAATGTACCCCGCTCAATTTTCTGTGTCTCCGCCGCTGTTCCTAACATATATTTGCCACTAGCTTGGCTAAATTCTCCTTATCTTCTGATATCATTTTTAGGCGTATTGATATGTTTTTAAGCCAATTTAATTATAAAGCATTGAATTGATTAAAGATGAAAATTATTCATCGTAAAAAGGAAGATGAAAATTATATAAATTTGTGAACGAAGGAGCATCAAGAAAAAAGATTCTCAAGAGAAAAATAAATGTTCGATTTTGGGATATTTTAATTCAAATAGAGAAACCCAAAGGTTCCCAACTCTCGAACAATACAGTAGTTGAATATGCAGTGTAGAACAGGAGGGATGTTATCAATTCAACTAGATTGTTGGGATATGTCAAAGAACCAAAAAAATGAGATATCTCCTTGATTTGTGAATTTAAATTCCAAGTGGAGAACATTTTAGTCAACAGAGCAGATCAATTGAAATTGTCCGATTCTGTCTTGTGAATTATATCATTTCCAACAAATTAATTTAAGGATTTTTCATATGAACAAGTGAATGAAATTTTCCCGCACAGAGTGGCACGGTGTTAAGAGATCTCACCTCAAACGAATCGCAAACCTGGACGTTCTGGGGTTGATTCTAATTGAACGCAAAAAAATTTGAATTTAAATGATACGTGATTTGCGAACAATTTCGTGCATTCGAAGAGAATCTAAAGTGATTAACGGATAAGTTGATTATTCATTACCAAAAAAAAAAAAAGAGTCAATGAAATTTGAATTTTGCATAAGGGTAATCGGAAGAACACGAACACTCAGCAAGTATTATGTTTCCTTTATAGTGCGATCTTCTTCTCCTTTCTCACCAAGAAACAGTTGTAGATGAAATCAAATGATCCAGTAGCTTGATCAATAAGAAATTTCTGAAGCAGTCTTCGTATGATTGATCAAGCAAATAAAGAGACAACCTAAATCACTCATAGTATATAAATGTGTGTGATCTCCCAAAGAAATATAAACACAGAATTAAAAAGAATTCTTTTCTCTAAAAATATCTCTATATTTTCTCTCTCTAGAAAATAATTTTTTTATATGTATATGAAGGCTTAATGAGAGAGAAATCATATGAGATTTTTATAAATGTTAAAATAGCGAATTTTCCTTAAAGGACAAGTTTAAAATCACTAGGAAATGAATCCCAAAATTTAAGAAAATTTTAGAGTCAAAATTCGATCAAAACAAGAAGCTTGTAGAGCCAAAAAGCCACATCAGGAGGCTTGGACAGGTCCAGCCCATACCTGGACTGGTCCAAGGCTCTGCCCTGCAAGGATTGAAGTCCCGAGACTCCATATACCAGTCCAGGTTTGAGCTGGATTGGTCCAACCTTGAATTTTATGAAAATTTTACCGAAAACCTTAATTTTCAAGGTCGGAACTTCCCTTTTAGAAATATATGTGCTCTCACCACTCTAGCTAGACTACGTGACTCTCATACTTGATTAATGATGTTCACATGCCATTGAAATCACTCGAAAACTTAAAACGATCAAAACCTTGCTCAATGTCTTCTTTAGAAATGTCAAGACTTCATGCCTTTGAAGACCATTTGCATCTTTGGTGTAAAACTTCTTGTTCACTTTGAGACTTCAATTATATGATCGACTTCAAAAATATAAATAAAAGATTATAACTCCATCATGTCGAATTTTGATACTGAAAATTGCTAATTACAAAAAGATACATTACAGACAAAACCAATAAATGGTTCACAAAAACCAAAGATGTAGCTCTGAGGAGTAATTCATTATAATTAAACCATGAATAAAAAGATGGCACCACTAAAAAGATGGCGCAAGGGTGAGATTTCTCCATTATGACTTAAAGATGACAAGTTTAAAATAGAAAATAGTTAAGACTATATACATCTAGTCCTCCCCAGACCTTGCAAAGCCTGGGCTAGCCAAATTTTTTTCTTTTGCCTTTTCTCAATTCCTTTGCTAATTTCTCATTGCAATTCTCTTAGTTTCTTCCTATTTCTCCAAAATCAAATGCATTGATCATTATTCACTACCCTAAATCCTAATAATGGCATAACAAACAAAATATTAAGAGTACTAATTGTTCCATTAGGTTTATAATAAGGAAAATGTTATAAGATTATTCTAATTATAGCAAACATTGTTTAATTCTCATATCTCATTCAAATGCTAACACAACTAATAGAATGACATAATTTCCTTGGAAATTCACACACCATTGTTTGCAAGTCTTGGGAATCAACTTGCATGTCCTAAAGGGACCAACAAGTTTGACCCAGAAAAAGGTGAGGACAAATTACTCAAAACCTAATATCATTTGAAGCTTTTATAATAATAAACATACATTTATCAATTTTAAAATAACATTATAACATATCTAGAGGGCCAAAGTCAAAATACACAGATAACATATCATGTCATGGTTATAAAAATATTAATATAGATTTGTAGATCATAAGATAGCTGTAATTTAACTAATTGATTATTAATCCTCTTTTTTTTTTCTTTTTTTTTTCCTGCAAATATTGCCATTTGAAAGGAGAAGCCAAGTCTGCAATTTGACTTAAATCTCTCTCCCCCCCGAGACTGGCTGGTGGTTGGCCTCAACTTGTTAAGTGTCATATTTATGCTTGTTGTATTTAATACAAATAACAATAATAATGATAATAATAATATATAATAATAAAAAGAAATTAAAGAAAGTAGGTCAAAAATCTAAAAGCCTTGACTTGTGAAGAAATGTCAATTTGGCGTTACTCTTATAATGAAAAAAACACTTTTATCAATAGAGTTGTCATAAAATTTGTATTAGTAAAAAATATGTTAGATGTTTAGAATTATATAAAATAATTTTTACAATTAAAGTAATTTTTAATTTATTTGGTAACAATATTATTGAAAGCATCTTTATTGTTAATTTTACAATAAAAGCACTCTCATTGCTAATTTTAGCATAATACCTTTTAATAGAGTATTACTAATTTATTGTATTTGTTTTTGATAATAGTAGGACTTTATAAAAGAATGGTTAATATTATTTTTACAGAAAATAAAAAAAAAAAAGATAAAATTGTTTAACGAAAAACAGTTACTTAAAATATAGAACATCTATTAAAAAATAATTTTGAAAGTTAAAAATTTTAATTTCATTCAAAAGCTGATGATAGATAAATGAAAGTACTTAGGCCCTGTTTAGCAGAGCTTTTGCTTCAGCTTTTACGCAGAAGAAAAAGAAAAGCAGAAGCTAAATCAGGAAGCTAGTACCCCCAGTTTCCTTTAAACGCTCTTTTTGGACTCCGAAACTCTTCTGCCTTACCAATCCAAACACTCTCCAAAACGACTTTTAAGCTCGAAAAGTCGAAAGCCGCTTTTCAAAAGTGAATCCAAACAGGGCCTTAATCTTGTAATACGTGCCTTAATTGTAGTAATAATATATATGGTAGAATTGGCGACACCATTTGTTGAAGTAAACTCTAATATTATGTCATTTTGCTGACATATGATAGCCAACTAGATGTTGACCCGCTGTCTCCTTCACATTTAGTAATAACTCTCCAATTAAAAGTATATAATGTACGAAAGGTTGTAATTAAATGGTATTTTATCATTAAATATCTACGGAACAAAATGGGAAATGAAAATATTGAATAAAGGAGTTATTTCAAAGTATGGTATCAATGCAGCTCGATGTGCTTTAAAAAAAAAGAGTTAATCGCGTAAAACTCTCATATTATATACAAAATGTGATATTTTTACATAAAATTTTCTATTTTTTTTTAATTTATGTAATTAAAGACAAATCTTTAATTGGAATAATGAAATGATTAAAGTACTCTTGCTTCATAAATAAATAATAAAAATGATAAAGTGAAAAAAAACTCTTACTATATACAAAGTGTGCAAATACTCTATGACGTTTAATTAATCTCCTTGCATTTTTGAAAATGTGCAAATAAGGACATTTTGTCAATTTAATAATAAAAATGTCTAAAATACCCTTGCACCCTTGTGCTATGTTTGGAAGTCCAAAAAGGGCCCATCCAAATATCAATTTCTTATTTATTTAAAAAGTGTGCGAATAAATCTTTAGTTTTCACTCGCTGAGCCCGACTAGTGTATCCATTTCCAGGCCTATCCGAAATAAAAAAATAATTAAAATATATTTTTAATTAATAAAAAAATAAAAAAATGATCAATTTCTCATTTATTTAAAAAATGTATGAATATCCTCTTCGTTTCCATTCGCTAAGCCCAGCCAGTGGGTCCATTTTAGGGTCAATTCAAAATAATAAAATATATTTTTAGTTAATATAAAAATAAAAATAAAAAGGGAAATATGACATCCAAACATTGCACAAGAGTGTCAAAGGTTGTGAGGAATATTTTGGTCATTTAAAAATGGTAGTTTGGGAATTTCAATGATATTTTTTTATCATAATTGACAGAGAGAGGTATTTGCACAAAATTTTCAAATGCTTGGGAGTTATATGAACATACAAGATTGTAGGGGTGTTTCGCGAACAATTTGCCTATAGCAGGAGTTTTTTGTACTTTGTCTTAAAATAAAAAAGCAAAATATAAAATAACAAAAATAGTACTTTCTGGTTTTCAAAAAAGTCTAACATAATTAATTTACAATAGGGGTCAATTTGCTTTGAATTTTGAAATTATAGGGATTTATATGCATATACTAAATAGCAGGGTTTTTGTGCACATTTTCTGTATGACAAGGGAGTTTTATGTGATTAACCCAAAAAAAATGATTTAACAATATGTAAGTAGTGGTTTTGAGGGTCGCTTTGATCATGAGAAACCACACCGAGTCAGCAATTTTCTTTAGAAATCACATGGAGGCGACCTTGAATTTTAATACGACTACAAAAACAAGAATCTAGACAAGCAACATAAGCCATCAGATGTACCTAATAATTAAGTTGCCTAAATTTATAAATACACTCGTTCATCTACTTTAAATAAATATATAAATTTTTCGCCACGCCCTTCACGTGTGATTTTTTTTTTTTGTCCAACACGTATTTCAATTTTAATTATCAAGCACCATCTATTCTAATGTAACTTAAATATATAAATCCTTCCATATTGGGGTCCTTACATTGAAGTCTTTTTACAATTTTGTGATGGCATTTTTATAATTACCAAAAGAAAAAAAATGCAAAAATAAAATACATGAAACATTTTATATCATAGTACAGAATGAAAAATGATAATGAAATAGTAAGATCATTTCATATTCTTGTGTATTGGGTCATTTTATGAATCTATTTTAAATGCTTAAAATACACACACACACAAAAATTTATTTCATTTCCTTGGCAAATCCTTTGCTTACAAAATCAAGGGCATCAGCTTTTTTTATAAAGGGCACAAAATTTTGAATTTTTGACCCAAGAAAATTGAATAGAAATGGAACAAAAAGGAAAAGACAAATTACCAATTCAAGCAAAACACATATCTAAACCACATACAGAGTGCCTTTAGTTGTTCAGCTCTCTCCAAGGGGGCGCATTGGTAGGAAAAAAAAATTAGATAAATATAAATTTTTTACCTTAAAAGGCAAACAAAAAATGAAAAAATACAATAAAATTACAGCTTAGTCAATCTCAATAAACTAAAAGATGCAAAAACATTTCTTGACTCTCAATTCACCTATAAAAGTGAATTTAGTCAATCTTTTTTCTTTGTTAGAGATAATGATTATTAATGAGAAAACGAAAAACCAAAATCATGAAACTGGGGCAACATAGTCTGACCATCAGTTCATCACAAACCTCATCGACAAAAATAAATTAAGGAATCATAGATAATAAGTAGATGTTATTGAGAGAAAATTAGAAATAGAATCCTTAGATAACTAAAGTATCAAAGCTTGAAAAATTTGTAAATGTAAATAAAGATTTACATCTAGCCATCTAGGGTTTTCATATTCTATGAAAAATGCATGTATTTTATTTGCAAAAGAAACGAATAATCAAGCTTGCAGTGAGTTGGTGATACGGAAACATAATTATAGAAGGTTAATTTGCTCTCTCTATCTCTTCTTTGCAAACTCAGAGAGGAGGCTGGAGAACAATCGTGAAAAGACTGCTTTAGCAAAGTCGCGAATAGAAAGAGAATAAGCGGTAGTTATCTTTAGGAGCTTTTTTTTTTTTTTTTGGGAGAAATTAGAAAGTATAATTACACTGATACCACGTTGTCACTCTCTAGATTTTCAAACTCGATTTGTGATAAAAAAAAATTAATTAAATTAAAAGTCAAAACTCAATTGTCAACACTCTTGAAACTTAGTTAAATTCTTTCATTTTCTTCAAATAAAAGAAATTCATTTTTCTCAAAATTTAAATAGTTGGCTCAATGTACTTAAAATTTGTTATAGAAACCAGTTTCATTGAAAAGACGACTTTGAAATACTCAATTTTGCCAATGAGTAATCAAAATTTTGCCAATGAGTAATTAATTTTAAAGTTTTAAAAGGAATATAAAATAAATTTAAAAAAATATATACACAAATATATGTATGTTTGCATTACACGCAAGACAACCCATTTTTCACTTTTCCTCGACCTATATAATACACACAAGTGAAACACAAGGCAATTAAATGTATACGTATTTTTCTTCCTTCATCTCTCTTCAAGTCTCAAAACTCCCACTACAAATAAAATCTTTCGATGAAACAAAATTCATTTAACAGAGAATTCCGAAAGCCTCCATTTGAGTACTACTTACATTATGTTTTGACTTAGAAGAGAGATGTTAAGAATTTTTGAAATCTAAAAAAAAATTAAAGAATTTTTATATACAAGCAAAAAAAATCTGATTTACCTTTTAACACATTACAAGACCAAATGACCAATAGTTCCTTTTGGGCCTTCACCATCAGAATCTATTGGGCGTAAAAGAAAGATCTGAGGGAGTATTTTTTAAATTTATAAAAAAAAAAAAAATGCATATACTAGTAAAAGAAAATTTTATTTCCGGGGAGCATGTGCCACCTCATGGCACATGGTGGCTCCGCCACTGATAGAAGGAATTTCTTTAATGTTAAATCCTCATAGTTTCGTAAGGAAATTTTATAATCACAAACTTCTACATGTATCAACCCTTAGGATGCCACAATGATGTTTTTTCCTTGTAACAAAGCCTATTTAAGATAAACACTCAACATTTAAACCATAATACTGTAGTTAAAATTATGTTGTTTTTCAAATATAAAAAATAGTGTGCCACTTCTAATCCAATCATTTAGATGAGCTACAAATAGTGGGTTACCCAATTTCCATACCAAAATTGAAATGACCAATATGGTTCAGAAAATAAATGAAATGAAATATCAATAAGAAACAACATTGAGAAGTTCAAGTTAATACAAAACACACCCTAATTTTCAACTACTTCCTTCTGTCATTTGCAAGGATAAGCCAATTTAATCTGACAAGAACTTCAATCCCGCACAGGGTTTGTAGTTTCACTTAAAACTCTCTCTTTCCTGCCTCAACCTAGAAGAACCTCATTATCATGTACCTAAAACACGATATTGAAAGGACATGGCTTACCACACGTGAAATTGACATCTTAGTGGGAAACAACCTTTCAATAGTTAAAAAAATGTGAGATATGACTTGCTTTGTTTATGCCTGAATACAGCTTGCTTACTCAAAAAACAAACATATCAATGTCACCAATGATTATATGGAACAGTATATATATAGGCCAAGCCAGTCCTCTCCATCAAACAAACCAATAGTTCAAAGAACAAATCCCCTCTTTCCAGCAATGGGAAGCCCAGGGAAGCTGAGGCAATGGCCTCAACTTGTTTATGCAATGGCATTTTGCCTAATAGCCATTTGTGTGGTTGCCGATAAGCCTTATATTTATGCTTCACCACCTCCTTACTACTACAAGTCACCACCACCACCGTCACCATCGCCACCACCTCCATACTACTACAACTCTCCACCTCCACCTTCTCCATCTCCGCCACCTCCTTACTATTACAAGTCCCCACCCCCACCTACGGAGTCACCTCCACCTCCTTACTACTACAAGTCCCCACCTCCACCGTCAACATCACCGCCACCTCCTTACTATTACAAGTCCCCACCCCCACCATCTAAGTCACCACCACCTCCTTACTACTACAACTCCCCACCTCCACCATCTAAGTCACCACCACCTCCTTACTATTATAAGTCTCCACCTCCACCATCTTCATCGCCGCCACCTCCTTACTATTACAAGTCCCCACCCCCACCTACGAAGTCACCTCCGCCTCCTTACTACTACAAGTCCCCACCTCAACCATCACCATCGCCGCCACCTCCTTACTATTACAAGTCCCCACCCCCACCATCTAAGTCACCACCACCTCCTTACTACTACAACTCCCCACCTCCACCATCTAAGTCACCACCACCTCCTTACTATTACAAGTCCCCACCTCCACCATCTCCATCGCCGCCACCTCCTTACTATTACAAGTCCCCACCCCCACCTACAAAGTCACTTCCACCTCCTTACTACTACAAGTCCCCACCTCCACCGTCACCATCGCTACCATCTCCTTACTATTACAAGTCCCCACCCCCACCATCTAAGTCACCACCACCTCCTTACAACTACAACTCCCCACCTCCACCATCTAAGTCACCACCACCTCCTTATTACTACAAATCCCCACCTCTACCATCCGAGTCACCACCACCTCCATACTACTACAAGTCCCCACCACCACTGGTGAAGTCACCTCCACCACCTTACCACTACAAGTCCCCACCTCCACCATCCCCATCTCTCCCACCTCCTTACTATTACAAGTCCCCGCCTCCACCATCTAAATCACAACCACCTCCTTATTATTACAAGTCCCCACCTCTACCATCCCCATCACCACCACCTCCTTACTATTACAAGTCCCCACCTCCACCATCGAAGTCACCCCCGCCTTCTCCATACTATTACAAATCTCCTCCACCTCCGAAAAGCTACTAAACTAATGAATGCCTCTTGCATCAGTTGGAGCATTGCAAAGAATAACTAACTTCTTTCTGAAGTTGTGCCTAAATACATTTTTGGCATTAATTTTATTTTATGCAACTGTCTTTGTGAATAAGAAGGGTCCTGAAAAGAGATCCTTTTTTTATAGTTTTTTATATAATTAACATTCAATTGTATCATTTCTTGTAATCAATAAAAACCTAAAAAATTATATGTGGAAAAAAATATTGTCATTGTCTTTGATGTTTCCAAGTTACTCGGTCCCATTATTATCACATGTACATTTAGCGCTTCCGTGTTGGATTCAAAATTTGTGTATTCACACTTTTTTCATATTTTAATCCTCTTTCAACTTTTGGTCACCTATGATACATCGAATTTAGCAAATGTGTGTAGCCAAACTACAATATTCTAAACTATTAAAAAGAGGTTTGTTATATTGATCAGGCGATTGTGAAAAGGTTGGGATTCCCCTTTTTGCTAGGGTTTTTAGTACTGCATCGATTATCCGATAATTTTAAGTCAATCTTACATGACCAAAAGAGTTTAAGATATCTACAAATGGAATTAAAATTTCATTGAATGAGCTTTAATCAACATTGATTAATTACAAAATAAAAAGAGCAAACATTAAATTGGTCAATGATTATAAGAGAAACCTTATGACTTCAATGAAGAAGTACAAGAGGTATGTTGGTAAGAAACTATCAACTAAGATTGACTATGCTAAGCTAGGCTAGGCTAGGCTAGGCTAAGCTAAGATTAAAGGCACAGTAGTTTAGATTGAACTAGGGTAGTGTGTTGTGCGTTAAGAAACCCCTTCTTCAAAACTTGTATTTATAGAAGTTTTCAACAACTTGGGCCTCAAGAGAATGAGATGTTGGATGAGTTGTTCAATACCAAGTGTTAGCTATTTAACAGGTAGACTTTGATTCACACGTCAATCTACCAAGCCAGAACATGTTGAAAAACCTTTTTTTTTTGTGAAAGACTTAGTCCTTTCATTTTTTAGATGTCATTTATATTTCTAGTCACTTTTGGGTTATTGTCTTTCTGGGTATAGTGACACCCTATGTAGGTCACAACTAGCATTCCTGATTGTCACCATAACAATAATTGCATTATCAACCCTATTATCAATTAATTGTATTATGTGGCAAGATATTGGTCTTTTGTAAATATAGCATGTCTTTCCAACCCCATTATCAATTACCTATGTTGAACAATGTTCTCTTGTATAATTAAACCCATTTTATCAAGGGAGTATTATGCAACTTGGAGGCCACCTTGAATATTTGTTTTTTTTATTAATTTTTTGAGCAGCCATTTGGGTGCACAAAATGAGGATTAAATGTATAAGTTTTTATGAAGTTGTGGCTCGAATTATTCTCTGAGATGGAAGCTAAATTTTTTGATCGAAACTCCTATCAATCAAAGTTATCCATCCTAGAGAGTTGAGTGTTGAAGAGCAACTTCGATCGATCAAAGCTATCGATCTTCGAGAGTTAAGTTTTACTGAAATTCAACTTCAATCGAAAGACTGAAATTTTCGATCGAAGCCCGATCAATCGAAGTTATGGGGACTTAATTTTTCAAGGGTTTTTTGGGCCCATTTGTTGTGTACTCTTGTAGCCTACTATATAAGGCCATCTAAAGTTTGAAAAACATTATGGAAAGACTCTATAGATCTCTTGACACAAAAAAGAGACGAGGGTGAGTGAAAACCTTGGGGGCTAGGGAAAGATAGAGATTGACCTCTGATAGGCGGAAGAGTAGAGAAAGATTGGGTCTGGGGCTGAAATTTATAATCTCCTTGTTCCTCGCATAGTGAAATCTTTTGCCGGATCTCGACTGTAGATGTAGCCCAGACTTTGGGTGAACCACGCTAAATATTTGTGTTCTTTGTGTGGCGTGTTAATTTTTCTACTAGTATCTTGATTGATTGCTTAGTTCGCTTGGTTGTGTGTTTACTTCCATATTAGAGCATAACAAATTAGCATCCACTTTCCTCAACAAATTGGTATTAGAGCTTTCTGCTCAAAGTAGGGAATTTGACCAATTTTATGGAAATTGAGAAGTTCAATAGCAGAAACGATTTAAACCTATGGCGGGTTAGGATACAAGCCTTGTTGGTTCAACATGGTATATTCAAAGTGCTAAAGGGAAGTGATGCAATGCCTGAAAAGATGAAAGATGATAAGAAAGATGAATTTATTAAAAAAACACATAGTACGATTATGTTATGGTTAAGTAATGAAGTTTTGCGAGAAGTTTTTTAGAGCGACTACGTCGGATGGGCTATGGAACAAGTTGGAGGACAGGTCCATGACGAAATATCTTGTGAATCGTTCGTATCTCAAAAAGCGATTGTTCACTCTTCAGATGATAGAAGGTTCTTCTATGAAAAACCATCTTGACGAGGTAAATAGTATCATCAGGGATTTAAATAATATTGATATTAAAATTGAGGATGAGGATCAGGCTATTATTATGTTGTATTCTCTACCACCCTTGTATGAGAACTTTGTTGATGTGATGATGTATGGCAAAATTGTTGTCTGTGGAAGATATGAAGGCAACTCTTAATTCTAAAGAATTTGAGAGAAGGGCGTTTGAGGTAAATACTGAAAGTTCGAAAGAGGGTTTGGTTGTTAGAGGGAGAACAAATCAAAAGGGAGAGCCTAGCAGCAGAGGTCATTCTAAGTTCAAGAACAAAAAGGGGTTAACATGTTTCACAAGAAAGGCCACTTCAAAAAAAACTGTCTATAGCGTAAAAAGAAACAAAATTAAAAACCCACTGAAGTCCGTGATGTGTTCGTTGCAGAAGGTAATTCTAGTTCAGATGATGGTAACATTCTCATGATGCATGTTGGCGACTCTAGCGATGAGTGGATTCTTGATTCAGGTTGTTCGTATCACATTTGTCCTATACAGAGACTAGTTTTCCTCTTATCGGTCTATTGATGGAGGGAAAGTCTTGACGGGGAATAATATGTCATGTAAGGTTAAGCATCGATACAGTTCGAATCAAGATGTATGACAGATATTAGGAAAGTTCTAGAGCTGAAGGAGAATTTGATTTCCCTGAGTACACTGAATTCCATCGGGTGCACTTACAAGGCTGGAGGTGGAGCCATGAGGGTTTCAATGGCTGTAGTGATGAAGGGACTAAAGCCACATAATTTGTACACACTTTAGGGTAGCACAGTTACAAGTTCAACTGTAGTATCATCCTCATATCTAAATTTAGATACTACCAGATTGTGGCATATGCGGATTGGGCATATAAGTGAGAAGGGGATGGATGTTCTCAGTAAGTAGGGTTTACTTGGTGGTTAGAAAATTGAAAAACTAGATTTCTGTGAGCATTGTGTCTTCGGGAAATAGTGCATAGTGAATTTCAATATGATTATCCATTAGACAAAAGGTACATTGGATTATATCCATTATGACCTTTGGGGTCCTTCTCGGGTTGTTTCACATAGTGGTAGTAGATATATGATGACGTTGATTGATGATTATTTTCAAAAAGTTTTGGTATATATTCTGAAGTCAAAGAATGAGATTTTTGTCATGTTCAAGCACTAGAAGACTTACTTGAGAAGTAGATTGAAAGGCAGGTGAAACACTTAAAGAACAAACAATGGTTTGGAATTCTGTGACAAAAAATCTAACAAGTTCTGCAAGACTCATGTGATTGTGAAACATCGTATAGTGAGGAAAACTCTGCAGTAGAATGGAGTTACAGAACGGATGAACATCACACTGTTGGAGAGATCACGATGTATGTTGTCTAATGCTGGGTTAGGCAAAGTGTTCTATGTGGAAGTTGTTTCAATAGCTTGTTACTTAGTGAACCGATCTCCATAGATTGTTACGAACTTTAAGACTCTAGAGGAGGTATGGTCTGATTCTCCTGCTAGTTACAGTAATCTGATAATATTTAGGTGTCTTGTGTATGCTCATGTTAATGAGGGAAATCTTGAACCATGGGAAAAGAAATGCATATTTCTTGGTTTTTAGCCGGGGGTTAAGGGATACAGATTCTGGTGCCCAGATGTTTCGGGACAGAAATTACTTGTTAGCAGTGATGTGACTTTTCATGAGTCTGCAATGCTTACTCCACAGAAAGAGGTAGTTGATTCAGAGATAGCTCAGGGTATTAGTGAGCAGGTGGAGCTATCAGAGGTTCAATTATAAATAGATCATAATTGATTAAATAATGAGTAGTTGTAGGTTCAAGTTGAAAGAGAAGATGCATAGTTACAACACTACAGTTTGGCTAAAGACTAGGTAAAGAGGGAGATTAGACCACCTCAGAGGTATGTACATGCTGATTCAGTTTTTTATGCACTTAGTGTGGCAGAAAGTATTGATGAGTAGGTATTGCACACGTATCATGATGTCATGATAAGTAAAGAATCAACAAAGTGGTCGGTTGCCATGAATCAAGAGATTGAGTATCTTCATAAGAATCAAACTTGGGAGTTAGTCGAGAAGCCTAAGTACCAAAAGATTGTTGGTAGTAAATGAATTTTCAAGAAGAAGGAAGGAACTCCAAGAGTGGAAGATACAAGGTTCAAGGCATGTTTGGTGGCAAAAGGGCTATACACAAAGGGAAGTGGTAGACTTCAATGAAGTCTTTTCTCTTGTTGTGAAACATAGTTCAATCCGAGTGTTACTTTCTAGAGTTTCTCTATATGACTTAAAGCTTAAGCAGCTTGATGTCAAGACTGCATTCTTGCATGGTGAGTTAAAAAAACAAATTTATATGCATCAGCCTAAGGGGTTTGAGATTCTTGGATAAGAATACTATGTTTGCCTACTGAAGAAGTCCTTGTATGGGTTGAAGCAGTCTCCTAGATAGTGGTACAAATGATTTGACACCTTTATGGTTGGGAATGGGTATTGTAGGAGTGAGTTCGACAATTTAACATTTTTATGGTTGAGAATGGCTACTGTAGGAGTGAGTTCGACAGTTTTGTGTATCACAGAAGGCTTTTAAATGGTTCATTTTTGTACTTGCTGCTTTATGTTGATGACATGTTGATATCTTGCAGGAACATGTCAGAAATAAACATATTGAGGGCTCGACTTAGTGGTGAATTCGAGATGAAGGATCTTGGTGTTGTAAAAAAGATTTTGGGTATAATTATATACAAGGTAGAGAAGTAGGCAGATAATATTTGTCACAAATAAAATACATTTATAATGTGCTAGAATGTTTCGGTATGCAAACATCAAAACATGTGAGTACTCCACTGGTAACCCATTTTAGACTTTTGGCAGGATTGTCATCACAGGATGAGGAAGAAGTGGAGCACATGTTTCGTGTTCCTTATTGTCATGCCCTGCTCTCCACGGTATGTTAGTTAACCACAAGGCAAAATTAACATCCACCAAGTTATAACATCAAGATCATCTTCGCTAAATTTTCATCAGAAGTGCAATCCTCATTACATAAGCATCAGCTATAAATATCAAAATAACTATACATAAAAAATATATATGAAGATGGTCTCTGTCTCTTTAACACTTGTCTCCATCAACGGGCACCTGAAAATAAAAATGGGGTAAGCTCATAAGCTCAGCAAGAAATCGCTAAACACAATAATTGCTTAGCAAATTGACCCTGCCTATATTTTCATACATAAATTAATTAATTTAATATTCTAGATAGTCTGACCCATAAAACCTAGAATCTGATTTTTCAGAACCAGTCTATTATAAGCTCAAATTAATCCAACCTCAATACATATTTAGAAAACAGTTTTTCTTAAAAGCAACAAGTATACGAAGAAATCTTGCCTCCAAGACCTATTTCCTTATCAACACAATCAAGAATATAAAATAATACTTGCCCAATGCTATGTTTCATCCGTGGCTTCCATCCTCAACCCACTTATTGCTATATATATATCTATATATATATATATGCACATATAACAAAAAAACACCCTATTCGTGCTCTAATTAATCCGAAACTTGCTCAATTTCTAAAAATAAAAAGGGGTAAAATAATTAATTCATATATTACAACAACTTACAAGTCTTATGCATAAGAATTTCCCTTATAAAACACACATAACAGGGCATGTGATATAATATTCACAAATCAAAAATCAATCCATACTTGTACATGTCATTCACAATAAATTAATTAGTTTTCACAACAAATGTGCAGTTAGAAAAGAAAACATAGAAATCACCCTTTTATCCTAATCAGGTTGCTTACAATCAGATTAACTAAAAAAAATTCCAAGATTTACATATATATATATATATATATATATATGTATATATATGTAACCCATGTCCAAATTATAACTAGACAATTAGATTCATATTTAATCAAAAATGATTACAATCTAGAAGTTTTATAAACAACCTAAATATACCAAATCTATTCTTGGAAAGATTTCATTATGCAAAATCCTAAATTAAATCAAGCAATAAATTCAATTATATATAGGATTATAAGAGAGATTCAACTTGCCTTAACTAAGAATTTCCATTTTCTTCACCTTCTCTTCTTTCTATCTCTCTCTTATGGCCAAGAAGCTCCTGTTTCATTTTCTTTTCCTTTCTTTTTCCCCACCACACTAAATACTTATATATAACTCATGGTCAAAGCTTTCCACATAACACCCGGTCATGCACCAAGACCATGTCCACCATGCATACTAAAATAGATGAGTCATGTGTCATATATATATACACTTTATTATATAAGTTCTTTCCATTTCATTAAAAACCTTCAACTCTCATAATTCTATTTTGACCACAAAATCTCCAAATATAGATAATCAAATTATAATTGAGACTAAAAACTTAATTAATAATCCCGAGTATTACACTTATGCTAGTGCAGTTGGCAGCATTATGTATGTTATGGTGTGCACTAGGCCAGACATTTCACATGAGGTGAGTGTATTTAGTACGTAGATACATGGATAGACCTGAGAAGGTCCATTAGTAGGTTGTAAAATGGATATTGCGGTACTTGTGAGGCATGTGGATATTCGTTTAGTCTATGACAGGGGCAGCAACACGTCTGGGAGTGTTGTTGGATATGTTGATTCGGATTATACTGGAGATCTTGATAGAAAAAAGCCATTGATTGGGTATGACTTCACTTTTTATGGGAGTGTGATTAGTTGGAAGGCAATTTTGCACTCTACAGTTGCATTGTCTACTACAGGGGCTGAGTACATGGTAGTCACAGAGACAGTTAATGAAGCTATTTAGTTATGAGGTTTGGTTGGTGATCTAGGCTTATAGCAGGATGATTTGACTATATTTTGTGACAACTAGAATGTCATACATCTGACTGACTAAAAATTAAATGTTTAATGAGAGAACCAAGCACATTGATGTCAAGTTGCACCTCATCAGAGATGTGATTGCACAAGGTGTTATTGTAGTAAAAAATATTGTGAAGCTTTGCAAAATTCATGCCAAGGTGGAGGTTTATGAAGTTGTGGCTCAAATTAGTCTTTAAGATGGAAGCCGAAATTTTCAATCTAAGTTATCCATTCTGAAGAGTTAAGTGCTGAAAAGCTACTTCAATCAAAGCTCTGATCGATCAAAGTTTTAGAGCTTCAATCGATTGAAGCTATTCAACTTCAATCGAATAACTGAAATCTTCGATCGAAGTTACGAGGACTTAATTTTTCAAGGGTTTTTTGGGCTCGTTTTCTGTGTACTCTCGTAGCCCACTATATAAAGGCATCTAAGGTCGGGAAAACATTATGGGACTGTAGATCTCTTGACACAAAAAAGATAGGAGAGTGAGTGAAAACCTTGGGGACTAAGAAAAGAGAGATTGATCTCTTATGTGGCGTGCCCACTTTTTTGCTAGTTTCTTGATTGATTATTTGGTTTTATGTTTACTTTTGTGTTACAGTACAACAAATTGCCATATGTTTTCCTCTATAATTTTATTTAAGTGATTATAGTGATCGCAAAATTGTTGTGTGGCTAATTATGTTATATGGTGTTCTGGCTAATTATTGGATAATTTCAATAATACTTAATACATCCATTCTTGCATGACAATAAATCATATTATGATGTGAATATGCTATATGATAATATGACCAATATCTAATGATCTTTGGAGGCTTCTTTTAATAATTTAACAGACCCATTTTATTGGTTTCTTGCGTTCATGCTTAGTTTACTAATATTTAAATTCAAACTTATTTATGATAATCTAATTCGTGTCCATTTCAAAACTCATAACACGAAGGCTGGAAAGTAATAACATGACTGTTACATAACATATGTGTGTGTATAAAATGTGCAACAACTAAGAAAATAAAGCAAAAAGCTAAACAACAGCTAGAATTTGCAGCACCAACAATTAGGAGCAGTAGCACTATAGTGTACAAACCCCATATTGACCTTCCATTTTCATTTTGAATCCTAAGATCATGATCACGGAGCTCAAATCCCATTTTTTGAAATATTGGTCAGATGGGGCCTACAAAGGTAACCAAAACAGACAACTACATTTTTGACAATCAAATCGACAAAAAGACTTCACCAATGTGTTCACTAGGACTCAAAACCCTAGAAAACAGTACTCATAGGAGTCACATGTCCACCTAGGTAACCCGATTTGACCCAAACCCTAGACAAGGCTATAACAGTCATTTCAAAAGTCAACACGCAATTCGATTGTCCAAATTGACAAACCAAGTTCAGCATCAAGTTTAGAAGTATAAAAAATGCCACAAAATATTACTCATTGAGATCATGAGCCTTCCCAAACTATCACACCTCAAAATCTGGACCACTAGGACTCCCCTGATCCGAGCCCGAATATCGGGTAGTGAGGTGTCATGATTGCTCGATCGTCATCTCATGACCCAGACAACCATGGCAGACTACCACTTATCACCCTCGGCTCCTAGCCGGATCACCGAGATCAGTTCTTATTGAGGAAGCCTTATCACTCACATCATATCAATTCCTAACTAAAATCTCACATAGGTTTAATCAATCTGAGCCATAATCTCATAAAATCAGTCGAAACATTATCATGTACATCAATACGACCATATTCAGTGACCCTTCTCATAATAAGGCCTCATATGTACACAACGCACACCTGTTCACTCATTTCAATCCATCTCAGCTCACTCAGCATTTAGCTATTTTGATGCATCATAAACTATATTATAAAAAGATGCAAAATGCACTATTTTTGGCAACCCAATCTCCTCATTTCTGCGACGCATCATAACTAAACTTGCGATGTATCAAAATATTACGATATATCGTAATGCATGTTACGATGCATCGTAATAAGCATTACGATTCATCGTAGCCACTCGGCCAACTGCTTTACCCACACTCGACACTTGGTTCATTTTATGATTTCTCAACTTAGTCATTCCACTATTAGCATACATGCATAAATAGACATCAATGAAAATATAAATCATCATTCGTATCACTTAGCATTCACCATACTAAAACATCATAATAAATGTATGTGATCATAATTATAACAATAAACATGTTTCTGAGTCAATAAAAGTCATATACATGTCTCAACATATGCATATAATTCACATCCCAGACATGTATTCAAATAAAACATTAAATGCCTTTAAAAGAAATCGGTCATGCTCCATGCCAACTCACCGTTGGGGAGATTCTATCACCTCTTTACCATTTTCTGAAAAGAGTTAATACTTATGGGATGAGCTTCAACACACTCAGTAGCAATGTCTAAAACACAATTCTATAAGTTTTGTGAATACCACATAAACATATATTTTCATTTAATCATATTATGCAAATAACCACATATCTCAACCATATCATGAGCTACAAGTGATGCAACATGATATGCACATCTTTCTCATCCTTTCCACACAACCACTGGACTCCGATGACAGGACCATCCAATTCTATCTAACTAAATGAAGATTGATTCCACATGCTCATGTTAAACTTGCATATGTAATTAAAAGTAACATTGAAACCACTCAACATACTTGTACATTTCTATAAAAATCTCACATACATTCACATTGAACATATATCACATTTCTCACATTTCATATCATTTATATCGAGAATCATACATGCTTTACATCTAAACATTTTCTTTAAAACAATTTATCAAACACATAAGTGTCACAGTCACATATACACATGAACACACAGTTATCTCACATTTCACATTCAACATGTCTTATAATCATTTGAAACAATTATAAACATTTAACTATATCATTCTACATTGAAAATTCATTGAATTGTAAAATCTAGCATGCTTCAACTCTGAAAGACATTTAATTATACTAATATAACCAATTGGTTACCATAGACAACCAATATACTCACATAAATCCTAAATTTCATGGATTAGGCATCTCTGCCTCAATTTAAAAGAGCTTCTAAATAAAATTCACCAAACGCTCCCACAACTTTCCTGGACCCTTATACAAGTCCCCAAAAATGTATTTCACATTTAAACCACATATATAATCATTTAAATCATTTATATGATAATAAATGAAAATAAAAAAAATGGCAAAAAATAATCATGGTTCTTACACGAACAATCCGATGGCCCAAACCTTAGCAGAGCTGAAATGGTTAACCCAAAAGTTTGACCAATGAATCAATTTTTGAATCAACACACAAACCTCACCATTGTGTCCAAAAGGTCCAAAAACCATAAGGAACACTATAACCATTAACATGTTCCGTCCCGGACACCCTATTGACCAAAACAGCAAAACCCTAAAATTGGGTCAAACTAGTTAACCCAAAAGGTTAACCGATGATTCGATTGTCAACTTGATTAATAGACCTCATCATTTCATTCATAAGGTCTAAAAATCTTATGAAACACTTAAGTTGGGATGTAATCCCTACCGAACATTAAAACCCTAACACAAGTGGTGCTACATTTTGCCCAAATTCTAGCATATCAGAATTTTTTTTGCCATAACTCTTTCCAAAAATGGAATTTCAATATGATTTTTACATGGTTATAAAGTAGAGTTCACAAGCTTTCCAAAGATAGCTTACGGGCCCAAATCCGAGTTCATTTGGCCCATCAACAAAGTCTCGAAAGACAAAAGAAGAAAAAACATAACACGTAGCTACCACAAATATCCATACATAGGGATTACACCATTTTTCACCAATTGTCGATCCAATGGCTCACATTCATTAAATACAAATTTTATCACTCCACTCAACTCTCTCTCATCCAATGGCTCATGTCTATTTTCATAAAAATCAAAGGCTGAGATTATATAAGAGCTACAAAATATCATTACACATTATATACAAGACCATTATGGTCTTTTTTTATTTTTCATGCAAGGGTTCATGTCCTGAAGTTATTAGATAGATAATGAAGCAATTAGAGCAAGATTGGTTTGGTTTGCCCCCAACTCAAACATTGATGTATAATGAACTATGTTTACAATTTTGCTTGTGGTGTAAAATCAAAAGGGTGTGAGAGTCCTTGACTTGACTCATCAAATTTTTGAGCTTCAAGCTTCTTCATGAGAAAATCAATATGCAAGTATTTTTCTTCAATAGTCTAGGTGAGTTTTTAAATGGCGCGAGCTATAGTTGCCAGTTTCTCTTCAAGTGTGGTGGTGTTAGTCATTATTACTGACATGACAACTGAACTAGAAGAGGTCTTTGGACTTAGGTGGTCAGCATCCCTTGAACTCAAACCAAACGAACTTCTTGTCAGGACTTTGTTTGGATAACCTTTTAGAGGAGCATTCAAATGGAGCCTTATAGGAGCTTTCTTTATTGCACCAAGAGAAACCAAGGAAAAATATTTGTGAGATTCAACATTTTCTTGATGTAGTAAATGTTTTGGAGAAGTCTCCACTTTTAGCATTCTTTTCGAAACGGAGTTTGCTAGAGTGGCTCTTTCGGAGACGATACCACCAATTTTTCTTGCCCCTACAGTGATTAGGGTGATTTGGGATTAAGCTTTTACGAGCTTGACTACACTCTTTCCAACCTTCATTTGTAGCACTATTGTTAGGTTTTTCAATGGTGGTGTTCATGCCAGTGTTATTTATCATTGCAGTAATGATGCTCTTGTTGGTATTCTTTATGCCTGAAGCAAGGTGAACCTTCTTGGAGGCCATTGATGCAAGAGAGAAAATGTGTTGATGAAATGATTAAGGAGATAGAGATGAAAGGTTGAGAGTGATGGGGAAAGGGCAGATTTGTTATAATTGTGAAAGTATGTCGAGGTGAATCAGCAAATTTAGTCGAATCCCTTGATGTATGAAAGATTATGTAAAAACAATGAAATTTTCTATTGAATACAAATATGATTGCATGGAGATAATGGGATTCAGAGATCATATACCTGCTGGAGATAATTTTTCAACCTCGTAGTCTTTAACAATTGGTGAAGCAATCAATCTCCTTGGTGTACTACCCGTAAGAATCACCTCTATGACCCTTGAAGTTGATTCCCTAAAAACCTAGTAATTGTGGGAGAACCCTAAGTTTGTGAATTGATTTCTTTCTGTAATCTCCTATAACCACACTTATTAGAATTGCAAAACCCTAGTCTTACGACTATTTTTCAAACACTGATATAGAAGAGAATATGACATATTTATAGGAGAGTCTCTCTCAAGTCAACTTTTCTTTTCCATATATGCAAGATATGATAAATTATATCTTCATATAAAAGAAAAATATATACACACTCCATATCTTATATTCTCCTAAAAAAATAAGATATTATGTATATATATTTATATATATTAATATATAAATTCTATGATATTAAAATATATATATTTATATATAATTCCACTTGTTCCCTTAGCATGTAATTAAATTACAAATGCCCCTAGCACATTAAATCAATTCACATTTAACAACTCAATTGGTTTTAAATTGATCCAGTGGGTTAGAAGTGAAGATCTTATTTAAGGGCCTAAACTTTTATTGGCTCCAATGGATTATAAATTGGCCCAATCATTCCATGACCCAAATTTTCAATAATCCATTAATCCCAACTTAATTCCACTATATAAGTGTGGTTGCACTCTAACTCAAGAATGGTTGAACCATGTATTGTCTTTATAGCTTGTGTTGCCTCAACACACAACACCCGTGTTAATTATTCGAAATTACCCCTCTACGTGCAATTGGATATGGACATATAAGTTTCAATCAATCAAAATCAAAAATTGAATATTTTTTAAGCCACTTGATTATTTCATGTTTAATCAATAAGCTTTTAATAAAACTTATGCACATTGCTAAGGTGCATATCCATTTTATTAAAGCTGAACCAACTACTTGGAATTATCGTTGATTAAACTAATCAAACCATAATAAATTAGCTAGCATAGATGTAACTCTTGCAAGCATGTTCCAAAGCACATGATCAACCAACACCCAACATATTTGGATTTTAGACACTGAGGCACACCGCGCATATGAAAGTGTTAACAAACCATGTCTAGGGTTCATCACTCCCTCATATTTGAGGATAACATTCACCATAATACTAAAAAGTAGTAATTGCAATGATGGCATTGCAATTACTTTGATAATGATTTGTCGGCGATTATGTTCTGTTCTTTATCAATAGGGAGTTCACCCACTATTGCTAAATGAATAAAACACTTTATGATAATGCAATATAAGTGACTTGTACTCCTGACTTTGGTAACCATACCATGCACACACCAAGTCATTGCGTAGTCAATGGACACTACGATTTGGGTCTTGAATCGAATCAATACATATATTCAGAATGTATAAACAGTATTTTTGATGAGCAACATAGTCTTATTGATAAGTCAATGTCATTACATCCCAATCGGTGCTAGAATGGGCATACAATCCCAACAATCTCCCACTTTCACTTTATAACTAGTTTCCCTAACATGTAACTCTCATGCTATCGAAATGTTGATCAAATACTTTGATCAACAACACCTTAGTAAATGGATCAGCAAGGTTGTTCTTCGATTTGATCTTAGTTACCACTATGTCTCTGCGCTGCACTATGTCTCTGATTAGATGACACTTCTTCTCAATGTGTTTCCCACACTTATGGTTTATGGGATCCTTGCTTTGAGCAACAGTTTCACTATTGTCACAATGAAGTACAATAGGTGAGCTTACATATCGCACAACTCCCAGATCGAAAAGGAATTTCTTTAACCAAACAGCTTCTTTTGCTGCTTCAGAAGCTACAACATATTCAGTCTCCATGGTTGAATTAGCAATACACGATTGCTTCACACTCCTCTAACTTATAGCTCATTCATACAACGTAAACACAAATCCCAAGGTAGATCTTCTAGAATCCCCATCTAATTGAAAATCAAAATTTGTATAACTAACTAGTACTAGCTCATTACCTCTATACACAAACATATAATCCCTGGTCATTCTCAAATATTTGGGAATACTATTGACCGCAATCCTGTGATCTCATCCAGGGTTAGCCTAGAACTTGTTGACAACTCCCACTGCATAGCATATATCTAGTGTTGTACACAACATAGCATACATGAGACTACCGACTGCCGAAGCATATGGTATCTGTCTCGTCTCCTCTTCCTCTTCAGGCATCTTGGGACATTAAGCCTTAAAAAGAGATATTTCATACCTGAAAGGTAAGAAATCTTTCTTGGAGTTTTACATAATAAACTTAACCAGAATCTCATCAATATATGTAGTTTGGAATAAGCCAATCATAATTTTCTTTCGATTACACAAAAGCTTAATACCAAAGATGCAACTGGTTTCTCCGAAGTCTTTCATGTCAAAATGGCTAGGCAATAAAATTTTCACTAATGATAATTCCCCTACATTATTTCCAATGAGTAGAATATCATCCAAACAAAGAATAAGAAAGATCACAACGTTATCTTGTACCTTCTTGTACACACAAGCCTCATCAATATTTTGATCAAAACCAAATGCCTTGATTGCCTAATCAAAATGCATATTCCAGCTGATGGATGCTTGATTGACTCCATAAATGGATCTCTATAATTTGTACACTAGGTGCTCTTGACCTTTCACCACAAACCCGTCTGGTTCCCGTCTGGTTATTTTATATAAATGTCCTCTTCCAGATAGCCATTCAAAAATGTCATCTTGACATCCATCTATCATATCTCATAATCATAATGAACACTTATGGCTAAAAGAGTCTGAATAGACTTCAGCATGGCTACCGGTGAGAATGTCTCCTCATAATCAATCCATTCACGTTGAGTGAAGCCTTTAACTACCAGCCTTGCCTTATATGTCTCAACATTTTCGTCGATTCCTCTTTTCCTTTTGTAGATCCACTTGCATCTAATGGGTTTTATCCCAGCAGGTGGTTTTACATGTTCCCAGATTTGATTGGAATACATAGATTCCAATTCTGATTTTATGCTAACCTACTAGTTTCTTGCATCCATATCATTGATGGCCTCTTCGTAGTTCATAGGGTCCAACTCATGTTTATCCGGAATAATCTCGTAAGATTCTCCCAAAAACATGTATCTGTCAGGTTGTTGTGAGACTTTCCCACTACGACAGGGCATAGGTGTACTAGTGATAGCCTCTTGCGCTCCATCAGTCTTATTATCTATGATTGGTTCATCTACCACCGCTTCTTCAAAAGAATCTGACATCTCATCCAAGACAACTTTACTTTTTGGTCTGTGATTCATAATATAATATTCCTCCAAGAATATAGCATTGGTACTAACTAATACTTTCTTATACTCAGGATCATAAAATAAATCACCCTTGGTTTCCTTTCGATAGCACACAAACAAATACACTCTTGATCTTGCTTCCAACTTAGTCACTTGTCATATCCACACATATGCAAGACAACCCCAACATAGAACTACGTCAGACTAAGTCTACGCCCTATCCATAGCTCATAAGGAGTCTTAGGTATCGACTTAGATGGAACATGATTCAGTGTAAAAGTGGTTGCATCCAAAGCTAAACCTCAAAAGGAATGAGGTAACGTTGAATAACTCGACATCGATCTAACCATGTCTAGTAATGTTCTATTTCTTCTTTCTGCTATACCATTCTATTGAAGGTAACCCGATACAGACAACTGACTAACAATACCCTCAGTAATCACGTGGTCCTTAAATTGTCCCAAGAAGTACTTCCCTCTATGGTCTAACCGCAATGTTTTGATATGTTTACCTCATTTTTGCTCTACTTCCACCTGATACTCTCGCAACTTTCTAAAGCTTCGGACGTGTGGTGCATCAGATAAACATATCGAAACCTGGAATAGTCATTGGTAAAAGTAATGAAATACTCATACCCTCCTCTTGCTTGTACAATTAAAGGTCCACATACATCAGTATGCACTAACTCCAATGGTTCTTTGGCTTTATATCTTTTCGGCCTCTTTGTCATTTTGCCCTCAATACAGGATTCACAAGTTGGCATAGGCGCTATGCCTCAATAGGTATTAAACCTTCTTTAACCAACCTTCGAATCCTATTTTGATTAATATGATCCAATCTAAGATACCAAAAATACATTAAGTCAGAAGAAACACATTTCCTCTTGACACTTAGATTCTTTGTTGTTATATTCAACTCATTATCATACAAAACATAAGCGGTAGGAGTTAATAAATAAAGATCATTCACCAATGCACCAGTAACAATAACATGTTCATCCAATTTAATTGAAAAAACCTTTCCATTATAGTTTTCAGAAATAAAATCCAAAACTAAATATTTAGACATTAAAATTTACCACTTTTCCTTTACATAAAGATAGTTTAAAATAAAAACTCCTCATACTCTAAAATGCATAAAAACAAAACACTCCTTAGAATAGTTCACTCCATTGGAATATTTAGAAGTTCTAACAAACTTCATCTTTCTTGCCCCTTTATTGATGGAACCTTCTCACATAGTCTTGCTTATTGCCTGTCTTCCTTTTCTTGCTTGGTCCCCTAGACCCTAAAGGTCTCTTAGACCTAGCATCATAAGACATATTATCTTGAGAAGTGGATATAGAATAAAAGTCATGAGAAAATGCAACTCTAATTATGTTAGCAAACATCCTGTCAAGCTCCATGATGATAGCCCAAGTATGCTTGTACCACATGAAATTCCGTTGTACCTCCTCAGACATAGAAGTCATAATGCAGAGCAAAGCAATTCTATTAGATTTATGACATTGCTCATATCTATCAAACTCAACACTTTAGAGTTCATCCTCCTCATAAGGAGAAAGTGGGCAAAGTGAATCCAATGTTATCTTGTGACCAATTTTCTCAAGAGCTCTGATGAGATCCTTCCTCCATTGAACATAATTAGATGGTCCAGTTAGCATATGATCTTTAATAGTGGCAACAAATGGGTTGATGGGATTTGACATGGCGAATTTGAAAAACACATATTTATATATATATAAAATGAATTAACATCATGCAATAATTCAAGTACCAAAATGGCTCCCTCAACCATTAAGCATAATAATCATAATGCTAATTACGGCAAAAGTAATACCCTGTTGAGGGTACTACTCCCACTAATTAGTTGGGCTTGCCCCATTATTTAACATAGGCATCTCATACCCCTGATTTTCCATTCCGATGAAAACAAATGCTATTACTCTAAGTCAAGTGTATACCATTATCGATCTCAATATTTACTCAAAAGAAATATTACAATTTCGATGGGAACAATATTATAGTGGAATAATATTGAGAAATCAATCTTGTATGCTCCATGGTTTCATTATCCCTAAAGGGGATT
The DNA here is from genome assembly GCA_026545225.1 of Cornus controversa. Lineage (NCBI taxonomy): Eukaryota > Viridiplantae > Streptophyta > Magnoliopsida > Cornales > Cornaceae > Cornus > Cornus controversa. The sequence continues at coordinate 26,716,026 of CM048852.1, forward strand.
AATATAAAATATGAGACTATGATTGATAATGAAGGTTGTGGGGTTTTGTATTGTAAGACCCCTCTTCCACTTAATATTTTAAAATTTTTGAATGTTTTTAGTTTATAATATACATGCATTTGATAATTAATTTGAATCTTTTATCCTATTATGAGTAAATTTAGACTTCACCAACTTCAAAATTGGAGGGTTTTATCAAAAATTAATTTTCAACCTTTTTCCAAAACAAACCTCCAATTACTTTTAAGAAAACTTTGAAGTCTATAATTTCTCGTAAACTTGCTATCATCAAATTAATACATAATTAGATTCATGGGTCCTAATGCATGAAACTACCTTTATCATACATCCATACATCTAATCGCATGTATACGCATAAACAAATAAGTTTATGGATGAGACATTTCTATAAAAGAAATACAATAGAAATAAAAACTTCTATTTCTCGTCAACTCCCTCCTAGGTTTAGAGAAATCATCATCATCGGGCCCACCGACACATAAAAAAGGAAGAAGAATAATCTGGGTCGAACCGGATCTCTTAGACCCATCCTAGAACATATATGGGTCGAACACTTTGTGCATAGCACCCGAATCGCATAACCCATGGATGCACACACATGGGAATCGGCTGGAGGCAACCCACGCATCACATAGCATGGTGACACTCCATGTGTGCGCACATGCGTACATGCTTCCCTAGGGAAACACAGCGCATGCCGCTATGGTGTGCCTGCGCACGTAGCTACTATCCTAGGGCAGCGCTGTGCACGTGCTACAACGATGCAAGCTCGTTTGTGTGCATGCGTAGCCACTGCCCTAGGGCAGCGCTATATATGCATTGCAGCCACCTCGGCGCATGCCACTGCCGACAGCAGTGGTGCACACTACCTGCACGCATTGTCGCATACGCACTACTAGGTGCAAGTGCTCGCAAGCCTCCAGTGTTCTCTACTCCCTTCTTCTTCGCTTGTCCTCCATGGATGCGTTCTTTGTGTTTTTCGTAATATAGGGTTCTTCGATTACAAGGCTTTCTAATATTTACATCAAAAATATAAAATGCATCAAAATAAATTAGCCTGAAGCATTACATTATAAAAAGAAAAACCCTAGCCTCATCCATGAATCCATACAATCAATAAAGCCAATAACCAATGCAAAACACATGCATAACATGATTTTAAGAATCCATGAATATTTAGGAAAAAATTAAATACATAATTTTTCATAAACATCAAGGTGGCTCTAATACCACTTGATGGGGAAAGGGCAGATTTTTTATAATTGCAGAAATGTGTCGAGATGAATCGACAAATTTGGTTGAACCCCTTGATGTATGAAAGATTATGTAAACAACAAAAAAAATTCCTATTGAACACAAATATGATTGCATGGAGATTATGGGATTCAGAGATCATATACCTAATGGGGATAATTTTCAAACCCCCTAATCTTCAACAATTGGTGAAGCAATCAATCTACTTGGTGTACTGCCCGTAACAATCACCGCTATAACCCTTGAGGTTGATTCTTTAAAAACCTAGTTCTTGTGAGAGAACCCTAGGTTTGTGAATTAATTTCTCTCTCAGTAATCTCCTACAACCACACTTGTTGTACTTTCAAAACCCTAATCTTACGACTATTTTTCACACACTGATATGAGAAAGAATATGACATATTTATAGGAGAGTCTCTCTCAAGTCAACTTTTCATTCCCATATGTGCAAGATATGATAAATCATATCTTCATATAAAAGGAAAATATATACACACTCCATATCTTATATTTTCCTACGAAAATAAGAAATTATGTATATATATTAATATATATATTTCAAGATATTAAAATATCCAATATATATTTATATATAATTTCACTTGTGCCCTTAGCATGTAATTAAATTACAAGTGCCCCTAGCACATTAAAATAATTCACATTTAACAACCCAGTTGGTTTTAAATCGATCCAGTGGACTAAAAGTAAGGATCTTATTTAAGGACCCAAACTCTTATTGGCTCCAATGGATTATAAATTGGCTCAATCATCCCATGACCTTACATTCCAATAATCTATTAACTACAACTTAATTCCACTATATAAATGTGGTTGCACTCCAACTCAAGAATGGCTGAACCATGTGTTGTCTTTATAGCTTGTGTTGACTCAACACACAGCACACGTGTTAATTATACGAAATTACCCCTCTACGCACAATTGGATATGGATGTATAAGTGTCAATTAATTCAAATCAACAATTGAATATTTATTAAGCCACTTGATTAATTCCTATCTAATCAATAAACCTTTAATAAAACTTATGCATTTTGCCAATGTGCATATCCATTTTATTAAAGCTGAACCAGACACTTGGTTTTACCATTGATTAAATTAATCAAACCACAATAAATTAGCTAGCATAGATGTAACCGTTGTGAACATGTTTCAAAAGCACATGATCAACCAACACCCAATATATTTGGATTTTAGACACTGGGGCCTACCGAATATATCAAAATGCTAATTACCAATCATGCCTAAGGTTCATCACTCCTTTATACTTGAGAATAACATTTGTTATAACACTGACAAGTAGTAATTGCAATGACAGTCTTGCAGTTACTTTGATAATGACTTGTTAGCGATCGTATTCTATTCTTTATCGATAAGAAGTTCATCCACTATTGTTGAACGAACAAAACACTTTATGATAACACAATATAAGTGACTTGTGCTCCCGACTTTAATAACCATACCATGCAAGCACCAAGTCATTGCGTAGTCAATGGACACTACGATTCAGGTCTTGAATCGAATCAATACATAACATTCATAATATATAAAGAGTGTTTTTGATGAGCAACATATTCTTATTGATAAGCCAATGTCATTACATCCCAATTGGTGCTATAAATGGCATACAATCCCAACAAAGAGGTCCCACTAGGCATGCTAGAAATTTGTACACACAACTTTCGTATTTGAAAATCACGTAACGAAAATGAGTAACAAATAATCAATTTTATTAATTTTAGAGAAATGAGTATAATTCTCTGTGGTAGATTCCTTATAACAAGGAACCTTCCTCTGATTAAATCTCCTTGGATCATTCGGTGCAAGGGCTTCAAAAGCTTGTTCTTGAACAATAGGTGATGAATGTTCTTCAAATCTTTGAGGTTCAAGAAATCTTGAATTGATTTCTGATCGAGGGCCGATGGAACTTGATCTTGAACAATGGGTTGAAGGTCTTCAAAGAAGAATCGGCACTTGTGTGGTGTACTTGTTGTTCTTCGTCTTCAGTTCCTTCGAGAGTTGAAGGTCTTTGAAGTAGAACAACACTTGTGTGGCGTGTTTGTTGTTCTTCATCTTCAGTTCCTTCGAAAGTTGAAGGTCTTTGAAGTAGAACAGCACTACGAGTATTGGTTGAGGCATAGGTTCAACACAGCTTTGGTGCTCTCTTGATCTCTCTATAAATGTCCAAACTATTGAGTGGTCTAGTATTTATAGATCAAATGGTGTGGTGTTAATTTGGAAACTCTCCATTAATTGTCCTAAATTCTCCAAAATAAAAGATCTGTGTCTCTCTCCATTTGAAAACAAATTTGAATTTGAATTTATCAAACTTCCACCAAAAGCTTGACCCTTGAGATTTTGACATGTGTCTGTTGGTAGGATCCACATTCATGAAATTTAATTGACCAAGAGTGTTTGATTTCTTGACCAATCGAACAACGATTAGAGCCATCACAAAATTTATGTATCTATAAGGTAATATAAACGGAGATGGAGAATTCAAGTGACCGACCTCATTCATATAAAAATAAGACAAGAATGATGATCACGACAACCAATCAAAGGAAGATATAGTTGGGAGGCGTAATTCATTATAAACCATTAATAGACAAATGACACGACCAATAAAAAGAATTCTAACCTACAAGAGAAATAAGAAAAAAATCGAATATTAAAAGGCATGATATATGTGAGTAAAACTTTAGTAACTAAAAGGCATGATTCAAGATTATTTTAATTATAGCTGAAATGGATCAAAACTCATATATGTTTTGAATGCTTACAGACCTAATATAGAATGGCATAACTTCCTTGGCAAATTCGCATACCATTGATCGCAAATCCTGGGAATCAACTTGCATGTTCTGAAGGGACCAACAAGCTTGGTCTCCAGAAAAAAGAAAGAATAAAAAGACAAATTATTCAAATTTTAATACCATTTGAAGCTTTTATAATAATAAAAACACGTTTATCAATTTTAAAATAACATTATAACATCTCTAGTGGGCCAAAGTCAAAAGACACCGATAACATATCATGTCATGGTTATAAAAATATTAATATAGATTTGTAGATCATAAGAAAGCTGTAATTTAACTAATTGATTATTAATCCTCTCTTCTTCTTTTTTTTCCTGCGAATATTGCCATTTGCAAGGAGAAGCCAAGTCTGCAATTTGACTTAAATCTCTCTCTCTCTCTCTCTCTCTTGTCTCGTTATTAAAGAAGCTTCAGACCATTTTTTTTATCCAAAACGCGCTTTTGCAAGACTGGCCTGGTGGTTGGCCTCAACTTGTTAAGTCTCATGATTTGCTAAACAGCAACCACTTGTGTTTATTTCCTTGTAAGTCTCATATTTATGCTTGAGAAGTATTTAACACAAATAATAATAACAAAAGGAATGAATAAAAATGAAAGAAAGAAGGTCAAAAGCCCAATGGTGCGTTTGTTATGGAGGAATAAAATAGAATGAAATGTTCATTTCACCTATTCTTTTGTTTGGTAGGAAAATTAAAATGAGAATAACCCTTAGAATAAAAAAAAATGAAAATTCATTCCACTTCTCAACTTAAGAAATGGTCATTCCCTAGTCAAATTAAAAAAAAAAAAAAAATCACGTTCTAAAAAAAAACCTCACATTCCAAGTCAAAAAAACACCGCCACCGTCATCAACACAACCACTACCATCACCGCCACTGCCTTACACTACCACCACCTCCACTGCCTTGCTCCACCACTACCGCCTTCCACCACCGCCACTAATGTCGTCTTCTACCACCGCCACCGCCACCATTGCTGTCGTCTAATTCTACCAGCGCTATCGCTGCCTCTTTCCACCACCATCATTGTTGCGATCGCCTTCCACCACTGCCTTCTACCACAATCGCCGCCACCTTTCACTACCGCCACCGCTTTTCACCACCACCAGCATTGTCGCTTTCCACTATTGCCTCCTCCACCGCTTCCGCCTTCCACAGCCAAAAAAAAATATATAGAATAATGTTATTTTGTTAGTTTAATTTCTTTGAAACTAAGGGGTATTTTGAAATTTTTAATTTGAAATCCATTCCATTTGAGGTTTTAAATTAGTCCAACCAAACACTAGAATGGTGATTATTATTTTATTCCTGCATCATTTCATATTTGCAACCAAAAGGTAGAATGAGAATGATCATTCCATTCTCCCTTGCATTCCTTTCCATTCCTGCATACATAAAAACCTTGACTTGTAAAGAAATTTTAACCTTAGAGTCTTTTTGGCATTGTTGTTATAATGAAAAAGCATTTTTATCAATAGAGTTGTAATTACAAAAAAAACATGTTAGATGTTTGATGATACATTATATAACGTACTTTTCACAATTAAAATATTTTTAAATTTATTTGGATTAAGGGAGTGTTGCTATATTTGATAATAGTAGTATATAAAGAAGGGATTAAATTGTTTCATTTCCTTGGCAAATCCTTTGCTTACAAACTCTAGGAATCAGCTTTTATAAAGGACAGAGACAAAGTTTTGACCCCCCAAGAAAATGAAATGGAAATGGAACAAAAAGGAAAGACAAATTACTAAGTCAAACAAAGCACATACCTAAACCACAGACAGAGTGGCCTGAGTTGTTAAGCTTTCTCCACTAAAAGGAATTTCTTTAATGTTAAATCCTCCGTACGGAACTTTTATAATCACAGACCTACACTAGATGTATCAATCCTTAGGATGCCTCAATGATGTTGAAGGCAAACAAAACCTATCTAATATATACACATTCAACATTGAAACCATAATATTGTAGTTAAAATTATGTTGTTTTTCAAACATAAAAAACAGTGTGACACTTCTAATCCACTCATTTAGATAGGCTACAAATAGTGGGTTACCAAATTTAATACCAAAAGTGTAATGATCAATATGGTTCAGACAATAAATGAAATGAAATATCGATAAGAAAAAAGCTTATTTAAAATTATATGTAAAAACTTTGTGGCGGTGAATAGATATACAAAACACACCCTTATTTTCAACTTCCATTGTAGTTTGACTTAGAACTCTCTCTCTCTTTCTTGACTTGTTCATGGCCTACCATACAAGAAATTGACATCTTAGTGGGAAACCACCTTTCAATAGTTTAAAAAAATGTGAGATATGACTTGCATTGTTTATGCCTTAATACAGCTTGCTTACCCAATAAACAAACATGTCAATGTCACCAATGATTATATGGAACAGTATATATATAGGCCTAGCTAGTCCTCTCTCTCATACAAACCAATAGTTCTAAGAACATATTCCCTCTTTCCGATAATGGGAAGCCCAGGGAAGCTGAGGCAATGGCCTCAACTTGTTTATGCAATGGCATTTTGCCTAATAGCCATTTGTGTAGCTGCCGATGAGCCTTATATTTATGCTTCACCACCACCACCACCCCCTCACCTTAATCACTACTACAAACACCCACCTTACTTGTATGAGTCACCCCCACCGCCTAAGCACTCAAGTCATCCACCATATTATTACAAGTCACCGCCACCACCAAAGCATTCGGAACATCCACCGTACTATTACAAGTCACCGCCACCACCAAAGCATTCGGAACATCCACCGTACTATTACAAGTCACCGCCACCGCCAAAGCATTCGGAACATCCACCATACTATTACAAGTCACCGCCACCACCAAAGCATTCGGAACATCCACCGTACTACTACAAGTCGCCACCACCACCAAAGCATTCAGAACATCCACCATACTATTACAAGTCGCCGCCACCACCAAAGCATTCGGAACATCCACCCTACTTTTACAAGTCACCGCCACCACCAAAGCATTCTGAACATCCACCGTACTACTATAAGTCACCGCCACCACCATCGCCATCACCTCCACCACCTTACTATTACAAGTCCCCACCTCCACCATTGAAGTCACCTCCACCTCCTTACTACTACAAGTCCCCACCACCACCGTTGAAGTCACCTCCACCACCTTACTACTACAAGTCCCCACCTCCACCGTCGAAGTCACCACCACATCCTTACTATTACAAGTCTCCACCTCCACCATCCCCATCACCACCACCTCCTTACTACTACAAGTCCCCACCTCCACCGTCGAAGTCACCTCCAGCTCCTTACTACTACAAGTCCCCACCTCCACCATCACCATCACCGCCACCTCCTTACTACTACAAGTCCCCACCCCCACCATCAAAGTCACCTCCACCTCCTTACTACTACAAGTCTCCACCTCCACCATCTAAGTCACCACCACCACCTTACTATTACAAATCCCCACCTCCACCATCACCATCACCGCCACCTCCTTACTATTACAAGTCCCCACCCCCACCATTGAATTCACCTCCACCTCCTTACTACTACAAGTCCCCACCACCGCCTAAGCACTCAAGTCATCCACCATATTATTACAAGTCACCGCCACCACCAAAGCATTCGGAACATCCACCGTACTATTACAAGTCACCGCCACCGCCAAAGCATTCGGAACATCCACCATACTATTACAAGTCACCGCCACCACCAAAGCATTCGGAACATCCACCGTACTATTACAAGTCACCGCCACCGCCAAAGCATTCGGAACATCCACCCTACTATTACAAGTCACCGCCACCACCAAAGCATTCGGAACATCCACCGTACTACTACAAGTCGCCGCCACCACCAAAGCATTCGGAACATCCACCGTACTATTACAAGTCGCCGCCACCACCAAAGCATTCGGAACATCCACCATACTATTATAAGTCACCGCCACCACCATCGCCATCACCTCCACCACCTTACTATTACAAGTCCCCACCCCCACCATTGAAGTCACCTCCACCTCCTTACTACTACAAGTCCCCACCTCCACCATCTAAATCACCACCACCTGCTTACTATTACAAGTCCCCGCCTCCACCATCCCCATCACCACCACCTCCTTACTATTACGAGTCCCCACCCCCACCATCCCCGTCACCACCACCTCCTTACTATTACAAGTCCCCACCTCCACCATCCCCATCACCACCACCTCCTTACTATTACGAGTCCCCACCCCCACCTTCAAAGTCACCACCGCCTTCTCCATACTATTACAAATCTCCTCCACCTCCGAAAGGCTACTAAGTTAATGATTGTCTCTTGCATCAGCCGGAGCATTGCAAAGAATAACTAACTTCCTTCTGAAGTTGTGCCTAAATATGTGTTTGGCATTAGTTTTATTTTAAGCAACTGTGTTTGTGAATAAGAAGGCTCCTAAAAAGATGTCCTTTTTATAATTCTCTATTTAATTAACATTGAATTGTATCATTTCTTGTAAGCAATAAAAGCCTAAAAATTTATGTGGAAAAAAGCAAAAAATACTGCAGTGGTCTATTATGCTTCCTAGTGACTCCCATTATTACCACATGTACATTTATTGCTTCCTTGTTGGATTCCAAATATGTTCATTAACAGTACTTTTTCATATTTTAATCCTCTTGCAAATTTTGATCACATATGATACATCTGATTTAACAATCTATCTAATAAGGGAGGCTAATTGACCTACTAGCACTATGAATCCTACCATGGCCGGGTTTAAGATTGCGTAGCCAATCTGTATCCTAAACGGCGAAAGAGAGGTTCGTTATAATGATTGATCCCAAAATTGTTGTGTGACTAATTATGTTATATATATATATATAAAAGCTGGTTGAAACTCATTACTACCTATGTTCATGCGAGTTCCATTGATGTCATCTTAGCTAATTTAGCTAATTCAATGCATTTAGCAAATTTTGGACTTTTTAGTAGCACAAAACTAGTCAGAACACCATATACAACTATACAAAACAACTAAAACACATCCAAATACACAAGAGAACTCAGTGAATTATATCTTTCGACCTATAAAGTTTTATATAAATCATTTTTTCCTTTTAGAAATATTTTTCTTCAAAGCATGGCTTTTCTAGGTCGATTGTTTATTTACCGAGTATACACGTCTGTATATTTGTTTACATGCATATATATCCACAAATTTACTGCGATGGGGTCGTCACAATACAAAATTTGTTTACCTTGTCTTACTATATGGCTCTATAACCCCCCTTTAAAATATATATATTATAAATACACACAAAATTTGTTCCCTCTCTCTGGATGTACTTGTATGTGTGTATATATATATATATATTGACAATAACACGGTCGGCACCTTTCCTTTGTACATTAACCTAAGAGGACAATAGCAGGACGATAATTATTAATTCCCAACAACTTTATGATCTTGTTACAGATGTGTATTTTCTATATTTTATGTAAATTATTTTGCAAGCAACGCTTCAACAGCTTATTGCATAACTGTACTTTCTTTAATAAATACCAATGATGTACCCAAGTATGATTTCTTCACCTTCCAAAATCAAAGGTCGATGGTTTGAATTTCCGGACGGTCAAAGTGGGTGTGTGAATTTTAACTAGGAAAAACATTTCCTCTCTTAAATATCGCGAGACAACAGTGCCCAAAAAAAAAACAATTGTAATATTAGACTATATTACAGTTGCTAAAAAAGCACTTATAATATTAGAAATTACATTTGCTAATTTAAGAATAATCCATTTCACATTTGTTACACTGGACTTAGACTTGCAGGAAAATATACACAGTGGGTGTATAATATGCCAACAGTGAATTTCAAAATACAGAAGAACCTACGAAATAGATTACAGCAACAACCGCATCAAACACTGAGCTTTGGGTGGAAATCACAGCTAGCAAATGATTTGGTAAACTGATCTGTACAAGCCATCCGGATACGTTCCGGCGTTGCCGGATTATCAAGAGGAAACCAGGCATTACATCCCACTTCTGCTCTTGCAGCTATAATGGCATCTTTTATGGCAAAAAAGACAGCAGAAGCAAGAAAGAAGGGAGGCTCACCTACAGCTTTAGATGAATGAATGGCCTTGACATTTGGTGCATCCTGTGAATTACATGTATACACCAATAAGCAAAAGAATAGACAAGTCACTTGGACTAGAAATAAAGAACAAGTATAATCCATGAAAGAAGAAAGTATGAAATAGTTAGGGGAAATAAGCAAATTAGGCCTCAATTCATTAAACTTCACTAATTATCTATACGAGCCCCTTCCTTACGCCCCAAAAAAATTATTAACACAACAGAAATAGCAATAGCAATACCAACAATGATTTGATTCTGACAATATATGAATTTTAATGTGTTTTTTATTCATTTCTAAAGCGCCAATGCGGTGTGATTTTGTTGGTAGCCGCTTGTTATTTGGCCGGCATTTGATAAGATAAACACATGATTTGAGTTGTTGATGGTGCTTAGCTCATCAGCAGAGCAATCATAGGGTCTTACCTTCAAAAGTGAAACACTGAATTTGAAGGGGACATCATTCAGAGAAGGAATTTTGTAACTTCCAGGACCACACGTGTACAAGGAGCCAGGTGCAATCCAAGGATGAGCAGCATCTCCCCATTTTAACTCTTCCAAGGCTACCCATCCCAAACCTTGAATAAATGCTCCTTCTATCTGCATCAAAATCACCAAGTCATCAGAAGATGCAATTTCCCTGTGTCGCATAACTCCTCGGAGCAATAAGCAAGTTCAAGTTTATATCAAGATTGTGTCAATCTTCTTATAGCATTTGCATAAGCAAAGTGTATAAATATATATATATATATATATAGATATAAATATATTGCTGAAGGAATATCGTTTTAAGGTACAAATGGAGAAAAGGTAATGATGAGTAAGCCATAACAGGAGAAAAAGTAAAAGATAGGCAATCTTAAATATAAATATCGAACATGTCATACCAAGATTAAACATATGATCTCCTACCTTAAAAGATGAGATGTTAAACCTAGGGGACGATCACTATACCAAAATAATAGTGCTCCTGTAGCTTGTTTATACTTAATAGGTTTCAATGCATCAAACAATTAGTGGCACCAAAACAGGTCAGATCAATGCAAACAATATAGATCTTAAATACATTAATTATATATATCAATATATGTTCGCAATACAACTATAGAGCATTAAATCAGATAATCACGTTTAACAGTGCAATATATTTTTCAATTGGTAAGAACCAAACCTATAAACCTGCCCCCTCCCTCATAAACTATCAAGATTGCAACAAGCTATCAGTTTTCGCATAAAAGCAAAAGTCAACCACGATAGTGAAAGGGGTTCAAGTCTTTCAGTTCTTGACAAAAAACATATGTTTAGGGAAGTTCTAAAAAGTTGAATCCCAGTTTATTACAGTAATCCACCAATCTGACGTCAGCATGGATTTTATTACAGATGAAGCCTTGAGATATTCTATCATGTTCAACAAACTAAAGCAACTGATGGTATGACAATATGCAATGAAAAGTTATATGAACAGAAACCACTACTAATCCAAGATTTTGTAAGATTAAGATTTGAGACTTAAGTGATAAAAAGGAGTCTCAAAGAATTATTCTATGCCATGTCAGGAACTAGGAAGGTCCATCGGAGCATTATACGTTGCACCCTTTGAATCAGGTTTTAAACTCCAGCAGCCAATAGGATGCGACAATCCTGATCTACAAATTGAAATTCTTAAAACTATACTATTTGTCGCCGAAAGTTGACTTCGCAATTATTCCCGCCATACCAAATATGGAATGTAAATTTGATAATGTAAACAAATGAGGACAATATAAATATTACAACTAAAGACCAAAGAGTTACTAAAATAGCTATTTTTGTTACCTAGGATCTGTTAGAAAACAAAGAGCCATGAACCAACAACAATCACGAAACACAACAGAAAATGAAACGAGCACCACACACAGAATACAAGAATTTAGGTGGTTCGGCTTAAAGTAAGCCTACATCCATAGCGAAGATCCGGCAAAAGTTTTCACTATGCAAAAATCAAGAGATTACAATTTTCAACCCGAAACCCTACCTCTTGCTCTCTCACTCTCTTTATGTGACCCATTTTTTGGGTCACAAAGCGACTTAGGCTGAGAAAAAATTCGGGCCACAACATAACAAATCTCCACCTTGGCTCGAATTCCGCTAAGCTCCACAATCCCAGCTATTCCTTTCGCCTCCTTCACATGCCCCCAAGGGCCTCAGCAACTACAAACACCAACCAAGCCCAGACAGTGTCTGAACTTGATAGTAGGAATGACCTTAGTTATTATCTGTCGAATTCTCTGTTGTCCCAATCTTCCTCACTGCAATAGCACCCTGTACAATCACATCTTTAATGAAGTGCAACCTAACATCAATGTGCTTGGTCCTCTCATGGAACATCTGATTTTTAGTAAGATGTATAATACTCTGGCTGTCGTAAAACACAGTCAAATCATCCTGCTGAAGGCCCAGATCACTAACCAAGCCTCTAAGCCATATAATTTTCTTCACTACCTTTGTGCCTGCCATGTACTCAGCCTCTATAGTAGACAGTACAACTGTAGATTGCAAAGTCGCCTTCCAACTGATCACACTCTCACAAAGCGTGAAGACATACCCTGTCAGGGACCTCCTCCTATCAAGATCTCTAGCATAATCCGAATCAACATATCCAACAACACTCCTAGACGTGTTGCTGCCCCTGTCATAGACTAATCCAACATCTGCAGTGCCTCGCAAGTACCGCAATATCCATTTCACAGACTGCCGATGAACCTTGACAAGTCTATCCATGTATCTGCTTACTATACTAACTGCATGTGAAATGTCTGACCTAATGCACATCATGGCATACATGATGCAACCAACTACACTAGTACAAGGAACACAATATATATACTCCACTTCCTCCTCTATCTGTGGTGCCAATCCTGTCGAAAGTTTGAAGTGGACTGCTAATGGAGTACTCATAGGCTTTGATGCTTGCATACCACCTTCTCAATGTATTTCCTCTGTGACAAATACAATATGCCCACTCCTCTATCCATGTAAATCTCCATACCCAAACTCCTAATCGTGGCACCTAGATCCTCTATCTCAAATTAACCACTGCGCTGAGCCTTCAACATGTTAATTTCTGATATGTTTCTGTAAGCTATCAACGTGTCATCAACATAGAGCAACAAGTACAAAAACGAACCATCTGAGAGCCTCATGTGATACACACAACTATCGAACTCCTACTGTAGCCACTCCTAACCATAAAGGTGTCGAATCTCTTGTACCACATTCTTTTCCCAGAATCTCAAACCCCCAGGCTGATGTATATAAATTTGCTCTTCCAACTCATCATGCAAGAACACAGTATTGACATCAAGCTGCTCAAGCACGTAGACATACAGAGAAATCATAGCAAGTAACACGCTAATTGAGCTATGTTTCACCACAAGAGAAAAAACTTTATTGAAGTCCAACCCTTCCCTCTATGTATAGCCCTTTGCCACGAAGCACGCCTTAAACCTCGCATCTTCCACTCATGGAGTTCCTCCCTTCTTCTTGAAGACCCATTTACGGCCCACAATCTTATGGCCCTTAGGCGCTTCTTGACTAGCTCTTAAGTTTGGTTCTTATAAGGAGACTCAATCTGCTCACTCATGGCGATAGACCACTGTGCTGACTCTCCACCTATGATGGCCTCATGATAAGTACGCGGTACCTGCTCATCAATACTCTCTACCACACTAAGTGCATAAGCAACTAAATCAATCTGTGAAAACCCATATTTCTAAGGTGGCTTAACCTCCCTCATTGGTTTGTCTTTAGCCACACTATACTGCTGCCACTGTGCATCTTCCTCCTCAACTCGAAATTACCTCACAGAAACATTCTCTAACTAAACCTCTGAAAGCTTCACCTGCTCACTGACACCCTAAGCCCTAACTAAATCAACTACCTCCTTCTGCATAGTAAGAATTGCAAACTCATGAAAAGTCATATCTCTGCTAATAAGTAACTTCTTTCTCAAAGCATCTGGGCACCACAATCTGTATCCCTTGACCCCGGGCCCATAACCAAGAAATATGCACTTCTTAGCCCTCAGTTCAAGCTTCCCCTCATTGACATAAGCATACACAAGACAACCAAATATTCTCATCTTACTTTAACTAGCAGGAGAACTAGACTATACCTCCTCTGGAGTAGTCGATAGCAATCGATGGAGACCAGTTCACCAAGTAACAAGTTGTGGAAATAGCTTTAGCCCAAAACATTTTGCCTAACCCAACATACATCGTGTTCTCTCCAACAGTGTTTTGTTCATCCGTTCTACAACTCCATTTTGTTGCGGAGTTTTCCTCACTGTGCAATGTCTCACAATCCAGTGAGCCTTATAGAACTCATAAAATTTTATATCACAAAATTCAAAGTCGTTGTCTTTCCTCAAGCGTTTAACTTGTTATCAAGTCTGCTTTCCAATCAAGGTTTTTCACTGCTTGAACATGACAAAAGTTTCATTCTTGTGCTTAAGAATATAAACCAAACTTTCTGAGAAAAATCATCAATCAGCGTCATCATATATCTACCACCATCATATGAAATAAACTACGAGGGACCACCCCAAAGATCATAATGGATATAATCCACTGTACCCTTGGTCTTGTGAATTCATATACTGAACTTCACTCTGCACTATTTTTGGAAGACACAGTGCTCACAAAAATTTAACTTCTCGATTTTCTGACCACAAAGCAGACCATGCTTACTCAGAACATCCATCCCCCTCTCACTCATATACCCTAGTCGCGTATGCTACAGTCTGGTAGTATCTAAATCCAAATCCGAGGACAATACTGTAGCTGAGCCCGTTATTGTGCTACCCTGTAGCTCATACAAACCATGTTGCTTCAGTCCCTTCATCACCACAAGAGCACCCTTCGAACCCCTCATAACTCTACCTCCATCCTTGTAACTACACCTGATGGAATTCAACGTACCCAAGGAAATCAAATTCTTCTTCAGTTCTGGAACATGCTTGACATCAGTCAGTGTCCTCACTATACCATCAAACATCTTGATTTAAATTGCACCGATACCTATAACATTACACAGCACATTATTCCCTATCAGAACTTCCCCTCCATTAATGAACCAATAAGATGTAAACCAATCCCTATTTGGACACATATGATACAAGCAACCCGAATCAAGATTCCACTCATCGCCAAAACCACCTCACTGGCTTCAAAGGATTTTCCCTTTCCCTTCTTACACTCCGAAAATAGTCTTTCCTGAAGTGCCCTTCCTTGTGACAGGTGTAGCATCTCAGCATCTTCGATTTGTTTTTAGAATTAGAACGACCTCTACTGCCATACCCTCCCTTCTGTTAGTTCTCCCTCTAACAACCAAGCCCTATGACGAACTTTCTGTATTGCTCTCAAACATCCTTCACTGCAAGTCCTTAGAATTCAAAGTTGCCTTCACGTCTTCCATGGACAAAGCAATTGTCATATATCATCATATCGACAAAGTTCTCGTACGAGGGTGGTAGAGAACACAACAGAATAATAGCCTGGTCCTCATCCTCTATTTTAACATTAATATTCTTCAAATTCATGGTGATAGCATTAACCTCATTAGGATGGTCTTTCAGAGACAAACCTTCTTGTATCTGAAGAGTGAACAATTGCTTCTTTAGGTACAAGCGATTAGCAAGAGACTACGTCATATAACGGGATTCCAATTTGTTCCACAGCCTATCAGGTGTAGTTCTCTAGCAACTTCTCGCAAAACCTCATTACTCAGGCACAACAAAACCGCACTGTGTGTTTTCTCCATAACTTCATCTTTCTACTCTTCCTTTCACTTTTTTGATAGTGCATCCCCCTCTTCAGCACCTCCAAACCCGCCACAAGTTGAAATCATTCTTGTCGTTAAACTTCTCGATTTCCAGAAACTTGCTCACAATTCCAACTTCGAACCGAAAGCTCTGATACAAATTTGTTACAACAAATAGCCACGAACCAAGCAACAATCACGAAACACGACAGAAAATGAAACAAACACCACACCACACACAGAACACAAGAATTTACATAGTTCGGCTTAAAGCAAGCCTACGTCCACGGCAAAGATCTAGAAAAAGTTTTCACTATACGAAAATCAGGAGATTACAACTTTCAACCTCAAACCCTAGCTCTCACTCTTTTTATGCAATTTTCAATGTTTTCTTATAATCCCACTACAAATCCTAGATGCCCCTATATACTGGGCTACAAGAGAGCCTAATCAGGATTCAGGACCCACAAGCAAAAAAAGGGTCACAACTAGGCCATAACGTGAATCGGGCCAAGACAAAATTCGGGCCACAAGATAACAGGATCAATACTACAAAAAGATGGGGAGATAGATGGCGCTATCCTTTGCGACAAAAGAATACCAAATAAATTAAAAGAAACATTGTTATTAGACCAACTATATTGTATGGAGCAGAGTGTTAGGCATTGAAAAAACATAAGAACAACACATTCATGTAGCAGAAATGAGGATGCTACATTGGATGATAGGTGTAACTAGAAAAGATAAGACTAATGAGGGGAACATTAGGTATAACGCTATAAATGATAAAATTAAAAAATGTTATGTTGTAGCCCGAATTTTGCCTCGGCTTGAGTCGCATTGCGACCCGATTTTGACCCGAAAAATGGGCTTTGTGTGGATGACCCGTTTTTCGCTTACAGGTTTTGGATCCTGATTAGGACTCTCTTGTAGCCCGATATATAAGGGCATCTAAGGATTTAGAGTAAGAGAGAAAACATTGAAAACGCAGAAAGAGAGTGAGAGGGCAAGAGCTATGGTTTGGGGTTGAAACTTGTAATCTCTTGATTTTTGCATAGTGAAATCTTTTGCCGGATCTTCGCCGTGAACATAGGCACATCGCCAAACCATGTAAATTCCTGTGTTCTATGTGTTGTGCTTATTTCGTTTTGTGTCGTATTTCGTGACTGTGCTTGGTTCGCGACAGTTTTTCACAACAAATTGGTATTAGAGCTTTCGGTTATAAGCTGGGATATCGACCAAGTTTATGAAAATTGAGAAGTTTAATGGCATAAACGACTTCAACCTATGGCAGGTTGAGATGCATGCCCTTTTGGTTCAACATGGGATATCCAAAGCACTGAAGGGAAAGGGTGCACTGCCAGAAAAGTGGAAGGACGATCAAAAAGATGAGGCTATGGAGAAAGCACACAGTGTGATTCTGTTATGTTTGAGTAATGAGGTTTTGCAAGAAGTTTCTGGAGAGACTATGGCGGATGGGTGGTGGAGCAAGTTGGAATCATGTTATATGACGAAGTCTCTTGCGAATCGGTTGTTCACTCTTCAGATACAGGAAGGTTCGTCTCTGAAAGACCACCTTGACAAAGTTAATGTTGTCATCATGGATTTGAAGAATATTGATGTTAAAATAGAGGATGAGGATCAGGCTATTATTCTGTTGTGTTTTCTACCACCCTCGTACGAGAACTTTATCGATATAATGATATATGGCAAAACTAATTTGTCCATGAAAGACGTGAAGGCATCTTTGAATTCCAAGGAGTTGCAGAAAAGGACATTTGAGGGCAATACAGAAAGTTCGACAGAGGGCTTGATTGTTAGAGGGAGAACAAATCAGAAGGGAAGGTCTGATAGCAAAGGTTGTTCTAAGTCTAAGAGCAAATCAAAGGTGTTGAAATGTTTCACTTGTGACAAAGAAGGGCACTTCAGGAAAGACTGTCCGGAGCGTAAGAAGGGAAAGGAAAAATCCTCTGAAGCCGTTGGGGTGACTGTTGCAGAGGGTAGTGATTCAGATGGTGGTAGCGTTCTCACAATTTCTGCCCATGGCTCTAGCGATGAGTGGATACTTGATTCAAATTGGTTGTATCACATTTGTCCTAACAGGGACTGGTTTACCTCTATCGTTCCATTGATGGAAGGGAAGTTCTGATGGGGAATAATATGTCGTACAAGGTTGTAGGTATCGGTACAGTTCGAATCAATATGTTTGACAGTATAGTGAGAACACTGACTGATGTCAGGCATGTTCTAGAACTGAAAAAGAATTTGATTTCCCTAGGTACGCTAGATTCCATCGGCTGCAATTACAGGGCTGAAGGTGGAGTCATTAAGGTTTCAAAGGGTGCTCTTGTGGTGATGAAGAGACTAAAGCAACATGATTTGTATACTCTGCAGGGTAGCACAGTTATAGGTTTTGCTGCAATATCGTCCTCGGATCCGGATTTAGATACTACCAGGTTGTGGCATATGTGGCTGGGGCATATAAGTGAGAAAGGGATGGATGTTCTAAGTAAGCAGGGTCTGCTTGGTGGTCAGAAAATCGGAAAGCTAGATTTCTGTGAGCATAAACAGTGTCGAGTAAAGTTCAGTGTGGGAATTCACAGGACCAAGGGCACAGTGGATTATATCCATTCTAATCTCTAGGGTCCTTCTCAAGTTAATTCACATAGTGGTTGTAGATATATGATGACGTTGATTGATGATTTTTCTCGAAAAGTTCGGGTTTATATTCTAAAACACAAGAATGAGGCCTTTGTCAAGTTCAAGCAGTGGAAGGCCTTAATTGAAAAGCAGACTGGAAAACAAGTTAAGCGCTTGAGGATAGACAATGGTTTGAAGTTCTGTGATGGAGAATTTAATGAGTTTTGCAAGACTCATGGGATTGTGAGACACCGCACAGTGAGGAAAACTGCACAGCAGAATGGAGTTGCAAAACGGATGAACAGAACACTATTGGAGAGAGCACGGTGTATGTTGTCCGATGCTAGGTTAGACAAAGTGTTCTAGGCTGAAGTTGTTTCCATAGCTTGTTTCTTAGTGAACCGGTCTCCATCGACTATTATCGACTGTAAGACTCCGGAGGAGGTATGGTCTGGTTCTCCTGCTAGTTACAGTAATATGAGAATATTTGGGTGTCCTGCGTATGCTCATGTCAATGAGGGGAAGCTTGAACTGAGAGCTAAAAAGTGCATATTTCTTGGTTATGAGCCTGGGGTCAAGGGATATAGATTTTGGTGCCCAGAAGCTTCGGGAAAGAAATTACTTGTTAGCAGAGATGTGACCTTTCATGAATTTGTGATGCTTACTCCGCAAAAGGAGGTAGTTGATTCAACTAGAGCTCAGGGTGTCAGTGAGCAGGTGGAGCTATCAGAGGTTCAGTTAGAGAGTGTTCCTAATCAGTCGAATGATGAGCAGGTGCAGTTTCAAGTTGAGGAAGAAGATGCACAGTTGCAGCGGTACAGTGTGGCTAGAGACAGACTAAGGAGGGAGATTAAGCCACCTCAAAAGTATGGCTTTTCATATGCTAATTCGATTCCTTATACACTTAGTGTGGCAGAAAGTATTGATAAGCAGGTACCGTGTACTTATCATGAGGTATCACTGGTGCAGAGTCAGCACAGTGGTCTGTTACCATGAGTGAGGAGATTGAGTCTCTTTATAAAAACCAAACTTGGGAGCTAGTCAAGAAGCCTAAGGGCCAGAAGATTGTGGGCTGTAAATGGGTGTTCAAGAAGAAGGAACAAACTCTAGGAGCGAAAAATGTGAGGTTCAAGGCACGCTTGGTGGCGAAAGGTTATACACAGAGGGAAAGGATGAACTTCAATGAAGTTTTCTAACTGTTGTGAAACATAGATCAATTCGAGTGTTACTTGCTATGGTTGCTCTGTATGACTTTGAGATTGAGCAGCTTGATGTCAAGACTGCGTTCTTGTATGGAGAGTTGGAAGAGCAGATGTATATGCATCAGCCTGAGGGGTTTGAGATTCTGGGAAAGGAAAACTATGTTTGCCTACTGAAGAAGTCCTTGTATGGGCTGAAGCAGTCTCCTAGACAGTGGTACAAGCAATTCGACACCTTTATGGTTGGGAGTGACTACTGTAGAAGTGAGTTCAACAGTTGTATGTATCATAGGAGGCTCTCAGATGGTTCGTATAGAGATTTACACAGACAAATGAGCGGGCAAATTGTATTTGTCACAAAAGAAATACATTGAGAAGGTGCCGGAACGCTTTGGTATGCAAGCATCAAAGCCTGTGAGTACTCCATTAGCAGCCCACTTCAGAATTTCAGTAGAATTGTCACCACAGACTAAGGAGGAGGTGGAACATATGTCTCGTGTTCCTTATGCTAGCACAGTTGGTAGCATCATGTATGCTATGGTGTGCACTAAGCCAAACATTTCACATGCAGTTAGTGTAGTGAGCAGATACATGGATAAACCTAGGAAGGTTCATTAGCAGGTTGTGAAATGGATATTGCGGTATTTGCGAGGCACTGCAGATGTTGGATTAGTCTATGACAGAGGCAGCAACACGTCTGGGAGTGTTGTTGGATATGTTGATTCAGATTATACTAGAGATCTTGATAGGAGGAGGTCATTGACAGGGAATGTCTTTACTCTTTGTGAGAGTGTAATCAGTTGGAAGGCAACTTCGTAATCTACAGTTCCATTGTCTACTACAGAGGCCGAGTATATGGCTGCCACAGAGGCATTGAAGGAAGGTATATAGCTTAGAGACTTGGTTAGTGATCTGGGCTTGCAGCAGGATGATTTGACTGTATTTTGCTATAGCCAGAGTGCTATACATCTGATTAAAAATCAGATGTTTTATGAGAGGACCAAGCATATTGATGTCAGGTTGCACTTCATCAGAGATGTTCTTTATCACGTGTGTATTCTTTCACCTATAAATAAAGGTGATCATTGTAAACAAAACTAATAGAGAATACAATAAAAGTGATGTAACGCTTTGGGCTTTGTGTGATGTGGATGTAGGCCACAGTGGCCAAACCACGTATATCTTTGTGTTGTTTCATTCTTTATTTGTCTCTTTAATCTTTTCTTTATATATATACAAAATGGAAACCGAATTTTCAAACATCTTGATTAATCGAAGAGTTGGTTAATCGACCCACACAACTCCAAAGAGTTTCAATTGATAGCTTGATTGATCAAACTCCTCTGTAGATTTATACTAGAAAATTTTAAAAATAAGTAGTTTCCTAAAATAATTTACATGCATATGTATATCAAAAAGGGATTTTTTTTAGTCTGTTGATAAAAAATAAAAGATTGAAGAGAGAAATAAAGAATGAAACAACAGAAGGACATACGTGGTTCGGCCACTACAGCCAACATTCACGGCACACAAAACCCAAAGGGCTACATCACATTTATTGTATTATCTCTTAGTTTTGTTTACAATAATTGGCTCTATTTATGGGTGAAAGAATACACATGTGATAAATATGAAAAATATATTGGTGGAGGATTCCTAAAATCAATCCCATGAAACACTCCAATCAAATATTCTATCAAGGCTTACATCACTCTATAATTCTCCAACACCACCCCCCCTCTCAAGTTGGTACACGGAGATTTTCTCAAGTGTCCAACTTGAAACTAAATAGGAAGTTGTCGAGAACCCGAGACAACTTGATCTGAAATCCAAGACAAGTTAATCCGAAGATCTGAGACAACTTGATCCTAAGATTTGAGATAAGTTGATCTATAGATCTGAGACGAGTTGATCCGAATATCCGAGACGAGTTTAGAGTGGGATATGATAAACCTGCTCTGATACCATGTTGATAAAAAAATAAAAGACTGAAGAGAGAAATAAAGAATAAAACAACACAAGGATATACGTGATTCGACCACTACGGCCTACATCGACAGCACACAAAGCCCAAAGGGTTATATCACTTTTATTATATTCTCTCTTAGTTTTGTTTACAATGATCACCTCTATTTATAGGTGAAAGAATACACGTGTGATAAATATGAAAATATATTGATGTGATTCCTAAAATCACTCCCATAAATCACTCCAATCAAATATTCTATCAAGGCTTTAATAACTTTATAGTGATATTCTCCAACACATTTCAATTTAAAATGCTGAAAACATTTTTTCTCTATATCACTACTTTGCCTATAAATACACTATTGGCAGATTACACTGAATTCACAACGCAATAGAAAGATTTTTAGGTTTTTAGAGTGCATATTTTTCTTTTAGCATTCATCATCTACATTAGTTGATGAGTGTCATTCAAGAGTATTATATTGTGGCCCGAATTTTGTCTTGGCCATGCCCTCGGGAAAAATTTTATGACCCATTTTTTCTCTTGCGAGTTTTGGATCCGAATTAGGACTCTCTTGTAACCCGATATATAAGGGCATCTAGGGTTTAGAATAGGGTAACGAGAGAAAACACTAAAAACGCAGAAAGAGAGCAAGAGAGAGCGAGAGCTAGGGTTTGGGGTTGAAATTTGTAATCTCTTGATTTTTGCATAGTGAAAACTTTCGCCGAATCTTTGCCATGAACGTAGGCACATCGCCGAACCACGTAAATTCTTGTGTTTTGTGTGTTGTGCTTGTTTCGTTTTTTGTCATGTTTCGTGATTGTACTTGGTTCGGAACTGTTTGTCTCCACAAAGAGTGTTGACATCAATTATTGTGGAGCTTTAACAAGTTAGTTCAACACCCACCATCAATTCATTTACTATCTCTGGACAACTAGTGACTGAGACTGAATCACTGGTTCAAGAAGCAGATTCGTGGAGCAAATTTTGTTGACGAGCAGATCGTGTGCTTGGAGACTCATGGAGAGTTTGGTGGATCGATCTGTGTCAAGAGGTAACTAGGAGTTTCTAAGGTTTGGCAAATTGGTAACCTAGTTGTAATTTCTTTTTCTCATAGTGGATTCAGTTTGTCTGGACTAGATCCCTTCGGTTTTCCACGTAAAAAATCCGTCTCCATCTTTTATGCTTTACGAATTTAAATTTTACTATTGCATGGTTTATTAGCATAATGGATTGAATAGAATTAATTATCTAATTTTAATTTGAACTCAAATTTCTAGTAACTTAGTTTAAATTCAAAAAGTTAGTAGAAACCGTTAATCCAACCAACAAGACCTATTCACCTGAATTTCCCCCCTCCAGGTCTAGATCATGAACCTTGCACAACTCTACATTAGAACCTAGGTTTCGGTCCATACGATTTATCAATCCTTTTTTAATATATATAATCCAGAGTATCTTACTACTTTTCCCTTTTCCTCTTTGTTTTTGGATTTCAGCAAGGACAAGTAGGAGTATGAGCATCTATTTTGGTGAGTAAGAGATCCAGTATGGGTTTCTGTGTTGGTCCCAAGTAATGATATTTGTACTCTTTTGTACTCCATAATCTTCCGTATGAAAGTTTACATATCTTTCCTCTGGAAATTTATTGTCTCATTAACATGACAAACTGCTTTCACTATCGCTTGCTTAATATTTCCTTTGTTTCACACGAGAGCATATTCACACAACAAAATTCTACAAGTCAACAAGCTTAAAATGCTATCAAGTCTCTAATGAAGTGGACTTGAACCAAAGATATCAGGCTACATTTTTTTCAAATGGAAGTCATTTCTCAACGAATAACTTATGTTCAATTGATTGACTCTGAACAAACTGAAGTTTCTACTTCATGGTGGCAGCTAAAGCTCGTCTATATGGGAAGTTTATTCTAACCCCAATCCCCTCCAGGCCGAAGTAAGAGGAAAAAGGAAGCTTATTCCAAATTACATCCTGTTCTGTGACTATGCGGAGAAAAACCTAACTAAAATTAAGTAAATTTTGTTTTTACAATTTTTCCCGGCACAAAGAGAAGCAAATAACCTGCTTTTAATTGTGAAAGCTGGATACATTTTCCATATATTTTTTCACCCAAAACTGGTATAAACTTTATTCCACATGCCATACTATGTTAATATAAATCAGAGTTCTATTAATTACTCCAGACAATCAGGACAAAATTGTATTCATCACTGTTTTCCTGCATTAGGAGACAAATGT
The DNA here is from genome assembly GCA_026545225.1 of Cornus controversa. Classification (NCBI taxonomy): domain Eukaryota; kingdom Viridiplantae; phylum Streptophyta; class Magnoliopsida; order Cornales; family Cornaceae; genus Cornus; species Cornus controversa. Next base: position 26,740,133 of record CM048852.1, read on the forward strand.
AATGTAGTTGTTATCACTTCAATCCATTCGTATACTGTTTTTCTCCAAAGAAAAAAATTCCATCACAACACTAGAGTCAATAACGCTAAAGTTTCACACTGTCTTGCATGACAGAATCCATATAATACAGAAAATAGATTGAAAATGATAATAGATGAAACATGGACACAAAGAGGAAAAAGGAGGGGAACCTGGCCAATGTCAATGGCTGGATTGAGAGAATATCCAAGATCCATGAAGATGTTTGCCGACCTTGTGTGGAAATCGCCAGTCAGTGTGTCAATTTCAACCTCGGCAAACGCAGCCCCATAGGTGAAGTATCTAAAGGGGTTCCCTTTACCAGTTTTCCAGTCAAACTCAAGATCAGGTGTAATGTAAAATCCATGAGCAGAAAGATCTATTCGCTCCATGTAACACGCATTTGCCAGCTGATAATAAGTGAAACACCACATATTTTTATAAGCAGTCAGGATTACTGTGAAAGACGCTCGCTAACTGAGTAAATATTATACTTATGCAACTGGATATGAGTAAATCTTATGCTAATGCGACTGGATCAGTGTCAATTACAAACAGAGATTCACCTCCAATTATTGTACTTCCATAGGAGGAAATCTAGCAACATGGTATAGCAAAACAAAACAAAAAACAAAAAAAAAAACAGTCAATTGTTCCTAAATCCAATGCTGAAGTAGAATTCAGAGCTATGCTGACGGAATATGAATTACTTTGATTGAAACCATTTGTTGTGCAGACAAGGTATCAACTTCAAGGATTTTATGAGGTTGTAATGTGATAATAAAAAATAATAATTAATGTTGCTGCACCTAATCCAGTTCAGCATGATCAAACCAAACACATTGTAGTTAACAGGAACTTGATCAAAAAGAAATTGAGTACTGATTTAATTGGTACTCATGTGAAATCAGGAGAGAAACTTATAAGAGTGGCGAATATATTTTTTATTCAGCTCTAGACAAGATAGCAATGTATAATTTCTTAGTACAAACTTAAGGGGAAATGCTGGAAAACGTCTTATGTTTATGTTTTTCATTCTATGCTGAAGCTTATTTTATGAAGGTTGATTAAGTAATTTGTGTAACTCTACACAAGATAATATTAATAATGTTTGGTGAGAGAGAAACAATAATGCTCTCACTTTTTACTTAAAGTTAGTATAAATATTGTTTGGTAAGAGAACCAATAACACTGTCAGTTTTCACTTGCCGTCAAACTCTCTTCTTTTCTTTTTATCTACTTTCCTTCTTCTCTTTCGTGGGTTCACTGAACTGAGTGAAGTTTGGCCCAAAAATTCAAGCATTAGTTGATAATTAGTACTAAAAATTATCCCCACCAATATGTTCTTTTTTTTCCCCCTGAATCACTAATATATTCTATTGATACAGTATTCTATTTTGTTTATTTCCTAAATTCCATTTACTGTCTTAATTGCAACAAAATCATCATGATCATGATAATCTGAATCACACTAGAAATCATAAGCATCAGCAAAATTTTTATGTTCAAAATTGTCGTTATTCACTACTGGGAAACAACAAACGATTAAAGTACACACATAAATACCTTTACTTTAAACTTGAATATTCATTCATTTCAAACCATTTATCAGTCATAGATGTATTGTTTCAACTTAAAAAAGAAACAACATTCTAATAGTTTCACGAGAGTGAGTGAAAAAGGTACCTCCCCAAAAGAACTAAAATTATGCTTTGACGCAATAGGCTCCATCCGTGCTTTTATTTGCTCACAAGCATCTAAAACTGCAGCGCCATAAATATCAGAGCTAGCAGAAGCTGCTGTTGGTGATGCATTAGGAACCTAATTTAGTAGAAAATACAAATAAGAAGTCAAAAACTGAAGAGGAAAAAGGGCATCAGCATTGACTGTTGCCTATGTATTTGAAAGGCATTACCTAGGTGTGTGTCTCACTCTCGCCTAAGCGGGGTGTTGAAAAAAGAAGACTGGGGACAGATGTTGGCATTATTTGGCATTTTATGTATATATTTTTATATATATTAGGAGATAAAAAACTGTTGAGCAATCTGAATCAACTAATAAGAATGAACCTATCCGATAGCAAACTTGTTCAAAGTCGACTCTTAAGGCAAATGTTCAAATTCCATGCAGAATATTAAACTCGAGTTAATAGATTAGTTCTCTCTCTTTATAACAACACTGTATTAAATTATTTTGGTTAAACCTCGTATCAATAAAGTTAGCTTTGTTTCTTTCATGTTTTCGTATGTGTGTGGGTGTGTGGGGGAGGGGGGATACTGGTTGACAGTATTACTATGGAAACCAAGGGCTTAAAAACACATTAGCAAAAATCAACTATAGTTTCTTTCAAGTATTTCACAAAAGTGTCGTAGTGGTAATAGTCCTTGTTAACTTTAGCTGTGTTCAGAGATCCAACTCAATTATTGAAGATAATGATGTGTGATCAAACACTCGATGAAGGCTGTAACATTTTTGGATAAAACCACTTTGATTCCTTATGTTTGAATTCCTAAAAAAATTGAATGGGTAAAGTTCATCCTCTGGTAGCCTTCCTGTTTTTTCAATAAATTTGCATCTCTCACGTTGGAATTTCAATGGACCCTCGAGGTGGGTAGCTCTTTTACTCTCCTCTTTGCTATTTCACTTATCTAAACCTACTTAACAAGAGTCCAAGATAAAACATACCTCTGATGCCCATCCATTGAAGGGGAATCGTAAAAAATACTAAGAAAATAAAAAAAAAAAACCAGCAATACTGATTTAGTACCTTGTCCGTACTTGTCTCTGATATAAACACAGAACTGAGAGGAATATTGAAGGAAGAAGCAGCAATCTGAGCAACTTTGGTGTGTAAACCTTGCCCCATCTCAACACCCCCATGTGTAACTAACACAGTTCCATCTGTGTAGACTTGAACAAGAGCACCTGCCTTCAGTTGATAAAGTGTGCACGCTATCAAGGTTATGTTAAATACAGGAACAGAATAAAATAAAATAAAATCCATAATAGAGACATGAATTTTTTTGCTTTAAAAGAAACAAGGAAATCCTTTTGGAGAGTAAGTTATCAAGAAGTCCCCCAACATCAAGTTAATTTAAGTCGCACAATGGTCATACCTCACTCCCAACACACAGTAAATGCCACATCCTAACCAATCAACTACTATATTAGCCTCTCTAGTAGAGACTTGAACCCCCAATCACTCAAACAGACAACATGCTAACCAGCCTTCTCGTAAATTGTAAAACCTGTATGAACAGAATCAGGATTATGATGGATACAGAAAGCTACATTACATGATCTAGAAACAATTGGGTTTGAGCATGCATCTAGGTGGAGAAATCATCTAATCATCAAATTATAGGAGAAAGGAACACAGTTAAACTGTTCTAGTTTCTAGTATTCTGTCCTTCATACTGTAGGGGAGAAGGTTGTAAGCTGTATGTACAGAATCAGGATTATGATGGATATAGAACCCTATATTACATGATCTAGAAACAATTGGGTTTGAACATGCGTCTAGGGGATGGAATCATCAAATTATAGGAGAAAGGAACACATTTAAACTGTTCTAGTTTCTAGTATTATGCCTTCATACCGTAGGGGAGAAGGTTATTTTGCATAACAGAGTCACCATTATAAGAACCACACTCATCTTGCACATAAATGAAATACAGTCACCATTATGAGAACTACATTCATCTTGCACATAATGAATAATAGAAACATATAAGAAAGAATCCTATGAAATCTCTGATAATGAAGAAAATATTTCTCCATTTCTTTACCATACCCATTACATGCCATGTCCAACAACAGGTACTTCAAAGTTTTCAAATTTCCCAAGTAACATGATAATAACAATAATATGCACACCAAGAACTTTTCTGTGCCTCTACATTTTATGAAGAAAACTCAAAACTTCAAATTCTGCAGGCATTAAGAACTTATAATTAAACTTCATTGTTTCACAAGGACCAGAAGCACTTCCAAAGAATATTAGAACATTTTATTGTATTTGTGTGGTTAAAGAAATAAAATAAAATAAAAGAAGAAAAAGAACAAGAACAAAGGAAAAGGAACCTTTGAATCCATTTTAGGAAACATCAACTGTATTTTACACATATACACAAAGGCACTGTTTTGAATATATCCACCTTACATGCACAATTTTCAGTTTACACCAGTACCAATGAAATTCAAAAATATCATGCTCAGGTAAAGATTTCATCTCCCAAAATTCGTCAATCAATGAACCAACCAAACAAGTTTGAAAGCTCTCTCCTGCATCTTTGTGGGCCATATCAGCTATCAGATATTCATCGTCATCATCTTTACCTTGATCTCAATCTAATGGAGTCAGCCACATAATTATCTTCTTCCTCTAAATTCTATTACAATCTATGTCTCATTTCATACCTAATTTCTCAAGGACTTTTCCTATTACTTCATCCTATGCTAGTATATCAGGTTTAATCTACTAGATAAAGCACCAAATTCATGGGTCAAACTTTAACTGTCCTTAAGATGAATTGACTTCATTACTTCAAAGTAGGAAACAGTACGATTAATCTACATTCCCTATTGCCTTCGGACATGGATACAGCACATGGTACAAAATCAAGGATTAAGCAAAAACTTTGAAAACACAAATATGCCACTCCAAATATTCATGCAAGTTTTTCTTTTCCAATAGCCAATCAAAACAAAAGTATTAAAATGACAGAACTTTCTGGTTTCACAGGTCCCACATGAAAGGCGGGTGATTTTTCAAATTTTAGGGTTTAGCATTAACAACCTGGATCAGTAGACTTCAAACAAAATGGAGCAGTTTCAACCGAAATGTGTAGCCTTCTTAGAAAGATGCGTATATATATTTCTTAAGAAAAGAAAATGAATGGTTGATGTGCAGAAAAGAGTATATCACTAATTTTTCCAACAAGTACAGCGAAAATAAAAGAAATGAAGAACAAAAGAAGCCAGGAGCTAACAACCTTCTTCTCCTTAGTGGCTCAAAGCAACAGTATTTTTTCTGCTAGCAGGTCAAACAATCCATTCATTTCTTAAGGCTTTAGGTTTATGAGTTCTAATCCTGTAAAGTGAGTTCCACATAGTTTAGGGTAAACTTCCCTACAAAACCCACCATTTCTTAAAGCTTCTACTCAATAATTCTCTTTTCCTTGGTATTTATTTACACATACACGGACTATTAAAGCTTGCAGAATACAACTATCTCTTATAATTTGTTAGGTATAATTAATGTTCATTATCAGTGGTGAAATCTGTAGGCAATAATAAATAATATATTTAACTTTCGGCTGAATATTAATGAATATGGATGATTCGTGCCTACCTGTGTGACAGCTTTGAATATTAGCATATACTCTAATACTCGTGCACTCAAATATTAAGTCATATATACATGTTCTTTGCTAGTAAAGTCAATGAATTCTAGCTGAAATTTGCTTTTTCTTTTTGATTCTACACTAATTTTCTACAAGTGGATGGATGTCTAGGCCATAAACATGTCCAATCAATCAACTAGATTTTAGTTTATGTTCCCACACATTAGTGTGCACGCAAATTGTTTCACAGAATTTTATATCGAAGCCAACCAAAATGACACATTGCGACCTCCCTCCTCCAGAAACGAAATTCCAATACTTGAGCCCAGTTATTTGTATTATTGACTGAAATAAAGAGTCTCAAAATATAATCATAATTAGTTATCTATCAGGCATCAGCCAGAAGTTTCTATTCCAAAAGATCTAATCCCAATAAACAAGGGTTTAGAAAGAGGAAAACAAAGATCAAGATTTCAGAGTGTAGCTTATTATATATCCTTGTTTATATCCGTGTTATGTATGCTTTTGTTGTGCTGGCCCATGTCATGGTTACTAAAAATGATGATTAGACCTTCACTCTCCCTATCACTGAATCCCACTTCCTACACTCGGTCACTGGTGGGCACAGCAGAATGGCTCCCCTTGCTACATTTTTTGACACACAATACGACAATACTAAAAAGGACTTTCAATTTTATATGCCCGTGTTGTTCACTCAAGACGACACCAACCTAATTGAAAAGCCTAATATACAAATATTGCTCCAGACGTCACCTGGTTCATGAACTTTGCTGTGAAGGAAATGCCAAATTTTGTCGGTACCATAGCAACTCCACGCTTTTTCCACCGGTTCTGAAGATTAAATTTTTCGACTTCTTTTTTAGTCTTCAAAAAGTCACAAGATGACTTCAATTCGTTCCAAAGCCGCTGTAGAGTACAGTGTTGAATTTCTTGACCATAATGCAATATTGTTCCTTCACTCAAAAAATTAATTTCCTGAAAGTTATCATGTAAAAGCCACTATAAGTATACCATGAAATGTCATCCAGAAAAGCAGTTATAATAGGGCACAAGACAAAAACCGCAATTCATCAACAATATAACTCACCCTTATCTCTTCAGGGCTTTTCTTAAGTTCCATGGCGATTCTCTGAATCCAATTTTCAGTAATAAGCATACCTTGAGGACCACCAAATCCTCGGAATGCGGTGTTACTAGGAAAATTAGTGAAGCAAACCCTTCCACTAACCCTGACATTTGGTATCTCATAGACATTATCAGAATGAAACATAGCACGTTCAAGTACTGCAAGAGATAGGTCAAGTGAATTTCCAGCATTATTGTAGATTTCAAGATCCAGCGCAAGCACCTTCCCATCACTCGTAAATCCAACCTACAGCAGACAATTTTCGCATCATCATTATCCTGTTCCATCACCATAGGCCTAGTGGCATCTCCTCTACCTTAAAGAGAAAGGTGAGGGTTTGAGTCCCCATAAGGGAAAATGGGTATGTGAGTTTCTTGCGAAGGAAAATAAAAAATCATCCTCTTCCATCATAATTATAAGTAAAGAGAAAAGGAAACATCAACCACACAAAAGAATGGTGAAAAGAGTTCATCTGAGATGCTGCAAGATAACCCTTGCCATTTTTTAATCTTGTTTTGTATTTGAATGCAATAACTTGTTCAAAGTAAACAATATTAAAATGTTTGGCCATGCTTCATATTGAATTGATCTCTTACTGACACCTTAGATGTCAAGTAATTACAGTGAATGGCTACAGCACCACAATAATACTTGGGAAATAAATTTAGTACCTTGTACTTCCCAAGAAAGCTATGGCGCTGCCCAGTTGTCATCATGTCTATATCCCTGTCTAATGTTAATTTCACTGGCCGGTTCAACAGATATGATGGAACAGAAGCCACAGCAGCAAGAAAAGCTGATCTAGTCTCCTTCCCGCCAAATCCACCGCCGATTCTCTTGGTTTTACAAACTACTTTTGACATTGGAACACCAAGAACATGAGAAACGTACTTTTGATGCTTTTGCGGGGCCTGCACTTAAGAGTGGCAATATAACACTTTTTGCAACAAAAAATTAGGCCATAAGAGAAGCATCATAAAGACATTGAATTGTCATTAGTGACTAATTTGCAAAACTGGCAACAATGATGGAGTAAAATAAACATGTGTAAACTAGTATCTGTGGAAACTAACTGCATAAAAGATTCTCACATGCAATCAACAAAGCAAGGAGGACTTCATACAAAGAAACAAGCAAACAGGCATTTGAAAAGAACATGCTGGTAGGCATATGCAGTTAAAAGCTATGATAACACAAAGTAGTCACTATAATTTTGAGAACGAAGTGAAGATGACAAGACCCAACACGGAGATAAGAAAGAACTGCTTACACGCACAAGCATAATTCTTTGAACTCATGCATGTCTGAGCTTAGGAATACTCGTAAAATCAGAGAAACACTAAAAGGTCGTACCCAGTGCACAGCACTAAATTTGATACCCCGCCATATGAAAATAGACCCTGTCATCCATCACAAAAACACCCCCCCCCCCCCCCACACACACACACACATCTCACTTCCTGTAGGGTAACTAAGTTCATCACTTACACTTCACTAAATGTCTAAATCACACATCATTCACAGAAAACCCTTAACGATTTTGCATCATTAACAATTAATATATGCTTCAATTATTTATTATTTTTTGGATAGTACAAACAGGAATTTCAATACGAAAAACTGGGCGAGACTTCTCAATCATTTCTACATCAGTCAGATAACTGACTTGAGCTTTCTGGTCTGTTTCAAATTTATCGAAAACATACTGATTTTTTCCATAAGTAAAATCATTCTTCATATTCACCAACTTGTTCACATAAATTTATTATTAATTCCTAGAATTAGAATGTTTACGGTGACAAATGTTTCCAAAATAAGTCCCTATGGCATCAGAGTTCATACACATGCCAAAACCTTTGTTCGAGTAGAAAACAAAATAAATCAACATATATCCAGTTTTTAACAATAACGCACACCTAGCCATCACGTACTCATGCATTCAGAAGTCCCCATTTCTTTCTGTAGAATTCAAAGTAAAATATACATAGATTGGTACAAGAATAAAATTCAAATTGTAGAAAATATATATTAGTGTATTCTTTACATATCACACAGGCGATGAACTTGAATTTTATGAAGTACAGACAAACTGCAGGAATGTCTTCAATTTGAATTTTGTTAAAACGGGCATGCAATACTAAGATTTCTAAACATTTAGTCCAAAATGTTTGTTAGTCAAGATATGTTAGCCTAAAATCATAGTATTTGACTTACCATATTAGCCGGGATATGTTAACCTAAAATCATGGAATTTGACTTTATTTACGCATATATTTAGGCATAAAATCTACAGTGATTTTATTTGATTTCCTTTCTTGTAATATTTAACATGTGCTCTTTTAGTATATAAATACTAGAGCTGTGAATGGGTGATTACACTCACTCAATGGTGATTTGCAAGAGGAGGTGTATATGGTTCCCCCTCCGGGCTTTCACTCACCTGCTCATTTTAGGATGGTCTGTCATTTTTGCCACTATGGCCTCAAGCCCTTGAGCTTGGTCTGATCATTTTGGCACTGCCATACTCTAGTTTGGTTTCCATCAAAGTGCAGCTGCTCAGAGATAGCTCTTACCTCATTGTGTATGTGGATGATATTGTTCTTATCGGAGATGACATTGTCGGGATTGCTGAGGTAAGCACTATCTTGGCCGCCAGTTTGAGATTAAGGATCTTGGTCCCCTTCGGAACTTCTTGGGCATTGAGGTGGCTTGCTCCAAGGCTGGCATTTTCATCTCTAAGCTCAAGTATGTTCTTGACTTGCTTTGTGCTCTAGCTAGCTTTGCGTTGGTCCTGATTCTCCAATTGAGCAAAATCATCGATTGCTGATTCTGAGGGAGAATTATTATTGGATGTTGGTCAGTATCAACGGCTTGTTGGGAAGCCCATTTACCTATCCATGACTCGACCTGACATTGCTTATGTTGCGAGTGTCATGAGTCAATTCATGCACTCTCCTCGCACCCCTCACCTTGACACAGCTATTCAGACCCTTCGCTACCTAAAGGGGTCTCCAGACCGTAGTATTTTGTTTGCCAATCATAGTCACTCGTGGGTTAAGGCCTGGACAGATGCTAATTATTCAAGATCAATTTCAAATAGGATGGCAACTTCTGGCTATTGTACTACTATTGGTGGCAACTTGGCGCAGTAAGAAGCAGGATGTTGTCTCTCAATCAAGTGCACAAGGAGAGTATAGGGTTATGGCTCTTAGAGTGTGTGAGTTGTTATGGCTGAAAACGTTGATGACAAACTTGTGCCTTCCAATATCACATGCATTCTCACTTTACTGTGACAAGAAGTCTATCATTAGCATTGCAGCAAATACGCATATAGAGATTGACTGGCACTTCATTTGAGAGAAGATCATCTCTGGTTAGATTTGCACTATGTTTGTCACTACCTCTCAGCTGCTTGCAGACATTGTTTGAGGATGCATTGTCCAAGTTGGGCGTCTTAGATATACACACACCAACTTGAGGGTGAGTGTTAGCCGAGATATGTTAGCCTAGAATCATAGAATTTGACTTACCATATTAGCCGAGATATGTTAGCTTAAAATCATGGGATTTGACTTTATTTACACATATATTTACGTATAAAATTTGCAATGATTTTATTTGATTTCCTTTCTTGTAATATTTAACATGTGCTCTTTTAGTATATAAATACCAGAGCTATGAATGGGTGATTACACTCTGAGCCTAAAAGATTTACCCCAGGACCAATCTAGTTGTTTTGATGATTACAACCTATTGATATGAGAATTTAATGTTCTCTCTAGTGTGTTGCATTTCAGGTCTTGACCCTTGTCCATCCATGATATGTTTTTCATGAACTTGCACCTTCGCATCCAGTAGATCCATGAAGTCTGTTTTTCATGCACTTGCACCTTCGCATCCAGTAGATCCATGAAGTCTATCTTTCCACTAGCCTTGACTTCTCATCCAAGAAACCAAGACTTGTGGTTTAGGAGCTCATGTCAGTTAAGACTGCAAGTTCAAATATCGGAGTCTTCTTTTCCATGTCCAGAGTCACGATGAAGGAAGTCGAGACTTAGAAATCCATATGATCAAGCTCGTGATTAGGGAACTCAAATCTAATGAAGTTCAAAATCAGAGTATTCCAAGTGATTCGCATCTTCAGCCTTCCAAGCTTTCGGTTTAACATTCCAAAAGTCACTGAAGAACCGCGTTCACCGTTCAAAACTTGAGTAGTTTTTGTCTTAGGTGAGTAATTATTGATAAGCAATGAGTGTTTCACACTCATGCTCCTTTAACTGTGTATGTTGATTCCTTATTTGTATTTACTCTAAAGTTTTATGTGGTTTTCGTGTTTTTGTCAATTTCAAGACTTTGTCCGTGAATGCAATCAACTCCAGTGATTTCGAGCTTTCAATGATGATTCTGTATCAAGTGAGGAGCACCATTCTTTGGGCCAACTTGTATTGAAGATCAAATTCCAAAGGAAGTAATGGGCCAACTCAGAAGAATGGGTCATAAATATTATGTGACTTCTATTGATGATTACTCTCGTAGTAATTGGGTTTATTTACTTGGATCAAATCCCAGAATTAACTCCCAATAAAACAAAGAAAGTAGTCACACCACAAATCCTAGAAAATTCAGGAGTCGATTCATATAGGTTTCATCAAGTTCTAAGTGTATGGATGCTTATACCATCATGATGTTAGCACTTAGCTAGCCCCTCTGATGGTTTCCAAACTTCTTCAATGAATTTGGGACTCCAATACATGGCTCAGCTACCACGGGAGATCTCACTAAGAACCTGAATTTGAAATACTTGTATTGCCCTAATACATGAAAAGATGTTTGAAAAATATTTCCTAAATTGAAAATGAGAACACCTAGTTTAAAAGGTAGCTTCACTCATTAGAAAATACAAATAACAATAAAATCTTAGTTGTAAAAATGCACTTCTAGTTTACAATTAAAAAGAACTATTTTTAATGACCTAACAGTCGTCAAATTACAAATTTAGTATTGGTATATGCATTGGTGTCTCCTCTACCATCGCCTACCTTCAAAATCACTCTCATGCCTTTCAAAGCAACTATCAAGCTAGAATGTTAAGCTCTCCCTTTTTTGGAATTAATGGGATCTCTTCTCTTCCTTAGGATTCTTTTGTTTTAACTTTTAAGTGACATGAGAGTGTACCTTTGCACGGTTTCCTCATGTGCTTCATGTGTACATGGGTGCACCCACTTTACTGCATTTTAATAATACTAATCCAAAAATAATAATACCAAAAGCCATGTCAACATCACAATGCAACTAGGTCCCACCATTTCATGTATCACTTATAGTCTCTCTTTTTCTTTGTTTGATAACATCGTGTACTGGAAAGTATATCAAAAGAAGACAATTTTGATAATTTCAACCATTCAATTTGAACCAACTTCATGCGTAGGTGGAAAAAGCTATCAGGAATACTTCAAATTTAAAATATAAATATAATAATCTTATTTTTTTAAAAGAAAAAATGTATTCGAACCAAATGGTAACATCCAACCTTACTGACCTTTTGTACACTGTTTTTTTTGTGATGGACAATATTTAACCTTTAACTCCACCCCTTCATTCTAGATGTCATCCAGAACTTATACCATTTACTATGACAGCTTTGACTTACTGATTCTTAGATCCTTGATCACTAATTTGTTCCCAATTGTTCCAATGAAAAAGAGAAGACTCCCCAGATTCGATCTCATCAAAAAGCAAACAGAATAAAAACAATAAAGTTTTTTCTGCTCATTTTCAAACATGAAATTTAGTTTTAAAAAAATATCAGTAAGAGTTAGTCGGGTTTTTTTAATCCATTATTAGACCCCAGGTGGATGGACAAATTTTCTTGATCATACTAGAAATTTTCTAAACTCCGCCTATGATTTTTTTTACACAGCCAGTCCCAGACCTGGATAAAGGAGAAGGGTCGCATCAGGTAGCTTGACAGCTAGTGTAAAACTATGCCATGACCAATATGAACATGAATCCTATGAATACATGAGTAAATACTACTCCGTTCCCCTTAAGCGACGCATTGCATAAGTTTCTGGATGCTTTGAAAAATGGGCAAGGGCCGCCACATCGGCTCCCGGGTGCGGTAAAAAATCGACAAGGGTTCTCGCGTTTTCCTGGACGAGTGCGGGTAAAAAAGTTAGCCCAGGATATTAGGCTTTGGATAGAGACTTGGAATATAGGAACTTTGACGGGTAAGGGAATGGAGTTAGTAGACACTATGATTAGAAGAAAGATTAATATCCTATGTCTACAAGAAACTAAGTGGGTAGGTGAAAAAGCTAGAGAAATTGAAGGATATAAATTATACTTTACCGGAAAGACTAGACATAGGAATGGAGTCGGGATAATCATACAGAAAATTTTAAAAGATGATGTAATAACCTTTACTAGAAAAGAAGATAGGATTATATTAGTAAAACTCGTATTAGGAGGACATATAGTTAATATAATTAGCGCATATGCACCCCAAGTAGGATTAGATGACAATATTAAAACACTCTTTTGGGAACATATGGACGAGTTGATGCAAGGGATACCCGAAGGAGAAAAAGTGTATATAGGAGGAGACTTTAATGGCCATGTAGGAAAAGAAAGCGGAGGCTATGAAATGGTACATGGTGGGCATGGATATGGAGATAGAAATCACGTCGGGGAGACTATCTTAGATTTTGTGGTAGCATATAACCATATAATTAGGAACATATTTCTATAAAGTGATATGAACAATTAATAACCTTTAAAAGTGGTTCAAATGTAAGCCAGATTGATTTCTTTTTAACTAGAAAGGTGGATAGACTAGGAAGCAAAAATTGTAAGGTTATTCCCGGAGAGAATGTAACCTCACAACATAGGCTTCTCGTCCTAGATTTATGTATAAAAGGGCAACCAAAAAGGAGAAAAAGAACCACACATTTGCATAAAGTGAGTGTCGCAAAAATGTGAATGTTGAGATGGATGTGCGAGAAGACTAGAAATGATAGAATTATAAATGAACACATTCGGGAGATGGTTGGTGTAGCACCAATTGGAGATAAAGTGAGGAGAAATCGGTTAAGATGGTTTGGACATGTGCAAAGAAGACTTTTAAATGCGCCAGTCAGGAAAAGTGACATATTCCAAATTGAGAGCAATGCTAAGGGAAGAGGAAGACCAAAGCTAATATGGGTAAAGGTAGTAAAGAAAGATATGATAGCATGTGGATTAACTGAGGAGATGACCTTAAATAGAGCGGAATGGAAACATCGGATTCATGTAGCCGACTCCAAGTAATTGGGAAAAGGCTTAGTTGTTGTTGTTGTTTTATACTGGAAATTTTCTACTCACAAATGAAATGATGCAAATAAGGGATTAGCAATGGTTTTTTTTTTCTTTTTTTTGTTGTTGTTGTTCCAATAAAATTTTGCCATTTCTTGAGTGCCAGCCAGCAAAGACTTTCAAATAAGCTTATCGTATTCATTTTAATCAGTTTAATGAAGATTCCTTTCTTTGTGCTCTATTGCTTGCTACAATCTGTTAGAATGAAATAAAAAATTGGTTTCATGGCATATACTTTTATTCTTGATTCTCATTAAGAAGGAAAATATCGAGTTTCTTTCCATTTTGATATGCACCAGTTGGCCATGAAGAAATACTTACTCCAGAGTGGTTGCTAAGCTTTAAAGTAGAAACTTCTTTCTAGGTGGTGGTTTAAAAAATATAGTTCTCTCTGCAGCAAATCCCTGAGCTTTGTGCTTTCTGAACAATTGTATCAAGGAGATTGATGGCATTGACCTCCTGCTCCACCAAGGGCGACATATTTTGCTTCATATAGGAACCAAAAGCGACTAATAGAAAATCAATTTGGTATAGGGGGTTGACTGCAAAACAACATGTATAAGTCTCTTTGTAGATGCTTGTTAGGAGCAGTTTATTAAAGAGAGGAAGGACACTAAAAGGAATTTGAATATGGCACTGGTACAAAATATGAGAGAAGGGACTATATAAAACCCCAAACTGATGGTTCTCAATCTAATGCCACATCCAGTTCGAGTCAGACAAATTTGTGTTACATGGAGGAGTGCATCTAGTGTATTGGATCAGCATATCCTGCTAAGGTTGAAAGGAAAGTTTTATAATACAGCAATTAGACCACTTGTTCTTTATGGGACAAAATGATGGCAGCTAAGAAACAACAAATGCACAAAGCAAGTGTGATAGAAATGCAAATGTTGAGATGGATGTGCGGTAAGATGAGTGTTGATAAAATAAAATTGAATTGAAGAGAGAAATTAAACAATAAGAACATAAGAATATAATGTGGTTCGGCCACTACAACCTTCATCCACGGCACACAAAACCCAAATGGCTACATCACTTTTATTGTATTTTCTCTTAGTTTTGTTTACAATGACCACCTCTATTTATACGTGAAAGAATATACGTGATAAATATAAAAAATACATTAATGGAAGATTCCTAAAATCAATCCCATAAATCACTCCAATAATATATTCTCCAACACCCCCCTCAAGTTGGTACAAGGAGATTTTAACTCAAATGTCCAACTTGAAACTAAATACGAAATTTCGAGGGATCCGAGTCGAGTTGATCCTAAGATCCGAGACGAGTTGATCTGGAGATCCAAGACGAGTTAATCCAAAGATCCGAGACGAGATCCTGAGATCCGAGATGAATCTAGAGTAGGGTATGATAACTGTTCTGATACCATGTTGATAAAATAAAATAAAATTGAAGAGAGAAATTAAACAATAAGAATATAATGTGGTTCGGCCACTACAGCCTACATCAATGGCACACAAAGCCCAAAGGGCTACATCACTTTTATTGTATTCTTTCTTAGTTTTGTTTACAATGACCACCTCTATTTATAGGTGAAAGAATATACGTGATAAATATGAAAAATACATTAATGGAAGATTCCTAAAATCACTCCAATAAAATCTTCTCCAACAATAAGAAAGGATAGAATTAGCACTGAAAAGTAGCAACAATTGGAGATAAAACAAAAGAAAATCGGTTAAGATAGTTTGGACATGTATAAAAATCACTAAGTGCGCCAGTTAGGAAGAGTGACATAGCCCACATTGAGAGTAGTGCTAGAGAAAAGGTAAGACAAAAACTAACATGGACAGAGTTAGCAAGGAAAGATATGATAACATGTGATTTGACTGAGGTTACGGCTAGATAAAGCGGAATGAAAAATTAGGATTCACGTAGTTGACACTAAATAGTCTGAAAAAGACTTTGTTGAGTTTCATATATGTTATGTTGATTCTAAAATGTGTAATCCATGTCGGACACACGACACTCGGATATTGGTATGGGATATGTATCCACAATGTTTCAAGGTTTATATAGTTGTACATAAAGATCTTTTATCATGTTTCTTTTGTTACATTATTACTTTAATACTAGTGAAAAGTGAAAACATTATTTACTCTAAAGAATACATGAAAAATATTAAATATTATGGATATTTAGCTTTGTCACCGTGTCTTTTACTTTTGCGATTTCATAAATCCGATGCTCAAACACATACACGTAATGACACATGTAACCGAGTCCGCATAACATAGTGATTATCAAGTCTAAGAGCATCCACTTTGTATGAAGTGATGCCAAATAAAAGGTCTATTTCCAATCTTCCCATCCCAGCAGCTCGTGTAGGCAACACCAACACTAGTTAATGGTCTTTTTAAAGGGATCATTACTTGGCGCAATAGTTAAAAACTAAAACAACAAGTATGAGATGCGGTTTGAGTCTCAAAAGCAGCCCTTTTGGACAAAAAAGTAAAGAAGGTTATGTTTGTTTCTAATAGTCTCCTCGTAGCACCATGCATAGGGGGACATACGCTAGGTAAAGCACCTTTTTTATATCTCCAGATATATTCATAGTACCCAAATTTCCAAGTATTGTAACTTCTTCTGAACTTGTATGTATTTGGTCCAATTTTCTGAATTTCCCACTGTTTCCAAAAATATGTGCATTTATCCCTTCCTTTTGCAGTAAATAGCAAATTTCAAAAAGATTTAAAGTTTTTCTCATTTCCTTCCCTTTTTCAGTAGATAGCAAATTTCAAAAAGATTTAATTTTTTTCTCGTTCTCTGAAAAATAGCTAATCTTTAACAAGGGCCAATTGTTCAATACAGATCCTCTTTCAATGAATAGTAGACACTCCGAACTCATACATGACATCCAAATTGGTCTTTCTAAGCATATACTATGAATGAATTCATAAATGGAGGTATAATGTATAAAGTCAACGTAGGCATTACTTACTTGAGTGGATGAAATCATATGAACCTCATTCCCACCATCCATTGTCCATATTAAACTGCTCTGTGGCTCCAAGTAGAAGTGCTCCTGACCTCCTACTTGGACCTCCCCCTCAATGATCTTGTCACATTGACCTGATTGGAAACAAAGTTCCACATCCCCTTTCCTCAAACCTTTCTGTGTATTAGGATGGAAACTTTCAGACTTGAGGGCATCCTGTATCGATAAGATTGCTGGGAGATCTTCATACTCAACATGAACCTTTCCTGCTGCTAGTTTTGCATGTTCGTGGGTATCAGCAACAACCACTCCAATGGCCTTCATAAAAATGTAAACAACCCATGGATTTAAAGCAAACAAATAGAGAAGGAGTGATTTTTAATCTTTTGGAACCAGAATCATCCAAATTGTTTTAATAGAAGTTGATAAATGGCCATCAAACTTTCCTTATGCAATTAAGGATTTAATGAAGTGATATTTTTCAGACAACCATCATATGTTGTCCTGACTTCATTTCTTAACAATAACATTCTGGCAGATAGATTTGTGTCTTCAACTTGTGTGTAAGGAAAAACACTTCCCTTTTATGGGACTCTTATCCCAGCCCCACATTTACCAGATTAGAAAATTTTAAATGACAAGCAATTTACCTGACCCACACAAGTGACAAATTCTGAAGCAAAAAGTTCCTCATCTGCAATAACTGGCCCAATAATATTATCACCTGGCACATCTTTAGCAAAATATATGCCTGCAAGACCTGGTGAAGACTTAGCTCCTGATTCATCTATTGAAAGAATGCGAGCATGAGGTTTTCTACTTAATATCAAAGCAGCATGTAAACCATTAGGAGGTAGTGCTGTGTCATCAGTATATTCTGCCTCCCCCGTAACCTGGAAATAGGTATGGTATCAGCATCAATGTCCGAAAGCTAATTTTCTAAACCAAAATAATAATAATAAATAAATAAATAATAGTATAAGCATATCATATAAGGAATGACACAAAATACCCCTCAAACAAAATTTTCAACCCAAGAAGCACATTGAAATATATAGCGGTCCAGAAAACCCATAAAAACTGTATTTCCCAAAAATCCTCTTGCTTAATGGCATATAAGTTGAATTTTCTTTGTAGCTGAGAGAAAGAATGTCATATTATAGGTCAATCGCCTGCCAAAACTCATGGCATGATATTTTTCTAAGTAATCAAGGTCCATCACTTTACGGACCTAACTTCAACAACTCAATTATGTAAAAATCAGGTATTAGAAGGTCAGTCCATCTGCATTGCACAGACAGTCCATAAAAGAGGCTATAATCATTGCAGCTATAGTTTGTACAAGTAGATCTTATGGCAAGCTAGGTATCAACCCAGAGTCCATAGAACTAGGCTATTCTTTCAAATGAAAATTGTTGAAAGTTGGGGAGATGGTTGTTTTCCGTACACTACTTATTTTTTATGCTTTCCAAGCGGTTGAATAATTTTGTCCATGTTTTAGATTAAAGACTTTTTCAAAGGGATATTTTGGTGCATTTCCCATATAATTTATGATAGTAAACCATTTCCACTGCCCCATGAGATTTAATTTTAAGGAAGCCACATGTAAGCCTAACAAAACAGAAAGAATTTATCTCATCACGAAATATCCACCCATAATAGTATTCTTATAATTTGTACTTTTCACTTAAATTATGGCTACAAATACACTTAAATATGAAACAAATAAAGTTATCGAATAAAACAAATTCAAACTGATAGATTTGCAATTGCTGGTTTGCATGGTATAGACTATAGAAGAGAAGAAACAACAATCGTGTATTGTGTTATTCAAATGTACAAAGAAAATGAAATTACAAGAATAAAATAAATATGCCCTAAAGAGGGCTGACCAACTAAGAAATTGAATAGACTAAACTACCCACAATAATAAAAATATTCCCTAACACCCCTTTCAAATTCACGATGTGGCAGTGAGAAGCTTCGAGAGTTTGCTAAGGAGAAAATAAAAACGCATAAAGAAGAGACAAATGGTAGAGAAATAGCATCAATCTGACGGTGATGGCACACGAAGTGACAATAAATCTAAATATGCTTTGTACACTCATGAAAGACAAAGTTCTGAGCATTTTGAATGGCACTTTTGTATAGGAACAAAAGGAGGAACACTCATAACCAGACTATCTCCGCTGTAGTAGCATGATACTCAACTTTGGCAGAGGAGCGGGCAACAACTGTCTGCTTCTTCTTTTTCAAAATTTCAAGCAAACGCACACACACACACAACATTAATATTGCCCCTAACAAGGCTCGAACTCTCAACCTCCCCTTTAGGGAGGAGAGATCATACCATCTGGGCTAATGCCCATTGGTGCAACTGTTTGCTTCTTGCTATGAGAAAGTCATCTAGAAAGACACAGAAGCCAGTAGCTGACTTACAATCGGTTGAATCTCTAGTCCAATCAACTTTAGAAAAAGTTCGAAGTTTCAAAGCAGATTTTGGAGGAAAATAACAAATTTTGGTGTAAAGTACCCCAAAGATAGCATAACATATGAAGAACTACAGTCCAATGAACAGTAATAGGAGAAGATATAAACAAACTCACAATATGAATTGGCATAGGTCAGATTAGACCATGTAACTGTAAGATACACTAAACTGCCTACTATAAGTCGATACAAAGTAGGATAAGTCAAGGGAATACCATCTAAGGAAGTATAACAAATATTAAGCTCTAGGGGAGTCTACTGTCCGTGAATCTATAAGGCAAGCTTTGTGAATAATTTCCATTAATACTTAGACTAAGAAAGAAGATAGCCTTTTGGAGAAGAGGTGACTTCAACAACAAGGAAATAGCAAAATGGACCAAGATCCTTCATCTCAAACTGTTCCTGCAACTATGACTTCAAAATTAAAATGTCATATGTGTCATCACCAGTTAGGATCATATCAACAACAAATAAGAGCAAAATAATATGACTAGTAGAAATATAACGAAGAAAGAAAGAGAGTTAAATCATAATCACAAGGATGAAAGCCTAAACTACATATCACTTTAGAAAACTTCTCAAACCAAGTCCTAGAATCTTGTTTAAGACTATACAATGCCTTATTGAGTTTACACACCTTCCCAAGATTATGGGAAAGACCAGCAGGAAGTATGATAAAACTTCCTCGGCCAAATTGCCATTTAAGAGGCATCTTTTACATCCATCTGCGGAAGGCCCAATTGACGAACAACTGCTATAGCAACCAATGTGCCAATAGTCGTCTTTTTAGCAATAGGAGCGAAGGTCTCCTCGTAGTCAATATTGTATCCATGTGTCAACCCCCTTGCAACCAATCGAGCTTTATACCTCTCTATAGAATTATTAGGCCAACAGTTTATTTACCACGAAATCAGTGGGAGTAAGTCGACTCCGATGAAGAATAGATCCACAAAGACCTTCAAAGTCGTCTCTAAGAGCTATCAAAAACTAAACTAATCTATGTTCTTCTCTGTAAGTATGATGAAGCTAATTAGAATTTGTTAGATAATATATTTAATATTATGTTGCTTTCTATCCTAATCCATCTAGGATTCCTAGTTTAGCTAGGACTAGGGTTTCTTATCTCCAAAGTAAACTTGGTCTCTAAGATTATGTGCCTATAAATAGGCATTTATGTATTCTTCATCTATATCAATTCAATATATATTCTTCCTATATTTCTAACATGGTATCAGAGCCTACCAATTCCTAGTAGTCTTCATTGTCCATCACCGTCATCGTCGAGGATGACATCCTCATCCCCGGCGATCAATCGTAGAAAATAGCTTCCGCTAAATCAACACCTAACCAACGTCATTACACAACTGGGCGTAAGAGTTGTCAAATAATTCCTTCTCTCCTTTACCCTAATTCAAAGGTGACTTGAAGCCCACTCTTCTCTAGCCAAGAAAATCAAATTTGTAGTGTTCGAATCGTGTTCACAAAGATTTGAAAATCTGGTTCGCACTTTTCTGCACAGCAAAACTGTTTTGGTCATAACTTCTTTGTTACTGATCCGAACGACCTGAAATGAATTCCAGAAGATAGAAAATTCAAAGAGCTTCGATTTGACATATATATGTCTATATTCTGAGTAGAAAAGGGTGGTCAAATATGTATCTGAAGTTACTGTCCTCACTACGAATTTCTACACGGGAATTCATCTTTTTCGACTTGGATTTGCGAAGAGATTCAGATTGTTCTTCATCCAAAGCCGCCAACCAATTGGAGGCCACCTCCAAGACCCACGATCACTACCACCCTCACATTACTATTTGAGTCTCCACAACTCCCTCGCTCACTAAGTCCTCATCCAGAGAGTTCCATTACCGTGTCTTCGCACGCCTTCAATGGTAATCACATGCTTATGTGATTGTACCGTGTCTTCGCACGCCTTCAGTGGTAATCACACGCTTTTGTGATTGTGCTATTTTTCACAGTTCCGTTACCGCGTCTCAGCACGCTTTCAGTGGTAATCACACGCTTTTGTGATTGTGTTGTTTTTCACAATTCCGTTACCGCGTCTCCGCACACTTTCAGTGGTGATCACATGCTTTTGTGATTGTACTGTATCTTCACAGTTCCGTTACTGTATCTCTGCACACTTTCAGTGGTAATCACATGCTTTTGTGATTGTGTTGTATCTTCACAGTTCTGTTACCGCGTCTCCGCACGTATTCAGTAGTAATCACACGCTTTTGTGATTGACTATCGCGCTTCCATGCGCCTTCAGAATTTGATTAGCCTCTGCGCTTCCATGCGCCTCCAGAAGTATCAAGGCGCTTCCATGCGCCTCCAAACGCTCTTCCATGTGCCTCCAAAAGTATCAACGCGCTTCCATGCACCTCCAAAAGTCATACTGCACTTCCATGCGCCTCCAGTAGTAGTCATATTACGCTTCCATGCGCCTCAACATGCCAGATCTTCACAGCTCTACCATCGCTTTCATGTATCCAAACTCAAGTTGGTTTCATATAACCCACCTTGAGTTTGAGGGGGGCTGTTAGATACTATATTTAATATTATGCTACTTTCTATCATAATCCGTCTAGGATTCCTAGTTCAGCTAGGACTAGGGTTTCTTATCTCCTAAGTAAACTTGGTCTCTAAGATTATGTGCCTATAAATAGGCATTTATGTATTCTTCATCTATATCAATTCAATATATATTCTTCCTATATTTCTAATAGAATTCAATCATGCAAGCTCTGCAAGAGCTAAACTGATCCCAGTACCCAGTCATAACTGAAAAAATTCCTGAATACTCTTATCACCCAGTCTAGCAGTCCAAACCTCATATTCCATCTGATATTGTTTGAAAAACTGGATTGCACATATAACTTGAACAAAAAATCCTAAATTTCTTTGGTTGTGGAGAACTTAGCCAAATGCACACCAATAGACTGATTCACATAATTATTTATCCAAGTAATTATCTTTTGCATTTTCACTTCCCAAGTGGATGACAATTCAGCATAATTTTTGGTCTTATTATTTGTTAGGACTGGCACAACTCTAGTAAGATAATCCCATATATTCTTACCCAACAGGAAGTTTTTCATCCCATATGCCCAATAAGCATAATTGTCGCTAGTTAACCTCACACTTATAGTCTGAAGAGAATAAGTATTACGACTGGGCCGTCTTTAATATAATTCAAACCCAAAAAATCAAAATGAACAAAGAAGAGTCGAGGATTGTGACTGCTATTTACTGCGATACTATGCAATTGGGTCACAGCTATGCAAGTCGAGAAGAGTCACAACCCTATTATATGCGATACTATGCAATTGGGTCACTGCGAGGGTTGTGATTTAAGCAAAGAACAAACAATTTGATGGATCAAGACTGTGAGCCAAAATCGTGAGTCAAGATGATGCGATGCCAAGAGCGTGAAAAGTCGAAGGTTGTGAATAGTGGAGAGAAAGTGACGCGATGCAAGATGACTGGATGCGAGGTCGAACAAAGTCGAGAAGTTGCATTGCGATCATCACAGAATATTGTAATGTGATTGCTGCAATTGATATCGATTAGGGTTTGCTTAGTTCTAACAGAATCGTCCTCTGACGATGAGCAGAGATTTGCTCAACAGGTGCGATTCAATTCCCACAATTGATTCTGCTCAAATATAATGATAGATTTGAAAGTGTGGTTCGCACAGTAAAGAAGAGAAGAAACAACAATCATGTATTGGTTATTCAAATATACAAAGAAAACAAAATCACAAGAATAAAATAACATTTGCCCTGAAGAGGGCTGACCAACTAAGAGAAAAGAAAAGACTAAACTACCACAATAATAAAAATATTTTATAACACAAACAACATTTAGTATATTCATTCTATATACTAACATCTTTACATGATCAAACTGGCTAGAAACAAGGATACCTAACTGAAGCAAAGTCGAATCACCAGCAAAAGGATACCTAACTGAAGCAAACAACAGATTTTAGTGACAGGGTCAAGTGAAGAAGCTGGGTATAGAGCTATGGTTCAACCATGCAAAGAAAGTATGAGAGAATTTGTATTAAATCACTTTTACAAGAGAGAGGATTTGCTAATGACTCACTGACAGCACATGGTAAATGCATGTGGTTGTGCATATCACTTGAAACATTCAAAAAACTATAAGAACATTAAGATGTATCAATGATTAATTACAAATCTGTTGCTCTTCGAACATCCATACCTGAAGTCTTGAGGAAAGGTGAACGTCAGGAAATCCCACAGCTGTCCCATATTTTGTAATTTCAAAGTCCTGACTTCCAATAACGGATGGCCGGTGGAACAATTGTACAGCTGATAGATGAGACAATGGTACACTCTCCTTAAAGTGCTGCTTCCCTTCCATTTGATGAGAAACCCACAAGAAAAACTTGAAGAAGAAACTAAGAGTTAAAGATTTTCTGAATTCCACCATACCACCAGGTGCATTTTCCTTGAGCAAAATGTCCTCCTCCAAAGTTTTCAGAGCACCCTGTAACACCTCCTGGTTCCAATTCTTCCCAATAAGAAAATCCTTTGTTTTTAATGCAGAGAGAGAAAGAGGAGCTACCCCACCATAAACAATTGATGCATCTGAAACTACCCAGTTTTCATTCTTTTCTTCAAGACAAACACGCATTCCAGCATTTACTATTGCAATATCATCATCCCTTCGGTGAGCCTGCTTAAACTCTTTCACATGCTCTAACGGCCGAGTCCAGGGTAAAAATATTGAAAGTAAAATTTCACCACTTGTCAGATCAACCTTCCGGTAACCTAGGAAGAAATTTTCCGCCCTGGCCATTCTGATGTTTCCTTTGCAATCAATGATTTGAAACTTTGCTCCTGCAGCCATCCAGAGAGGATTCAAGTCTGATATCGGACTGGCAGTACAGATATTCCCACCAACAGATGCAACATTTTTTATCTGGGTCCCAGCAAACCACTTTATCTGTTCAATGAAGGCCTTGCAGGATGAAGTCTCATAAGCAGCACGCTCTTTTATTATCTTTCTAAAAAATTTCAGGAGTTCTGACAGTCTTACTGCAGCACCAATTTCCAAGCCATCATCCTTCACGCTCAACTTATTTAGTTCAGGTACATGCATGACAGAGATCAAAACCTTATACTGAATTCTTTTTAACCTCATTTCGATTCCTACCTCAGTGTTACCTACCACCAATTTTGCATCTGGGTGTCTTGCTCTCAAGTCTAATACATGTCGAAGTCTCAAGGGCCGATACCACTTAAGCCCACCAAATCCGTTCAAATTTAAATAAGTCAGTTTCCTCAGTAACAGCTCAGGAGGAAAAATGAGCTCTTTGGTGGTGTATGCACTGCCATCAGTGTCATTGTAAGAGAGAGGCCTGTGCACATTGCCACAAGCCACACTTTCTATAGCAAAGTCTTCTTTGCATGCAGTTTTTGATCCACATGAACATGGCTTACCAGTTGAAGGGCAAACAAACTCACCCTTAGGTAGGTTCTTTGGTGATTCATCAACGTATAGCATATTATTCGTTTTGGCAAAGACTCGAAAGGCATCAACAATTGGTCTGTAACCAGTGCATCGACACAAATTTCCTGCAAGGCTTTCTTCAATCTGCTCTTCACTAGGCGGTGTTTGACTTGACCTTAATAATGCGTACATGGACATAACAAACCCAGGAGTACAAAATCCACATTGTGAGCCATGAGAGACTGCTAATGATTCCTGCAGAACATATTAGGAATTTCATATTCTTCAGATACAGTCCACAATAAAAGTAACTATGTTAACACCATTCCAGAAATGAAGAATGTGATAATGTGAATAATTATTGCCATAATTTTTTCATGAACTAAAGTACTTCAATGGAATTCCCCTGTTACTGAAGAGACTGCCCTTAGTGATATTCCTAGATATTTCAATAATAGAGATTATTTCTTCAAACACATTAACCCTTCAAATACTTGTTTCTTTTCATTTTTCATAGAATTTATATTTATCTATTATTGTTGTCTAATGCATAAGTTATAAAAGGTGGATTTTCTTGCCAACTCATCAGATGTATATAATGTCAATAAGAACATCAAATACAAGGAATACTTTCCAGGTCTTCTATTGTCCCTTCTCCAATTTTTTTTTCTTTACATAATAGATTATTATTTCTGAAAGTCCATTTTTAAAAAGTGAATCCCTTCTTTTGTAATTCAGGTTTATTACCAACAAAATAAAGGTAAATAAAATTCTGCATTTGTGCCGACTCCAAAGTTCTAGACAACCAAACTTTGAAGGAATATTCTATCGTCTACCATATCAAGTGAACTTTATCTTTAATATAAAGAACATAAATGACACTTTGCATAGATCTCAATTCTTCACATCTCATCTTAATTTAGTTTCCTTGATCAAATATGACTTGTTCAAGGTCCTGAACATCTTATTGACTCTTATGCTGGCCGCTCTTAAAAATGTTAGTGATCCTTACGGATAACCAAAACTAGGTTTAAATTACCATTTGAATACTTCAGTTACAAAACTAAAAACTGCAATTGGGACAACAATTAGAGAGTGATCAACAGAGTTCAAGGTGAAAGCTTAAGCATAACCTCACTTATTTTTAATGTAGTGAATAAATTCTTCTCTAAATTTTCTAAACGCTAGCATTCATCATGCAAAAGGTCTTGCCCAGTAGCCAGTAACTCAAAAAAGAGTGCGAAGACAGAGGTTTACGTCCAAGGTGTATTCCAATCAAGCATAAATCCTATACACAACACATGAATACTTTTTCAGAGCCCAAGGTACTCTGTAGTTTCCAAAATAACATAAAGAGAGAATGTGTAGAGTACTCTATACCTGAACTGGATGCAGGCCATTTCTACGATTCCCAATTCCCTCAACTGTAATTACATGCATCCCTTCCACAGAATACAGAGGAGTCAAGCATGCATTGATAGCATAATGCCTAAAGAAGTGTTTCATAATAATAAATGTAAATATTACTTCATGGTTGATATAACAGATGGTGAAAATGAAATGCATCTAAAATTATGGTAAGTTTTGAACCACACAGAAACCGGAAGGGAAAAAAGGCATTACAAATTAAGTACTAAATGAATACACATCAGATAGCAGAAGGACAAACTTATAAAAGAAAAACAGCAAAAAATTCTAGTACATGATGCTGACAAAAACAAATACAAAATCCTATTTGGTTACTTTAAATCTATTTCCCCTCTTCCAAAATTGGTTTCCTTAATTAGCCCCAAGTGAGTGGAACTGAGGCTTTGTTGAGTTGTATTGAGCTGAGATGGGTGTTATCAAATTCGTAATGATACCTTTGTGAGTCCAGTAAGTAATTATAATTATGTTTTTTATGGAATTATTAAGGTGCTTTGCGTATTTTATGATAAGCCAGGTCAACTGTGCAAGTCACTGATCAATCATCATATAAAAATTATCTAATAGAGTGAAACAGTCAAGAGCGAGATGTGATGCAAGTTACTTTGAATGAACAAGAAAGCTCTCTGAGAGGGATGTAAAAATGGTTGCCCATCATAAGAGAATGGCATGATTATATATGGTGTTGGCCAGAAGACACATATAAAAAATCTTTAATACTTATTCCTCTTTTCTTTACTGGCCATCAAATTCAGGACATTTGGTTGCTGATGAACTGTAGGAAAAGAAAGGGTACAGGAGAACTCAAACCTTAATCTCCATTATTCTGTTCCCAGAAAAAGAAATAATTATTCAAATAAGTCTTGCTGCTCTTGCATGATTATTTAGTTGAGGTTGTTTCCTAAGGAACTAAGCAGCAGCAAATGTAAAATTTCAAAATTAATTTCTTAGTTTCTCTGAATCCATAGGGTAATGGAATTCCTACATTACTTCTTCTCATCCTGTAACCAGCATTGCAGATTCTTGCACTTTTAAACAATCAAAAATGTATACAACTGGTGCTATGTAATGAAAAGATACCCAAAGAAACTCCCTCCCGCCTCCCTCTGTCTCTCAACTGGTGATATATCCTTTAGACCTTACACCATGGTTGACCAGTATACCACATGGAAGAAATGACTAAAACATCCTCACATTATAAAAATGACAGAATGAAAAAGGAGCAATTTGAATCTTTCCAAACATTTCCTGGCATTTGCTATGTTCAAAAACTAATTATGAATCATAACTCTTCCCAGAGGAAGAAGAGGATCATCATGTACCTATTAAGGGGAAGGACAAATAGATAGATAGATTAAATGATAGATATAGAGAGAGAAAGAGGGCGACGCACAAGCATTTCTTCAAATTTTGGTCATAATAAGAAATCATCACAGTGCAAGCCCCACAGCCACCTTCACCACAGCCCAGCTTTGTCCCCGTCAGACCGATATCTTTACAACCAAAGAGGAAAAACAGTGTTTATATATTTATATCACACCATTTGAAGGAAAAAGAAAAAAAAAATTAACAACAATTTAGTGGGAAAAGCTACATACACTGCCAGTGAGAAAAGGAACAAGGTAACAACAACGTATGGAAAGAAACACGAAGGCAAAACTTAAGACCATATAGTAAATCAAGGAAAGGTCATACATAATTATCGAATTCTATATGTAATGAACATGAGAATAAGATAAGGAGCCATTAAATTGACACAATTGTAAAATCTCAGACCGTCAAGCTTGAGAACAATGGTCCAAATCTTAGCCCCTGAGGGCAACCAGTTCATGCTAATAAAGTATACAGATTTTTTTAATAACATTTCCTCTCTCCCCTCCAAGCAACCCATATTGCCAACACCAACACCAACATCATGTTACGGCCTATTAAGGGAATATAAGTTCAGCCTAGCCCAAGACTATGTGAATACAAAAAGAATCTTGATCTGCTGTGATTAAAAACTATTCCACATAACATGAAAGGGATAAAAAATAGGACATTACCCAGTTTGGTCAACAGAATTTGAGAATGCTAAGAGAGGCAGACTAGACACGGATATTACCTTCAGTATTATTAGAAAACAGTGACTTCCCTGAGACTCGAACCAGTGTTCTCACACTTGGAAAAATTATAATTATTAAATTTAGAAAATGAATAAGCATGATTGGTCAATTACACAACAAATGTGTAAATTATAATCAATAATGCACAGGAGTCAAAGAAAAAAAAGAAAAAGATAAAAACATTACGAATCTATGGAAAGAAAATATAGACATCCAGTACCAAACAATAAAGGCTCTAAGTAACCCAGATCTGTAATGTAACATTAATGGTCGAGAATGACCAGTTCTGCTGTTATATCAGTGCCAGATATACTCCATAATAAACAAACATTAATTGCACCCATTAATTGCTTTAATTTGTTTCTGTCATTTCCTAACAAACCAAATCATTTTAATTTTCGCAAAATGCGAAACTGAGAAAAACAGCAATGAGAAAAAAAATGTGTGCATATATACAAACACAGACAGGATGATGAAAAATCAGAAAAGTTGTGGAACTTCACCAACAGCCATATGACCAAAATCATGATGACTGCAACATAATTGTGTGCACAATTGATCTACTTGCAACATAACTACATGTGCCAAGGATATTTTTAACTCAGAAGTTAAGAACACATTATTAAAAATTATCAACTACCACAAGCCAGAAGATCGACAACTTAAAATCTGGTTTTCGAGGTTGACAAACTGCATGATTCAAGTCATTCTTTGATTGCCAATTAGTCAACATTGTCAACCTTCAGAATCAAACAAGATGAAAAATAATTTTGTGAAACAAAATGAGCTATGAAAAGAATGTCTAAAATTGACGTCCAGACAAATTTTATACAGCCTAATATGAAGCAAAAATTTAGCCCTTTCAATTCATTAGAAGTGCAAAAAATAATATTTTCAAAATAAATTAACAATTTGAAGTGCAGCATTAATATATATTGCAAATAGTGGTGAAAAACCTCATCAGAACTTCAACCAACACAATTAAAATCCCACAGCCTCAACTAAAAGATAATATTTATATTACACAAAAATATATGTGTGTAATGTGTATATTAGTACACAAATGTAAATATATTTGAAGAAAATAACTAGGGTCTGCTGTTTGGTAAAACAATACAAGCTTCAGCTGCAAAGCACGAGAACACCAATATCCTCCAATCAATACTTCCCAGCATCCCACAATGTGGGACCAGAGAACTCAAAGGCCTTCTTTTTTGAGTTTCAAGAACATAAGCAGCACAGAGCATTCATGAGTACCCCATATAACCAATTAAATAGAAGTAGAATGTTAAAGAAGACCCCCTAACCTACATAAAACAAATATATTACTTCAATAAATCAAATAAATGACCTAGCTGTTTGCTTGCTTTAGGTTTACTTTTTTTTCTTTTCTTTTATTCGAATGTCTCAATAGTCAATAACCAAGCATAGTATAACTTTCACAAACAGTTGCAAACTGAAACCCAAACCGAAGTAATTCAATTGTCTCAGTAACCAAAAATATCATAACAAAATAATACTTCAACTGTGTTTAGATTTTAGAATAAAGGTTTCACAGGAAAAGAGAGGATTTCATTAGAAAGGTAGGCATTACAAAATGAAATTGGAATTTAGATGGATTCAAAACCCATTTCAACCGTTCTAACAATACATAAAAAAATGACAACCCCTAAAAAAAGAGACTCGATACAGCATAATCCTGACAATCTTTTCTTTTCTTTTCTCTTAATTTCCTAGGCAATCCAACATACTATATTTTCATTGACAACAATTATGTTGCATTTGGGTGCACCGAATCAGCTCCTTGGAATTAGAATTGGTGGAAATTTAGTTAGCTTAATTTATATTAAGAAAACAATACCCACCTCGCGAACTGAAAAAGGAACAAGAAAAAGATAGATTCCAAAGAAAAGAAAATGAAGCTCTGTATCCGAAATCACTAAACTAAGTATAGTTTAACTGTCTGTCTAGTTTAGGCTTCTACTTCTCTTATTTGTTTTCTTTTCTTTCCTTTTTCCTGAGGATTCTCGGCAATCAAACAGAGCTGAACCTGAATTTGATTCCCAAAAGACTAACCTCTGAGATACTCAAGTAGAGTCATGTGAGCCAGTCCATCAGGTAGCACTCGACGAACGCCGTTGATGAACAAAATTGCTTCATTGGAGTCTTCCCCAATCGTCTCCAATTCGTCCTCGTTCTTCAACGACCCCATAGTATTTGATATGTATGTGTGTGTAATGAATATGAATTTATATATATAACACAAATTCGATGCTTATCAGACCAGATCGGATGATAGTACAAGTTTCCATTTACAGATAGATTCCTAGGAATGAATCAAAATAAATGTATATGTACCCATGTACTCTGTGCAGAGGAAAATTGATTTCTCGATTACTTGATGATATTGAGTTTGTCGTGTGGGGGCCATTAGAGGCGGTTTCTGGCCGGTATTGAAAGATGGATTCATTGAGAGCCTCGATTCTCTGCTATCCACTGTACTCACTCTCTCTCTCTCTCTCTCTCTCTCTATACATATATATATATATTCAATCTACCGGTCAAAAGCTATTAAAAAGTTTATTATATGAATTAAAATTCATTTGCAACTCTATCTAACTATCACGGGAGTGAATGATAGTATCGTTGGCACAACATTCACTATATATATATATATATATATATATATATATTGTTTCAAAAATATATTTGAAAATTTAAATTGAGTTTTAGAAAGATTAATTAACTTCCTTGAAAATAGCATTGAAATTTCTGAAATTGAAAAATATGTTGTTTTGTTTATTAATTAGATGTGTTAATTTTAAATAAATTTATTTTAAAAAAATTAATTTAGAACATAATCTAAGTGGTACTTAAATTAAAGCTCTTGAAATTATCTTTGTATCAGAAATGGTTTCATCAAAAATTTCAATTTGTAGTAAAAATTGTTGAAATATAAGTAAAGAAAACATAAAATATATATATATATATATACACTCTTATACGGTTCTTCACTCTTATATTAAGAAACTTACCAAAATTTTATTTCTATTAAATACTAATAATGTAAAATATCAGTAATAGACATTACTTAAAAGAAGAAAAAAACTACTATGAAAACCAAATGACCTTATCAAAGTCCTAATTGCATACTCCATATATTAATCAAAAGAAAAAATCATTTTCTAATCAAAAGAAGAAATCATTTTTTCAATCTTTAACTTGTAAGTTTCTCTGTTCACCGTTCAATTATTTTTTTTTCATAAATTAATTATCATCTTGTTTTGACTATTTTTTTATGTTACAATTTGAGTCGGGTATTAAGATAAATTTTGTCATTATATTAATTAATATTTAAAGATGTTTAAAAGTTGTTTACACCTGTTTTGTTTCCTTTTTAATTTCTTGTAGACAATGAAAAAAGCAATAGCATACCAAACTCTCAATCAAATATCAAAACATACTAAATTTTCATATAATTATCACACAATATCTGATTCAATCTATACATCTTAACCCTTAACCCTGCGGGGTAGCTCAACTGATCATGTCTTAGGTTTGCTCTCCAATGATTATCAGTTCGAGTCTTCTCAGGGCCACTGGAGGCTTGCATGTCCGTTAACTTCGAGAACTCATAAAATTAATCGAAATGCGCGTAAGATGGCCCGGACAACCATGATTGAAAAAATAAATAAATAAATCTATATACATGTGGGAGACTGGGACATTAGCCCTTCTGCAACTGCAAGTTAAATCCCTTGTGAGACCCACCAGAATTCTGCACCGCTCCTTGGGAACCCCCATTCCTAGATGTCGTTGTAGAAGTAGTTTCTCGACTCAAGTACTCAGTCCACCTTGATGGGCCCGCCATTTTACTTACTAATTCACCTAATATATCTGCAAACAATACTAGGGTTGACACCATAAATGTATGAAATTAAAATTCTTCACCAAGCAAAATTCTCTTCACATTTTCTATTCATTCAATCAAGCAAGCAATAAACAGAAACATACATTTCTCAGCAATCCCAGTCTTTCAGATTCAGAATCACAGAGTTATGCAGATTTTTATGTAAAATATCAGTGTCACACTATAATGCCAAACCAATTTCAGATTACCATGAATTGACTGTAAATGATATACATAATAAAACTCGAAATACATTATATATATATATGTATATATTATATTTTACATATTTATGGCGTTGATTAATACAGGGAATATGGAATTAGGACTTTGATAAAGTTTTTGGTTTTCACAACAGTTTTTTTTTCTTTTTAAGTAATGTTTATTATTGTTATTTTACATTATTAATATTTAATAGAAATAAAATTTTAATAAACTCCTTAATATAAGAGTGAAGAATCTTATTTTAATAAAATGTCTTAGAATTAAATCTTAAGACTATAATTAAAAGTGTGTAAACTACTCTATACTCACCAAAGAGTAGTTGAACACTATTGTATATATAATTATATATACCCAAGTAAAAAAATTAACAAAAAAATATTATATATCTTCCCTACACTGAAGTGTCTAACTTCTTCCAACACAAAAGAAAAGTAATATAATAATATTATAACTCTTTCGAATAGAAAAGAAAAGTAATAAAATAATATTTTTTCTATATTTTCACTTTACAAATCTCCACTATAATCTTAAATGTATTAAATCTATATAAATTCTAAAATTTATAGACATTTATACAAACTCTCTTTATCTCCGCAACTCTCTTTATCTCCATAAAGAAAATAAAAGTACAAGCGACGATCGGCTCCAATGCCATTGGAGCCTTTTTTTAATTTAAAAACATAAATAAATTAAATGCATTAAGAAAAAATGAAATGTGATGAATTGTGAACCAAATGAGTAATAACTTTTGAAATTTTTATATCAATCAAAATAAAGAAGCATAAGTTCAATTAGTCAATTTAAGAAAAATCTTTAAGGGCATTGATTATTGTGTTTCGAGTATTCAATAATTTATAAACAAAACAATATAATGAATAAGATCATATTTTGATTCTAACCATTTCCTAAAAAAAAAAATTCCCCTTTACGTATATTACGTGAACCATATTTTGTAATGAACCCAAATTATTTAAATCAGCACTTTCACATTTTTAGTAAATTTAAAAATTATAATTTTTATTTCAATCAAAATAAAGAAACATCAAATTAAATTAGTAAATTTTAAATTTTTTTACAATGAATGAGCATTTCATTTCTTCTTACAGTGAGCCTTACCATATATGTGTGATTTTCATTTCAATGACTTCCTTTTTAATTTGAAATATTAAATAAATTAAATTTGTTAAGAAAAAAATGAAATATGTTGATATGTGAACTAAATGAATTCTAACTTCTCAAATTTTTGCTTTTACAAATTCTCTCTGTAATATTTTGTTTTGAATTTTCTCTATCTAATATTATATTTGTTTTTTTGATATATTAATATTGAGTTTGTTGAATATATATAAACTCTAAAAATCTATAAATATTTATATAAACCTTCTTTCTCTCTCCAAGTCTATATATATATATACATACTAATGTTATTTCTAATTGAGATTTGAAAAGGCGAATTAATTACATTAAAAATTCGAATTGATTTGTTTATACTTGAATTACTAGTGTTGATTCTTAGTTGACTACTAATTTTGTGCATTTTTTTTCTTATTTATGCTTTTTATTATAAGGTTTTTTTATCTCACTCATCATGCGTTAATGAATATTCGTTAAACACTAAACTACTTCATTCATTATACACAAATGTAAGAATCAAATGTAATGTACATTTATTAATGAGTTTGCTAAAATTGAACAATTGAATTTATATTTATTAATATTGATTGAAATGAAACTTTAGAAGTTTAAATTAAATTTTAAAAGGTGTAGAAACCATATTTTGCCCCACCCCCTCTTTAGGCTAATTTTAAATTCACTGCAAAGGTAAAGTTCCATCATCTCTTAGTAGTAAAAATCATTCTCACTGTTGGATTGTACAATTGAGTTCAAATTGGGCTTAAATTAGGGATTTTAATACCCTAATTTTAATTTTGGCAACCACTGAGGGTCATAATTCTTCATCAAAGTCAATCAAGTGATTTAAAACATTAATTTTGACTATAATCCATCCAATTAAACCATTTTATTTGAAAATAGCTCATCCAATGAGCCAATTTTGAGAAATCAATAAATAAAGCTTTAGGGCCCACATTGCCCATTTTCAATTAGTCAAATCTCTATCTTTCCATCACTAAACACTCAAATTGATAATTCTATGATAAAATACAATTTATTTTACCTAAAATCCCTCAAGTTTCTCTCTCGATTGGACTAATTTTACCATTTGATCGAATTTAGTCGTCCGATATTGGATATAGATTTCCTAACTCTCAAGTCTTCATATTGTCATCATCAAATTATAAAATTTATAATTATATCATGGAATTCAATTCATTTAATATAAAATCCCTCATAATTTCAATCTGATTGAGTTGCTTTTAGTGTTGGATCGAAAAAGGAGCATTTAGGATGCCCGATCAAGATAAGGCTTTAGAAATGTCTTTTTTCAATCCAACGGGGAAAGTAACTCGATCAAAGTGAAAATATGAGGGATTTTACATAATATTACTTAAATTTAATGATAGAATCATCAATTTTGTTATTTGATGATGGCAAGATGAATAGTTAGGAAATTTGTATCCATAATCGAATGACTGTGGCGGCCCGAATTCGATCCAACGGTAGAAATAGTCTGCTCGAGAGGGAAACTTGAGGGTTTCTTGGTAAAATGAATTTAATTTTACCATAGAATAATCAATTTGAATGTTTGGTAATGGGAAGATAGAGATTTGAGAAATCGGGAATGGGCATTGTGGACCCAAAAGCCTTATTTTTGTGATTTCGCAAAATTGGCTCAATCAAGTGGACTAATTTGATATCAAATAGTTCAATTGGATGAATTATGATCAAATTAATGCTTCGAACTGCTTGATTGACTTTGATGAGGAATTATGACCCTCCAATGTTGGTAAAAATCAAATTAGGGTATTGAAATTCTTAATTTAAACTTAATTTGAACTCAATTGTACAATCCAAAGGTGGGATTGATTTTTGCTTTTAAAAGATAAAGGAACTCCATTGTTGGGGTGAATTTGGAGTCTTGAAACTCCTTGATTGTACCTATTAATGGACTTTATGAAGTCCAAATGATGAAAATCAGGCTAAATAGGGGCGGACAAAATATGGTTTATACACCTTTCAAAACTTAATTTAAACTTTCAAAGTTTTATTTCAATCAATATTAATAAATATAAAATTCAATTCTTCAATTTTAGAAATTTAATTAATAAATGTACATTACTTTTGATTCTTACATTAAGTAGTTTAATGTTTGATAAGTATTCATTAACGCATGATGAGTGAGGTAAAAAAAACCTTTATAATAAATACTTTAACATTTAAAAAGAATAAATAATTACAAATAAGAAAAAAATGCACAAAGTTTGAAGTCAACCAATAATCAACACTAATAATTCAAGTATAAACAAATCACTTCGGATTTTCAACATAATTAATTCGCCTTTTCAAATCTCAATTAGAAATAACATTAGTGTATATATATAGACTTGGAGAGAGAAATAAGGTTTATATAAATAT
This sequence comes from Cornus controversa, assembly GCA_026545225.1. Lineage (NCBI taxonomy): Eukaryota > Viridiplantae > Streptophyta > Magnoliopsida > Cornales > Cornaceae > Cornus > Cornus controversa. The sequence goes on from CM048852.1 coordinate 26,776,131, forward strand.
TTATAGATTTTTAGAGTTTATATATATTCGACACACTCAATATTAATTTATCAAAAAAATAAATATAATATTAGATAATGAAAATTCAAAACAAAATATTACAGAGAGAATTTAAAAAAGCAAAAATTTAAAATTTTATAATTCCTTTAGTTCACAAATCACCATATTACATTTATTTTCTTAACAAATTTAATTTGTTTAATCTTTCAAATTAAAAACGAAGTCATTGAAATGAAAATCACACATGCATGGTAAGGCTCGGTGTAAGAAGTAATGAAATGTTCATTCATCACAAATAAAATTTAAAATTTACTAATTGAATTTGATGTTTCTTTATTTTGATTGAAATAAAAATTTTAAATTTTAAATTTACTGAAAATGTGAAGGTGTTGATTTAAATAATTTGGGTTCATTACAAAATATGGTTCACGTAATGTACCTCAAGGGCAAAAAAAAAGAGAAAGAAAGTAAATGGTTAGAATCAAAATATGGTCTTATTCATTATATTGTTTTGTTTATAAATTATTGAATACTCCCAAAGACAATAATCAACAGCCTCCGTAGGCTCAATGTAAGAAAGTAATGAAGTACACATTCTTTAATTTTTTTTCTTAAATTGACTAATTGAAATTATGTTTCTTTATTTTTATTGATATAAAATTTTTAAAAGTTATTACTCATTTAGTTAACAATTCATCATATTTCATTTTTTCTCAACGTATTTAAGTTATTTACATTTTTCAAATTGAAAAATAAGTCATTTTATTTAAAATCAACATATTTCTATATACAAAAAGTTTCCAATCATTTTTTTATTTTTTAATTAAGAAAAATAAAAACATAACCTAAACAAAGAGTCCTAAATTCTTCTATAATTATTACACCTTTATATAGAGTCCTAAATTAACTATAGAACTAAATTCTTCTATAGTTATTATTCACTCAATTGTGTAATTTCCTCAACACAATCAAAGAATAATTTTTATTAGTCTTTTCATCTCTCAAATTAGTTTTCATCCCAAATTCTCCTCATCTTTTCACTCGATTTTGTTTCAATAATTTACCTTGCAAAAAAAGAAGGTATGAAGCCATTTTTCAAGGTGTTATGTATTTTTCACTTTTAATTTATGTTGTAGTTTTGATATTTCTTATTTTTAACACATAAATTTTGATTAAGTAATTTCATTGCATGCAATAGTTAGATGGTGGAGTAGCCATTGATGTAAGTTTATTGGTGCTTGTTGATTAATTCTTTCTTTATTAAATTATTTTGTAGGATTACATAATTTTCTTCCCAAGTTCTCATATTTTCATTCGGTTTTGTTTCAATAATTTACTATGTGAAAAAAGAAAGTATGAAGTGCTTCTTCAACATATTATCTATTTTTCACTTTTACTCTATGTTATAGTTTTTTATGTTTATATTCAATATTTATGATACCGTAGATTAAAAGCATAAAATCATATAACCAATAAAAAAATTAAAAATTTAACAAATTTGTTAAATATGTTTTTTTAAATATAAATTTATTTAGATTAATAGAAACTCTCTTAAGTTCTATTTATTTTTATTTTTTTCTTTAAGGTTATTTGTTGATTTTAAATTATTTAGATACATCAATATTTTTATATTTTTTAGATACTTATTAAACTCATTAAACTCAATACTACCTATTATTAAACATACATTTACAAAGAGTTTCAGAATATTATTATTTTTTATAATACATTTTGATAAATATAAAATTACCTTTTTTTTTTAATTCTATTATCTTTTTAACTCTTTCCTAAATAATAATTTACCTTTTTTCTAATTGTATTTTGTTTCTAACTCTTTCCATTTTAATAATAATTTTGATCCTTTCAACACAAATTGTACAGTCCTTTTTACAAAAAGTTTCAAATCATTTTTGATTTTTTATATATTATTTATTCCAATAAATACATCAACAACTAATAAAATTTAATTTAAAAAATAAAGTTGGACAAAAACACTTCTCTATATATTTTTTATTTTTATATGTGATATTGTTTAATGAGACAAAAATTATATCTATATCTATACACTTGTCTGTTCTATACATTTTTGATTCATATCTATCTCAATCTATATCTATACAATTATTAAAAGTACAGAGAATTTTACATCATTTGTAATTTTTTATAATATTATTCGTTCCAATAAATATATCAACTACTAATAAATTTAATTTTAAAAATAACATTGACAAGCATTTCTCTCTTTCTTTCTCTATATATTTTTAAGTGATATTGTTTAAAGAGACAAAAAGTATATCTATATCTATATACTATATTTCATATTCATAATATTATCCATAGTATTATTAATTAATTCTTCCATATACAATATTATTAAATCATTTTGAATTATATTAGAGGATCTCACATTAATTATGTTAGAGGATCTCACGTGCGACTAAGCATATTTTGATTTTCATATCATATATTTATTTATTTATTATTTATAACGTATTATTATAACTTATTCCCTAATTCTATTGTATTTCTAACTCTTCCTTAAATAGTAATTTAATTTTTATTGTAATTCTATTCTATTTCAAGCATTTTCTTTTAATTCTATTCTATTTCAAACTCTTTCCTAAATAATAATTTTGTTTTTTTTCTTTTTCTAATTCTAAGCTAGAGTTTCATAGCATTTATTTATTTGTTTATATAAGTTATTTCAAGTATTCCCAAATCAACATAAATACTAAACCATGCAAATTACTTTGAAATTTATGTATCAAAGCTTTTTTTCTCTTTTCTTTTTTTGGAGTCAAATATACATATATATTTTTCACGGCATATATCTACCTAATCTAATTTAATCTATTGATCTAATCTAATCTCACCTCTTTATTTTTATTTTTATAATTTATATCCAATTTTTTTCTATATTAAATAACTAATAAATATTAATTTTATATTATTTTTCAACTAATAGACTCTTAAGAATTCTATTTGAATTAAATAGCTAATCTTTATTATTTTTTAAGCGAAGATAACAATCCTACCATTTTTTATTTCCTACATTAAATAACTAATAATGACTACTTTTATATTATTTTGTAACTAACATACTCTTAAAATTTTGATTTTAACTAAATAACTAATAGTTATTTATTTCTTCCCAAAGATAACAATCCTTTCCTATATTTTTTTAAAGATTGTTATTAAAATTAATTTATTTTGTAAAAAAATAATTAAAATTAATAATGTATAGATGTGTACATAAATATCAAAATTAATTTCTTATATTAGTTAAGATATAAAATGATATACAAAGAAGCATTTATATAAATGTCATATACTACTAATAATTATATTTGAATTGAATAAATCATTTTTATTATTAATTTAATAAGCATTAAAAATTTATTAATTAACTATTTATATAAATAATTTAATTCAAAATATAAATTCACTTTTTTTCCATGTGCATTGCATGTGCTCTTTTACTAGTTCTTCATAAATAAAAAAAATATTTTCCTATTTCAACGGCTCCAATTCTATTTTCAATGAAGTTAATTCGTCATTTTAAAACTTAATTTAAAATTTCAAATATTTTTAAAAAAAATAATATACGTATATATACAGATTTAGAGAGATAAGAAGAGTTCAAATAAATATTTATAAATTTTAGAATTTATATAGATTTAACACACTTAAGAGCAACTCCAATGGGCTCACCAGACCCATCAGTCCAATGACATCAACGATCACTTAACTAACCGATCACTTTGACTAAATGTTAAATTTAATAATAGATAAAAAAAATCATATTTGAATTTTTTTTATCAAAAGCCTTCCCGAGTTCTTTGCTCGCATATATATATATATACACATATATATATATACATTTGTGTTTCCTTCACTTAAACTTCAATAACTTTTGGTACAAATTAATTTTTTTGATGAAACCATTTCTATTAGAAAGAGAATTTCGAGAGCTTCAATTTGAGTACCACTTAGGCTATTTTCAGACTTATTTTTTTAAAATAAATTTATTTAAAATAGACACATTTACTTCATAAATAAACCCATATTTCTCTATTTTCGCAACTCCAATTCTATTTTCAATGAAGTTAATTCATTTTTCTAAAACTTAATTTAAAATTCTAAATATATTATAAAAATAATATATATATATGTATATATATATATATCTATATATATATATATACACACACATATATATATTTAGAGAGATAAAGAGAGTTTAAATAAATATTTATAAATTTAGAATTTATATAGATTTGACGGGACCAATGACCCGTTCGACCACCTGGAGACATACAAAGTTCTTATGTACCTCCAGGGGGTGCCAGATGAGATCATGTGCAGGGCCTTTCCCGCCACATAGAAAAGTTCTGCTCGCGTATGGTTTAATGGCTTGAAGCTTGGATTAGTATATTCTTTCAAGGACTTGAGTTTACAATTTGTGAGCAACTTCATCGCAGGCCGCAAACGTCGGAAGCCAACAACCTATTTACTGAACGTGAGACAGAATAAGGGAGAATTCATGCACGACTACATCAACTGGTTCAACAAAGAGATGCTACAGGTTGATGCATTGGATGACAAATTGGCTGTTACCGCATTCATGAGAGGTTTGTAGCCCTCAAAATTCATGTACTCTATCTCTAAGTAGCCCCCAGAAAGCATGTCATAATTGGTTATGAAAGCCTAGAAATACATGAATGTAGAAGATATTCTCAGTACGCGAAGGAAAAACAGGAGTGATGATAGAAAAACAAAGATAAAAAGGCAAAGCTCGAGCACAGAAAAGGAAAAGGTGACCAAGTACAATAAGCCTTTAGACAGGCTATCTCAGTGGGACAAAAATCCCAGCTTAACTCCGTTAAACATGCCGATAAGCCAAATCCTCCTCCACATTCAAGATGAGTCCTCTATGTTGTGGCCCCTAAAGTTGAGGACTAATCAGACGAAAAGATCCTATGATGAATACTGCAGATCCCACTGCGATCATGGGCATGATACATCTGAATGCATTGACTTAAACAAAATAGATCGAATGCCTAATTCGCAGGGGGCAGTTGTGTAGTTTCATGGTCGGTGATGACTCGGGGGGACACAAAACCCTCGGGTGGAGATAGAGACAATCGCCTTCAATGGCACCAACCATTAGGTGAAATTAGGGTCGTCTTTGGGGGATTTGTAGGTGGTGGTAAAGGCATTAGTTATGCAGAGCTAACACAGGACCTCGTTAAGGTCTTTGTATGATGAGGAAACAATTGCATCATCTTTGGAGTGTTGGGCATCTGACGAAATACTACCATTAAGAATTTTCATATCCATACTTTAGATAACTTTACTTCTTTTCAGTTGTTTTAGTGTAGTGCTGAAATTTATCTTTAGCTAAAAGGGTAGTTTAGTAACCAGTTTGGTCATTAGAGAACCTTAATTGTCAATAGATCATTAAAGTATCAATATATTTTCTTCTATTTTCAAATGATGATTATGAAAATTGTTGCAAACAGATGCAACATTGTTAAACTAACCCATTGTGGCACACCTCATTTAAGAGGGTCTTTGATAAAAAAAATGCGAGATGAATTAATTCTGAGAACATTGTTAACTAACCCCATTGGGGCACATCTCATTTAAGATGACCTTTAATAAAAAAAGGCATGATGAATTAATTATGAGAATATTTTTAACCAACCCCATTAGGACACACCTTATTTAAGAGAGCATTAGATGAAAAAAGCAAAATGAATTAATTTCGAGAACATTGTTAACCAACCCTATTGGAGCACACTTCATTTAAGAAAACATTTGATGAAAAAGGCAAGATAAATTAATTCCAAGAACATTGTTAACCAATTCCATTAGGGCATACCTCATTTAAGAGGGTCTTTAATGAAAAAGGCGGGATGAATTAATTCTGAGAATATTGTTAACCAACCGCATTGGGGCACACCTCATTTAAGAGGGCCTTTGATGAAAAATGAGGGATGAGTTAATTCCAAAAATATTGTTTGACCAACCCTATTGGAGCACACCTTATTTAAGAGGGTCTTTAATAAAAAATGCACGATGAATTAATTCCGAGAACATTGTTAACCAACCCCTTAGGACACACCTCATTTAAGAGGATCTTTAATGAAAATGACAGGATGAGTTAATTCCGAAAACATTGTTTGACCAATTCCATTGGGGAACACCTCATTTAAGAGGGCATTTAATGAAAAAAATGGAATGAATTAATTCTGATAACATTATTAACTAACCTCATTGGGGCACACCTCCTTAAGAGGGTCTTTGATGAAAAGGCGTGATAATTAATTTTGAGAATATTGTTTGACCAACCCGCTAGGGCACACCTCATTTAATAGGGCCTTTAATGAAAAGGGCATGATGAATGAATCCCGATAATATTATTAAGTTTTAAGTCATCAAACAGTTACGCTTAACAAATGAGTGGATACACTCTATTGAATTATAACTTAATGGGGGCAAGACACTTGAATGGTTGAGTTTATATAGACCTGTGACTAACTGTCATATTTCAATAAAGTAACTTTTTTTTCAATGTTTGAATGTTAACGTTCGTATACGAACGGTCACTTAGTAACATACATTCTGGAGCAAAGGCGTAAAGACTGTTTCATGGGACCCATTGTCTCAAAAATAAAGAATAAATGCATGCTCAGTATAATGTAGAGACAAGACTTCACAGTTCTCATCGTTGAAAAATTTGGCCTCACAGTTCCGATAATAGACACACCAGTGTCCCTTCGGTTACTCTCTTTTTTTCTTTTGCAGACCAGCGTCGACCCCGGATCATGCAACGATATCTACTTCATTAATGATGTACTTTACAGTTCCATTTTATGCTACATAGGCACTATTGTAAAGTTCCACCTTATGCCACATGGGTGGTACCATAAAGTCCCACCTAATGATACTTGGGCAGTATTGTGTATGAAAAAGTGGTTTGCACCATGAAAAATGGTTTGCATTATGAAAAGTGTCTTGCACCTTGAAAAGTTATTTGCATCATGAAAAGTGTCTTGCACCATGAAAAATGGTTTGCACTTTACCATAAAAAGTGGTTTTGCACCATAGAAAGTGGTTTGCATTATGAAAAGTGCCTTGCACCATGAAAAGTGGTTCACACTTTACTATAAAAGTGGTTTGCATTATGAAAGTGCATTTTACCATGAAAAGTGGTTTGCATTATGAAACGTGCTTGCACCATAAAAAGTGATTTACACCATGAAAAGTGCCCTGCACCATGAATAGTAGTGCCCTGTACCATGAAAAGTGCCCTGACTCATGAATAGTGCTTTGAGAATATTCAATGAATAGTGTGTCATGCCCCGAAATCCTGACCATCGGAACTCCCCCAGTCTGAGCCCAAACTCCTGGTAATGAGGTGTCATAATCGCCTGATCATCATCTCATGACCTAGACAACCATGACAGACTACCATTCATCACCCTCGGTTCCTATCCGGACTACCCAAATCATTATCTATTGTGGAATGTCACATATGGTCATTTACTCTAAACTATAATATCATTTTCTAGCGAAAGCATTACCATTACCATAACTATAATATAAACATGCATGCATAAATAATTTAAGTCCACCACGTGAGCCCTTTATTAAAAAACATGCATGCATAAGTCTCTTTGAAAAACATTATTTATGCACCTTTCAATTAATCGAATTGCACCCTTCGATTAAGCGAATCCCCCACATTTTGATTAAGCGAAATGGAAGTTTTGATCAATCAAAGCTGCGTTTGATCAAACTTGTATTGAAGTGCTATCGAAACCCCACTGGAATTGATCACTCAAACATGTCTGCAATTTCGATCAATCGAAATGGAGATTTCGATCAATCGAAACCCCTCAAACCTGTTTTCCTGTAAAATTTTCCTAAGTGTTCATTCTCATGCCTTGCACACTCCTTAATTTACCAATTCATCAACACAACCATTCTCACAAGTTCATATATGCATAATGGACATAAATGTAAAATCATTATATTCATTGTCTAGCATTCACCATGCTCAAAACTGTACATTTAACGTGTGAAATCATAAGACAAAATTATAAGCATATTCTCAAAACATAAAAGGTCTTATACATGTTCACCACATGCATATAGTCCATATCTTGGACATGAATTCAAATAAAGCAATAAAGGTCTTTAGAAAAAGACTAGCTACACTCCACGCCAACTCACGGTTGGGGAAACTACATCATTTCGTTGTCGTTTCTTGAAAAAAGTTAATACTCATGGGATGAGCTACAACACGCTCAGTAGGAATGTCTAAAACACAATTTCACAAATCTTGTAAATACCACATAACACATAATCATATTATTATGTTAAACACAATTCATATACAAATACCCATACTAAAAACCATGTCGTAAATGTATGCATTATGCGACACACTCACACATTGTCTGTGTCTCACACACATATGAATTCCATCGCTCTGACCTTGGCTTACCACCTACAATGTCAACGATAACAATTGGTTTGAATCCTGACTCTTGGCAATCCGACTGACCACAGCCTTTCTATTTCACTCTCGGATCCCTACTCTTGGCCATCCGGTTCTTACAAATCTTTTTCCACCCACACCTCGATCCCAACTCTTGGCTATCTGGTTTCCACAACCCTTTCACATACATACTTACTCCATGTATATGTAATGCGTGAACATTATCACAATCATACTTATACTAACACATGCATATACAATTTAAAGTAACATTGTAACCATTCAACATGCTTGTACATTCTATTCAAATCTCACATTCACTCATATTGAACACGTATCATATTTTTTCATGTTCCACATCATTTATATTGATAATTAAAGATACTTTACATCTAAACATATTCATCAAGATAATTTATCAAACAAATAAGTGTCACTTTCACGTATACACATATGTTTGAAGCTCGAAATGATAATCCATAAATTTCTTACACGTATTTCTAAAACATGTATTTTATACTATCCTCAAAAGTTGAAAACTTACTATACATGAAAAGAATATTAAAGTTCTATTACATATTAAAATTTTTTCAAAAACCTTAGTTTTTCAAAATAGGCTCGGAAATATAAAGTGCAATGTGTCCTCACCATACTTACCTGTGTTATATGGTGTTCTTACCAATTGAACTGTTTTCATGCACTTGAGTATCAACTCGAAGATGTTTAATGATCGATTACAGAAGTAAGATAGAAAATTACAACTCGATCAATCCAGTTTTGATCACTGAAATATGCCAATTACAAAATTATATCTCACAGTTACAACTTGATATAGTTGGTGTGTGTGGGGTGATTTCTCGGGAGTGTCTCATGGGAAAGTAAACGGAAAACATATCCTCGGGGGTTGAAAGACCTCAAACTTGCGCAAGATGGTTAGTAGACCGTAATAACCATGAACTTGAGGTATGAGGCTTCGACGCGTATCTTGTTTGCGTGTGTGTGAGAGAGTACAATTCTGAGAGCAATATGATTTTGTATTGAGTTTATGTTCGAATTTGATATTATAATTTTTTTCGTATTGATATATGTATGAAAAAAATGTGACATGATTTGTGTGTGATTTGAGCATTTTTGAATTCTCATGTATTGTGATGTACGTATGTCACGTGAAGGATAAAAATGGTGCATTGTTGCATGTTTGAGTTGAATTTTTATGATTGTCAAGCGTCTTGATGTCTATACCATGTAAAGTGAAAGTTTCGGCTTTTGGACTAAAATACTAGGGGGCATGACACGTAGCTTGTCTATACCTATGCTTATGTTATGTATTATCATGAAATGTGAGACTTGTATGAATTACACAACATATGACCTTGAATCCATTAAAATTGCTTATCCCCTACACTAACATTTTTAGTTTATGGCAAGGAGGTGGTTTATAGTGAGCAGCCGTGAGTAAGATATAGAGTTAGAAGATTTCTTTTGGTTGTTTTGTGTGTATGCGCGTCCGAAATGTGGACTATGTGCATTAGGACATATGTAACAAGGATTATATTACCTTTTTGAGATATACAAAAACACATATGCTTTGAATTGTCGTTTTGGACTTGAATATATGTATAAACCAAGCATGTTTTCATTTAAATGGTGTTTTTATGATTTGGTCTTCATATTTATATGCTATGGTTGTTGTTGGATGAGTTTTGTGTTTTAGAAATGTATATGTATGAGGATTAGTGTAAATTTTGGACAAAATATGCTAAAAAGGGATTTTCAGGTGGAAACAATCAACTATCCCTTTTAGATAAGTTGACTATTTTGGGAAGAACATTTTTGAGCTTTCTAGAAGGGTAAAATAGTCGACTTTCCCTCAGGAACAATTGACTATTTTACTACTATAGATTTTCAAATATTTTGAAATAGATATAATTTTGTCATCCCAAACCTGATTTAAGTGATTCTTTTTTTGAAATTGAGTATTTTTAATCTTATTTCCAATGGTGTAGGTTTCAATTTCAAGTTCCAATCACACAAGGAGTTGAGTTCTAAAATTGATTAGGTTATATACATGGCAAGTTTGCAACTCTTGAAGAATGTGTACAATATATGTTTTTGGATTATGTTTATGAAATGCATGGATTTAGCATTGTGAATTGCAATGTATGGGTGTTAAGCAAATTTAACGATGACTTGTGGGATGTAAGAAATTGTTCGCTTCCGTTTCCTGTATCGTTATGGGTACGAAAACTTGGGGTGTGACAGAAATGGTATCATAGCATGATAAAGGACAAGGTATGTTGATGCTCCATATTCTCACCCTTGATTTCTTATACCGTTATGGGTACGAAAACTTGGGGCGTGACAAGTCCATATTCTCGACATACTTTTAAACAAAAATAACCAAAGTCTTTAGAGTCAATCCTTATTCCAAATCCACTCAAGACTCTTTCAGAAGCTCCACTACCTCTTTGCCATTTCCTAAAAAGATATATATACCGGGGGCTGAGCTCTTGCATGCTCAGTAGAAATTGTCTAAGGCACAATTCCTAAGGTCCCGTGAATACCTCATGAGGCATATACATACACATACACATAATCACATTATGCACAAAATTGCATGTGACGACCATATCATGAACTACATGTAAGCAACATGGCATTCACCTTTCTTGTGTCACTTATACGACTTAGCACTTGGATTCCAATATGAGGACCATCCAGTTATCTCACCATAGGATTCCATTATCAAAATCATCCAATTTTCTCACGATAGGATTTCATTATCAGGGTCATCCAATTATCTCACTATAGGATTCCATTATTAGGTTATCTCACTGTAGGATTCCATTATCAGGGCCATCAAAATTTACATTTGGAGTTCATATTTTGGTCTATCCGATATGTTTCCTATAATCCTCCTATAGTGATCCTTGTGGGCGGGCGTGTGATATGGGCCGATGCGAGAGACACTGGGCGAGCTACTATGCTGATAGGCTACAGGGTGCTCAATTCCACATCTCCTAGGTGTGGAGAAGGGGATGTGCTTATATGCAGTGTGTTCTCTCCAAATGATATGAGGCCTTTTGGGGTAAAACCCAAGAGCAAAACCGTGCAGAATAGACTCAAAGCGGACAATATCATACCATGTGGTGGAACGGGTCGTTACACCTCCTACATAACCCACATTGTACGTGTCATGCATGGATATGAATCACACATGTTCTACTTCACATATTTTCATGCCAAATGTAGATATGCAACATTTAAGACAACCTAGTAACCATTTAGCATGCTTACACTTTTTCATATATATATATATATATATATATATCTCATATGCATGCACATATCACATTTCCATATCTCAAAACATCTATTAATCACATAATTGATCCTTTATAGTAAATTATGCTCATTGAGGCACATAATCAAACAGATAATATTACATACTGACATAACCATTCATTAAACACCAAAATTTATGGTTTTCACCCTATATATTCACATATAACTCATAAAAAACATACAAGCACATAACCCTCAGTCTTATCATACCAAAACACCCTCACACCACATGTATACATTATATATATATATATAGTTGTATGCTCTAAGCATTCAACATACTCACAAAAATATAAGAATTTGTGAATTAAACATCCCTTACCTTGGTTTGAAGAGCTTCCAAACATTTTTCCCAAATTTTACCGAATCCAACTTCGTCCAAAATGACTTTTGTTCCAATTGAATAGAAGCTCTTGTCGAGGAGAACAATCTTCTCTTCTTCGATAACTCTCAAATCTTACCTTAAACCCTTCAAAACCTAGAGAGAATGAGAGAAATGTATAGAGAAGGGAGAGAGAGGGAATCGACTGCCTTCGAGAGATAAAATTAGTGCCTGAAATGTCTCCCCCTGATATTTATACTAACTTATTCGCTAAATAACCAAAATGCCCCTCGTCACTTAATGTACCTTCCCAGCCTCCGTTTTTTATTCCGAAAACTCCAACGGTTCTGAAATAAATTTTGTTCTTCATTTAATGTTTCATTTGGTTTAAAACTAAAAATAAATATTTAAAAAAAAAATATCCGATTTCCAGGGCCTACCTGACCCATGTCCCGAGCCTTGCCAACCCGAAAATTTTAAATTGAACCAAATGGTTCCAAAACCTTCTTAAATCTTGGAACAAGTCTCCATTCTTCTATTTCATCATTAAAACCCTTGAAAAATCTTTTTCATGACTTAAATTGATAAATAAATAAAAAATAGTCCAAAAAGACCCAATCTTTACAAATTTAGTCCTAAAATTTTTATGTTTTCAACGTGCCATAAAATCTGAGCCACTTTAATGCCACATCAGCAATTGGTTGCAGTTCGGGCTAAATTAGTCAGTTGATGTAGCATTACTATTGAGTTAAATTTCGTCACTCTTGTTTTTGGTAATGTGGTTGCAGTCTAATATACATATATTTCTTTTTTATTATAACATGTAGTTTGCATATTAAGCATATTTATATTTAATTGAATAAATTATTAAATATCTGTATCATATAAAATAGGCTTCAATTCATAATTTTGCAATGTAGTGTAAGAAAAAAGAGTAAATTCAATTAGTTGAATATAATTTTGGTATTTCAAAAAATCATTTGACAGCACTAGCAGTTTTTTTAACGAAGTTGGGCTTGACAGTGTTTTAATCAAATCTCATAAAAGGTTAGGGTAATTTTGTCCTAAAATAAATTCATTTATTTTGCTAAGTATTTAATATAAGAAGAGCAACTTAGATAGAAAAAAATATTTTGTTGTAAATTTTGTGTTATCCGAAACATAACATGAAAATTTACTACAATTTTCTTAAAAATATTTTATACCAACTACATAATGGCAAATTAAATTTCCTTTCGCTCACTTTACTTTTAATTTCTTTTACGTTTTAGTATCCTATTTCTTGTAACTAGATTCTACAATTCAAAACCCCTCTCTATAGGTCACTTAGTTAGATGAAATTAGAAAGAAAATAAAAGAAAAAAATTGGAGAGAAACTATATTTTCTCTTTTTTTTTTAAAAAAAAAAAGGGAAATGGAAAGATTTGGAGTGAGAAGTAGGGACTCACTAACCCCTTGCACAATAATTTTCTTATCCTTCCAAAGGTGGATGAAAATGTGAGAAATGATAGTAGAGTGTGTAATTATCTAGTTGGTCCTTTTTTTAAACAAGTGAATTTCAATTTTACATTTATTACTCTCAAAAGGAATCAATCATTTATTTTCTTCTCCCCAATATCTTTCTTTGTATTTGAAACCAATACTATAATTTCATTTCTTTTTTCTTATTAATTAACCAAACATATGGGAGGTTAACATTATCCTTTCATTTTCTTTTGTCTCGTAAGTAAAGTTATTATTTTCTTTCTTTTTCTTGATGCTATAAGCTTAATGGTGCAATTTTTTTTTGGTTAGTTAAGTACTCACACATATTTCACAAATTGCTTTCTACATGACTTAAACTCCTCACTCCCTTTAGTGAGAAGAGGTTATTGTTGGGAATTAATCTCATTCGTTGGCGTAACAGAACGATATCATCACATCATAATCATTCGTTGGCACAACAGAATGATATCATCACATCGCAATCATACAAGCCTATGTAGAGATAACAATCAAACATATCCACTCACAACAAAATATTTTATATGGTTCACCCAACTCTTGAACTACGTTCTTGGAGAGAGATTTCATTATAATCAAAAAGATAATATACAACATACGAAAAACATTTCACTTTCGTCTTCTTTTTTCGGAATTACATATACTCTGTCATTTTCTCACATCATTCACCAACCACTTACATTTTTTCCCTCTTTCTTTACCTTTTTCCTTTAACCATACCTCTATTTATAGAGTCTTCAAACGAATTCCTTCTCGAACAAGAATCTTATATCTTGTCCAACAAGAAGTTATCAAATTAATCATAACTCTAAAATAGATGACCACAACTTCCTCCCCAAGTGTTCAGGCTTCCAAAATGGAAAAAAGAAACTACTTTTAGCAATTGAATTTGAGCTATAAACTCAACAGCTAAAAGCATTGGGAACGTTAAGAAGCAAAGAAGAGAGAGAAACTGTAACAAAGAGATTGAAGCAAAGGCACAACTCATTATGAAAAACTAAGGGCCTGTTTAGTAACCGTTTATGTTTAGTGTTTGTTGTTTAAGTATTTATATAAATAGTGATTATGTTACAATTTTGTTTATCTATAAACATGAGTACTGTTTGATAACGTAAAAATGTTTTGCTTATTTTAAAAATCATAAATAGAAAAACATGTCTGTTAACTTTAAACTATTTTTAAAAAAAAAAAAATCAACACAATAAATTGAATAAAAAGTCAAGTTCATGCTACAACAAATTCATACAGCAATAATAGAGCAAAAACTATACTTAAAAAAGAAATTAATAATATTAGATTACATATATATCTACACATTGCAAATTGTACTGTAAAACTAGAATGAATCGTAACCTAAAAGACCCCAACAAGTAGGGGTGCACACGGTTCGATTTTTTATGATTCTTTGTGAACCCCTACCAACAAATAATTATGAAAAAGTTGAAAGCTTTCTAATTTGTATGGAGTAAGAAGAGGGATTTGGAGGGTATACTCTTGCTCTTGAACTTCTTCTGCTACTACTTTCTTTTCATATTTTGATTTCTATTTCTAATTCAACACTGAAAATGAATAAATGATATGAGTACAAAATACCAATTTTGTTTATTTGACAAGGAGACGGTTAGGATTTCTTTGTTTTTTTCTTCAAATAAGGTTATTTTTATTTATTTTTTATTTTTTAGCACAGGTACCTTTAAGTAACTATTTCTTATTATCAAGTATCTTAGTAATTATTCATTTTGTATCCAATTTTTTTTTCTCAAGGCAATTGATGTTCTTTAATTCCATCTACACTTATTAATTCTAATATTTTCATCGTTGCATCAAACAATAACCTTTTATAATTTTTTTCTTTTCATTTTCTCACTTTTAATTCCAATTTTTAATTAAAATAATATAATCACCATTTTAGATACAAAAAAAGAAAAAGTTTTTCTTTTTTAATAAACATAAAAACTAAAACATCATTTTGGTATTTTGGATTTGAAGACTAGTTACAGAATTGTTTTTAAAATGTTTTCACAATTTATAAACAAAACAAAAATTATCAAACATGTTTATCCTAAAAATTTATTTTTATAAATAATAAATATTAAACATAAACGGTTATCAAACTGGCCCTAAACCGATTGTGTTTTGGAGCGATAGATTATTGCTACAATAGCCAAAGCCACAAAATGAAATAGAGGGCTGAAATCTAAGAGCCTTTGACTTTGATGCTGTAACGCATAAGAGGAAGAAACAATGGATTCGTGATGGTTGTGGCGGTGCCAATGTGAAAAAAAAAAATGTAATGGATCGTAATGATGAAGGAAAACATGAACCTGGGCCAAAGGACAAGGAAAGAAGTTCAGGGCCATTAGATTTTCGGCCCACTATTTCAATTTGTGGCTTTGGCTGCAAAATAATTTTCTTCCTTTATATTTCGAAAGTTCAAGCAAATTTCCCCCCTTTATATTACTTAAAAAGATATTTAGAGTTTGGTTTGTTGAGAGTACATTTGACAATATTTTTGTTTTGCGTTTAAAGTTTTAGACGAAGGAGATACAATAATTTGACAATTATTTTTGTTTTGTGTTTCGTATATTATATGAAGCTGAAACGATTTTTTGTTGTGTTATAATTTAGTCCAAAATAAAAACATGTTTGAAAACGAAATTTGTTGCACAATGTTTCAGAGCAAAAAATAATAAATAAATGATAAATATATTTGGATCATTATCATTATCCTTGCTTTTATTCTATACAAACGGGGTCGGTCACATAAATTTTCTTTTTCCACTCTTTTTTTTTGGTCATAGATCATATATTTTACTAGATTTAAAAATTTGAAATAATTTCTTATCACGTCATTCTATGTTAATTTTGATCGATCTCTCTGTTTCTTACCCTCAATATGCTCATTCCACCTAAGTCTACTCTCTTTTATTTTTTCGCTAACTCACGTCACGCTTGACCTCTTTGTATTCCTTTTATTATTAATCCTATATTTTTCTAGTTATTCATAATCTCAATCTTAACATTTGTATTTCCTTTGTTCATGTTAAATATGTTTGGGTGATTGTAAAAAATATAACATTACATTATATTGACTTTTTAAAAATAATATCTTTTCACTTTTTTTCGCTTTATAATAAACTTTCACTATTTGCTTTAGTTTTAATCATTTTGACAACAAAAATACAAAACAAAAACAGTTGCCAAATAGGCCGAATGCTTTTGGTTGTGCTGTGATCTATTTAAAAACGAAAACATGTTTGATAATTGTTGAACAATATTTCCAAGGGAAAAATAAAGAAATGTTCAAATGATTGTAATCAAATGTGATATTTACATTATAAATCTCAAAAATGAAATCATTTTTTTTATGTTTGTTTCCGGTTTTGAGTCTTATTCTGAATCAAATGCATACTACACAAAACATAACATATATTACCAAATCTGTTTTTTCCACTTAATTTTGTTTTTCATTGATTTAACAACACAAAAACTTGAAACAAAAATTATTGCCAAACATGCCCTTACTAATTTGATTATCTAACAGGTCCAAGATGATCAATACTCTTAGAGTAGCAAATGAACCAAACCGAACTTGAGTCTGTTTGGGTTCAAAATTTTCGTTTGTGGGTTGAGCTTGGATTCGATTCGAAATTGTAACAAGTTTAAAAAGTTGAGATTGGGCTCAACTTGTCGTTATTTTGAAAAACTCGAGCTTTACTTGTTTAATAATAAAAATTATTTAAACTCGATTTGAGCTAGTATTCAAAATTGACTTATATGAACCTATTCAACCTTATGTTTCCGAACATATTTACGAATTTATGTTCAAGTTTATGTTTATGTTTATGTTTATCAATGCGTTGACGGGATATATAAGAGCCTATGCTTACTAATAGTCCAATGCTGTTTAGATTGTCTTGTTTTACTAACCAACAAGGGGAGATCCGCTCCATTGCTTAACCAACGAGCTCGAACCAAACTTTAAACAAGACTAGCTCGACGTGTTATTGAACGGTTCATTTGCAGCCCTGAGTCATTAGCAGCCCTTTAGCAAATCCTTTTGGCCTTTTGGGGATGATTCGAAACCCATCCCCCAGTGGTACAAGAGAAGGAGAAAGCTAAGAACCGAGGAGCGAGGAAGAGAGAGAAACTGCGTACAGAGAGAGGGAGAGAGAGAGAGAGGAGAGAAACTGTGTGAGAAAGAGATGGAAGCACAGGCACAGCAACACCAGCAATGGATGATGAGTGCGCAGGCTCAACACCAGACATCAGCGGTCATTACATCAGCCTCACTACCGTACCATCACCCTACCTCTCTCGAAGAAGTCCGTACCCTTTGGATTGGCGATTTACAGTACTGGTTCGACGAAGCCTACCTCCATAGCTGCTTTGCTCACACCGGCGAGGTCCCATTCCTTCTCTCTCTCTACATATATAGATACTTAGCTTCCCTGCTTTGTCGTTTCTTCTATTAGCATGTTCATTGGGTTTCTTAATTTCGAGATAAATATTGATTTTCTGATCAATTAGTGTTGTTTCAGTAATTGGGTTCATCAATTGTTAGAATTGACATGCCTTTACTTTTACATCCTGCGCGTTTTCTCTGAATGGGAATATATACATTCATTATAAGCATTTCTGGACTGGAAGTTTCCAACACATACACATTCATGTATATATATGTACTATGTTCTGTTAAGCCAACACCTTAATTTTTGGATAAGGGAGTAGTTTTGATCTGATAAATACTGAAACTTAGCTCAATAAGGGATCGTTGCTTTTCCATTGCCCTAGGGCAAGGGATGGGTGGGATATGTTGTGTGCCATCTTTGGGATCCAGAATCCAGTGGGTCATGCCAGAGTTCTCGAGGAGCTTGATCACAGGGACGGATGCAAGTGGGCTCCCAAGTCAGAGATGCGTGGAGGACTGCCCCCTCCTCTTTCTTTGGTGGGCCTTATGGAGAGAGAGGAATAGGAGATCCTTTGATGGAGTGGAGTCTCCTTGGGGTGTGTTTGGATATTCTGTTCTAAGTTCTCTTTTCTTTTGGGTTTAGGGCTCTAATTGTAAATCTGTAATCTATGGAGATTCTTTTGGATTTTGTGGATAACTTGGGGCTATAGGTTTTTGTGCAGTGATGGACACACATCACCTCTTAACCATGCGGTGCTCACATAGCTTCTGAAAAAAAAAAAACCATTAAGTGCTTACATATGCCTCACCCCATTTGTGCTTAGTACGTGTCTCTCTATGTATATGGATATAAGAGTACATTTTCTATTTATGTTAAACTTTTGCCTTATTGGGCTTGGGATAAGCAATATGGACACTTATACAAAGGTAATCTGTTCTAGTCGGACATTCACACTTTGCAAACAAGTGTTGACATCTCTTGAATGTATATGCAATCTCAAATACATTTTTATTTTGGATGCCTAATCGACACATCTTAGATGCTCATAGCAAATAAATTTTGTTGTACAGATGCACATAAAAAAAGTCATGTCTGACAATCTTGGAAACAAGATGAATATACCCTGAAGTGTCTATCCTTTCCTTTTAGGAAAAATTAGCATTGTTTATATGACACTACAAATCAAGTGTGCAATAAACACTTTTTAATATAAGAGAAAGAATGTAGTTATTGACAAAGCATAGTAGGAGAGTAGCAATTGCATATAATATAGGGTAAATTACTATGACCTCTCCTGAGATTTGTCATCTTCATCCACAGATTAAAAGTTACTCCAGCAACCCTGTTAGAGTTAGGGCCCTAATGTCCCATTGCAGCTCATGTGAATTGACAAATATACCGGCAGTAGTATTATAGCCGAAAAACCAAATTATTTGTTGATGTTACTCGAAAGGATGAAATTACAAAATTAACTCCATTTTTTTTATAAGTAACATTTCATTAAAGGCGCTCAAGAGGAGAGTGCTCCCAAGAGAATACACAAAAACCCAAAGGTAGCCAGCTATAATTTCAGACTATCAACAAAGTCCACAAAATCCTCCATAGATTTACAATTTTTCCCATTGACCCAAAATAATAAACAACTTAATATAACGTATTTGAGAGACCAAATAAGAGTTTCCTCTCCATCGAAAGATCTTCTATTCCTCTCTCGCCACAATTCCCACCATAAACAAAGGAAAGTGGCCCTCCAAGCATCTCGAGCTCGTCTACCCACCATACACCCTCTCTAAGCCTCGATCATGTCAACCATGGATTTGGGAGACACCCAATCCATGTTGAAAACTGCCAAAAACATAAACCAAATGTCCCTTGCCATTGTGCAGTACAAAAGGAGGTGATTCACCGCACAATCGACACACAATCGATTTTCTGAAGCCTCTGCCATGACTACCTACCTCTACCATCATCATCATTTAGGTTCCCTCTCTTTTTTTTTTTCCGGTAAGGTTAGGTTCCCTCTCTTTCTTTTAATCTTATCCTTTTTCTCTTACTCTCTCTCTAATAGGAGATAAATACAGGAGAGGAGCGAGAATAGAGAAAAAGAGAAAGGAGAGAACAGAAGGGATCGGTGATAGTGCCACAGTTTTGATTGTTGATGCAGATTTTGGCACATCCATACACTGTTCCAACTTATGTCAATGGCGCAAAGATTTTACCCGACTTATTTGGTGAAATAAATGGAATCTTGCACAAGGTGGAGTTCACACTTTTCATTTACTAGAAGGACATGCTTGGGTTGATTCCAAAGAACATAGAAGTTTCTAGTAGAGGCTTTCACTTTAATTGGTATAAATGATTGCAATTCTCTATTTTGGTGTTCCGTGGGTGGATGTTTTCTAGGTTGATGTCAAAGAAGATGTCCAGTGCAATAACCAGTGCTGTTTGGTGTTTCTTGAACAAAGCACTAAATATACAACAAAATAATGAATAGTGCACTAAAGATAGAACTGAACCCTTGGTGTATCAGGAAGAAGAGAGCACTAAACAAAGAATCCCTGTTTATATTTGGTGTTTTTTGATCTCAATGAACAAAGCACTAAATGAAGGGTTTATCAGAAATTTTCATGGGGAGGAGGAATGAGAACTAAGGAGGTGCGTGGAGGGAGGAGGTGGTGGTAGTGGCGGCGGAATTAGACGAGTGAATTAGGTGGAAATCACAAGGGATGAATCCATCATTAGAAAAGATTAGAGGTGTATCTATGTAATTTCATTCTAACTAAGGGTAATCTCATCATTTAACATAAAATTTCTTACGACACTAATGGGCATTTAATATTAGGGATTAATTGTACTTCTAGCCAAACCTCAAGGGAAGTTGACTATAATTTTGACAATGTTTAATCCCGGGTGCAAAGACCAAATCTAAGAGGAGATCATGGTAACTTAACTTAAATCAACTCAACAAAGTCTTTTCTCAACTACTTAGAGTTGGTTACATGAAATCTATTTTTTCAATCTGTTCTATCTAAGACCGTAGCCTCAGTCAAACCGCATATAATAATCTTTGTGGTATTTATTTAACTTCATATTCTACACTATGTAATTCCTAGCATAGAAAATTTAAAATAAATCAAAATTTTGTAGTTGTCTTATATAAATAATATCCGCGATCATTTTTTATTTTTATTTTTTTATGTCGATGTTTCCAAACCATGTCTATACCTTACTCTTTTAGGATTTGCTATATTGATGTAACCGTATGATATCGTGTCCGAGGATTTGCTATATTGGTGCATCCGTGTCTTGTAGTGTCAATGTTTGTGCTACTCAGGGTTTAAAGGGGTATTAATTGTTCAATCAATAGGCGGCTACCATTCAAGTTTTTCTCAAAGTATTAAACCAATCGACATAGAACTGGTATTAGATTTACAAACACACGTATGGTTTCTTGAATTATTGTTACGTACTATTTGTAAATGTGCAATAATCATTGACTAGGATAATTTTATGTTAATTAATATGCGCGATTGCTATTATAGTTTCAATTTAATATGCAAAAAGGATTGACTAGGATAGTCGTATGCTTATGGATACACATGATTGCTATTAGGGTTTTGTTATTTGCAGGACCCACTTGGAGATTCTTTCTGGATGTTGATATTATAATGGTGGTTGTACCTACTCACTTAAAAAAAATGGTCCTTGTACCACGTGACCATTGTACCAAAATGTTTTCCATGTGCTTGATATCAATAACAATGGAGGGAAAAGAGAGGGGGGGGGGGTGTGGGTTGTTTGGATTTAAATCATTTTGGGTCATCTATTTTGAATACAAGCACAACATATATAGACGAATATTTCTTATTATCTAACTAAGGGGAAAAGTACAAAATATATAGAGTATAAAGGCCACTAATTTAGGAAACTAATTCTACATGAAATCAAGAAACAATCTCGAGGAATTAGGTCCTAACTAGCAGCAGTTGTAAGAGGAAAAAATACAAAGTTTACAGGCTGTACAATCTTAGTTTTAAAGAGAAATAAATTCCCTATTTACTGAGTCAACCGAATCCATAAGGATTCGCGAGCACTCCCCCTCAAGCTGGTGAATAGATGTTGTCCATTCTGAGCTTGCTTATAATATGTTGAAATGAGTGACTTGGTGGTCCTTTGGTGAGGATGTCCGCGAGTTGCCCATTTGTTGAGACATAGGGAGTACAAATTAAGCCACTATCTAGGTTTTCCTTGATGAAGTGTCAATCTACTTCCCCGTGTTTTGTGCGATCGTGTTGTACTGGATTGTGAGCTATATTGATTGCTAACTTGTTGTCGCAGTACAACTTCATGCTTCTGTCCCACTTGACTCCTACGTCTTCCAAGATAATCTTCAGCCACAAGAGTTCACAAATTCCATGTGCCATAGCTCTGAATTCTGCTTCAGCGCTTGATCTAGCCACCATGACCCTCTTTTTTCCTTCTCCAAGTTACCAAATTTCCTCCTAAGAAGGTACAATAACCGGATGTTGACAATCAGTCCACTACTGATCCAGCCCAATCTGCGTCTGTGTAGGCTTCTAGACTTAGTTCCCCATTATTCTTGAAGAGGATGCCTTTCTCAGGGGTAGATTTCAAGTATTGTAGGATTCGGTGAACAACTTCCAAGTGGGAATCCTTTGGAGAGTGTATGAACTGGCTGACTACACTCACGGCATAGGCAATGTCAGGTCTTGTGTGGGACAAGTAAATGGGTTTCTTGACTAACCTTTGATATCTCCCTATGTCTACCATCACATCGTCAACAACTTCTCCTAGTTTGTGATTCAGCTCAATAGGAGTGTCTGAGGGCTTGTAGCCGAGCATACCCGTCTCCTTAAGGAGATCAAGTATATATTTTGATGAGAAATAAAGATGCCATTTCTAGAGTATATGCTACTTCAATTCCCAAGAAATATTTTAATTTTCCAATTCTTTTATTTCAAATTCTTTGGCCAACTGCTTCCTGAGTTTCTCAATTTCTTCAAAGTCATCTCTAGTTACAATAATGTCATCAACATAAACAAGCAAGACTATAACTTTACCAATTTTCGATCATTTGATGAAGAGTGTATGGTCACCTTGGCTCTTCTTGAAATCCATGTTCTTCATTGCACTCGTAAATCTCCCAAACCATGCTCTAGGGGACTGTATAGAGCTTTCTTCAACCTACACACACTGTTATCTCTAAAGTTTTCAGTGAAGGTGCCTCTATGTAGACTTCTTCCTCTAAATCACAGTGCAAAAATGCATTCTTAACATCAATTTGCTGCAAGGACCATCCAAGATTAGCTGCTAAAGAGAGTACTCTAATAGTCTACTCCATATGTCTGAGTGTAGCCTTTGGCTACAAGCCTAGCTTTATATCTCTCCAAGATTCCATCAGCTCTATACTTCACAATAAACACCCATTTACACCCTACTAGTTTCTTCCCTTTTGGCAACTAAACTATATCCCACATCTCATTTTTTTTAGTGCTCTCATTTCCTCACTCATGGCTTTTTTTCCATTTCTCATCCCTAAATGCCTCTTGGATTGTTTGTGGAATTTTAATGGTGTGCAAATCTGTAACAAATGCTTTATGGAGTGGAGAGAGTCTATCAAAGGAGAAAAAGTTTGCTATGGGGTGTTGAGTGCATTTCCGTGTTTCTTTCCTAAGGGCAATTGGTATATCAAGGTCCGTAAGCTCAGGTTGTGAAGCAAGAGGATTTTTATGTGAGTTATTTTGAGATGGAGAAATATTTTCAGTACTTGTTACAGGTTCGGCTTCTTAGGCTTGCACCGGTTCAGGTTCAGACTTTTTCCTTCTTGAATGCACTTGTAATGGTAAGGTAGTACCACCACTACCTGTTTTCTCATCAGGAGTTTTTTCAGTTTCAGCTGGAGACAAGGATGTTTCTGCTGAAGAAAGGAACCAGCAGGAGGAGAACCAGCAGCAGGAATGAGTGTTAAGGGAGCTGAAATGTCAAGATTATCAAAACTGAGACTGAATTAAACTTATCTTTCAATAAATGCTCCCCCTGAAGATAAGCTTCACCAAAAAATGACTTGTTTTTAGCAAAGGCAACATCTTTAGAGATAATGAATTTTTTTGTTGGCGAATCCTTATGGATTCGGTTGACTCAGTAAACAGGGAATTTATTTTTCTTTAAAACCGAGATTGTACAACCTGTAAACTTTGTATTTTTTTTCTCTTGTAACTGCTGTTAGTTAGGCCCTAATTTCTAGAGATTGTTTCCTGATTTCATGTAGAATTAGTTTCCTAAATTAGTGGCCTTTGTACTCTATATATTTTGTACTTTTCCTTTCAGTTAGATAATAAGAAATATTCGTCTATATGGTATTAGAGCAGGGAAGGTCCTGTGTTCAAATCTCACCGTCACTCTGATAATTAAAATTGGAACACGTGTTGGACCAAAAAGAAGGCCACACGTGAAGGGGGCGTGTTAGAGGATTTAAGTATTAAAGTTACACTCTCTAAAACAGCTTAAGCTTTTAGAGTGGATGGTTGTCAACAACATATTTATGCTCTAGTTGGTTAAGGAGAAATTTTTAAAAGAATGGACTTATCTAGGCCTTGGGTTTTCATTAATTGGTGGATGGCATCAAGTTGGCGCAATGGTGATAGTGCATGGTGGTAGTGCAAACAGTAGCAAACGTGGTGACAATGGTTGTGAAAGAGTTGTGATGGTAATAAAGGCCTCCTATTCTTTGAAGGAATTCAGAAGGGGCGTTGAAATGAGATCGGTAGCCCAACCCATGAGGCTGCTGCCATTGCAGGGTTTGGAGAGGGTTAGATGAACGTAGCCTTTCCTATGTATGGAGAGACTGTTTCCGATTTCGAAAACGTGACCTCTAGCTCACAATGGAGCAACCTTACTGTTGCGTCAAGGTCCACCCTCTTAAAAAAGGGCTACCTCAGTGCACGAGACTCCCGCCATTGTGGGGTCTAGGAAGGGTCAGATGTACATAGCCTTACCTCCGCGTGCGAAGAGGCTGTTTCTTTGATTCGAGCTCGTAACCTCTATGTCACAATAGAGCAACCTTATTGTTGCGCCAATGATCACTCTAAAAAAGGGCTAGCCCAGTGCACGAGGCTCCCACCATTACGGGGTCTTGGAAGGGTAAAATGTTCTATTTTCCAGAACTAACAGGGAATGAAGTGATAAAAAATTAAATCTAGTAGAAGATATGACCTATGATAAAAAAGAGTGAAAAAGGAGAATCCATATGGCCGAGCCCGTTTATACGGGATAAAGGCAAGGATGGTGATGATTTAATGCAAATAATGACTTAAACATGAATTTTAAATCGTTGTTGGCATTAAATGTTCAATAATTTAGACTTGTTACTAAATTAGTGAAAATAGACTTTAACATGAAATAAATAAAATTTATCCAATAAAACACATTAATACTGTTGAGAAATAATCCCCCAATCACGAACCACCAAATATTACGATGTGATGATAAATAAACAAGCACGAAGAAATTTGCAAGAACACACCAAGAATTATACGTGGTTCGGCAAAACAAGTCTACGTCCACTGAGAGCCCGATTTCACTATATAGATTGTAACAGTACAAGTAAAAGAATTGTATCAAGAGTACGCTCAACTCTCAACCTTTAACTTTTATACACCCAATCTCACTCAAAAGGAACTCACAAATTCTAAACAAGAATTCTCTCTAGGTGTCCTCTCAATAACAATGAGAGTATTACCTCTGCGCAAGAGTTGCCCTCTCAAAACAATGAGTAACCTCTCATATTCAATGAGAGTATTGCCTCCTTTCTTCTCACTCCTCTCAACCTATAACATAGGTAAGTATTTATAGAGCCCAAAACCCAATTCTTTGGTGGACTAGGATTACAATTTCTTAGAGCCCAAGACTTGCCTAACAAGTATTTTCCTTCCTTAAGACCAAGACTTGTCTACTAAGAAATTACCTAATAAGATACAACTCTATAATAGAAACCTAATCACAATAGAAATTTGAGCCAACATAACAAATACTGTTAGAGTTAGTATTTTTTAAGCGTTAGTTATTATTTCCTTTATATTTACCCTAGGGGTATTATTGTATTTGTGTCATGTTTAATATATATGGCAAGGTGATGGGGCAAACTGATTTAACGCGTGTATGCCCATGCCCTAAACCTTTCCTCTCATCCGTTTCTCTTTTTCTCTCTTCTCATCTAAAAACGTAACCCTAATTTTTATTATTTTATACTGTTGAAATATCTTTATTATCCTGTATATAAATATAACTCTTGGCTCTTGGTTTGATACATTTTACTTTTTGATATCAGAGCAAAACAAAAACCTCCATCCTCCTTCCCTAACGCCGCCACTTTCTCTCACCCTCTCTCATCTTTCACTCACCTCCGGCGCACCTACCTCTCCTCTTAGTCCTTACGCCGCACCAACCCTCTGTTTTTGACTTTTTGTAAGGGAATTTCCTAAGGTTTTTTATGACCTAAGGGTCCCTTCAGTTTTCTTTTACCTTTGTGGGTTGCCAGTATTTGTTCGGCACCATATTTGGAGGAAAGCGCTGATTTTTGTGGCCTTGTTTTTGTTTTTGCTAATAGCCAAAAGGACACTTTATCCTGCTTTAAGCTTCATCCCAAGCTAAAGCAGAAATTTTCTCGCAATCGTCCTTCTGGCTGTGGCCGCAATGCTGTAGTAACCGATACTATTGGTGGGTATACTACTCCATAGATTGTTGCCTCTCCTCCCATACCATCTTTTTAGGACTTCTGTCAGTTACAGTCCTAGATTGGTTAGCTCCAGGAGGAGTTCAGAGCTTCATCTACCAGGGCTCAATCTTCTACTCCCACGGCTACTATAGCTTCAACTACTCCTGCTTTTCATGTTAAAGCAGACAAACCTACTTGGATTTTGGATTCTGGAGCCAATGATCACATGACTGGTGAGTTGTCATTATTTTCTACTCCTGTTATCCCTCTAAATTAGTCTGTTAGTCTAGCCGATGGGTCAACTGCCATTATTTGTAATAAAGGAGATGTTCATCTATTGCCTGATATTATTCTGCCATCTGTTCTTCATGTTCCTAACTTTGCATTTAATCTTCTATCTATTAGCAAACTTGCCAAATCTCTAAACTGTGTAGTGATTTTCTTTCCTCATTACTGTGTTTTACAAGACCTGTGTTCGAAGAGGATTTTTGGCAAGGGATATGAGCATGATAGCCTCTACTACTTTGGGGATCCTCCACTTGCTTCAAGCCTTTAAGCGCTGTTCTTCCAGTTTCTAGTTCTTATGATTTTTCTTTTCAGACTTTAAATTTATGGCATGCTCGCCTTGGGCATATAAAATTTCAGTATTTATGTCTTATTTTCCCTTCATTAATAACGACTTGCAAGGATAATAAGTTTCGATGTGAGATTTGTCAGCTTTCCAAATTTACTAGAACTAGTTATATTTCTCGTATGCATCGTGCACTTAGTATGTTTGATCTTATACATTCTGATGTGTGAGGTCTTTCTCCTGTTACTGCTTTTTGGGGCATCGTTATTATGTCACATTCATTGATGATTATTCTCGCTACACATGGGTATATTTTACTTAAAAAGAAATATGAAGTTTTGCCCTTGTTCACTCAATTTCTCCAAATGATCAAAACTCAATATAAAACTGTTGTTAAGAATATTAGGTCTGACAATGGTCGTGAATACGTTTCTAGGGAGTTTCGGTCTCAATTTAATCAATAGGGTATTTTTCTTCAGCTTACTTGTCCTTATACCCCTAAACAGAATGGTGTGGTAGAGCGTAAAAATTGCCACCTAATGTCAGTTGTTTGATGTCTTTTTAAGTGGTATGAATGTGCCAAAGTCATACTGGCACATGACGGTTCTTACAAATAGTTTTCTCATTAATCGTACACCTAGTACAGTATTCAGTGGTAAGGCCCCCATACAAATACTTCAGCTTGATATTACTGTTTTCTCCATCATGCCTTGGGTGTTTGGATGTACATTTTTGTTCAGAATCGTAGCCCTTCTCGTACTAAACTTGATGACAAGGCCATTAAATGTATCTTTTTAGGATACTCTTCTATGCCAAGAGGTTACCAGTGCTATGATCTGGTACACAAACACATGTATCACTCTCTTAATGTCACCTTGCATGAGCATACCCCTTTTTATGGTTCTAACACTATCTTGCAGGAAACTTCTATTCTCGATCCAGAGGCTTCTCCTCTTGTTCGTCCTCTTCTTATTTTTCAAGAAGAGTCTTCTCCTGTGGTTTCCTCACACCCTTTGTAGGTCTATTCTCGTCGCCCTCGTGCTTCGCTTCCACTACCTTCATCCTCCTCAGATACTGGTTGAGGTACATCTCCTCTCTCTCCTTTATATTTCCCTAACCCTGTTCGTGAGTCTCGGTATCCCACTCAGGACCGCAAACCCCCTGCTAAATTTGGATTCAGTTGTAGTGCTGAGCATTATATTTCTCAGTATATCTCTTATAATGGTCTTTTCGAGTCTTACCGAGCTTTCTTAGGCAAACTTGATTCCATTTCCATTCCTAGAAATGTGTCTGAGGCTCTCCAGAATCCCAATTGGATGTCTGCTATGAAGGTAGAAATAGATGCTTTGCAGTATAATGACACTTGGGAGCTTGTATCTCTCCCTCCTAGTGAAAAGATTGTTGGTTGCAAATGGGTAGTCAGTGTTAATATCTAGCTGATGGCTCTATTGATTGGTATAAGGCTCGTTTGGTGGCCAAAGGGTTTACAGTTCCTGGTAAAAACTTTAATGATACCTTTGCTTTTGTTGCTAAATTGACCTCAGTTCGTTTGCTTGTCTCCCTAGCTGCTTCTCACAATTGGCCTTTTCATCAGCTTAATGTGAAGAATGCTTTCCTTAACGGTGACCTTCTTGAGACCATTTACATGGATCCTTCACCCTGTTTTTGGGCTGAGGGGGAGTATGCTGGAAGAGTCTGTTGATTGAGAAAGTCTGTCTCTGTATGGTTTACCAGAGCTTGGTTCAACCGTTTTAGTCATGTAATTCTATCCATGGAGTTTGTTAGATGCCATTCTGACCATACATGTTTTATCCACCGTTCCTCCACTGGTTGCTGAATCATTCTTCTTGTCTATGTTGATGACATCATCATTACTGGCGATGAAATCCCTGGGATTGCTCAAGTAAAGCTTCAATTGGCTAAAGCTTTTGATGTGAAAGACCTTGCGCAGCTCAGATATTTCTTGGGAATTGAGGTTGCTAGATCTAAGCAGGGTATCTTTTTATCGCAAAGGAAGTATGTCTTGGATCTTCTTAGAGACACGGGTATGCTTGGATGTAAACCTGCTTCCACTCCTATGGATCCTAATATGAAGATCTTGGCTAAGTCTGAAGATCTCCTTTTTGATCCTTCACATTATCAATGCTTGGTAGGAAGATTGATTTATCTTACTAATACCTATCCTGATTTGGCTTTTGCGGTTAGTGTTGTGAGCCAGTTTATGCATGCTCCTCGTACAACTCATATGGATGCGGTATATCATATTCTTCGATATCCTAAGTCTTGTCCTGGACTTGGATTATTCTATTCTTCTAATAGGTAGGTTGGGCTATCTTGTTTTAGTGATGCAGACTGTGTTGGGTCCAAGACTGACAGACGTTCCACATCTGACTTCTGTACTTTCTATAAAGATCATCTTATATCCTGGAAAAGTAAGAAGCAACTTGTAGTTTCGAGATCTTCAGCAGAGGCTGAGTATCATGCCATGGCTCAGGGTACTTGTGAGATTCTTTGCTTCGATCTTTCTTGGAGGAGCTAGGGCTAATTGAAAAACATTCCTCAGACTTGTTTTGTTCTTCATGAGAGGACTAAACATATAGAGGTGGAGATTCATTTTATTAGAGAGAAGGTTCGTTTGAGAATTATCAAGCCGTGCTTTGTTTAGTCCTTTGGTCAATCTGCCGATGTGTTCACCAAATCCGTTTGTCCATCTTTGCTTCATTCCTCGATTACCAAGTTGGGCTTGATTGATATCATCACTTCAGCTTGAGGGGGAGCCGTGAAATATCTTTATTATTTTTATTTTATTTATCTGTTTTTAGCCTTTTATTAGGTGTTTTTATGTAAGAATCCCATGATTTGTAAGATCCTTATAGTCATGGATCATGTAGATTTTTTAGCCTTTTATTCGGTATTTTTATGGAAGATCCTCGTGAACATGGGATCACGTAGAATGTGGCATCTTTTTTTTTTTTTTTCTTTGATTTGGTTTCCTTTGTTGTACCCTATTCTTTGTATATAAATATAGCTCTTGGCTCTCGGTTTGAGTAAGCCAATTACACATATTTTACTTTTTATACTTTAACTTGGTATCAGAGTTTAGTATTTAACCTAGTAACACATCCATAACAAGTCGTAGAGAATCAGCAAGGTTGAGCGTCGCCATCTGTACGCTGATGTCAGCCTTTATAGGTTGAGAATCATATGGTATGGCTCGCCTCAATTTTCTGATAATTATGGTGGCATTTTTTCTTCGTTCTGGAGTTGTTTGAGTACTCTTTCCACTTTTCAAAACTTTTTCTGGATTTCAGTCTTCTTTTTTCGATCTGTTCTTTTTGGCTGCTCCTTTGCTTCAATCCAACACAGAAGGCTGTGTTTTGGCTATCTAGATCATTATCTTGAGTTTGGTTGCAAGGTTCAAGGTGTTGCATAGCTTTTTATCATTTTTCTGGACTGCCGCTGGGAGATTTTTAGTACTGTTCATGCCCTTTCTTGCTACTATTCATGCAAGTTTCATCTATATGTTGTGTTTGGATTGGAAAAAATATTAATTGCTGATTCAGGGCTTTTTTTTTTTCTCTCTTTCTTGGTCAGGATTTTTCATTGACTTGCATTTTGTTTGTATTGGTTGCGTTTGATTTGCCATGGCTGATGAAAAACCATCACTAGTCAAGGATGATGAAATGCCTAAATCTATTACTTTGAAAAAGTTAAATGGTCTGAATTACCTAGCTTGGGCACATGCTGTAATTTTTTTTTTTTTGCGTGTGAAGTGGAAATTGAAATATTTGACAAATAATCCACATGCTAAGACGGACCCAAAATATGAGGACTGGATGTGTGAGGATTCAACTGTCATGGGATGACTCTGGCATAATATGGAACCCGAGGTTGCTACTCTTGTTGAATTATGTGACTCGTCTAAGAAGATTTGTATATCGATTGCAGAATGTTACTTGCAAAGTAACGTTTCTTGGGTTTATGAGCTGTACGAGAAGATTTTCACTACCAAGAGTGATTTTCTAAATAGTACAGCATCTTGAAAAATTGGTGGGGTCAATTGCTACAACATAGGCCCTTTACTACTGACTCGGAGCAACAGAAGTGTCATTGGGAAGAATCTATGATTGCTTCCTTGTTATCTGGTTTAGACTTGGACCTTTATGGCTTTAAACATCAAATTCTTGCGAGTGAGACCTTGCCTACTGCTGCTAATGCACATCAGGTTAGTGATGATACTACACAACCATTGCCGACTCCTGCTTTATCTGGACATGTAACTCCTAGTTCTGGTTCATATGATGCACTCACTACTTAGCTTAGCGAGCTGGTTCATACATTGCGCATTGCTCTTCCCTCTCCTTCCACTGCCACCTTGGCTAATTCATGTAATATTGCACGTGTGGCCCATTTGCCTTCATCCTGGGTCATTGACTCTGGAGCAAGCTCCCACATGTTTGGTATATGCTCTCTCTTTTCTGATTTGATCCCTGTTAAACAACATATTATATTAGTTGATGGTTCTTCTCGGCCAGTCCTAGGGACAGGTGTTCTTTATCCCACTAATTCCTTTTCCTTACCCTCCAGTCTCTATGTTCTTGACTTTCCCTTTAACTTGCTTTGTGTTAGTCAGTTGACTAAAGCATTACACTGTTCTGTAACCTTTTCTCCTACTTCTTGTGTCTTTCAGGACCTCAAGACAAAGAAGATAATTGGTTCAGGGCATGAGAAGGACAACCTATATTATCTGGATCCTGGTGGCTGTTCCTTCTTCATTTCATCTGCTTAATGTGCTACAGTTTCACCTCTTCAATGGCACTTTCGTTTGGGTCATCCATCATTGGCTAAACTTAAGTTAGGTTTGAGTCATGTGTCTAGTTTAGAATGCGAAGCTTGTCAGTTGGGCAAGCATCACCATAGTTTTTTTCCTCATAGTAGTCGTGATCCTCAATCTGAGTCTTTTGTTGTAGTCCACACAGACATATGGGGACCTTCCTGCATTTCTAGTTTGAATGGATTTTGTTATATTGTTATATTTTTAGATGATTATTCTCGTATGACATGGTTATTTTTAATGAAAGAAAGGTCCGAGTTACCCAATATTGCTTCTAAATTCTATAATGACCACAGATATATGGCGTTAATTACTTAGAGACTTTTTCTCCTGTGGCTCGTTTAAATTCTATACGGATCTTACTTCTGTTGCTATTAGTTGTTCTTGGCCCTTATATCAACTTGATATAAAGAATGTATTCCTCTGTGGTGATCTTAAAGAGGAAGTATACATGGATTAGCCTCCTGGCTATGTTGTTGCTGGTAGTGAACATCTAGTTTGTCGGCTGCGAAAGGCTCTATATGGTCTAAAGCAGTCCCCTCGTGCCTGGTTTGATTGTTTCAGTATAGTTGTACTTGCATATGGTTTCCAACGTTCTACGTCTGATCATTTAGTTTTTGTTCGGCTACCGGTGCTATTGTTTTGATTGTTTATGTGGATGATATAATTATCTCTGGAGGTGACTCTGTCGGTATTGCTGATTTGAAAAGACATTTGAGCCAGCACTTGCATACTAAGGACTTGGGTGTTCTTTGTTATTTTCTTGGGATTGAGGTTGCTCGTTCTCGTCATGGCATCTCTCTATCTCAAAGGAAATCCGTGCTTGATCTTTTATCTGAGATTGGTCTTTTAGGTACTCGACCAATTGATACTCCTATGAATTCCACTAATAGGCTTGACGGTGAGCAAGGAGAAGGAGAACTGTTTGCTGATGTTAGTCGATACTGGCGGTTGGTTGGGAAGTTGATTTATCTTACTATTACTCAACTTGACATTACTTATGCAGTTGGCGTGCTCCAACCTCATTTTGATTCTATTTGTCGTATTTTACGTTATGAAAGAGAGCACCTGGGAGAGGATTGTTGTATAAGCCTTTAGCTTCCCTATCTGTGACTGGGTTTAGTGATGCTGACTGGGTGGTAGTCGTCCTGACCGGCGGTCTACTTTTGGTTATTGTACCTTTGTTGGTGGAAATCTTGTTACTTGGGCTCATACTGCCTCTGAGATGTTGTGGGTTCATTCCCTTCTTCAAGATCTTGGTGTCGATGTTCCTACTCCTATGGAAATGCATTGTGACAATCAAGCTACTATCTTTATTGCTAGCAATCTTGTGTTCCACGAGCGTACCAAATATATAGAGGTTGATTGTCACTTTATTTGGGATTTGATGATGAGAAAACAAATTGTCACTCCTTATGTTCGCTCGGATGATCAACTGGGTGATATTCTCACGAAGCAATTAGCACGTGCTTCTTTTCAATGTTTGTCTTCCAAGCTGGGCATGTTTGATTTGTATGCTCCAGCTTGAGGGCGAGTGTTAGAGTTAGTATTTTTTTAGCGTTAATTATTATTTCCTTTATATTTACCGTAGGGGTATTATTGTATTTGTCTCACGTTTAATATAAATATATGGCAAGGTGATGGGCAAACTGATTTAACGTGTGTATGCCCTAAACCTTTCCTCTCATCAGTTTCTCTTCTTCTCTCTTCTCATCTGAAAACCTAACCCTAATTTTCAGTATTTTATACTTTAACTAATACATCATAGTATCAAGTGAGAACTGAGAAGGGACTTATACAATCCTTGGAGTGCTGTGGAAGAAAAAAAATGGAAAATCATTGATTAATTCTAGTTCGGGGTGTATTTGATTTAAAGATATAAGGTTAAATCTTATTGATTTTGATGTTTGAGGCTTAAATTTAGGTTTGATGCAAGTTTTAGAGAGAGAGAGAGAGAGAGAGTGCTGGTAGAGTGAGAAAATAGTGTAAAATGAGTTGGATCTTAATTTTATATTATCACAGCCAACTTGGTCCGAGGCATCCTAAGTCGCCCCGAGTCACCTCAATATGCACCGGTTCCTTTCCAAGTCATCCCGATTCATGAGAGAGTATGGAGTCTCCCTGCTCTATCGGCCCAACTCGGACTCGTTAGGCCAATTTCGTTGCAACTTGTCTTAGTTGGTGAACCATGGTGTGTGGTTTTCGTTTATTAGAAAACCAAAGCAACGTAATCCAACAAATCCAATTTCTTTCTTTTCATTCTCTGAATTTCTTTGTAATTAAATACAATTAATTGAGCCGTGATGAGTACTGAGTTGTTCGGGCTCGACTTGATCAGGTTGGGTGTGTGCTCAAGCTTTGGCTTGGACCTGGAAAAGTCTAAACATGTTATGTAACCTGACCTGGCTAACTTAGTTTTGATGGGCTTGACCTTGGCTTGGCCTGGCTCGCCTCAATTCTAACGCAAAAAGAAAAGTAAATAATAAAAATAAAAATTACAGAGAACTGCAGCTTTGAAATATCAGGGACAATAGAAATCAAAGTCATTCTAGCTACATGCAACAAAAAATATCAACACTTTATTCCTCACAAGATATTCTATACAAAGAAAAGACCTTAATTACCTGGTCTTGAGTGATATTCCTTCACCCAAGGGTGAGGGTTGGGACATGAGTATTGGTGTATTCCTCAAAGAAAATGAAAACGTCCTAACTTGCTTAATTAGTTTTTCTTTCACAAAAAGCTAGATATCTTTCTTTTGGCGAAAATCACTTAAACTACTTCCAATAATGGAGGTCTTTTAAAGGTGTTTGAGTCTTGTTCTCGGGATACGCTCCCCTTTTGAGCATTGTTTATAATACTTATCCAAAAAAAAAAATGGTGTTAAGAGTCTTTGGTAAAGAGGAATGGGGCTTAGTTTTGATGGCTTAGGGTAGAGGTGTATAGAATGAGATCAAACTTTAAATTGGGTGGATTAGGGCCTTTAGATTTTATTTATTCAACGTCATTGAAGTGTTAGACATGGAAGAACCAGATCCTACTGGAAAATTATAATGCGGATGAATATTGACCATTTACAGAAATATTCCTGACGAGTTAAAGCTAAAAGTACCAGCTATTTCTATTTCACAGGCTGGGGTGGGTCATGCCTGGGCATGTTAGGGCTTGGCTTGTTTTATGGGCCTAAAGTTGAGCTCGCACTTGGCTTGTTATTGAAGGGTCTACTAGTGTGGTCAGTGGATTGGATACAGACCTAACCTTTGGTATTTACACAAAGTAGTTGCTCTCGGGATTTGAACCTGCATTCTCGCACTTGACAGCCTGGGCATTTTACCAGTGCACCAAGCAGTGGCCCCTGCTTGGCTTATTTTCTCATTTTCAATTTGTTGTCATATGTTTAGTTTGAAAGAATTGTAGTAACACTGGAAGGGGATGATGATTTCATATTTCTTCCAACTTCTAAGATCTATATTATACACAAAAGATACAAGATGTAGAATATCACTTATGCTATACCTTAGAAATAGACTATTTACTTCTATGAATTAATTAATCTCCATCATGAGAAATTTATACTCACCAGTATAAGAAAAGAAATTTCAATGAACAGAAAAACTAGTTTGTAGTAAAAATTTATGGTGTAGATTTTTTTTTTCTAGAAAAAAATCTCTATAGTTAATCAATTGGCTTCTATTATTTCAACTGAAATACATGTTCTCTTTGAACTGTTATGGGCCTTTATTCTTGGCAGGCATCCAAAGATTCTGGTGGAAATGGCATTAGTGGCACTTAATTCTAACAGGTTACTGCTTGTGCTAGGTTCCATTCAAGGGAAAAGATGTTGGTTGAAACATGGTGATTGATTTGCAATATTCTGAACATGAATTATTAAGAGAAAAAGCTTACTACTATGACAACCCTTTTATGGGGGTACACATCACTGCCTGGGACCTGAATGTCTGTTAATTTAGATTTAAAGTATGAAACTTTATGATTATGAATGAAAACAAGTTTTGTTTTATTGTTTTTGTTTTTTGTTTTTGGATAGGAGAACTGAAACAAGTCCAGAAGAAGAGTTGTTCAATGTTTGAGCATTTTAACTAATTAGCTAATGTAATATTGCACAAATTGAATGGGCTACCTAACTCTGTGCAGGTGGTTTCAATAAAAATAATACGTAACAAGATCACCGGCCAGCCAGAGGGTTATGGGTTTGTGGAGTTTGCTTCACATGCAGCAGCTGAAAGGGTTCTGCAGACATACAATGGGACACAAATGCCTGGAACTGAACAAACTTTTAGGTTAAATTGGGCATCTTTTGGGATTGGAGAAAGACGTCCTGATGCTGGGCCTGAGCATTCTATTTTTGTTGGGGACTTAGCACCTGATGTCACGGATTACTTGTTGCAAGAGACCTTTCGGACTCATTATCCATCTGTTAGAGGTGCCAAGGTTGTAACTGATCCAAATACTGGACGCTCAAAGGGATATGGTTTTGTTAAATTTGCTGATGAGATGGAAAGAAACCGTGCCATGACTGAAATGAATGGTGTCTATTGTTCGACTAGGCCAATGCGTATTAGTGCAGCAACGCCGAAGAAGACCACTGGTTTTCAACAGCAATATGTAGCAGCCAAAGGTAATATCTATTTATATAGTTATAAAAGTAAGCAAGGCCCTGAACTCTTCAGAAAGAGTGACTGTCTCAATACCTGAAACAGTAGTTGGACTGTGGGGGCATTCACATCCTGCTGATGAGATGTACAAACATGGATGAAATTTGAGCTGGTTATTGTGATAACCTTAAGATTTGCCAATCAAATCAAAAGAACGGTCTATTATATGAAATTCTCCCAAAATAAATGCAATTGCGATCCTCTCCTCTACCACAACCTCTTCAACAGTTATGACCTCTACCAGGATCTCTGCTGCACTAAGAGTACCACTTTGATCTCTAAATCCTCCAAAAGACCATTACTACCTCTAAAACTTCTAGTAATACCACGAAAGGAACCCTGTTAACCAGTAGAACTACTGAAGCAGAATTTTCTTGACTCATGGTCACAGGAGTTTTGTTGATCAGTAGAACTACCAAAGCAGAAATTTCTTGACTCATAATCATAGGAACTAAGGAAGTTGAAGGGCCAGATTAAGCTATGGGAAGCCCCATAAGCATTGCTGACAAAGGATACTCCCCTCATCAACTAATTTTTGTTCTTAAATGCCTTGATGCTGGAATTTCGTCCCTAAAGAAACGTCTACACATTAAAGTCCTCTCACGGCTGCTTCAAAGCCTCAGTATCACTTGTAAGGAGGTGATACTAATTCAAGCCAGCTAACATTCTCTTAAAAAGCACTTTAGCAGTAACAATGCACTTAGTATTTGCCACTATGATCCATATCCTTTTCCCTCTTTTCTGCGATGGATCTTCAAAACAATTTTGAGTTTGAAGGCAATTCTATTCCATTCGTGCCCCCTCTCTTTCTTGGTTGTCTTTTCTTTCTCTCTTTGGTTTTTGTTCAAATTTCCCTGACAATGTTGTCTGCCCTAAGATGCAACTTCATAGTACTTCAAACAATAAAATTAAGAATAGCCCATTTCTGTACATTTTTTTTCTGCGACTCCGTATGGCTCCCTTACAATCCTTTCACAAACTTGGATTCCCCCTATTAGATACCTTTTAGTTGGAACCAACTCTAGGATAATTTGGTTTTAAATTCCTGTGAGCTCTAAGAGAACAGAATTATCTATTAAGCATATGAAAAATGTAAGAGCAAAAGAGGATTTGCATTAAAGTTATTAATGAAGCTTGGTTATATTAATGTTTTACATGTTGATGCCAACGAATATAATGAGCTGTCGGAATTGGGAAAGATAAAGGACATGCTGAGAACAATCTGGAATTTATGATGAAACTATATGGCAATAAATATGATTGTAAATAAGAAACCAACAATTAATATCTTGATATGTTGATGGTTTATTGATGTTATTTGTATTTTGTTGATAATCTTGAGGTTATAATGATATATTGGTGAATAACCTTATGCATCAACAGAGAATTTGATAATTTTAGAACATCAGTACAAATATCTTCTGATTTGCCTTTATATGGGGCTTTGAGGACACATTAACATGCTTGATAGACATTAAGTCCTGGCATGAGAGAAGGAACTGGCATCCAGATGCAAAATTCTCATGCTTTAGTTGATACTTTAGTAACATCTATATGTCTAGACTCTGCCTGAACTAACCTCGTGGTATCCTCGGCAGCATTATATCCAGCTCCAGCTTATGCTCCACCAGTGCAGACAATCCCAGTAGACAATGATATGAATAACACTACTGTAAGTCCAACATGTTTGCGTAGTTTGGGCTTTATATGTCTTATTTCTTTCTCTAACTATCTTTGTCCATTGCAGGTTTATATTGGGAATCTAGATCCTAATGTCACAGAAGAGGAACTGAGGCAAATCTTTTTGCAGTTCGGAGAAATTATCTATGTCAAGATCCCTACAACAAAAGGATGTGGTTTTGTGCAGTTTGCAACCAGGTTTGTTTGGCTTGTAGAATTCTTTGTCGAGTTAGAAATAACACGGATTTATTGATTGGCAATAATTTTAGTTCTGTAGATCTAGTTTCATTAGGGTTTGTGCGGATTAGAACTTAGTGTTGGCAAATTTCATAGCGGAACTTGGAGTCAGTAACTTTGATTTTATTTTCAAAAGTCCTTTTAATTAATTAGTTAGTGGTGGTAGCTATGTCCAAGGGTGGAATCAGAATTTGAAGATTCATCAAAGGCTAAAAAGGTAAAATCTCCTCTTGAATAAC
The DNA here is from genome assembly GCA_026545225.1 of Cornus controversa. Taxonomy (NCBI): domain Eukaryota; kingdom Viridiplantae; phylum Streptophyta; class Magnoliopsida; order Cornales; family Cornaceae; genus Cornus; species Cornus controversa. The sequence continues at coordinate 26,815,193 of CM048852.1, forward strand.
TAACTCACCAATTAGGGTTTGTTATCATGCATTCTTATCATGACTCATTTTAGGGCATAATGCATACATATTTTGATTCATGGAAAAGAGTTTTGAATTATGGGTGAATTCGGGCAGGTTTAGGCGGGTAAAATTCGGGCGAGTCAAAAGGGGGCCATGAACCCGTATTGACCCACATTTAGTGAGTTGGGTGCAGACAGGTCAACTAAACCTGATTGACCTGCAATCAACCTCCAACTTTAAACCGGATTGGATATACGGGTTAATCCAAGCTTGCATGACACGGATCCATCTCTCTTTGTCGCTCTCTCTCCCCATTTTTTTTTTATAAAGATAGAAATCTCTCTAGTTCATCATGCCATTATAGCAAATCTCAAATGACCCATTAAATTCAAGTCAAATCAGATCCGAGCGAAAATTATGAGCCAACTTAATAAAACCTAGAAACTATTGCTCTTTTGCCATCTATCATTTATGCTGTGAAAACTTTATTAAATAAAGGAAAAAGTGTGAGAATTTTTTTAAACATTTTCATTGTGACAACATATCTGACGACTACATAGATTCATTAATTTTGATCCAGAACCTGTTGACTTAGATCCGACCATCCTAGCACAACCCTTCTATGTGAAACTCTCTCGCTCACTCTTTAACATACACAAATATACACATATATCTGAAAATATTAAATACATATATACAAGCTTATAATGACAAATAATTTGAAGAAATACAACGAGACAAAACAAGATTTCTAGTCCACATAAGCCTATATCTATTTGTTATCTCAGTTAGGATCATAACAAGACTTCTTTCTAGCAAGTATTGAGTATCTTTCATCAGGGACTCCTCTGCAAACGATGGATTTGAGCAAGCTGAAAAGCATAATACAAATTATCAGTATGAAAAAATATGGGAATCCATCCTGTATCTGAGTATTACAAACATTTCTACTTGGAAAGAAGTCTAATAGATCAAAAGGCACCACAAAAACACAATTTAACTAAAACAAAAAGAATGTGAATCCATTTGCTCTAAACACTTTTTCTCAAGTGACTAAAAATTGAGATAATAAAACGATATTGCATATTACCTACTCTCAATCTTGACTTTTTCATGGCCTACCTTACTCGTTTCCCGGCTGGTGCAACAAGCTCTTTTAATCTTTGGGAGAGAGTAGATTTTTTGGACATAGTGAGAGGTTAGGGACCCTATTAGGTCCTTGTGTAGCTTTGCAGGTTGCGTGAGTTTGAACGTTTTCTAATACAATCTTACTTATCAAAAAAACATATAAAATCCTCATTAGACTAACCCAATACCCACCACGCAACCTAATTTAAACAAATATAACCCAAGAAAATATAATGAGTCTTTCACTTACAAAACTAGTTTTCAATTCGCTCGTCAAAAAATCCTCCTAAGTCTTTTCCAAATAGCATCACTTCCACTTTATAACATTGAATCATTAATGTTATAACAAACAAATACCATCTAATCATTTTTACTCGAATTCAAGGATCAACAAAAATTATGCAAAAAGACAAAGTAAAGAATTTAAGCATTCTAAACAACGGTAAGAATTAAAATTTGCAGATAATCAGCAATTATATGTTATAAATGAAAATCGGAGCATATTCAGTGATATTAGGATATATATAATTCTATGAAATGAAACTGGACTATATATGTACATGCTTTGGACAAGTGTATAATGAGTCGCAAATAACCATATCCAACCCAAGTTCTCAGAATTAGTCCAATATCAAACCTAGTTCTCAAAATCTCTCATGTAAAACCAATTGCAGTTCAAGTTCAATTTACATAACATATCCAAAGTTGTAATATGCACATAGTCCAATATCAAACCTAGTTCTCAAAATATCTCATGTAAAACCAATTGCAGTTCGAGTTCAATTTACATAACATATCCAAAGCTGTAATATGCACATTCTTTGAACAAGTATCAAAGATTTTTTATTTTTCTCTGAAGGCCACCAACTTTTGCAATTTGTGATCCATCTTCCATCTAATAAAATTTCCCACCCCCATAATAATTCTGGGTTTCCATTAGCCATTAATAATAGTACATAAAATTTTCAGGAGACTGTACGCAAATGTATTATTTGGCTCAGTGTGTTGCCCACCATTATAATCTTTTCATACCAGAGCCTCCATCACTTTTGTAATGCTCACTTTTGCCGTCCATATTCTCACCATAGTCATGAGTCCTCTCCTTATATTGGTTTATTCCATAACAAAGCCAGCTAGCTTAGTTGATGAAGTATGTGAGAGTTTGTACTCTAAATTCTAAACCTTGATCAACTTATATTCTGAGCAACATAGCAACTTTATAGATTTGGAACTCTTTCATGTTTTAGGTGGATGATCTATAATCATGTTTCAGGATTTCTATTTGTTTGAAGAATGAAATGAGATCCAAACTAATGCCTAGTTAATCAATTTGATTATTGATGCTATAACAATGATATATTCTTTGAATAACAGCAATTTTTTGATGACTGATAAAATATTCTAAAATTTCTTTTTATCAAGTTAAAATATTTTATTCTGATATACTCTCATTAGTAATGAACAACAAGAAGGTATCAGAACAAGCTCATCTAGACAAGTTATAGGACTGAACTTCCAACAATATTGCTTCATAACTGAAACTTCACTGCCATATTGCAAAGGGGCAGGTGCCATTGTCTACATAATATTATAGCAAACAGAACAAATTCAACTTTTTTCTTGTTTTCTTTTTTTCGTTTTTATTTTATGTACTATGATTTATGGTTCATGGAAACCCAGAAACAAAAAAAGTGGACCTCTGAAAATAAACAAAAATGAACTATTCTAGACCCATTTATGCACAAAATATAGAATCTCTGTTTTCAGAAATAGTCAAAGAATAACTTATCCTGAACAAACAGAGCATGGCCTATAAAGAGACTTACAGAGAAAAAAAAAAAAGGAAACCACAAACAGAGCATGCTTATCAGCAACTAAATTACAGAATACAATAACCATAGGTGCAATTTTTTAATCCATTACCCAATAAGTAGAATCCATGCTTCTAAAATAAAATATTCAAACATATACAACTATACATACACAATATATAAATAAACTTTCAATGTGTGTGTGTAGAGACTTGGGAGCGATGTGTCGGACCTTGGTGCGATGGCGAGTGCCCTCACCCAAAGCGATGTGTCGCGGGTTCGAGACTTGGGAGCGGCCTCTCCAAATATATGGGGGGTAAGGCTTGCTGACATCCACCTTTCCCAGACCCCGCTCAAGCATAGCAATTTCCTCACCATGGTCTTAGATATTTATCCGTTTGTGGATTTGGGTGTGAGAGAAGGGAGTTGGAGAGCGAACTAGAACAAGATCATCCTTCTAATCTAGAGTTTTCGTATATTTTTCCTAGAAAATCAACCCACAAAATAAAAGACCCACAGTCACAAGTTTGAGAGAGAAAGCGAAGAAGAAAGGAAAGGAGTGAGGGGAAACCATCTCAGGAAGATTAGGGAATCATAGAAAGAGTTGACACAGAGAGAGAGGCATTTCTGCAGGAAGAGTACTTGGATTAGGGTTTTGTTGGTTGCAAGTATATATCTGGGGCCACATTCAACCTGCCTAAACCCTCTAATTATTCTTGTCCACATTATTCGACCCATTTTTGATCCGTGATTATAAATAACTTGCCCAAAACCTTTATTTATTGAGCGGGTTAGGTGGGTTGGCAGGTTGAAGTGTTATTTTCCACCCCTATTTCATTGTATGAAATTGTTTTTAGAATAAATATATTTAAGCAGATTTTTTTTTTCAAAAACATATTAGCTCGATCAATGTGTTGATTGATCAAGATTTTCTAGAAATTTTTTATTGAAGTTCAAAATGCCTCAATTGAAGGTTTGACTCATCGAAGCAATGCTAGTGTGGATAGATTGATAGCTCGATCAATTGATGCTTGCACGAATTGTTTTGTAAACTTCTCAAATTATAGCTCTAAAAGGTTTAGGGTTCCTTTTATTATTACAATTAAGAAACCCTAATTCCTTTAGGCTCAAAGCTCTATATGTTTGACCTTTAGGCTCATATAGCATGTACACATGTAGACACAGAGATCTCTCGACACATTATTGAAAGAACATAAAGAGAGATAATATGTTTTAGAGAGCATATTTTTCTTTTTCATCATCTACATCTTGCATTAGATGGTGAGTTATTATTCGAAGTGTTGATTATCATAATCCTTGTGCCACATGAAGAATTTAACGCAAAATTGTTTTGTTGGCGGAGGGGACGGACGACCTGGATACTTGAGTGGAGAGTTTGGCGTTAGTCAGGCTCAGGAGATAACTAGGGGTCTCTATAGTTTGGAAAACTGGAAACCCACGCCTTGTGTTTACGTGTGTTTGTTTGATTTATTTATTTTTGCTCACATACTTTAACTGATTCATATTGCTACATTTAAAATATAGTTATTAGAATATAAAAATCAGTTATTTTTAGTTAAAATTGGACAGGATCTATTCACCCCCCTCTAGATCTACTTAGGGCCTTGCACTAACTCTATATTAGAGCCTAGGGTTCCAGTCAGTATTTCTCAGGTTCAAACTATTGAGATTTAAGCTAGAATAAAGTTTCTCGTTGTTCGGACGTATTTGATTTGAGCTTTCAAAAATACCACTTACATCTAAATGGATTTTTTTAGTAAAGCTAATCACATTTCCTCAAAATACTTTTATTTTTGGTGACTGTGTTGCTTTACAAGCCAAAAAACTTCAGATTTTGATCACATTTTTTCCTTCAAAATGACCAAAACTGCCTTGTATCTGCAAACTTTTTTCAGTTAAAGCTTATTAAACTTTCTAAAAATTATCTCCTGAAATTTTATTATTTCACTTAAAAGTGAAACTTGGATATGTTATTTAACAATTCTTGCAAAGTAATGATGGATGGGAAGTGACAATTCCTATTGACTGAAATGGTCTAATAATGATAAAATTATGAAAATGATGAAAATTTTGAATGAAACTGACACATTGAAATAGACCGTCACAATATTGGAAAAAAAAATACATGGATGGTATGGGGTGCAAAGGTGAGCACCAAATAGATTAGTAAAACATTTTACATAAAAGTAATTTAATGACCCTTTTGGGAAATCATATGGGGTTGCCTGTTGGACTATGCTCAAAGAGGCGTTAGTTAATAGGGTTATAACTTGGAGTAATATAATTAATTTGTTAATATACTTATTTGGTTAATACATTAAGTAAGAGTTACAAGAATATAATATTTTTATCCTTTTTTCGGTAGTTCAAGTATAATATTTTGTAATTAGTATCACAAATTCACATTATTTCATTTTTCTGCTAATCATATATGTTGGTTGATTCTGATGATAGTGATGGATTTGTGCCTCACCACTGAAAGCATAATTAAATAATTTCACTTATTGGATTGTGGAAATGCCTCGTTAATGTTGTTGTTGTTAATAGATTATAGTGAATATGTTAGTCACAATATTGGGAATAGAATGGATGGATTGTATAAGGTGTGTTGAGTCTACAATTGTTATGCTCTGATACCAACTGTTAAATTAATATAGGGAGCGTCACCCAAGGCCTTTGATACATCAGAGTGTGCTTGTTCAATTAGACCTAGATGGGGGTTGAATAGGTCTTATGGATATTAATTTGCAACTAACTAACTTTTTGAATTACCGTTCATCCTTGTTCAAAATTCAGTTTATTACATGTCTCAATTGCAATCACTTAAAACATATAAAACAATAAATCAAATGAAGCTGAGACATAATATTTTTATGTGGGAAAAAAAACATTTACTTCTAAAAAAATCCCTAGAAAGGGTAAACTGCAGAATCTAGTCCAGGCAGATCAAGATCCACTATGAGAAAGAGGTTATAGAATAAGTTATCAGACTCTAATCCAAGAATTACCTAGTCCCTCCGGACTTAGACTGCGCAAGATTTTCCCATATCCTCTAGCCACTGATCCATCGACTGACTCTCTCCTCACGCAATCTGCTCCTCTATGGACTTATCCAATGACTAGTGACGTCCGATCAACTTGTTCTTTGTGAACTATTAGGTTGATGCTTTGATGGATAATTTCAATTCTGTTCCTTGTTTTAATTCTCTCAATCACATACAGTGTGGTAATATATGAAGAACCCTAGATTGATTCTCTAAGCTTTCTCACTCTAAAAATATAAATTCTATTAATAATATGTAAACAGTTGAAAGCTCTTGTGAGAGATACCTAGACCAAGTATAATTTCATATTTATAGCCAACATGGTAGACCCATGTAGTATGGTAAGTAAAATCCTTTTGGGATTCTGATTTGAGATACTCCGTAAAAGTGTGTTTGCAGGGTTCGATCAATCGATGACAAGCTTCGATTGGTTGAGTTATCGATAAAGGAATTCTAGATTTCAAAAAAGCTGTCTACAAAAGTCTTAATTGATTGACTATTTGGTTGATACTCACTATTTTGTAAAAATCTCTCTTTTGAAAATCATTTTATCAAAAACCCCAATGTTGATAAACAGGATTAAAATAATCTTTTGAGCCTTCTAAAGATCAAAACTATGTTATAATTGGTCATCTCAACTTACCTTAACCTAGATATCTGATTGAGCTTGTGAGATTTTCTGCGTGTTCGTCGCTCATCTTCCATGGTTGTAAACAAATGACTCATGATACTTTGACACACATTACAAGTTAAATTTTTAGCAGGAAATTGCCAACACGTGACTCATATTCTTAACGGGGTGCAAAGGTGAGCACCAAAGAAATTAGTAAAGCATTCTACATAAACATAAACACTAATGATTCCTTTTGGCATATGGGGTGGCTTGTTAACTTTTAGATTACGCCCCAAGAGGTGTAAATTAGTACAGTTATAACTTGCAATAATATAGTGAATATGTTAAGGTATATTTACATGAAAATAATTTTTTAACTTGTCTCCGGTAATTTAAGAATTTTATCTCTTATAATTAATGTCAAGATTAACATTTTTAATTATTTCTCCTAATCTGCCTCACCACGGAAAACATAATGGAATAATTTCACTTATTGGGCTGTGGAAATGCCTCCTTAATGTTGTTCCTGTTCCTTATGTTGTTGCACCCCCTACAACCGTGTGGAAGAGTCAGCTTTTTAAGAACTAATTACATGTTTCTAATATTCTTATATGATATGAGGTCCTCTTACTAGATTAATTTTTTTTTGCTTCCTTATATATGCAAAACAAGTTCCGTATTTAAAGCCAAAGTAGTTGGCTCAAGAAGTGAAAAGTGGCAGCCTTTTTTATGATCTACAGTAAGATTTTAAACCAGCTGTGAATATTGTGGCTAATAAGAATGAAAACATGATACATGTTGAGCTAACAAGAAAATAATTCAGAGAAGAAAGAAATGCTCCAGGCAAATTTTATGTTTCAGTGTACCTCACTGAACTTATTTTACTAATTTTATGGGTAATAAATCATATAAGCTGTACAATATCATGTTTTGATGTGGCAGGTCCAACTCTATCAATAAACTAATTGAAATCATGGAACGATATCATCCCGCCCACCTCTTTCCTTTACAACTAAGTCTTATTTCCTTTTATGCGAGAAAAACCAATAACACCTGCACCTTTTATGCAATGACTTAAACATGATATGTGTTGATCTGATGACCTGTTCCTTGATCTTGATTGTTTTGTTGTAAATTGAGCCCAACTTGAACTCAGATGGGTTGATTTTTACTAATCTCGAGTGGTGCTTGAACATATAGCTACTCGGCTCATTTACATCCCTCGGCAAGTCATGAATATTTTTTTTTTTACGTGATTGAGAAGACCATATCTTGCTCAATATATCATGAAATAGCTATTAAAAACTGTGAAGAGATAAACGATTATAAACGAGTTACCAAATCAATATGTTGGTTTGGTATTCTACAAAATCATGGTATTTCCATTGATAAGTTGGTAAAACAAGACCCACCATTCTCTATCCAAATATATAGTTGAGATTTTTATTTCCAAGGGTGTTTGAGTTGGTAATGAGTTGGTAATGTAGTCTTTTTTTTCCACATGATCTCTTATAATGTTTCTAAAGTACCTCTCCATTAACTTCTCTTTTCTGTCTAATTATGTTGCTTTATATTTGTCTGTATAGGACATCTGCTGAAGAATCAATCCAAAGGTTGCAGGGAACCATGATTGGTCAACAAGTGGTCCGCCTTTCTTGGGGCCGGAGCCCAACGGCTAAACAGGTGAATTTTCGTAGTAGAGTGCTGAAATTTATTAGGGAAAATTAGTTTTTGGTGACCAAAATTGAAATTGCTTTACAGACCTTAAACTTAAGAAAAGGTAAATAGTGACCAAACTTAAAAAAATAATTGCCAATGAGTGACCATTTAACTTTAATGTCCAAAACACCCTTCCTTCTATTCAGAGATCCCCAATCTTTTCTTCTTTCCTCCTAAAACCCTTGTTTGGTTGCCGAGAAAATATGGGCAAACAAACAAAACAAATAAATAAATAAAAACCAACAAAGTAAGTGAAGGTCAATTTCCATTCTTTCACACAACACATTACAATGTAGTAATACAAAGAACAGAGGATGCTATCTCCACAACCATGACGACTGCATTGATAGGTGACAGTCCCTTATCACGCACACACAAATGGAGGAGTCTGCTAGCATGATATTAAAGGACCATTATATTCAGTTATTATAACTTTGAAGATGAACATTCCCTAAAGAATATGAAAATTATTGACTCAAGTAAAGTAATTCATGCACAAACAGACAAAAAGAGAGATACCACCGGTGACTAGAGTTCCAAGAGATGATCATTGTGGATCCTTTCTTTGTGCATTGAGTGTTGATGAAGCAAAATAGATACATTGAAAAATAACATACAATTACAGTGTTTATAACAAATTAATAACGAAATTTTTTTTGCGAGTGTTTGAGGATTTACTTTACGCAAGCATCTGTTATTTTGGGGGTAGCATTATAGAGGAGGGGAAAAGAAGAGGGGATTGGGGATCTCTGAATAAAAAGAAGGGTATTTTGGACATTAAACTTAAATGGTCACTCATTGTCAATTATTTTCAAAGTTTGGACACTATTTACCTTTTCTTGAGTTTAAGGTCTCTGTAAAGTAAATTTTTTCAATTTTGGTCACCAAAATCTAATTTTTCCAATTTATCATGTGCTCACTCTCGGATCTTAAGCATTTTCTTTTGGTATATTGCAGTAAATTTAACAGTCTACTTCATAGTCAGGAAGGATTTAGAAATTAAAAATCAGAAATTTGACATGAAATGGTGTTAATTTAGCTATCAACATCTTAGCTCTAGGAAGACATGCATTATGAGATTGGAGTTCATTGACTTCGGGCACAATTAAGGTCCCAGTGTTTTTCAGAAATGAAACATATTTACATATTCATGATCTGCAATTGTCACCTACTTTTTTTATTTGACCGTAGGTTTCTTGGTATAATTATAATTGAAAGAATGTCTTTGGTTAGCCTTTCAAGATAATCATCGCTTTGCCGCTATTTGTCTTGCAGTAAATATTTAGTTTATACTTGTTATGTTGTAGGACCCTTCTGGTATCTGGGGTCAGCAAGCAGATCCAAGTCAATGGAGCAACGCCTATTATGGTTATGGACAAGGTTATGATGCCTATACTTATGGAGCTACTCATGATCCTTCATTATATGCATATGGTGCATATGCTGGTTACTTACAGTACCCTCAGCAGGTATGATATTTTTAACATTGGTTTTGCATGTTTTGAATTTAATAGAAGGGCTGTTTCTTGAACTACAAGTGAACAAATCATATGTTACTAATTATTGATTATGTTCATATTTTTTTTAGTGTGAATAATTTTTCACAGTAGTTAGAAATATTTAACTCATGGGATTGGGATTTGTGGTTACGTAATATATATATATAAAACTTTTAGTCTTTCACATTCCCATTATATTTCTATCGTTTTCTTTTTCCTGATAGGCAAGATATTTTCATTACTGAAAGACAGTTGCAACAATAAACTCTCAGAAATTTTAACAATAACCTTTTCTTTCTTTCTTTTATTTAAATTTGCTTATTCTTACCTTTTCTTCTTTTTCGTTTTTGATAAACCAATACAGTTCTCTTATTCACTGAAAAAATATTAGAAAGAAAAAGGAGGAGTAAACAAGCAATGTCCAATTGTTTTCTGCTGATGTGAGCATGAAATCCTGAAATTATTATGGGGTTTGATTTCTGAAAAATTATCAAGGGTATCCAGGTTCTTTAGCCTCTCCTGACTTCTTTTCTTTTCTTGTTATTGTTGTTGTTGTTTTTAACTATGCTACATGGACTCGGGTATGTCTGATGGGCGTGGGTACGTATCCAGGGGTGGAGCTAGGATTCCAGTTCGCGGGGGGGCGGGGGGGGGGGGGGGGGGGGGGGGCCGTAGTGTATTTTGGTGGGAAAAAAACAACTATCATGACAAATATAAATTTTTCACGTCAAAAGACGAAAAAAAAATATGAAAAAACACAACAAAATCACTATTTTTTCAATGAGTAGTATAGTAATCTTAATCTATTATGTCCAAACCATTCCCCAGAGTAACAAATTTACACAATATAGAACAATCTTAATGAACTAAAAGATGCAAAAACCGTTTGTCTTGAATTCCAATTTACCTAAAAAAATGAATTTAGTCAATCTTGTTACTTTGTTAGAGATAATGATTATTAATGAGGAAATGGAAAACTAAAATAATGGAATAGGGGTAACATAATCTGATATTATTGAAAAAGAATTAGAAATAGAATCTTTAGAGAGCTAGAGTATCAAAGCTTAAAAAAAATTTAAATGTAAAGAAAGATTTACATTTAGCCATCTAGGATTTCATATTCTATGAAAAATAAATGTATTTTACTACAAAAGAAACGAATAATTAAGCTTGGAGTGAGTTAGTGATAGGGAAACAGAATTATAGAAGGTTGATTTGCTCTCTCTATCTCTTATTCGCAAACTCAGAGAGGAAGCTGGAGTGCAGTCATGAAGAGACCGCTAGAGTGAAGTCATGAATAGAGAGAGAATGAGCTATTGTTAACTTTGGAGGTTTTTTTTTCCTTTAGAAATTAGAAGATATAACTATGCTCTAATACCAAGTTGTCACGCCCTGGATTTCTAAACCCGATGTGATAAAACGAATTAAATTAAAAGTCGAAACTCAATTGTCAACGGCCTTGAAACTTGGTCAAATTCTTTTTTCTCCTTCAAATAAAAGAAATTCATTTTTCTCAAGATTTAAATAACTAGGCTCTGTGCACTTAGAATTTGTTCTCAAAACTATTTTCATTGAAAAGACGACTTCGAAATACTCAATTTAGACTCAAGTTTTGTCAATTAGTTATCAATTTTCAAGTTTAAAAATGATATATAAAACAAATTTAAGAAAATATATACACAAAAATATATATGTTTGCATTACACACAATACACCCCTTTTCCACTCTTCCTCAACGTATAACATACAAGTGAATGTATATATATTTTTTTCTTCCTTTATCTCACTTCAAGTCCCATAACTCCCACTATAAATAAAATCTTTTGATGAAATGAAATCCATTCAATAGAGAATTTCGAGAACTTCCATTTGAGTACCACTTTCACTATGTTTTCACCTAGGAAGGAAATGTTACGAATTATTAAAATATAAAGAAAATTCAAATATTCATATATACATGTTGTATTACATGCAAGGAAAACTGTTGCTTATCTCTTGTATTTTCATAATTGGGTACTACCTTTACTTTTTAACACATTACAAGATCAAATGACCAATAGCTCCTTTTGAATCTTTACAATCACTAATTTATTGGAGTAAAAAAAAAATTGAGGGGGGGGGGGGGGGGGGGCGCATTTTTGAGATTTACAAAAAATATGCATATAATAGTAAAATAAAAAAAAAAATTTGGCTCCACCCATGTATGTATCCAAGCGTTGGACGTGTCAAATTGAAAACAGAAGGACACATGGACACCACTAAATATTCATGTTATTTAATATTTTTATTCTATTTTCTAGACAAAAATAATGTCTTTGTATAAAATAGTGTCTAATATAGGCGTTTCACTCATTTTGAAACAATAATAAAATAAAATAAAATAAAATTATATGATATACTTTTTAGGTGCATGTCCAACCAATAGTGTCGGACACATATCCCATACCCATGTCCATGTAATGTATGTCTGACACGGGTACTTCACCTACTTTTGAAGAGTCCATGTAACATAGGTTTGTAGTGAACTGAAGTATGAACACTTCAACTGTCATCCTTAGTATCCAAGATGCCTGGCCCCTTAACGTATACAACTTCTGTCTAAGTAGTTTGGTTGGTAGCCTACAAAATTGTTGCCAAAATGCTGTCATCTAGATTGAAGAAACACTGTTGCCAAAATGCTTTCATTTCTTTGTCTTGATGTCACTATTATGAATTATTGTATCATAGTTTAAATGTTTATAAATTATCATAAGCAAGTTTTGTTATAAAATTTATATTCTCACACTGATGGGTTATGTGGGGTTGGGTTTGGATTGACATAATTTTAACTGGCTTGGGTTGTGGGATTTGAGCTTCTGAATCATTCACTAAACAGGTCGGGTATCGGATAGAGGTAATGTGTTAAATTATGTGCACAAACTGATCCAAAGCTGACTTACCACGATTCATTGCCATCCCTACACTTGTGCGCATATCAGAGTGAATCCCCTTGGTCGAAAGATGAACTCAATGAGATTGAGAAGAGGTGCAAGAGATCTTAATTCGTTGGGGGTGGATTCGTCCCGTTTATTATTATTATGATTATTGTTGTTATTCCCTTTTTACAACACTGTAATGGAATGCAATTCGATGAACTCAATGAGATTGAGAAGAGGTGCAAGAGGTCTTAATTCGTTGGGGTGGATTCGTCCCGTTTATTATTATTATGATTATTGTTGTTACTCCCTTTTTACAACACTGTAATGGAATGCAATTTCCATTCATTCCCTCATGGGGTCATCGGGAGGAATAAGCATTCTAATTTTTGTTAAGGATAGCCTTTTAAATGAAATGGGCACTCTTAACTTTCTTGTGACTTATCAAACAGTAAAAATGAATGGAGAGCTTGAATGGCATTTATTCCATTCTGTTATTGTATGACAAACATGGTTGCCTTGTTTTTCAATAATGACCTGTAACTGTGGTATCTGAATGCTTTCTATTTTACATACCTATCTTACATATAGGGAATGAGGGATGCAGTTGTTAACTGGATCATCGACACAAGAACCTGTCTAATTTTGTGGTTAGTTTTCAGGCTGAAGGGGCTCAAGAAATGGCAGGTGCTGTCCCGGCTGTGGAACAAAGGGAGGAACTGTATGATCCCTTGGCTACACCAGATGTTGATAAGTAAATCTCGTCTCTTTTCCCTCCATGTTAATACAGTTTACAAGCCATATATAATGGTTTCTTAAAATGTCACTGAGAATGATTGATTTTGATCCATAGGTTAAATGCTGCTTACCTTGCTGTCCATGGAAGTGCCATTTTGGGCCGGCCCTTGTGGCGGACAACCTCGTCGCTCTCACAGCAAGCTTAGTTTCTTATGGCAGCACTATTTTATATACTGGTGTCTGGTGTCTTTTTGGTGTTTGATGCTGTTAATGACAAGAAAATTAATCAAATATATGCTCAACCTTATGCATAGAGCTTTAATTCATATAGTGTTCTATCGCAGCTGTGTCTTTGAAGGATTTGACTTTTTCTTGTTGTGGCAGTCAGCATATGAAACCAGACCTGTTCAATTATTCAGTTGGATTTGTAGTGGAAATTTTAGATGACTTTCTAGTTCTACCATGTAATGTGCTAATTACATTTTATCGGTGCGATATATAGTAGGAAAAAAGATAATTGTTTCATGTAGTTTATTTAAAGAAGGCCATCTCTGAGATGCATTGATTTCAAACATGTACATTCTGGAATTCAATTTTTGTTGGCACCTTCAATTTCTGGTGTATGAACAAAACTTCTGGCATCTTCTTCTATATGCATTTCTGTAGGAGAGTTTTATGTCGCCTAAAATGTTACTACTATATGCATCATCTTGCCACACTTTGAATTCTAGCTAACATACAAGTTGAGCCCTTTGTGATGGAGACATGCTTTGGTTCTGAACTGGGTGAACTCACAGGATATTGATTGCAGGAGTTTCTCTCATTGGATATTGTTTAGCTCTGTGGGGACTGCCTCAAATGAAAACCATGGATTTCAGCACTTTGCTTTGGTCCTTAGGTTGTGTTTGGCTGCGCGGAATTGGAGCCTTGGAATTGGAATTGGAGAAAATTTTGTTAATGATTTAGAGAATTTTATTAACAAAATTTTCTCCAATTCTAATACTTCAATTCCACGCAGCCGTACACACCCATAGGAAATTTAGGGATGATCACTGAAAAGGCCATCAACATGGATGGTTGAATTTGGCTGAAACTATGGAACTCTCATTAATTTGGATCAAAATAGGCTTGTAACTTGCCCTTTTTTTTTTCTCTTCTTTAGTAAAGATGTGAGTACCTCACTTGCCATATATACATGTGTTATCAAGGGCTTAGTTGAAGTGGTATCTCCTCTTGAAGAAATTGTTAAAAGGATTGGAGTATTCAATTGCTTCTCCTTTTAAGTTTCGAGGTCCATTTAATCTCACTCCCTAAGTCACATAATTCTTGTATATGGGTGCCACTCTCGCCCTATGTGATATAGAATTTGTTATTTTCGCATTCTTATTTTGTGTGACTTAACTCACTCCAAGGATGTAAAGATCTCATATCGAGTACCATGAGTTGAAGTATGTCTATAATACACTTTGTATAAATACACGGAGTAAATTTGGACCTTGCGTATTATACACACGCGATGGAACTCATCTTATTTGTGCACGCACGATTAAAATTCATCCGGTGTATTTACTTAAATTTTCTCCATGAGTTGAGCATTGGGCAGTGTATAATATTGGATGTACAATTGAAATCATCTTATGCATGGTCATGGTTAAATTTTGACATGTCATTTAAAAGGGGAAGATGAGGTGAGGAGTTCACCATGAATGCATAATTAAAATTTGCCCATTTTATTCAAACAATTACTGCCAGCAACGATGTTATTAAAAAGTCTATGCAGGCATATGGAAAGGGCTTTAGGGTAATTCTATGCAGTCCTTGCCCTTACCAATGTGTTGCCAGAGACTTTAGATCATATGGGAAAACTAGCATATGTTAGCAAATTTGGCCTCAATATTGCGAACTAGTAGCTGCACCAATCATGCAACTTCTGATAGTAATTATGAATTTATGACTTTCAGTCTTTGAGATGATAGTTAACATCTCAAAGATTGGATCATTCTTGGAGGCATGGACGACATACCTTCTAATAGGTACTATTGAACCAGGAGAGAGATGGACTGGAATCATGACAAGCTTTTTTTCGGGCTCGGCTCAACTCGACTTGTTTAATAAAACGAATGGAGGCTATTTTCATGTTCGTGTTTAGAAATAATAATTGTAATTTTAACATTTTTCTTTATCCGATTTAAAGACACAAGAAAAAAATTATTAAAAATTAGAAACCAGATCTATCAATTAGCCAAATACAAATGTGAATGAAAAATCTAGAAAAGAAGCAAGTGTGAATCAGTAATGGCAGGGTTCACTGTTCACAAAAAAACCGGTGTGAAACCGGACTGAACTGAACGGTAACATCTAGTTCTGGTTCCAAAATCAAGGAAACGTTATATAATGGTTTGGTTCTGATTCGAGGTGTTGAAAACAGGATACTTTGCAGCGAAATAATTGACATATGAAAAAATCACGATGTTTGTAATTTTACAGGATATTAATGATAGAATGCAACATACATAGATACTAGGATTTAGATATACCTAGAGGGGATGAGTATCTACCATAAAAAAAATCGCCTGTCAATGTTATGCAAGTGAAAGCTTGCACCTCCCTTTGGTCAGCTAATTTTTTACCCAATGAGAATAACCACTATGTCTATTTGATGGAAGACTTGTGGGAGTCTTTTTGATTGAACATGGATGGAGAAGAAGAAGACTAGAAGAAGCATAATCGTCTTCTTCCTTCTTATTTTTTTTTTTCTTTAACAAAATAATCTCACTGTACCCATATGAATATTTATAATACATATTATTTGATATTTCATTTAAAATTTTAAAAATATTTTAATAAATCAAATTTGAATTTTAAATAATTTTGAATTCAAAATTAAATTAAATTTAAATTCAAATAATTCAGTTTAAATTTAAATTCAAATAATTTGAATTTCAAATATATCTGAGATTCCATATATGCCCTCAGCTATTCCTAATTACAGAAATTCCCCTAGCATACAAAATTATAGAAATGCCCTTAGCACAAAAAATGCCCTTAGCTATTTCTTGTAATTACATATATACCCTCAACATAGAAAATTACAAAATTACCCTTAGCATATAAAATTATAGAAATGCCCCTGGCACAAAAGTGTGCTTAGCTATTTCTAGTAATTGCATGTCCTCGGCATAGTACATCCATTCATTCCTATTCAACCAAATTAATTTTCATCTATCGGGCTAGTAGTGAGAATTTTATTTGGACCCATTCTTTCATTGGCTTCAATGGGCTATTAATTGACCTGGTCATCTCATGACCTCAATCTAAATATTCCATTAACCACAAATTAACTCCACTATATAAGTGTGGTTACACTCCAACTTGAGGATGGTTAAACCACCGTGCTAATTTAACACCGTATTAATTTACGAAACAACCCCTCTATTCATAATTGGCTATTGGATAAATAAATACCATCAATTCAATTCAACAATTATTTATTTATTTTTCCCACTTGATTATGCCCGTTTAATCACAAAATCCATTTGATATTAAAATCAAAGACCCACCAAACGCTTGGGTTTAATTGTGATCAAACTAATCAAGTCAAAATAAATTAGCTAGTGTAGATGCAAATCTTAAGAGTATATTCCAAAGTCAATGATCAATGGTTACAAAAAAATCCGAATTTTAGTCTTTAGAGCCCACTGAAATAAATCAAAGCAACCATTAACCAAGGCAAGAGTCCATAACTCTCTCATGCTTAAGAGTTGCATCGCCATAACATTGATAAGGAGAATATTACTATGATAGTCGTCGCAATTTCTCAACTTATCATTGATCTAATTCAATTCTTACTTCAATAGGAAGTCCAACCACTACTGCCGAATTTGAATAATTTATAATAATGCAATAATCATGAATTGTGCTTTCGTCCTTGAAACCCCTGTCATGCACGCACAAAATCACTTGCATAGCCAATGGACACCTTAATTCATCTCATGAACCAAAAAATATACATCGTTCACTATATATTTGTACAACATTTAAAATCACATGTTCAATTAAGAACTAATGATTATTACAACCCAATTAGTGCTGTGTAGGGCACACAATCCCAACAATCTCCCATTTGCCCTCATAACCAACTGATCTCATATCAACCACCTATACATTTCTTTCACATAAAAATGCACAAGGACTTACAAGGTTATCCACTGATGAAAAATTAGAATATGTGTATCCTGTCTGAGACCAACTCATCTCCTCCAAAAATAAGCATGTAATCTCTAGTCTTTCTCAAGTATTTAAGAATTATGTTGACTGTATAACATATATCTGTTCTCGCACACAACATAGCGTACATGAGACTACCAATTCTCGAAGTATATGGTACATGTCTCATCCCTTCTCTTTCCTCAGGTGTCTTAGGACACTGAGCCCTTGAAAAATTCACTTCATGCCTGAAAGGAAAAAAAAACCCTTCTTAGAGTCTTAGATAACAATCTTGGCCAGTATCTAATCTAAGTATACAGACTAAGATAAACTTTACATCCTTATCCTGTGATGTCACAAAGGTTCAATCCCAATGATGTAACTAGCTTCTCCCAAGTTCTTTATGTTAGAATTTGTTGGACAACCATACCTTGACCAACGACAATACCCCTATATCATCTCAAATGAGTAGATAAATCACCACTCATTCCCAAATCTACTTGTACAAACAAGGCTCATCAATGTGTTGATCAAAATCAAAGGATTTGATTACCTGACCAAAACAGACGTTCCAACCCTGAGATGCTTACTTAAGTCAATAAATAAACCTATGCAACCCGCATATACATTGGAAATACTCCATGTAGTTCTCGAGATCCAATCCATGTCTACTGGGATTACCTCACAAGATCCTCCCAAAAATATGTATCTACCAGACAGTCGTAAGACTCTCCCACTACGACAGTGTACCAGTGTACAAGAAAATAGAGGTGGAATGACTGCTATATATCCAGTGATCCATCTTTCCCACTCTCTATAAAATGTAAGTCCAACTAAAGATTTTAAGCACCATTTGACATTTGTTGCAAAACAAGTTTGCTACCGGGTTCTGTGGTTCTCAATATAATCATCCTCTAAGAATGCAATACTAGTGATCACTAATATTTTCTTATTCTTAAAATCATATAACACAACATGTCCCTTTTGGATAGCCCACAGACAAACATACTTCTGACCTTGATTCCATCTTAGTCACCTTTCCCTTTCCACATGAGTGTAGGGGAACCTAATACATGAGCTACCTAAGACTAGGCTTGTGTTTTGTCTAAAGCTCACAAGGAGTCATAGGTGCCGACTTAGAAGGAAAATGAAACAGTATGTATATCGTTGTATCTAGGGTTAGACCCTAAAAGGAAATAACAATTCATCATCGATCAAACCATATCAAATAAAGTCTCATCTATCCTTTTACTGCAACATTCTGTTGTAAACAGCCTGGGACAAATAATTGGTACACCAACCCAACAAATACCAAGTAGTCCTTGAAGTTTCCTAACAAGTATCCATAACTTATTTCCTGGATATTCACAGGACCACTAACATTAATATGTACTAGTTTCAATGGTTCTTTGGCTATGTCATTGGCCTATAAAAGACTTACTTTTCATTTTACCCTCTAGACAAGATTCACTTATTCATTAGGCTTCTTTGCCACAATAGGTAATAAACATTTTTTTACCAATCCTTGAATCTTATCTGGCTTAACAAGAAGTCAAAAAATACATTGGATTAAAGAAATCTTTCTTTGATATTTAAATCATTAGATGAATTATATAACTCTGTGTCATGCAATGCTTATGAGTTAGGAGTAACCAAGTGTCAATCATCTGCTTTTGCATTAGAGAAATATTTTAACAAAATATTTATTTTCAAAGAAAAAGAATAAATTTGTTTTATAAGGTAAAATGCCAAAATTGAGGTTTCTCTTTATGTCCGGTGCAAATAGACAATTGTTCCATACTAGAACTCCTCTCACGGCTTAACTTCAATTACACAACTTTTTTACTAACTCCTATTAGTGACACAAGATATAGGTGTATCCTTCATTATTAAGTCTTTATAGTTTTTTTGAAACCTTTGCAATAAATTGTAAACATATTTAGTGGTCCTAGAATCTACACATCAAAAAATCATAGATTCCACCACATAACATGACTCAATGACAAAAATACGCATATCTACGTGTCAGATGCTTAGACATTTTTTTGAACTTGTGTTCTTTTTCACTAAAAAAAGGGAACATGTTTCCTTTTGGTTTTACTAATCCTTCTATTCTCCCTTCCATTAATCCTCTCATTAGTCCTTTTGGAAGCTTCTGAAAAGCTGAGAATATAATAGTCAATAATGAATACAATATTGAGATTATACCACCAATCAACACAATTAGGACCAATTAATATATTTTCTTAAGGAATACTGGCAAGTAAATGTAAAGAATTTAGAAATTAAGAATCTGAAACAAATGCATCCATACATACATGAAAATGACAAACTAGATCATGCATTTTTAAAGCACCCTGTGGATCCCTCAACCATGTCATATGATAAATCAGAATACTAATTACCACAAAAGTAATACCCCGAGGAGGATACTACTCCCATTAATTAGTTGGTCTTGATCCATTATTTAATATTATTTAGGCATCTCATGTCAAATATAAATAACATTTGATTGGCTTTGGCCTCACTAGAATGTATAATATTTTCCTTCCCGAGGGTGAAAAATACCAGTCATCCTAAGTCAATTGTTAACCATTATCAATCACAATATTTATCCAAACGAAACATTGTCATTCTAAGGGGAATAACTTTTCTAGTGGAATAATATTGAGATATCAATTTCGTATGTCCATGTCTTATAGCGACCCCTGAGGAGGGATCAATGTAAGCTATCATACTATGATTGATAATGAAGGCTTGAGGCTTTATATTATAAGACTCCGCTCCCACTTGATATTTTAACATTTGAGGATTTTCTTGGTATTCCATATATCATAATAGATATAAGTCATCTCATGCACTCCATATAATAAAGGTTCTGGCATCCCATGTAATGCCTTAAAATTCAGACTGCCGGGACTCTCTTGATCTGAGCCCGAATTTCGATTAGTGAGGTGTTATGATCGCCCATCCTCATCCCACGACTCGGACAACCATGGCAAGTTACCATTAACACATTCGGTTCCTACCTGGACCATCGAGATCATTATATATAGTAGAAGTCTTTACATTATCAATAAATCTATCCTTCACCGGATATATCATAATGGTTAACAATCTAAGTTGTGAACTCAAAATCAGTAAACACATTCATTACACCATTATTACCATGCATATATAAACAATTCAAGTCTACTAAGTATGTCTTTTATCAAAAACATGCATACATAGGCCCCTTTGAATTACACATGCACAACACTTTTTGATTGATCGAAGTGCTCATTTCGATTGTGTGAAATAGGAGTTTCGCATGATCGAAAATCTCGCATGATCCAAGTAGTATCGAAGTTCTATCGAAACTCTACTATAATTGGACCTAACTTCCATCAAAATTTTTGCTACAAGTTCGCTTAATCAAGAGCATTTCGATTGATCGAAATAGAGGTTTCGCACAATCGAAATCCTCTAGACAGTCCTCCTGTAAAAAATATTAAGTGTCCAATCTCACATTTTGGTTCCCATTATCATCATATATACTCTTCATTTTACCAATACATTAACACAATCATTCTCACAAGTTTATATATGTAGAAACAAACATAAATGAAGGATCATCATTTAAATCATCTAGCATTCAACTATGCTCAATGTCATGCTTATAATGTATGAAATCATAAGATATAAACAATACATGTTCTCAAAACATAAATGGTCTTTACATTATCATCACATCTATATAGTCCACAATCCGGGCATGCATTCAAATAAAGCAATGTAAGTCTTTAAATGAACCGATACCACTCTATGCAAACTTTATTGTTGGGAAAACTCCATCACTTCTTTTTCATTTCCTAAAAAGAGTTAATGCTCGTGGGATGAGCTATAACACATTCAGTAGGAATGTCTAAAACACAATTTCGCAAGTCCCGTGAATACCACATAAATAGACATTTACATTTAGTCATATTAAGCAAATATCCGTACATCACAACCATATCATACGTAATATATAATGCAAAATGATATGCATAACTTCCTCATACTCTCCACACATGTATTGAGTTTTAGTTTTACGAGGCACCCAATCCTACCTATCTGAGGCTCTTTGACTAGATCACCTCATCGTAGGACTCCATTTTAGTGAGTATCCTCTTTCATCTGGTTGGAGCACTTTTACCAGATCACTCAACGAAGGTTACCTTTATCGGACTACCTCTCCACTCTTCAAGAGGACTTTACCGCCCAATTGAACTCACCACCCTCACCATATGCTTCCAATAATTGATGATGGGTTCCAAATGGTCCTGCTAGACGTGCACATACAATTCAAGTAAATGTAGCATTTAATTGTTATGCTTGCACAATTTCTAAATAAACGTCACATACTTTCACATAGGACATGTTCCACAAATTGCACATTTTATATCACTCATGTAGATAATTAAACATGCTTTCAAGACATTTTATTAAGCACATAAATGTCACTTTCATATATAAACATGAATACACATAATTACTCCACAATTCAATCCCAACATGCTTATATAATTATCTAAGGTAATTGTAACATGCAATCATCATACTTAACATAAAGAATTCATTAAATGGCATAATTTAGCATGCTTTAATATTGAAAGATATCTAATTATCCCCACATAACCAATAACCAATATACTCACAAAAACTCCGAATTCCATAGGTTAGGCATCCCTACCTCAATTTCGAAGAGCTTCCAAATGATTTTCTCAATTCCTCACTAAATTTTAATTTTATCTGAATTCAATTCTGTATGGATCAAACTTGAGCCCTCAATGTGTAAACTAACTCTTTTTTCTTCGACGCATTCCAATTATGGACCCAAATCCCTCAAATTCAATGTGGATGAGAATAAGATGTAGAGATATATCTATATTTATATTGCTCTCTCACAGCTGCGGGAGAATGAGAGAATGAATTACTGAATTCTCTACTTTGTTATTTATAGACCTATTTGTCATATTTACAAAAATGCCACTAACCTTTTACTAAACCTTCCCGATTTTCGTTTTCAATTTTCGTAAATCATACGGACACAAAATCAATTTCATAGCGGATCAAATATTTTATTTAAGTTACTCACCAAATTTGGTATCATTCTGACACTTTCAAATTTTTCGGGTCTACGGGACCAGTGTCCCGGGCCCATTTGACCCGAAAATGTCAACTTTTGCCAAACGCTCTCAAAACTTTTTCAGACATATATAAAGGTTGTCAAATATGTATTTTACATTTAAAACACATTTATAATCATTTAAATCACTTATATGCATTTAAATAAAATAAAAAGAAAATCGGCTAAAAATGGTCACGGTTCTTACAACCTATCCAACTTAAAAGGATTTTGTTCCCGAAATTAGGCCATACCTGAAGGAAATAAGTCCAGATACTTAGAATGAATTTCCTACTCTCGCTTCTAGGTAGCTTCCTCAACATTATGATGATGCCACAACACCTTGACCAAAGGAATGGTTTTACCTCTCAAAACTTGCTCTCTAGCGTCAAGAATATGAATTGGTCTCTCCTCATAGGTTGCATCCTCATCAACCTCAATGTCTACCTAACTCAAGACATGTGATGGATCAGGTTCATATTTCCTTAACATCGAAACATCGAATATGTTGTGAACCTTTTCCAACTGTGGTGGCAAAGCCAATTTATAAGCCACCTCACCAACACACTCAAGGATCTCAAATGGTCCAATGTATCTAGGTAATAACTTGCCACTTCATCCAAAACATATAATCCTTTCTATGGTGAAAACTTAAGAAACATATGGTCTCCCACCTCAAAGGATAACGGTCGTCGCCTCCTATCAGCATAGCTTTTTTACTAATTATGAACTGTCAACAATCGTTATCTAATCAATTTGATCTTTTTTGTAGTCTCGTGCACAATATCTAGTGCCAAGGCTACGGTCTCGCCTACCTCAATCCAATAAACTGGAGATCTACAAGGTCTGCCATACAATACCTCAAATGGTGCCATCTCAATATTGGCCTAATAACTGTTGTTGCATGCAAACTCCACAAGTGGCAAATGGTCCTCCCAACCACCACCAAATCTAAGATAGAAGCACGAAACATATCCTCCAATATCTGAAATGTACACTCCAACTGTCCGTCGGTCTGAGGATGAAATGTTATACTAAAGTGCAACTCAGTGTCTAACACTGTCTGGAATCCCCGCCAGAATCTCAAAGTAAATTGTGGATCTCTATCTGATACAATGGATACTGGAACTCCATGTAATCTCACAATCTATTCCACATATGTTTACTCAGCCTTCTCACATCATCTGTCAGCCTTATAGGCAAGAAGTGTGCTATTTTGGTCAATTGATCCATGACGACCCAAACTGTATCATTGCCTTTGTTTGATCTCGGAAGACTCGTCACAAAATCTATGGTAATATGTTCCTATTTTCACTCCACCATTGGTAATGGTTGCAATAACCCAGCTGGCTTTTGGTGTTCCTTCTTTTCTTGCTGACAAGTAGGCATCTGGCAACAAACTGTGCTACATCCCTCTTCATACATCGCCACCAATATTGGTGTCTTAAATTGTGGTACATTTTCGTGCCACCAGGATGAACTACAAAACGAGAAAGATAAAATTCCTGTAATATATCATCACGACAATCAGAAGGAACTACCATCAATCCTCTAAATTGTAGACCCCTATCGGCTACAAGGTCCAATTCTCCACTGTAGTACCATTAGTAATCTGTGAGTGAATGACCTCCAACTCACTATCTCATTTCTGTGCCTCAATCACCTTGCTCACAAACATAGGTTGAGCTACTAAGTTAAACAATGTAGCTGACTCACTATCATCACTGAAGTACAATCCCAACTCTGAAAAATCTTCCATCATTTTTTATTCTCGTATGGTAATGCTAGCTAGAGTGTCGTGAGACTTTCTGCTTAATGCATCCACCACTACATTGTTTTCCCCGTATGATATTGCAAATCAAAGTTGTAATCCTCCATCTACTCAACCCATCGCCTCTGTCTCATGTTTAAGTCCTTTTGGGAGAAAAGGTATTTGAGACTTTTGTGATCCGAATACACTTCGAATTTCTCACCATACAAGTAGTGTCTCCACCCTTTTAAGGAAAAGATCACCGCTGCTAGTTCCAAATTATGCGTAGGATAGTTATACTCGTGAGTCTTTAAGTGTCTAGACCTATAAAAAACTACTCTGTCACATTGCATCAATACACAACCTAGTCCATTCCTTGAAGCATCACAATAAATCACATACCCCAAACCACACTCGAGTATCACCGATATAGGAGTTGTGGTTAACTGCTTCTTCAATTCACAAAAAGCTAACTTACATGCTTCATTCCACACAAACTTCACACCCTTATTAGTGAGTTGTGTTATAGGAGTTGCAATATTAGAGAAGTCTTTCACAAACCTTATGTAGTAGCTCACTAAACTAAGAAAATTCTGAATCTCAAAAACACTCTTTGGACTCTCTTAACTCATCACGACCTCAATCTTAAATGGATCAACTGAGACTCCACCTTCAGAAACAACATAGCCTAGAAACTTTACCTCTTGGAGCCAAAACTCGCACTTTTCGTACTTAGCATACAATCGGCGCTCTCTAAGGATTTACAAAATTGTCCTCAAATGCAACTCATGCTCCTCATTCAAAGATGAGTACACAAGTATATCATCTGCAAACACTACTACAAAAGTGTCTAGATACTTATGAAATGAGCGGTTCATCAAATCTATACATGTCGTTGGTGCATTAGTCAAACCAGATGGCTTTACAAGGCATTTATAATGTCCATACCGCGTACGAAAAGCCATTTTTATGGATATCCTTATCCTTCTCAATTGATAATAACCCAACCTTAAGTCAATTTTTGAGAAGTAGTGAGCTCTCTTTAATTAATCAAATAGGTCATTTATCCTCAGCAACGGATACTTGTTCCTAATTGTCAAATGATTCAAATTTTGATAATCAATGCACAATCTCAAAGAACCATCTTTCTTTTTAGCAAACAACACCAGATCTCCCCATGGTGATGCACTCGGTCTAATAAAGCCCTTAACTCTCAAATCATCCAATTAACATTTTAGTTTCACCAACTCCGCCGATGCCATTTGATATGGTGCCATAGAAATGGGCATCGTACCGGGTATAAGATCAATGCCAAACTCTACCTCTCTCTTGGGAGGTAAGTCCGTCAAATCCTCAAAAAAAACATCCAAGAACTCACATACCACCACCGGATATATCTCTCTTGGTATCTCCTCTCCCTTGATCAATAGATTAGCCATGATAAAACTATGTCGTTCCTGACTACTAATGCTATAACATGGAGAAGTATAGGAGTCACTTCGATCAACTATAAAATAAAAACAATCGCCCTTGGACATACACATCATCACTCTCCCTCTAAAGCAATCTATCGTAGCATAGAATTCTAACAACCAATCCATCCCAAAGATAATGTCAAAATTACTCATGTCTAGGAGAATGAAATCAAACTTAAGTGTCCTCCGGCTATCTTAATAGCACATCCCCGACATACTCTGTCAAGAATCACTCTATTGTCCACTGGCGTATCAACACAAATAGCTATACCCCAGGGACAAACCTCAAGCCCCAATTGCCCTTCATTGGTGTCTAGGCGGCATATCTTTATCTATTCAATATATAAGTCAACATAACAAGTCATCTTATGCTACGTATTCAACATTATCAAACTAAAACAAAACATCACAACATGTTATCACTTTCGTATGTAACATATAAACATGCTTTTTAAAACACATTTAATCACATAAACATATTTTCAAGTCAACATATAACATATAACACATGTTATCACATAAGTGCTTAGCATGTTATCATGTAAGCACATTTTACATGCACATAAGTTCTCGTATCAACTATGTCAAGCTTACACGTATTTCTAAATTTTTAACTCAAGGTTCCAATTCAAAACAGTATTCGACCTTGTGTTTTAACAAGTTATCAACCATCTTAAACCCACACGTGATCTATCGATTACCCGTCGCCTCTAGGTATTCAACCTAGTGCTTTGATACCAAGCTGTCAGATCCCAAAATTCGAACCGTCGGGACTCTCTCGGTCTGAGCCCAAATTTTGGTTAATAAGGTGTCATGATCGCTCGATCGTCATCCCATGACCCGAACAACCATGACAAGTTACTATTAACACCCTCAATTCTTACCCAAACCACCGAGATCATTACATATAACGAAAGTCTTTACATTATCAATAAATCTATCCACCACCGGATATATCATAATGGTCAACAATCTAAGTTGTGACTTCAAAATTAGTGGAAGCCTACTTTACACCATTATTACCTTGCATACATGCATATATAAACAATTTAAGTTCACTACATATACCCTTTATCGAAAACATGCATACATAGACCCCTATGAATTACATAGTCACAACACTTTTTGATTAATCGAAGTGCTCATTTTGATTGTGCAAAACACATATTGATTGTATGAAATGGGAGTTTCGCGTGATCAAAAATCTCGCATGATCGAAGTAATATCGAAGTTCTATCGAAACTCCACTGGAATTGTACTTAACTTCCATCAAAATTTTCACTACAAGTTCGCTTAATCGAGAACATTTTGATTGATTGAAATAGAGGTTTTGCACAATTGAAATCCTCTAAACAGTCCTCCTACAAAAAATAATAAGTGTCCAATCTCACATTTTGGTCCCCATTATCATCATACATACTCATCATTTGCCAATGCATTAACACAACCATTCTTTTAAGTTTATACATGTAGAAATAAACAGAAAATGAAAGATCATCATTTAAATCGTCTAGCATTCTACTATGCTTAATACCATGCTTATAATGTATGAAATCATAAAACATAAATAATACATGTTCTCGAAACATAAATGGTCTTTATATGTTCATCATATGCATATAGTCCACAATTCGGACATGCATTCAAATAAAGCAATACAAGTCTTTAAATGAACTGATACCGCTCCACACCAACTTTACCGTTGGGGAGACTCCATCATTTCTTTTTCATTTCTTGAAAATAGTTAATACTCGTGGAATGAGCTACAACATGCTTAGTAGGAATGTTTAAAACACAATTTTGCAAGTCCTGTGAATACCACGTAAACATACGTTTACATTTAATCATGTTAAACAAATATTCGTACATCAAAATCATATATAAGCAATATATAATGTAACATGATATGCATAACTCCTTTATACTCTCCCCACATGTATTGGGTTTTAGCTTTACGGGCCACTCAATCCCACCTATTCAAGGCTCCTTGACCGGATCACCTCATCGTAGGACTTTGTTTTGGGGAGTATCCTCTTTCATCTAGTTGAAACTTCTTTACCGGATCACTCCACGAGGATTACCTTTACCGGACTACCTTACCACTCGTCAAGAGGACTTTACTGTCCAATTGAACTCACCACCCTCACCATATGCTACCCAATAAATGATGATGGGTTCCAAATGCTCATGCTAGACACGCGTGCACATACAATTCAAGTTAACGTAGCATTTAATTGTCATGCTTGCACAATTTCTAAATAAACGTCACATACTTTCACATTGGACATGTTCCACATATTACATATTTCATATCAGTCATGTAGACAATTAAACATGCTTCACATTTAAACATGCTTTCAAGACATTTTATTAAGCACATAAGTGTCATTTTCACATATAAACATGAATACACATAATTACTCTACAATTCAATCCCAACATACTTATATAATTATTTAAGGAATTTATAACATGTAATCATCATACTTAACATAGCGAATTCATTAAATGACATAATTTAACATGCTTTAATATTGAAAGATATCTAATTATCACCACATAACTAATTAGTTGTCATAAACAACCAATATAACCCTGGATTCCATAGGTTAGACATTCCAACCTTAATTTGGAAGAGCTTCCAAATAATTTTTCCAGTTCTCATAAACTTTTAACTTTCTCCGAATTTGATTTCGGATAAATCAAACTTGAGTCCTCAATGTGTAGACCAACTCTTTCTTCTTCGACACCTTCCAATTATGGACCCAAGTCCCTCAAATTCAATGGAGAAGGTAAGAAGAAGATGTAGAGATATATCTATATGTATATTGCTCTTTCACAACTGCTGGAGAATGAGAGAATGAATTACTGGATTCTCTACTTTGCTATTTATAGAACTAACTGTCATATTTACAAAAATGTCACTAGCCTTTCACTAAACCTTCCCGCAGTTTGTTTTTAATTTTAGTAACTTATACAGACATGAAATCGATTTCTTAGCGTATCAAATATTTTATTTTACTCACCAAATTTGGAGTCAATTTGAAACTTTTGGATTTTTCAGACCCGCATCCCGGGCCTATTTGACCCGAAAAAGTTAACTTTTACCAAATACTTTCAAAACTTCCTTGGACATATATAAAGGTCCCCAAACATGTATTTTATATTTAAAACACATTTATAATCATTTAAATCACTTATATGCATTTAAATGAAATAAAAAGAAAATCGGTCAAAAATGGTCAAGATTTTTACATCCTACATCGTCTGAGTGTGGAAAGTGGAAGTGCTATATATGTTTGGTTCTATCTCCAAATGATATTAGGCCTTTTGGGGTAAAAATTCAATAACAAATCCGTGCGGGCTAGGCCCAAAGTAGACAATATTATTCCATGTGGTGGAGCGGGTCGTTACAAATGATATTAGAACTAGACCTGGCCGGAGATGGGAGAACGTTGAACAGGCCCAGACAGGCTCCTTAGCGAGGATACTGAATCCCAAGGGAGGGTGACTATGGCATCCAACATCGTCTGGGTGTGGCAGGTGGAAGTGCTATATATGTATGGTTCTATCTCCAAATGTTACGAGGCATTTTGGAGTAAAAACCCATGAACAAAACTGTGTGGGCTAGGCCTAAAGCGGACCATATCATACCATGTGAAGGAGTAGGTCGTTACAAAGGTACCTTGCGTGAATAAAAATGTCATAATTTATATTTCATTAAATTTTGAGAGAGAAGTGGTTCCACATTATAAATGTTTTCCCATGCTAACAAGGTTAAGGTAATATTCAGAAACAAGAAACTTTTCCATTTATAGAAATTATTTTGATAATAAAAATGCTTTTTCTTGATCATGCTAGAAAACCTTTCATGATCATTCTAGAAAACCTTTCATGATCAAAGTCACTTCCTTGACCAACTTGGATAACTCTCCTATGATCGTCTAGGAGCCAATTTCCACAATCAACTTAGATTCTACGCCCTTAGTCAACTTGGAAATCAAGAGATTATTTCAATGATTAATTTTAAAATTTTACTTCCATAATCAAAATCTCTTATTTTAATAGGAAAGCAAACCAATAAAATTAGGATAATTATTTCTCTCATAATTTAACCAAAAAAAAAAAAAATGAATAAGAACCCCATGGCATTCCAAACACCATATGCATGCTAATGTTATCATATAATTCCTTTGCTAATTTTAGAGAAAATTGGACCCACTTGACTCTCTAATTTCAAATTGGAGTTTTTGAAAATTCTAGTATTTCAAAGTATTCATTTCCCATCAATTTCTTCAATTTAATTAGAAAAATCAAAGTCAACAATTTATCCCACAAAATGACAATCATTAAATTATAGCTTTCTAATTTCATGGGTCCCATGCATGAAGCATATATATACCATACATCCATACAACAATAATAAAAAAAATTACTCAATGATGAGATAATGTAAATGACCCAATTTACTCCTTAAATGACCCGAGATTAAAAGAACCATAGAATGAACCGGTACTCGCATGTGCACCTTGACACGGAACTAATCCCGACCAGAACAAACATAATTAGCCAACCAGTTGCTTTGTGGGTAGCGACTTAGTCATTTTGCTACTATCCAAACTAGGGGTGCAACTCGGCCGAGTTGGATAGGTTGGAGGTACAATTCGAGTTCAACTCAACATATAAAATATTCAATCCTAACCCAACCTTAACCCTACCTTCAACCCAAGCTAACCAACCCTAACCCAATCCATCCTTAAAATCTTCAACTAGGGTTGAATTCGAGCTTGCAACTCGGATTGATATTCTGGGACAACACTGATTTTATCATATAAACATCTTGTACAACATTGATTTTATGAAACTTATAAATTGCTTTCTCATTCTTTTATGTGTTTAGAATGCACATCATCTACCAATGAACATAATTATTGTAAGGACTATAAGATTAAAAGTCATAACTTTTTCACAATTAAAATAATTGAGGATATTGGGCACTCCATCCTATGACATAATAACAAATAGACCACTAACTAGACCAACATGCTTATAATTTGAAATATATATAGTATATTTAAAGTATAAATATATAAAAAATAAAATTAGAATTCGGGTTCGGGTTGGCTCGGTTGATGGGACCTCAACCTAAGCCAAACCCTAATTGAATTTAGGTTGAGATTTTCAATTCCGTCCCAACCTTAATTGTAAAAAGATTATCCGAGTCTATAAAAAATCGAGATGGGCTCAGGTTGAATTCGGGTTGACCAACTAAAGTTGCACCCCTAGTCCAAACTGTCCAAACAAAGGCCCATGATCTGCCACATGTGCCCATATTGGATATCTCAAGAATCATCTTCATAAATCAATTGATAAAGATGTAAAATAGTGACCAATAGAAAATAGCGATACGAGAAATTCTAAAAAAATAATACACGAACACCGTGAGGATACGATTATAAAATTATAATTTAGTATATTAATATATATTCATTATTCAACAAAAAAAAAAGACTACATTAAAGAAATATTTCAATTCATCATCAAACAATTAAGAACCAAAAAAACTTATAAACAAAAACAGACAAATGGATTAAAATAGATTAAAGAACCATACTAATTCAACTATGATACTTCAATTTTTTGTTCATTTTTTAATCCTTTACATATATTTTGCTCAGATTGTTCATCATTACTCAGTCGCATATAAATTTCTTTCAAATTACTTGAATACATCACTGCTACGAAGTGTCTGACATGTGTCCAAAGAAGAAAAATTTTAGGACACTTTATAGAAGTGTCCGAAGAGTGATCGAGTGTCCGACATGGTGTCCAAGTGTCCGACACCTTCGGTAGAGTGTCCGTAGGTCTGTAAACTGATCAAATTTGAAACGAATCAGGCCTGATCCAATTTAAATCCAATAAGAATTATAGGCAATCTGATCCGATTTGATAACCTGACGTATTATGTATAATTAAAATCCATGTCTAATTTGTTATTAATCGGATATTCGATTTGATAACCTAATCTGAAAAGAATATAATTTTTTTAAAAAAAAATTAATTTCAAAAGAGATTAGCAAATAATGATTAGGAAAAAAAATAGAGAAGCTTGAGGGAAAAAAATATAAAGAAAAAAAGTAGTAGAAAAGCTAGTATTTGACTTTTTATTAGTGGAAAAAACAATAAAAAGAGACAAAATAGAAAGGGGAAGATGAAGGAGAAAATATTGATAAAAAATATTTTAATCATATATATAAATATTATAGAAAAAAATATTTTTTACTATTTATAGAAAAGCTAGTATTTGACTTTTTACAGTTTTCTCTAAGATTTAAATTATTTGAGAATTTTCATGAAATACATTTTTTCTTTAATTTTTTTTCTCTACTATTTATTATTCTATTTACATTTTGCTCTGCAAAAGTACAAAAAAAAAAAAAAAATCAAAGAAAAAAAATTAAATTTTGGTGGTATAACGGGTTTGATTTGGCTACAAAAATATTTTTATAGAGTGAAGGGGTATAATGGTCATATTGGGGATGTTTTTGGTACTACAATGTCTGGAGGGGGGTAAGTTGAACTTCGGGGGAGGGGGGGGGGTATTTTGCACTTTTGCCTATTATATATAACAACATTAGATAATATATTTATAATAAATTATATATTGTATTATATTATATTGAATGGGATGGGATTGATCCTAATTAATATATAATTTGTTTAGTTAACGAATTATTAAATTCAAATCACTAATGAATTATCGGATTAAATCGAATTGAATGTTGAATTCATATTCGCTCAAATTTAAATCAGAATCCAATTCATTGAAAATTCTACTAGCCAGTCATCAAACAAGACTCATCTACCGAGCAAACAGTCCAATGGTACCGTGATAATCACAAACAGTACCCATGAATTGAACATGTCCAAAACGCAGATCCACTTGCTGCCATCGTAGAACCTTCAAAACTTTGGGATTATCTTGTAAAGGCTCTGATTCTTTTTAATTTTATAGGATATTAATGATAGAATGTAAGATATATAAATATTAGAATAGAGATATACCTAGAAGGGATGAATATCTATCCTAAAAAATCATATGCCAATGTTTTGCAAGTGAAAGCTTGCACTTCCCATTTGGTCAGTTAGTTTTATGTCTAATGAGAATCACCACTATGTCCCTGTGTCAGTGGAGGAATTGTGGGAGTCTTATTGGTTAAAAATGAAGGGAGAAGGAGAATCATCTTTTTTTTTTCTTTTTCTTTTTCTTTTTCTGGAATGTAATAATCTCACTACACCCATACAAATATCTATAACACATATATTAAATACATGTTATCTATATTTCATTTATAAATCAAATATAAATTTTAAATAATTTTGAATTCAAATTATTTGAATTTAAATTTAAATTAATGATCTAGTATACACGAGATTCCATATATGTCCTTAGCTATTTCTAATTAAAAAAATGCCCATAGCAAGAATGGCCTTGGCATGTAAAATTAGAAAAATGCCCCTAGCACAAAAATGTCCTTAGCTATTTCTTTAGAACTATCAAGTTGGTACGTACATCCAACTTTTGGATGAGATTTAAGCATCTTTGGGAAGGACAATATATATATATATATATATATATATATATATAGTAGTGTTCAAATGTTTCTTGGTGAGTAGGGAGTAGTCTACACACTTTTAACTCTAACCTTCGGATTTAATCATAAGGCTGTTAATTAAAATAAAGTTCTCCACTCTTATATTAGGAAACTTACCAAAATTTTATTTCTATTAAACACTAATAATGTAAAATGACAATAATAGACATTACTTCAAAGAAAAAGAAAAAAAAAACTGTTATGGAAACCAATGACCTTATCAAAGTCCTAATTGCATATTCCTTGTATTAATTGAAAGAAGAAGCCATTTTCTAATCTTTAACTTGTAAGTTCTTCTGTTACTCGTTAATTATTTTTTTCTTTCATAAATTAATTATCGTCTACTGCGAAATAGCACTAACAAAATCTGCTTGATCAAAATAACAGGCTCTGTACATGACAATAAATAAAGTTCTAACATGTCAAACTAGTGAGATTTTATACTATAAAAGAATAATAAAAAAATTAAAAGAAAAAATTTATTGAACAATTATTCGGTCCACTATTTAATACGGTTCCGAGTATATATTGGATTTTAAAAAGGAAACATGGACAACAATGAGAATATTGAGGTGAATGATACAAGTGATTAGAAGAGATAGAATTACTTATCAAAATATGAGAGAATAATTATGAGTGAGACTATTAGTGATAAGATAATAAAAAAATAAGCTTCCGTGGTGTATGCACTATGTATAGATACTTGGGTAAGAGGAGGGATACTAATTTGCATAGAAGGTAGGATGTAAAGATGGGAATTGAGGTTAACATTGAATGAAATCGGTAGAAATAATTTTAAAAATTAAATATTACAAGAGATATGACTTGTATTAGAAAATAATGAAAAAAAAAAAATTCAGAGATTAACGACCACAATAATGATTTCATTTGCGATTAATATTCGAGCAGTTGGATTAGCTCTCTTCTTCAATGATGATGATGAGTAGCACTAAACTTATATGTAATGTGAAATTCTATTACCAGGTTGGGCAGCACTACAAGCAAGTGATTGCAAGAGATGTGAGTGAAGCCCAATTACAATGTGCTATGCCACATCCTCGAGTTCGATACTTGCACACACCATTATCCATGACTGATCGATGATGAACTAGTAATCATGATTGGGGGTGACAACTCAGTTGATTTCTAAAATCTCACCAATTTGACATGTTATAAAATAATTGAAAGTGACAGAGGAACTTACAAGTTAAAAATTGGGAAAAGGTTTCTTCTTTCGAGTAATACAAGGAGTATGCAATTAGGACTTTGATAAGGTCGTTGAATTTCCATAACAGTTTTTTGTTTTTTTTTTAAGTAATGTCTATTATTATATAATTAGTGTTTAATAGAAATAAAATTTTAGTAAGTTTCCTAGAGTGAATAACTTTATTTTAATTAACAGCCTTATATATATATATATATATATATATATATATATATATATATATATATATATATAGTGTTTACTACATATATCCCATAAGTAATCCTAGAAAACAATACCTAGCACCAATGGCTTGTACAAGCTGTGTCCCAATGCTTGCAACTCTTTTCTTCAGTTTATTCTTTCTGCAATATTCTTCACTAGCAAATGCAAATGCAAATGCAGCAGCAGCAGCAGCAGCAGCACCTGCACTGAATCAAAGTGGTTCATCAAATCTAGTGAGAAAGCTTTGCAGCAGCACAGACGGGAGAATAAACAACTACACATTATGTGTTGAAACACTCGGATCAAATCCCGAAATCACATCGGCACCAGATGTTTTCACCATGGCTGTAGCCATCATCAAGCTAGGGCTAGCCAATGCAACAAAGACGTCCGCTTACATGCATCACATGCTCAAGACCAAGAATGTTTCGCCAGCTTTTCGGGCAGCCCTTAAGGAGTGTGTAAATTGCTATGCCTCAGCAGTTGGATCATTCAATAGTGCACTCAAGGAAGTGAAAGACGAACAGGAATATGATACTGCAACCTACGACGTTTTAATAGCTGCCGACAGTAGTGATTGTTGCGAAAAGGCATTGGCTTCAGCACAAGTTCATAATTCTTTCATTTCCAATGGAAACAAGTTCGTCAATTTTTATGGTCGTGCTGCATATGTGATCACATCTTGGCTTCAGGACGAAACACCTCCGCCATTGACATCAGCTTAATTGATCTGTGTTTCATCCTTAACTTCCTTAGATTAATGATCCTTTTTATTTTATTGTAGTAAAAACTAAAAAGATTCATAATAATACAAGTTCTACGCTCAATCTGGAAGATGTAATATTTCTTTGTTTAATTCTTTACAAACTATCTTAAAATACAAGCTATATATATGTATATATATATTGTTGAAACAATTATGGGATGTGGATGTACACTATTTGTAATCAAAAATCAATTATTTTTCATCATTGTCATTGTGATATTTGAGAAATTAACGGTCATTTGTTGTTTTTTTAAATAATAATTTGGCAATCAGAATCAATTTGATAATAATAATAATAATAATAATAATTTGGAAACAATTATATCCAGTGGTTGTGATGTTTGAGAAATTAACAGTCATTTATTATTATTTTTATTTAAATAATAAAAGGGTAAATCCTAGTTTAAGAGGTAAATTAATATGAAATATAAGAGGTATTTTTGACTGGCGAGGTATTCCAATGTGATAAGTACTTTTTAATAACTAAACATCATCATGTCACTTACATATATATTGGCGTGGATTTTCTTTTTGTGTTATTCACCGAAAAAAATGTTATATAGTAGTTAAATCTTGGTAGATGGGTGTATGGGAAAGAATACCCGCCAGTAAGAAAGCAACACGTGGAGCCTCAAAAGCAGCAAACACCTGTCAGCCACCTCATCAACCACCAGCCAAATGGCAGCTTCACCACCATCCAAACAGCCCGCAACACCACAAAACACCACCACACAATCCACCGCCAGCCACACCCACGCGACCACCTGCTGCCACCCACGGCCAACTGTCAACCGAGCCAGCTCACCTCACCTACCTTCTTCCATTACCCAAGTGTGCCACATCACCTAGCACCTAACCTAACCCACTGAGCCTAATCCAGTCAGCCGAGCACCATTGCTGTGCCATCCAATTCATGAAGCACCAAAGACAAATCCTCACCATCAGCAAAAGCCATTCACAATGATAAGAGAGTGGGTGAGAAAGAAAAATTGGTGGGGAAAAAGAAAGAAATGAGAGACATATGTGTGTGCTGTGAGAAGTGAAGAAAAAGAAAAGAACAAAGAAAGTGAGAAGAGAAGAGTGGAGGAGTCACTGCCGAGGGTGGGAAGAGAGAGAGAGAGGGTGAGAAAGAAATTGGGAGAGAGAGAATATATATATATGTTCTACCCAACCAGCCCTGAACCCACTGTCAAAAACCACGGCTGTCACCAACGGCACAGCCCACATACAACCAACCCATCTCACCATGGCAGCAGACTCATTTCTTCCAACAGCAACGGAATCCACCACCTCCATGCACTAACCTTCACCCACAAGACCCAAAAGCAAACCCACTTTCTTCACCATACACCCGAACCCAACATACCCACATCTCTCCATCATCATCACCATTCATCAGATAGAAGGTTGGGGAAGACATACATTCATATTCATACACATCCAGGCATATTGAGCGACAGAGGGAGCTACTGGAATTCCAGTAGCTCAGGCACTAAAATGTATTGAGAGGGAGAGAAGCTAAGAAGGGAAGGGAGGCTTCAACCATTCCTATGAGAAGCTAACTTCACTCCTAGTGGCTTGATACAACCCTAACTAACTATGTTTATTTTGTAGTAATTTTGGGATTATACATTTTATGTAAATTACATTGCCCAGTGTCCTGTTAAAATAACAAGTTTAAACCTCTTTATATTTATTTGATTCGTATTATCTTTCTTGTCTTAGAGTTTGATATATCTCAAATAAATTTCTGTTTAGAACTCTATCTGAAAAGGATCGAGTTTTAATAATTCAAAAGAAGAAGCTAAAACGATCTGTGCTTGTGTGCCCACTGTATTTTTTCTTATTGACCATTTTTTCTTGTAATGTGTGTCTGTGTGCACTAATGGTTTATTTTTAATTTTTTTGCTTCAAAGTTAGAAATTAACTCATAAAACATATTTAAATCAACGTAAGATCATAAAAAAGAGTAAAAGACTCATTAGCATAACTTGATTTAAAATTAGCATTGGCCACTAGGATTGCTCATGCCAAGCACATGTAAAATTACTGAAAAGTATTCAGGGACGGAGCTAGATTAGGCCCAGTGGTGGCCACTGTAAAATCTTCACTAATTGTAAAATGCCCCTAGCTTTCATTTGTGGGCCCCCATAAATAAGGCCCAGTGGCCACTACTGATAGTGAAAAACCATATACAAAAATCTAGGAATTGGGAGTGAGCTCACCAGGAAGATTTTTAGGATGGGTGTAGCGAATTCCTTGTCCATTCTCAAGTGTTGGGATGAATTCATTAATAAACATGTGAGATTTTGAGTTTCTCACTCCACATTTTGCTGCTAAATGTTCTCGAAGCTCTATATTAGATGGATCAGATTTTACACCAGCAGGCAAGCCAGGCCATTCGATAGACACCTGCACAGAGAAGCATCACAAAACACAACATTAAGAGTAGAGATATAAAGGAAGACACAATGCAACTTGACTTATAATGGCATTAATTAGGGTACAAATAAAATAATAAAAAAAACTATGATACAGTTATTCATCATTAGGCTGAGAGGGATAAGTTGATACTAGAAAGATAATAAATCATGTGAAGTATAAAATAATATTAGTCACTGGTTTGTAGAAATTTTATTATTGCCTAAGTTTTCCTCAACACTCTAAATGGTTTACAACTCCACAATAAAGATAATTTCTCCAAGAAAATATTAATGCATTATCTTAAAGTAGATAATTATATAAAGTAACAAATTTAGTTGTCCCCTTGAATTCGAATGACGCCTTTCATTTAATATAAACATTTAAATGATGAAAGAAAGCACAACCAAAACATGAATTAAAATAGCCTTTATACCTCAATCCATATCACTTTCATTATCAATGAATAACAATTCTTCATCTTCCTCATCATTTTCAAAGGATAGTAATTCTACATCTTCCTCATCATCACAATAATCAATCAGTGTATCATCTTCATCCTCACTCTCATCATCATTTATTTGGTCAACAGTTGCGTTGTTTGGCAAAACATTAGTTGCATCAATGTATGCTGGCTCGACATCTTCCCTGTGCAATGGGTCCAACTCTAGATCACCATATTGGACTGTTGAGTCAATGTATCCTGAATCTTCAACTTCATATAAATCATCATCATCGTCTATTTCTTTATCTTCATCTACCAATGACATCTCTGCAACTTGATATATACATATTCCTAGGTGCTACCCTTTGCACAACATGCCAATTATTACCGAACTTAGGGTCTTTCATATAAAAACTTGCTCAGCCTGACATGCTAATGCATAAGGATCATCCTTGTACCACCTACTGGAAAGATTTATGCTCGTGATGTTACCATCTGAATGTATCCCCATTCTTTGGTTGCCAACATTCCACCAATCACACTTGAAGAGGTAGACTTTGTTTCCTCCCAAATATTTGAACACCATAACCTCTACAAGAATACCGTAGAAATCGATTTCTTTGGAATCATGTTCTCCTTTCACAAAAACCCCACTGTTTTGTGTTCTACAACGCTTGTCGCGGTCGGTTGTGTGGAACCTAATACCATTAACAATGCATCCTGAATGTTGGGTCACTAGTGAATTAGGACCACAAGCTAAGAAATATAGTTGGTCCATAGCTTCTAAAGCCTTCTGCTCATGCAATCGTTTCATCTATTGACAAAATTATATTAAAATTAATAAAAAAGTAAAATAATAATTTTTGAACCCTATGAAACACTTACATAGTGCTCAAACCATCGAGGAAATTGTTGTTCATGTATCTCTTGCACATTAGTAAATCCATGGCTCTTGAGATGTTGTATGTGCTCACTTCACATAAAGTACATAAAATTAGAACTTAAAAAATAAAACGACTACAATAACACTACACATGAATTAAAAATATTGTTACAGTATTTACGTACTTCACATAAGAGAAAGGTTAAAGGCTAAAGGCACAATGCAGCTACAACTGTGTCCTCTAAGTTTAGAAGTGTTCGTATTCAAATATAGGCATTAATCTGAAGAGAAAGGTTGAGAACAATTTAGAAGCATTTGTATAACCCTTAAATAACACCTTTCCACCCATATACATGACACAAACCTGACAAGTGTAATGATGCAAATTCGAGTATTAGAGCAGGTACTTTGTTCAAAATAAAAGGGGTAGGTGTGTTTCTACTCTTTCCCTCAAAGCACCCCACATAAGTTGGGACATACACTGGGTATTCACATTTTATTAAGCATACCATCAAGACAAAATTATAGGGGGAAGGATACATTACCTTTGACAGTCAGTTAATGTTGCTAAAAAACCATAATTTTTTTTTATAAAAAGAAAGAAAGAAAGAAAGAAAATAGAAGCAAATGTCTATGATCCATGCT
Organism: Cornus controversa; assembly: GCA_026545225.1. NCBI lineage: Eukaryota > Viridiplantae > Streptophyta > Magnoliopsida > Cornales > Cornaceae > Cornus > Cornus controversa. The sequence continues at coordinate 26,855,508 of CM048852.1, forward strand.
ACACTGTCAATGCAGCAATTTTGTAACACAATATGTAATACCCTGCTCCAACACATGGTATGATATTATCCGCTTTGGGCCTGAGCCCGCACGGTTTTGCTCTTGGGTTTTACCCCAAAAGGCCTTATACCATTTGAAGAGAACATACTACATATAAACACATCCTCTTTTCCACACCCAGGCGATGTGGGATTGAGCACCCTGTACCCTGTCAGTGTGGTAGCTCATCCCAGTGTCTGTATTCGCACCCGCCCACTCACACCCGTCCACAAGGGTTACTACAATCCACCCTCCTACGAGGCCCGACGCCCTCGTCGGCACACTTCCAGTTGGGTTCAGGCTCTGATACCAATTGCAATACCCCGCTCCAACACATGGTATGATATTGTCCGCTTTGGGCCTGAGCCCGCACGGTTTTTCTCTTGAGTTTTATCCCAAAAGGCCTCATACCATTTGAAGAGAACATACTACATATAAGCACATCCTCTTTTCCACACCCAGGCGATGTGGGATTGAGCACCCTGTACCCTGTCAGTGTGGTAGCTCAGCCCAGTGTCTGTATTCGCACCCGCCCACTCACACCTGTCCACAAGGGTTACTACACAATATATATATATAGGCTGTGACCAAAGTTTAGTATGTAGTAGTTTTAAAATGAAAACAACATAACAAGTGTTTTGGGGTCTTGAATCTGAAGACTCAGAAAGTATGAAGAATTAACAGCACCATCAAGGACATCAAAGTGTTGAGTCAAAGTCCGATGATACAACCAACTCTTAAGTTAAAACCTACTTTACCTATTAACAATATCTAGATAGAATGTCGTTATGCAAGCAACCAAAATGAAATAAGTGCATGTCCTTAATGATTAATGCATGTGTAGTTTATTTGTGTTCCAGAATTTAATCTATCATTTGGTACGTATTAATTTTTCATAGAGCCATTTCATGATGATAATAAAATTTTGATTTTTACTTAGCGATTACTTATTAGTATATTACTTTATAGTTGACTAGTTAAATTATTGAAGTTTAAAATATGCATCTGGTTAGTACTTACCAAATCTTATTCATCCTAATTCCTTTTCTTTTATATTATTGCTTCTCCTAGTAAGCAAACATACTTCAATTTTCTCATATCCAGTTTTCTTGTAATAGAATTTGGATATTGGGATCTGCCTTCATTGCAAACATGTCCTTTTCGTTTCCATTCGAATCACCCATCGTGTATTGGAATGGAGACCCATTACGATAAATTGTGGGTGATTGAAATGCACAAAAATGGATTATGTTTGAAATGGAGACTTTGGATTCCTATTTATAGATATTTATTATGTTAAGTGTGTGCAATCTTAATTGTAGGATTGGGATTCCTTAGAAGGCCATTGGCTATTGTTGCTGCAACATTGACAGCTCTTAGCATTGCTTTTCTAAATGATAGGTATGCTACTTAGCACCTGTTGTTTTACTGTCTTTTTTGCTGTACACATGTATTATCTTGTTATGCATCGGTTATTAGAAGTTTAGTTAATCTGCATGAGCTCAATAGAAAATAGTGATCCTACCATTATGTTATTTCATGGAACTTGCTAGATTTTGTGAACATGTTTCTTTTTCATTTTTTATGAGCATTATAATTAGTAAAGGGTAGGGGACAAATTGTTATGTTCTTGCAGCTCTATATATAGTTTCACAATTTATTGACAATGACACAAAAAGAGATAGACCTATGGACATTAATCTCTTGATTTGTAAATGAGTTTGGTGAAATTTTTTTATTGAAGTTACGTTGTCCTGGATGTAAGACGAGGTTCCAGTTTTGAGTTTGTTTAACATAATTATGTATCTGAAGTGAGTAAAAGTTTCTATACTATGCTTATTTCACTACTTGCTGCATTTGTTTGACTTTTATATTTTGAAATACCCCCCAGAAAATTTAGCGCATGAGGTGGCCAGTCTCATACACAAAATCTGGAAGATACATACAACTGGTAGCAACAAGCATAGAATACAAAAGATATAATAAACAATTTTCTAAAACCAGAAAAGAAAGTTCATCTGAATTAAAATAACCGCTAACTAAACAAGTATATGTCCAGTAATACAATTTGGAAGTCCTGTAACCCAAGGACCCCTTAACCAGAATGAACAAAAGTTTTTAAATTCTAAAATTAATACCAACAATCAAAGTCTCAAAAGTTCATAGTATGACTCTTGAAGAAGACAAGTTCCTATCCTGTAACTAATGAGATGAGACGTCTGCTACCACCAAACCCTAAAACTCTATCCTCGCGATGGAACCTGTCTGAAACCTGAAATATTAACAAAGTGGGTTAAACCCACGAGCAAGTTCTATCTACTACATCCCAATCAGAGAACCAATATACATACCCTCAATATAAGGGACACAAAATAAGTTCATAGATTTAACATACAAGTTATTCTTTTATCCAGTTTCATGTTTCCAAAACAACAGTCAACATTTATAATATTTCACCCAAACCCTTATTATGCAAACGTGAACACATTCCTTACGTTCAGCAAAAATAAACATAACATACAATGCTATCAAGTTTAAGCAATCCTATCATGTCACCATTTTATCCTTTGATACCTTAATAGGTATAGGTATATACATACTGGTCATTCCCTACCTAGTTCATGTTTTCAGAAATCAAAATCATCTTATACGTTATCCCAACGAACCCTTATCATTCAACAATGAACACCTTATTTAAGTTCAAAGTAAAGAAACATATGCATGCATTTTATTAAATCTCGACAATCATGACAAAACAAATATAATGTATAGATACCTGATTAGGTATGGGCAATCTTGACATGCCAAATAAAATGTATAGATACCTTATTAGGTATGGGCGATCCTGACACGCCGGGCAATCCTTACATGCCAAAATAAAATGCATAGATACCTTATTAGATTTGGGCGATCTTGACACGCCGGGCAATCCTTACATGCCAAAATAAAATGCATAGATACCTTATTAGGTATGGGCGATCCTGACACGCCGGGCAATCCTTACATGCCAAAATAAAATGCATAGATACCTTATTAGGTATGGGCGATCCTGACACGCCGGGCAATCCTTACATACCAATTAAAAACGTATAGATGCATTTCAATATGAAACATAAAATAAACAAGGTGCATTATGATTTAAATTTGCACAAACCACCATTATTTCAATTTATCCAACATGAAATTATTACCATAAGACAAATCGTTTACAAGTAAACTATAATCATGTATTTGATGGGCATTTATATCCTTAAAGGAAAATATATTCAAATAAACCAAATAACCCAAGCATCCATTATAGAAGCAATTTCCCAACTCAACCTCTAATGCACTCAATTCTACGAGGGAGTCTAAACCTAACTTTTATCTAGGTTTCTGCGCCTATTCCACTTTTCAGAATCCTATTAAGTCATTCTGGAATTTTCTAGAATTTTTGAAATATTTTCAACAAATAAAAGAAGGTGAAAATCCAACTTTTAGACACTTTAAAAATTAATTGAACACCAAGAGAAGCTCATTTTGAGATGAAAATTTAAAACAAAGTTTATCTAACCTCCAGAAAGTTACAGCAAAAATTTGGGAATTTTTGGAATTATAAAATTATTTTCTAAAATTACAGAAAGTGAAAAATCCAACTTTTAGACACTTTGAAAATCAATTGAACAGCATGGAAAGATTATTTTGAGTTTAAAATTTAAACCCAAGTGTATTTAGCCTCCAGAGAGTTACAGTAAAATTTTTGGAATTTATGGAAATTTTTATGTATTTTCTAAAATTAAAGAAGCTAAAAAAACAGTTTTTAGACATTTTAAAAATTAATTTAAAGAGAATGGTAAATCATTTGGATATGAAATTTAAACCCCATGCTCCTTAAGCTCCCAGGAAGTTGACATAAAATTTTTGGAATTTTTAAAATTATAAAAGTATTTTTAAAAAATGATTTTCCCAATTTTTAAATTTTTCCAAAAATTTCAAAAATACAAAAGAAATATCAAAACTATTCGGAATGGGCCCATATTGGACCCAGAGGTGGGCTCCCGCGAGTGGGGCCCAAAAACATTTTTTTGGTCACTGGCCGGTGCCGGCGCCGGTGGCACACGCCCCCACGCGCCGGCGGCGCGCGTGGGGAACACGCACCGGCTGGGCTGTCTTCCCTAGTGCGCAGGCAGCGCGCTGGGGGATTTTTCGGCGCTGATTCCGGCTTCGTCTGACCTCCGTTCAGCGGAATTTTTGTACCGTTCTTCTCCTCTTGATCCCCTCTACCCATTGGTACAAAAAACCCCATAAAAAATTGTCCGAATCAAAAACCCATAATTCACAAGTTCTAGGGTTCTTCGCAAAATTTAAAAATTTCAACTCAAATTTCTCACGATCTATTTTATTAAAGATCAAGGGTTGTTTTGTAGACAATCACAACAGAGAAGGCTTACGAATTAACATCTTTTTGCATCCTAAATTCATGCATAAGTCGATTGCTATACTATTTACACATATATGAAATATATATATGCATATATTCTTATATATATATATATATCTATACTCCTATATACAATTTAGCATAATAAATTCCCACGAAATTTATCCACAAGAAGTAACAAAACAAAATACAATTATAAACAGATTTTTAATATAAACCAAATTCTTAAACCTAGACTATGCATACGGATTCAAAGGGGAAGAGAAGAATCAAACTTGCCTCTTTGACGAATCAACTTGTTCACCTGATCGTCACTCCCTTCTCTCTTTCGTTTACTCCCTCAGTTCTGTGCGTAAAGCAACGGCAAAAACCCTAATTTCTTCTTTTTCCTTTTTGTCTTAATTATTATTCTATTATTGATTTTTCTAAAACTAAATAAAATCAAAATAATAATAATACAAGCAATAATAATATAATTATAACCCTGGCCCAACATTTTAAACATAATCTTAGCCCAATCATTCCAGCCCAAATTCCTCCCTAACCCAAACCAAAGCATTTAAAAGATTTAAATAAAACAACACATAATAAATAACAATTCACATAAAATGATAAAAATAAATAAATAAACAGAGAAGTTTACATTAAATGATTGGAATCTATAAAATATAATAATCCACATAAAATGATAACATTCAAACTTATCAATTCACATGAAATGATAAAATGCATATAAAGAAAAATTAACTCACATAAAACGATAAAATATAGAGACAATGCATTTCACATGAATTAATAATAATAAAAATAAAATAATAATAATAATAATAATATAAAGCAATTCAAATTTCTTTAAAATAATTACCGTCCAAAATTTTGGGGTATTACATATTTTATCTTGTTTTTTCGGTTTGAGGCTTCTACATTTGTGGAATTCATAATTGCTGAGGCAAATAACTATTTTTAAGATGAGACAATTTTGAAATAAGTGATGATCTGTTTAATTTATTTACTAACTACTGCAAATGTAAAATGACGGAGGAAATTCAATACTAACCCATATCTAGCAACATTCCTACAAAATAAAAATACATGATTAAAAACCTGATAACAAGAGTATACATATAAGTAATTATTCTTGTGCCTTGATGTGTTAATAGGCACTTAAGTTGCTCCCAAGACTAGGGTCCTTGAAGAAGCATTTGTCGCTAGTCCTTGTAGTGTAAGTGGATGTGGTGGTAGCAGCGGATTATCAATGATTCATTGATTTATAAACTATCCCTGATACTCACTCAAACTTTCTTAACAATTTACCTTTTAGTTTCTTCCATTTTTTTTGGTGATAAGTAAGCTTTCAACCTATTAATTTCTTTTTGATAAACTAAAATGGTGGACTAGGAAGTATGTGTGCTTGAGCAATGATGTCTATTTGATAAAAGTTTAGAACATCAACTAATATATTTGCCTTATTTGGCTAGTGGATTTTGTTTGGATTATCGAGTCAACAATTTCAAAATTTCAATTCATAGATACATCAGCTTACCAGGCCACCTAATAGTTATAGCATTAAGGATGATTCTATTTATGGTGAACTCACCAAAAGTCTAAAAGGCTTCTCAGGCATTTTTGCTGCCAGACCAAGAACCTTTCAGCTATAGGTACTATTCAATCAGGTTAGCTATGGGAGTATTTAGTTGAGGAGAGAACATAAAATTTGGCGGGTTTAAGATTTCATAAAATATGAACAATAATATATATACTTGTTTAGTGACATCAGAAAATAATATATATGTACTTGCTTAGTGACATATAATAGATATATATGTCTCGAAACTAGCTCTTTGAATATAAAGAAGTTTGGGATTAATTTATCTATTTGTGATGGGTAGGATTAATATTTAGATGCAATTTTACCTTTTTTTTTTTTAATGTCGTTTCAACTTATACATATTTAGCAAATGCAGTTAATTTGAACACGCTTGGGAGTTGTCTATGATCCATGCTATACTGTCAATGCAGCAATTTTGTAACACAATATATATATATATATATATATATATATATATATATATATATATATATATATATATATAGGATGTGACCAAAGTTTAGTACGTAGTAGTTTTAAAATGAAAATAACATAACAAGTGTTTTGGGGTCTTGAATCTAAAGACTTAGAAAGTATGAAGAATTAACGGCACCATCAAGGACATCAAAGTGTTGAGTCAAAGTCCAATGACACAACCAACTCTTAAGTTAAAACCTACTTTACCTATTAACAATATTTAGACAGAATGTCGTAACGCAACCAAAATGTAACAAGTGCATGTCCTTAATGATTAATGCATGTGTAGTTTATTTGTACAAAATATAGTTAAAGTTTCTTATGGAACAATAAATCGTAGACTTAACACAAACTATAAACTCTTAATCATAATAAGTCATACTAGCAACAAGGTCCGAGTCATTAGTGTATGTATATGTTCTCTATAGCTAGCCACCTCTAACATGCAAATAATGCAATTAATGAACTCAATAAGTGGGTATAACATGGGTACAAGAAAAAAGGAGGGAATGGAACTTTTTTTTATTTCTTCATTTTTATTTATTTTTAAAACCAACAGTAGTTATTCAAGGCATATTTTTTCTGATACAGTACCAACACTAATGACTGGAATCATCTGTCTGTAAACTGAAGGAAGTGTAAAACTATTACTAGACAATTCGAATAGAGACACCGAAAAATAATCACTACAATGCATCACCAATTACAAAACAAATTGATTTTTGCCTGCTGATTTTCTTAGTCTTCCTCGATTAAACTTCAACAACAATTGGCACATTTGAGGAAATTCAAAAGAAGTTCTATTTCAACTTAAATTGAGAATGCAATCAAATTGATAATAATATACTACTACAAAAGGAGGGTTCTCTTCCTTACAAGAAAATCCCTACCTTCCAAAACCAAAAATTCCCAATTTCTTTAAAATTACAAATATTTACAGATAACATGAGGTTTTGACATTACAAAATCTACACACATATGGAGATGCGAGAGAGAGAAATATGTAAGTAATGATGAGTTGGGTCTGGGGAAAACGTAGATAGATGCTTTGTTATGATGAATGAGAAGTTCCCTAAAAACATGTGATTCAAACATAAATACAAAATCGAAACCTAGCAGCAACTTCGGTGGTTTATGGTAATGAAAACTTAGCTGATCACGATTGTGAGCTCAAACAATTCTGGTCGTTGAAGTAGTTGAATTGTCTTTTGTCATTAGTCTAAGATTTTAAAGATTGAAATGTAGGGAGGTGAGAGAGATTGAGAAGTGTTGATTCCATATTGGAAACGAGGGTTTGAGTTCTGTCAAGATCAAAAGACAGAGAGAGCAGAAGGTTGGGTTCGGTGATTGAGATAGAGAGAAGGGGAGAAATACAAAAAGGAAAGCTTGCAACAAGAAAACGACAGTGTTTGATGTCCTTTTCCCAATAAATTCAGGTGCGCGAGAGGGCTTAAGGAGCGGGAATGTAAGGTTTTTGGGACAAAATATGAAGTTATTACAAATTTAATAAAAATAATTTCATCTATTTATATACTAACAAATTGTTATTTTTATATTTATTGTTATTAAATTATCATTTTCTTTTTTTAAGACCTGCAATTGCTCTATTAATAATCATTTATTAATTTTAACTCGGAGAAATTAAGTTGATGGGATACCACTTGAACTTGAACCTTTTTTTTTTGTTGACGATAGAGGTATCGGGTCTCTTATAATTTATTTTTTTAAGTCTCTTAGAACTTTTTTTTAACTAATTAATTCTTCTAAAGTCATCTCCCATCAATGGCAATAGGTAATTTTATCAAATTTTTTATATACTAAGAAATTGATGATGAAGAAGGTTATGTACGTGACCAAAACAACATAATTTTACTTACATGTAATAGTAATTATAATGTTATAAAATTTAGAATTAATCATTGTATATAGCCAACTTAGTAATAAGTAATTAATTTCACTAAAAATCAACTCGATCTTGATCAATATTCAAGGTTAATTAATATATAATGGAATAGTTCATAGAATAATTTTATGATTTATATATATGCATAAATATGTTGCACTATGTGTGAAGACATAAATGTCTATCTCAAAGTGAAAGACGTATGTTTCATTGGCCTTGAGTTTTCTCACTTTTGGTCATTTGAAATTCTGGAACCATATGAGTCTATCCCAAAGTCACAAGATGCTACTCTATATATATATTTCCAAGCAAGGCAAAGGATAAGGCTATATGCACAATAGACGTTTGACCTAAGGCGTCTTGCCTTTCTTAAAATATATTACAGTTGCTCCAGGCCACTTGCTAGGGATAAGACTCATGTCTATAACAATAGTAATATGTCCTTATAATGTATTTCTAAGTACTCCTTAAATTATGGAGACTAGGGGTGACCACGGATTGGATTAGACATAATCCTAATCCGATCCACGGTCTACGGATTAGGTATAATCCTAATTCGATCCACGGTCTATAGATTGGATCGGATCGAATTGACGGATTAGACTTAATCTAAATAACCCAATATAATTATTTTATAACTAGGGCCCAATAACAATTTTTTAGCCTAAAAGATATAAGATATTATAATAATTAATATTATTAAAAGTTATAAGATATTATTATTATATATATATATAATTAATATTATTAAAAGTTATAAGATATTATTATTATTATTATTATTATTATATATATATAATAAATATTATAAATTGTAACGGATTGTAATCTGATCTGTGGCCTACGGATTCTTATTTTCTAAATCTGCAACCGATCCGTTAGTCATCTAATTCGATTTGATCCACATGGATCGGATCAGATTGGATTGGATTCACGGATTTTTTGTGCACCCCTAATGGAGACATCTCCTTGATGTTTTAGTCGCTTGCATTATAAAAATATGAGCTTGTATAGCACATATTGACTATATTATTGTCAAAAGACTATTTTACCATTATGAGATATTTCATCTAAGTTGAAGGGTGGTTGTCTAATATTCAAAATACCATTTTTCCCTTAAGAGATATTTCATTATGAGTTCAAGGGTCAAGTTATCCTAGGGTCCATGTGTGATATTTTGGCCCAAATACAATTAAAAGTGTCCTAGACATGGTTTTTCAATGTACAAGATACATTTACAACTTTACAATTCATGTCCTACAACACGCCCACCTATACTGCCCATGTGTTGAACCTTTGTGCTACATAATCATCATCCAATGGTCTACATGAGCCTTTGAGTGCTTTTGTCAATATGATATATCTATGAATAACAACACTTAAATAAATTATTAATTATTTTACATTAATAGGTTATTATTATCAAAATAATTGAATTAGTCATATATGGATTGAAACCTTTGGGTCAACAATAGCATTTGAGGGAGAATTATTAGTTGAAAAATAACTTGGATCAAATAATGTATAGGTACCTTAATGGAGAACTTATTACAACTATGTATGACCGTTTTTCAACTTAATTTATAATGTTTTGTGATGTGAATTAACTTTATTTCAAATTGAGACTATACGAAATGTAACTTGATAGACACATTAATCAATCTCTAAAAAACTAATTTTCATTAATATATATATACATGTATTATATTGGTTACACAAATCTCAATAAATTTGATATCGGTAGTAGCTTATGTCACTAAACTAAGTGATCGAGCAAGGCCTTGACGTCATTTTCATATATATATATACCATTGGTCGTTATAATTTATCATTCAAAAATTTTAGTTAATTGAAAAATATAATATTTGTAGAGTTTGTAAAGTTTAATTATTTCAATTACTTATAAATGTAGATGTAAAGTTATTATTTACTTATCTATAGTTGACAGACACTTATTATGCTAAAAAAATAAGAAAAATTATTTTGAAAAAATAAATTTTTAATACTAAATTTATAAATTTTATTCCAAATAAATAAATTTTTGTTGTCTAAGGCATTAAATTATAGTAATTAGTATAAATCAACATTCGCAATCTCAAAAAACTAGACATTAGGCGACAAATACAAATTTGTCCCAAAAACTCAAGAATTTGTCACAAATGACCATCTTTTGCCACAAATTAAAATTAGGCGACAAATTCAGAATTTGTCACAAATGACCATCTTTTGCCACAAATTTGGCTCTCTAAAAATTTCGTGGCAAAAAGCATAATTTGTTGTAGTGTGGAGAAAATGGAGCTCTCCATTTATCAAGGAACAATTATAGGCAAAATGCCAGTAATCAGAAAAAGCATTATAAAAGAGGTAGCAAGAGGTTGAATAAGAGGTATTTTTTTCTCTTTGGAGTGTGGAGTGAGGAAAATTGTTTAGAAATTTTTTTGCACTTACAATGGGCTGTTTCAATGTGAATGCAACTCTTTGTTAATATATATATATATATATTATTGATGCACGATTCTGTCACAACCTGGATGAGAGACTTTTCTTGTAGTAAACAAAAAGGTACCGGTGTGATACCGATCGAGTACACTCTGACGATCAAGTTAGAATCAGATGGATCAATAGGAAAAACCTTTCTAAGTTGATTGACCTCTCCTTATATAAGAGTTCTTACCTTTTCCGACAAGTAACCCCTACCTTCTCTAACACGTAACTAGGAAAGTTATCGGGTGATGAGTTATGGCTATACTTATCCACTTGTAGTTTATCCAAGCATTTTGGGCTTCCATATCATCCAAACTTTTATGAGATTTGAAGTCCCATATCAGTTGCCCCCGTTTCCAAGCTTGCTTGTCACGCTCAGAGAACACTAAATCACTTTTGCCTTTTGATATCTTCCACCTCGCTAACAAGTTAGCTAATGAATAACAAATTATGTCACTTACTTATACAAATACTTTATTTTCTTTACATGTATATTTTATTTTTAGAGTAGGAAGTAAGGAGGGAATATATATCAATTAAATACTCTCCCAAAATGGCGTATATATACCCATTTCCTATGATAGTTTTTACAATAAAAACTTTTTTCCCTTTTTTTTTAATTAACTAATTGTATAACACCTACTACTCTAAGAATATATTGAAATTTCATAAGTCAGAACAACATTTATATCAACACAATAGGTATCGGTAGTTGTAATATAACTACAAGCCACTATGTAGGACTTCCCATCTTTACACATAAGAAGTTGTTGTTGGTTATCATGTAAACGACCATTTTTGTCTTATATTATAATATTTTTAATTTCTAACTAATGAGTGTGTCTATAAACAGTGACACTATATAGAAGAATATGCCAGGACCATATATTATCCCGACGCCTATTTGGGGTAATGGCCTTGGCACCTTTGTTAGGCACCCGGGACACTAGCTATCACCTAAACAACTTACGGGTAACGAGCCTTATTGCCCCTTTGGGTACCAACTTATAGGCAGTGACCCTTGGCACCCTTTTGGGGTGTTGGGGCCCACTTGCTGGCACTCTTTGGGTTTGCTAGCTTATGGATAGTGAGCCTTAGCACCCTTTTGGGCGCTAGGGTTAACTAGCTAGCACCCTTTTGGTGTGCCAGCGTATGGCAGCGAGCCTTAGCACCCCTTTGGGTAGGGGTGGCAAAATTGGACATGACACAACATAAACACGACAAACGTTAAACGAGTTTAAGTCTGAAGTAAACTGACATGTTTAATAAATGGATTAACATAAACATGACACACAAAAATTGTGTTGGGTTTGGGTCTAAGTGATCTAACTCGCGACACAATTACGACATGAGCTATTTATATATTTTGATTTTATTTAAACTTATATATACATAGTTATATATAATGTAATTGTTTGAAATCTATTTATTTGTTTATAGGACTGATGTAGGCATAAAATGCAAGGATGAGATTGCTATGGTTATATTCCCAGTTGTTGAATCACCTTAGTATATTTTTGGGTTTATATATAGATACAAAATTTATAATATTGTTTGATTTTAGGGTTTATGTATAGATATGTACTTTATTTTTTATATAATCTTCAGAGAGGTTTTTAAGGGATGGAGAAATTCATATCATATACGTTAAACAGATTAAAAAGGTTATTAAACGATTCATGTCATTATACGACATGTTTATTAAATAGGTTACACGGGTGGACACATCTAACATTTTTAATAAATGGTTTGAGTAAGTGATGATGGTCTCTGACACGATTATTAAATGAGTTGTGTTAGGGTTGAGCTGTTTAGAAGAATATTCATAGATCGACATGACACGAACACGACACGGGAATCGAATTTTCACCCCTACCTTTTGGGCACTGGGGCCATTGGATGACACCTTTTGGGTGTGCTAGCTTATGGGCAATGAGCCTTGGCACCCCTTTAGGGCGCTAGGGCCCATTGGTTGGCAGATGGCCCCCACTTTTGGCGCCTAGGGAGATGGTGCTCACTTTATGGAAATCTTCCCTTTTTTTTTACCCTTTAACATGAGGGAAGCACTTGTAACAAGGCATAAACATAGCAAGTTGTTGCTCAGCTCTTTAATAAAAGAAGTGTTTTGCTTGCCCCTTAATACGGGGAGGTGTTGGTGGAGTTGTCATAGTGTCACGCCTTAATTTTTCCTTCAACACCCTCGTAGGAGAATATTTGCGTAAATTATGTAAATGAAGATGCTATTAGAAAAATAAGACTTTCTAATGCGACGAAATGTAATTAAGACCTAAAGAATGGAGTTGCCACCTAACATCGAGTTTTGGTGTGCTAGGTCACCTAAGGTATGTGATTATGAGTTGAATGCAATGGTTCTATGAGATGATATCCATATAGTCTAATGAACTAGATTAATGAATTCTAAGGTTTGATTATACATGGGGAAGGTGTTAGGTACCCCATGTATCCATACTTATAGATGGTTGCCAAAATTTTATGTGATTCTTTATGTGTGTGTGTGTGTGTGTTAGTGCATGTAGACCCCTACGAGAAATTATTCGTTACTTTAGCCTTATTTGACATCAACTAAACTAATGTCCTTTAGATGTAATGCATGTGATTTATTAACCTATGACTTAATTCAAATAGAGTAACAAGATGGGCTGACCTACTTTAGAATGACCTAAGTGTTAAATGTAAGAGATGCATAATGAAACTAATGCTAACTATAATTGAAACAAATCTAAGATGTTTCATTGATGGAATTGAACCCAAGGGTGGCCTTAGGCTACCTACGTATCCTTCCTTTGAAAAGAAAAGAATCAGATCCAACGTAGTTTGAAAGTTTTGACCTAGGGGTACTTATCTCAATTTCAACAGAACTTTATTTTGAAAATTGAGTTCTTGAAATATTTTGAAAAAAAAGGGTTCAAATGTAAAAGTGATGTAAGAATATATATGAACTTTGAAAAAATTTAGGAAAATTTCAAAAGTTTTGAAAAGGGTGCATTACGATGCATTAAAAAACTCTTGACAAAATTTTGACAGAGTACCGAACTATGTCTATGTCTTTGAGACCTAAGGACCATGTTCTAATGATGTGACCAGAGCCTAAATAATATTGAGATTGTGTCCTAAACATGCTCCTAACAATCAACTAAAATTATACAGTTATATGTTCATTATGCTAAAGAGGAATGTCTCCAAAATCTCATTATTGGGTAAAAATTTATAAATTTGAAAGGGGCATAAAAATGAATTTTTCGGAATCAAAATAATCTTTAAAAGTGCTAGAAATTTGGAATAATAATTTGGTTTTGAAAAGATTTTGAAAACAAAGTTTTTTAGTCAAAAAAGGCCTTTCAGGATTTTGGCAACATATCTACTTAGCATACGTACATATGAATGTGATGAAACAATTTTTTTTTTTTGTGATTTTTCATAATATAAATGATCATAAAATGGTGATATATAATTCAAAAAAATGAATTAACCTAAAGGATTGAAAAGTACCTAAAACAGTTAAAACATTGATTACTGTAATTCGGGCAAAATTCAGATGGAACTCATGATTGAATTTTTTTTTGAGGTGATGAAGATATGAATTCCAGAATGTATTTATGATTAAAAAGTTCTTGAAACTTGATTAAAACAGTACGTTTTGTGGAAGTTTCTAAAAATCACTATTCTGACAGTTTTGGCGGCTTTTAGCAAAAAATATGATTTAAAAATAAATTTATGGGCTTTCATAGTAATTAAAAATGAAAATCTAGAATTGATATTTTATTTAAAATAGTCATAAAACTCCTTAGAAAGAAATGATTTTAAAAATTATACAAAACTGTTAATTTATGGGTTTTGTCAAAATTTTGACAAATAATGACATTGTTCTAATATTAAGGCAACCACATGAGGTCCTAAAAGTAAATGATCATAGTGAAAAATTAACTCTAAAAAATTTCAGGAAATTCAACAATCCTATTCAAACAATGGTTTTAACCTATGATTAAGTTTATACCAATTTTAACATAATTTTGACAGAGTTTCTCCTTATTTTTTTTAAACATGCTAAATAAATTAATTATGGTATTTCTTCACACAAATCAGATTATTAATGAATGAATGCACACTGATGTTTACATAGATTCATTTCTCCGAATTATATGCAATTAACTATTGTTGAGAAGTTAGTGGTGAAATCAAATTCCCTAGGGTTGAGAGGTGAGCTTAAACCCATGTCAGTTGTGTTGCAGCTTGTTGATTGATCTATGAAGCAACCACATGGTATCATTAAAGATGTCATAATTAAGGTGGACAAGTTTTACTTTTTAGTAGACTTCATCATTCTTGATACCGAACTTGTCCCCAACCCAAATAAATCTATTTTAGTGATTTTTGGTCGTCCTTTCTTAGCCACTACTAATGCATGCATTAATTGTCGTACTGGTGTAATTGATATTTCTTTTGGGAATATGAAAGTCAGATTGGATGTCTTCAATGCCACTCTGCATCTCCCAGATGACTTTGAGTGTTTTTCGATGTTATAGAGGAGTCTATTGAGGAGTCACTCCCACTCATTTTGTCTAAATACCCTCTAGAGACGTGTTTGACTCATTTTGGCAATGAGATTTTTGATGTCGAGCAAAACATCAGTGAGGTTAATTCCATGTTAGGTGTTACTGCTATTTTAGACTTTTCATTGGGTGAACTCACAGGATATTGATTATAGGAGTTTCTCTCATTGGATATTGTTTAGCTCTGTGGGGACTGCCACAAATGAAAACGCTAGATTTCAGCACTTTGCTTTGGTTCTTAGGTTGTATTTGGCTGCGCGGAATTGGAGCCTTAGAATTGGAATTGGAGAAAATTTTGTTACCGATTAAGAGAATTTTATTAACAAAATTTTCTCCAATTCTAATACCAATACTTCAATTCCACGTACCGTACACACCCATACGGAATTTAGGGATGATCACTGAAAAGGCCATCAACATGGCTGGTTGAATTTGGCTGAAACTATGGAACTCACATTAATTTGGATCAAACTAGGCTTGTAACTTACCCTTTTTTTTTTCTTCTTCAGTAAAGATGTGAGTACCTCACTTGCCATATATACATGTGTGTATCATTAATCACTTATCAAGGGCTTAGTTGAAGTGGTATCTCCTCTTAAATAAATTGTTAAAAGGATTGGAGTATTCAATTGCTTCTCCTTTTAAGTTTCGAGGTCCATTTACTCCCACTCCCTAAGTCACATAATTCTTGTATATGGGTGCCACTCTCGCTCTATATGATATAGAATTTTTCATTTTTGCATTCTTATTTTGTGTGACTTAACTCATTCCAAGGATGTAAAGATCTCATATTGAGTATCATGAGTTGAAGTACGTCTACAATATACCCGGTATAAATACACTGGGTAAATCTGGACCTTACGTGTTGTATACGCGCTGTGGACTCATCTTACTTGTGCACGCACAATCCAGATTCACCCTGTATATTTACAGCCAGTGTATTTATACCAGATGTATTGGAAATTTTCTCCATGAGTTGAGCATGGGGTAGTGTATAATATTAGATGTACAATTGAAATCATCTTATGCATGGTCATGGTTAAATTTTGACATGTCATTTAATAGGGGAAGACGAGGTGAAGAGTTCACCATGAATGCATAATTAAAATGTCCATTTTACTCAAACAATTACTGCCAGCAATGAAGTAATTAAAAAGTCCATGCAGGCATATGGAAAGGGCTTTAGGGCAATTCTATGCAGTCCTTGCCCTTACCAATGTGTTGGTAGAGACTTTTGATCATATGGGAAAACTACCTTATGTTACGAATTTGGCCTCAATATTGCGAACTAGTAGCTGCACCAATCATGCAACTTCTGATAGTAATTATGAAATTATGACTTTCAGGCTTTGAGATGATAGTTAAAATCTTGAAGACTGGATCATTCTTGGAGACATAGACGACACACCTTCTAATAGGTACTATTGAACCAGGAGAGAGAGATGGCCTGGAATCATGACAAGTTTTCTTTTCGGCTCGGCTCCACTTGTTTAATAAAACAAATGGAGTCTATTTTCATGTTCATGTTTAGAAATAATAATTTTAATTTTAACATTTTTCTTTATCCAATTTGAAGACACAAGAAATTTTTTTATTAAAAATTAGATACCAGATCTATCAATTAGCCAAATACAAATGTGAATGAAAAATCAAGAAAAGATGCAAATGCGAAAATAGTAATGATAGGGGTTCACTATTCACAAAGAATCGGTAGATCCGAACTGAACTGAACCGTAACATCTAGTTCTGATTCCAAAATCAAGAAAATGTTGTATAATGGTTTAGTTCTGGTTTGAGGTGTTGAAAAATAGGATCCGTTGCAGCGAAACAACTGTCATATGAAAAAATCACGAAGTTTTTAATTTTACAGGATATTAATGATAGAATGCAACATACATAGATACTAGGATTAGATATATCTAGAGGGGATGAGTATCTACCATAAAAAAATTGTCCGTCAATGTTATGCAAGGGAAAGCCTACACCTCCCTTTGGTCAGTTAGTTTTTACCCAATGAGAATAACCACTATGTCTCTATTTGTTGGAAGACTTGTGGGAGTCTTTTTGATTGAATATGAATGGAGAAGAAGAAGACTAAAAGAAGCATAATCGTCTTCTTCCTTCTTATTTTTTTTCTTTAACAAAATAATCTCACTATACCCATATGAATATTTATAACACATATTAAATACATATTATCTGATATTTCATTTAAAATTTTAAAAATATTTTAATTAATCAAATTTGAATTTTAAATAATTTTGAATTCAAAATTAAATTAAATTTAAATTCAAATTCAAATTCAAATAATTCAATTTAAATTTAAATTCAAATAATTTGAATTTCAACTATATCTGAGATTCCATATATGCCCTTAGCAATTCCTAATTATAGAAATGCCCTTAGCATGTAAAATTACAGAAATGCCCCTAACACAAAAAATGCCCTTAGCTATTTCTTGTAATTACATATATGCCCTCGACATAAAA
Organism: Cornus controversa; assembly: GCA_026545225.1. Taxonomy (NCBI): domain Eukaryota; kingdom Viridiplantae; phylum Streptophyta; class Magnoliopsida; order Cornales; family Cornaceae; genus Cornus; species Cornus controversa. Next base: position 26,873,479 of record CM048852.1, read on the forward strand.
AATTACAAAATTACCCTTAGCATTTAAAATTATAGAAATGCCCCTGGCACAAAATTGTGCTTAGCTATTTCTAGTAATTTCATATATGTCCTCGACATAGTAAATCCATTCATTCCCATTCATCCAAATTAATTTTCATCTATTGGACTAGCAGTGAGAATTTTATTTGGACCCATTCTTTCATTGGCTCCAATGGGCTATTAATTGACCTGGTCATTTCAAAACCTCAATTTAAATATCCTATTAACTATAACTTAACTCCACTATATAAGTGTGGTTGCACTCCACTCAAGGATGGTTAAACCACCGTGCTAATTTAATATCGTATTAATTTACGAAACAACACCTCTATTCATAATTGGCTCTTGGATAAATAAATACCATCAATTCAATTTAACAATTATATATTTATTTTTCCCACTTGATTTTGCCCGTCTAATCTCAAAATCCATTTGATATTAAAATCAAAGACCCACCAAGCGTTTGGGTTTAACCGTGATCAAACTAATCAAGTCAAAATAAATTAGCTAACATAGATGCAAATCTTAAGAGTATATTCCAAAGTCAATGATCAATGGTTACAAAAAATATCCGAATTTTAGGCTTTAGAGCCCACCAAAATAAATCAAAGCAACCATTAACCAAGGCAAGAATTCATAACTCTCTCATGCTTAAGAGTTGAATCGCTATAACATTGATAAGGAGAATATTACTATGATAGCCGTTGCAATTTCTCAACTTATCGTTCATCTAGTTCAATTCTTACTTCGATAGGGAGTCTAACCACGTACTATTGCCGAATTTGAACAATAATAACGCAATAACCATGACTTCTGCTGGCGTCTTTGATACGCCTATCATGCACGCACAAAATCACTTGCATAGCCAATGGACACCTTGATTCATCTCATGAACCGAACAATATACATCCTTCACTATATATTTGTACAACATTTAAAACCACAGGTTCAATTAATAACTAATGTTTATTATAGCCCAATTAGTGCTATGTTGGGCACACAATCCCAACAATCTCCCACTTGCCCTCATAACCAACTGATCTCACATTACAAGGTTATCAAAATATGTGTATCCTGACTCAGACCAGCTCATCTCCTCCAAAAAGAGCATGTAATCTCTAGTCCTTCTCAAGTATTTAAGAATTATGTTGACTGCATAACATGTATTTGTTCTCGTACACAACATAGCGTACATGAGACTACCAATTGTCGAAGCATATGGTACATGTCTCATCCCTTCTCTTTCCTCAGGTGTCTTGGGACACTGAGCCCTTGAAAAAGTCACTTCATGCCTGAAAGGAAAAAAACCCCTTGTTAGAGTCTTGGATAACAATCTTGGCCAGTATCCATTAATCTAAGTATACAAACTGAGATAAGCTTTACATCCTTTTCCTGTGATGTCACAAAAGTTCAATCCCAATGATATAACTAGCTCCTCCCAAGTTCTCTATGCTAGAATCTGTTGGACTCCCATACCTTGACCAATGACAATACCCCTATATCATCTCAAATGAGTAAATAAATCACCACTCATTCCCAAATCTACTTGTACAAACAAGGCTCATTAATGTGTTGATCAAAATCAAAGGATTTGATTACCTGACCAAAACAGACGTTCCAGCTCTGAGATGTTTGCTTAAGTCAATAAATAAACCTATGCAACCCGTATCTACAATGGAAAGACTCCATGTAGTTCTCAAGATCCAATCCATGTCTACTGGGATTACCTCACAAGATTCTCCCAACAATATGTATTTGCCAGACAGTAGTAAGACTCTCCCACTACGATAGTGTACCAATGTACAAGAAAATAGAAGTGGAATGACTGCTATATATCCAGTGATCCATCTTTCCCACTCTTTATAAAATGTAAGTCCAACTGAAGATTTTAAACACCATTTAACATTTGTTGCAAAACAAGTTTGCTACCGGGTTCTGTGGTTCTCAATATAATCACCCTCCAAGAATGCAATACTAGTGATCACTAATATTTTTTGATTCTTAAAATCATTTAACACAACATGTCCCTTTTGGATAGCCCACAGAGAAACATACTTCTAACCTTGATTTCATCTTAGTCACCTTTCCCTTTCCACACGAGTGTAGGGGAACCTAATATATGAGCTACCTAAGACTTGGCTTATGCTTTGTCTAAAGCTCACAAGGAGTCAAAGGTGCCGACTTAGAAGAAAAATAAAATAGTATGTATATCGTTGTATCTAGGGCTAGACCCCAAAAGGAAAGAAAAATTCATCATCGATCAAACCATATCAGATAAAGTCTCATTCCATCCTTCTACTGCACCATTCTGTTGAAAATAGCCTGTGACAAATAATTGGTACACCAACCCAACAGATACCAAGTAGTCCTTTAAGTCTTCTAACAAGTATCCATAACTTCTTTCCTGGATATTCACAGGACCACTAACATTAGTATGTGCAAGTTTCAATGGTTCTTTGGCTATGTCATTGGCCTATGAAAGACTTACTTTTCATTTTACCCTCTAGACAAGATTCACTTATTGATATAGGCTTCTTTGCCACAATAGGTAATAAACATTCTTTTACCCATCCTTGAATCTCATCTGGATTAAAATGACCTTAACAAGAAGTCGAAAAATACATTGGATTAAAGAAATTTTTCTTTGACATTTAAATCATTAGATGAATTATATAATTCTGTGTCATGCAATGCTTACGAGTTAGGTGTAACCAAATATCAATCATCTTCCTTTGCACTAGAGAAACATTTTTAACAAAACATTTATTTTATAAGGCAAAAGACCAAAATTGAGGTTTCTTTTTATGTCCTGTGCAATAGACAATTGTCCCATACTAGAACTCCTCTCACGGCTTAACTCCAATTACATAACTATTTTACTAACTCCTGTTAGTGACCCAAGATATAGGTGTATCCCTTCATTATTAAGTTTTTATAATTTTTCTGAAACCTTTGCAATCAATTGTAAACATGTTTAGTGGTCCTGGAATCTATACATCAGAAAATCATAAATTCCACCACATAACATTACTCAATGACAAAAATACCCATATCTACATGTCAAATGCTTAGACATTTTTTCTGAACTTGTGTTCTTCTTCACTAAAAAGGGAACATGTTTCCTTTTGGTTTTACTAATCCTTCTATTCTCCCTTCCATTAATCCTCTCATTAGTCCTTTTGGAAGCTTCTGGAATGCTGAGAATATAACAGTGAATACAATATTGAGATTATACCACCAATCAACACAATTAGGTCCAGTTAATATATTTTCTTAAGGAATACTAGCAAGTGAATGTAATGAATTTAGACATTAAGAATCTAAAACAAATGCATCCATACATACATGAAAATGACAAACTAGATCATGCATTTTTAAAGCACCCTGTGGAACCCTCAACCATGTCACATGATAAATCAGAATACTAATTACCACAAAAGTAATACTCCGAGGAGGATACTACTCCCATTAATTAGTTGGTCTTGATCGATTATTTAATATTATTTAGGCATCTCATGTCATATATAAATAACATCTGATTGGCTATGGCCTCACTAGAATGAATAATATTTTCCTTTCCGAGGGTGAAAAATACCACTCATCCCAAGTCAATTGTTAACCATTATCGATCACAATATTTATCCAAATGAAACATTGTCATTCTAAGGGGAATAACTTTTCTAGTGAAAAAATATTGAGATATCAATTTTGTATGTCCATGTCTGATAGCGACCCTTGAGGAGGGATCAATGTAAGCCATCATACTATGATTAATAATGAAAGCTTGAGGCTTTATATTATAAGACCCCGCTCCCACTTGATATTTTAAACTTTGAAAATTTTCTTGGCATTCCATATATCACAATAGATATAAGTCATCTCATGCACTCCATATAATAAAGGTTGTGGCATCCTTTGTAATGTCCCAAAATTCGGACCGCCGGGACTCCCCTGATCTGAGCCCAAATTTCAATTAATTAGGTGTCATGACCGTTCAATCATCATCCCACGACCCGGACAACCATGGCAAGTTACCATTAACACCTTATGTTCCTACGCAAACCACTGAGATCATTATATATAGCAGAAGTCTTTACATTATCAATAAATTTATCCCTCACCGAATATATCATAATGGTCAACAATCTAAGTTATGACCTCAAAATCAGCGAATACATTCTTTACACCATTATTACCATACATACATAAATAATTCAAGTCCACTACGTATGCCTTTTATCGAAAACATGCATACATAGGCCCCTATAAATTACATAGTCACAATACTTTTCAATTGATCGAAGTGCTCATTTCGATTATGCGAAATGAAAGTTTCGCATAATCGAAAATCTCGCATAATCAAAGTAGTATCAAAGTTTTATCAAAACTCTACTAGAATTGGACCTAACTTCCATCGAAATTTTCGCTACAAGTTTGCTTAATTGAGGGCATTTTGATTGATCGAAATAGAGGTTTCACACAATCAAAATCCTCTAGACAGTCCTTTTGCAGAAAATGTTAAGTGTCCAATCTAACATTTTGGTCCCCATTATCATCATATATACTCTTCATTTTACCAATACATTAACACAACCATTCTCACAAGTTCATACATGTAGAAATAAACATAAATGAAGGATCATCATTTAAATCATCTATCAATCTACTATGCTCAATACCGTGCTTATAATGTATGAAATTACTTTACAAGAATTTGATTTTTTTTCACGGAATATTTCATAGTAAAAAGTCAAAATTTCGTAGCAAAAACTCTTTTGGCACGAAATATTTTCGAAGCATCAACTGTTGCAATATGTGGCGTCTCTAATTGTCAATTTTGATGAAATCATATTTCGTAGCAAGTTATGGGATAATAGCGACAGATATATTTCGTCGCAATACATATTATTTACTATGGTAAAATTTCGTAGATAATATAATTATTTGCTACGATAATATTCTGTCGCTAATTATTATTATTTCCCACGAAATAATATTCCGTTGGAAAAAAAGATGTATTTGCTACGATAATATTCTGTCGCTAATTCTTATTATTTCCCACGAAATAGTATTCCGTTGGAAATAAATGATTTTGCTACGATAATATTATGTCGCTAATTCTTATTATTTTCCATGAAATAGTATTCTGTTGGAAATAAATGTATTTGCTACGAAATTTATTCCGTCGCAAATTAGTAATTACTACGAATTAAAGTGTCAAAAATTAGTAATTACTACGAAAAAAATCGTAGCAAATTATAATTATTTTTAAAATATATATATAAAATAGTGATTATACAAATTTAAATAATCACTAGTAATGCCCATTTCTCTTGCCTATGACATCAACAAACAACCTCCAAATAAACTAACCATATATACTTCAATGTAGGGTATCAAACCAAAATACTTCAAAAACATCCTTGATAATTGCAACAATTGAAACAAAAGTGCTAGTTTTTCAATGTTGGTTAAATTTTAAATAAATGACACCAGAAATGCAAAAACATATCCTGTATTGTTTAATCAGTAATCCTACCAAATTCCTAACAAGCTGCTACAAGTCCTGTGAAGATTATAAGAGCTTGAGCAGTAGGATTGAGATAGGCACTAGCCCAAGGTAGCATCCTCACACTAGCCAACTGCATGTTCAAAATGTCATCAGTTGACATGTTAAATGATGTGTGTGTGTGTGTCTATATATATATATATATGTATATATATATATAACTAAAAAGAAGTGGAAAGCTAGAGAGTAATTGTGGGGGAGAAGACTTACAGTTGGTATAGCAGTAGCAATACTAGCAACAATAGCCACTTTAGCTCCTAAGATAACCCCTTCTGTGGTTCCAATTGGAATTTTTTTTAAATAAAACCAGTAGAGTTAGCAAGGATTAAAGGATATTAAAACAATATTTATTTTGTTAAAATGAAGGTTATTAATTAAATCAATTTCAGATATTTCTTGATGAGAAGTATATTACTCTATTAAATAGGAGATATGATAGTTTTTAGCACCAAGTCACGTGGCCTTATATAAATATACGGTATATAAATTCATGCTGACCAACCAGTAATCATCAATCTTGACCATAAGATCAGTCAAACTAAGGCTCAATTAAGTTTTTGTGCATCATTTTTGATTGAATAGCTGAATATTTAAGGAGGCTATAGTAGGTAGAGATCAGAATTTGCAGATTTCTATGAAACAACTAAACAAAAACAAAAATCCAAGAGAGAGAGAGAGAGAGAGAGATTTAGTAAGAAAATCCGTAACTAAAGAAGAAACCCACATTAGAAGTTCTTACCGGTGGCTAGAGTATGATGATGATAGAGACAGAGACTGATGGCGAGAATTACAGAGAGAGTAATACCTGGTCCTCCACACTACCAGCCGAGGCCTTTTTCTTCATCCCAAGCTGTGCACCACCGTGACCATTACCACTTTCACCACCTACACACCCATCAACCGTCGGACAAGGAGAAGTCCCAGCTCCACCGCCGAAAAACCACCACAGCCAATTTCTCTCTCTCGGCTTCACTCTCTCTCAAAAACTCCCAATTTTCCTCTCCTCTTTTCTTTCTTCCTTTTTCTCTTCCTTTTCGTCCTTTCTTTCTTTTCTCTTATCTCTTCTTCAGCCGACCATCACATCTTCTCATTTAAATTTTGAATCTTATCTCTTTTTTTGTACACCACTCATTTCTTGTATATATATAATATAAGTATATATATCATATAACACATATATGTATATAAAAAAAATACAACATATATACATATAAGCACACTATATATATATATATATATATATATATCTTCCACTTATATATAATCATGTATATTTAAATAGAAAAAAAAATAGAGTATTTACGATGGATTTAGCGTTTCGTAGCAAATACCCTAGTATTTACTATGATTTTTTTTTCGTGGTAAATATGAAGGGTATTTTTCACGAATTTTATTTTCCGTAGCAAATACCTTACTATTTACTACGAAATTGAATCCGTAGTAATAGGTATTTTACTACGGATTTAATTTTTCGTAGTAAATACCTTACTATTTACTACGAAATTAGCTCCGTAGTAAATAACATATATTTGCTATGACATAAATTTCGTCGAAAAAGGGTATTTACTACGAAATTAAGTTTCCGTAGTAAATAATTTAGTATTTCCTATGCATTTAGTTTTCGGTAATAAATAATATATTATTTGTTACAAAATAAATTTCGTTGAAAAAGGGTATTTACTACAAAATCAAGTTTCTATGAAAAATACCCTAGTATTTACTACGAAATTTTTTCTATAGTAAATACGAAGAGTATTTTCTACGGATTTTATTATCCGTAGCAAATACCTTACTATTTACTACGAAATTGAAACCGTAGTAAATGGTCCGTGAAAAAAAACCTGTTTTCTTATAGTGTTATCCGACATAAACAATACATGTTCTTGAAACATAAATGGTCTTTACATTATCATCACATCTATATGGTCCACAATCCGAACATGCATTCAAATAAAGCAATGTAAGTCTTTAAATGAACCGATACCACTCCACACCAACTTTTTCGTTAGGGAGACGCCAAACGCTCAGTAGGAATGTCTAAAATACAATTTCTCAAGTTTTGTGAATACCACGTAAACATATGTTTACATTTAGTCATGTTAAGAAAATATCTATACATCACAACCATATCATAAGTAATATATAATGCAAAATGATATACATAACTCCCTCATACTCTCAAAACATGAATTGAGTTTTAGTTTTATGGGCCGCCCAATCCCACCTATCTTAGGCTCCTTGATCGGATTACCTCATCGTAGGACTCTATTTTAGGGAGTATCATCTTTCATCTAGTTGGAGCTCCTTTACCAAATCACTCCATGAGGGTTACCCTTACCGGACTACCTCGCCACTCTTCAAGAGGACAATTGAACTCACACCATATGCTTCCAATGAAAGATGATGGGTTCCAAATGCTCATGCTAGACATGCATATAAAATTCAAGTAAATGTAGAAATTAATTGTCATGCTTGCACAATTTCCAAATAAACGTCACATACTTTCACATTGGACATGTTCCACATATTGCACATTTCATATTACTCATGTAGATAGTTAAATATGCTTTCAAGACATTTTATCAAGCATATAAGTGTCACTTTCATATATAAACATGAATACACATAATTACTCCGCAATTCAATCCCAACATGCTTATATAATTATCTAAGGCAATTATAATATGTAATCATCATACTTAACATAGAGAATTCATTAAATGGCATAATTTAGCATGCTTTAATAATGAAAGACATCTAATTATCCCCACATAACCAATTGGTTACCATATATAAACAACCAATATACTCACAAAAAACTCTAGATTCTATGGGTTAGGCATCCCTACCTCAATTTGAAAAAGCTTCCAAATGATTTCCCCAATTCCTCATGAAATATCAATTTTATCTAACTTCAATTCTAGATGGATCAAACTCGAGCCCTCAATGTGTAGACCAACTCTTTCTTCTTCGATGCCTTCCAATTATAGACCCAAGTCCCTTGAATTTAATGGGGAAGGGAAGAAAAAAATTTAGAGATATATTTATATGTATATTGCTCTCTTACAGCTGCGGGAGAATGAGAGAATGAATTGCTAAATTATCTACTTTGCTATTTATAGACCTAGCTATTATATTTACAAAAATGTAACTAACCTTTTACTAAACCTTTCTGGACTCCGTTTTCGATTTCTGCAACTCATACGGACACGAAATCAATTTCATAGAGGATCAAATATTTTATTTAAGTTACTCATGAAATTTGGTGTCATTATGACACTTTCGGATTTTTCGGGTCCATAGGACTCGTGTCCCGGACTCACTTGTCCTGAGAAGGTCAACTTTTGTCAAATGCTCCCAAAACATTCTTGGACATATATAAAGGTCTTCAAACATGTATTTTACATTTAAAACACATTTATAATCATTTAAATCACTTGTATACATTTAAATGAAATAAAAAGAAAATCGGCCAAAAATGGTCACGGTTCGTACAACCTACCCAACTTGAAACGATTTAGTCCCCAAAATCAGGCCATACCTGAAGGAAATAAGTCTAGATACTTAGAATGAATTTCTTGCTCTCTCTCCCAGGTAGACTCTTCAACATTATGATGATGCCACAACACCTTGACCAAATGAATGATTTTACCTCTCAGAACTTGCTCTCTAGCATCGAGAATCTGAATTGTTCTCTTCTCATAGGTGATATCCTCGTCAACCTCAACGTCTACCCAACTCAAGACATGTGATGCATCAGGTTCGTATTTACTTAACATCAAAATATGGAATACATTGTGAACCTTTTCCAACTATGGTGGCAAAGGCAATCTGTAAACTACCTCACCAACACACTCAAGGATCTTAAATGGTCTAATGTATCTAGGTGATAACTTGTCACTTCGCCCAAAACACATTAATCTATTCCGTAGAGAAATCTTAAGAAACACATGGTCTCCCACCTCAAAAGATAACGGTCGTCGCCTCCAATCGGTATAGCTATTTTGTTGACTTTGAACTATCAACAATCATTGTCTAATCAAATTAATCTTTTCTAGAGTCTCGTGCACAATATTTGGTCCCAAGGCTACGATCTCGCCCACCTCAGTCCAACAAACTGGAGATCTACAAGGTCTACCATACAATGGCTCAAATGATGCAATCTCAACACTGGCCTGATAACTGTTGTTGTATGTAAACTCCCCAAGTGGAAAATAGTCCTCCCAACCACCGCTAAAGCCATAATACAAACACGAAACATATCCTCCAATATTTGAATAGTATGCTTCGACTGTCCATTAGTCTAAGGATAAAATATTGTGCTAAAATGTAACTCAGTGTCCAACACCGTCTGGAATCCCTACCAAAATCTTAAAGTAAACTATGGATCTCTATCCGATACAATGGATATTGGAACTCTATGTAATCTCATAATTTGTTCTACATATGTTTACTCAGCCTTTCACATCATCTGTCAACCTCATAGGCAAGAAGTGTGCTATTTTGGTCAATCGATCCATGACGACCCAAACTGTATCATTGCCTTTGTTTGATCTCGGAAGACTCGTCACAAAATCTATGGTAATATATGTTCCTATTTTCAATCCACCATTGGTAATGGTTGCAATAATCCAGCTGGCTTTTGGTGTTCCTTCTTTTCTTGCTGACAAGTAGGAATCTGGCAACAAACTGTGCTACATCCCTCTTCATACCTCGTCACCAATATTGGTGTCTCAAATTATGGTACATCTTCGTGCCACCAGGATGAACTATAAAACGAGAAAGATAAAATTCCTATAATACATCATCACAATAATTAGAAGGAACTACCATCAATCCTCTGAATTGTAGACCCCCATCGGCATACAAGGTCCAATTCTCCACTCTAGTACCACTAGTAATCTGTGAGTGAATGACCTCTAGCTCACTATCTTATTTCTGTGCCTCAATCGCCTTGCTCATAAGCATTGGTTGAGCTACTAAGTCAAACAACGTAGCTGACTAACTATCATCACTGAAGTACAATCCCAACTCTGAAAAATCTTCTATCATTTTTCATTTTCGCATGGCTATGCTAGCTAGAGTCCTATGAGACTTTCTACTCAATACATCCACAACTACATTTGATTTCCTTGGGTGGTATTACAAATCAAAGTTGTAATCCTCCATATACTCAGCCCATCGCCTCAGTCTCATGCTCAAGTCCTTTTGGGAGAAAAGGTACTTGAGACTTTTGTGATCTGAATACACTTTGAATTTCTCACCATTTAAGTAATGTCTCCACCCTTTCAAGACAAAGATCACCGCTGCTAGTTTCGAATTATGCGTAAGACAGTTATGCTCGTGAGTCTTTAACTGTTTAGACCCATAAGAAACTACTATATCACATTACATCAATACACAACCTAGCCCACTCCCTGAAGTATCACAATAAATCACATATCCAAAGTCACACTCGGGTATCACCAATATAGGAGCTATGGTTGTAATACCCCGCTCCAACACATGGTATGATATTGTCCGCTTTGGGCCTGAGCCCGCACGATTTTTGGTCTTGGGTTTTACCCCAAAAGGCCTCATACCATTTGAAGAGAATATACTACATATAAGCACATCTCCTTTTCCACACCCAAGAGATGTGGGATTGAGCACCCTTTACCCTGTCAGTGTGGTAGCTCAGCCCAGTGTCTATCTTCACACCCGCCCACTCACACCCGTCCACAAGGGTTACTATAATCCACCCCCTACGAGACCCGACGTCCTCGTCGGCACACTTCCGGCTAGGTTCAGGCTCTGATTCCAACTGTAATACCCCGCTCCAATACATGGTATGATATTGTCCACTTTGGGCCTGAGCCCGCATAGTTTTTGGTCTTGGGTTTTACCCCAAAAGGCCTCATACCATTTGAAGATAATATACTACATATAAGCACATCTCCTTTTCCACACCCAAGCGATGTGGGATTGAGCACCCTGTACCCTGTCAGTGTGGTAGCTCAGCCCAGTGTCTATCTTCGCACCCACCCACTCACACCCGTCCACAAGGGTTACTGCAGTGGTTAGCCGCTTCTTCAATTCACGAAAAGCTAACTCACATGCTTCATTCCACACAAACTTCACACCCTTACGAGTGAGTTGTGTCATAAGAGCTGCAATATTAGAAAAGCCTTTTAGAAACCTCCTGTAGCAGCTTGCTAAACAAAGAAAATTCTAAATCTCCAAAATATTCTTCGGACTCTCCCAACTCATCACGACCTCAATCTTAGATTGATCAACTAAGACTCCACCTCCTGAAACAACATGGCCAAGAAACTTCACCTTTTGGAACCAAAACTTGCACTTTCGTATTTAGCATACAATCAGTGCCCTATAAGGATGTAATACCCCGCTCCAACACATGGTATGATATTGTCCGCTTTGGGCCTGAGCTCGCACGATTTTGCTCTTGGATTTTATCCCAAAAGGCCTCATACCATTTGAAGAGAAGATACTACATATAAGCACATCCCCTTTTCCACACCCAGGCGATGTGGGATTGAGCACCTTGTACCCTGTCAGTGTGGTAGCTCAGCCCAGTGTCTGTCTATGCACCCGCCCACTCACACCCGTCCACAAGGGTTACTACAATCCACCCCCCTACGAGGCCCGACGCCCTCGTCGGCACACTTACTTCCAGCTGGGTTCAGGCTGTGATACCAAATGAAATACCCCCCAGAAAATTTCGCGCATGAGGTGGCCAGTCTCATACACAAAACCTGAGAAATATTAACCACTGATAGCAACAAGCATAGATGCAAAAGACAGAAATAGAATAATTGCTAAAAGCTGAACAGAAATCCCATTGAATTGAAATAATTGATAAATAAATAATTATATTCTGGTAATACAATTGGGAAGTCCCGTAACCCAAGGACCCCTTAACCAGAAAGAACAAAAGCTTAACACGTAAATTGAAAACCAAAACCAAAACCTCTAAATGAGTTCATAGTTTTACTCCTGAAGAAAAAGTAGATTCCTACCCTGTGACTGAAGAGAGTAGATGTCTGTCACAGCTCAACCCTAGTACTCTATCCTCGCATGGGAAACTGCCTAGGACTTGAAATATCAACAAAGTGGGTTAAATCCACGAACAAGTTCTATCTACTACATTCCAATCAGAGAACCAATATACATACCCTCAATGTGAGGGACACAAGAGATAGATATACGTGCAACCATTCAGATTATTCCTTATTCAGTTCATGCTTTTAAAGATACAAATCATCTCATATATTTTCTCAACAACCCTTACTATGTAAAAACGATCACCTTCTTTACGTTCACAAATAAAGATACATATGTATGCATTTTATTAAATCTATATAATCATGATATGTCAAATATAATGCATGAATACCTTAATAGGTATGGGCGATCCTGACACGCCGGGCAATCCTTACATGCCAAATAAAAAGTATAGATACCTTATTAGGTATGGGCGATCTTGACACGCCGGGCAATCCTTACATACCAAATAAAAAGTATAGATGCATTCCCAATATGAAATAATAAATAAACAAGATGCATTATGATTTTTAATTTGCACAAACTACAAATTTGAATTATCTGCTATACAATTATCACCATATGACAAATCATTCACAAGTGAACCTTAATCAAGTATCCCATGTGCATTTATATCTTTAAAATAAATACAATCAATTAAATCAAAATAACCCAACATCTATTAGAGAAACAATTTCCCAATCCAACCTCCAATGCACTCAAATCTACGAGGGGGTCTAAACCTACTCTTATCTAGGTTTCTGGGCCTATTCTACTTCTAAGAACCCTATTAAAACATTCTGGAATTCTCTGAAATTTTAAAAATATTTTCAATAATAAAAGAACGTAAAAATCCAACTTTTAGGCACTTTAAAAATTAATTGAACACCAAGGGAAGCTCATTTCGAGATGCACATTTAAACCCAAGTTTATTTAATCCCCAAACAATTACAAAAAAATTTTGGGAATTTTTAGAATTACAAAAGTATTTTCTAAAATTACAGAAAGTGAAAAACCCTACTTTTGGATAATTTAAAAATCAATTGAACAATAAGGAAAGATCATTTTGAGTTGAAACTTTAAACCCAAGTGTACTTAACCTCTAGAGAGTTACAGTAAAAATTTGGGAAATTTTGGAGTTGTAAAAGTATTTTCTAAAATTACAAAAAGTGAAAAAGACAGCTTTTGGACACTTTAAAAATTAATTGGACAACAAGGGAAAATTAATTTGAGTTGAAAATTTAAAACCAAGTGTATTTAACATCCAGTATCATACAGTAAAAATTTCAGAATTTTTGGAATCATGAAATTATTTTTAAAAAATGAATTTTCAAATTTTCAAGTTTTTCCAAAAATTTCAAAAATACAAAAAAAATATCAAAACATTTCGGAATGGGCCCATAGTGGACCTAGTGGTGGGCCCCCGCGAGTGGGGCCCAAAACCATTTTTCCCGACGCCGGCCCCATGCACCGGACAGGCGCGTGGGGAAGCGCCCAGTGCTGGGCTTCTTCCCCAGCGCGCCCAACAGCGACTTCCCGGGGACGGTCCGGCCTCCTTCGGCCACCATTCGCCTCCATTTTTGTGTCGTTCTTCTCCTCTCGACGCCGTCTACCTATTGGTGTAAAAAATCCCATCCGAAACGGCCTGAATCAAAAACCCCCAATTCACAAGTTCTAGGGTTCTTCACAAAAATTCAAAAATTTAAAACTAAATTACTCACGATCTGTTTTCCTAAGGATCCAGAGTTGTTTACAAGATAATCCCAACACAATAGGTTCACGGTTTAACATCTACTTACTTCCAAATTTCATGCATGAACAATTTCTTTCTTAATACAATATACATATACATGAATATATGTGCATATATCCTTACATAAACAAAATCAATCTATTCTATACACAATCATCATAGTTAAATCTCACGAAATTTATCAACAACAGAAAATATAAACATACAATTAAACTACAAATTTTTAATATAAATAAAATCCTTAAACCTAGACTATGTATACGGATTCAAAGGGGAAGTGAAGAATCAAACTTGCCTTTTTCTGACGAATCAACTTGTTCACCCGACCGTCACTCCCTTCCCTCTTTCGTTTACTCTCTCTTAGTTCTGTGCGTAAAGCAACGGCAAAAACCCTAATTTCTTCTTTTTCCTTTTTGTCTTAATTATTATTCTATTTTTGATTTTTTTTCTAAAACTAAATAAAATAAAAAAAAATAATAATAATAGCAATAATAATATAATTATAACCCTAACTCAACATTTTAAACATAACCCTAGCCCACTCATTCTAGCCCAAATTCCTCCCTATCCCAAACCAAAACATTTAAATAAAATAACACACAATTAATAACAATTCACATAAAATGATAAAAATAAACAGAGAAATTTAAATGAAATGAATTGAATCTATAAAACCTAAGCAATCCACACAAAATGATAAGATGCATATATAAAAGAAATGCAACTCACCTAAAATGATAATTTGTAGAAAAAAAAACATTTCACATGAATTAAATAAATAAAGTAATAATATAAAGAAATTAAATTTCTTTAAAATAATAGACATCTAAATTTTTCGGGGTATTACAAAGGATTTGCAAAATTGTCCTCAAACGCAACTCATGCTCCTCCTCCAAAGATGAGTACACAAGTATATCCATCTTCAAACACTACAACAAAAGTGTCGAGATACTCATGAAATGCGCGATTCATCAAATTCATAAATGTCGCTGGTGCATTAGTCAAACTAGATGGCATTACAAGGTAATCATAATGTCCATACCGCATACGAAAAGCCATTTTATGGATATCCTCATCTTTTACTCTCAATTGATAATAACTCGACCTTAAGTCAATTTTTGAGAAGTAGTGAGATCCCTTCAATTAATCAAATAGGTCATCTATCCTCGTCAATGGATACTTGTTCATAATTGTTACATGATTCAAATTTTGATAATCAGTACATAATCTTAATGAACCATCTTTCTTTTTAGCAAACAACACCAGTGCTCCCTATGGTGATACACTCGGTCTAATAAAGCCCTTAGCTCTCAAATCATCCAATTGACATTTTAGTTCCACCAACTCTGCCTGTGCCATTTGATATGGTGCCATAGAAATAGGCATCATACAACATATAAGATTAATGTCAAACTCTATCTCTCTCTTGGGAGGTAAGTCCGTTAAATCCTCCAAAAAGAATTCAAGAACTCATATAACACCGTTGGATATATCTCTCTTGGTATATAAATCGTCATTCTCCCTCTAAAGCAATCTATTGTTGCATGGAATTCTGACAACCAATCCAACCCAAGGATGATATCAAAACTACTCATGTCTAAGAGAATGAAATCAAATTCAAATGTCCTCCAGCTATCTCAATAGCACATCCCCAGCATACTCTGTCAAGAATCACTGTACCGTTCACTGGCGTATCAACACAAACAGCTCTACCCCAGGGACTAACCTCAAGCTCCAATTGCCCTTCCTCAGCATCTTGACAACATATCTTTATCTATTCAAGATATAGGTCAACACAATAAGTCATGTCATGCTATGTATTCAACATGATCAAACTAATACACAACATCACAATATGTCATCACTTTCACACGTGATATATAGACATGCTTTTCAAAACACATTTAATCATATAAACATATTTTCAAGTCAACATATAACATATAACACATGTTATCATATAAGAACTTATCATATTATCATGTTAGCACATTTCACATACACATAAGTTCTCATATCAACTATGTCATGCCTACACATGTTTTTTGGTTTTCAACTCAAGGTACCAATTCGGAACAGTATTCAACCTTGTGTTCTAACAAGTTATCAACCATCTCACCACACGTGATTTGTCCATTATCCGTTGCCCCTAGGTATTCGACCTAATACTCTGATACCAAGCTATCATATCCCAAAATTTGGCCGGACTGTCAGAGTCGCTTGACTTTTGGTTAATGATGTGTTATGATGGCCTGATCGTTATCCCATGACTCGGACAACCTTGACAAGTTACCATTAACACCGTCGATTATTACCCGGACCACCGAGATCATTATATACAGCGGAAGTCTTTACATTATTAATAAATCTATCCCTCACTGGATATATCATAATGGTCAACAATTTAAGTTACAACCTCAAAATTAGCGAAAGCCTACTTTACACCATTATTACCATGTATACATGCATATATAAACAATTCAAGTCTACTACATATACCCTTTATCGAAAACATGCATACATAGGCCCCTATGAATTACACAGTCACAACACTTTTTGATTGATCAAAGTGCTAATTTCGATTGTGCGAAACACATTTTGATTGTGCAAAATGGGAGTTTCGCGTGATCGAAAATATCGCATGATCGAAGTAGTTTCGAAGTTCTATCGAAACTCCACTAGAATTGGACCCAACTTCCATCAAAATTTTCGCTACAAGTTCGCTTAATCAAGAGCATTTTGATTGATCGAAATAAAGGTTTCGCACAATTGAAATCCTCCAGACAGTCCTCCTACAGAAAATGTTAAGTGTCCAATCTCACATTTAGTCCCCATTATTATCATACATACTCTTCATTTTACCAATACATTAATACAACCATTCTCACAAATTTATACATGTAGAAATAAACATAAAATGAAAGATGATCATTTAGATCATCTAGCATTCTATTATGTTCAATACCATACTTATAATGTATGAAATCATAAGACATAAATAATACATATTCTCAAAACATAAATGGTCTTTATATGTTCATCACATGCATATAGTCAACAATCCGGACATGCATTCAAGTAATGTAAATCTTTAAATGAACCGATACTGCTCTACGCTAACTTTACCGTTGAGGAGACTCCATCACTTCTTTTTCATTTTCTGAAAAGAGTTATACTCGTGGAATGAGCTACAATATGCTTAGTAGAAATGTTTAAAATACAATTCCGCAAGTTCTGTGAATACCACTTAAACATACGTTTACATTTAATCATGTTAAGCAAATATTCATACATAAAAACTAAATCATAAACAATATATAATACAACATGATATGCATAACTCCCTCATACCCTTCCACATGTATTGGGTTTCAGTTTTACGGGCTGCCCAATCCCACCTATTCAAGGCTCCTTAAATGGATCACCTCATCGTAGGACTCCGTTTTAGGAAGTATCCTCTTTAATCTAGTTGGAGCTTCTTTAGCGGATCACTCCACGAGGGTTACCTTTATCGGACTACCTTGCCAGTCGTCAAGAGGACTTTACCATCCAATTGAACTCACCACCATCACCATATGCTTCCCAATGAATGATGATGGGTTCCAAATGCTCATGCTAGACGTGCACATATAATTCAAGTTAATGTAGCATTTAATTGTCATACTTGCACAATTTTCAAATAAACATCACATACTTTCACATTGGATATGTTCCACATATTGCACATTTCATATCACTCATGTAGACAATTAAACATACTTCACATTTAAACATGTTTTCAAGACATTTTATGAAGCACATAAACCTCACTTTCACATATAAACATGAATACACATAATTACTCCACAATTCAATCCCAACATACTTATATAATTATCTAAGGAAATTATAACATGTAATCATCATACTTAAGATAGAGAATTCATTAAATGACATAATTTAGCATGCTTTAATATTGAAAGACATCTAATTATTTTCATATAACCAATTAGATGACATAAACAACCAATATAACCCCGAATTCAACCTCAATTTGTAAGAGCTTCCAAATGACTTTTTCAATTCCTCACAAACTTTTAACTTTCTCCGAATTCAATTCCGGATGGATCAAACTTGAGTTCTCAATGTGTAGACCAACTCTTCCTTCTTAGGATACTAATTTCTCTAATAATTTAATGAAAAAATAAATCAATTACAACCCTATAGCATTCCAAACACCATATGCATGCTAATGTTATAATTTAATTCCTTTACTAATTTTAGAGAAAATTGGACCCACTTGACTCTCTAATTCTAAATTGGAGTTTTTGAAAATTCTAATATTTCAAAGTATCCATTTCCTATAAATTTCTTCAATTTAATTAGAAAAATCAAAGTCAACAATTTATCCCACAAAATGACAATCATTAAATTATAGCATTCTAATTTCATGGGTCTCATGCATGAAGCATATATATACCATACATCCATACAACAATAATAAAAAAATTTATTCAATGATGAGATATTGTAAAGGACCCAATTTACTCCTTAAATGACTCGTGATTAAAATAACCATAGAGTGAATCGATACTCACATGTGCACCTTAACACAAAACCAAGCCCGACCTAGAACAAACAAAATTGGCCAACCGGTCTCTTCGTGGGCAACGAGTTAGCCATTTTGCTGCTGTCCAAACTAGGGGTGCAACTCGGGCGGGTTGGATAGGTTAGAGGTACAATTCGGGTTGAACCCAACATATAAAATGTTCAACCCTAACCCAACCTTAACTCTACCTTCAACCTAAGCTAACCAACCCTAACCCAACCCATCCTTAAGATTTTCAACTCGAGTTGAATTCGGGATTGTAACTCGGATTGATATTTTGGGACAACACTGATTTTATCATATAAACATCTTGCATGACAGTGATTTTATGAAACTTATATATTGCTTTCTCATTCTTTTATGTGTTTGGAATGCACATCATCTACCAATGACCATAATTATTGTAAAGACTATAAGATTAAAAGTCATAACTTTTTCATAATTAAAATAATTGAGGATATTGGCCGCTACATTCTATGACATAATAACAAATAGACCACTAACTAGACCAACATGCTTATAATTTGAAATATATATAGTATATTTAAAGTATAAATATATAAAAAATAAAATTAAAATTCGGGTTGGGCTTGGGCTTGGGTTAATGGGACCTCAACCCAAGCCTAATCCTAATTGAATTCGGGTTGAGATTTTCAACTCCGTCCCAACCCTAACTGTAAAAAAGATTGTTCGAGCCTATAAAAAATTAAGTTAGGCTCGGGTTGAATTTGGTTGACCAACCAAAGTTACACGTACCCCTAGTTCAAACCGTCCAAACAAATGCCCATTATCTGCCACATGTGCCCATATTGGATATCTCAAGAATCATTTTCATAAATCAATTGTAAAGATGTAAAATAGTGACCAATAGAAACATAGCGATACGAGAAATTCTAAAAAAATAATACACGAACACGGTAAGGATACGACTATAAAATAATAATTTAGTATATTAATAAAAAGAGACAAATTAGAGAGGGGAAGAAGAAGGAGAATAGTCCATAACTTTCTCATGCTTAAGAGTTGAATCGTCACAACATTGAGAAGGAGAATATTACTACGTTGGTTGTCGTATTTTTCAACTTAGCGTCGATCTAGTTCAATTCTTACTTTGATAGGGAGTCCAATCATGTACTATCGCTGAATTTGAACAATTTATGATAACACAATAACCATGACTTATACTCTCGTCTTTGATACCCTTATTATGTACGCACAAAATCAGTTGTGTAATCAATGGATACCTCGATTCATCTCATGAATCGAACAATACACAATGTTTACCTTTTAAAATCACATGTTCAATTAATAACCAATGTATATTATAGTCCCATTAGTGCTATGTAGGGCACCAAATTCCAACACAAAGTCTTTAGGACCAAATCGAACTGCTCTACAACGGTTCCTTGCTTTTGGAATCGGAACCGAACCGATTATTAGTATTATTATGAGATATATATATAAAAATTATAACCCTAAATCTAAAGATCCTAATTTCTCATTCTCTCACAACTTCAGAACTTCCATCATGCAGACGACAGATACCTAGCTTCATATGGAGTTTATCCACAAAATTAAATTATAACTGAATTTGATAATTATGAACATATGCTTAATATTGGATCATTATTTATTTTCTTCAGTAGAAGGTATTAGTCGAATAGTTTATATTGACCAAATCATTTAGTGGTAACGTTATTGAAAAGAGGATTTTTTTTTTTTTTCACATCTTGAAAAGAGGAGTTTAATTACATTATCCTCAATGCTCCTACAGTAGTATACTATACAAACACTTCTTTCCATTTTAATCTTGATAAGATTCTGAAAAACTCTTCTTGGTGTTTGGTGGTATGTTTACTTTTGGTGTAAAGTTAGTTATGATTTAGAAACAGAAGCCATAATCTTATTTTTTTGGGCAAAGTATACTCACACTTCCCGAGGTTTGCCTCAAACACACTCATATACAATGTTTGCTTAAATCTACACTCACACCCCTGAACAAAATTGCATCAGCAATTTGCATGACAAATTACAATTTTACCCATCAATATAATAACTATATATTATTTAAATTAAAATAAAATAACTAAATTAACCCTTCAACCGATATATTACTATATTAGTGTCCCCTGAATTTAGTGAAAGGGCAACAAAATTCTTTGAATTCTTTTGTTTTTTAGTTATAAAAAAAGAATTGTGAAATAAAGAAAGGAGTCTAATGTGTTTTGGTGATTCAATTTAGCAAATAATTTACACTATTTCTCTATTATGTATATGACCCAATATTAGTTGTCATTGAAAAATAAAATTCAATCTGAAGAAATTCAAAATTTGAGGCTAAAATTTTTTTATATTATTAATCTTGGATGATTTTTTTTCTTTTTTCTAGTACTTACTTTTCCATTTTATCAGTGCCATCACTACTTTTTTTTTTAGTTTTTGAAATAAATGTATGCATACTTTGTAATAAAAGGCAAAATGCAAAATATCCTCTTTTAACTTTCTCATAAACTCCTATAATCTTGTAACACTCTTCATATAGGTCTCCTCTGTTGTCATCTCTCTACTATTACCGAGACACCACGGCCACCACCAAAGCCATGCTATCATTACCAATTTTCAGGTGCACTGCCATAACAACGGTGAAAGAGAAAAAAATAAAAGAAAAAAAGTGAAAAGGGTGAAGAATTAAGAGAGAGAAGTAGATAAAATAAAGAAAAGAGAGGGGGGTTAGATGTAGAGAGAGTGATTCGGGAAAGAGAGAGAGATGGAGGAAGAGAGAGAAAAAGAGACAGAGTGAGGAGAGATAAAGAAATAAAAAAAAAGGAGAGAGAGAAAGAATTAGAGAAAGTGAGCTTTGAGGGTGAGAGAGGAGGAAGAAAAGAAATAAGGTAATAAGGATAATTTTGTCAAATGAAAAAAAAATTGGGAGCAATATGGTATTTTAACGTAAAAAGTAAGGTTAAAAATATCTTTTTAGTTAGTGAAGGTTAAAACAGACATTTCAAATAATTTTTTGACCGATGGATTTCAATTGGGGGTTGTGTTCGATCAAACACCAAATCTCAAGGGTGTGAGTGTAAGTTTAAGCAAACTTTGTATATGAGTGTATTTAGGGCAAACCTCAGGGGGTGTGAGTGCATTTTACCCTATTTTTTTTCAATCTTACTTGTTTGAAATAATGAAGAAAGAAAATGAATTCATTCTTCTTAATAACCAAATGGAAAGTATAAGTTGTGAGAAACATGCTACTACTATTCTTCTAAGTTGTTTCTCTTTGCGAGTTTATTTGTAAAAAAAAATAAAAATAAATAAGGAACCATGGTTCGGAACGGAACCAATTTTTAAAGGTGGAGTGCCAAAGTTCGATGAGATTTCAACATCTTTGGGAAAGACAATATATAAAAAATAAAAATAAATAAATAAAAAGATGAAACAATCATTTTTGTTGCTAAATTTAAAAGGTGGAGTGCCTAAGATCGATCAAATGTGTAGTGCCAATAATAGCTTTCAAAAATAAAATTCAAAATGATTATTATTATTGTTGCATCATTCTTATTTCCTATTCCTTTTCTGTTTTATTCCATTCCAAAAGTAGCATGATAATGAATATGATTATTATTATTGTTGCATCATTCTTATTTCCTATTCCTTTAATTTCTGTTTTATTCCATACCAAAAGTTGCATGATAATGAATAATTCTTCAACTCAGTATTAATAGATGATCAACACCTTGGATGCATACTCACCAAACTATATAGAGTTTAAAGTCATAATTATAAAACACTTAAATCTTTAAGAGATTTGTTTTGAATAAGGATCAAATAAAGTTGAATTTTCTGATCAAATACCATTCTAATTTGAACATAAATCCGTTTGTTTCAGGGTAACGAAATTCGATCCCTTTAGTTTATGGAGTCAGTACAAAATAGTGTTTTTTCCATTGTTTTTTCTTAGTAATTTTCTGAAATATTTTTCAATTGTGAGGAAATGTTATGTACCTGGAAAAATATTATTAAAGTTGAATTTGCTAATCTTCTGCATATATGATTAAACGACTTGGTTGGTCTCATATGTGTGTGTATATAAAGGAGAAATGTATTGTGTTGGATTTGAAAAAAAAAATTTAATTATTACATTTTAATTAAAATTTAGAAATTTTATTGCCTTATTAAGCATTAAAGTTGACCACACTTGATTTGTTCTACCACTTTCTGTTACTGTTTGATTTTCAATTTGTGGTCCAGTATCAGAATCCAAAAAATAAACGCAGTATCACTTATGAGATATTAATATCATAAATTCATAGTCGTTTGAAATTTAAAAGAGATGAATATAATATATATAGATTAGTGATCTCTTACTCAATTTATTCATACTCTGCATAGTGGCAGTTAGATTTAATCTAACGGTAACATTTCAAATCCCTTTATGCTCTTTCCAAAAATTATAAAACCACTATATAGTTATTTTAATTTTAGAATTTTATTATTATGGGTGGATTACCATTTCCTTACCTATTGTAAAAAAATTATAATAAATTACCAAAAGTAAACAATTGAATAATTTCCTGATCCCATCTTCTTCTATGTTCTGTCACAACTCTGAATCATTGTTGAAAATTTCATCTCTAAATATATCAAAAATCATCTCCAATTATATAAAAAATTAATTTTAATTTAGGGTCTTTCTGTTCAGGAAAAACAAAAAAAAAAAACTAAAATAAAAGACATTATGTGGTCATTTTGGCTTAAATTGTTTGAGTTTATCTTGTTCGATTAAATAACGAGAAGACATTCTACAGTTTCTACTTCAAGAATTTTTATTTTTATTTTACTTTTTTCTGTTGGTTGATAGCAATAAAATCATGATCTCCTTTTATAATCATTTAGTAACCACTTGAGCAAAAAACTTTCAAAAACTTCTCAAATTACCCCAAAGGCCCTAAATGAAAAATAATTTTTCGATATGTTTGGAGATGAAATTTAAAAAAATTATATATATATAAGTCAGCTCTTACTTGCCAAAAAGCCACACTGCCTAATGTGAACGCGAGAACATAGAGCTAGCCATTAACCAATGCATTTATAGCGGCTAATTAGCATGAAAAAAAATAAAGTATTTGTAAACCCAATCTAGTGTTTACTATATATATCCCATAAGTAATCGTATAAAACAATACCTAGCACCAATATAATGGCTTGTTCAAGCTGTGTCCCAATGGTTGCAACCCTTTTCTTCTGTTTATTCTTTCTGCAATATTCTTCACCAGCAAATGCAAATGCAAATGCACCTGCACCTGCACCGAATGAAAGTGGTTCATCAAATCTAGTGACAAAGCTTTGCAGAAGAAAAGTCTATAGACTAGACAACTACACATCATGTATTGAAACACTTGGATCAAATCCCGAAATCACATCGGCACCAGATGTTTTCACCATGGCTGTAACCATCATCAAGCTAGGGTTAGCCAATGCAACAAAGACGTCCGCTTACATGCATTACATGCTCAAGACCAAGAATGTTTCGCCACCTTTTAGGGCAGCCCTTAAGGAGTGTGTAGATTGCTATGACTCAGCAGTTGATTCATTCAATATTGCACTCAAGGAAGTGAAAGAGGAAAAGGAATGTGAGACTGCAACCTACGACGTTTTAATAGCTGCCGACAGTAGTGATTGTTGCGAAAAGGCATTGGCTTCAGCACAAGTTCATAATTCTTTCATTTCCAATGGAAACAAGTTTGTCTATTTTTATGGTTGTGCTGCATATGCGGTCACATCTTGGCTTGAGGACGAACAACTTCCGCCATTGACATTAGCTTAATTCATCTGTGTTTCTTTCTTATCTCTTTCAAAGTGTTTAAATGAATAACTAACATATCAGTCGGTATTAGTACCGACTCGATTGTTTTATTATTTTTCTCAGTATTAGTACCGACTCGACTGTTTTATCATTTTTCTTATATTGTAGTATTTGGAAGATGTAATACAGTTGATCACTTTAACGACAGCTTTCAACCGTCTTTGAAATTCAATTTCCCATGCATCTTAGAATCCATTTTTTACCGCAACTTAACTGTGATGATTGGTGCTCATGTTTTACACACTAACTTCCCACAATTCTCCAATCTTTTCAAGACTTTCCAAAATTCTACAATCTTCGCAACTCTTTACAATTTTGCACACAAATATAAAAGAAAATTTAGAATCAACGACGCGTGCACATTACTAAAAACATGAGTAACGGCTAATAAATGAAATTGGAGATGTGAAATGATTGTGGATATTACACATCTAAACCAATGGATATTTTATAAATAGAGTAATTTTTTTGTCAAAAGTTATTAAAATTAAAAAGTCTGTTGACATTATAAATATATGAGTGTGTTAAAACATGCATATAAATTTTTACAAGTTTATAGACATTTATAAAATTCAAAAAAAAATTCTGACTTTTTAGAGAGAGAATAAGGAGAAAATGGACAATGAGACTTGTGGTGGTTTGAATCAACCCTACTAGAAAAGTCAAAAGGATTTTCAATAACTATAGTTCATGGTCCTGGAAAGGTCACTTGGGTTCTTATTAGGGTTGCAACTCTGGCGGGTTAGAGATACAAATTAGTCTCAATCCTACATATGAAATATTCAACCCTAACTCAACCCTAACCCTACTTCTAACCCTAACTACTCAACCCTAACCCAACTCATCCTTAAATTTTTAAACTCGGGTTGAGATTTCGGGCTAGAAAGTCGGGTTAATTCGGGTTATCTATATCACCAATCTCCATGTTGAACACACAAAAAATTAAGAACTTAATGCAAGTTTCTAAAACTTTACGAACAAATTTAATTATCCAAAGTGTTAACATACAATAAATTAAGTTTTAAACAAAGAAAGTTGAAAAGAAAAATATTATCATAATTTGAATATTATATATAATATATTTAAAATAAAAAATATGCATAAAAATAATATTACAATTCGGGTTTAAGTTGGGCTTGGGTTGTTGGCACCTCAACCCAAGCCCAACCCTAATTAAGTTGGGATTGATGTTTTTCAACCCAAACTCAACCTTAATTGTAAAAATAGTTGTCCAAACCTGTAAAAAATTGGACTGAGCTTGGGTTGGGTTCAGGTTGCCCAACCCAAGTTGCACCCCTAGTTCCTATTATGTGAGATGTATTATTTTAAGTTGGCAAATTTTGGTGTCAAAATTGAATTCATTGACTTATAATTTTTGGTTTAATTTGAATCTCGATCATGGAAGCTAAAGAACAAGTACATAGACATTGTCGATTCTATAACAACATCACTTACTACATGTATGTGTGTGATGAAACTTTATATTTAGAGTTTGGAAGGTTTAAGACTTAGAAAATAAGCTTTTAGGAAAAATTGGTTTTTTTCAAAGTCTGACTAGTCCAACTTTTTTCGATTTTTGTAAAAATAAAAATCTGCAAAGTCCAGCCAGTCCAACTTATTTTTTGACAGATCCAAGTCAAGTCCTACCGGTTCAAATTTGCTAATATGTGTGAAAATTTCATTTTAATCTGATTTTTGTTTTCTTTTTACACCAAACTTCTTTGAGACATCCTAAAAGAGTTTTTAACTTATTTTCCAAGTAAACTTAGGGCTCTATCATCTATCAATACTACTCTAAGCCTCTCTACAAATTACAGATATAGAGATTATTATTTTTTAGTACAGAAAGATTTTTGAGAGTATTTTTAGGTTGATTTTTTTTGTCTGTTTTTCTTATGAAAGCACACACATATACACTGAGTGATCTTAGAGTGGTATTCTCAATCTAATCGAAAGTTCAACGACTACTTCAGAAGATCTTGTTCGATCAAAACATCCAGATTGTATTACGAGGACATAATATTTGCGAAGTAGTCGTGTTCTTCCATCAATTCCTTTACAATGATTGAGGAATAAGTTTGGAGTCTGCAGCAACTGGAAGAGGAGTCGCGGGAGTCAATCTAGATGTTTAGCAACTAGTTCTTTACAGAGTAGAGTGGGTGTAAGACTGAGACATAGTCTACTGTACTTTATTTCGAGATAGTGGATTTGTTTCTCCTGAGCTATAACCTCACTCGTGGTTTTCTCTCGTTTGGGTTTTATGTAAATTTGGTGTCATATCTTACTTTACTCTATTTATTACTTTCTGTGGTTGTTTTTATTTTAATTGGGCTGAATTAAAATAATCTAAAAAATTGAGCAAACAAGTTCAAATACATATTCACCCTCTCTAGGTATATTTTTATCAAACTTTCATAGCCACTACTTACACACCGTGCAACTCACATCTTCAAATTCAACATTATATAATTCAATGGATAACTCACATAAATATATTGTCTCTTAGTATACAAAATAAATTAGTATACAAAATAAATAATGATGTATTTATTATCTCATTTACATATTAATAATTAAAAATAAAAATTTTAATTGATAAAAATTGAATGAAAAAAGGATATCCAATACTTATAGTTAATTGTGGTGGAAATTTCACTTGGGCTGCCTTTTCAAATTCAACATTATGGTAATTTGAAGGACAACTCAAGTGAATATATTGTCTATTAGAATGCTAAATAAATAACGACATATTTATTAACTCATTTACATATTAATAACTAAAAAAAATTGTAATAGATAAGAAAAAGAGTGAAAATATATATAAAAAAAATTTATACCCTTTTATAAGTAGTACATAAAGTAATAGTATAATGACAAAAATACCCTTATTAGAAATTTATTAAAGAGCAAATTGCATAAAACCCCATTGGACTATCAGATTTTTGCATAAAGCCCCCTTGATAGAAATATAGGAAAATTAAATTTGGTTTTTGTTAAAGTGATTTTCATTTAAGGTTTTCTTTTCCTTTTTAATTTCCAAAAAATAGAAATTTAAGAAAATTTTGAAGTTATGCACAATTAAAATGATGTTATAATGATGAAAATGCCCCTTAATAGAACTTTAAGAAAATTTAGGTTAAAATGATTTTTATTTTAGGTTTTCTTTTCCTTTTTAATTTTCAAAAAATAGAAATTTAAGAAAAATTTGAAGATTATGCACCATTAAAGTGATGTTCTAATCACAAAAATGCCCCTTAATATAAATTTAAGAAAAGTTAGGTTTTCTTTAAAATGATTTTCATTTGGATTTTCTTTTCCTTTTTGTTTTTAAAAAATAGAAATTTAAAAAATTTGAAAACTATTCCAAGGTATTTTTATTTTCTTATCGATGCATCTAATAGTATTTTTATACAAACGTAATCCATTTAAATAATTTTTTTTAAACAGCACTATGTCGAATGAGTTATTTGTATTAATTTGAATCTTATCATTAAAAACTAATTCTAAAATATGTCATGGTTTCATCTATGGGTATTAAAATCCTTCACAAATTCCAATTCTATACTTTTTTAAATTTATTTGTATTAATTTGAATCTTATCACTGAAAAATAATTCTAAAAAATGACATGGTTTAGTCCATGGGTTTTAAAATCCTTTTAAAATTCCAAATTTATACATTTTTTTGGGAAAAATTGCGTTAAGCACCCCTAGACTTTATTTCAATAAGTCCGGGGTATTTTGACACTCTTCATTTGCTGTTGACATTGTGAAGAATCTTGCAACAAATGAATAGTCTAGGGGGACTTTATGTCAAATTATTAGTTAAGGGGTTTTGTGCCAATTTTGAATAATTAAGGTCTTTTTTTTTTTTTGTAATTTGTGAAGGTAAAGTTCAGAACAAGATTCAATTGCCATGGATGAAGTATTGCATGTTGTTGTATTGATGCTTATTGACTCACAGATACTTAGCCAACCACGGTAGCTCCTTGTTGTCTTTCAGTGCAAAAGCCACATCATCACTGCCACAAAGCAACATAAAAATTGAAATTGGTTACCAATTTATGTGATTCAAATAAGGGTCTTCAGACAGAAGATGCTTACATTATATAGAAATTGAAACTGGTAGTATTCACATAGAAAGCAGATTATTCAGACGAGAAAAGTAGTGATAATTATGTGATCTTAAAATGAAAGCTGAGAATGAAGGCCACCTAATTCCCTACAAGAATTATTCCTGGGATCTGTTAACATAGCATTGCTTTACATTAACATAGCATACTTTGCATGTAGGATATGATAATGCCAGTTTTTTGTCTTTCTTACCCATCCAATCAAATTTTCCTATTTTAGGGTAGGCCGTCCACCCAACTACCTAATTAATGCCCTAGAAAGTGTTGGCTACCTTGAATGAACCCAGTCCATTCATAATGAACCCGGTGGACTACAAGCACAATGGTGAACATAGTGATAATCTAGTTTAACTTAAAATATTAGGTTTGGTAAGATATTTAGGTTAGTGAGTTCTTAAAAAGAAAAAGAAAAAAACTGGGGTTCAACTTGCATGATCACTGTTAGACCTCATAACCCCCCCCCCCCCCCCCCCCCCCCAACTTTGTATACAGGTATGTACATGAATATATGGAGGCAACAATAATTGATTCTGACTTATGAATCTTCATCCCATAAGATTGTAGAAGGATCAAGAAAATTGTACAATGTAACCTTATTATTGTAGATGGTCATTTCTTATTCTTGGGGGCATGCGACTAATAAATATATCTTTTTATATATATGAAATCAACCTAACAATGAAAATTTCACAAATCATAATAATTAATGAGCTATAAAAACAATTAGTTTATCGTTTAAAGAACTACACAATTGAATCTATTCCACAATAATGATAATAGTTGTTTTCTAAACAAAAAAATTTGAAATATTATATGTTATGACTGTCATATTTTATTAAAAATTTTCAAAGAAGTTGTTATATTTACATTTTAAACTATCTTTTTTTTTAAAACTTTCTGAAAACTCCTTAACGATATGACACGCTTGTCGGACACGTGTCCATGGCGTGTCTATGTCGTGTCCAAAAATAAATAAAATTAGGACACGTATTTTGGCGTGTTCGACACGTGTCGGGTCGTGTCCAACGAGTGTCGGTGTCCGATACGTGTCCGACACGAATTCTTTGACCTTTTAAGTGTGTCCGTGCTTCCTAGTTCTGGATCCAAGAAACAACACTAGCATCTTTTTTTCTCTCCCCTTTTAGGTTCAAATGCACGCACTAACTTCTGTCAATGCAGGACCTGATTCTATAACAGTACTATCACGTTAAGGGAATTAGCATAGACCAGGTCAACAATGTCAAGTCAATTGTCACCAAAGGTCGGAAGAGGATCCTCTGCCGTAAACGGGTACTGCTGTACCCATGCAGTACCCGGAAGCGGCAGCGTTTAGTTTAGTATTAGTATCTTCCTTTTTTGTTTCTTTGCTCCGGTTACCTTCCGTTATATATGCTTCTGTTATGATGCTTTTACATTAAATTAATATAATATTTATGTGTTGTTCTCCCGCCTATATAACATTACATACAACTTTGCCTCCTACCATCTATATATATATATATATGGTTTACATTTTTTTTCATTTCACTTAAAAGCCCATAACTTTTACTACAAATAATATTTTTTGATGAAACTAATTTTGTTAGATAAAATATTCTGAGAGCTTCAATTTGAATATAAATTAGACTATGTTTTAACTTAATATAGAAAAATTATAATTTTTCTCATTCATTTCTACACACTTAAAGTAATTTAACTTCTACTTAAAAAATTTTTTTTTTGATAAAACTAATTTTGTTAGATAGAATATTCTAAGAGCTTCAATTTGTATATGAATTAGACTATGTTTTAACTTAAGACAGAAAAAATATAATTTTTCTGATTCATGTCAACACACTTAAAATAATTTTTCACAACTTTGAAGTCATTTTACACACCCTTAAAATGTTTCTTCACACACTTAAAACCTATAAATTTTAAATTTTTTTAAAATATTTCTATTCACAATTTTTAATCTCATTATTTCTCACTTTCCACTCATTTAAAGTACTTTTCCACACACTTAAAAGAAATATTTTTTTATATTTTTTCTTTCCAATTTTTTTAGCAACTTTTAGCCCTATTTGAAAGATATATTTGCACAAAAAAATCATAAAAAAATGTATTCACATTTTTTAGGCTCATTTATTCTCACATTCCACACTTTTAAAGTACTTTCCACACACTTAAAGTATTTTTTCACACATTTAAAGTACTTTTCCACTCACTTAAAACAAATATTTATTTATGTTTTTTCTTTCCAATTTCTTTTGCAACTTTTAACCTTATTTGAAAGATTTATTTGCACAAAAAAATTATAAAACTTTATATTCACATTTTTTAATCTTATTTTTTCTCACTATCCACTCATTTAAAGTATTTTTTCACACACTTCAAACAAATATTTTATTATGTTTTTTCTTTCCAATTTTTTTAGAACTCTTAGGCATATATAAAAGATGTTTTTGCGAAAATAAATCATAAAAATTTATATTCACATTTTTTAATCTCATGTTTCTCACTTTCCACACTTTTATAGTACTTTCCACACACATAAAACAAATACTTTTTTTATTTTTTTATTTCTAATTTTTTTATGAACTCTTAAGCATATTTGAAGGATCAATTTGCACAAAAAAATTATAAAAATTTATATTCACATTTTTTTGGCTAATTTTTTTCAAACTTTCCACACTTTTAAAGTACTTTTCATACATTTAAAGTACTTTTCCACACATCTAAAGTACTTCTCCACACACCTAAAACAAATACGTTCTTATGTTTTTTCTTTCCAATTTTTTTAGGAATTCTTAGGCATATATGAAGGATGTTTTTGCACAAAACAATCATAAAAATTTATATTCACGTTTTTAATCACATTTTTTTTCATCTTTTAAAGTACTTTCCACACACTTAAAACAAATACTTTTTTTGATTTTTTTCTTTCCAATTTTTTTATGAACTCTTAGGCATATTTGAAAGATGAATTTACACAAAAAAAATATAAAATTTATATTCACATTTTTTAGGCTAATTTTTTTCTCACTTTCCACACTTATAAAGTACTTTCCACACATTTAAAGTACTTCTCCACACACCTAAAACAAATACTTTTTTATGTTTATTCTTTCCAATTTTTTTCGAAACTCTTAGGCATATATGAAGGATGTTTTTCCACAAAAAATTCATAAAAATTTATATTCACATTTGTTAATCTAATTTGTTTTTCACTTTCCACACTTTTAAAGTACTTTCCACGAATTTAAAACAAATACTTTTTTTGATTTTTTTGTTCCCAATTTTTTTAGGAACTCTTAGGCATATTTTAAGAATGTATTTGTACAAAAAAATCATAAATAATTATTTTCACATTTTTAGGCTCACTTTCCACACTTTCAAAGTGCATTCTACACATTTAAAATGTTTTCCCACACATTTAAAGTACTTTTCCACACATCTAAAACAAAGACTTTTTATGTTTTTTCTTTCCAATTTTTTTAGGAACTCTTGGGCATATATGAAGGATGTTTTTGCACAAAAAATTCATAAAAATTTATATTCAAATTTTTTAATCTCGTTTTTTTTCACTTTCCATACTTTTAAAGTACTTTTCACACACTTAAAACAAAAACTTGATTTGATTTTTTTATTTCCAATTTTTTAAGAAACTCTTAGGCATATTTGAAGGATGTATTTGTACAAAAAAATCAAAAAACTTAATATTCAGATTTTTTTAGGCTAATTTTTCTCTTACTTTCCACACTTTTAAAGTACTTTCCACACATTTAAAGTATTTTTCCACACATTTAAAGTACTTGTCCACAAACCTAAAACAAATACTTTCTTATGTTTTTTCTTTCCAACTTTTTTAAGAACTCTTAGGCACATATAAAGGATGTTTTTGCACAAAACAATCATAAAAATTTATATTCACATTTTTAATCATATTTCTTTTCAATTTCCACCCTTTTAAAGTACTTTCCACACACTTAAAACAAATACTTTTTTTGATTTTTTTCTTTCCAATTTTTTTAGGAACTCTTAGGCATATTTGAAGGATGAATTTGCACAAAAAAAAAAAAAAATTTATATTCACATTTTTTAGGCTAATTTTTTTTCTCACTTTCCACACTTTTAAAGTATTTTTCACACATTTAAAATATTTTTCCACACATTTAAAGTACTTTTCCACACATATAAAACGAATATTTTTTTATGTTTTTTCTTTCTAATTTTGTTTTTGCAACTTTTAACCTTATTTGCACAAAAAAATTATAAAAATTTATATTCACATTTTTTAATCTTATTTTTTCTCACTATCCACTCATATAAAGTACTTTTCCACACACTTAAAACAAATATTTTTTTATGTTTTTTATTTCCAATTTTTTTAGAACTCTTAGGCATATATAAAAGATGTTTCTGAGAAAATAAATCATAAAAATTTATATTCACATATTTTCATCTCATGTTTTCTCACTTTCCACACTTATAAAGTACTTTCCACACACTTAAAACAAATACCTTTTTATATTTTTTTTCTTTATAATTTTTTTTTCTGAACTCTTAGGCATATTTGAAGGATCAATTTGCACAAAAAAAATTATAAAACTTTATATTCACATTTTTTTGGCTAATTTTTTTCAAAATTTTCACACTTTTAAAGTACTTTCCACACATTTAAAGTATTTTTCCACACATTTAAAGTACTTCTCCACACACCTAAAACAAATACTTTTTTATGTTTTTTCTTTCCAATTTTTTTAGGAACTCTTAGGCATATATGAAGGATATTTTTGCACAAAAAATTAATAAAAATTTATATTCACATTTTTTAATCTCATTTTTTCTTTTTATTTTTTTAGGAACTCTTAGGCATATTTGAAGGATGTTTTTGCACAAAAAAATCATAAAAAATTATTTTCACATTTTTTAATCTAATTTGTTTTTCACTTTCCACACTTTTAAAGTACATTCCATGAACTTAAAACAAATACTTTTTTGATTTTTTTGTTTCCAATTTTTTTAGGAACTCTTAGGCATATTTTAAGGATGTATTTGCACAAAAAAATCATAAATAATTATTTTCACATTTTTTAGGATCACTTTTTCTCACTTTTCACACTTTTAAAGTGCATTCCACACATTTAAAATATTTTTTCACACATTTAAAGTATTTTTCCACGCATCTAAAACAAAGACTTTTTTATGTTTTTTCTTTCCAATTTTTTTATGAACTCTTGGTCATATATGAAGAATGTTTTTGCATAAAAAATTCATAAAAATTTATATTCAAATTATTTAATCTCATTTTTTTCACTTTTCATACTTTTAAAGTACTTTTCACACACTTAAAACAAATACTTTATTTGATATTTTTCTTTACAATTTTTTTAGGAACTCTTAGGCATATTTGAATGATGTATTTGCACAAAAAAATAAAAAAAAAATTATATTCACATTTTTTAAGCTAATTTTTTTCTCACTTTCCACACTTTTAAAGTACTTTTCCACACATTTAAAGTACTTCTACACAAACCTAAAACAAATAATTTCTTATGTTTTTTCTTTCCAATTTTTTTAAGAACTTTTAGACATATATGAATGATGTTTTTGCACAAAACAATCATAAAAATTTATATTCACATTTTTAATCGCATTTTTTTTTCATTTTCCATCATTTTAAAGTACTTTCCACACACTTAAAACAAATACTTTTTTTAATTTTTTTCTTTCCAATTTTTTTAGAAACTCTTAGGCATATTTGAAGGATGAATTTGCACAAAAAAAAATATAAATTTATATTCACATTTTTTAAGCTAATTTTTTTCTCACTTTCCACGCTTTTAAAATATTTTCCACACATTTAATTTAAAGTATTTTCTACACATTTAAGGTACTTTTCCACACACTTAAAACAAATATTTTTTTTATGTTTTTTATTTCCAACTTCTTTTTTGCAACTTTTAACCTTATTTGAAATATTTATTTGCCAAAAAAATTATAAAAATTAATATTCACATTTTTTAATCTTTGTTTTAGGTGTGTGGAAAAGTACTTTAAATGTGTGGAAATTACTTTAAAAGTGTGGAAAATGAGAAAAAAATGAAGCTAAAAAATGTGAATTTAAATTTTTTTGATTTTTTTGTACAAATACATCCTTCAAATATGCTTAAGAGTTCCTAAAAAAATTCAAAAGAAAAAAGAAAGAAAAATTATTGGTTTTAAGTGTGTGGAAAGTACTTTAAAAGTGTGGAAAGTGAAAAAAAATGAGATTAAAAAATGTGAATATAAATATTTATGAATTTTTTGTGCAAAAACATCGTTCATATATGGGTAAGAGTTCCTAAAAAAATTGGGAAGAAAAAACATCAGAAAACGTTTGTTTTAGGTGTGTGGAAAAGTACTTTAAATTTGTGGAAAAGTACTTTAAATGTGTGGAAATTACTTTAAAAGTGTGGAAAGTGAGAAAAAATTGAGTCTAAAAAATGTGAATTTAAATTTTTATGATTTTTTTGTGCAAATACATCCTTTTAAATATGCTTAAGAGTTCCTAAAAAAATTCAAAAGAAAAAAGAAAGAAAAATTATTGGTTTTAAGTGTGTGGAAAGTACTTTAAAAGTGTGGAAAGTGAAAAAAAATGAGATTAAAAAATGTGAATATAAATATTTATGAATTTTTTGTGCAAAAATATCTTTCATATATGGGTAAGAGTTCCTAAAATAATTGGGAAGAAAAAATATCAGAAAACGTTTGTTTTAGGTGTGTGGAAAAGTACTTTAAATTTGTGGAAAAGTACTTTAAATGTGTGGAAATTACTTTAAAAGTGTGAAAAATGAGAAAAAAATGAGGCTAAAAAATGTGAATTTAATTTTTTTTGATTTTTTTGTGCAAATATATCCTTCAAATATGCTTAAGAGTTCCTAAAGAATTCAAAAGAAAAAAGAAAGAAAAATTATTGGTTTTAAGTGTGTGGAAAGTACTTTAAAAGTGTGGAATGTTAAAAAAAAATGAGATTAAAAAATGTGAATATCAATTTTTATATTTTTTTTATGCAAAAACATCTTTCATATATGGGTAAGAGTTCCTAAAATAATTGGGAAGAAAAAACATAAGAAAATGTTTGTTTTAGGTGTGTGGAAAAGTACTTTAAATTTGTGGAAAAGTATTTTAAATGTGTGGAAATTACTTTAAAAGTGTGGAAAGTGAGAAAAAAATGAGTCTAAAAAATGTGAATTTAAATTTTTTTGATTTTTTTGTGCAAATACATCCTTCAAATATGCTTAAGAGTTCCTAAAAAAATTCAAAAGAGTAAAAAAATAAAAATTATTTGTTTTAAGTGTGTGGAAAGTACTTTAAAAGTGTTTAAAGTGCAAAAAAATGAGACTAAAAAATGTGAATATAAATTTTTATAAATTTTTTATCCAAAAACATTTTTCATATATGGCTAACAGTTCCTAAAAAAATTGGGAAGAAAAAACATAAGAAAATGTTGGTTTTAGGTGTGTGGAAAAGTACTTTAAATGTGTGGAAAAGTACTTTAATTGTGGAAACTACTTTAGAAGTGTGGAAAGTGAGAAAAAAATGAGTTTAAAAATTGTGAATATAATTTTTTATGATTTTTTTTGTGCAAATACATCTTTCAAATATGTCTAAGAGGTCCTAAAAAAATAGAAAATAAAAAACATAAAAAAATATTTGTTTTAGGTGTGTGGAAAAGTATTTTAAATGTGTGAAAGGTAGAAAAAATGAGATTAAAAAATATGAATATAATTTTTTTCTTTTTTGTGCAAATACATAGTTCAAATAAGGCTAAGAGTTCCTAAAAGAAATTGGAAAAAGAAATATTAAAAAAGATTTGTTTTAAGTATGTGGAAAAGTATTTTAAAAGTGTGGAAAGCACTTTAAATGTGTGAAAAGTGAGAAAAAATTATATTAAAAAATGTGAATATAAGTTTTTATGATTTATTTGTGAAAAAAATATTCAAGCATGTCTAAAAGTTGAAAAAAAAAATGTAAATAAAAAATAAAAAAATATTTATTTTAAGTGTGATAAAATACTTTAAATGTACTGAAACTGAGTAAAAATGAGATAAAAAAATGCGAACGTAAATTTTTATGATTTATTTGTGAATTTTTTTTTTAATTTTTTAAGCACAATTTTCTTTTTATGTCTACAAACATTTAAACACAATTTCTTTTAATAAATCTTTAAAAAAAATATTAAAATGTATTTATTTTATATGTGAGAAAGAATTTAAAGTGTGAAAAATTATTCAAATTTGTAGTCATGAATTGAAAAAATTATAACTTTTTTATCTTAAGTTAAAATATAGTCTAAGTTATACTCAAATTGAAGCTCTCGAAATATTCTATTAAAAAAAATTAGTTTCATCAAAAAATATTATTTGTAGTAAAAGTTATTGAATTTGAAGTGAAAAGATAAAAAGTGTACAATATATATATATATATATATATATAAGGTACGAATATAATAAGAGAAGAAAGAAAGTTTGTATGTATTTTTATAATAAAATATTGAAAAGAAATATAACGGAAGTTACTGAAGCGAAACAGAGCAAAGTCAAAACCAAAACAAAGTCACTGAATTTTTAATAAAACGACGTCGTTTTCCTCTACTGCACGGGTACGGCATGACCCGTTACAGCAGAGGATCCCAGTCCGGGAACGGGATCCTCTGCTGTAAACGGGTACTGCTGTACCATGCAGTACCCGAAAACGGTGACGTTTCTTTTAGTAAGTTGCTATCTTCGTTTTTATTTTATTTGCTCTGTTTTCCTTCTGTTATATTATAACAGTACAAACACAACTTTGCCTCTCTTCTTCTGACACAAGTGTGGAAAGTGTGTGGAATGTATTTTAAAAGTGTGAAAAGTGAAAAAAATTGAGATTAAAAAATGTGAATATAAATTTTGATGAACTTTTTGTGAAAAACATATTTCATATATGGCTAAGAGTTTCTAAAAAAATTGGAAAGAAAACACATAAGAAAGTATTTGTTTTAGGTGTGTGGAAAAGTACTTTAAATGTGTGAAAAACTACTATAAATGTGTGGAAAGTACTTTAAAAGTGTGAAAAGTGAGAAAAAAATGAGCATAAAAAATGTGAATATAATATTTTATGATTTTTTATGCAAATACCACCCTTAAATATGCCTAAGAGTTCTTAAAAAAATAGGAAAGAAAAAAATAAAAAAAGTATTTGTTCTAAGTGTGTGGAATGTATTTTAAAAGTGTGGAAAGTGAAAAAAATTGAGATTAAAAAATGTAAATCTAAATTTTGATGAATTTTTTATGCAAAAACATATTTCATATATGGCTAAGAGTTCTTAAAAAAATTGGAAAGATAAACATAAAATGGTATTTGTTTTAGATGTGTGGAAAACTACTTTAAATGTGTGGAAAGTAATTTAAAAGTGTGGAAAGTGAGAAAAAAATGAGCATAAAAAATGTGAATATAATTTTTTATGATTTGTTTTATGCAAATACAACCCTTAAATATGCCTAAGAGTTTTTAAAAAAATAGGAAAGAAAAAAAATAAAAAATGTATTTGTTCTAAGTGTGTGGAATGTGCTTTAAAAGTGGGGAAAGTGAAAAAAATTGAGATTAAAAAATGTGAATATAATTTTTTATGAATTTTTTGTGCAAAATCATTTTTAATATATGGCTAAGAGTTCATAAAAAAATTGGAAAGAAAAAAGCATAAAAAAGTATTTGTTTTAGGTGTGTGGAAAAGTACTTTAAATGTGTGGAAAACTACTTTAAATGTGTGGAAAGTAATTTAAAAGTGTGGAAAGTGAGAAAAAAATGAGCATAAAAAATGTGAATATAATTTTTTATGATTTTTTTGTGCAAATACAACCCTTAAATATGCCTAAGAGTTCTTAAAAAAATAGGAAAGAAAAAAAATAAAAAAGCATTTGTTCTAAGTGTGTGGAATGTATTTTAAAAGTGTGAAAAGTGAAAAAAATTGAGATTAAAAAATGTGAATATAAATTTTGATGAATTTTTTGTGTAAAAACATATTTCATATATGGGTAAGAGTTCCTAAAAAAATTGGAAAGAAAACACATAAGAAAGTATTTGTTTTAGGTGTGTGGAAAAGTACTTTAAATGTGTGAAAAACTACTATAAATGTGTGGAAAGTACTTTAAAAGTGTGGAAAGTGAGAAAAAAATGAGCATAAAAAATGTGAATATAATTTTTTATGATTTGTTTATGCAAATACAACTCTTAAATATGCCTAAGAGTTTTTAAAAAAATAGGAAAGAAAAAAAATAAAAAATGTATTTGTTCTAAGTGTGTGGAATGTACTTTAAAAGTGGGGAAAGTGAAAAAAAATGAGATTAAAAAATGTGAATATCAAATTTTTTTAAATTTTTTGTGCAAAAACAACTTTCATATATGGCTAAGAGTTCCTAAAAAAATTGGAAAGAAAACACATAAAAATGTATTTGTTTTAGGTTTGTGGAAAAGTACTTTAAATGTGTAGAAAAGTACTTTAAATGTGTGGAAACTACTTTGAAATTGTGGAAAGTGAGGAAACAATTAGCCTAAAAAATGTGAATTTAAATTTTTATGATTTTTTTGTGCAAATACATCCTTCAAATATGCTTAAGAGTTCCTAAAAAAATTTGAGAGAAAAAAATAAAAAAAATTATTTGATTTAAATGTGTGGATAGTACTTTAAAAGTGTGGAAGGTGAAAAAAAATGAGATTAAAACATGTGAATATAATTTTTTATAAATTTTTTGTGCAAAAACATCTTTCATATATGGCTAAGAGTTCCTAAAAAAATTGGAAGGAAAAAACATAAAAAAATATTTGTTTTAGGTGTGTGGAAAAGTACTTGAAATTTGTGGAAAAGTGCTTTAAATGTGTGAAAACTACTTTAAAAGTGTGGAAAGAGAGAAACAAATGAGTGTAAAAAATGTAAATTTAAATTTTTATGTTTTTTTTGTGTAAATACATCTTTCAAATATGCTTAACAGGTCTTAAAAAAATTCAAAATAAAAAAATTTATTTGTTTCAAATGTATGTAAATTACTTTAAAAGTGTGGAAAGTGATAAAAAAATGAGATTAAAAAATGTGAATATAATTTTTTATAAATTTTTGTGCAAAAACATCTTTCATATATGGCCAAGAGTTCCTAAAAAAATTGGAATGAAAACACATAAAAATGTATTTGTTTTAGGTTTGTGGAAAAACACTTTAAATGTGTAGAAAATTACTTTAAATGTGTGGAAGCTACTTTAAAATTGTGGAAAGTGAGGAAACAATTAGCCTAAAAAATGTGAATTTAAAAAATGTAAATTCAAATATTCTTAAGAGTTCCTAAAAAAATTTGAGAGAAAAAAATAAAAAAATTTATTTGATTTAAATGTGTGGATAATACTTTAAAAGTGTGGAAAGTGAAAAAAAATGAGATTAAAAAATGTGAATATAATTTTTTATAAATTTTTTGTGCAAAAACATCTTTTATATATGGCTAATAGTTCCTAAAAAAATTGGAAAGAAAACACATAAAAATGTATTTGTTTTAGGTTTGTGGAAAAGTACTTTAAATGTGTAGAAAAGTACTTTAAATGTGTGGAAACTACTTTAAAATTGTGGAAAGTGAGGAAACAATTAACCTAAAAAATGTGAATTTAAATTTTTATGATTTTTTTGTGCAAATACATCCTTCAAATATGCTTAAGTTCCTAAAAAAATTTGAGAGAAAAAAATAAAAAAATTTATTTGTTTTAAATGTGTGGATAGTACTTTAAAAGTGTGGAAAGTGAAAAAAAATGAGATTAAAAAATGTGAATATAAATTTTTTTAAATTTTTTGTGAAAAAACATATTTCATATATGGCCAAGAGTTCCTAAAAAAATTGAAAAGAAAACACATAAAAAAGTATTTGTTTTAGGTGTGTGGAAAATTACTTTAAATGTGTAGAAAAGTACTTTAAATGTGTGGAAACTACTTTAAAATTGTGGAAAGTGAGGAAACAATTAGCCTAAAAAATGTGAATTTAAATTTTTATGATTTTTTTGTGCAAATACATCCTTCAAATATGCTTAAGAGTTCCTAAAAAAATTTGAGAGAAAAAAATAAAAAAAATTATTTGATTTAAATGTGTGGATAGTACTTTAAAAGTGTGGAAGGTGAAAAAAAATGAGATTAAAATATGTGAATATAATTTTTTATAATTTTTTTGTGCAAAAACATCTTTCATATATGGCTAAGAGTTCCTCAAAAAATTGGAAAGAAAACACATAAAAATGTATTTGTTTTAGGTTTGTGGAAAAGTACTTTAAATGTGTAGAAAAGTACTTTAAATGGGTGGAAACTACTTTAAAATTGTGGAAAGTGAGGAAACAATTAACCTAAAAAATGTGAATTTAAATTTTTATGATTTTTTTGTGCAAATACATCCTTCAAATATGCTTAAGAGTTCCTAAAAAATTTTGAGTGAAAAAAATAAAAAAAATTATTTGATTTAAATGTGTGGATAGTACTTTAAAAGTGTGGAAGGTGAAAAAAAATGAGATTAAAAAATGTGAATATAATTTCTTATAAATTTTTTGTGCAAAAACATCTTTCATATATGGCTAAGAGTTCCTCAAAAAATTGGAAGGAAAAAACATAAAAAAATATTTATTTTAGGTGTGTGGAAAAGTACTTGAAATTTGTGGAAAAGTGTTTTAAATGTGTGGAAACTACTTTGAAAGTTGGAAAGAGAGAAAAAAATGAATCTAAAAAATGTAAATTTAAATTTTTATGTTTTTTTTTGTGCAAATACATTTTCAAATATGCTTAACAGGTCTTAAAAAAATTCAAAATAAAAAATTTTATTTGTTTCAAGTGTGTGTAAATTACTTTAAAAGTGTGGAAGGTGAAAAAAAATGAGATTAAAAAATGTGAATATAATTTTTTATAAATTTTTTGTGCAAAAACATCTTTCATATATGGCCAAGAATTCCTAAAAAAATTGGAAAGAAAACACATAAAAATGTATTTGTTTTAGGTTGTGGAAAAATACTTTAAATGTGTAGAAAAGTACTTTAAATGTGTGGAAAGTATTTTAAAATTGTGGAAAGTGAGGAAACAATTAGCCTAAAAAATGTGAATTTAAATTTTTATGATTTTTTTGTGCAAATACATCCTTCAAATATGCTTAAGAGTTCCTAAAAAATTAAGAAAGAAAAACATAAAAATATATTTGTTTTAAGTGTGTTTAAAAATATTTTAAATGTGTAAAAAGTGAGAAAAAATGAGTCAAAAAAATGTGAATATTAATTTTTGTGATTTTTTTGTGCAAAAAAATATTTCAAACATGTTTAAGAGTTTCTAAAAAAATTAGAAAAAAAATATAAACAAATATTTTTATGTATATGTTTTAAGTATGTAAAGAAATATTTTAAATATCTAAAATAAATTTAAAGTTGTGAAAAATTA
The DNA here is from genome assembly GCA_026545225.1 of Cornus controversa. Classification (NCBI taxonomy): domain Eukaryota; kingdom Viridiplantae; phylum Streptophyta; class Magnoliopsida; order Cornales; family Cornaceae; genus Cornus; species Cornus controversa. Next base: position 26,915,891 of record CM048852.1, read on the forward strand.
ATTTATGTGTATAGACATAGAAAAAATTATAATTTTTCTGTCTTATATTAAAACATAGTCTAAGTTATACTCAAATTGAAGCTCTCGAAGTATTCTATTGAACAAAATTAGTTTCATCAAAAAATATTATTTGTAGTAAAAGTTATGGACTTTTGATTAAAAAGATAAAAAATAAAAAGCATATTATATATATATATATTTAATATAATATATATGTGGTTGTACCTTTTATATTTATATATATATACTACGGATGGCAAACTTCTGATACTTCAAATATTATATTAGTATAATGTTAGAGTAAGTTAACATATGGAAACGAAGCAAACGGAAGAAAAAAGATTTTTTTATTCAAACTAGTATAAAACGTCATCGTTTCCTCTACCGCACGGGTACCGCATGACCCGTTACGGCAGAGGATCCTGGTCCCCAAAGGTCAAGGGAACTGACCTTGGGAAGTTGAGCTGCAACTTTTGCAATCTGTGCCTAGCTCCTGATTCACATAGAATGATTCTGCATTCACCAAGCTTACAGCTGCCAGAAAGAAAAGAAGTTAAACAAAGAAGCATTTAGATTGAAAAAGTATACGACACGACACAGATATGTCATATGTTGACACGAAAAACTTTTAAAAAGTAGGACATATATGTCAAGGTCACAATAATGAACATATATTTTTATATAATAAGTTATATCATATGGGACAGATAAAAATGGCTGTAACATGAATCAAATAATTATATAATCATACATGTGCACGGATGAAGACATAACAAGGACACAAGTCACACGAGTCTGCATTTTTGTGTGTACATTGATATATTCACATAATTTGATGACTTCTCCCCCACTTCCATGGCCACTCCTTCAATGAAATCTTTCTATATCTTTTTGTTTTACAAATATGGTCAAGCTTTAATAATTTTATATAAATCTTTAATTTGATTTTCCTTCTTCGATGCCTTCCAATTATGCACCCAAGTCCCTCAAATTCAATGGGGAAGGGAAAAAGAAGACAGAGATATATCTATATGTATATTGCTCTCTCATGACTGCTAGAGAATGAGAGAATGAATTACCGGATTCTCTACTTTGCTATTTATAGATCTAGCTGTCATATTTAAAAAAATGCCACTAGTCTTTCACTAAACCTTCTCGGAGTTTATTTTCGATTTTCGTAACTCATACGAACACGAAATTGATTTCTTAGTGCATCAAATATTTTATTTAAGTTACTCACCAAATTTGGTGTCATTCTAAGACTTTTGAATTTTTTAAACTAGCGTCCCGAGCTCATTTGACCCGAAAAAGTTAACTTTTGTCAAACTCTTCCAGAAATTCCTTGGACATATATAAAGGTCTCCAAACATGTATTTTACATTTAATACATATTTATAATCATTTAAATCACTTATATGCATAATAATGAAATAAAAAGACCAGCCAAAAATGGTTACGAGTTTTACATCCTACATCGCCTGAGTGTGGAAAGTTGAAGTGATATATATGTTTGGTTCTATCTCCAAATGGTATTAGTATAGTAACCCTTGTGGACGGGTGTGAGTGGGCGGGTGCGAAGACAGACACTAGACTGAGCTACCACACTGACAGGGTTCAGGGTGCTCAATCCCACATCGCTTGGGTGTGGAAAAGGGAATATGCTTATATGTAGTGTGTTCTCTTCAAATGGTATGAGGCCTTTTGGAGCAAAACCCAAGAGCAAAACCGTGCGGGCTCAGGCCCAAAGCGGACAATATCATACCATGTGTTTGAGCGAGGTATTACAGTTGGTATTAGAGCTTGAACCCAGCCGGAAGTGTGCCGACGGGACATCGGGCCTCGTAGGGGGGTGGATTGTAGTAACCCTTGTGGACGGATGTGAGTGGGTGGGTGCGAAAACAGACACTGGGCTGAGCTATCACACTGACAGGGTACAGGGTGCTCAATCCCACATCGCTTGGGTGTGAAAAAGGGGATGCGCTTATATGTAGTATGTTCTTTTCAAATGGTATATATGAGGCATTTTGGGGTAAAATCGAAGAGCAAAACCGTGCGGGCTCAGGCCCAAAGCGGACAATATCATACCATGTGTTGGAGCGGGATATTATAGTTGGTATCAGAGCCTGAACCTAGCCGGAAGTGTGCTGACGAGAACGTCGGGTCTCGTAGGGGGTGGATTGTAGTAACCCTTGTGGACGGGTGTGAGTGGGCGGATGCGAAGACAGACACTGGGCTGAGCTACCACACTGACAGGGTACAGGGTGCTCAATCCCACATCGCCTGGGTATGAAAAAGGGGATGTGCTTATATGTAGTGTCTTCTCTTCAAATGGTATGAGGCCTTTTGGGGTAAAACCCAAGAGCAAAACCGTGTGGGCTCAGGCCCAAAGCAGACAATATCATACCATGTGTTGGGGCGAGGTATTACAATTAGGCATTTTGAGGTAATAATCTAAGAACAAATCCGTGATGGCTAGGCCCAAAGTAGATAATATTATTTCATGTGGTGAAGCGAGTCATTACAAATGATATTATAGCTAGACCCAGCCGGAGATGGGGGAACGTTGAACAGGCCCAGATAGGCTCCTTAGCGAGGACGCTAAGTCCATAAGGAGGGTGACTATAGCATCCCACATCGTCTGGGTGTAGTTGGTGGAAGTGTTATATATGTATGGTTCTATCTCCAAATGTTACGAGGCCTTTTGGGTTAAAAACCCATGAACAAAACTATGCGGGTTTGGCCTAAAGCGGACAATATCATACCATATTATGGAGCAGGTCATTACAAAGGTACTTTGCATGAATAAAAATGTCATAATTTATATTTCATTAAATTTAGTGAGAGAAGTCGTTCCACATTATAAATGTTTTCCAATGCTAACAAGGATAAGGTAATATTCAGAAACAAGAAACCTTTTCCATTTATAGAAATTATTTTGATAATAAAAAGCTTTTTTTTTATCATTTTGGAAAACATTAATTTCATGATCAAAGCCACTTCCTTGACCAAATTGGATAACTCTCCTATGGTCGTCTAGGAACCAATTTTCACCATCAACTTAGATTCTATCCCCTTAGCCAACTTGGAAGTCAAGAGATTATTTCAATGATTAATTCTGAAATTTTACTTCCATAATCAAAATCTCTTATTTAATAGGAAAGCAAACCAATAAAATTAGGATACTAATTTCTCTCATAATTTAATGAAAAAATAAATAAATTACAACCCCATGGCATTCCAAATACCAGATGCATGTTAATGTTATAATTTAATTCCTTTGCTAATTTTAGAGAAAATTGGACCCAATTGACTCTCTAATTCTAAATTGGAGTTTTTGAAAATTCTAATATTTCAAAGTATCCATTTCCTATAAATTTCTTCAATTTAATTAGAAAAATCAAAGTCAACAATTTATCCCACAAAATGACAATCATTAAATTATAGCATTCTAATTTCATGGGTCTCATGCATGAAGTATATATATACCTACATCCATACAACGATAATAAAAAAAAAAATATTCAATGATGAGATATTGTAAAGGGCCCAATTTACTCCTTAAATGACTCATGATTAAAATAACCATAGAGTGAATCGATCTCGCATGTGCACCTTGACACATAACCAAGCCCGACCCAGAACAAACAAAATTGGCCAACCAGTCTCTTCGTGGGCAATGAGTTAGCCATTTTGTTGTTGTCCAAACTAGGGGTGCAACTCGGGCGGGTTGGATAGGTTGGAGGTACAATTCGGGTTGAACCCAACATATAAAATGTTCAACCCTAACCCAACCTTAACTCTACTTTCAACCCAAGCTAACTAACCCTAACCTAACCCATCCTTAAAATTTTCAACTCGGGTTGAATTTGGGATTGCAACTCGGATTGATATTTCGGGACAACACTGATTTTATCATATAAACATCTTGCATGACATTGATTTTATGAAACTTATATATTGCTTTCTCATTCTTTTATGTGTTTGGAATGCACATCATCTACCAATGAACATAATTATTGTAAAGACTATAAGATTAAAAGTCATACTTTTTCACAATTAAAATAATTGAGGATATTGGCCGCTATATTCTATGACATAATAACAAATAGATCAACCACTAACTAGACCAACATGCTTATAATTTGAAATATATATAGTATATTTAAAGTATAAATATATAAAAAATAAAATTAGAATTCGGGTTGGGCTCGGGTTGATGGGACCTCAACCCAAGCCCAACCCTAATTGAATTCGGGTTGAGATTTTCAACTCTGTCCCAACCCTAATTGTAAAAAAGATTATTCGAGCCTATAAAAAATTGAGTTGGGCTCGGGTTGAATTCGGTTGACCAACCAAAGTTACACCCCTAGTTCAAACCATCCAAATAAATGCCCATTATCTACCATATGTGCCCATATTGGATATCTCAAGAATCATCTTCATAAATCAATTGTAAAGATGTAAAATAGTGACCAATAGAAACATAGTGATACGAGAAATTCTAAAAAAATAATTCACTAACACGGTAAGGATACAACAATAAAATAATAATTTAGTATATTAATAAAAAGAGACAAATTAGAGAGGGGAAGAAGAAGGAGAATAGTCCATAACTCTCTCATGCTTAAGAGTTGAATCGTCACAACACTGAGAAGAAGAATATTACTATGATGGTCGTCGCATTTCTCAACTTAGCGTCTATCCAGTTCAATTCTTACTTTGATAGGAGTCCAACCATGTACTATCGCCGAATTTGAACAATTTATGATAACGCAATAACCATGACTTATACTCCCGTCTTTGATACCCTTATCATGTACGCACAAAATCACTTGTGTAATCAATGGATACCTCGATTCATCTCATGAATCGAACAATACACAATGTTTACCTTTTAAAATCACATATTCAATTAATAACCAATGTCTATTATAGTCCCATTAGTGCTATGTAGGGCACCAAATTCCAACACAAAGTCTTTAGGACCAAACCGAACTGCTATGCAATGGTACCTTGCTTTTGGAATCGGAACCGAACCGATTATTATTATTATTATTATTATTATTATTATTATTATTATTATTATTGTTATTATAGAATATAATACATAAATAAATTATAACCCTAAATCTAAAGATCCCTAATTTCTCATTCTCTCACAACTTTGGAACTTCCATCATCCAAACGGCAGATACCTAGCTTCATATGGAGCTTATCCACAAAATTAAATTATAACTGAATTTGATAATTATGAACATATGCTTAATATTGGATCATTATTTATTTTCTTCAGTAGAAGGTATTAATCCAATAATTTATATTGACCAAATCATTCAGTGGTAGGGTTCTTGAAAAGAGGAGTTTTTTTTTTTTTTTTTTTCACATCTTGAAAAGAGGAGTTTAATTACATTATCCTCAATGCTCCTACAGTAGTATACTATACAGACACTTCTTTCCATTTTAATCTTGATAAGATTCTGAAAAACTCCTCTTGGTGTTTGGTGGTATGTTTACTTTTGGTGTAAAGTCAGTTATGATTTAGAAACAGAAGCCATAATCTTATTTTTTTTCAATCTTACTTGTTTGACAGTTTGAAATAATGAAGAAAGAAAATGAATTCATTCTTCTTAATAACCAAATGGAAAGTATAAGTTGTGAGAAACATGCTACTACTATTCTTCTGAGTTGTTTCTCCTTGCGAGTTTAATTGTAAAAAAAATAAAAATAAATAAGAACCATGGTTCAGAACGAAACCAAATTTTAAAGGTGGAGTGCCAAAGTTGGATGAGATTTCAGCATCTTTGGGAAAGACAATATATAAAAAATAATAGTAATAATAATAATATAAAAAGATGAAACAATCATTTTTGTTGCTAAATTTAAAAGGTGGAGTGCCTAAGATCGATCAAATGTGTAGTGCCAATAACAGCTCCCAAAAATAAAATTCAAAATAATAATAATTATTATTGCATCGTTCTTATTTCCTATTCCTTTTCAGTTTTATTCCATACCAAAAGTAGCATGATAATGAATAATTCTTCAACTCACTATTAATTGATGATCAACACCTTGGATGCATACTCACCAAACTATATAGAGTTTAAAGTCATAATTATAAAACACTTAAATCTTTAAGAGATTTGTTTTGAGTAAGAATCAAATAAAGTTGAATTTTTTGATCAAATACCATTCTAATTTGAACATAAATCCGTTTGTTTCAGGGTAACCAAATTCGATCTCTTTAGTTTATGGAGTCAGTACTAAATAGTGTTTTTCCCATTGTTTTTTCTTCGTAATTTTCTGAAATATTTTTCAATTGTGAGGAAATGTTATGTAATTATTAAAGTTGAATTTGCTGATCTTCTGCATTTATGATTAAACAACTTGGTTGGTTTCATATATGTGTGTGATATAAAGGAGAAATGTATTGTGTTGGATTTGAAAAAAAAATAATAATAATTATTACATTTTACATTAAAATTTAGAAATTTTATTGCCTTATTAAGCGTTAAAGTTGACCACACTTAATTTGTTCTACCACTTTCTGTTACTGTTTGATTTTTAATTTGTGGTCCAATATCAGAATTCAAAAAATAAATAAATTCGTAGTGGTTTGAAATTTAAAAGAGATTATGGGTGGAGACCAGAATATAATATATATAGAGTAGTGATTTCTTATTCAATTTATCCACACTCTGTATGGTTGTCGTTAAATTTAATCTAAGGGTGACATTTCAAACCCCCTTATGCTCTTTCCAAAAATTATAAAACCATTTTCTAATTATTTTAATTTTAGAATTTTATTATTATGGGTGGATTACCATTCTTTACCTATTGTAAAAGAAATTATAATAAATTACTAAAAGTAAACAATTGAATAGTTTTCTGATATGCCATCTTCTTCTATGTTATGCCACAACTCTGAATCATTGTTGAAAATTTCATCTCCAAATATATCAAAAATTATTTTTAATTTAGGGTCTTTCTGTTCAGGAAAAACAAAAAAAAAAACTAAAATAAAAGACATTCAATGGTCATTTTTGGCTTAAATTGTTTGAGTTTATCTTGTCTGATTAAATGATGAGAAGACAATCTACTTCAAGAATTTTTATTTTTATTTTGGTTGATAGCAATAAAATCATGATCTCCCTCTATAATCATTTAGTAACCAATTGAGCAAAAAACTTTCAAAAACTTCTCAAATTATCCCAAAGTCCCTGAATGAAAAATAATTTTTCGATATGTTTGGAGATAAAATTTTAAAAAATGATTGAGTCGTTGCAGAAAGTAGAAGAAGGCATATTGGGAATTATTCAATTGGTTACTTTTGGAAATTTCCTTGGTAATACACCCATAATAATTAAATTCCAAAATTAAAATAACTAGATAGTTGTTTTATAATTTTTGAAAAGCGCATAAGTGAATTTGAAAGGTTTCTGTTAGATTAAATCTAACGGCCAGTGTACAATATAGACAAATTCTCTTTCTGGCGGGTGAAAAAATCTTTATTATATATATATAATGAGCAGGAGATCTTTACTATATATATATATATATAAAAGTCAGCTCTTACTTGCCAAAAAGCCACACTGCCCAATGTGAACGCGAGAATATAGAGCTAGCCATTAACCAATGCATTTATAGCGGCTAATTAGCATGGAAAAAAAAAAAAAGTTTTTGTAAACCCTATCTAGTGTTTACTATATATATCCCATAAGTAATCGTAGAAAACAATACCTAGCACCACTATAATGGCTTGTTCAGGCTGTGTCCCAATGGTTGCAACCCTTTTCTTCTGTTTATTCTTTCTGCAATATTCTTCACCAGCAAATGCAAATGCACCTGCACCTGCACCTGCACCTGCACCGAATGAAAGTGGTTCATCAAATCTAGTGACAAAGCTTTGCAGCAGAAAAGTCGATAGACTAGACAACTACACATTATGTATTGAAACACTTGGATCAAATCCCGAAATCACATCGGCACCAGATGTTTTCACCATGGCTGTAACCATCATCAAGCTAGGGTTAGCCAATGCAACAAAGACGTCCGCTTACATGCATTACATGCTCGAGACCAAGAATGTTTCGCCACCTTTTCGGGCAGCCCTTAAGGAGTGTGTAGATTGCTATGACTCAGCAGTTGATTCATTCAATATTGCACTCAAGGAAGTGATAGAGGAAAAGGAATGTGAGACTACAAACGAAGACGTTTTAATGGCTGCCGACAGTAGTGCTCGTTGCGAAAAGGCATTGGCTTCAGCACAAGTTCATAATTCTTTCATTTCCAATGGAAACAAGTTTGTCTATTTTTACGGTTGTGCTGCATATGCGGTCACATCTTGGCTTGAGGACGAACAACTTCCGCCATTGACATTAGCTTAATTCATTTGTGTTTCTTTCTTATCTCTTTGAAAGTGTTTAAATGAATAACAAACACATCAGTCGGTATTAGTACCGACTCGATTGTTTTATTATTTTTCTCAGTATTAGTACCGACTCGATTGTTTTATCATTTTTCTTATATTGTAGTATTTGGAAGATGTAATACAGTTGATCACTTTAATGCCAGCTTTCAACCATCTTTGAAATTCAATTTCCTATGCATCTTAGAATCCATTTTTTACCGCAACTTAACTGTGATGATTGGTGCTCATGTTTTACACACTAACTTCCCACAATTCTCCAATCTTTACAAGACTTTCCAAAATTCTACAATCTTCGCAACTCTTTACAATTTTGTACACAAATATAAAAGAATTTAGATTCAACAACACGTGCACGTTACTAAAAACATGAGTAATGGCTAATAAATGAAATTGGAGATGTGAAATGATTGTGGATACACATCTAAACCAATGGATATTTTATAAATATAGAGTAATTTTTTGTCAAAAATTATTAAAATTTAGAAGTCTGTTGACATTATAAATATATGAGTGTGTTAAAACATGCATATAAATTTTTACAAGTTTATAGACATTTATAAAATTCAATTTTTTTTTTGATTTTTTAGAGAGAATAAGGAGAAAATGGACAATGAGACTTGTGGTGGTTTGAATCAACCCTACTAGAAAAGTCAAAGGATATTCAATAACTATAGTTCATGGTCCTAGAGAGGTCACTTGGATTCCTATTAGGGCTGCAACTCGGGCGAGTTAGAGGTACAAATCAGGCTCAATCCTACATATGAAATATTCAACCCTAACTCAACCATAACCCTACTTCTAACCCTAACCCAACTCATCCTTAAATTCTTAAACTCGGGTTGAGATTTTGGGTTAGAAAGTCGGATTAATTCGGGTTATCTATATCACCAATCTCTATGTTGAACACACACAAAATTAAGAACTTAATGCAAATTTCTAAAACTTTACGAACAAATTTTTAGAAAATTAATTATCCAAAGTGTTAACATACAATAAATTAAGATTTAAATAAAGAAAGTTGAAAAGAAAAATGTTATCATAATTTGAATATTATATATAATATATTTAAAATAAAAAATATGCACAAAAATAATATTACAATTCGGGTTCAAGTTGGGCTTGAGTTGTTGGCACCTCAACCCAAGTCCAACCCTAATTAAGTTGGGGTTGAGATTTTTCAACCTAAGCTCAACCTTAATTGGAAAAATAGTTGTCCAAACCCGTAAAAAATCGGGCTGGGCTTGGGTTGGGTTCGGGTTGCCCAACCCAAGTTGCACCCCTAGTTCCTATTATGTGAGATGTATTATTTTAAGTTGGCAATTTGGTGTCAAAATTGAATTCATTGACTTATAATTTTTGGTTTAATTTGAATCTCGATCATGGAAGCTAAAGAACAAGTACATAGACATTGTCGATTCTATAACAACATCACTTACTACATGTATGTGTGTGATGACACTTTATATATATTTAGAGTTTGGAAGGTTTAAGACTTAAAAAAATAAGCTTTTAGGAGAAATTGGTTTTTTTCAAAGTCTGACTAGTCCAACTTTTTTTGATTTTTGTAAAAATAAAAATATGCAGAGTACAGCCAGTCCAACTTATTTTTTGACAGATCCAAGTCAAATCCTACCGGTTCAAATTTGCTGATATGTGCGAAAATTTCATTTTAATCTGATTTTTGTTTTCTTTTTACACCAAACTTCTTTGAGACATCCTAAAAGAGTTTTTAACTTATTTTCCAAGTAAACTTAGGACTCTATCATCTATCAATACTACTCTAAGCCTCTCTACAAATTACAGATATAGAGATTATTATTTTTGATTGCAGAAAGATTTTTGAGAGTATTTTTAGGTTGATTTTTTTGGTCTGTTTTTCTTATGAAAGCACACACATATACACTGAGTGATCTTAGAGTGGTATTCTCAATCTAATCAAAAGTTCAACGACTACTTCAGAAGATCTTGTTCGATCAAAATATCCAGATTGTATTACGAGGACATAATATTTGCGAAGTGGTCGTGTTCTTCCATCAATTCCTTTACAATGATTGAGGAATAAGCTTGGAGTCTACAGCAACTAGAAGAGGAATCGCAGGAGTCAATCTAGATGTTTAGCAACTAGTTCTTTACAGAGTAGAGTGGGTGTAAGACTGAGACATAGTTTACTGTACTTTATTTCGAGATAGTGGATTTGTTTCTCCTGAGCTATAGCCTCACTCGTGGTTTTCTCTCGTTTGGGTTTTATGTAAATTTGGTGTCATATCTTACTTTACTCTATTTATTATTTTCTGTGGTTGTTTTTATTTTAGTTAGGCTGAATTAAAATAATCTAAAAAATTGAGCAAACGAGTTCAAATACATATTCACCCTCTCTAGGTATATTTTTATCAAACTTTCATAGCCACTACTTACACACCGTGCAACTCACATCTTCAAATTCAACATTATATTAATTCAATGGATAACTCATATAAATATATTGTCTCTTAGTATACAAAATAAATAATGATGTATTTATTGGCTCATTTACATATTAATAATTAAAAATAAAAATTTTAATTGATAAAAATTGAATGAAAAAAGGATATCCAATACTTATAGTTAATTGTGGTGGAAATTTCACTTGGGGTGCCTTTTCAAATTCAACATTATGTTAATTTAAAGGACAACTCAAGTGAATATATTGTCTATTAGTATGCTAAAATAAATAACGACATATTTATTAACTCATTTACATATTAATAACTAAAAAAAATTGTAATTGATAAGAAAAAGAGTGAAAATATATATATATAAAAAATTTATACACTTTTATAAGTAGTACATAAAGTAATATTATAATGACAAAAATACCCTTATTAGGAATTTATTAAAGAGAAAATTGCATAAAACCCCATTGGACTATCAGATTTTTGCACAAACCCCCCTTGATAGAAATATAGGAAAATTAAATTAGGTTTTTGTTAAAGTGATTTTCATTTAAGGTTTTCTTTTCCTTTTTAATTTCCAAAAAATAGAAATTTAAGAAAAATTTGAAGATTATGCACAATTAAAAAGATGTTATAATGATGAAAATGCCCCTTAATAGAACTTTAAGAAAATTTAGGTTAAAATGATTTTTATTTTAGGTTTTCTATTCCTTTTTAATTTTCAAAAAATAGAAATTTAAGAAAAATTTGAAGATTATGCACCATTAAAGTGATGTTCTAATCACAAAAATGCCCCTTAATATAAATTTAAGAAGAGTTAGGTTTTCTTTAAAATTATTTTCATTTTCGATTTTCTTTTCCTTTTCCTTTTCGTTTTTAAAAAATAGAAATTTAAAAAATTTGAAAATTATTCCAAGGTATTTTTATTTTCTTATCGATGCATCTAATAGTATTTTTATACAAATGTAATCCATTTAAATAATTTTTTTTAAACAACACTATGTCGAATGAGTTATTTGTATTAATTTGAATCTTATCATTAAAAACTAATTCTAAAACATGTCGTGGTTTCATCTATGAGTATTAACATCCTTCACAAATTCCAATTCTATACTTTTTTAAATTTATTTGTATTAATTTGAATCTTATCACTGAAAAATAATTCTAAAAAATGACATGGTTTCGTCCATGGGTTTTAAAATCCTTTTAAAATTCCAATTTTATACATTTTTTTGAGAAAAATTGCGTTAAGCACCCCTAGACTTTATTTCAATAAGTCCGGGGTATTTTGACACTCTTCATTCGCCGTTGACATTGTGGAGAATCTTGCAACAAATGAATAGTCTAGGGGGACTTTATGTCAAATTATTAGTTAAGGGGTTTTGTGCCAATTTTGAATAATTAAGGTCCTTTTTTTTTCTTTTTTTTTTTTGTAATTTGCTCAAATAGATATCAATAGGTGGAGATAAAAAAAATTATGATTTACTTAAAACTTGAAACAGCTTGGAGAAACTAGGAGAGAGAAAGTACCGGAGAGGATACAAATTCAAAATTGTAACTGTGTTGGGAATTGAGAGAGGGACAAATTGCAACCGTTGGGAACTGTAAGGGTGTAACCGTTGAAAACTTTGATTATTAAAAATTAAATTAAAAAATTATAAAAAAAATGTATATAAAAAAATGTATACATAGGAAAGAAGTTACTAAAAATCAAGTATCAATTAATCAGATACAAATGTGAATGGAAATTCTAGAAAAAAATGCAAATGTGAATCACTAATGGTATGGAAAAGAAAATGACAAACATTTCTTAATTTAATTTAAACACTTTCGCCACAGAAAAGTTTCATTGAAATTGATCTGTATCAATTTATATTTGTATCATAATATATCTATACAAATGATACATCAAAATACATTAATAGACTCTGATATTTTTCTCCAAAATTTAATTAATAAATCAAAATAAATTAATTGAATAGATGTTCCAAGAAAGAAATTAATAGAAACATATAAGACTATAACAACATATGAATTAATTTTACATGATGCATAAAAGGTATGACTGAAAAAAGATGCATATATAACAACATATATGGTTAATCAAAATACATTAATGATCATATGCTAACATATGATCATTATCATTAATCAAATGAATGCTCTCTCTCTATATATATAATGGCTTTCATCATTATTGAATATGAAATATAAGAAAAGTATTTATTCTTGTTCAATTTGATTCCTTGTTTGTTCTAATTTTAGCTTTTGTTCTTAATTAAATCATTCTTTAGTAATTTATTAATTAATTATAAAAGCATAACAAGGAAAAAAGTTTGAGGCTCAACTATTCTCTTTACTTTAGCGGACCGACAAGTCGGGCCGGGGCTCTGTGTGGGACGATGCCGAGTAGAGAAGGGAATGGGCCGAGGCAACGAACATTTTGCCTTTTCCCTCCATTAGATAAGCCCAGCCTAATGGATGCTTGGGCTATATATATATATATATATATATATATATTTGGCCTTAATATTTAAAAATCTAACTTCATTATGCTTGGGCTTTGAAATGCCTAACTTTTCCCATACATAAAACAAAACGTGCAACCAACTGTGATTCACAAGAATCTCTTCAATGGATTTACTTTGAAATTCATTCTCTAAAAAAATAGAAAAAAAGAAATGTTTGTTTTAGTGAACTTTTGAGAACTAAAAACAATTTTCAGAAAACTACAAACTTTCAAACTATTTTCTGTTTCTAGTTCTCTGAGATCAAAAACCTGTTCTTTGAAAACTACATCAAGCAGACCTGTGTTTCTTGAAACTGTATTAGTTTATCTAACACATCATAATTCAATATTTAGTGACCCAACTTAACTCAATATAGATGAGTGACTCCATATTAATCTACTAAGACCTTAATGAATCAAACATTTCACTCAAAAGGAGAAATTAAGCCAAAGGAATAAAGAACATGTATAAATTGAGTCCTAACAATTTGCTAATCCAATAAGAATCACATGATTTAATACAACAAAAATGTTTTGATTTAGTCTCAATAGCATTATTCTCAAAGAAGTAAAACTGAAGTGCCTCGGATAAGAATACAGTGTTGCTCAAGTTGAAAATTCAACAAAAAATAAAGAACAGTGAAGAATTTGTGAAGGTAAAGATCAGAACAAGATTCAATTGCCATGGATGAAGTATTGCATGTTGTTGTATTGATGCTTATTGACTCACAGATACTTAGCCAACCAAGGTAGCTCCTTGTTGTCTTTCAGTGCAAAAGCCACATCATCACTGCCACAAAGCAACATAAAAATTGAAATTGGTTACCAATTTATGTGATTCAAATAAGGGTCTTCAGACAGAAGATGCTTACATTATATAGAAATTGAAACTGGTAGTATTCAATATTCACATAGAAAGCAGATTATTCAGACGAGAAAAGTAGTGGTAATTATGTGATCTTAAAATGAAAGCTGAGAGTGAAGGCCACCTAATTCCTTACAAGAATTCTTCCTGGGATCTGTTAACATAGCATTGCTTTACATTAACATAGTATACTTTGCATGTAGGATATGATAATCGCAGTTTTTTGTCTTTCTTTCCCATCCAATCAAATTTTCCTATTTTAGGGCTGTCCACCCAACTACCTAATTAATGCCCTAGAAAGTGTTGGCTGCCTTGAATGAACCCCAGTCCATTCATAATGAACCCGGTGGACTACAAGCACAATGGTGAACATAGTGATAATCTAGTTTAACTTAAAATATTAGGTTTGGTAAGATATTTAGGTTAGTGAGTTCTTAAAAAGAAAAAAAAAAACTGGGGTTCAACTTGCATGATCACTGTTAGACCTCATAAACCCCCCCCCCCCCCCCCCCCCCCCCCCCCCCCCCACTTTGTATACAGGTATGTACATTTTAATTGAATATATGGAGGCAACAATAATTGATTCTGACTTATGAATCTTCATCCCATAAGATTGTAGAAGGATCATGAAAATTGTACAATGTAACCTTATTATTGTAGATGGTCATTTCTTATTCTTGGGGGCAAAAGGTTGCCAAGTAAGAATTCAAATCCATTATCCAGAATAAACATCCAATGAATCAGTGAAAAAGTATTACATTTACGTTAAGTAAGATATCAAATCTTATAGTCCAAGATATATGAATCCCACACACAAATGGGCATGAATGTACTGTATGTCTACTGTAGCCATGCTTCTGGATCTAAGAAGCACTGATACGGATACGGACACGGTGGGGACATGCGACTAATAAATATATCTTTTTATATATATGAGATCAACCTAACAATGAAAATTTCACAAATCATAATAATTAATGAGCTATAAAAACAATTAGTTTATCGTTTAAAGAACTACACAATTGAATCTACTCCACAATAATGATAATAGTTGTTTTCTAAACAAAAAAATTTGAAATATTATATGTTATGACTGCCATATTTTATTAAAAATTTTCGAAGAAGTCGTTATATTTACACTTTAAACTATCTTTCTTTTTAAAACTTTTTGAAAACTCCCTAACGATACGACACGCGTGTCGGACATGTGTCCATGGCGTGTCTATGTCATGTCCGTGGTGTGTCCAAAAATAAAAAAATTAGGACACGTATTTTGGCGTGTTTGACACGTGTCGGGGCGTGTCCGACGAGTGTCGGTGTCCGATACGTGTCCGACACGGATTCTTTGACCTTTTAGGTGTGTTCGTGCTTCCTAGTTCTGGATCCAAGAAACAACACTAACATCTTTTTTTTTCTCCCCTTTTAGGTTCAAATGCACGCACTAACTTCTGTCAATGCAGGACCTGATTCTATAACAGTACTATCACGTTAAGGGAACTAGCATAGACCAGGTCAACAGTGTCAAGTCAATTGTCAACAAAGGTTAAGGGAACTGACCTTGGGAAGTTGAGCTGCAACTTTTGCAATCTGTGTCTAGCTCCTGATTCACATAGAATGATTCTGCATTCACCAAGCTTACAGCTGCCAGAAAGAAAAGAAGTTAAAGAAAGAAGCATTTAGATTGAAGAAGTATGGATACGGACATTGGATAAGTATACGACACAACAAAGATATGTCATATGTTGACACGAAAAACTTTTAAAAAGTAGGACATATATGTCAAGGTCACAATAATGAACATATATTTTTATATAATAAGTTATATCATATGGGACAGATAAAAATGGCTGTAACATGAATCAAATAATTATCATACATGTGCACAGATGAAGACATAACAAGGACACAAGTCACACGAGTCTGCATTTTTGTGTGTACATTGATATATTCACATAATTTGATGACTTCTCCCCTACTTCCATGGCCACTCCTTCAATGAAATCTTCCTATATCTTTTGTTTTACAAATATGGTCAAGCTTTAATAATTTTATATAAATCTTTAATCTGATTTTTCTTACAAGTAGATTTTTTATTAATGAAATCCTTATCAAACATTCAAGATTTATTGGTCACATGTTTTCACATCTTCAATAAGTATCACTTGTCCGAACCAAAATCAAAAGTTTTATTCTTGAATTATGGAGATGTCCAAGATTTTTAATATGCTCTGATTGAAGCCTGATCTGATGCATCTGAATATTAGGCCCATTGACAACCATATTTATGTCCTTCAAAGAACCCTTTTGAGGATACCCTAATGAACAGGGAAAAGAGAACCCTAATTTATTGTAACTGCAAGAAAACAATAGGATGGATGACTTACCCAACTTTCAAGAGCGTATCCCATCCAGGAAAAGCTTCTTTATTGCTCGTACAGAGACATGAAATAGTCATTGCCAGCTGCATATAAAAAAGCCCATTGGAAAAACATCCATACAAGGTATTGACCACATTTCCAGAATTAAAAACACTTGAAATTACTATCACAGGAAACAAATCAATAACAACAATTGCTAAAAAAAAATACAGCTTAGATTCAACTCAAGCTGTGGTTTATATGTTCATCAGTCTATATGCAAAGCAACGTGCAAAAATTCAAACCACTGGAGCTCAAAGCTTTCATCAGAGATTTCCAACATCAGTGGTATCTAATATGCACTTTATGGAGAAATTTGGGTTTGAAACGTGGTCGCTTTGAAGGCGAAACTTATGCTGTTAGAGAGGGGTGAACTTGAATATTTAAACCTCTAACAAAAGTGCAAGGCTAAGCGACCAGTTTTTGTATTGACTCCCAAAGAAGCAGTTCACCTGGAGAAATACATTTTGGCTCACTCCCCAAGTCCAGATCAAGGATTCTAGCATGGCTATGCTCATGATTAGCCAGAAAATGTGGAAGCAACCCACCAAAAGGAAAAAAAAGAAACGAAAACTTCATCTACCAATCAGGAAAAAAAAAGGAAAATTAAGGTAGTTTGCTAGTTGGTATACATTTTTTTTCTATAGGTCACTAGTCAGTTTAAACAGTAATGTGTGTTAAAAAAGATTCCTGCTCAAAATAACATTTTGAGATTCTAAAAAGAAACAAATCTTGATGATACCAGAGGGGCTAGATATATGACAGAAGCTTTGGGTAAAGCTTGGAAAGTTGACCTTTTCGAAGGAGGTTTCACCCATTCCTGTTTTATAGAGTTCATACACCATAGCCGCCAAGAAGATCTTACTCAGTTTGGAGCAACTCCTCATTACCTGGAAGAAAGAATAAGCATTATTATAATTGTTACAAAGTAGGAAAGTGTGGCATTTCTCCAAAGATAATATAAGTAAATAAAAAATACTTTATGCTGTGACAGAAAGAAACTTTGAAAATAGTGTCAATGGCACCTTAACTGTGGTGATCTGACAGGTTGAGTCCCCCTTGAGTATGAATATCATATTTGTTGTTTTTGATCCAAAAATTTATGATGGCCATTTGTTCTCTTAATTTGTTAACCTTCCTTTTTCTTTTTCCTTTTTCCTCTTTTTGGTAATTATATTGGCCGTACTTTCAAAGGACCATTTGGACATGAAACTCCATTTCGTTCTTGGAGAAGTAGGCCAAGGAAATGGGTCCAAAAACACCCATTGTATTATGGCAGAAGAAAATTAGCGTTTAATAGACACCCCTCTATATTTTCCAGGGAAAAAAAATGAAGAAACAGAATTTATAATTGACACTTCGTTATGTCAATTTGCGACTCACTTGAATATGAGGAGCCTGGAACATCTCCTGAATGGCTGCTTCAACCTCTGCCATACCAACAAGGGATTTTCCTGTAAACCGACAAAATCAAGATCCATTAAGAAAAGAGTGAATTTAATAAGACTAGTATGTGATACTTCTTGATGAAGAAAATGCTTAGTTTGGAAGCTAGTATTTCTACCAGCGGCAGAATAAAGCATCTGAATATATGAAAAAAAATAAGAGACATACAGTTAGAATAGTAGTATAGCACCTAGAGAGGATAAATACTAAATATTCCCATATATCATTAAAATATTACATCTATCCAGCATTAACTTCTATTTATGGTCTTGATGCCTAAAAGCTTCTCTAATGGATGACAACCCTACTCTAGAATCATGAGTTGTTAATTTAGTATAATCTCAGTTCTTAATTATATGAGTCAAGTAGAAACAGACTAAAACAGTAGATTGGAACTCGGAACATCATGCTTACAAGCTGTTTTAGCAAAATCAACCTGGATTATTGTTACTTGGACATAATAATGGATCCTTATTAGAACATCATGTTTATGAAACCCAAAAGAGTAGTATGGGGAGAAGTGCAAGATATTCCTAATATTCATACAAGATTACAGCGGGGCCTAAGTATGGGGAAATTTGAGTGGTGTTCCAAGTATAATTGCACAACTACATAGAATGTCTATGCAAATGATTCGAACTGAATGATTAAGTTGTGTTCTTCATATAGAGATATTGCATGAAAAAATAAAAAAATAAAAACAAAATAAAATAGATAACAAGGGGGTTGAGTGGGAAACCCATAAACCATTAGCTAAGGACTGGCTCTGGGTTTGATTTTTCTTAAACCAAGGAGGTTTTCCAACTTTTGCAAACCAACAGTAAGTTTGTACTCTTGGAACTGGAAAATATCTTGAGGATGGGCCCAGCCTAATCCTATTTTAAATCTTCACAAAAAACCTCATGCGCATACAATTTTCCACAAATACTTGTCTGGGAAGGAAAAACATCATCTATAATGAAGTGTTGCCATTTTGCAGATTCTCGCACAAATATCAGATAGCATATTCTGTGTATGTGCTCCAAGCCCTAAAAAAATAGAGAGAACAGTTTCTTACACTTTTTGGGAGTCCTCACAATGTTTAATTTTCTGTTACAAGTTAAATGAATAAATGAGGTGTGGACCAAAAATCGTATAATATGAATAAAACATTTTGGGGCCAATGAGTTCAATAAATATTCTTTCCGGACAAAAGTGGAAAAGAAAGAATCCACTGATTTTAATTGAACCCTCATGTCCTAATGACATTGAGAATTGTTGATCTCTCCCAAATCAAAGTTCCGGTAAACATTGATGTCATTTCATTTATTACTCCTAAATTTGCCCACATTAATTTGGATCATTTCAGTTGTGTAATATCATTAAAATGTCAAACATGTCACTTTAGAGCCAATGCATTGGGTTATCTACGGAGGAAATAGGGGTTTTACTGCCAAAAGCTTCTAAAGGATGATCGTCATTATTTTATTCAGTATATGTTAAACATGAAAAGGACATAAAAATTATGCAGCTATACTTGTGTTTTTAAAAGAAAATTCAAGTACCTTAGACATATCAGACATGTTTATAACATCCTACACAATGTGCAAGGAGCATACCAGTCATGACTCGGCCATTGTCCCAACAACTGAAAGTCAAAAACAACTTTCCAACTATGGATCCTTCCTAAATTCTTTCTTATTTCCATTAATGAAAATTTATATCTAGAGTCAAAAGCTTCTCCACCTGTAGGATCAGAATTGGGGAGTGAGGCTGACGTCTTAATATGGTAATCTGTGATTTCTGCTGCACGCCTACATATCTCCAGTGCACGACGTGCATCTCCTGAAACAGCTGCTACCTGGTTGTATATAAGATATTGTACAAAGAATAAGAACTCCAAAAAGGAACTCTAAAAATGCCCATTTGTCCATCCATTGCAGCAGATGTAAAAAAACCAACTTAACAAACAATTAGCACGAATGTCAACCTTTCTGGAAGCAAATTCTATAGCTTGCTTTTCAAATGCATCAATTCCTTTAAGGCGTGTTGAAATAATTTCTTGAAGCTGCTGATAGTTATAAGGGCCAAAACAAAGCCTTTGAATACCCATACGACTCGAAATACGCGGAAGCAACTTCTCTGGAAGATCCATGGTATTTGCTATTCCTGAATTATATTTATAGTAAAGAAACTTGTAATATTAGTATTAAAGTGATCATTCAGCTGGGAAGCAGGGACAGAATAACTTTCTACCTATCACAACCAATTTGGAATGTGGCTTAGTGGGCCAATCAAGAATATTATATAGAACCTGTAAAAGAGAGAGGATTTTGATTGTATAAGTTATTAAACTTTAAAAAATATTCATTGTCCGATAACTACTGGTAAATTTAATTATACAAATTGCATAATTTACCGATTGATTTCTGGTTACAAGAAGATCAAATTCATCAATCAGTAGAATACATGGCCGGTTGTCCTCTTTGCCACTTTTGCTTCCAGTTGCAAATCGCTCATTCAGCAGATGGAGAGCCTTTTTCCAACTAACCCTGTGTCCACTTAATGCTTCATAAATAACCTGAAAAGAATTGGGGTAAAGATATTATAAGGCAAGGAGAGAATGCTTTCATAAATTAAAAAATTATGTCAACTTAAATAAATCTTCACCCTGTAAATATTCTCTGGTGATGCTAATTTTAAACCATTAATCTCTACAAAACAGTAAGGCTTTATACTTCCTGCATCAACTTCAGACCTTAGATTCCTCATTACTGCAAGTACACTCATTGTCTGCAGTTTGGCGCAGATAAAGAACGAAATAAGCAACATTCTACACAACTAATAAAAAATATACAAAAAATGTATTCCCTGTTTGACTGATGCTACAATAACATAACTTTTAAAGCCAAAGATTCTACCTTGCCAGTTCCTGGAACACCATGAATGTACAGGCAACGCCCCAGACATTGATCATCGCAAATGGCACCTTTTATAAATGCAGTTATCTCTTCCATTTCTCTAAAAAGAAGCACATGTTCCTGTTAAAAAGTTGTTGCACAAAAAACTCAAACCATAATTTTTCAAGTTCACATACTTATTCCTACAAGGCAGAGATTTGGGCACAGTTGCCAACAGAAGTGTTGCTTTTGCTCTTTCAAGTTCAGTCTGCTTGTGGCATCTCACATATGCTGGGATTTTCTTCATCCCTATTTTTTGAAGTCCAAAGAATCGCCCCTTTCGTGAGTTCTGTATAAGTTACATAAATTATCAGTTTTCTGCTTCAGGCAACCACCACACTATAAGACACATATATGCAATACATAAAAATATCCATACTGCAGCCAACGCATGAGCTGGGGATGGTCCAATAAATAATTTTTTTCTGTTTTCCTCTTCATATTCCATGTCTTCTTCTGTGTCAGAATCTGAAACCTCGCAAGATTTCCAATCTTCATCACTATCAGCTTCTTCACCATCCTATCAAATGAAGAGCAAAACTTTATATTCCAAGGGAACGCCAAATCCATTATGATTGCATAAAAGGTCGTACCCAGTGCACAAGGCTCCCGCTTGAGCAAGGTCTGGGAGAGGTGGATGTCGGCAAGCCATACCCCCATTTTTTGGAGAGGCCGCCCCCAGAAATCCATTATGATTGCATATGATCCCCAATGCTTCTTAAGTTTTTGGGAGTGCTTACCTCTTCAATGTTATCAATGTCTGCAAGACGCTTGAAACTATGCCAGTGTATGTCATACTCATATTCACATAGAAAAACATCATCACCTTCATTTTTGGCCTTGTCAAATTCTTTAGGGTTCATAATGTAGCAATGCCTAAGGATAGATTCCATCTACAGAGACAAAAATTAACAAACTTTAAGACTGGGAATTGCTCTTCTCAAACATTGTATCATTGTGGAAATAACAAACAAACATTACCTTACCGGGGTGAAAAAACAGACTAATATTCATCAAAAAGGGAAAATAACTGAATAATGAGGAAAATTGTATGTGTGATTATATATGCAAGTGACTAAGTGCAGAAGGTGAAGAAGATAAGCTGAAGAGTGTGAATCACCACAACTCAAGAATTTGATGAGCATCCAAAGTCCAATACCTTATGGAAGGCGGACTAGAAATTCAAGTCTATTGTTGACCTGACTTGAATAAGTCACACTACAAAAGTACAATATGAAATAAGAAAGCATAACAATTTGATATTATTGGGGGAAAAAAGGGAGATCAAAAAGGATATCCATATCTGCCATATTTAAAAAAGGCTGTATCTCTCTCAGCAAATAGTATTTCATGGTTTCTAGACGCCAACTTTTGATCAATGAGGACCACTAGAGGGAGAGAGATTTGAAACAAAAAAACATGTTCTTCTAACAACTAAATAACTATCAAAAAGTACCCCACAAATTACCAAATGCCATTTTTCTGCCACAAAACTTGTCAAATTCATTCAAAAATATCAGTCCTTCATGTAGTCAATTAAAGTGGGGTTCGCTTAACAGCCAGCAATTACTATTACAAGACCTGCGGATAACTAGGCCATGTGCATGAATCATTATAATTGAGATGGGTGCTCTTCCTTGTCTCTGATGTAGGAGTTGCATCACTAAACCTATAGCATAAATATTACATGGATAGAAATGCCAGTGCGCTTTTAGGTTCTTTTTTCTCTTCTTTCTTTTTCCCCAGTCACTTCTAAAGGAATCAATGTTAGGTTTACTCAAATTCCTATTGTGATTAGGTTTCTGTTATAGAGTTGTATCTTATTAGGTAATTTCTTAGTAGACAAGTCTTGGTCTCAAGGAAGGAAAGTACTTGTTAGGCAAGTCTTGAGCTCTAAGGAATTGTAATCCTAGTCCACCAAGGAATTGGGTTTTGGGCTCTATAAATAGTTACCTATGTTATAGGTTGAGATGAGTGAGAAGAGAAGAGACAACACTCTCATTGTTATTGAGAGGACACTTAGAAAGAGAATTCTTGTTTAGAATTTGTGATTTCCTTTTGAGTGAGATTGGCTGTATAAGGGTTAAGGGTTGAGCGTACTCTTATTACAATCTTTCTACTTGTACTGTTACAATCTATATAGTAAAATCGGGCTCTCCGTGGACGTAGCCTTGTTTAGTCAAACCACGTATAATTCTTGGTGTGTTCTTGCAAATTTCTTCGTGCTTGTTTACTTATCATCACATCGTAATATTTGGTGGTTCGCGATTGGAGGCTTATTTCTCAACAAACTGGTATCAAAGCTTCAAGGTACACACAAGGTGTTTGATAAAAGTCTTGTCTAGATTTTTCTTCATAATACGAGTGTTGTTCGTCTTGGGTACTTGTGACAATCATGGCCAGTAATATTGCTACACAATACAAGGTGGAGAGATTTGATGGTAAGGGTAGCTTCACCCTATGGCAAGGGGAGGGTGAAGGACATCCAAGTTCAACAAGGCTTAGCGCGGGCGTTGAAAAAGAAGGATGAAAAGTCAGAAAAAATATCAGTTGATGATTGGCAGGATATAGAGTCAAGGTGTGTTAGCACTATTCGACTCTGTATTGGAGATAACATCATTAACAATGTTAATGGAGAGGATTCAGTACCGAAATTGTGGGAGAAGCTAGAGAAGCTCTATCTAGCGAAAAGTCTCACAACTAAACTTAATCTAAAGCGGGATTTGTACAAGCTAAAGATGAAGGCAGAAACCTCTTGGAGCACATGAATGAATTTCATGGAATTGTTGATTAACTTGAAAAGTGGATGTGAAAATTGAAGAAGAAAACAAAGCCCCATTACTTCTTACTTCACTTCCAGATTCTTATGAGAACATAGTGACTACCGTCTTGTATGGCAAAGATACGCTGAAGATGGAGGAAGTTGAGTCGATTCTCTTGTCCAACGACAAAAGAAAATCTCCCATTGATGAAAGTTTAAGTTCGGCTATGGTTGCTCATTGGCATAATAGGGGAAGGCAGACTAATCAGAGATCTAGTGATAACAGCAGGTCTAGATCAAGGGATGGAGAAAAGGATAAGCAGTGCCACAGATATCATGAGTGGGGCCACATTTGGAAGAACTGTCCACTTGCAAAGTGGAAGGATGATGGCAGCTTTGAGAATGGATCTATCGCATATGCTTGTGATAATAACTTTGGTGATGTTATCACAATTTCCAAAAGTGACACTCTTACTCAACATGAGTGGTTTTTAGATTCGGGTTCATCGAACCATACTTGCTCCATGAAAGAATATTTTGATTCATTTAAAGAACTTGATGGTAGTTCTTTGACATTGCCTAATGGTGATAAGTGTGTCATTGAGGGTGTGGGAACGGTGAAGTTCAAAATGTTTGATGGGGTGAAACGCACTTTGGGGGATGTTGCTTACGCACCCAAGTTGCAGTGTAATCTAATTTCCTTGAGCCGGTTGGACTCCATGGGCTACAAGTCCCCTCCATTGCAGGGGGAGTCATGAAGATCACCAAGGGTTGCATGGTATTAATGCGAGGAGAACAGAGTGGAGGTTTGTATCGTCTGGTGGGGAGTGCTAATGGCACTCAGACTTCGATTGTGGATAGGAAACGGGGTGCACATGGTAACAAGATCTTAAGACATGTTTCGTTTGATTTATCGAAGACACGGGTTGCACGTTTCCGGACAGACGAGAGTGAGATGAAAGTTCCTGCTCAGAGAAGGGTTGCATCGAAGCCCCCTTCTAAAGTCACTTGATAGTGTTGACTTGATACAGTTGCATGAATACATTGGTCGTGTGGATCAAGGGGAGTATTGTTTCATACTTGATTCGGGTTATATAGCTGGAGTTTGAAAGGCCGATGGATCGTTTGTGGATTTGAGACGGGAGTCTCGTGTACTGAAGACTTGTCAAAAATTTTGCCAAGGGAGAGATTTGTTAAGTTGGCTCAAATTCTTATTGTGATTAGGTTTAGAGTTGTATCTTATTAGGTAATTTCTTAGTAGGCAAGTCTTGGTCTCAAGAAAGGAAAGTACTTGTTAGGCAAGTCTTGAGCTCTAAGGAATTGTAATCCTAATCCACCAAGGAATTGGGTTTTGGACTCTATAAATAGTTACCTATGTTATAGGTTGAGATGAGTGAGAAGAGAAGAGACAACAAGCTCATTGTTTTTGAGAGGACACTTAGAAAGAAAATTCTTGTTTAGAATTTGTGATTTCCTTTTGAGTGAGATTGACTGTATAAGGGTTGAGAGTTGAGCGTACTTTTGATACAATTTTTCTACTTGTACTATTACAATCTATATAGTGAAATAAGACTCTCCGTGGACGTAGGCATGTTTAACCGAACCACGTATAATTCTTGGTGTGTTCTTCCAAAGTTTTTTATGCTTGTTTACTTATCATCACATCGTAATATTTGGTGGTTCATGATTGGGGGCTTATTTCTCAACAATCATCATTATTTGACAAACTTATCCCCATACGCACACCAACAGCCTGTCAGTCAATTGGTATAGGGTTGGCCTGAATTGCTTTAGTTGATGAAGGTCAGGGGTGTAAACATGGGAATGGGATCAAAGGGGTAAGAATTTTTTTTATCTTTGGCTGAGAAAAAGAAAAGGAAAGACATCACTACAAGCACAAAAAACATGACAGAAAAGTTTGAATATCGACAACATGTAATCCATGCCATTGGTATGTTGAAAAACAAATACATGATTTGGCTTTGGTAGGTAGCTAGAAACTGAAATGATTCCAATGATATTAGCATTCCCACCATCGAGAAATTATCAGATAAACACCATAAAAAACATATATTACCTCGATGTCAGCAAAATCATTGGTCTGATAAAGCTCCCTCCTCAAATTATGTGGCTGTCTTCCAGCAGCAGTTTCTTCAGGTATTATATACCAACGTCCCCGAAACCAATAGCTTCCATCCACCTCTTTCCATATACTATAAACTCCAATAACAACAATAATTGTCCTTACTACTGAATAAGTGTAATAATAAAAGAAAAATGATATCTAGTGAAAATTACAATGTACCTTTCAATATGGGCCGCCCACAGATCACTTGAAAGAAGCTTCTCTTTCGCTGTCCTGACTCGTTTCTTCCCCTTTGGTGGCGTGGGCAGCTTAACCTCGCGGCCCATTTTCCGTGCCTCGCAGAACCCACAAATCCATTCCCCTTCTGGGACTTCCTTCAATGGAGGCTTCAGACACTTCAAATGAAACCCACCCAAACAATCATCACATTCAATCATCAGAGCTCTCCCAGCTCTAAAACAAACCCGGCACTCCTCTATTTCAGGGTCCTCGTCATCGGAGCTAGCATCCTCTCTCCTCTTCACATACACATCGTCCCCCACCGCAAACTCGCCTCCATCATACACAACCTTCTTGTAATACACCCGCTTCTTCGGCGCACAATTCCTCTTCTCCTCAAATTTCCCATTTTTTAAAACCTTATTCTTGTTTGTACCCACACTTGGCTCACCGCATTTCCTTCTCTTGCGTGCTTCGTGTTGATCTGGTGACACAGGCAATAATGATGCATCAATCGAATCATTACCCTCTTTACGCTTCGATTTTTTGACATTGTTGGCAGAATTAGGGTTATGGTTGATTGAATTTTGGGGAGTTTTGGGTGAGAAGTCTAGCGATGCTCGGTGCGATGATGAGCGAGGAAGGAGTGGCGGCGGAGGCTCCTCTGGGGAGGAAATGAGGCGGGAAGAGCGGCGAGGAGGAGCTAGGGTTTGGGGAGTTGTAGGAAATAGAGGTGTTGGGGAAGACTTTAAGGGTTTGTGATTTTTTTGAGGGGATTGCTTGGGTCTTGAGGTGGATTGAATTGCCCTCTTTGGGGTTTCGGCCATGGAGGTGTTGCAGAGAGTGTAGAGGAGTGCTATGGTCACAGAGAGAGACAAGAATGAGGCGGGTCTACAGTATACACTCTAGAGAGAGAAAGTTGGCGGGAGATTTCCCTCCATCAGGAGCTTTTTTTGAACCGTTGGCTTTAAGACCACGTGAATTCCGTTAATTTCGGGCATGAAGGGATCCGAATCCGATGAACAATCGCAAAGTCAGGTAGAAAACGGACCCTTTGAGTTGTTCAGTATTCACATGCAAGTGGTCCATAGTTTGGCCTAGATTACGGGTGGGTCAAATACGGGTTGGAAACTATATTAAACTGCATGCAGCAGGCAAATATGGGCTGGGTACTGATCACTTCACTTTTTTTAGTGTAATTTTTTTTTTTTTAGTTCTGAAATTTAACGGTCTCGATATAACTACAGTTAATTTTAATCGTTTATTTTAGTTCCTAATTTCATGTGATTTTTGTTTAGGGTCGATTTGGATTCAGTTTGTTTTAATTTTTGGTAGTCCATCTAATTCTGTGATTTGAGATTTTATTA
Organism: Cornus controversa; assembly: GCA_026545225.1. Taxonomy (NCBI): domain Eukaryota; kingdom Viridiplantae; phylum Streptophyta; class Magnoliopsida; order Cornales; family Cornaceae; genus Cornus; species Cornus controversa. Next base: position 26,943,360 of record CM048852.1, read on the forward strand.
GCAATATGATTTTCACACGTGGTTTGCTAGTATCTAAATTTTTAGAAAATTTTTCACCATAAATAAGCTTTTGGAGCCTTTTCGTTACTTTTTATTTCTTTTAAATGAGTGGATTCAAGGATTTATCGGTTTTTGCCGTTGAATCATAATTTTGGAGGTTAAGTACACTGACCTCTCCTCAGGTCTGATCTAATTACACACGGATATTATATTTATAAAATAGTTATACTCACATTCTTATGTTTGTAAAATAGTTACACTCGATCACCTCCCTTCAACACGTTGAAATGACCATTATGTTTTCATTATTTGAAAATGGTTGTTTCTTACCATTTATAAAATGGAGGGCATTTTAGTTAATATTTGAACAAGAGAAAGGTGAGTGTAATTTTTTTTCAAATATAACATCTCTGTGTAATTAGGGCAAACCACATGAGAGGTTAGCTTATTTAACCCTAATTTTTTTGTTTTGCTGGTCAGTACAACATGTTTAGACCTTTCAATGGTATTTTGGTTTGTAAAAAATTGCTCACGCATAAATTTAGTAGTGTTTTAATTAGTTGAATTTTGTAATTGAATGAAAATTGGTATTTTTGTAAAAATATTATTAGAGAAAATTGGGGAAGAAATATAATATTTACTCATTAATTAAATCATTTGTACAAGTGACTTCTTAGGAAGTCCGGACACGGGACGTGGTATGACACGTCGCAGACACAACGATACAACAAATTTTAAAAAAAATAAGACACGAACACGGCAAGGATACTACAATAAAATAATAATATATCTTTTTATTATATAAAAGATTTTAATTTTTAGTTTGTACTCAATTTCTAATTTATATTAATAAACATGACCCAATTAAATTAAGCTCACCAAATAACTCATACTCCTCTTAAAAATATAAAAGTTCATAGGCTCACATATGTATTAAAATACAAATTAAAAAATATATTGATACATGTCTTTTATATCCAAAAGTATAATTATTGTCTTTGTAACCAAACAATACAAGAAAGAGGATAAAATTGGAATTGCTATTTTTGTAGCCATACCCTTTCAAAAACAAGATAAGATTGCAATTTTATCTCATCTCTACCCCGCGTTCATTCACGCTCCCTCTCTTCCTGCCGAAACTCTAGTCTCGCTTATCTCCTCCATCTTCACCTCTCTCTCTCTACCTCACTATATCTTTCATTCATTCATGGATCGGGTTCCTCTTTCTCTACCTGACTTTATCTTCATTCATGGTCGTTGCTTTCTTACTCCTTCCATCTCACTTTGAATGAATACATACACACACACATATATATATTATGCTTTCTTTGTTTTTCAAAAAAATATGAACGTAGTGTCCTCTGGAGTGTTGCCGGCGTGTCCGACTTATGAACAAAATAAAAAACAACAGGACACGTTTACAGAGTGTCGGACACGCGTGTCCCATATCGTACACATATCCGACACTAGTACGACGCCCTTCTGGGCGTGTTCGTGCTTTGTAGGCAACCTCTCTCTCTCTCTATATATATATATACACAAAAACTTTTCAAATCAAAAAGTAAACTAAGGAGGGTGCATTCAATTAGAATTTTAAAGGATTTTAAAAGACTTTAAAATTTTGAGTGGATTCAATCCAGACTTTTATAAACTTTTAAAGAGTCCATACAAATCTGGCGGTATTCAATTAGGATTTTAAAAAAGTCTACAAAAATCTAGTTGTATTCAAAACGTCATAAATTTTGAAGGATTTCATTAAATCGTGAATTTTGGTGGATTTGAGTGTTGAAGTTATAAATACCAAAGCCCATAACAAATCCAACATTTCCCCCATAGATTTTGGTGGGCTTTTTTTTCCTGCAGAATACGAACAACCTTTCTCCATCTCAAGGCATAATCATTTTTTCTCTCTCTCATCTCAGATTCTCTCTTTTTCTATTCAATTAGAATTTCAAAAAAGTCATAGTACAAACAAAATCAAACGAATTGCACAAACAAAACAATCAATATATCAAAGATCATCAATGTCGAAACCCAATTTCGGTGCATAGTCCAATTTGTACTACAACACCGAAATCAAGAACCGAACTTCAGAGGGTGCAGTGGATCTTTGATCTATAAACAAAGATATCAGTTCTTAAAATTATATATATAGACACACACACACACCATTATTGTCGTTGAAAATAATGGTCCACTGAGAGCATGTACTTTCTATACCCACAGTCCACACTGTCTTTAATATGAAAACAGTTTATTCAAAAGTTGTACGAATTTACAGTTTATTATAAATCAATGCATATACACTTGTACGGATTTACTCTCATATAGATACCCACTTAACATGCTACAATGTTTATATACACTTGTACATATTTATACTCATATGTATACTCATTTAACAAGTTATAAATACAATAAAACAAATTTCTATATACCTTTTAAATATACAAAATCAAAAGAAAAATAATTTTTTATAAAGAATTTCATATAAAAAATATTTTATGAAGCATCAAAAGTAGATATCTAGAATATGTTTGGTTTAATTTTTTTAAACAGTTTTATATTTAAGATAAATGAAAACTCAAAGTGTTGTAAAAAAAAAAAATTTGTTTTGTTGTAAGTTTTATGAAAATTGTTTTCTAAAAATTCAGTTAAAAAAAAAATATTTGTAGAGAGCTATCTTTTATAATTTTTTGAAAATATTTTTTTCAAACATAAAAGTAATAATGAGATAATGCTAATAAATGGAAAGTTAGTATAGCTTTGAATATGTGGAGAGATGTCGGGCACAATGAGAACTAAGGATATTGAGTAATAAATATTAAATATTTTTCTTTAAATTTTGCTTTCAAACTTGTTATAAACTTGTCACTATACTTTTGTGAATGCCAGTTGTTTTGCGTTTGTTATAACTTTTGCTTTTCGTGAAAATTATGGTGCGTGTCGCAATAGCATAATTTTTTTTCTTTCTTTTTATAAAAAAAATAGCATGTCTATATATCATATCTATCTAATAAAATGAGGCAAAAATTAGAAAATATGAAAATATTTCATTTACCATGAGCATAACGTTTTTGTCATTAGCTTAACGTATAATACGAATAAAATAACAAAAGAAGGAACATGGTTTAGTCGAATCCAAATCATACGTCCAACTTTCATTTCGACATATATTGCTTAATCATTCTTCGCACTGTTACGAGGAGAGATATATGTAACTTTGTATAGGTTCTTAATAATTCTATTGAATAATTCCAAATAGTAGAAACCATAAATGATAGCTTATCCATTTTGCATGATACCTGCCCCTTGAACCATTGTTTACTTGTACGCAAAAATATAATTCAAAGATACAAATAAATAAAATATATTGAAGAAATCATTACAAGTCTATAAAAATCCATCAAAGTCTCTAATAGAAGTCTAAACAAATTCATGAAAGTCTGTAATAAAAGTATATAGAAATCCATGAAAGTCTGTAATAAAATTCTATAGAAATCCATGAATTATACTTAAATCCAGAAAAATTCATGAAAGTTTGTCACTTAAAAAATGTCTTTCAAAATCGTAATTAAATACACCCTTTTAAATCTCCTAAAAAAATGATGTTCTAAAATCTACTATGATATTCCAGAAAGATATTGTGAGTTGCGCGGTACGAAAGCGGTTACGAAAAGTACTTTAAAACCTAGAGGGGGGTGAATAGGATCATTTGCTCATTTTGCTTAATTTTTAATTAATTCAATTTTAAGTCTAATTAAAATTTTAAGCAATCCCACAAAGCAAGTAAAAAAAAAAGTGCAAGTAAAGAAAAGAATGCACCAGATATACGTGGAAATCCAAGGCGGGAAAAACCAAGGAGGGAAGCAGAAAACCCTAGGAAACCAATCCACTATGATAAAACAAAGTACAACAGACTTTGTCTCAGTCTCACACCCCTCTTCACTCTGTCAAGAATCTGATGTGGAACACCTCAGGCTTATGATTGCAACAACACGTCCAACTGCTGCAGACTTCCGGCTAACGTCACAATCCTTACAGAAAGGTTGTTGGAAGAACCAAAATACTCAGCTAGTATTTCGTTCCCTTCATAGTGCGATCTGGTCACCTTTCTTCCTCAGCAAGCAAGTAAGCGAAGAACCATCAATCCAATTTTCTGATCAGTAGATAGATTTGATGCAGTCTTTGAGTAGCTAATCAGTAGAAGAAGAACACCATCCTAAAGATCACTCGTGAAATATAGATGTGTGTTCTTTAAAAATATATAGCCCTAATTATATTGTATATACTTTCTCTCTCTAAAAAAATATTCTAGGGCGTTTTTGTAGAGAAAATATTGATACATATGTATAGGCAGGGAAGTCCTAATTTTACTTGGAAAAGAAGTTGAATACCAAAATAAAACTCTCCTAGAAGTTTCAAACCCAATAGGAATCAGAATTTGCGCCAAATTTGTTTCCTATTTGGAATAGGCTAAGTGGGACCGGTGCTAAATAAATAGGACCAGTGAGACTTTGTAAAAACCTGCAAAAACTAAACTATCAAGAAAAGTTGGACCGGTCCTAAATATTGGGGACCGGTCCTACTTTGAAAAATTCTAATATTTTCATTTAAACCCTAGTTTTTCAAAATAGGCTCGAAAATAAAAAGTGCAGAGTGTTGTCACCATACTTACCTGTACTATATGGTGTTCTAACTGATTTATCGGCTTCCATGCACTTGAGTATAAGCTCGAACATGTCGATGATCGATTACATAAAATAATACAAAAATTACAACTCGATCAATCAAGTTTTGATCACCGAAATATGCCAATTACATATTTATATCTCACAATCTCCCCCTTCGACAATTTCGTGACAAAACCACCTAGACAATTATAACCTAATCCATTAGAAAAATTAGATTACAATGTTGCCCAAAAATACATAGAAATAAAGAACTGATCAACAGAAGCTTCACTTGTGTGTTCAAGACGGTTAGAATAAAACTTGTTATACCTGCACATCCCTTAAATAACACAACCTGTGAAAAACTTAATAAAGAAATATAAACATGAATATCAATATCTCCCCCTTTATCTCTATGAATATTCTTCCCCTTAATCTCCAATATCTGATAAATATATCTCTCCCTTTTTGTAACAAATTGACAAAGAAATACCCAAGAGATTTATATAAACAGATAAATCATGAAGCACATAGAGAGAATAAGACAATAAGGAAGCAAAAATATCACTGATCAAATAAATATTCAAAATATATCAGTTGATGGAATAAACAGAACAAAAATAAATATCTAGACATCAAAGATAAAGAAGTCAACAACTGTCTAGAACAAAAAATATCAAGACCTAAAGTCTAATCATCTTCTACATCATCAGTAGCCTCATTAGATATAGTAGGGTCCAGCTTGTCTATCCTAGCATGTAAGCGATCAAAACCTTGCTGAATGAACCTGAGAACTTGGTTCATCTGATTGGTCGTCACTGGTGTGTCAGTTGTAGGAAGTTGGAAGACTCCCCGACCCCCAGACATCGCCTGTATAGCTCTTTGATTGAGCTTATAAGCTTTCATATCCTTCTCTTTCTTGTTGATTGAACGAATTGAGGTAGCATCAATTATCCCTTTCGGTCTTTCAACATCTACTCCATCAAGAATAGGAACGCTTGCACCTCTTAGAATAGCCATGATAATCTGTGAGAAGGGTAAGGCTGATGATGACCTAGAGTGTCGAGTAGCTAGAATCATGGTACGCATGATTGTTGCGGGAAGATTGATGAGATCCTCTCGAACAATATGATATAGTAGCTCAGCTCGACTTTTGATCAAATTACCTTTATGATCATGAGGATCAAGGTTGTAGGAGACCACCAAATTCAATGCCGATACATTGTGTGTGATATAGAGTGAAGGCAACCTATCAACAAGTCTAGGCGCATTGGGTATGCATAATTCCCTAATCATGTCATCCATGGTCGGTCGGTTTGGATCCTCAATTTGATATAGCAAAACTATGCCATTTTCAATCTCTGGGACTCCCAATATATTGGCAATTGTATCCTTGGTAACCTCAACACGAATGCCATAATATTTGGTCACAAAAAGTTAGGTCGTCCAAGCTTGATGTCATGATATTACCATAGAAGTATCTAACCATGTCCAGCTTGACCACCTCCCAAAGATCACATAAAGACTCCCAATCATTATCCTCAAAGTATTGCACAAAATCCAATTCCCATTCTAGTTTGATTGCCACAAGATTCACTTTCCGTTCTATCCTCATAGCCCGACATCCAATGACGTTAATGAAAGTGTTGTAGTTGAAATCATCTTTAAACATGTTCCTAGTGAACACAATGCGATTATCCGCACTTGTTGATGCCTCATTACGTCCCCGTTTACATGCCATCAAGAATACGACGAATGGGATCAAAAATAAAGACAAAAGTTCCTTTGGGACTTTTTGTCGAACACTTTGTGTGCAATGGTATAAATCTCAAATTTCAATGGTATCTGTTTGCACAATATCACCCAAATCAACAATCACTCAATAATCAATCAACATAATACTCCAAAAGTTCAATCCTAACCTCCAATAATCACAAATCTAAAAGAAATGAAGGAGAAGAATGAGTGTGAGTTGGAGTGTGTTTAAGAATGTATAGAGAGTTAGAGTGTTTGAGAGAGTGAGTTATGAGTGTGTGCGTGTGAGAGTGAGTGAGGTATTTTAAACCAAAATGCGCACGCACAGAATCAAAATTCTAGGCATTCGCTAAGTGTGACCGGTCCTAATATTTGGGGACCGGTCCAACTTCTTTCGGTTCCTCAGAACCTGTAGAAGTATGACCAGTGCTCAATAATGGGGACCGGTCCAACTTTGTGAATTATATAAAATTACACTTTGGACCTTCAATTCACCAAATACACCTCACCTCAACTTGATTTAACAATTAAGCACACAAAATATGAAAAATAAACACAGAACCAAAATAAAACATATTTTTGGATTTTTGAAAATTTTTCAAGAAAAAAAAATAAAAACAAAACATGAATAATCTCATGAGAATAGTCAAAGCACATTTTTCAGAGAATAGCATGAGTTCTAAAATTTCTGAAAAATTTCAAACATTTATAAATGCAGAATTTTAAAACCCATATATTGTCTTTAAAATGCTCATATAATGCACCATGCTTATACAATACTCTCCATCAAACAATCAAACTCATCTCCCCCTTAATGATAAATGATTAGAGAACTCTCCCCCTGAAAGTCACAAAAGTCACAAAATCTCTCCAATAAAATTCCCAACTCTCTCCCCCTTTTTGTTAGAAATTGACAAGGGACTTAAAAGAAAAAAAAAAAAACTAAAGAGGAAGCAAACAAGCATATAGAGCTTGTATATGTAAACAATAGAAAATATTGATTCCACAAGGTTATATGAACACAACAAACTAAAACCAAAACTTAATCAATTAGTTTCACACACTTAGTAAGTGTAGTAAAATCACCATAAATTTTCATAAGCCAAAATATTCCTTTTGTCAATCACTTAGATTTCTAGACAATATTTCAATGACATTACACTCACTGAGAAATCAAACAATCAACATGTGCACAAAATTTTAATTTTTCTTTTTTCTATTCCTCGCACATACATATTCGGTGGTTTTCACTCTTACGGGCATCCAACTATTTCTTCAAAACAACTTCTTTTAAAAAGATATCTCATTGGAGATTTATGTCTTAGAGATAGCTTCAAACGCATCCCAAAGGTAGCATTTTCCATAAGATTATGTTCAACAACAAAATTTTTCATATATATATATATACTTTTATTTTTCAGCTGTTGAAATTTTTTCACTCATCACTCTTTTTGGTCTTTAGCACAAGATTGAAAATTCAATTCCTAGATAATGCTTTATCACATCAACACTATCTTTGACCAAAACAATGACATAAAAATAATTTAGTAAATGCACTCATCATGATTCATCTACTAAATGAAATAAGTAAACAAAACAAAAAATTTCAATTCATAACCATAGTATGTCATACACATGTAATCTGTGTGTCATTAATGGTACGCAATCTAATCAAGACAACAAATGCCTATAGATTTTCTAAGATGATGAAACTTAGAAACATCTAAAGGCTTTGTGAGAATGTCAGACAAATTATGATTAGTCTGCACTTTTTCCAAAGACACGACATTTTGTTTAACTAATTCCCGAATAAAATGATGTCGAACGTTAATGTGTTTTATCCTAGAATGAAAAACTGGATTCCTTGAGATATTAATTGTATTATTGTTATAACAAAAGATAAACATTGTAGCTTGATCAATTCCATAATCCAGTAGCATCTGCTTCATCCAAAGCAATTGTGTGCAACAACTTCCATCGGTAATATACTCAGCCTCAAAAGATGATAAAGAAATACAATTTTGCTTCTTACTGTACCGTAAAATAAGATTAATACAAACATAAAAATAACTACCTAAAGTACTTTTCTTATCATCCTTGTTACCAACCCAATCAGTATCAGTGCAACATACAATCTCAGAGTTAGACTCTATAGAATAATGCAATCCATAGTACTATTGACATAACGAATGATGCGATTGACTGAAATGAGATGTTGTTTCCTAAGATCAGCTTGATACCTAGCACATACTCCTACACTAAATGCAATGTCAAGCCTATTAGCTGTCAAATACAACAAGCTGCCGATTATACTCCTATACAATGAAGGATCAACTCTCTTAGAATCCGAGTTCCTATCTAATTTGGAAGAAGTACTCATAGGAGTTTGCACATGTTTGGAACCTTCCAAACTAAACTTCTTGACTAACTCCTTTGTATACTTAGTTTGAGATATAAAAATTCTATCGTCAAATTGCTTCACATAGAGTCTAATAAAAATATTAGTTCACCAACCATGCTCATTTCAAAAGTATTACTTATATCTCTAGCAAATTTATAAATAAGGTTATCAGACGTATAACAAAAAATAATATCATCCACATAAATTTGAGCAACAAGCGAATTCTGTCCTTTCCTTATTATAAGCAAAGTTTTATCAGCTCCCTTCTCCTAAAGCCCTTATGCAATAAATAAGAAGTCAACTTTTCATATCATACTTTATGGAGCTTATTTCAAACCATAGAGAGCCTTTTTTAAATAAAAAATATATATGATCAGGTTTATGTGGATCAACAAAGCCTTTAGGTTGAGCTACATACACTTCTTGCAAAATACCATTTAGAAAAATACTTTTAACATCTATTTGAACCAATTTAAATTTAAAGTGACATGCAAGAGCAAGAAGAAAACAAATAGACTCAAGTCTAGCAGCTGGTGCAAAAGTTTCATCAAAATCAATTCTTTCAACTTGAGTATATTCTTGTGTAACTAACCTGACTTTATTTCTCATAACAAGACCATTGTTATTAAGTTTATTTTTAAAAATCTATCTAGTTCATATGATGTTCACATCCTTAGGTTGAGGCACTAACTCTCAAACATCATTTTTCACAAATTGATTCAACTCTTCTTGCATAGCTACAAGCCAATCAGAACTTTGAAGAGCTTCATCAATATTTTTAAGTTCAAACTAAGCCACATGACATGAGTGTCCTATGCTATCTCAGACTCTACTCCTAGTTTTTCTCTCATCCCATGGCCCTATCACATTGCTTAATGGATGACTACTTCGAATCCTAGAACTGTCAGACATTGGGACTTCCTCATGTGGTGTAGGAATTTTTATAGGTGCATGTGTATTATCAACTACTTCAACAATTTCATTACCACCTACATCCTTAATCTCTCCCTCACTTTCTTTCTCAACTTTTCTCACACTAGGTTCACTCTCAGGTAACCCTAGGGTATTTATCCATTCTTTTTCCTCAAGTTGATCATGTATCTTCCTAGGCATTGAATCATCAATCACAACATTAATGAACTCCATTACAACTTTAGTGTGACGATTAAAAATCCTATAAGCCCGACTATTCAAAGCATGCCCCAAAAAGTATCCTTCATCACTTCTAGAGTCAGAATTTCTCAAATTTTCCCTATCCTAATGATATAACATTTATTACCAAAAACTCTAAAGTGTTTAATGTTGAGCCACTTACCATACCACAGTTCATATGAAGTCTTTTCACTTCTAGGCCTAAGGTACACTCTGTTCAAAACATGACAAGCAGTACTAACAACTTCAGTCCAAAAGTGTTTAGCTAACTTACTCTCATGAAGCATAATACGTGCCATCTCTACAATTGTCCTATTCTTCCTTCCAACTACACTATTCTACTGAGGTGTTTTGGGTGTAGACAATTCATGACTTATGCCAAGACTATCACAATACTCAATGTAAGGTCTAGGTTCAAACTCACCTCCTCTATCACTCCTAATATGAGTTATTGGGTAAGATCTTGAATTTTTATTCTTCTTTATTTTTTTTAAGAGCATATTAATGTTTGTTTGTGATTAAATTTGCATATTTAGTGTAGTTGGTTGAGAATCTATAACATGTTAATGGGATGAAAAGGAAGAAATTTAGAAACTAAGGTACTTAAATAAAATAAAAAAAAAACTTGTTAGTTGTGGTTATAGTACAAATAAAACAAATAATAATTGGAAAAAAAGAAAGAAAAATTAATTGTCAATTGACAAGGGTTAATTCTCTAGGTCTATAATTTGCTAAATTTTAATTATTTTATTTATTGATTTTTATTGGGTTATTAATTGTTATTTGAGTTAAATATGCATATTTAAGTTGCATGAGTTGTTAATATATATATATATATATATATATATATATATATACATGTTTTTTTTGTTTGTTAGTTTTAATAATGTAATTTTAAAGGAATCCATTTAAATAAATTCGGTTTGTGGGGTTGGTACAATTTACAATGTTTTATGGCTGGATTGTGAAAGTATAAAGAGTTAATAGTGGGTGGTTATAGAAAGGTAAATATAAGTGTGTACGTGTGTACATGTGAACATATATATGTTAGTTGCTAAAGTTATCTTCAAGTGATATATGTAGGTAAATATAAGTGTGCATGTGTGTACATGTGAACATATATATGCTCCTCAAGATATCCTTTATGAAGAAGATTTTTTGAGGACACATAAGTCTTTCCATGGAAGAACCATCTATGAATGGAATATTGATGGCCTTTCTGATTACCAGGTTTATGAAGTTATACATCAAATTTTGATGTATAGTACAGTTTGTAAACAAAATGGTAACTTTGATCCAACAATAACAAGTTTTGTTATTTGCAGATTCACAGGAATGCTTAAAGGATGGTGGGATAATGTTCTTACTACTCATCAAAAAGATGAAATCCTTCAAGCACAGAAAATTGTCAAAAATGAACAAACCCAGATGGATGAGCCACAACCTGATGCTAATTATACTCTCATCCTCACCATTATTCAACACTTTGTTGGAAATGAAGGGGTTAACAGTGAAAGAAGTAGAGAACTTCTTCAAAATCTTAGATGTCCTAACCTAACCCATTTTAGATGGTATGATGATGTCTTTTTGGCTAAAGTCCTCTGGAGAAGTGACGCAAACAGTGATCACTGGAAGGCTAAGTTTATTGATGGGCTTCCTACTTTCTTTGCTGAAAGAATAAGGAAGAAACTTAGGGGTATGAATAATGGTCTCTCCATCCCTTATTCCAATTATATTTATGGAAGTTTGATTGGAATTGTCATTCAAGAAGGCTTAGCCTTATGTAACGATATTGTAGACCCAAAAGTGAAGTGTAGGCCCAAAACTGCAGGCCCAACCAAATAATACGAGCCCAACACTGTTAAGTCCAAGCCCAAATTAATAAACCTGCGATATAGGCCCAAACAAATACCGGTCCAACACGTCACCCACAAAACCACCTCCTGCTTCAGATGATAAGATCAACCTATAAACCAAGGATAAAGATAACCAAGGATAAAGACTAAAGACAAGCCCATCATTATCATGCCACCTCATGCTCGGGAAGATAGTATAAAAGGAGAGAAACCCCATTGTAAAGAGGACCTTTTTTGTAATTGAAGAAAAGAGAAGTATTATAAATAAGAGAAGTCGAGAATTTATTCAGTATTCCATTAAACTGATATTGAAATTAAAGTGTATTGTGTTAAGATTTTGACACCTACAGATATCAAGCTAAACCAGCAATTAAAGGCCCAATGCCTTACTGGACAATATGAGGTAGGAGAATTTTGTGACCAATTTGCCTATCAAGCTCCAGTCTCTTACCCTCCTAAGAGAAAGACCCAACATAAGAAGGCTTATTCGAAGCCCAAATAGTTTAGAAGAAAAAGGAACTATATTCCTCAGGCCACTACTCCTAAAAAGACCTTTAGAACCAAGCCCAAGAAAAGGTTTGCTAAAGGCCCATCTAACAGAAAAGAAGTTAAAGGCTTTAAATGAGGTAAAACTGGCCACTATGCTAATAAATGCAAAGTTTGTAAAAGCTTGACTCTCTTTAACTCGATGAAGATCTGAAAGCCCAGCTTTCAAAGCATTTCCTCAACTCTAGTTCTTCGGAAGAATCCACTTCTGAAGAATCTGAAGGTGATCAATATCTCTTCGATCTCCAATCTTCAACTTCCTCTGAAGAAGAAGATAAACAGTCACTTGGACCATCTTGTAACTGTTTCCCTAGTTCTTCCAATAATTATTGGATAACTATTCCTCTAGTTCTTCTAATAATTATTGTAAAGCCATCGTTGAAATGAATGGTCTTAATGTCTTGACTAGTTAGCAACAGAATCTTCTGGATCTAATTGATCAGATTCAAGATCCACAAATGAAGATTAAATTAATTAAAGTTTGTTTTTCAAATAATCCAACTTCATCAACTGAAAGCCCTAAGAACTTTCCAGTTTCTTACTACAGTATGAGGGACGTCCTCAATCCTCTTGAGAAACCTAATAAGTCTCGTCCTTCTACCCTTCAGGATTTGAAGACAAAAGTTAATTTTCTTAAAACTAAAATCAGTAATCTCAAATCCTAAGAAAATCAAACTAATCTGGAATAGATCCATCTTCACCAATATTTGGATCAATTAGTCTTTTCCAACCAAAGTTCCAAGGAAGAACCTAAACCAGAATTGCCCAATGACCTTGATTATTTAATCAATTCTTTGAGCAAAGTTATTTTCCAGAAGTGGTACATTGAAGTACCCTTGTCATTAATGAGGAACTTGTTCTAAAAAACCAAGTTGCTCTTGTTGACAGTGGTGCAGACCTTAACTGTATTCAAGAAGGTCTTATACCAACTCAGTATTTTGAAAAAACTATTGAAGGAATTTCAAATGCCAGTGGAGACAAAATGCAAATGCAATACAAGCTTAATCATGTTAATATTTGCAATCAAGGATTTTGTCTTCCTACGACTTTCTTTTTGTTAAGAAATATGGTCCAACTTGTCATTTTAGGTACACCATTTTTAAACAAATTAATGCCTATAGCCAGAATAGATTCTACAAGCATTTTTACTACTCTCCATGGTCGAGAGATATCTTTCCCTTTTATCTTTAGACCAATTGAGAAATTACCCCATCAAATGATGAATCCTTTGAAGATTAAACAATCTCAGTTGAATTTTCTTCAAAAGGAAATTCTCTTTATCAAAATAGAGGATGTTATCAGTTCTCAACCTTTTAAGAAAAAGGTTGCAAGCATTATCGAGGAATTTCAGACAAAAATTTGTAATGATATTCATAATGATTTTTGGAACAGATAGAAACATATAGTCTCTTTACCTTATGAATCATCTTTCAATGAGAAGATGATTCCCACTAAAGCACAACTCGGTCAAATGAAACAATCCTATTTGACATTATGTGCTACAGAAATGCGAAGTTTATTGGATAAAAATTTGATACAAGAAAGTTACTCTCCATGGAGTTGTATTGCTTTCTATGTTGACAAGCATGCTGAACAGGAACAAGGAGTTCTAAGACTTGTAATTAATTACAAGCCTCTTAATGATGTTCTTAGATGGATTAGGTACCCTATTCCAAATAAGAATGATCTTTTGGATAGGTTGCAATTTGCAACTATTTTTTTCAAATTCAACTTAAAGTCAGGATATTGGCAAATATAGATTGCAAAATATGATCAGTATAAAATAGGATTTGTAATTCTTTTCGGACATTATGAATGGACTGTCTTGCCTTTTCGATTGAAAAATGCTCCTTCTGAATTTTAATATATTATGAATGAAAGTTTTCAACCTTATGCAGCATTCTCTATCGTATACATAGATGATATTCTTATCTTTTCCAAATCTCTTGATCAACACTTTAAACACCTTAAAGTTTTCAAAGAAGTTATCAAAGGAAATGGATTAGTTGTTTCTACACCTAAAATGAGACTCTTTTCTCCTTAGATCAAATTTTTAGGTCACAATATTTATAAGGGAAAAATAATTCCTATCAACCACTGTATTGAGTTTGCATCCAAATTCTTTGATGAGATTAAGGATAAAACTCAATTATAAAAATTTTTAGGTAGTCTGAATTATATTACAGACTATTATAAAAATCTAGCACAGGATACAGCAGTATTTCATACCAGGTTACGAAAGAATCCTCCTCCTTGGTCTCAGGACATTACCCTGGTAGTATGAAGGATAAAGACAAGAGCTAAACAGCTCCTTTGTCTTTCTCTTCCTAATCTCTCTTGGGACAAGATTGTTGAAACAGATGCCTCTAATATTGGCTATGGAGGTCTTCTCAAACAGAAAAATCTTACAACCTCTAAAGAAGAGCTTGTAAGATTTACCTCAGGAACTTGGAAAAATGCCCAAGTAAATTACAACACTGTAAAGAAAGAAATTCTTTCTAATGTGAAGTGTATTCACAAATTTCAGGATGATTTATTAAATCAAACATTCTTACTCAGAATTGACTGTAGTTTAACAAAACATATTTTGAAATAGGATGTGAAGAATATTTCTTCAAAATAGATATTTGCAGGATGGCAAGCTGATCTTTCAGCATTTGATTTTACTATTGAGTATATCAAAGGAGAATCTAATTCTATGCCTGATTTTCTACTCGTGAATTTCTATAGGGATCATGAGTACCCCACAAAGGGGCAAGGGCAGGGGCAATACCCTTCGTGATAGAGGCAAACAGAAAACCATTTTTACAGAAGAGGAGTTTTTTATCCCCATGACAAACTCATAACAATTTTCCAAAAATAAGGAAAAGGGAACTAAACAGAATGCTAATCCTCAGTAGCTTACCATGAAGGAAGTTTTGGAAAAACAAAAATTCCGTTTCATCAGCAACAAAAGAACATAACAAAGAATCTTTTCTTAGAAATCTCTGATACAGAAATGTTTGATAGACCATGGGATATAAAAGATAGATATCTTGGTTCACAAAAGTATACAGTAAATAATGGCATGCATCAATTTGTCTATGAAACCATTCTCACAGAAACTAAAACTGTGGAAGTATTCCACAACAAATAGTATCCTACATAGAAATTAAAATCTCCTATCACTCACAGCAAGATAACCTTCAAGAAGGTCATTCCACATTCACAATGGGCCACATCCCCCAATTCATTCTATCATTCCAAAAAAGTTGATAAGGATTACAATTTTTGGAATTGTATTGATGCCTGAAATTTTGTTTTCTTTTACCAAAATTCCACTCATCACATGGTTTATAAAGTTCTGTCCTCAGTTCCTAAAGCATAATTTTTTGCCCCTGACATTGAAATCCTTCCTGAAGAAATTCGATCAAAATTTCTTCTTTAGTCTAACTACCATCCGTAGTTGAGAGGCAAAGAGAATCTCCCTATTGGTTATTCTACTTTCTTTTTCTTCATGGAATTCAACATCCCTTGGATTCTCAAATGGGAGATGCAATGCTCCTTTGACCTATAGAAGTTACTAGTTCTCCAACGAAGTTTTTCGTTCAGATGGTGGTTTGGTATTAATGTTAATTCTTTTGTGGCCAACATTGAAATAACTACTCAAAAATACTTTGATCTCATTCCAAAGATCACCTCAGTACCTACTGATCAACTTGATTATTTTAACCCCTTTGAAGTAATTAAAAGGTCACTTAAAATCGAGCATCCTAATCTGTCTGAATCTGAACTTCTGATTAGATGTATGGATTTTATGAAAAATCAATTCATGACTTCCTTCACAAAAGATGATGATGATACTTCTATGTTCTCAGTTCATAGTTTATAGACATAGGACAAGAATACATTTTCTTGCCTAGCTGGTGAAGCCTAGGACCCTACAGAAGATGAAAATCTAGGAGACTATTGGGATGCCATGACATCCATTCTTGTGAAATCACAACCGACCATTTGTGATAAAGATTTGGAGAAAAGTAACTAATCTTACTTTTTCCAAAGTCAAAAGACCAATAGTATCTTCCGACCAGATTCGGAATTTTCACAAATCTTTTCAAAAAGATAATAGTAAAGATTCTGATTTATCAGTATCAGACAATCGATGCCATTACATCAGGGCTTACACCACTATGCTGATGGAGACCTAATGTTTTTTCAGAATCCAGAGTTTTTTTTGAAGTTCGCCACAGTAGGACTTTTGTATATATAAAAGGGATCCCTCACCCTTGTTGAGAGACACCTTATAATTTTATTTTCTCTCTTTCTCTCTTGTAATATCTCTCTTTGAATATAAGTGTTGCAGTTTGTTATAAGTATCGATCCTTACACCTGTTTTAATATTCTTCTTTTATATTAAAGCTTGTGTATCTTATTGGTAGTTTGTTGTAAGTATCGATCCTTACACCTATTTAATAATAATAAAAATAAGACACATGTCACCCACAAAACTAGACATGTAGATATGAATACATATACATAACATCACACAACAAATTAACTTTGGAATCTTATCTTCTGGAGATAACAGGTGCCAGTTCAAACTATTACTAGCTCTCACACACACTGGACACTTATATAAGATATATATATATATATATATATATATATATAAATAATATGTGCAAGACAAAAGCTTCATTGGACCGCCTTAACAATATTACCCATATCTATCTATACTAATATTTGAAAACAAAACAAAACAAACCAAAGAGTTTAGAAAAGGTTGGCCAAGAGAGGAGTAATGTAGAGAGAGGGAGAGAAAGCAAGCAGAAAGGACAAAGGCTTTCTACTTAAATTCTTCACAGGACCACCAATAGAGGTAGGGAATGGTCTTATTTTATTTTGTATATAGAGATTTATTATTTAATTTTAAGTTGCCTTTTAGTTAATAGTTCATGCTTCAATATTGTTGTTCCACTGTGTTATGTTAAATTTAATTGTTAAACTATTTGACTTGAGATTATTACTGGTATAGTTATCAGCCTAATTGATTTTGTGTTAAATTTGATATATATATATTTGGGTTATACTCCAGTAAGTAATTGTACAATTACTACATGTTGGATTTATTTTCTATTTTATTATATATTTAAATTGACAATGACCTTAATTTATTACTGATACGAAAGAAAGGTTCATATCTTAAACTAACAAAAGTGATATTGAGAGGGATAGGTTGAGACATTGTGTGGTATTGGGAGTTGTTTTGAGAAATTAAATAGATTATGGAATTAATTAATTAGTGCATGAGGGGTATCCCATGGTTAAAGGGTCTCTAAAAGGTTCAAATGAGGGTTAGAGGGTCCCTAAAAGGGAATGAAATTTTACTTACGCGAGGAGCACGGTCCTGGGGTTAAAGGGTCCCTAAAAGGTTTTCTAGGTTAAATAAAAATTTTGGAGGTTGGTGGAATTGAAAGGACTCTGATAAGGGTCCTATAGGTTTGTTTAGTAAGCAAGGAGTATCTCTTCAACTCATAACTTCCTAATTGTTAATATTATGTTATATTTTAATTTAAATTGTTAAATGTTGCTGTTATAAATGGTAATTATTTTGTGTTTATATTGTCTTGTATAGTAATTTGTTATAGGTTTAGAGTAGTGTTGATTATTTATTGGGCTATTTTGGCTCACCTCTATTCTTTTTTTTTGCCCAGATTTGGCTCAGGGTAACGGTTAGAGTGCTGATCTATATGTTTGGGACATGATGCTTCCTACACACATGGTGACTTGATTTACATGTTTAGATATAGGAGGACTTTTGTGTATATTTTGTTACTTTTACTATGAGCTTGGCTTGTAATAGTTTTGGTAATGTAAATATAAAGTTTGGTAGCTTCGTGGTTGCAGTGTGTGAGGTCTGTAAACCTTATATTATAGAACTTAAATCTTATGGATTGACAGGTTTTGGGTATGTAAACTTTATAAATGGAGTGACTTTTATTCTGGAGTTTGAATGTATTATTTTAGATGTATTGATTTTGTAATCTCAGGATTTTATTCAAGTTTTCATTATTTTCAGAAGTTCAAAATTATGTAGATTTATTGCCAAAATTTTCAGTAAATGAACCTTTTCAATGAAAAATGTGTTTCTAGGAATTCTAAATGTGAACTAACCTTAATTTTCTCTAAACCTCCTAAACCCTCCATGTCACACCTCAGGTTTTAGGTCTTAAAATTCGGGGTGTGACATATTGCATATCCTTTCTCATTCTGGATCCTTTGGTAAATTAACCTGAAGTAAATAAAAGCATCAGATTTTTCTCTTAAGAAAGCAATAAAAGTAAATCTCAAAAAATTATCAACCATAACAAGCATATATTTTTTATCACTTATGCTTTGAGTTCTTATTGGATCCATCAAATCCATATAAATCAATTCCAAAGGTCTAGAAGTGACTTGATGCGTAAGTCTCTTGTGTGACACTCTAGTTTGCTTATCTAATTGACATGATCCATATACCTCATCTATTGGCCTTTTCAATTTAGGCAAACCTCAAACTCGTTCATGATTAGACAACCTTACCAAATCATTATAATTCATATGACCAAGTCTCCTATGCCACAAAATAGCTTTATCAGTAACTGTAGAAAAACACATATGTAAAGGATTTGAAAATATCACATAACAATTATCAAAAGTTCTATATCCTTTCAGAACACAATCACCCTGCTCATTAGTTACAAAACATCCATGTTGACTAAAATTAACTTGAAAACCATTATCACATATCTGACTAACACTCAACAAGTTTGTAGCTAAACATTTAATATATAGAACAATTTTCAATTCACTAAAAGCTGGAAAATCAACTTTACTGTTACCACTTACTTTATATGCATTGTCATCACTAAAAGTCTCAACCTGTAGGACCAAGTGTTCTAAGTGCAGTGTGCATGACAAAACATTTTAGACTATCAATTTTCACCCAAACAGTTTTAGATTTATGATCAAAAGATTTCTTAACTATTTTAGAATCAGAATTATTAGTCTCAAGGGGCTCTTTCTTCTCATTACCTTTAAGAGAATCTAGAACATAATTAAAACAATTCAATTCATCAAATTTTTCTTTTAATTCCGGTTGCTTCTTTTCAAGTTCTTTCATCTCATTAAACAAAACTCTTGGACTGTCTAAGGTCTTATTCTTTTTTAGTTCAATTTTTCTCTTTTGACACTTATACTTGTTGTGATATTTTTCTCCACAAAAATTGCATGTTGGAGCAAGTTTTAGTCCATGAGTAATAACAAAAGGCTTAGTCTCAACTTTTATAAATTATCTTTTGATTTAAGAAGTGACAAATCCTTTGAAGTTGAAACCAATTTTTCTTTATTACTCAAGTTTTTAGAAAAATTCAACTTACCAAATTTGCTAGTGTCAAATTTAAATTTCTGGAAAGGTTGATTAGATTTAACAAGTTCACTATTCAAGTTATCAATCTTATGCTCAAGTGAATTATTAAACCCTTTAATCTATTTAACTTTTTGTTTCAGAAATTCAACTTTACCAAGAAGATTCATCTTATCATGTCTAAGTTCCTCTAAATTTTTATTGGTGACAGAAACTTCCAATTTGTAAATATCTCCGTTAAGTTCAGCAAGTTTCAATTTTTTTAAAAAAATTTCATAATCCCTTTTCAACTTAGACCACTCAAGATGCATACTAGTTATAGAATCAAAAAATTGAGGTAAAAGAATTTCATCACCAGAATACACATTGTGAGACATCCTGGAATTCACAACTAAATCAACTAAACAAAATCTAACTCAAAATTGAGTAACCCACTCTAATACCAAATGTGAGTTATGCGGTGCAAAAACAGTTAAGTTAATTTAGAGTGAGATGCTAATCATTAGACCTAGAGGGGGGTGAACCACCTCTACTGCTCTGATCAAACTGTATAGACTGATAATGTCTTTGAGAATCTGGTTGATCAGACTGTGAAAAGCATCACAACTTAAACACTCCATGTGTGTGTGCTATCAAAAATATAAACAGAAGAATAAAAATTCTTTTGAAAAAATATCTCCTTTGCTTTCTCTCTCTAAAAGATTTTCTGATATGTAATTAAAAGTTCATTGAAAGCATTAATTTTTTTATACTTTTTCCACACTTAGAGAGAAAACATATGATGGTTTAAATAGATGATAAATCCCTATTTTTTCTTAAAAAAACAAGTTAAAAATCAATAGAAAATGAATCCCAGTGTTTTAGGAAAGTCCGGGGTCAAATCCGGGTCAAAACCGGATAAAAGAGGCAAAATCCCGCAGACCAGATACCTTGGACCAGTCCAGCCTTCACCTTGGACCAGTCCAACCCTGTTGAAATCTCTACACAAGATACTGAGACCTCTTGGACCGGTCCAACCTTTACTTGGATCGGTCTAGCTGTGTGGATGACCAAATTTGAGGTCCTAAGAGCTCTTGGACGAGTCCGGGTAAGGCTTGGACCAGTCCAACCTTGAAAAATATGAAATTGTGACTTTGAAACTCTATTTTTCAAGATCAAAAAACAAGTTTTAAAAACCTATGTGTCCTCACCAACTTACTTGGACTAAATGATGCTCAAATTATGATCAATGATGTCCATGCTCACTTGTAGTCACTTGAATGCTTCAATTAACCAAAGTCTTTGTTTAGGCACTCTCCATGATCGATTATAAAAATATGAATGAAAGATTACAACTCAATCAAACTTAGTTTTGACACCGAATATTGCCAATTACAAATATATACGTCATAGGAAGTGCTAGTTGGTAATTACTTGAAAATAACAAGTAACAAAGAGCCAATAGTGAGAACTTATGGGGAGTTAAGTGGAAAGTATTGTAAGTACATGTTATATATACATATGTATACACTTAGTGGGAGAAATCATATTTTTATTCTTCCTCTCTCCCTCATAGAATTGGCCATAACATTCTCTCTCCACAACTTTATCTTCTTCATCATCTCTCTAGATTTGAGGGCTTAGAAGGTTGATTGGGGTCTTGGCACAAGGTTCAAAGTTATTTCTCTTCACTTCTTCTACATTCTAATTGGTTCAAATTTTAGACTTGGAGGAGTTTGGAGCATTGAAAATTCTAGGGTTTTGCTAGAAAAGATTAGATTTTGAGGTAGAGGTGTTATCTCATTCCTATCATTGATTCTCTAGGTCACCAACTTGTTTAAATGACATATTAGCTTGTTTAGAAGAATTACAAGGTTTCTACCTTTGGAGTTTATGTATTTCTTCTTGCTGTATTGAGTTAAATGTGATATTTACATGTTAAACATGATGAAATGGATGTATATCAGTGACATATGTGTGTCTTGATGATTTCGTTCATGGAAAGTGTGTGTGTAGTTGTGTATAAACATGATTTCTACTTGTATTTTGATTACGTATGTCATATATGTTATTCTTGAAAGTCTTGTAGATCATTGGGTATGTTTGTGAGCTATAAGGTTGTATGTACATATGTTGAACACAACATATTTGATAAAATACATGAATGAGAGTTGTTTATTAAATTTTATTTTTGTTGATGAATTGGGAAAGAAATGATACTGCATTGTAATAGGCATGATTTGGACATGTTGTGCATGGATTCATGTGGCTTAAATTGCACATGTATAGAATTTGATCAATTCTTGAAATGGTTAGGTTGTTGTACTTGGAAAGGTGTATAATGGATGTTGGTTTTCGGAATGGACAGTTATCAAGAAGGGCCTGGAGCCCTAGGGTGAAAACGATGACTTGTATGTGGCCAAAAGGCACTGTTCAGATTAGACGTCATGTTCCCCGATTTTTTATGATTTCAATGTTTGATTGTGCATTTGAAATGTTTGCTTAGTCTTGACTTGAAGCTTTTGTGTATTATCTTAAGATATATGCTATATCATGCTTCTTGTGGTAGAAGCATTTTAGTTTTGATGATATGTTATGGCATGCTTGGTTTAGCATTGACAATGAACTATTGCATATAGAAGACCATGCCATGTAGTGGTACATGTTTAAAATGCATATTGAATATATGTTGTATACATGCATGGATGTATCAAGTCAATGCATTAAGTTGGTTTGAGCATTCCTATTGGGCAAGTTGTCGTTCATCCCTCCCCAGCAAAATTTTTATAGATAAGGAGCATGTGATCAAGGAGGTTTAGGAGTGCTATGAAGTGAAGCACTTTATTTTTGAGTTTTTGTACATCTTGACTATGTAGGCCATATTAGGCTTTTAGTGGATAAGTTGGAAATTCATGTGGAACAAATGTAGTAGGATTAAGGACAATTATGTTGTATAGGTATATTGTTCTCTTTTGGAATTTCCCCTCTTCACCTCAAAGATGTATAATTTGGACAAGTTAAATTCCTTTGAGATGTATCTAATTTTGGACATGATTTCAACTATGATCAATGTATTATAATGTTTCTCTCTCTTACATATGCTATGGATGGTTTTATATGAGTTTTGAGCAATTGAGGTATGTATGAAAAGATACATGTTTGAGAATTGATATGAAAATTTTGCAAAGTAGGAATGCATAGCTACTGAACTAAATCCACACGACGAACTGCACAATGCCCTTGAAATTCGATAGATCATATTTCCAATCCGATAGATCAGATTTACACCTGTAGAAACCTTTATTTGGTACATGTATCGGATTAAAATCTACACAATAACTCCCCAAATCTAATAGATCGGATCCTACAATCTGATAGATTGGATTACTATTCACAGCATTAACAAATTTTTGTCCCAATTTCAAACGGGCATATCTCCCATTTCAAACCCGAATCGAGTGTTTTTTTTTAAATTGAGTATTTTTAGACCCTATATCCAATAGGATAAGATTCAGTTTGAGATTCCAATCAAAAATAGATTTAAGTACCCGATCTTGAGAGGTTCATGAGTGTGAATCGGATAAACCTTTGATTAATCACCCCCATTTCCTTCGCTCTTAATTGGGTGTTGGAAATCTGGCATGACAACGTAGTATTAGAGCTCTAGGTTTAAATACTTAAGGATGAAGAGTAAGGGTAGAATCATGAGTTGGTCGGGAGTTGTATGTTGACTAGTAGTTTGTCAACACGTAGATACGATTACCTTAGGACGGTGGGTGAAAGTTGACCACATGTATACTTAAAGTTATATGTTTGGATTTGAAAGTTGTGACTTGTTATATGAAATATGATTACATGCTTAGGTGAAGAGTATTATATACTACGTGTTAAATGAATTAGCATGACGTTGAGTGGGTGTAATATGGATTGATTAATAGTGTCCATGTGATTAAGTGTTTATCTTGCTATCTTTATAACAAGATGCCACTTAGGAGAGCTCGTGGAGGAGCAACTATAGCTCTTTTTGGTGGGACTCAACTCATAAGGGAAATGGTTGATACCATGAGGCAAATTGTTAGAGAAACCCAGGACGAGGCCCAAGGACAACCTAGAGGTGGTTTGAATCGAATGATAGTAGCTTTAAAGGAATTCAAGAAGTACAGTCCACCATTATACACGTATGGATCTGATCCAAAGATAGAGGAAGATTGGTTAGATCAAATTGCTAAACTTCGGGAGAGGCAAATCGTTGGTGGAAGTTCATTCGGAACACCCACAACACTGAAAAAATGGAATGGTAGGGGTTTAAAGAGCTATTGTTTGAGAAGTACTTTCCAAAAATGGTGAAGTATAAGTTGAGATATGAGTTCATAGACCTCATTCAAGGAGACACGAGTGTTATTGAGTACGAGACCAAATTTACTTCTTTGGCGTGCTTTGAGCCGGAAATGGTATGTGATGAGGTTTTAAAAGCAAGAAAATTTGTGAAGGGACTAAGGCTCTCCATAAGGAATAAAGTGTCAATCTTAGACTTGAAGATCTATGTCGCAGTTGTTAAAAGGGCTTTGATAGCCGAGGAAGATACAGAGGATGCTCAGAAGATTCGAGACTCTAAGAGTCAGGCTAGGAGTGAGAGTTTGGTTGACTTATCTCAACAGTGGGAGGTGGGGGCCTCTGTCTTGATTGTATGTTATCGAGGAATATTGTTAAAGTTGATATAACACAAGGTGTGATTATAAGGTTTGTTGAAAAATGTTATGTGTCGTAGTGACCAGTGTAAAACTTCAGTTTCATAATGATATGGTCTAGTCCTCGTAGACAATGGGGAACCATGTTATATATTGGTTGATAAACTTTATGCTAGAATTGGTGATTGAACCTAAGGTATGTGGACAAGAAAAACTTGTTGGCGAAGTTGAGCTAGCGAGGAAAAATGGCCTGGCCATACATTTCTCTTGGATTAGTACTTCTTTGACACAATTTTGGGTCCTTGTGATTACTAAGTTGATTCATCTGGATGATGATGGGTAAGGAATTGGTGATGAAATATTTTCAAGTGTGGGCGATTTCCACTCGTAGGAAGTGTGTTAGTGTGGAAGATCGGTATAACATGTCAAGGATGTTATCTCGGTGTATGATTACGGATAACAGGAAAGTGCTTATCATTTTGTGTAGATGATTTGAGTAGGTTGGTTTTTGAACCACTCTTGATGATATGTATTCTAGTATGTGTTGGGGTAGTTGAGGAAATAGTTTGTGTCCATAGAAGGTTACGAATCTCAGAGTTGTTCTTATGGAACAGTGACATCTCTAGACATAGTTTTATTTATTGTTATACCATATGAGGGTAGAGTGACCCTGGGTAGAGTTTGTTAGTCTTGCAAGATCAAGGTTGTAAGTCATCGATTAGTGTTCGACTTTGTTCTTTTGGGCATGACTTGTTTTGATGTCATTTTTGGTATGAATTAGTTGTATACCTTTAGAACCACTATCGATTACTATCATTGGAGAATGGGGGTGTGTACATCAGAGGGTGATTATTTCTATTTTGTGGGAGAACAAGATGACTTTCACATGCTACCGTTACAAAGTTAAAGCAATAGAAAAAAGGGGTTGGAATTTTCTTGGATGGTTTGTTAGCCGACGAAGAGGATATGACAAGTGGAGAATTTCCACTTATGGTGTGTGATGTGTTTTTGGAGGACTTGACAGAGTTACCTCCAAAACGAGGAGTAGAGTTTGCTATTGATGTTACTTTTGGTACTGTATCTATCTCTATGGCACCGTACCATATGGCAAAGGCAAAAGTATCGGAATTGAAAGATTAATTTTAAGAAGTGTTGGACAAAGGTTTTGTACGTCCTGGTATTTCATATTGGGAAGTTTCGGTATTATTTACTGAAAAGGAAGAATGACCGCTACAATTTTACATTGATTATCAGAATTGAACGAACTACGATAAAAAATAAGAATCCTTTGCCAATGATTGATGACTTATTTGATCAACTCAAGATTGAGGTGTTTCACAAAGATAGATTTGATATCGGGTTACCATTAGTTGAAGGTCAAGGAGGAGGATACTCCGACGGTTGTTATTCATACCCAATAAGGACACTATAAGTTATAGTAATGCAGTTTGATTAGACCAATGCATTGGTAGCTTTCATGGACTCGATGGACTGTGTTTTTAGTGCTTACTTAAACAATCTCATCGTGGTGTTGTGGACGTCTTACTCGCAAGAAATTTGAGTTCATTTAAGATAATTCTTGTAAACATGTATTTCTTATAATGAAGGGTAAGTTAACCATTGCCCCTATTTTGTTATGAACGAACAAGGTTTGGAGTATACTAATTATAGTGAGGCTTCACGGAATGAGTTGGGGTGTGTCGCGATGTAAACCGGAAAAGTTGTAGCATATAGTTCTTGACAATTGAGGACATATGAGCAAAATTACTCAACTAATGTTATGGGACTATTTATTGAGTTTTTGAGCTTCTGTGAACATATAAGACAAAGTATGTTTTTGGAAAATAAAGTGGGATTTTGGCTAAATATAGATTGTAAGGTTATTGGATTAAATCCGATAGATAATCCATACGATGCCTAACAAATCTAATTGATCAGATTCCCTATTTCTATCGATCGTATTTGAGGCCGATTGATCAGATTGAAAACCTGCAGAAACATAGCTTTCGGGACTTTGACATTTAAGAAATTAGCCAAACATTATAGTAGGTTCCGATAAATTATCTAATACATCTTTGATATATCAAAATTGCCTTGGATTCAATCGATCGAATTCCACGGTTTGATTGATCGAATTGCACTACAGACTTATGATATTGTGAGGTTGAGATCAGTATACATACACCCTGTTAAAGGACCAAATGGTGTTGATTGTTATACATATACACATTTATATATATGGGTAAGCTCTTGCATTTACGAGAACCATAAGTTGGACTGTAGTTGACCCTAGAAAAGAGTTATAGTCCTTTCACTTGATAATCACCCCTATTTCCTTTGCTTTTAACTGGGTGTTGAAAATCGGGGCGTGATAGCGTGGTATCTATAATATTATTCAACCAGCTCTAGTGAGTAGAATGGTAGGAGAGCAATAGCACGATAAGGAGATGGAATCCATAAACACTCATTTTTTGAGTGGTGAGGAGGTAGATTTAACCAATTCACTCCGATAAGGGTTTGAAGGAAAGATGTCTATGCCCTTAACTTGTAGAGATCATGGATTATTGGTCAAGGTATTGTGGAGGCACCACGGAATTGATGAGACTAATTATAGATGAGAACAAGGGGTTTGTTCTGAATTTTTCTAATAGTTCGTCAATTGGGTACCCTAATTTTGAGGACGAAAATGCTTGAAGGTGGGGAGCTTGTAGAGCCCCAGATTTTTATTTTATTTTATTACGTGTTAAATTAAGTTTAAGCATGATTAATTGCTTAATTTCATGCTTAGTGGTTTAAACGGTTCTTTGGTGTTTTTGAGTTCGAGTGTGGGACCGGGACGGGTCCGGGTAACCCAAGAAGTGTCTATGGCTCTTATGATTGGCATAGGGGTATAAGTGTAAGTTTGTGGACTTAAGTGAGGTTTCGAGAAAGGAGGAAGTGCTAGTTACTAATACTTGAAAATAACAAGTAACAAGGAGCCATTAGTGAGAACTTGTGGGGAGTTAAGTGGGAAGTCTTGTAAATATATGTTATATATACATATGTATCGGCTTAGTGGGAGAAATCAAATTTTTATTCTTCTTCTCTCCCTCATAGAACCGGCCATGACTTTATCTCTACCAATTTCATCTTCTTCATCCTCTCTCTAGATTTGAGGGCTTAGAAGGTTGATTGGGGTCATGGAGCAATGTTCAAAGTTGTTCCTCTTCACTTCCTCTACATTCTAATCAGTTCGAAGTTCAGATTTGGAGGAGTTTGGAGCATTGAAAATTCTAAGGTTTTGCTAGAAAATATTAGATTTTGAGGTATAGGTGTTATCTCCTTCTTATAATTGATTATCTAGGTCACCAACTTGTTTAAATGACATATTAGCTTGTTTAGAAGAATTGTAAGGTTCTACCTTTGAATTTTACGTCATATTGCAAGTGTTAGAAGGAATGTGACTCTGTAGGAGTTTTGAATTCGAAGGTTTGTTAGTGTGAAGTGAAGAATGGGTTGATGAAGATTAGAAGAGGGCCACATATCATGGTTTTGGGAAGGAAGGCTAATAATAATCTCTATGTTTTATTGGGGAGTACTTTACTAGGTGGAGCAGTTACAAAGACAAAATGGAAGCTTGTTCTAGATCTACTAGAGTGATGGATGATTACGAGTGATAAGGGAAGGAAAAAGTCCTGACAATTGCAAGAGTACCAACTTTCATCCTAGAAGCAAGGAAAGCTCGATTTGGTGACGTGAGAGTAGATTCCAAGTTTTGACTATTTGAACTTGGAGTTTGCCCATAATAGATGAGTAATGTGATGGAACGATGAAGAACGACAAGAAGGAAAAAGATGTTAGGTTTGATGTTGAGGAATTTCTTCAGTCAAATTGGAGCTACGAAGGAGCGCGTAAAGATCAAATTTGAACCAAGGTGGA
The DNA here is from genome assembly GCA_026545225.1 of Cornus controversa. Classification (NCBI taxonomy): domain Eukaryota; kingdom Viridiplantae; phylum Streptophyta; class Magnoliopsida; order Cornales; family Cornaceae; genus Cornus; species Cornus controversa. The sequence goes on from CM048852.1 coordinate 26,971,712, forward strand.
GTTATGAGAAATTGTGTCTCAAATTTCTATTGTAATTATGTTTCTATTTAGAGTTGTAATTTATTTGGTAATTTCTTGTTAGGAAAGTCTTGGGCTTCAAGTAATTGTAATCTTTGTCCAACAAGGAATTGAGTTTGAAGACTCTACAAATAGAGGTGAGATTGAGAATAGAACGTAGAGAAGAAAATTGTGAAGAGAGAGAGAAAGTGAGAGAATTGTAAAAGAGTTGAGTTGAATTTGTGTGAGTGAGAAAGAAAAAGAGTGTGTAAGCTTGTTTCTGTTTGTGTGAGATTGTTTGTGATTTACTTATGCTATGCCGAACTAAGGGGATTAATTCCCAACAAAATCTTTTGTTGACTTATCCTTATTCTTTGCCAATTTATAAATAGTTTTTTCACCCTCTTCTGTGTCCAATTATATATATAATTTTACTTATCCTTTCTTGCTTACTTTTTGTCATTCATTGAAACTCTTTCCTTTTTTTTTGTTCTAGAATTTTTATATTTCATCCAATTTACCTTTCAAAAAAATTATATTTCATCACTCCACCGATATGATTCTTTTTTAATGAATTTTTTCCTTTTGGTTTCTCCTGAAATTTCTCCACCTCAAAGTGTAAATAAGTAGCCAAAATAACTAAGATTGAAACAAAGAATAGGCCAAGGTGTGGGAAGCACCAACAAAGTCAAGAAGAAGAAGATTAAGGGTTAGTTATCAAAGGAGTAAAACAAATTCTTTTGGGTGGGATCGAAGAAAAAATTGGGTAAGTTATAACTCTTGGCCATCTCCCATGGGGGCATTTGCAACATCTCATAATAAGAGAGACACACTAAATTGAATCCCAGATGGTAGAGAAAGTTTTGGAAAGGCAAGATAACATATTTTTGAAAAATCTTGAGTTCCTCCCTTTCTATATATGGTAGACAAAACTTTGAAGAGCAAGCTTCCATATAATGATTATGTTAGAGAACTTCTTATATTTCCAATTTGAAGAAGTCCAAATGAGAAAAAGTTGCCAATTTGAAGGGTTAACATGAAAACCACACTTGAATTGGATAGAGTTCTATATATAATGGAACATTGACAATTAAAGAAGAGATACTCATGGGTTTTAGACACAAAATACAAACATTTGGAGATTACTTGATTGAACCATACTAGAAAATGCTAGTTGAGGGGGATAACATTTTAAGGGTGTGGTGAAGGAAAAATTTAGCATCAGGAAAAGGAGAGAAAGAGATGATATCTTTTTGGTTGGGATAAGGAGGAGGAATGGAAAAAGGATGAAAAACATTAGAGATTAGGGATAGGAGGTGAAAAGGCCAAGATTGGTGTTCATTTGAGATTAAAGCATCCTTTACTTGTTTTATTCAAACATTATCTAGGTTTAGAGCTTACTGCAATGATTAGATAAAATGGTCCACAAGGCAGTTAAAAACTTAACAAAATGGAAGTGTTGTTTCCATTGTAGACTTTGTGTTGAAGCATTAGGCAAGTTATATCTCTCCATTGAAGAAGTTTTCTCTAGAACAAAGAGCATTTGTTTGGGATATTTAACTCCCATAGGGTTTTATCATTGATGAAGTAATTTTCATTCCACAAGACCTAAATGCTCTCAGTTAAACTGGAGAATAAATGCCAGATATGCATACATGCGAAAGATAAGCAAGGGATTAATCCTACCAAACATTTTATAAATGAGGGATTTATAATCAAGGGTTCAAAGCTTGGTAGTTGTTAGAGGTATGCCAAGATATCTTATAAGGAGATTACCAGGGGTACACCAAAGAGCTGGATAATAGACTATTTGGTAGACTCAGCAACACCTGAGAAAAACAAGACTTTTTATGGATTTTGTAGTAAGTGAGAAAACAGAGAAGGAGGGTATTTCACTTTTGAGAATTTGAGCATATTGGGGATCTCCATGGGAAAAAAGAAGAATGACATCAACAAAGTTGAAGTGTGCAATCTTCAAAGGTTTGCATCTAGATGAAAAAAAGGAGTTGTGGATTGTTTATGGTTATTTTTTTAATATAAAAGAAAAACTTCCATAGCCAAGATAAAGAGGTAGGAGGATATAGGATCCCTACCTTTACACTTTAATACTTTTGAAAAATCCATAAAGTTTACTATTTGCAAAAACTTAGAAGGAAGTTATAGTAAGAGATAGGTGAAATTTTATCAATTAAAAGATGTCAAGATAAAAAGGCCAGCAAATGGTATCGTAAGCTTTTTCTTTTTTAAATGAACTTTGAGGGTAAGTACACATAGGAGGAGACAAATTCTTATGGTAACCATTTAAGAGTTCTTGGGCAAAGATAATATTATCCCTTATCCTCTTCCTATTAACAAATGCATTTTGAGCATTATCAATTAATTTGGGAATGATGAACTTTAAATTATTAGCTAATAACTTTAAAATGGATTTACAAAATACATTACAATAAGAAATTGGCTTATTGCCACTAGGAGAGGATCAGTTAGGCATCTTTGGCACAAAGGGGACAATGCAAATAACATTGATCTTTGTTACCTTTTAGTTCTTTCCATTTTATGTTTTAATGTCCTATCCTTTTTTATATATATAAATCCTGTAAGTAATAAGTTTAAGATTAGTATTCGATGTTAATTTGTAATACTTTCTCTATGAATAATATTACAAGCCTTACAAATGACCAATTCTATCATTCCATATAAACAATAGTCAATTTGTGTTTTATTACTTTCACTTTTAAATGTTAAATGTGTTTGTTATAGCTAAATTATATGCTTTTGCAATTTTAAAAGTTTCTCTTATCTAATTTTTGCTCTCTGAAAACAAATTCACTACAAACTCGAGTATATTCTATTTGATCAATGTTTACATACCTATTAAAACCACCTCCTAAGAGAATTTTCTTATGATTAGGTATGAATTGCATTATCTCATCCATCAAATCCCAAAATAATTTTTCTTTACTTTCATCTAAAGCTCCACTAATTATATTTCAAATTGTTGCATCCAAAACAAATTTAATATCTATTATTCTGTCTCCTATCTCTCGTTTAATAATCTACAACTTCAGTAGTTTCCTTTCTAAATTATATAACAATTAAAATTATAAAGGTCAACAATTTTATTGCAATGACACGCTTCACTCCATGAGGTATGATATTGTCCGCTTTTGGCCAATCCCCCAAGGTTTTGTTCTTGGGTTTTAACCCAAAATATTTCATACCATTTGGTGATATAGGATTGAGCACCTTGTTGCCTTGCAGTGTGGTAGCTCGCCCAGTGTCTTGCACTAGCCAACATCACACCCACCCACAGGGTCACCACAATCCACCACCCTTTTAAGAGGCCTAATGTCCCTGTCGGCATTCTTCCAGCTAGGTCAGGCTCAGATACCATCTATAATGACCCACTCCATAAGGTATGATATTGTCTTTTTAGGCTTGAGCCCCCACAATTTTATTCTTGCGTTCTACCCTAAAAGGCATCATACTATTTGGATATAAAATCCTACATATATAGAACATCCCCTTTCCACACCCAGGCAGGGACGGAGCCAGAAAACTATACTAGTGGGGCGGTGGTCTTCACAACAAGATTTAAAAAAAATTCAAACTACCGTAATAAGAAAAAGAAGTTTAATATTCATTGATAATTCCATGAAGTACATTTACAATTATCCTCGACGACTTTTCATATTTTGAAAATGTCGTATGATAGCTTCATTATTTATGCTATCAAATATCTCTTTTTCAATATACACTGTCAAACTATCACTCATCCATTGATCTCCCATCTTGTTGCGTAGTCGATTTTTGATAATATTCATAGTAGAAAATGCCCTCTCTACAGTGGCAGTTGCAACTGGTAGGATCAATGCCAACGTCACAAGCAAATAAACTAGTGAATGCACTTTATCTCTTTTGGTTTTAACCATTGTTTTTGCAAGATCACCAATCCCTTTCAATCCTTCAAACTCACTACTAGAACGCACATCCACAATATAAGTCTCAAGTTGATCATTAAGTTTCATAAGATCATTTGGAGAAAATTCTTTTGGATAAAATTGACCAAGGCGGAGTAGCTTTTGCTTATTAAAAGCAAAGAATCAATCACCTGGACATAAGCATGCCACACAAAGCAACAACTCAGTATATGCTTCAGTAAAACGACCATTTAGCTCTTGAAGTTGCATATCTAAGACGACATGAAACAACTCAACACGATAATGATACAAGTTTGAATTTTCCTGAATGTTGTGTCGTGGTCGTCCTCAAGCTAGAAACATATCCTCCATATTAGGAACAAGAATTTCATATGTGATACAAAAAGAAGAAACTTCATTGAGTAAAGAATCCCATCCATTCTCCCTCATTGTTTGCAATTGTTGCTTGCATACTTTAACCAAGGACATATCATTCACAATATCTTGATATTTTGATTCGTGTGTGAGTGTGACTCAAAAAGTATACCAATTAAAATTTTCCACACTTCGCAATAGAACGAATTCTTTGCAGAATAGGGCTATCGAAAGGAATGGGTATCGTACCTCAGGGATTATGTTCTGACGAGTTGGAACACAGAACTAATTCTAATTAAATTTATAAGAAAAGAATTCTGATTTTTAACTAATTAAAAAGATAAAATAAAATAAATCAAAGGTAAACAGATAATGAAGATAATAAGAGAGAAACCTAGGGTGTTTGACTTCACCACTAACTCCACAATCAATGGTCAATTGAATCAACTATAGGAGAATTACATCATGCATAAGTGGTGTCGGTGGCTACAAGCACACCTTCATCCGTCAAGAAGATAACATATGATTAAGGCTAAGCCATGGACTATCTTCGATTGGCATGGGCCATCTGCCTAACTACTCTAATCTAGGGTGCAGTATGGTTCATCTTCTCTAGGCATAATCCATCAAAGCTCATAACAATATATTCAGTGATTACCATTGTGTAATAATCTCTCTCATGATCACAGAAAACAAAAGAGATTGAGTTCAATAACAACAACTAAATATCTAAGACAAGATAAGAAATCATTGAGATTGAATTTACAAGACTTTTATTGCTCAATTCATTAATAAGAATCCTCACAATTACACAATCTACGCATGTATATAAAGGTCCCCAATAATTAAAACAATCAAACCATTGATGCTTTGTTAGGGCTACATCAAAACCCTAGTGGATGAACTAGCCGCTCATGGTAGAAGAAGAAGCTTCAACTGTTGAGGAAGAAGACATCATCTTTCTGAATTACGCGTATGACTTCGTTCTCCAATGGCTCTGCAATATGTTTCTGTTCTCTTCTCAGCCCTCTCAGACTCTCCAATCTCTGTGTAAGCTCTCTCTCTTCAGCCTCCAAGTCTTCCTTTTATTCCCCAAGAGAATTCACCAAAGTCCTAATCCAATTAGGAATTAATTAGGGTTTCCCGCAGCACTAATCAGGTGGGTTTTTCCTGCTGACTTCGGCCCAACTTTTGACCCACTAGAAGTCCGATTTACGGAATTTTCGTGAAATACAAAAGTGTGCAGAATCAAATTTCGTTCAACCCCACGCGGAAATAATGTCGATTTGAGGCTCGGAAATAAGACTTCTGGTCCGTTTTCCAAAACGGGATTAAGACTGCATTATGCGCAGATTTGGGCTTCAGGCCCGAAACCTTCTTAAACAGTTGTAATTCTCTTGGACCTCTTTCTTGGGCTGATTTGAGTTGAAATAAATGGTTGAGTGAATCTCCTTGATGTAGGCTTCATCTCACCATCTTGGATGTCATCTTTAAAAGCCCAAAATCACGGTTTTAACTGAAATAATCATTAAGGCCCTGAAAATACAGAAAACACTAAAACAAAGTAAAATAACAAAATAATCTATCACTAAGAGAATAAAATACATAAGTTAAGAGGCTAGAATGCGTAACATTCAACGCCTATCACACCCCCAAACTTACATATTGCTAGTCCCTTAGCAATAGAATAAAACAAAACTAAAACAAAGGAAACTAACAAATACTAACTAAACTACCAAACTCCACTTTCGTGGGAGAAACGATTGCATTTAGCATATGCAACAAGCCTTTAAACCCCTAGGTTCCCCCTAGTGGACGAGTATAGTCTCGTGAGGGTTTCCAGAAATGTTACCCACAAACATTAAAAATTCTGTTTCAACATTAATTCAATAAGAAGATTACAATACATAGTTACAAACTTGCATTCAAGAATAATTTCAAACTTTCAAATTCCACAATTCAAATCAATGGTTCCCATGCATAATTCACATCAACATATATCAAAGTAATCAACTCTAGCTCCCTCGTGTAAAGTGAACTAGCAGTCCTCTCATGTAGCATAACCAAGTTCTGAATCTATTAAGGCACATACCTCTTCAACTCACTAGCTCCCCTTATTGAAATCGTACTTCCCAACATGCATACATGACTTTTTCATTTTTTTTTTTTTTCATCATTCTTTTTTTTCCATTGCTTTATTGGTTGTGCAATGTCTTGATTTATTAAGCTTTCTGAAAGATCCATGTAGCAAGCTTTCAGTCAGTGACTCCCAAACCAGATGGCTTTAGGGCACTAGGCTTTAAGATACCCTGAAGACCTAATTACTCGAATCAGTCAGGTTACAAATCAAGACAACCAATGCTCCTCTTTTCTCACCCTTTCACTTTTGACGCGAACACTCCGTGCTTCCTGAGGCATAGAGGCCCGGTTACTCATGAAAAGGATCAAATTGATTTGCTTATTCATCACATTCTTTTTTTTCTTTTTTCTTTTTTTTTCTTTTTCATTGAAGTCAAGTAACACATTATCGGTACTCATTCTCAAGAGATACTAATTAATATCAAGCATATGTAACTCAATAACTCAAAACCAAAGTCTATACCCCATAAGACTATGCTAGTGTGTTTGTGCATGTAAGGAAACTACAATTAATCACTTCAAAACATGTTATTGCAAACCATGATTAAAACCACATAATTTAAATCACAGTTTTCAAAAATTTCAAACATACTCAAAAATTGCAAGTTAAGCACCTACATAAGGTATTAATCCTTTGAATCATGTCAAAACATTCTATCTAAAAACAAAACAAAATAAAATAAAATAAACAAACTACGAAAATAAAATAAAATCCTAATACAAAAAGAATTTCACACAAATTTCCCCCCATATTCCAATAAAGCACACAATTAGGCATCGCCTCACCCCCAAACTTAAACTGTACATTGTCCTCAATGTACTACCCAATTAAAGCATAGAGAAGAGTAAGAACAATGGTACCAGGACCAAGGAGTAGTGGCAAGAAAATAGAGCACATCACTAGCATGAAGGCAAGGCAAGCACACCCCCAAACTTGAATGATTCAACCTGTCAAAACAAACCACTATACCCCAAAGATCAAGTGAAAATAGTATGGGTGAAAATAAATATGAAAGAGAAAAATCCTAAAAAAAAATAATAAAATTTTTTCATTTTTCAAAATTTTTTTTTTTTTTATTTTTTTTTTTATAAACATCTAACTAAAAAAAACTAAACAGAAAAACTAAAAATAAAATAATATACAAAAGATGGTTACCTTCCTGTCAAGGATGTGGTGGTGACTGAGCATCCGGGTCTAAGTTTGCTTGGCGCATCAGTGCACGCATCATCCTCCGCATCTCTAGTTGCTCTTGGCGAGTGTCACGAAAGTGATCCGCCATCTCTGCTCTCATTGCACCAAACTGTGCGGAGACCTCTGTCTGTAAGGTGCCAAACTGAGCTGTCAGCCCAGCAATCTGCCCTTCTAAGTATTGATAATCATGGCCACCAGTCTGTGCATGCACTTCCTCTTCCTCTGCCTCCATCTCCTCTGGATCATCTACCGGTGGTGGCACATCTACATGCTCTCCTCCTTGGGCCACCCGAGATACCTCACCAGGCGCTGCTATGACTCTCTGGTGCATATGAGATCGACTCAAGTTCCAGTCATGCGTGCCATAATGAAGATCATGTGGAAAGGCAAGCTCGTCCTCGTGGACTGCATACCCCTGTGTTACAAGCAACTGGTGAATAATAGTGGGGAATGGAAACTCCCAGTCACTTGCACTGTCTGGTACTTTGGCCACAACCTTGGAATAGAATTTCTCCATCTGGCCCCAGACAATCTGTGGGAATGACAGCCAATGCCCAAAATGTATGGCATATAAGGCTCTGAGGAACTCTTGACGTCTTTCGGTTTTATGTCCAATTGGACATACATTCTTGAGTAGCACAGCGTCAAGGAACCATAAATGATTTGGCATTGAAGACTTTGAAGCTGCATTCCTTTTCGGCCCGGAGAATTGGTTGGCACACAATCGTGCAACCACATTGCCCACCGACAACTCGTCGGGTAAAGGAGTGTAGATATGAGATAAATTAGCTGGGCATTCATGAGGACAACCCATGGCAATGGCAATGGATGACATGTCAACTCGAACTATTGTTCCATCTATGGAAGAAGTAAGCACATCCCGCTCATCAGGTTTTGGTATTAAGTTTTGATAAAATACCTTGACAAGCCTCGGGTAAATAGTAGATGAGAGTGGAACAAAAATGGATGCAGACCGACGACGACGGATGTCGGAAACCCCCCATCGTGTCTCGGGAAACATACCATAAAGTTCGGCTATGTCAAACGTTGTTTCATAGTTCAACGCCCTTGGATGCCATCTCTCTTGAATACCGTCTCGGCGAGATCGTGAAGAACCTGTGGTCGGATCATTCCTCGCTCGGCGAGGATTACGTGAACTTGAAGCATCTTGGTGACTTGCTCTCTTTGGTGCCATAGAAGTAGAAAAAGTGTAGTTGAGGAATTAAATCGAACACTTGGTGTGCACAATTCTTTTGTAACCTTCAACCTCCTTTTCCGGCAATTTTTCCACCCAAATCGAACAAGTAATTGCACCAAATTGATCCCCCAAACTTGGTCTTCAAAAGCCCTCAAAAAGATTTGAACAATTTCTTCAAGGAAAAACTTCACTTACTTTGATGTTGAACTTGAAAAAGTGTGAGCTTCCTTTGAGAACTAGTGATTTTTTGATCTTCTTTGATGTTGAAGTTGATGTTGATCAATGTTGAATCCTTGTATAATAATCACTAATTGAAGAAATTAGTTTTCCGGATGATGTAGGACTTGAATTGGAGTTCAAAGAGGCTTAGGATGCATGTAGGAGCAATATAGGAGGAGTGGGTGTCCATATATAAGGAGGACTCTCGGCCAGCCCATGTTTTGGGCTTGGGCGATCGATCCCCCCTAGGATGGGCGATCGATCGCCCACCTGCTGGTGGGTGATTTCTTGAAAAACAATGGGGCGATCGATCCCCCTTAAATGGGGCGATCGATCCCCCTTCTGATGCCCTGTTGGACCCTCCATCGCCCAAGGTCGACCGAGACTTGATATTTTTGAGTCTCCATCGCCCAAGGTCGACCGAGAGCACGATTTTTCACCCGTCTTGAGTCCGAATACCTCGGTACACCTCTTGGCATCCTCCGGAAGCAACTTATACATCAAAAACTCAAAGAAAAAACATTAAAACACAACTAGAATTGAAGAAAAACCTAAGAAAACTAGAATCAAAAATTAAAATTAAAGAAAACTAAACGAAATAAAGTATAGAAATACATACAAAACCTACTATTTAACGTCCGTAGGAGACGATTGACTCTCCGAAGGGATTAAGTCGGATAGATGGGATCCGTCAAGTCGACGGACTCCACGTCTCTTCTTGGCACACATCCTTCCACACAATGCTTCAACCTTTGGCCATTGACTTTCATCAAAGTATTATCTCTAAAGCTTCGAATTTCCACGGCACCATGAGGAAAAACCGAAATCACTTGGAATGGTCCATCCCACCTTGAACGCAATTTTCCGGGGAACAACCGAAGCTTGGAATTGAAGAGCCACACTTTATCACCTGGAGAGAAGGACTTTCGTGAGATGTGTCGATCATGAAATGCTTTCGTCCTCTCCTTGTAAATTCGTGAACTTTCATAAGCATCACGTCTAAACTCTTCTAATTCATTCAATTGCAACTTCCTCTCTTCCCCAGCTCTTTTTGCATCGAAATTGAATTTTCGAATTGCCCAAAGTGCCTTGTGCTCAATCTCGACTGGAAGATGACATGCTTTCCCATACACTAACCGATATGGTGACATACCGATAGGGGTCTTGTAAGCAGTCCGATACGCCCATAGTGCTTCGCTCAGTCGTAACGACCAATCTCTTCTATCTGGTCTCACTGTCTTCTCGAGAACATGCTTAATTTCTCGATTGGACAGCTCTACTTGCCCACTTGTTTGGGGATGATAAGGCGTTGCCACCTTATGTGTCACTGAATATTTAGCAAGCAAACCTCTCAAGAATTTATTGCAAAAGTGAGTACCACCATCACTGATCAAGGCTCGAGGAATTCCAAATCGACTCAGAATATTCTCATGCATGAATTTGATTACCACCTTGTGATCATTGGTTCGAGTTGCAATGGCCTCCACCCACTTGGAGACATAATCCACTCCAACCAGAATATATTCGTAGCCAAAAGAAGGTGGAAAGGGTCCCATAAAATCAATTCCCCAAACATCAAAAATCTCCACCACCAGAATGGGGCTCATTGGCATCATATCACGTCTTGACATTGAACCCAATCTTTGACAACGATCACAAGTCTTACAGAAAACATATGCATCGTGAAATAGAGAAGGCCAAAAGAATCCGCATTGAAGTACTTTTGCCGCTGTTTTCCTTGCACTGAAGTGGCCTCCACATGCCAATGAGTGGCAGAACTTGAGAATATCTTGAAACTCATGGTCTGGGACACATCGCCGAATGATCTGATCTGGACAATATTTAAATAACTCTGGATCCTCCCAAAAGTAATGATGCACTTTAGAGAAAAATCGATCACGTTCTCGCTTGGTCCAGTCTTTTGGCACCTTTCCCGTGGCTAAATAGTTCACAATATCAGCATACCATGGTGTGGAGTTGTCGGACACTCCAAACAATTGCTCCCTCTGCAGTGTTTTGGAAAGTGTAGTGCATACAGAAGTTACCACCATGGTAGAAATTTGATCTTCAAACACCTTCTTCTCCTTCTGTTTTTCTTGCACTCTTACTTCATCTACAGATTCAATCACCTCTTCAGAGTCCATGAAGAAAACATCAGTCTGGTCTGGAGGATTCTCAACAGCATTGAAAATATTAAGTTTAACCTTCATGTTGCCAAAGGAAATATCCATGATCCCTGACCTACAATTTATGCAAGCATCAGCAGTAGCTAAGAAAGGTCGACCAAGGATCACAGGAATGTGCCTCTTCGGATTGTGAACCGGCTCAGTGTCAAGTACAATAAAATCAACAGGAAAGTAGAACTTGTCCACTTTAATGAGCACATCTTCTATGATTCCTCGGGGTTGCTTTGTTGATCTGTCTGCAAATTGTAATACCACCGAGGTAGGCTTCAATTCTCCCAAGCCTAATTGTAAGTAAACTGAATAGGGTAGCAAATTCACACTTGCACCCAAATCAAGAAGAGCTTTATCCACATGGTGCTCCCCAATAATGCATGAGATAGTTGGAGCACCAGGATCTTTGTACTTGGGAGGAGTACACTGCTGAATTATTGAACTTACTTGTTGTGGCAGCATTACTTTCTTTGGCACATGGCTTTTAGAACGCCTTTTCTGAGTGCACAAGTCCTTCAAAAATTTTGCATAAGGAGGAATTTGCTTGATGGCATCAAGGAGTGGCAAATTAATCTTCACTTGGCGAAACACCTCCATCATGTCATGCAGCTTGTCCCCTTGCTTCCCCAATTTAGATGCTTCAAGAAAACGTTGTGGGAAAGGAGCCTTGGGCTCATAAGGAATTTCAGCACTTGGACTTGTGATCACTTTTTCTTCTTCTTTCTTCTCACCCACCTTATTGTCAATTATTTTCCCACTTCTCAAAGTGGTAATGGCTTGAACTTGCTCATGGTGTGGGTTGCTTGTGGAAGCTTGCATCCCTCTTGGATTAGCAATTGGTTGACTAGGGAGCTTCCCTTCTTCTCTTCTACTCAATGAAGTAGCAAGCTGTCCAAACTGAGATTCCAATTTGGCAATGGATTGAGAATGCGAGTGCACTAGCTGAACTGTAGATTGTACTGTTGCTGCAGTAGCTTGCACTGTTTCTATAAGAGAATCAAGCTTGTCAAATTTAGACAAGGTAAGAGTCAGCTTGTCTTCAATAGCAGAAATTCTTTGGGCCATAGGACTTTGTGTTTGATATTGTTGTTGAGGCACAAAAGTCCTAGGTTGATATGATGGTTGCATTGCTGCCCCTTGGTTACTGTAAGAAAAACCAGGATGATTCCTCCATGTGGGATTGTAAGTATTACCTCGTGGAGGATTCATTGGTCCAGTGAAAGTAGCTTGAACTTGCTCATGTTGAATATCAGAAAATTGCCCCATTGAAGGACAATTGCTCACATTATGCATAGGACTAGAGCAGAATTCACAAGGGCCTAGCAATGAAGAATTTGAAGCAGAAGGAGTTTGATTGGCAGCCATAATTGCTGCTACCTTCTGTGCAATTAAATCAATATCAGTTGGCATAGCTTCTGAAGCACCAACCTCAAAAATCCCATCAGTCTTCCTGGTAGTGGCAGGTCTGCTAGAACGAGTAGAGGACACATGTTGTAGAGAGTTGTCACTAAGATTTTCAAATAAGGTCCATGCCTCTTCTTCACTCTTCAACATAAAAGTACCTCCACATGACGCATCAACCATCTGTCTGTTGGCTTCTGTGAGCCCTTCATGAAAACTCTGCACTAGTTGCCACTTAGGAACTTGATGATGGGGACACTTCCTAAGAAGGTCCTTGAATCTTTCCCATGTCTCATAAAATTGTTCCCCCTCATGTTGGGAGAAACCAGTGATAGCACGTCTGAACTGATTGGTCTTCCCTATCGGAAAATACTTCTTGAGAAACTCATGTTGCATCTGAGTCCAAGTCGTGATAGAACCAGCCGGTAGGGAGTTGAACCAATACTTTGCTTTGTCTTTCAAAGAGAATGGAAAAAGTCTCATTCTGAAAGCATCTTCAGAGAAGTTGTGAATTTTTGTAGTTGAGCACACTTCAATGAAGTCATCCAGATGCTTGTAAGGGTCTTCTTGAGTCAGCCCAAAATAAGATGGTAGCATCTGAATAATGCTGGACTTGATCTCATAATTCTGTGCTGTGACATTGGGCAGTTGAAAACCTGCTGGCGAGGTATATGTCTCAGGAACATAGTAGTCCCTAAGCAATCTAGCTCTTTCTCCATCAGCATTAGGAACAAGGTTATTATTCCTCTCTTCTGCCATGTCTTCAATTATTTCTTCCTCTTGCACACTGGTGTCAACAGGGATGTTCCTCTGTTGTCTAAGAGTACGTTCAGGCTCAGGATCAAGAGGTATCAAAGGATCAGCCACAGAACGACGACCTTGCATATATTACCAAAAGCACCTGAAAAGAAAACAAAAACAAGAATAAAAATAAAATATAACAATTTCCTAAACTAAAAATCCAATTAAAACTAATTCTGTAAAATCCAATCAATCAAATAGATAATCCCCGGCAACGGCGCCAAAAATTGATTCGTGTGTGAGTGTGACTCAAAAAGTATACCAATTAAAATTTTCCACACTTCGCAATAGAACGAATTCTTTGCAGAATAGGGCTATCGAAAGGAATGGGTATCGTACCTCAGGGATTATGTTCTGACGAGTTGGAACACAGAACTAATTCTAATTAAATTTATAAGAAAAGAATTCTGATTTTTAACTAATTAAAAAGATAAAATAAAATAAATCAAAGGTAAACAGATAATGAAGATAATAAGAGAGAAACCTAGGGTGTTTGACTTCACCACTAACTCCACAATCAATGGTCAATTGAATCAACTATAGGAGAATTACATCATGCATAAGTGGTGTCGGTGGCTACAAGCACACCTTCATCCGTCAAGAAGATAACATATGATTAAGGCTAAGCCATGGACTATCTTCGATTGGCATGGGCCATCTGCCTAACTACTCTAATCTAGGGTGCAGTATGGTTCATCTTCTCTAGGCATAATCCATCAAAGCTCATAACAATATATTCAGTGATTACCATTGTGTAATAATCTCTCTCATGATCACAGAAAACAAAAGAGATTGAGTTCAATAACAACAACTAAATATCTAAGACAAGATAAGAAATCATTGAGATTGAATTTACAAGACTTTTATTGCTCAATTCATTAATAAGAATCCTCACAATTACACAATCTACGCATGTATATAAAGGTCCCCAATAATTAAAACAATCAAACCATTGATGCTTTGTTAGGGCTACATCAAAACCCTAGTGGATGAACTAGCCGCTCATGGTAGAAGAAGAAGCTTCAACTGTTGAGGAAGAAGACATCATCTTTCTGAATTACGCGTATGACTTCGTTCTCCAATGGCTCTGCAATATGTTTCTGTTCTCTTCTCAGCCCTCTCAGACTCTCCAATCTCTGTGTAAGCTCTCTCTCTTCAGCCTCCAAGTCTTCCTTTTATTCCCCAAGAGAATTCACCAAAGTCCTAATCCAATTAGGAATTAATTAGGGTTTCCCGCAGCACTAATCAGGTGGGTTTTTCCTGCTGACTTCGGCCCAACTTTTGACCCACTAGAAGTCCGATTTACGGAATTTTCGTGAAATACAAAAGTGTGCAGAATCAAATTTCGTTCAACCCCACGCGGAAATAATGTCGATTTGAGGCTCGGAAATAAGACTTCTGGTCCGTTTTCCAAAACGGGATTAAGACTGCATTATGCGCAGATTTGGGCTTCAGGCCCGAAACCTTCTTAAACAGTTGTAATTCTCTTGGACCTCTTTCTTGGGCTGATTTGAGTTGAAATAAATGGTTGAGTGAATCTCCTTGATGTAGGCTTCATCTCACCATCTTGGATGTCATCTTTAAAAGCCCAAAATCACGGTTTTAACTGAAATAATCATTAAGGCCCTGAAAATACAGAAAACACTAAAACAAAGTAAAATAACAAAATAATCTATCACTAAGAGAATAAAATACATAAGTTAAGAGGCTAGAATGCGTAACATTCAACGCCTATCATATTTTCTTTGAAGTGATTTTGACAATTCATTTGTAATTCCCAAAAGAGTTCTCATCAAATGCAAACTAAATATGAAATTAAAAGATCTGATAAACTCCAATAAAATATTTACTTCAAATTTTTGTTCTGATGACCCATCATTTGCAATTGTCTCGAGTACACTAATAACGGATGGAAACATGGTGATCAAGCTAATCAAAGTGTCATAATGTGAACCCCAACGTGTATCACTAGATCGTTTAAGAGAGAAATTTTGATTTAGGCCTTGCCCACTTGAAAGCTCGCCACTGTTAACTTCCTCGCTGACTATGGATGCTTGTTTCTCTCGAAGAATGTCACGACGCTTACATTTACCACAAACTACATTCACAACATTAGCAACAAAAGTAAAGAGAGAAACCATGTTAACATATTTCTTTGCCACACCCACGAGAGCCAATTAAAGTTGATGGGCAAAACAATGAATGTAAAAAGCACATTCGTTCTCCTTCAAGATAAGTGATAAGCGCTGAATGTTGCACATTTAAGCCCTTTTAAAGGTTTTGAGACCACTGAACTCTCCTTACATATTACTAGCCCTGTCATAACCTTGCCCACGCAATCTAGAAATGCTCAAACCATGTCTAGAAAATAAAACATCAATTACCATCTTCAATGAGATGGCAGTGGTGTCGGTAACATGCACAATACCCACAAAACGTTTAACTACATGCCCATTCTTGTCCACGTAACGTAACACACAAGCCATTTGCTCCTTTGTTGATACATTTCGAGACTCATCAATTAGAATAGAAAAAAAAGCATTGCCAATATCTCTAATGATAACATTGAGAGTCTCCGTTGTAACGACATTAACAATGTCCTTTTGAATCTCATGTGCCGTCAATTTGAGATTTTCAGGAGCATTTTTCAATGTAACCGCATTAATATCCTCGTTATGATCCGCAAGAAATCATAATTTCTCAAGGAAGTTCCCTTGGTTACTTGATCCTCGGATTCATCATCATCAAGAAATGCAAGCCCTTGTTGTAAAAGGAATCAAATACAATCGATTGATGCAGTCAATCTAGTTCGATATTCAATTCACATCTTGTCTGATTACTTAGAGAAAATGGATTGGATGTGTTGCTTTTGATTCATTAAAGCTTGACACATACTCCTAGATTGGTTATGGCCAATATTCGGACCTCCAACGTAAATATCAACCTTGACTCATGAAAGAATCACCACCCGATTGTTCTCCAACATCTAGTTTAAAGAGATAGCAATATAGACAATATGCTATATTCTAACCAAGTATATTCTCCAAACCAACCCGGATTGAATCATTGTGACTCTTGCCCAAATCTCTTATAACGAAAGTCATGGTTTTGAGGTTGGCAAGCGCCCTTTTGTAGATATGCTCTACGAATTTCATCTCGGACATTGGGGTTGTAATCTAATATCCGAGTTCGTAGTCTAGGATTTATAGGAATATCCTTGAGGTTGATCTCTACATGACTTTGCTTTGAAGACCCCTCATCCCTTCCTAGAGAGGGTGGCAATCTTTGGTAATACTTCTTCATTACTGATTAAAATATGAGTTTTATATAACTAGCTATTGACATTGTAAAAAATAAAATATTTAATAGCGCATCTTACAAAAGTCAATTAAATTAACATATTTTTTCATATTTCCAACAACAAAGTAACATAAAAAAACTCAAAACTACACTAAAACATAACAAACTAACAAAAGCATCTAGCTCCAACACATTAAAGGAAAAACAAAAAAGAAGAATACGCAGCTTACTAGAATATGCAAGAATATGATTCAAACAAACAAAAATAAGAAAGTATAACAGAATGCAGTCAACAAGCAACAAACATATTAAATGTCCCCCAAGCAACAAATTAAAGGCAAATTTGGATGGGAACTCTCAGTATTAGTGTTAGGCTGTTAGTAATAGAAAGAGTTTCAGTCCTTAGGTATCCAACTTCCAAATTTTCAATTGAGCTAAATTCCTTTTATAGCAAAAAAAAATTATAGTAGATGATTAGGAAAATTTTCAATAATCAATGATGAAAAAAAAACCAAGCTCAAATATAATAGAAGAGCTCTGAAAATTAAGGCAAAGAAAAAACCTCTATTATCCTGATAGGATCAAAATTCCCAAGATGTCGAAGAATAGCCTTTCGTTTCTAAAATATATCAGACAACGTGGATTCGTTGCTTTAGCCTCTATATATTGTTTGAGTGCCCCTAATATTTTCACATTCTTCAATTCATCAACAAACCCTAAATAAAAGAAACAATTAAATATTTAACTAATTTAACTTCATAAGTCATTGAAGTCACAGACTCACAAGAAAACCCTAAAAATAAAAAAAATCAAAATCAAAATTCACAACCAACGAAACCCAACCAATATAAACAATGCCTAATTCAATATAAGACAAAAACATAAATACCATTTAGATTTTGATTATTTTTATCAAAATAAAAAATTGAATAGGTTGAAGGAAAAAGAAAATTTACATGTATGTCGTGTAGGCAGTGGTTCATTTAGGTCAGAGAAGCTAGACCCGTTCAATCATTCTCCATCGACATGAGAAGCAGACCTAAGGCTTCGATTTTTCTTTAAGTCTTTCCTTCGATTATCTTCTTACAATCGCAATCTTGTTCCCTTTGAAGCGCAATGACCTAGAGTCTGTAGAGAGATCTGAGAGGGGCACGAATCAAGGAGTGAAGTTGTGGGGTTATAAGTGGAGTATTTTAAAAAAATTAGTGGGGGTGTGTTTGGAATTTTACAAAATTTAGTGTATATAATATAAAGAAAAATATTTTTCAGTGGGGGCGTCCGCCCCCACTCAACCATTGGTAGCTCTGTTAGTGCACTCAGGCAATGTGGGATTGTGAGCCCTTAAACCCCAAATGCAGTAGCACTTCACCCTTTATACACCAAGGCGATATGGGATTGAGCACCTTGTAGTCTGCTAGAGTGGTAGCTCGCCCAGTGTCTCTTTCACTCACCCACATCACACTCGACCACAAAGGTCACCGCAATCCACCCCTTAGGAGGCCTGATGTCCCCGTCAGCACACTTTTGGCTAGATCAGGCTCTAATATCATTTGTAACAACCCACTCCATGAGGTATGATATTTTTTACTTTGGGCTTGAGCTCAAACGATTTTGCTCTTAGGTTTTATCTCAACGTGGGTGGGTGTGATGGGTCGGTGTGAGAGATACTGGGTGAGCTACTAAAGTGGACGGATTGTAGAGACCTTAGTTGCAAGCATGTAGGTGGGCAGGTGGAAGAACCACTGTCAAGCTACTGTATTCGGGGTTAAGGGATTCATGATCCCACATCGCCTCAATGTGGAAAGGGAATGTGCTATATATGTAGAGTTCCATCTCCAAATGGTATGAGGCCTTTTCGAGTAAAACCCAAAAACAAAATTGTGCGGGCTTAGGAAAAAAAAAGGACAATATCGTACATCGTGGAACACATCATTACAAATGGTATTGAAGCTTGACCCAACTGGAAGTGTGTTGACAGAGACATCGGGCCTCCTAGGGGGTGGATTATGGTGATCATTGTGGGTGGGTGCAAGAAATCGGGTGATCTACCATATTGGTAGGCTACAGGGTGTTCAATATAACATTGCCTGCGTGTGGAAATGGTGAAATACTTATACATGTTGTCTATCTCAAAATTGTATAACGGCTTTTGTGGCTAAAATCCAAAAGAAAAACTGTGCGGGCTCAAGCCCAAGTGGACAATATCATATCTCATGGGGGCGGGTCATTACAAATGGTATGAGAACCTAACCCAATTGAAAATATGTTGACGGGGACGTCGGGCCTCCTAGGGGGTGGATTGTGAAGACCCTTGTGGGTAAGTGTGTTGTGGATGGGTGCAAGAGACACTTGGCAAGCTACCACACTAGCATACAACAAGTTGCTCAATCCTAATTGCCTGGGTGTCGAAAGCGTGAAGTGTCTATATGTGCAGTTTAATCTTCAAATGGTATGAAACCTTTTGGGGTAAACCTAATAACAAAATTATGTGGGCTCAAGTCTAAAGTGAAAAATAGCATACCTTGTGGAGTGGGTTGTTACAAAATTGTGGAGACCTTAGTTGCGGGCATGTAGGTGGGCAGATGGAAGAACCATCGTCGAACTACTACATTATGGGCTAAAGTGCTCATAATCCCACATCATGTGAGTGTAGAAAGGGTATGTGCTATATATATCGAATTCAATCTCCAAATAGTATGAGGCCTGTTGGGAGTAAAATCTAGGAATAAAATCGTGCAGGCTCAAGCCCAAAGTAGACAAAATAATACCTTGTGGAACAGGTTGTTAAAGATGGTATCAGAGTTGGAGCCAATTGGAAGTGTGCCAACAGGGATATTGGGCCTACTAGAGGGGTAGATTGTGGAGACCTTCGTTATAGGCATGTAGGTGGGTGGGTAGAATAACCATTTTTGAGCTACTATATTAAGGGCTAAGGGGATCATGAACCCACATCACTTGCTTTTGGGTAAAACCTAAAAACAAAATTGTACGGGCTCATGCAAAAAGTGGACAATATCATATATTATGGAGCACATCATTACAAATGGTATCGAAGCTTGACCCAACTAGAAATGTGTCGATGGGGACATCGAGCCTCCTAGGAGGTGGATTATGCTGACCCTTATGGGCGGGAGTGAGAAATTGGCTGAGCTACCATATTGGCAGGCTATAGGGTGCTCAATACAACATTACCTACGTGTGGAAAGGGTGAAATACTTATATGTGGTGTCTATCTCAAAATGATATCTCATAGAGTGGGTCATTCCAAATGGTATAAGAACCTGACCCAGTCGAAAATGTGTTGACGGGGACGTCAGGCCTCCTAGGGGGTAGATTATGGTGACCTTGTGGGTGGGTGTGTTATGGACGGGTGCAAGAAACATTCGGAAAGCTACCACACTAGCATACAACAGGTTGCTCAATCCTAAATTGCCTGGGTATGGAAAGGGTGAAGTGTTTATATGTGCGGTTCTATCTTCAAATGGTATGAGACCTTTTGCGGTAAAACCTAAAAAGAAAACTATGTGGGCTCAGGCCCAAAACGGATAATAGCATACCTTATGGAATGGGTCATTACAAAATTATGGAGATCTTATTTGTGGGCATGTGGGTGGGCGGATGGAAGAACCACTGTCAAGCTACTACATTATGGGTTAAGGTACTCATGATCCCAAATCGTCTGAGTGTGAAAAGGGTATGTGCTATATATATAGGATTCTAACTCCATATTATATTAATCCTGTTGGAGTAAAATCCAAGAATAAAATCGTGCGAGCTAAAGCCAAAAGCGAACAAAATAATACCTTGTGGAGTAGGTTGTTAAAGATGGTATCAGAGTCAAAGCCAGTTGAAAGTGTGCCAACGAGGACGTTGGGCCTCCAAGAGGGGTAGATTGTGGAGAGCTTCATTGCGGCGTGTACGTGGGCGAGTAGAAGAACCACTTTTGAGCTAATAGATTAGGGGCTAAGGGGCTTATGAACCCACATCACCTAGGTGTGGAAAGGGAATGTGCTATATATATAGGGTCCATCTCCAAATTGTACAAGGCCTGTTTGGGTAAAACCCAAGAACAAAATCGTGTGGGCTCAGGCCCAAAGTGGACAATATCATACATCTTGGATTAGGTCGTTATAGATGGTATTAGAGCCTGACCCTACCGAAAAGTGTCAACGGGGACATCAGGCTTCCTAGGGGGTGGATTGTTATGACGCTTGTGGGCGGGTACAGGACAGTGGGTGGGCTACCACACTGGCAATGTATAGGGTGCTCAATCCCACACTGTCTATGTGTGGAAAGGATGAAGTGCTTAGATGCGATCCTATCTCCGAATGGTATGAGGCTTTTATGGAAATGTGCAGGCTAAAGACTAGAGCAAACAATATCATACCTCGTGGAGTAGCTCATTACAATATAGAGATTAAGCACCCTGTAGCCTGCCAGTGTGGCTGCTCACCCAGTGTCTTGCACCCTCCTATATGGGTAGCCATAATCAACCCCTTAGGAGCATCGATATCCCCGTCAATACATTTTTGGCTAGGTCAGGCTCTGATTGTGGTTAAGTGTATCAATTAGAAAGACTACTCGCAATAACATGAATCCAAGAAGAATAGGGTCAAAGTGAGGACATCGAATCACAGAGACTGAGTATTGCATTTGTATTCGAATTGTAGAATTAATTCTAACTAAATTAATAAAATTGGATTGCTGATTTTTATTTCTAACTTTATTAATTAACTAAGTAAATGCAATTAAAATTGGAAGCAAGTAAATCTAATGAGTGAAGATAAGGATAAGATGAGACTAGGGTTTTTGACTTCACCATTAACCTCGCAATCAATGGACAATTAAACCAATTATGGAGAGTTATATCATGCATATGTTTTGGTGGCTACAAGCTCATATTCAATCAACAAGAAATATTATATATGATCAAGGCTAATTACGAACTATCTTCAATTAGCATGCATCATCTACCTATCTATTCTACTTTAGGGTGTAGAATAATCCATTTTCTTTAGGCATAATTTATCAAAACCCTAATTATATATGCAATTAATTCCATTGTGTAATTATCACTGTCATAATCACAAAAAATAAGTGGGATTGAGTTCAATAATAATAAATAAATATCTAAGACAAGATAAGAAATCATTGAAATTAAATATAAACTTTATAGATCAATTGTTAATAGAATCCTCTAAATTACACAATCTATGCATTAATAGAAAAATCTCCAATAATTAGAACAATCAAATCATTGATACTTAGTTAGGGCTACATCAAAACCCTAATGGAAGAACTAGCCACTCATGGTAAAAGAAACATCTCAACAGTTGAGGAAGAAGACATCATCTCCGTGGAAAGGTGACAACCCTTTCTTCTCTTGTCCTCCTAATCTTCTTTCACTCAAAGCTCTTTAAAACTTCAATAAGGTGAGATTTTCTCCTAAACTTCGGCCTATATTTTGACGCGGTAAATGTCCGTTTCACAAAATTTTTGTGAAATATAAAAAGATACTGAATCGAATTTTGTTCAACCAATACAGAGTTTGGGCCGTGTTAATCATCGAATAAGGAGTTATAGGAAAGATAACAAAATAGGCCCATAACTTTCTTTTTTCGCAGAATTGGATTTCAGTCCATAACTTCCTTGAGCAGTTACACTTCTTTTAGGGCTCTTCCTTGGGTCGTTTTGAATTGATATATTGACTTGACTTGATTCAATTGATATAGACTTCTTTTAACCCTCTTGAATATCATCTTTAAAAGTCCAAAATTTATTGTTTGAGTGAATTTACTATTAAAGACCTGAAATAAGAAAAACACTAAAACAAAGTAAAATCATAATTAATCTATCACTAAGAGAATAATATATGCAAATTAAGATGCTAGAATACGTAACATTAAATGCCTATCAAGCTCTGATACCATTTGTAACAACCCACTCCACATCTCCATGGTGTTGAAAAGGTAAAGTTCATATATGTGCGGTTTTATTTTCAAATGGTATAAGAACTTTTGTAATAAAACCCAAGAACAAAATCATGAGGGCTCAAGCCCCAAAGCGAACAATATCATACCTTATGGAGCGGGTCGTTACAGATGGTATCAAAGTTGGACCTAGTCGAAATTTTGTGAACGAAAAGGTTGGGCCTCAAAAGAGGTGGATTGTGGGGACCTTACTTACAGTCATGTAGGTGAGCGGGTGCTCGAATCACTATCAAGCTACTATATTAGGGCTAAGGGGCTCATGATCCCACATCGCCTGGTGTGGAAAGAGGATGTGCTATATATGTAGGGTTCTATCTCCAAGTGGTATAATGTCTTTTGGGGTAAAATCCAAGAACAAAAGTTTGCAGGCTCTAGCCTAAAGCGAACAATATCATACCTCTTGGAACTGGTCTTTACAGATAATATTAGAGCCTAATCCAACAGATAGTGTGCTAATGAGGACGTCGGGCCTTCTAGGGAGTGGATTGTGGTGACCCTTGTGGGTGGGTGTGGGACATTAGGTGAGCTACCACATTGGTAGGCTATAGAATGCTCAATCCCACATTAATTGGGTGTGGAAAGAATGAAGTACTTATATGTACGCTTCTATCTTGAAATGGTATGAGGCCTTCTGGGGTAAAATCCAACAACAAAATCGTGTGGGCTTAGGCCTAAAGTAGATAATATCATAACTCGTGGAGCAGTTCATTACAAATGATATCAGAGTCTAACCTAGCTAGAAGCGTGCTAACGGGGATGTTGGGCCTCCTTTAGGGTGGATTGTGGTAACCCTTGTGGGTGGTTGTGATTTGGGTGGGTGTGTAATACTTGGCTAGGTACAACACTAATAGGCTATAGGGTTCTCAATCCCACATCTCCTGGGTATGAAAAGGTGAAATGGTTTTATGTTCACTTCTATCTCCAAATGGTATTAGGACTTTTGGGGTAAAACTTAAGAACAAAACTGTGTAGGCATATGTATGATATTATCTGTTTTAGGCCTAAGGCCGCACAGTTTTATTCTTGGGTTTTTTTACCGGAAAATAACTTATACCATTTAGAGATAGAACCACACATATAAGCATTTCACCCTTTCCACACCCAAGAGATGTTGGATTGAGAACCCTGTAGCTAGCTAGTGTGGCAGCTCGCCCATTGTCTCGCATCTACCCACATCATTAGCATCCACACGGGGCACCACAATCTTCCCCCATGAGACTCAACTTCCCTGTCAACACACTTCTGGCTGGGTCAAGCTCTGATACCATTTGTAACAACCCGCTCCACATTGCCTTGGTGTTGAAAGGGTAAAGTGTTTATATGTGCGGATCTATCTTCAAATGGTATGAGTCTTTTGAGGTAAAACCTAAGAATAAAACTGTACAGGCTCAAGCCCAAAATAAATAATATCTGAAAAACATAGAGGGGGATGGGGTCAATAGGTTTGTCAAATTTTTAACCTTTAATACTTGAAGTATGACACAAACAATCCACAAAACTTGACACAATGATTTATAAAGGACCCCTAGGTGGGGAAAAAACCTCTTCCTCGCAGGCTAGTCCAATCCACTATAATAAAATTGAGTACAATTGCAGTTCTCACACCCAAGCTCACATACAAGTCACTCCAGCTCTCATCTTAGCTCTCAGTCTCCCTAGGCTTGAACCAATCTCACTAAAAGCTTACATAAGCTTTTAGTACTCACCTAGATCAGGCTTCCCTAAGCCCAAACTGTCTCTCACCAAAGCTCACTAACACCCCCTTGTCCAAAGTATCCCTGTACTTGGACTACAAGGTGTATCAACTGATTCAAATTAAGTAATGAAAAGTTCATTAAGCTGACTCTACTCAAGTCAATACAATCACACTTTGATCACCAGCAACATAAAATCAATAACAGCTATAACTATTGGTTGAGGTAAGATGATTGAAAGGTTAATGCAGCCTCAGTCTTGATTCTATGAATACCCAATCTTTTGACACAACATTGATCTTTACAAATTTTTCTAGGCTTGACAGCAAGGTAGAAATGAGCTCAACATATTAAACCTTGTAGCAGGATGTTTTGAGTACCTCTTTGTAGAACTTATGCTAAAATCTTGTAGGACAATAACTAAACAATGTGATATTAAGTATGCTAAAAATGTTCAAGCATATACATGATCAACTGCACATATCTGTGAATAACTTTGACCCAAAATCATTAAATAAACTATAGAACAGCAAGGAATGGTGCACCTAAAATTGTTTCAATATGAATTCTAACCATATATAAGCTTGAGAAAATTTATAATAGGAGTTGAAATATGCTCAAATGAATCTTATCCACTGATTCCACTGATCTCTACAAATAGCCCTTGCTAAGGTCTTGTGACAAAATTAAAATTTGTGATCCAAAATAGCTTTTAGTAAGTCAAAGTAAGTAACAATCAGTTAAGGTATATAATAAATTTCAACAGCAAAGTAAAAATGCAATGCAACTATAATTCACTTCAGCTCTAAAGCATAAAACAAGGTCAAGTGCACATGCTAGAATAATATGCATAAGCTCAGGTGTTATCAAATTAACAAAGTGCAGTAACTAAGCCCCCCTGACAGCAACTAGTAAACAGATTCTTGTAACAGAAGTTTAGACAGTACAGTAAAACTTCGATAAATAAATGTTTGATAAATTAATAACCTTGTTTAAATAATAAAATCTTCTGGTCCTAACTCGCGCTAGTGTACTAAATTAATAACCGCGCTAAATGCATAAGATAATAATTTTTTTAGAAATCCTTAAGGGTCCAACGAAATATAAATTAATAATTGATGAAGTACATAAAAAAATAGCAAACAAAAATTCATAATAGAGTATTGAGTAACTTTTTACTTGACAACTTCTATTTTCCCAATTCAACTGTTTCTCAAAATATAAATCTAAAGTTGTTTGCATTTTCTTTGTACCTAAACTGAACTCAACCTCATTCTTAATTTTTTGCAATGTATACACCACCTCTGGAGTCTAAGAGTCTAAAACTAATGATTATTTATTGAGTTTATCTTCTATTTACTTGAAACATCTTTATATTCTACTTGAAACCTCTTTATCTTCTACGACATTAAGTTTTAACACTACATCTCTTCTTGTTAGGAGTCTTTCTATCTTCTATAATTAATAACAATCTCTTATTTTTTAGAGTATCTTGGGCTTCTATGCATTAACTTTTGACTACATCCATTGTTTTTGGATTTATAAGCGATACATATACAAGTAGTAGAACATAATACTCGCTCTAAATTAATAAATATTCATTTATCGATATATAAATAAATTATTCATTTATCAATAAATCAATAATCCCGCTGAAATAATAATTTCTCTTTATCCCAAGAGTATTATTTTATAGGAGTTTTACTGTATATTTGGCTCAAAACAGTGACCACATGTGCAGTAACTAGCCAAGATGAATTAGGAATTAATTACATGCTAGTTAAAAGAATGTCTAGATTGAGCAGATTCAGATTGTGTATAGTCATATGCTTAAATACATGAATCAGTTCAAACATATACCAGTAGTAAGGTGAACATACAAAACATGCCTTTTCTTTGAGAATCTGTCCACAACTCAGTTCCAAGAATTCAAATGGGGCTTAAGGATATCAAATACACATGCAACCATTAAGACACTCAAATTCAAACTTTTTCAAAGGTAAATCAACATAAAACACGTGCTGGAACTCTAATACTCATTTCAAAAAATGTCTAACTCAATATTTCCTATCCCTTGAATCTTTAATAATGTATATAATAAAAAAAAAGATGATTTGGATGATCAAATAGTAATGCAACAACCTTCAACTCAGCTCAAACGCATGACACAAACACTAATGCACATTTTGGAATGATAATCAATTGATCATGACTTTTAAATCATCAACATGCAGTTCCAAAGTCTTGTGATAGTAAGCAATGGGCAGTCCTGTGCAATATGAAATTTAGAGGATATAGCAGCTGTCTAAATCAGTATTAGCAAAGGAAAATGAGCATTTTCAAAACCCAAAAAGAAAATGCACAAAATCATTTAAAACTGTAATAACATCATTCAGCTAGCATTAAGTGCATAACAGTCCCTCAAAATTCTGACAACAGCTAATCAGGTCTCAAACAAGGTTCCGGATATTTAGATTCTGAATCATCTTTGAGAAGAATGTTCAATTAATAAATTTCTAAAGTATTAATATCAAACACACAAATTGAAATACCATAATCTAATATAGAAACATATTAGACTGTTGTGTGCATGTGAATATGTTGAAAATAAAATTCATGACCATACTCTAGCTCAAATCTATATAGAACTCAAATCAACACAGTATATGTGAAGAAGCTTCAAAATAGAGGATTGAAATGAGAACTAAGAAGCTTCATTTGACTAAATATATAATGAGAGAGATATCAGAAATCTAAAAGATCAAGTTTCTTACTTAGTTTAGGGTTGAATCCTTACTTACAGAGCCATAGTAGAATGAGATAGAGATATTTTAGGCACTCACGAGCTTGACTTCTTGATGTATCCAGGACCTCCAGTTGTCGCACTTCCATGGAGTTACTCATAACACACCTTACATAGCCATGCTCTATCTCTCTAGCTCTCTTTATTGTTTTCTCCCTGCTGTGTGTAATTGGCTAATTTTGGTGTCAAAAGTTGTTGATCGAGTTATAATTTTTTTGTTTGATCTTGTGTTACATCTTTAGAGCTAAACAGAAGGTCTCTCGATACTGTGGATTTGATAAGGACATCACTTAGTACATGTATGTGAGTGAGGATACTATGTTTTGAAGTTTGGTGGGCTTAGGACTTAGAAAATATGTTTTAAATTTGAAATATGAATTTTAAAAAGTCCCACCGGTCCATAATTTTTAGGACCAGTCCAACTTCTTTTCAAACTTTTGATTTTTAGCATGTCTGAAAAGTCTCACTAGTCTCCAATATTTAGGACCGGTATAACTTTTCTCAGGACTTTAAAATTTCTACAAATCTGCAAAGCCCCATCGGTCCTTAAAAAGTAGGACCGGTCCGACCTAGCTAATATGTGCAGAAATTTCCATATTGATCCTAATTTATTTTCTAATCGGTCCAGACTTCTCTAAAATGTTCCTTAGGTGTTTTAAACTTGTTTTTCAAGTATACTAAGGACTCTAAACCTTATAAATACCTCTTTATGCTTCAACCTAAAGTAATTCTCAATTCTTTACTTGTTAAAGAGAGAAATATATTTTTGGAGCTGAGAAAATCATTATTGATCTTATTTTTGAGAGCACATACACATGGAGTGTTTAAGTTATGATATTTTTCTTAATCTAATCAACGGATTCTTCAAGACATCGTCAATCTACACAGTTTGATCAAAACACTAGCGGTGGCTAGCTCCTTGAAACTACATGTTTTAATCTGAAGAGGATGAGAAACGATCACTACGAAGGGAACAAAATACTTGCAGAGTATTTGTGTTCTTTCAGCTACCTTTCTAAAAGGATTGTGACGTTAGTTGAGAGTCTACAACAATTGGACAAAGAATTATAAAAGTAAGCGTGAGGCGTTCTGCATCAAGTTCTTATCAGAGGGGAGTGGGTGTGAGTCTGGAACAGAGTCTGTTGTACTTTGCTTCGAGATAGTGGATTGGTTTCTCTAAAGAGGTTTGCCTCACCCACGTGGTTTTTCCCTTCATAGGGTATCCATGTAAAATTTCTGGTGTCATCTCTTTCCTAACTTGCTTTATTTATTTTATGATTGGTTTAGATGCTTAATTAATAATCATTGTGGGTAATTAATCAATCATAAAAATTGGACAAGAAGACATTTTCACTCCCCTTTAGGTCTAAGGAATTGTACATCACTCTAAATTATCGGAACCGTTTTTGCATAGCATAACTCACATCTACCATGATCGATCGGCTGAAATCCTAGCTAGTAGTCAAGCTTCAAGAATGATACAGAAAAGGCTATGTTTTTATCTTTGTGGTTTTTCTCTCTTCTTTGTCGCTCACTCTCTCTTTATACTATTTTCTCTCACTCTCTCTCTATATTGTTTTCTCTCACAATAAAATATATCTCTATATAGTTCTTTCATTTTAAAAAGGAATGTACACTACTACAATACATGTGGCTCTCATTTAGAAACAATACAAAGAGGATAAGAATTACAACTCAATATTTGTCCTTTTGCACATTTGAATCTAGCTAATGATTGGGTCACATGCACAGAGACCATTATGCCCCTAGATACTTAAATCAACTAGCAATATTTTGAGGGCTCTTGTGTCATTCCACAATTAATTTTTTTCTAGAATTTAGTACTAAAAATTCCACATGACACTTAGCTGTAATACCACTGAAATGACTAAACTGTCCTACAAGGTTTATTAGTGCAAATAAATGAAAGCATACATAATTGAACATTAATGTACAAATTGCAATCGCATAAGCAATAAAAATATATTAAAATAAGTATGCAAATACTGTGAGATATAAATTTGTAATTGACGAATTTCAATGTTCAAAACTGGATTGATCGAGTTGTAATTTTTTATTTATTTGTTGTATCGATCATCAACATCTTTGAGTTGATACACAAGTGCATGGAAACAGTTATTTCAAGGAGAACATCATATAATACAGGTAAGTATTGTAAGGACACGTTGCACTTTATATTTTCAAGCCTATTTTGGAAAACTAAAGTTTCTGGAAAAAATTAGGGGTTTTCAAAATAGGATCGGTCCCCATTTTGAAGGACTGGTCCAACATTGTTCGGTAGTTTTGTTTCTACAAAAAATTTCAAAAGTCCCACCGGTCTTTCTTTTGTAGCATCGGTCCTACTTAGCCCATTTCAAATATGAAATTAATTTTTACAAAAATTCTAATTCCTATTGGGTTTGAAACTTCTAGGAGAATTCTATATTGATTTTCAACTTTTTTTCCAAGTAGGATTAGGACTCCCTTGCCTATATATACGTATATATGTTTTCTTTATAGATATGCCTTGAGAATTAATGTTTTAGAGAGAGAAAATTTATACAATATAATTAGGGCAAAATATTTTTTATATTTTGAGATCGAGCACACATTTATAATTCATGAGTGACATTTAGAACTTCTTCTGATTGGCTATTCAGAGACTGCATCAAATTTATTCGCTAATCAGAGCATTGAATTTGTGGTTCTTCTATTACTTATTGAAGAAGAAAGGTGAATCATATCGTACTACGAAGGGAATGAGATACTTCCTGAGTATTTCTGTTCTTCCAACAGCCCTTCAGTGAGGATCGTGACGTTAGCTAGAAGTCTGTAGCAGTTGGACCTGAAGTCGCAATTGTAAGCCTGAGGTGTTTCGCATCAGATTCTTGACAGAGTGAAGAAGGGTGTGAGTTTGAGGTAGAGTCTGCTATAATTTGCTTCATCATAATGGATTGGTTTCCTGAGGCTTTTGTCTCCCCTGTGGTTTTTTTCCTGATCTGGGTTTTTCACATATATTTGGTGCCTTCTTTACATTACTCGTACTTTACTTTATTTACTTGCTTTATTCGTTTGATTAATTGATAATTGAGTATAAAATTGAACTAATTTGAAAAAATAAGCAAACGAGCAAATGAACTTATTCACCCCCTCTAGGTTTTAAATTACTTTAGCAACCACTGCCACACCGCGCAACTCACAAATACATCCAATTTAAACCCATAAGTGAATGACCAAAATGCCCTTAAACCCCTAGATGAACCTTTTGACATTAAAACTTGGGTAAACATGCTTATAGGCCTCATGAACCATCAATATCATACCTCATGGAGCAATTTATTATAAATGGTATTAGAGCCATACTAAGCCAGAAGTGTGCCAATAGGGATGATGGACCTCCAAGAGGGTGGATTATGGAGACCCTAGTTTCAGGCATATAGATTGGCAGGTGCTCGAACCACTATCAAGCTACTATATTAGGGGCTACTAGGATCATGATCCCATATTGCCTGGGTGTAGAAAAAGGATGTGCTATATATGTAAGGTTTTATCTCCAAGTGGTATGAGGCATTTTGGGGTAAAACCCAAAATAAAACTGTACGGGCTCAGGGTTAAAATAGACTATATCATACCTTTTGGAGCGGGTCATTATAGATGGTATCAAAGCCTGATCCAATAGAAAAAGTATCAACGGGGATGTTGGGCCTCCTAAGGGGGTGGATTGTGGTGACCCTTGTGGGCGGGTGCGAGACACTAGGCGAGTTACCACACTGACAGGTTACAGGGTACTCAATCCCACATTGCCTAGGTGTGAAAAGGGTAAAATGATTATATGTGCGATTCTATTTTGAAATGGTATGAGGCCTTTTGGGGTAAAATCCAAGAACAAAACCTTCTGGGTTAATGCCCAAATAGGACAATAACATACCTCTTGAAGTGGGTCGTTATAGATGGAATTAGAGCCTAACCCAACAAAAAGTGTGCCAACAAGGACGTCGGGTCTCCTAGGGGGTGGATTATAGTGACCCTTGTGGGTGGGTGCAAGACACTAGTTGAGCTACCACACTGGCAGGCTATAGGGTGCTCAATCCCACATCGCCTGGGTGTGGAAAGGGTGAAGTGCTTATATGTATGATTCTATCTTGAAATGGTATGAGGCCTTTTGGGGGTAAAACCACAGAACAAAATCGTGTGGGATTAGCCCAAAGTGGATAATATCATAACTCGTAGAACAGGTCATTACAAATGGTATCAGAGCCTAACCCATGTGAAAGTGTGTTGATGGGGACATTGGGTCTATTAAGGGGTGGATTATGGTGACCCTTGTGGGTGGGTGTAGCTATAACACTGGCAGGCTATATGGTGCTCAATCCCACATCTCCTGGGTGTGAAAAGGTGAAGTGCTTATATATATGTGCAATTTTGTCTCTAAATGGTATTAGGCCTTTTGGGGTAAAACTCAAGAACAAAATTGTGTGGGCTCAGGTATGATATTGTCTACTTTGGACCTGACTTCGCACAGTTTTATTCTTGAATTTTACCCCAAAAGGCTTATACCATTTGGAGATAGAACCACATACATAAGCACTGATAGGCATTGAATGTTACGCATTCTAGCCTCTTAACTTATGTATTTTATTCTCTTAGTGATAGATTATTTTGTTATTTTACTTCGTTTTAGTGTTTTCTGTATTTTCAGGGCCTTAATGATTATTTCAGTTAAAACCATGATTTTGAGCTTTTAAAGAAGACATCCAAGATGGTTAGATGAAGCCTACATCAAAGAGATCCATTCAAATATTTATTTCAACTCAAATCAGCCCAAGGAAGAGGTCCAAGCGAATTACAGCTGCTTAAGAAGGTTTCGGGCCTGAAGCTCAAATATGCGTTTAATACAGTTTTAATCCCGTTTTGGAAAACGGACCGAAACTCTTATTTTCGAGCATCAAATCAACTTAATTTCAATGCAAGTAGAATGAAATTTGATTCTGCACAATTTTGTATTTCACAAAAATTTCGTGAATCGGACTTCTACTGGGTCAAAAGTTGGGCCGAACGTCAGCAGGAAAAACCCACCTGATTAGTGCTGCGGGAAAACCTAATTAATTACTAATTGGATTAGGACTTTGATGTATTCTCTTGCTATTAATAATGACGAATTAGGGCTGTATTGAGAAGGTTTTGGCAGCAGCTTTGAAGAGCTTTTGGAGTGGAGAATCATTGGAGAAAAAGGCGTATCATGAGCGGCTAGTTCAGCCACCAGGGTTTTGATGTGCCCTAACTAAACATCACTAGTTTGATTGTTCTAATTATTGGGGATTTTTGTATTCATTCATAGATTGTGTAATTTAGAGAATTCTTATTATAGAATTGAGCAATAAAAGTCTTATAAATTCAGTTTCAATGATTTCTTATCTTGTCTTAGATACTTGATTGTTGTTATTGAACTCGTCCCTCTTATTTTCTGTGATCATGAGAGTGATTATTACACAATGATTTTTACTGAATATATCATTAAAAGCTTTGATGAATTATGCCTAGAGAAGATGAACCATACTGCATCCTAGATTAGAGTAGTTAGGTAGATGGCCCATGCCAATCGAAGATAGTCCATGACTTAGCCTTAATCATATGTTATCTTCTTGACGGATGGAGGTGAGCTTGTAGCCACCGACACCACTTATGCATGATATGATTCCTCATAGATAGTTCAATTGGCCATTGATTGTGAAGTTAGCGGTGAAATCAATAACCCTAGACTTATCTTATATTCTCTACACTCCTTAGTTTTTTTTGCTTTTGTTCAATTGCTTCATTAGTTAATTTAGAATTAAAAATCAAAATTTATTTCTTTTAAATTTAATTAGAATTAGTCCTAACAATTTAACTCAGTCAGACCACAGTCCCTGAGGTTTGACACCCCTTTCGATAGCTCTATTCTACAAGGAATTCGTTCTATTGTGAAGTGTGGTAATTTTAATTGATACACTTATTGAGTCACACTCACACACGAATCAAGCACTTCACCTTTTCCACACCTAAGTAATGTAGGATTAAGCACTTTATAGCATGCTAGTGTGGCAGCTCGCCTAGTGTCTCACACCTTCCCACATCATATTTGCTCACAAGGGTCACTATAATCTACCCTTTAGGAGACCCAAAGTCCCCGTCTACACATTTTTGACTCATTCAGGCTCTGATACCATTTGTAATGACCAACTACATATTGCCTTAATGTTTAAAGGGTACAGTGCTTATATGTGCTGATGTGGTTTAAACTTAAATTATATTGTAAGCTTATTTTTGCCCCTTTTATCAAAATATAATTTAACCACTCGCAAGAGCACGAATCTTTGTAGACACGGTTCTATATAGAGGGTATCGATCCTACGAGGACTAGTCGTAATTGTCTTAAAGAAAGATTACTTCCACTTTAATCCTAAAAACAAGGTTTTGAGTTTTGTTTATAAAACAATTGCATGAATGTAATAACAATAAATTTAAAGAGTAAAAGTTGGGAGAGAGAGAACTAGGGGTGGTTTCCACCACTAGCCATTCACATGTTCATAAGTGTAGCAAGCTTGGGATTCATAAATTAAATTCCTAACAATGTCATTAGGCTTGTGACCTCAATGACATATCAAAAGATTAATGTGAGCACCAACCTATCATAATCCATCTTTAACAAGCATAGTTCTTCAACCTAACTAATTACCCTACTTTCTAAGTGAACCTACATGCATCCAAACTACCTTATCTTGGCATGGTTTATACAAGCAAACACACCACATACATTTAAAGTACCATTACTTAGCCATCATTTGCCTTTATTGTGGAAGAAACAAATGTTGTGCATTCACAAGATAGATTCTACTCTAAGACAAGAATAAAATCAAAATCAAATGAATATATAAAAGAGATGTACTAGTGTACATGGTCACTAGGCTAAATAATCAACATTTAAGAACAAATCCCAAAATGCTACAACAATGAACAAGTTTACATGGCTAGGGGTTTCAACAACACCCTAGTATAGAAGTTAGTTCCTCATGGTTGCCTTGCACTCTTCCATTGATGAAGAAAATGGAGCTTCAAGGTCTGGTTCAGCTCCTTCTTCTCCTCTCCCGAATGTCTCTCCCTATGTAATCTGATGTGTGTGAGAGATATGTGAGAATGGCTTCTTTTTGTGCTTTATGGCCACCTTTTCAACCTTGGGGCCCACCATATATATATATATATATATATATCAATATATATACCAACTTTATCAAGAAGGTCCCCAAAGGTCTTGTTCAAGTCAGACAATCCCTCTAAGTCGTGCAAAAAGGGGGATTTTGTTGCAAGTGGGAGAGCAGGTGAGCAGGTGGGCAAGTGGCTCTGCAGAATCTCGATCAATCGAGATTGGATCACGATTGATCGAGATTTCGATCAATCGAAGTAAGATCTCGATCGATCGAGATCTCGATTGATCGAGATTAACATCTCGATTGATCGAGATGCCTTGACTGCAATTCATAAGTTTTCTCTTCAGCTGCAAAAAAGCCTCAAACTTTGCTCCTTTTACTACAAGACCTGCAATACATCAAAAATACAAAAATACCGTAAACATATCTCGATAAACGTAAAAACGGGACTAACATATCTAATAAAGAGGGTTTAAATGCATAGAATTGAACACTTATCACACCCCCAAACTTACATATTGCTAGTCCCTTAGCAATGCAATATTACAAAAATGAAATTAACTATCTTATACAAAAATTTAATCATGCTCAGTCATCAACTAGATAAAGGGCGATCATCCGTTCATTTCACATTTGGCAAATGCAACAAGTATTACAGAACTATGCAGTCATTAGCAAAAATAGACTTTCACAAGCTATAAATAAACGACGGTCCCCACATAATGGCCAGTCCGAACAAACATACCGATTTCGACCCCAAAATCCTCTTTGAAAAGTGAACATGCATTCTAACGCGTGGCTTTGTCATATTTGGAGAAGAATAAGAATAAATCTATTTTTAAAAGAAAAACTCCTTGAAATGGCTTAACACTGTTGTTCATTATCACAAAACATTCATGATTGCTCATGTGCGGATGACCGTGCAATGCTTAACTCTTTTTGCTTTCTTGCAAGCCCATGTAGCGGCATTGGGCCAATGACTCCCAAACCAATTGGTTTTAGGGCATTAGGTGAAGAAACACCCCTCGGACTTAATAACCGAGCTTACAAGGCGATGAGCTTAAGCAAGCCACCCGCTTATAATTGCTCAACCTTGCACACTTATACGCGAATACTCCCTGCTTTGAGGCATAGAGATCCGGTTTATTGAGTGAGAAGGCTTATTGCATTTATTTTATAATGTTTTTTTTTTACAACAACCGGAAGAACTTATTCTTTAAGTTGTTCGAATAAAAACAGAAATTTATAAAATTCTCCATCAGACTTATACCCCACAATTTAAAATGCATGTGTGCGAATTTGTGCGGTTAAAGACAAATTTAGGGCAAGAACTGTACGTGCTCATATTTGGACAAAAATGTAGACCGTTCTAGCCTATTACATAGCTTGCAAAAGTACGGGTATTTACAATGTTAAAGTTCTTAACTACCTGCTGCATTTACCTCGGACATTTATTCGAATGATCTTCCTTTAAAAAGCAAGACATCATAGCAAGCATGCAAAAATATCAAGAAAAGAAACTTGCTCTACAATGACAATCAATACAAAGACTGAACATTGCATGCATATGCAAGTGGTATAGCATACCGCACCCCCAAACTTAGACGCAACATTGTCCTCAATGTTTGGACAAGAAGAGCAAGGAAAGAATTTACCGGGATGATAGAATGCGACAAAAATGGCAGTCCAATACCAGCAGTCATGCTGGGAATGAGAAAAACCTGCACGGAACACCAACTAGGTACCACGAGCACTAAATGGAACAAAAAGTAGATAAAAAGAACATAATCAAAGAATTATGGACAAGTGGATAATGCCAAGATCACTATATATCCAAGGCTCTGAACTGGTGTTTTCCAATTAACTAAGAGGTCTATGCGATAAGATATTGACTATCCAGGCACGCTAACGTATAGCATGCAAAGGGGCTGCCTTTCTTTATTAACGCCATACTGCATTGAAGCAATCTCAACAGTATCGGGAATTAAAATCAGGCGGTAATAAACGAAAATCATCAACTGAATCGCATATAACAATTAGGCAAGTGGTATTACATACATAGTCAAAGTAGAGAGAGAGCATTGATATTGGCAGAAAGTAAAAATAAAGACAGAAAATATAACACATGGTATAAAAGAAAGGAGAACTGTATTCCATATATGTGAACATAAGTTTCAGTACAAAGGGTACATGGATGTGGAATACACAAAAACTAATATGGCCAACATGGCCTATCAAAAATAAAGAAAGAAAAATACAGGCAGTAAAATAGAAAGTGCAAATAGATAGATCTACTGGAGGGCGGGTGGTGGTGGTGGTGGCTCGGTGGGAGTAGAGGTGGAGGTGGAAGCTCGTTCTGCAAACAGGAACTGCAGGTCCTGCCGGAAGGCCCAGAACTCGTCTAAAATCGCCCTCTGACCCCTATGCTAGAGATGAAATGTCCGATCTAATGCCCTCCAGCTGATTCTGCGTCACCTGGACGTGCTCTTCAAAACCCTGCTGGAGCCGCTCAACGTCAGCTGCCAGACAGGAATAGCCAGTCGCTAGGATGTCATGTCGCTCGGCAGCAATATCCATCTCATCCGCCTCCATCTCCTCCTCAGATGACTCACCCTCTACAGGCTCACCCTCATCCATCTCCACTGGGGCATCCATGTATACATCCTCTGGTGGATCGCCCTGGTGGTCCTGTTGCTCCAAGTGTCGTCTCACCCTCTCCCACTGAGCAGGTGCGAAACAGCTGGGCGGTGCCAACTGAACGTCAGTATCACTGACCGGTATACTGGCACGACTCAGGAAAGCGGCGACGAGGAAAGGAAAGGGAAGCCGCCAACTCGCTACTCGCCTCATCCTCTTGTTGACAATGCCGTCCTAGATCTTGAACATCTGCCCCCATATCAGTGCCGGGACAGAAAACCACGTGCCAGTGTGGAAAGCGTAAAGGCAACAAAGGAGGTCGCCTCTGCACTCTGCCACATGCTGCAGAGGACACGTGTTCTTGATCAGAACGGTGTCTAGGAACCATAATCTACTCAGGCACATCGATTTGGACGTGCAGTTGTGACTGGGCATGGTAAACGCCCCGCCACACATGTCCATCACGATGGAAAATAAGGTCGTGTCTGCCGGGAACTCAGGCCTGTAAAGCGGTCGACCATCCTGGTCAACTATATCTGGAGGCTGCTGGTGAGGAATGCTGAGCATCTGTGCGATTCGGCTTAGAGTGATAGTAATCGTCACGCTAACTACAACCGTCTCTAATGTGTCCGGCTCAGTGCAGGAATAGGTCATGCGCTCATAAAAAGACCTGCATCAAGCGCTCGTGTGCCACATCAGTGGGCGGCACACATAATCAGTCAAGGTGACGCCTCCTAAGCTCTGCTACAGCCCATGAGCAGTCAGGGCGCAACTCAAACTCTCTCAGCTCAAATATCTGCTCCGGGTGAAACTTTCGTGCCCGGAAGGCTCGCCCGGGCACGTCTCTAACAGCACCGGGGGCGTTCTTCACACGTGCCATCGACCCAAAATAGTCTGCACTTATTCCAAAAATTACGTAAATAAAAAGAAAATAGAGAGAATACTAAACTAAGAATAAAAATTAAAAAGGAGGTTCTAGTCCATGGTGCTAACACATGCATTCCAACATACGTTCGAATTGACTTGATGAGGTCAACTAGGAAGCAAAAATAACCCATATGAATATGAATATGTCTCTCATCTCGCTCTCAACGAAGCAGTGTAAGCAGCTGCACCCGAACAATGGGCCGCAGTTGCAAACCGCTTATAAAGCATTCGATACAAAAAAATATGCAAAATCTCTCACCCATAGATTCTGTCCTACCCCCGAAACTCGCAAAATCCCATTATGAACATAGCGAATACACCATTCCTCCCAACATCACCGGTCTATGCTTATTACGCCAAGAAACTAGCAAAAATAGCGAGAAAGTAAGCAAAATATAGCCATGCATCACTTACCTCAAGGTGAAGATGATGATCAGCACAAAAAGATGAAGACCCAACTCGCAGCCGCGAAGAGATGAGCGTGCGCGTGCTCGCGGAGATCTCAGATTACGGTGAACGACGCAAGATGGTCAGGAATGGTAGATCAAGTGTGGGACGGTGCTCTGGGATGCTTTGGATTGCTCAGAGAAGAGAAGGAAGTCGGATGGTCTTTTGAAATGAGAGGGAAGCCCAACGGTTTAAATAAGTATTCGGCTCACGTGCAGGCATCGCGTCAATCTTGATTGATCGAGATGCACATCTCGATCAATCGAGATTTTGATCAATCAAAATCCTACCTCGATCAATCGAGATCAACTTCGATCAATCGAGATTTCACTTCGATCAATCGAGAATTCACTTCGATCAATCGATATTTCGATTGATCGAGGACCTATCGAAGTGCTATCGAAAAATACTACCTCTCAGGACTTTGGACTTAGCAAACTCTCTGCATTATTTTGATTAATCGAGACCAAAATCTCGATTGATTGAGATCTCTGCTTCGATCAATCGAGATGCTCAAAAATAGCCAGCTTGAGTTATACTTCCTCGACTTGGACTTATGGGACTTAGATACTAAATTGCTTAGCTACAAAATTTACCTTGGATTAAAGAGACATCATGGAAGCATGATAGCTACCATGGCCTTGCCACCTTACACGTCTATGGCATGATGTCCGAATCGGCTCACGAGTCAAAATACACGGGATCCGTCAAGGTGACGACATCCACGTATTCCGTGGTAACTTGGTCATCCACGCACAATTTTAAACGCTGCCCGTTTACTTTGAACAATAATCCGTCTTTCAAGTCCTTCAATTCCACTGCTCCGTGGGGAGCAACGGAATTAACCAAAAATGGACCATCCCAACGGGAGCGAATTTTTCTGGGAAACAAATGGAGGCGTGAATTGTACAACCATACTTTTTGGCGGGGAAAATGTTTTGACTCAAATATTGCGATCATGAAAGGCTTTTGCCTTTGCCTTATAGATTTTAGCGTTTTCATATGCATCATGTCACAATTCTTCCAATTCATTTAATTGAAGCTTCCGATTAGATCCGGCCATTTGCATGTCAAAATTGAAAGTTTTGGTGGCCCACATAGCTTTGTGCTCTAATTCAACCGGAAGATGGCACGCTTTACCATAAACCAACCGGTAAGATGACATTCTAATGGGAGTCTTATAAGCAGTTCGGTAAACCCATAATGCATCATTTAGTTGCAATGACCAATCCTTCCGGTCAGGCCGAACTGTTTTCTCAAGAATGTTCTTAACCTCCCTATTGGATACCTCCACTTGGCCACTAGTTTGAGGATGGTATGGGGTGGCTACCTTGTGTGTGACAGAGTATTTGGTAAGCAAGGTTCGAAGGAACCGATTACAGAAATGTTTACCTCCGTCACTGATGAGGGCCCGAGGTGTACCAAACTGACTAAAGATATTCGCTTGAATGAACTTAACCACGACTGCGTGATCATTGGTTTTGGTAGCAATGGCCTCTATCCATTTAGATACGTAGTCCACCGCCACAAGTATGTACTCATAACCAGTAGAGGGTGGAAAAGGTCCCATGAAGTCAATGCCCCACACATCAAATATCTCAATAATAAGAATAGGGTTAAGAGGCATCATGTCCTTTCGAGACATCGCGCCAAGGTGCTGACATCGCTCACAAGAGCGGCAGAATGAATATGCATCCCGATGAAGAGTTGGCCAGAAAAACCCACATTGAAGAATTTTGGCTACAATTTTCTTAGCACTAAAGTGTCCCCCACAAGCGACTGTATGACAAAATTTGAGAATACTTTGGAATTCACTGTTGGGTACACACTTCCGGATTATTTGATCGGGGCAATATTTGAACAATTGAGGATCGTCCCAATAATATAATCGTGATTGGGAGAAAAAACGATCCTTCTCTTGCTTGGTCCAAGAAGACGGTATTTTGCCAGTTGCCAAATAGTTGACAATGTCCGCATACCAAGGGATACTCTCTTGAGAAATGACAAAGAGTTGTTCATCTGGGAAGGATTCACAAACTGGAATGGAGTCATGGAGGGATTCAACAAGAATTCTAGATAGGTGGTCAACTACCACATTTTCGGTGCCCTTTTTGTCTTTAATCTCAAAATTAAACTCTTGCAACAAGAGTATCCATCGGATCAACCTAGGTTTGGTGTCCTTTTTGGCCAAAAGATGCCGGAGGGCAGCATGGTCCGAATAGACAATGACCTTAGAACCTAGTAGATAAGCTCAAAATTTGTCCAAGGCAAATACTACCGCAAGCAACTCCTTTTCCGTTGTGGTATAATTGATTTGAGCCTCGGAAAGGGTTTTACTTGCATAATAGATGACATGCGGCAATTTGTCTACTCGTTGCCCTAAAACTGCACCCATAGCGTAATCGGATCCATCACACATGATCTCAAATGGGAGAGCCCAATTTGGAGGGGTGAGAATTGGAGCAGTTGTAAGCATGGTGCGGAGTTTTTCAAAAGCGTTAAGGCACGCTTCATCAAAGGTAAAGCAAGACTCTTTTTCAAGAAGGTGACACAAAGGCCGGGAGATTTTGCTAAAGTCTTTGATGAAACGGCGATAAAAGCCCGCATGCCCAAGGAATGAACTAATCTCTCTCACCGTTGATGGTGGAGGAAGTTTGGCAATGAGTTCAACCTTGGCTTTGTCAACCTCGATTCCTCTCTTAGACACAATGTGCCATAGGACAATACCCTCTTGAACCATAAAATGGCTCTTTTCCCAACTGAGAATTAGGTTGGTCTCTTGACATCGTGTGAGAACACGGGATAGATTTTTGAGACATGCTTCAAATGAAGGTCCAAACACAGAAAAATCATCCATGAACACTTCCAAGAATTTTTCCACCATGTCCAAAAAGATAGACATCATACACCGTTGAAAAGTCGTCGATGCATTGCACAACCCAAAGGGCATGCGTCTATAAGCCAATGTGCCGAAAGGACATGTAAAGGTGGTTTTCTCTTGGTCCCTCGGGTCTATAACAACCTGATTATAGCCGGAATATCCATCTAAGAAGCAATAAAAACTTTGCCCGACTAATCTTTCCAAGATTTGATCAATAAATGGGAGGGGGAAGTGATCTTTCCGAGTTACCGAATTTAATTTTCGATAATCTATGCACACTCTCCATCCCGTGGTGGTGCATTGGGGAACTAATTCACCCTTATCATTTGGTTGCACCGTAATACCGGACTTCTTTGGAACCACTTGAGTGGGACTAACCCACTTACTATCTGAGATGGGGTAAATGATTCCCGCATCTAGTAACTTCACCACCTCCTTCAATACAACGTCCTTCATATTTGGATTTAATCGACGTTGTGCCTCTCTTGAGGTTTTTGCATCTTCTTCCAAGTGTATGCAGTGCATACAAATAGAAGGATCTATTCCCTTAAGATCTGTCACACTCCATCATATTGCTTCCTTGTGCTCTTTTAGCACTTTTAGGAGTTCCATCTCTTGATCATTGGTGAGATTGGAAGCAATAATGACTGGAAGGGTCTCATTAGCGCCCAAGAAAACATACTTGAGTATAGCCGGCAGAGGCTTGAGCTCAAGTTATGGTGGAAAAATTAGAGAAGGAGTTTGGGGAGTTTTGGACAAAGGAGGCTAGGGTTCTCGCGGAACTCTCCATTTAGGCAAATCCATGACAGTAGTGACATCGAGCTTTGAATTAACTTCACAAATGGATTGCTCAATGTCAAAATCATCACAGTTGAAATGACTTAGGCATGCCTCTAGAGGATCCTTAGAAAGAATAGAAGGAAGTGCTTCTTGAACAAGGTCTTCCACTACATCAACACAAAAGCACTCACTTTTGTCATCAGATGTGTGGTGAGAAGCATTAAAGATGTTCAAAAGGACTTTCATATTCCCGAACGAGATGTCCATCACTCCGGTACGGCAATTAACGCAAACGTTTATCGTAGCCAAGAATGGATGACCTAGAATGATAGGAATATGTCGATTTGGATTTTGAACCGGTTCCGTGTCAAGGACTATGAAGTCCACCAAAAAGTAAAATTTGTCCACTTGAATTATTACATCCTCAATGATGCCACGTGGTTGCTTCACCGAGCGATCGACAATTTGCAACACAACTGTGGTAGGCTTAAGTTCCCCCAAACCTAATTGTTGGTAAACTGAGAATGGAAGCAAATTGACACTAGCCCCTAAATCAAGAAGTGCCTTTTCAAAAGATTGATTTTCGATGGTGCAAGAAATGGTCGGAGCACCCGGATCTTTGAATTTAGGAGGGGCTTGGTGTTGGAATATTGAGCTTATGTGCTCAGTTAGGAGGACTTTCTTAGGAGCATTGTTCCTAGATTTGCGCTTTTGAGTGCACAAGTCCTTCAAGTATTTAGCATAGGAGGGAATTTGCCGGATAGCATCAAGGAGAGGGAAAAGGTTCCTTGTTTGAAGATCTCCATCATGTCTTGAATTTTCTCTCCTTGCTTCCCAAAATGAGAAGGTCCCTTCAATCTTTGAGGAAAAGGAACCGGAGGTTCAAAAGAGGTGTCAAGATTTGGACTTGATGACGACACAACTTCACTTTCTTTT
Organism: Cornus controversa; assembly: GCA_026545225.1. NCBI lineage: Eukaryota > Viridiplantae > Streptophyta > Magnoliopsida > Cornales > Cornaceae > Cornus > Cornus controversa. Next base: position 27,014,710 of record CM048852.1, read on the forward strand.
CCTTTTAGATTTTGTGGATTTTTGGTCACACTTGGGTTTAAAGGAAAAATATTTGGATTTGATTGGGATTCTTTTGGATCTTCGGATTGCTCATTGAATTCCTTTTTTTCTTTTTCTTCCCTAACTTTAGAATTTATGATTCTACCACTCCTTAAGGTGGTGATTGATTGAACTTGCTCCGGAGGAGCACTACAAGATGAAGATGATGGATCCTCAATCACATAAACACCCTTAGGATTCGCCATCGGTTGACTCGGTAACTTACCTTCCTCCCTTCTATTCAAGGCATTAGCTAGTTGCCCGATTTGAGCTTCTAACCTAGCTATAGATTGAGCATTAGCTTCAAGCTTAGAGATTAATTGAGAGTGAGTTTGCAACAAGCGGGTATTAGCCTCAAGATTGCTTATCACTCTTTCTTCAAAGCCTTGGCTTCTCGGAGGAGGTGGTGGTTGTTGGTAATTGGACCTTTGATGGTAAGGTTGAGAATTTGGCCTATATTGAGGCTGTTGAGATTGAGAAGTAAAGGAATTTTGCCCTTGAAAGGAGGGACTTAATTCTTGAGGTTTCCATGAAAAAGTCAGATGATTCTTGTAACCAGGATTGTACGTATTTGAATATGGATCATTCAGCTGTTTAGAGTACAAGGCATTCGCTTGCTCTTGAGCATAATCGGGAGATTGCCCGGCAATAGGACAATCTCGCACAAAATGTGAAGTGCTATAGCAAAACGAACACACTTCCTGATTTTGAACAGGTTGGCTAGGAGTAGGCAGCCCATTTTACATGATTAGGTCCATATTTCGGGATAAGGCTTCTACTTGCATGGCAACCTCATCTACCCGTGAAATTTCATGCACTCCTCTATAAGGTTGCGTGGCCTTCCCTTTTCTAGTGGAGGAGCGTTGAGCTGAATTATTGCTTAGGGTTTGAAAAAGTTTCCATGCCTCATCGGGGCTTTTCAAAAGGTATCCCCCTCCACAAGCGGAGTCTATCATTTGCCTATGTTGCTCACTCACCCCATCATAAAAACTTTGCACTAGCTGCCATTTTGGGACAGCATGATGCGGACAAGATTTCAGAAGATCTTTTAATCTCTCCCACGTCTCATGAAATTGCTCTTGATCAATTTGGGTGAATCCGATGATTGCTCTCCGAATATCACTCGTCTTTCCCATTGGGAAGTATTTTTTTAAGAACTCTATTTGCATCTCCACCCAAGAATGGATTGAGTTAGGTTCTAAGGAATTGAACCAACTTCTCGCTTTGTCTTTTAAGGAGAATGGAAACATACGCAGCTTTAGATCATCCTCCGTAAAGTGTGGTACACGAATGGTGGAACACACCGAAAGGAAGTAATCTAAATGCCGGTATGGATCCTCATTAGGGAGACCATGGAAGCTATTAAGAAGATTGATGGTGGAGGACTTTATTTTGAATTGATTTGCCGCTACATCCGGAAATTGAATACATGAAGGTACTTCAAATGTAGTCGGAAGATAAAAGTCCATAAGCAACTCTCCTTGAGGAGGAGGAGGTGGAGGTTGTTGTTCATGATTGAAAGGAGGTAGACCGGGAGGTTGTCTCTCATTTGGGTCCATGTTTTCAGTCCTAGGCAATATAGGGTCCCTAGAGGTTCCTCTACGTTGTCTAAGTGTTCTTTCAAGTTCAAAATTACACGGAAGCAACGGAAGTGACAAGGACCGTCTACCTAGCATGCATTAGTAGTAGAACAACACTTCAATACGCAAAATAAAAAATAATATATACAAAAAAAAAATGAATGAACTCAAACCCATAATTTTAGACTTTATACTCACAAAGGGTTCCAACTTTAATCCTTTTAGATGCCCGCTATGTGGTATACCTAAAATCAAGAAATTTGAGAAATAAGAACAAGATATATACAAAGAAAAAGAATGAAAGAATTTCTAGCCTAAGAATTAAACCAGATTTAATCTTCCAATGGCGACAATTAAACCGTAGTCCCCGGCAACGGCGCCAAAATTTTGATGTGGTTTAAACTTGAATTATATTGTAAGCTTATTTTTGCCCCTTTTATCAAAATATAATTTAACCACTCGCAAGAGCACGAATCTTTGTAGACACGGTTCTATATAGAGGGTATCGATCCTACGAGGACTAGTCGTAATTGTCTTAAAGAAAGATTACTTCCAATTTAATCCTAAAAACAAGGTTTTGAGTTTTGTTTATAAAACAATTGCATGAATGTAATAACAATAAATTTAAAGAGTAAAAGTTGGGAGAGAGAGAACTAGGGGTGGTTTCCACCACTAGCCATTCACATGTTCATAAGTGTAGCAAGCTTGGGATTCATAAATTAAATGCATAGCAATGTCATTAGGCTTGTGACCTCAATGACATATCAAAAGATTAATGTGAGCACCAACCTATCATAATCCATCTTCAACAAGCATAGTTCTTCAACCTAACTAATTACCCTACTTTCTAAGTGAACCTACATGCATTCTGATAAGTGTTCAATTCTATACATTTGAACCCTCTTTATTGCATACGTTAGTTCTATTTTTGCGTTTACCGAGATATGTTTACGGTATTTTTGTATTTTTGATGTTTTGCAGATATTGGAGTAAATGGAGCAAAGTTTGAAGCTTTCTGCAGTCAAGAGAAGAAATCAGAAAATGCAGCCAAAGGCATCTCGATCAATCGAGATGTTGATCTCGATTAATCGAAATCTCGATTGATCGAGATCTCATTTCGATTGATCGAAATCTCGATCAATCGAGATTCTGCAGAACCCACTTGGCCACTTGCTCACCTGCTCTCCCACTTGCAACAAAATCCCCCTTTTTGCACGACTTAGGGGGATTGTCTGACTTGAACAAGACTCTTGGGGGCCTTATTAATGCAATAGATATATATAGTGATATATATATATATATGGTGGGGCCCAAGGTTGAAAAGGAAGCCAAAAAGCACACAAAAAGAGCCATATCTCTCATATCTCATATATCTCTCAACACAGATCAGAATACTTGAAGAGAGACCTTCGGGAGAGGAAGAGGAGAAGAACCAGACCAAGAAGCTTCACTTTCTTCATCAATGGAAGGGTGCAAGGCAACCATGAGCAACTAACTCTTCTACTAGGGTGTTGGTTTCAACCCCTAGCCATGTAAACTTATTCATCTTTGTAACTCTTGGGATTTGTAATTAAATGTTGATTATTTAGCCTAGTGATTATGTACACAAATACATCTCTTATATATATTCATTTGATATAAAATTTATTCTTGTCTTAGAGTAGATTTTGTCACTTGAATGCACAACATTTGCATATTCCACAAGAAGTGCAAATGATGGCTAGATAATGGTGTTTAAATGAATGTGTGATGTTAGTTTGTATAGACCATGCCAAGACAAGGTAGTTTGGATGCATGTAGTGTTCACTTAGAGAGTAGAGTAATTAGGTAGTTAGTTAGGTTGAAGAGTTATGCTTGTTGAAGATGGATTATGATAGGTTAGCACACACATTGATCTTTTGATATGTCATTGAGGTCATAAGCCTAATGACATTGTTAGGCATTTAATTAATGAATCCCATGCTTGCTACACTTATGAACATGTGAATGGCTAGTGGTGGAAACCAACCCTAGTTCTCTCTCCCAACTTTAAACTCTTTACTTTTCTTGTCATTTCATTCATGCAATAGTTTATAAACACAAATTCAAAAATCTGTTTTTCGAATTAAAGTAGAATTAATCTTCCTTTAAGACAATTGCGACTAGTCCTCGTGGGATCGATACCCTCTATATAGAACCTTATCTACAAAGATTCGTGCTCTTGCGAGTGGTTAAATTATATTTTGATAAAAAGGGAAAAATTAAGCTTACAATATAATTTAGTTCCGACCATATCACATTCAAACTACCTTATCTTGGCATGGTTTATACAAGCAAGCACACCACATACATTTAAAGTACCATTACTTAGCCATCATTTGCCCTTCTTGTGGAAGAAACAAATGTTGTGCATTCACAAGATAAATTCTACTCTAAGACAAGAATAAAATCAAAATCAAATGAATATATAAAAGAGATGTATTAGTGTACATGGTCACTAGGCTAAATAATCAACATTTAAGAACAAATCCCAAAATGCTACAACAATGAACAAGTTTACATGGCTAGGGGCTTCAACAACACCCTAGTATAGAAGTTAGTTGCTCATGGTTGCCTTGCACTCTTCCATTGATGAAGAAAATGGAGCTTCAAGGTCTGGTTCAGCTTCTTCTTCTCCTCTCCCGAATGTCTCTCCTTGTGTAATCTGATGTGTGTGAGAGATATGTGAGAATGGCTTCTTTTTGTGCTTTATGGCCACCTTTTCAACCTTGGGGCCCACCATATATATATATATATATATATCAATATATATACCAACTTTATCAAGAAGGTCCCCAAAGGTCTTGTTCAAGTCAGACAATCCCTCTAAGTCGTGCAAAAAGGGAGATTTTGTTGCAAGTGGGAGAGCAGGTGAGCAAGTGGGCAAGTGGCTCTGCAGAATCTCGATCAATCGAGATTGGATCTCGATTGATCGAGATTTCGATCAATCGAAGTAAGATCTCGATCGAGATCGATCGAGATCTCGATTGATCGAGATCAACATCTCGATTGATCGAGATGCCTTAATTGCAATTCATAAGTTTTCTCTTCAGCTGCAAAAAAGCCTCAAACTTTGCTCCTTTTACTACAAGACCTGCAATACATCAAAAACACAAAAATACCGTAAACATATCTCGGTAAACGTAGAAACGGGACTAACATATCCAATAAAGAGGGTTCAAATGCATAGAATTGAACACTTGTCATGTGCAGTTTTATCTTTAAATGGTATAAGGTCTTTTGGGGTAAAATCCAAGAACAAAATAATGTGGGCTCAGGCCCCAAGTGGACAATATCATACCTCATAGAGTGGGTTGTTATAGATGGTATCAGAGTTGGACCTAGCCAAAAGTGTTCCAATAGGGATATTCAGCCTCCAATGAGGTGGATTGTAGAGACCTTAGTTTTGGGCATGTAGGTAGGCGGGTGCTCGAACTAGTGACAAGCTACTACTTTAAGGGCTAAGGTGCTCACAATCCCACATTACTTAGGTGTGAAAAGAGGATGTGTTATATATATAAGGTTCTATCTCCAAGTGGTATAAAGCCTTTTAGGGTAAAACTAAAGAAGAAAATTATGCAAACTTATGCCCAAAGCAGACAATATCATACCTCTTGGAGTGGGTCATTATAGATGGTATTAGAGCCTTACTCAATAAAAAGTGTGCCAACAGGCGAGCTACCACACTGGCAGGCTACAGGGTGGACTGTAGTGACATGTGTGGGTGCGTGCAAGACACTGGGTGAGCTACCACACTGGCAGGGTACAGGTGCTCAATTTCACATCACTTGGGTGTGGAAATGGTAAAGTGCTTATAATTACGATTTTATTTTTAAATGGTATGAGACCTTTTACGGTAAAATTCAAGAACAAAATTGTATGGGTAGAGCCCAAAGCGAACAATATCATAACTCATGGAGTGAGTCATTACAAATGGTATTAGAGTTTGACCCTACCAGAAGTGTGCTGACGGGGATGTCGAGCCTCCTAAGGGGGTAGTGGTGAGCCTTGTGGGTGGGTGTGATGTGGGTATATACGTGTCACTAGGTGAACTACAATTCCACTTCACCTGGGTGTGAAAAGTTTGAAGTGCTTATTTGTTCAGATCTATCTCCAAATGGTATAATGCTTTTTAGGGTAAAACTCAAGAACAAAATTGTGCGAACTCAGGTATGATATTGTCTACTTTGGGCATGAGCTCGCACAGTGTTGGAATTTGACAACCCTTGCAAATGACAAATTCGATCGTTCCATATATACAATAATAAATTTATGTTTTATTACTTTCACTTTGGAATGTTATCGTATATTCTTCTTTTTTCTTAAAAAATGTGTTTGTTATCTAGCTAAATCACAAGCTTTTGCAATTTTGTAAGTGTTTCTGATAGGTGTTGAATGTTACGCATTCTAGCCTCTTAATTTGCATATTTTATTCTCTTAGTAGTAGATTAGTTATGATTTTACTATGTTTTTGTGTTTTCTGTATTTTCAGGGCCTTAATGATTATTTCAGTTAAAACTATGATTTTTGGGCTTTTAAAGATGACATCCAAGAGGGTTATATGAAGCCTACCTCAAGTGGATCAATTCAACTACATATTTCAACTCAAAACAGCCCAAGGAAGAGGCCCAAGAGAATTATAATTGCTTAAGGGTATTTCGGACAGAAGGCCAATTCTGCGCGTAACATAATTTTAATCCCATTTTGGAAAATTACTCGTAACTCTTATTTTCAACTGTCAAAACGGCCAAATTCCCAATTAAGTTCAATGAAATTCAATTCTGGATGTTTTTATATTTCACAAAAATTTCATGAATCAGACTTCTGAGGCATCAAACGTTGGGCCAAAGTTCAGTAGAAAAAGTCACCTGATTAGGGTCTGCGATAAAACCCTAATTGTATCCTAACTAGGTGGGGACACTTCATATATCCTTGGCTATTAAAAGTAACAAATTGGGGCTGTATTGGGGAGGCTTGACAGCGGCTTTGAAGAGTTTTTGGAGTGGAGAATCATTAGAGAACAAGGTGTAGCAATACTTTCATGGAGATGATATCTTCTTCCTCAACCGTTGAAGCATTCTCTTCTACCATGAGCGGCTAGTTCATCTTTTAGGACTTTGATGTAACTCTAACTAAGCATCAATGATTTGATTGTTCTATTTAAAGAATTGAACAATAAAAGTCTTTATATTCAATTTCAATGATTTCTTATCTTGTCTTATATACTTAATTGTTGTGATTGAACTCAATCCCTCTTATTTTCTATGATTATAAGAGTGATTATTACACAATAATATTCATTAAATTTATAAGTTAAAGTTTTAATGGATTATGCTTAGAGAAGATAGACCATACTACACCCTAGAGTAGAGTAGATAGACAGATGGTTCATGCCAATTGAAAATAGTCCATGACTTAGCTTTAATTATATGTTATCCTCTTGACGGTTGAAAGTGAGCTTGTAGCCATTGACACCACTTATGCATGATATAATTCTCCATAGTTAGTCCAATTGGCTATTGATTGTGAAATTAGTGGTAAAATCAATAATCCTAGATTTATCTCATATTCTCTACACTCTATAGTTTTTTTGCTCTTGTTTAATTGTCTTATTAGTTAATTTAGAGATAAAAAATCAGCATCTTATTTTCCTTCAATTTAATTTGAATTAATCCTACATATCCTACACAGTCAGAACACAGTCTTTGTGGTTCAATACCCCTTTCGATAGGCATGTTCTACAAAGAATTCGTTTTATTGTGAAGTGGTATATTTTAATTGATACACTTAGCCACAATCAGTTTCTCTTATTTCAGTTTTGCTCTCTGAAATCAAATCTTCTACATGCAAATTCGTGTATATTCTATTTGATCAATGCTTACATGACCATATAAATGACCTCTTACGAGCATTCTCTCATAATTAGGTAATGACTTGCATTATTTCATCCCTCAATCCGAAAATAATTTTTCTTAGTTTCTTCTAACGCTCATTTCACTAATTAATCCATCCAAAACAATTTTAATAGTGTTATGAATGTATGTGGGGTCCACCCACTTTATATCTTTTCCTTCTTATCTTTTCTTTTTCTTCTATCCTGATCTTAAAATGAGCCACCTCATTTTGTGTTATGCCTATATATATGTATGCTGTGTATGAACTGACCCTGGCTCTCTCAATAAAAAGAAATCTCTTCTTCTCTCTTTCATTCGGTTTGCTCTCTCTTTCTCAGTTTCTCTCTCTTTTCTCGCATCTATCTCACAGCCCCTCTATCTCTCCTATTCTCTCTTACTGTTATACACATATATCTATATACATATCAATCTCTTCTGCCTATCTTCTCTCCCTAACTATTATATAGTTAATACTATATATTTATATACTACTACTATTACAATATAGTGGTACATCATCTACTATTACAACACGTTATCAGCACGAGGCTCTGACCACTTGAGAAGACAAGTTAAAGCACGAGGTTCTGACGAACGGAGAAGACAATTTCATTTTTCACTTCCAAGCAAAAGGTACGAAAAGTATATTTTATGTCATTTCAATAGATAAATATATCTATACATATATCTATATATATATAGATAAATATATAATATATCTATTGGTGTATATGTGTATATATATATATACCCATACATATAATCTATATATTTATATAGATATATCTATATATACATATAAATATATAATATATATGTATATATAAAGTCCTTCCCGATTGCGAAGTGACATATTCATATTTATATTATTTTATTCTGTCAATATACCTACATATATATGTATTTATAAAGTCCTTCCCGATTGCGAAGTGACATGTTCATATTTATACTATTTAGTCAATATAGTATACATATAAAATTTTGAGTATCTTACAATATAAGACTCGTCCACACTATGGAAAAATTTGAAGGATAGCTTCGAATCAAAGAACTATAATCTGCCAAGAGCTCGAGACAACTGGTCAAAATTGAAGTTGTCTGATTATAAATCGGTAATAGAATATAATTCAGCTCTATTCCGAATTAGCTCCCAAATGAATTTATGTGGAGAGCCTAAAAATGATGTGAATATGTTAGAAAAAACATTTACCACATTTCATTCCTCGAACTAGCTCCTCTAGTAGCAGTATCGAGAGAGATATTTTTACAAGATATTCTGAGTTGATATCTTACTTATTAGTAGCTGAACAAAATGAGCTCTTATTAGAAAACCACATATCCCGTCCGACCGGATCAGCTTCATTAAGCATCCTTTAATGGTCGTGGACGTGGAAGTGATCGTGGATGTGGCCACGGCAGAAATAATAATTATGGTGGTTATCCTTCATTTGAGTTTCCTAGTAGGAACTGCACACCATATTATCATGAAGGAAATGCAAGTGGGGCAAAGCAAGAAAAATTGAAAGGTATGTCGATGCAACCTCCAAACAATATGAAAATGCTTGCTTTCGCTGTGGTATGAAAGGGCATTGGTCACAGACCTGCCGAAACGCCCACTTCATTGAGCTATATCAAGCTTCAAATCAAAGGAACAGGGAAGGAAAAAGAGATTGAAACAAATGTTATCGAAAATTATGAACCGATAGCCATCAATTATCTTGATATTTCAGATATCTATAAAGACCTCCCTGAAATAAATAAATCAGTTGACTGATGATGAAAATGTTCACATCAATTTGATATCATTTTCTTTGGTTTTTATTAGTATATTATTACAAGTTTTGTTTGTAATTATACTTTTATTAATGTAATGAAGTTTGTTTCTTTTTAGAAAATGGATTTGATCTTGCTCACATCCAAGATAAATGATGAAGATATATGTTTGGTAGACAGTGCCACGACACATACTATCCTGAGAGATAGAAAATATTTTTCCCATATAACATTAGCTGAAGCTAATGTTAATACCATATCAGGATCTATAGACCTGATTGATGGTTCTGGAATGGCTAATATTGTGTTACCATGTAGAACACAATTGCATATTGATGATGCTCTCTACTCAGCCAGATCCAAGAGAAATCTGGTGAGTTTTAAAGATATACGTCATAACGGATATCATATTGAGACAATAAATAAAGGGAGTATGGAATATCTATGAATTACATCAACTATTTCATGCCAGAAGCATGTTTTAGAAAAACTCCCTGCTTTCTCTTCTGGGTTATATTTTATGAAGATAAGGGCAATTGAATCACATGTAGTGATGCACCAGAAGTGCTCTGACCCAAAGAATTTTATATTATGGCATAATTGCCTTGGTCATCCTGGGTCAACAATGATGCGCCGAATTATTGAAAATTCAAATGGGCATCCATTAAAGAATCAGAAAATTCTTTTAACAAGTGATTATACATGCACTGCATGCTCACAAGGAAAGTTGATTGTGAGGCCATCTCCTTCAAAAGTTGTTGTTGAATCTCCTGATTTCTTACAAAGGATCCACGGAGATATATGTGGGCCTATTCACCCATCATGTGGACCTTTCCGTTATTTTATGGTTTTAATTGATGCCTCAACTAGATGGTTCCATGTCTGTTTACTTTCTACTCGAAATGTAGCATTTGCTAGACTTTTGGCCCAAACAATTCGTTTAAGAGCACAATTCCCGGATTATCCAATCAAGGCAATTCGTCTTGATAATGCCGAAGAATTTACATCTAAAACGTTCAATGACTTTTGCATGTCTATTGGCACTGATGTTGAACACCCTATTGCACACACTCATACTCAAAATAGTCTAGCAGAGTCTTTTATAAAACGTCTTCAATTGATTGCCAGACCATTACTTATGAAAACAAAACTCCCTGTGTCAGCCTGGGGACATGCCATATTGCATGCAGCATCATTAGTTCGTATTAGACCAACTGCTTACCATAGTTTTTCACCTCTACAACTTATGGTTGGTCAACAACCAAATATCTCTCATTTACGAGTTTTTGGTTGTTCTGTCTTTGTGCCTATTGCACCACCACAACGAACAAAAATGGGCCCTCAACGTAGACTTGGAATTTATGTAGGTTTTGACTCTCCATCTATCATTAGATATCTTGAACCTATGACAGGAGATTTGTTTAAAGCAAGATTTGCTGATTGTCATTTTGATGAGGTGGTATTCCCACCATTAGGGGGAGAAATGACACAGCCTGAACAACAACATGAGATCACTTGGAATGCTACGGCATTATCACATTTTGATCCCCCTACAAGTCAAAGAGAACTTGAAGTTAAGAGAATCATTCATTTGCAAAGTATTGCAAATCAATTGCCAGATGCATTTACTGATACAAGTAAAGTGATACAATCTCATATCCCTGCTGCCAATTTCCCAGCACGAATAGATGTCCCTGTTGGACAGTCTATAAGTATTGCAGCAGATGCATCTAAAACACGCCTGAAGCGTGGGAGACCCATTGGTGCAAAAGATACTGTTCCTCGAAAAAGGAAAGTACAAGAGAAAGTAGATAAAGAAATGGCACTCCTGAGGAGGCCATACTTACAAAGGGAGCAAAAATAGCCCCTGAAGAAATAATAGCCCTTGATGAGGCACAAAAAGAGGTAGTCATACCTGAAAATGATGAGATCTCAATAAATTATGCAAAGAGATGGAATAGAAATGATGTTCTTGTCGACAACATATTCTCTTTTGCAGTTGCTCTTGATATTGCAAGAGATAATGAGGATCCAGAACCTCAATACGTTGACGAATGTCGACGCAGAAATGATTGGCCAAAATGGAAAGAGGCAATACAGGCAGAATTAACTTCACTGGCAAAACGTGAAGTATTTGGATCAATAATCCAGACACCTGAAGGTGTTAAGCCTGTAGGGTACAAATGGGTATTTGTACGGAAAAGAAATGAGAAAAATGAAATTATGAGATACAAAGCCCGCTTAGTGGCACAAGGTTTCTCACAGAGGCCTGGTATTGATTATGAGGAGACATATTCTCCAGTAATGGATGCAATTACATTCTGATTCCTGATTAATTTGGCAGTCACAGAAAGGCTGAATATGCATCTAATGGACGTGGTTACAGCATATTTATATGGATCACTTGATAGTGATATTTATATGAAAATTCCTGAAGGATTTCAAATGCCTGAAGCAATCGCTTCAAAACCACGGTCGATGTATTCAATCAAGTTACAACGATCGTTGTACGGATTAAAGCAGTCTGGACGCATGTGGTACAATCGCCTTAGCGAGTACTTAATCAAAGAAGGATATGTAAATAATCCAATCTGTCCATGCGTTTTCATTAAAAAATCAGGATTTGGATTTGCAATTATAGCAGTATATGTTGATGATTTAAACCTTGTGGGAACTCCTGATGAGCTCACCGTGACTGCTGATTATTTAAAGAAAGAATTCGAAATGAAAGAGCTTGGAAAAACGAGATTTTGCCTCGGATTACAAATTGAGCATTTACCAAGCGGAATTCTTATCTATCAGTCAACATATACAGAAAAAGTTCTCAAGTGATTTTATATGGATAAAGCTCATCCATTAAGTTCTCCAATGGTCGTCCGATCGCTTGATGTGAAGAAAGATCCATTTCGTCCTCGAGAAGATAATGAAGAATTGCTTGATCCAAAAATTCCATATTTGAGTGCTATTGGTGCACTGATGTACCTTACAAATTGCACAAGACCGGACATAGCTTTTTCAGTCAACTTACTGGCACGGTACAGTTCTGCACCAACCCGCAGACATTGGAATGGAGTCAAGCATATAATGAGATATCTTCGTGGGACCACTGATATGGGATTGTTTTATTCAAATAAATCAAAATCCCAGTTAGTTGGATATGCAGATGCAGGTTATCTCTCTGATCCACATAAAGCTCGATCACAAACAGGATATGTATTTACTTGTGGTGACACTGCTATATCATGGAGATCCATGAAACAGACAATGACAGCAACCTCTTCAAATCATTCTGAAATACTCGCAATTCATGAAGCGAGCCGAGAGTGTGTTTGGCTAAGATCTATGATACAGCATATTCGAGAAAACTGTGGACTCTCCTCAATAAATAATATCCCAACGATATTATACGAAGATAATGCTGCATATCTTGCTCAAATCAAAGGAGGATATATCAAAGGAGACAGAACCAAGCACATCTCACCAAAATTCTTTTATACTCACGAGCTTCAGAAAAATGGTGATATTGATGTCTAGCAAATTCGTTCGTGTGATAATTTGGCAGACCTGTTCACTAAAGCTCTGCCTACCACGACATTCAAGAAATTGGTTCACAATATTGGAATGCGGCAGCTCAAAGATTTTTCATGCTGATGAGGGGGAGAATTTGTTTGAAAAGGTATTTGCATACTGCACTCTTTTTCCTTCGATCAGGTTTTATCCCACTGGGTTTTTCTGACAAGGTTTTAATGAGGCAGTTCTTGTATATGCAATACCATTTGTTGAGTGGACCCCAAGGGGGAGTGTTATGAATGTATGTGGGGTCCACCCACTTTATATCTTTTCCTTCTTATCTTTTCTTTTTCTTCTATCCTGATCTTAAAATGAGCCACCTCATTTTGTGTTATGCCTATATATATGTATGCTGTGTATGAACTGACCCTGGCTCTCTTAATAAAAAGAAATCTCTTCTTCTCTCTTTCATTCTGTTTGCTCTCTCTTTCTCAGTTTCTCTCTCTTTTCTCGCATCTATCTCACAGCCCCTCTATCTCTCCTATTCTCTCTTACTGTTATACACATATATCTATATACATATCAATCTCTTCTGCCTATCTTCTCTCCCTAACTATTATATAGTTAATACTATATATTTATATACTACTACTATTACAATATAGTGGTACATCATCTACTATTACAACAAATAGCTATTATTCAATGATCTACAACTTTAGTAGTTTCCTTTCTAAACTATATAACAATTAACCACCATATTCTTTCAACTATAAAACAGTTGACCTCTATCCTTTTAAATTAAATCACAGATCATAATTGTTTACAAAATTAATTAATTAATGTTGATATAAAATAATCCAAAAAAAATGTATATAGAAAAAAAATATACTATTGACAGTTATGCAGTGTGTGTGTGGTTTTCTTCTGGATATATATTTAAAGGAGACGATGCATTCAAAATAACTAACATAGCTATCTTCTTATAATACAAACAATATTAAGCTGGTGTACGTTTAATCTTTATTAAGACAACTTGAAGAGTCCAAATCCAAATTACAATTAATTTGCTTACAGAAGTCATATACATATAATTAGCTGTTTGAGACTGGCTTGTCAAGACTTCTTTAAGCCCAGTGTAACGAGAATTACACCAAGATAATCATACTTGTAAGCATACTTGAAGAGTAATAATTTCTTATCATTCCATGGAGCAAATCTAAACCAAAACTCTGTTAGAAAACTTCTTCTCAGTACTGCCTTTTCATGGGTAAAGGTATCAAACGAGAATTTCCCATGATATCTGCCAAACCCACTCTCACCAACTCCTCCAAATGGGATATCATCTGCCGCATACTGCACAAATTTATACCAAAAATATATAAGCCATTATAATTTTGAACCCTATATATATGTGTGTAATGTATGCATGCATGTAACTCCGCCTGTGTTTCTTTACATAACTGATCCCAAATTCGAATAAAAAAGGAGGGTTGCGTTAATTTGATAGCCTGCGTAAAACTCTATCACGACCAATATGAACATAGATTATATGAATTAATTAATAAAAAAAGATATAATAGCATGTGAATTGACTGAAGTCATGACTTTAAATAGAGTCAAAAGAAAACATAGAATTAACGTAGTCGAATCCAGACAGTTGAAAAAAGACTTAATTGTTGTTGTAATGTACATATAATACTTATAACTAAGCTAGATATAGTTCATGACCTTAATGCTGCAAGAGTCATATCTAGAGTTATCATGCATGATCATATGAAAATTAATTTAAATGGTTATATATATATATAATATATATATAGTAAGAAAAAGATATTTTCAAGACTTTCTGATGCATTAAGTGGGACTCACAAGTGACTCTATCACCACTCAAGGGCATTTTTTCCTGTGATCGCCTTTCCTAATATTATTCTACATATGTAAATCATATTATATGAATGTTTTCACTATTCACCGAACATAAAAATACACTTTAATTACTTGAGTTGAATATATGGGTAAAAAAAAAATAATTGAGTTGAAGGTAGATGTGTTGTACAAGTAAATTAAGTTTTTCTTTTTACCAAAAAAGAAAATTGTTTGTAACACCTTATTAGCGCAGTAAATATTTCAAGAACAGTCAATATTAATGGTATATATTAAATCAAATTTTTTTTTTGGGTAAAAAGAAAAAAAAAATCAAATTTCTTGCTAGGTAGTAGTACTATTACTGAGGAAAGCCAATTCATTTCTCGATTGGATAGTCTTTTCTATCATAAACAGAAATACGGCCATTTTCTACTTTAAAAGTTATAAAATCAGTGAAATACTTGAATAATATATAAGAAGCACAAATAATAATAATAAAAATAATAATGACATACTTGAATAATTGCATCGTTGAATGTTACGCTTCCTGATGATGTCTCTGATATCATCCTTCTCTTGAGTGTTTCATTGTTGGTGAATGCATATATAGTAAGTGCTTTAGGCCTTGACTTTATAAATTCAATACAGTCTTCAATTTTATCCAACTGTTAAAAAGCAAGGATGAATCATTGTGCTACAAGTTCAATAGAAAGACAAGAATATATATATATATATATATATATATATCTTACTGTAATTATTGGAAGCAATGGACCAAAAATTTCTTCTGTCATGATTGCAGATTTGAGTGGGGGATCTACCAAAATCGTTGGTTCAATGAACCTGCAAATATATTGGGTATATTATATATATATATATATATATATATATATATATATATTCTTATATATAGTATATCTTTGCCAACCATCTTTTGCAGTTACTTTTTAATATCGAGTTCAAAATAGGGTTGAATAGTAATTGAATGAAACATATCTATTTAATAGTAATCTCTTCAATTTCTCAAATTGAGAGGAGATGGTTCAAGTCTCCCTGGACACAAATAGGTGCGTGAGTTTCTTGTGCAGCGATAAAAATAAATAAATAAATAATAAATGAAGAATTTCACTTACAGGTTATCTTCGTCTAATGACCCACCATGGACAATGGAAGCTTTGACCATGCTGTCATCTAAAAGTTGTCTCAATCTCAAGAAATGTTGTTTGTTGATAATCCTTGCAACACTGTTTGTTTCTTTTGGATTTTCTCCGAACATCTTCTTGATCAAGATTTTCATTTGTTCAACCTGAACAAATACAAAAATAATGGTTATCATACTAAAACAATGGCAAAAGTGTAAAAACTCCCTCCCAACTTTTCCAAAGTTGCATAAACCCTGTATTGTTTTTAGTATCTTCTAAAAGTTGACTACTTGACGCTGACATAAACATAATAAACGTACAACCATTTAATATGATCATTATATTTTTGTCTCGATAAATATAGTGTTTTCTAAATAAATAATTAAAAAATTAAAAAAAGAATTGGACAAAATTCCTAAATAATAAGTTTAGAAACATAAAAAATAAAAGCTCAATAGAATTTTATTTTAAAATTTTATCTAACTATTTTTTTTATTTTTAAAATTTTTATTTAGAAAACACTATATTAATTTATAGAGAAAATGATATATATGTCATTATAGATTATTGATTTTTTTTTTAAAAAAAATCTTAAATAAAATTTTATTGCCTTTTTATTTTTTTATGTTTCTAAACTTATTATCTAGGAATTTTATCTAATTATTTATTTTTTAAAATTTTTATTTAGAAAACACTATATTTATAAATACAATGGTATAATAGTCATATTAAAGAGTATATATGTCATTATAGTTCTTAGAGAGGTTAAGTTGTCAACTATTAGAATATGAGAGACGACGTGCTCAAAACAATAGTTCAAAATTTGTTTTTGCAACTTCGGAAAAGTTCAAGGGTTCTTCTTCCGCGTTTTCTCTATAACAATAGGTTTAAAACTTGGCACAAAATACCACTTCGAATACACTAATCATACCAAAGTAGATGTGAATTTCTTGTCTACAAGGATATAATCAATTCCTATGCATGCTTGACCTGCGCAAGTCCCGAATTTACCAGCGATAATTCGTTTAATTGCCACCTAGGAATAGATTAGCACAAAAGAAATCTCAATCAGTAACTTAATTGTTATGAAATGGAACCAAACACAAGTTCATCCAAAACTAGGGTTATGTTCATGAAGTGCCGAGATTTTCCTGTGACAAAGAGCAAATGAAATTACAAAAAGTTCATATTATAATAGTCGTCGCTGCTATACTTAAATAGAAATAAGGCAAAATAAATGTGAAATTACCAATATAGTCTTAGAAAATTAAAATTCGATAATTATGAGTGTATAGTACTATCAGAGTCCACACTTCTATCATCTACTTCATAGACAAGGTTGGCAGTAAAGTATTAGAGAGGCAAAAACATAGTAATCATCAATACTAGTAAACTCTGTTGAGTCATTAGAGTTTGTTTTTTAATAATTCCTATTTATTAGGAAAGTAGCTATTAGTTTGAATGTTTCTTCTCCATGATCCACGATCTGTTAGAGCTAATAGTGGAATGTTTGTTTTTCAGTTTTTTCCCTTTCTCTGTAAGGCTATAAGCCAACCAGTTCGCAATTGAAGTGAATAAGAATTATTCTACAATTCTTGCAGAGTTGCTTTCACCCAACATATTATGGTATCAGAGCCTAAGGAACCGCAACTTCCTTAGTAAGATTGAGATTGAAGAAGAGTGAAACACAAGTGAGAGTGAGATTGTAAGTGTGAAACACGAGTGAGAGTGTCAAGAAAATATTATGAAAGAGTTCTTGTTATGGCAACAGATAGTAGCTTTGTTCAACCTGCCATACCTCAGTTTGATGGTTTTTATAACCATTGGTCGATGTTGATGGAGAACTTTCTGAGATCTCAAAGCCATTGAAGAAGCAAAACTCAAGGATCTAAAAGTTAAGAATTATCTATTTCAAGCCATTGACAGAACCATCATTGAAACCATCCTCAACAAGGAGACATCCAAGAGCATTTGGGAGTCAATGAAGCAGAAGTATCAAGGATCTACAAAGGTGAAACGAGCTCAGTTGCAAGCACTTCGCAGAGAATTTGAGATACTGCAGATGAAGGGAGGATAAACTGTAGATCAATACTTTGCTCGAACATTAACATTGCCAATAAGATGAAAGCTTAGGGTGAAAATATGGAGCAAATTGTGATTATCGAGAAGATTTTGAGATCAATGACTTCAAAATTCAACTATGTAGTATGTTTTATCGAAGAATCTCACAACCTCATCACGATGAGCATTGATGAGCTTCAGAGTAGTTTGCTTGTTCATGAGCAAAGGATGCAAACTCCTTCAGTAGAAAAGCAGGTTCTTAAGGTGACACATAAAGACGAAATTGTTCATCAATATCAGTAAACCATTCCTTGTTTCCACTTATGTGATTATTGCATCCCGAGTCGAGAAACCAAACCTCTTTTCTCTTGTCATCATTGGAGTCAATAAGATGAAATCTCAGGGTGAAAATATGGAGCAAATTGTGATTATCGAGAAGATTTTGAGATCAATGACTTCAAAATTCAACTATATAGTTTGCTCTATCGAAGAATCTCACAACCTCACCACAATGAGCATTGATGAGCTTCAGAGTAGTTTGTTTGTTCATGAGCAAAGGATGCAAACTCCTTCAGTAGAAGAGCAAGTTCTTAAGGTGACACATGAAGACAGAGGTGGAGCAAAGGGCAGAGGAAGAGGAGGCTTTCGAGGTAGAGAAAGAGGAAGAGGTAGACAACCATTCAACAAAGCTTTGGTGGAATGCTACAATTGTCATAAATTAGGACATTTTCAATAGAATGTTCTGAAGGGAACGAGGTGCCAATTATGTAGAATTAGATGAAAGTGAAGAAATTCTTTCGATGGCACATGTTGACTCCAATGATGACAAGAGAAAGGAGGTTTGGTTTCTCAACTCGGGATGCAGTAATCATATGAGTGGAAACAAGGAATGGTTTACTGATATTAATGAACAATTTCGTCAATCATTAAAACTTGGCAATGACACAAAAATGGCAGTAATTGGTAGAGGCAATGTCAAATTTCATGTCAATGGAATTACACAAGTCATCACAGATGTGTATTATGTGCCAGAATTAAAAAATAATCTCCTGAGCATCAGACAATTGCAAGAAAAAGGAGCTACAATATTGATTAAAGATAGGGTGTGTGGAGTTTATCATCCAATCATGCAAACTACAATGTCCACCAACAGAATGTTTGTCATTCTAGTGACTATGATGTCTACAATCTCAACCTGCTTTCAAACTGTTTCTGAAGATAACACACATCTGTGGCATTGTCGCTATGGGCATCTCAGTTTCAAGGGATTGGAGACCTTGCAACATAAAGAGATGGTGAAGGGGTTACCTGCAATGAAGATGTCGAGTAAGCTATGCAAAGATTGCATGATAGGGAAGCAACACAGAAAATCTATACCAAAGAAAAGCTTGTGGCGAGCTACATACAAGCTGCAACTGGTGCATTCAGATCTCTGTGGACCTATCACACCGGCTTCAAGTAGTGGAAAGAGGTACCTAATCACTTTCATTGATGATTATAGTCGAAAGGTGTGGGTTTCTTTTCTGTCCGAGAAGTCTCAAGCACTTGAAGCTTTCAAAATATTCAAAAGCTCTGTTGAAAAAGAAACAAGTTGCTCCATTCAAGGTCTTCAAACAGATAGGGGAGGAGAATTCACCTTGCATGAGTTTACAGCATTTTGTAGTGCACATGGCATAAACAGACAATTAACAGTAGTCCATACCCCCCAACAGAACGGAGTGGCTGAGAGAAAAAATCGAACCATTATGAATATGGTTTGAAGCATGCTATTCGAGAAGAGTGTTCCAAAATGTTTTTGGCCTGAAGCAGTTAATTGGACTGTCCATGTCCTTAATCGAAGTCCAACATTAGCAGTCAAAAACAAGACACCCGAGGAAGCATGGAGCAGTCACAAACCAACAGTTCACTATTTCAGAGTATTCGGTTATGTTGCTTATGTCCATGTACCCTAAGCGAAGAGGAAGAAACTTGATGATAAAAGCGTTAAGTGTGTCATGTTGGGAATGAGTGCAAAATCCAAAGCTTATCGTCTCTATAATCCTTCAAAAAACCGAGTTGTAATCAGCAGAGATGTTGAATTTGAAGAAGATAAATGCTGGGATTGGGGTAGAAGTGCTAAAGCAGTAAAGCAAGATGTGTTAGATTGGGGAGAAAGTGAAGAAGAAAGAAGTGATGATGCCTCTCAAAGTGAAGAAGAAGGTGTGGAAACAAAAAATGAAGAGGGAGAAGCTGCCTCAAATGATCCATCAAGCTCAAGTCAATCTTTGGGGGATGATCAAGAAGCAAGGAGGACAAGAAATCAATCTAAAATTCAACAAATAGCAGGGAGGACAAGGAGCCAACCCGCTTGGATGGAAAACTTTTTGAGTGGAGAAGGTTTGTCTGAAGAGGAAGAACTAACCAATTTTGTGTTGTTTACCTCTGTAGCTGATCCAACCACATTTGAAGAAGCAAACAAAAATGCTCGATGGAGAAAAGCAATGGATCAAGAAATGGCAGCAATCGAGAAAAATAACACTTGGGAATTGACCACCTTACCTATTGGGGAAAAAACCATTGGAGTCAAATGGATTTTCAAGACCAAGTTGAATGAAAATGGAGCTGTTGAGAAATACAAAGCCAGACTTGTGGCTAAAGGCTATGCTCAAAAATATGGGATTGATTACAAAGAAGTTTTTGCTCCAGTGGCTCGTTGGGACACCATTCGAATTGTGATTGCTCTTGCTGCTCAAAGAGGCTGGAATGTATATCAATTAGATGTGAAGAGTGCATTCTTGCACGGGGAACTCAATGAGGCAGTCTATGTTGATCAACCATAAGGGTATGTGAAGAAAGGAGATGAATTGAAGGTTTATAAATTGAAGAAAGCTTTGTACAGGCTCAAACAAGCTCCCCAAGCATGGTATAGTTGAATTGAAGCTTACTTCTTCAAGCAAGGCTTTGAAAGATGTCCGCATGAACATACTTTGTTTGTGAAACAAAGTGAAGGAGGTAATATTCTCATTATTAGTTTGTATGTTGATGATCTCATATTTACTGGTAATAATGAGAATATGTTTGAATAATTTAAAGAATTCATGAAAAAAGAGTTTGATATGTCTGATTTGGGTAAGATGAGTTATTTTCTTGGAGTTGAGGTAGTTCAAAATAAATATGGAATTTATCTTAGTCAGAAAAAATATGCAAAGGAGGTGTTGGACAGGTTTGGAATGGGAGAGAGCAATCCTTCTAAAAATCCTATTGTTCCTCAATGTAAGCTGACTAAGGATGAGAATGGAGTAAAAGTTGATGAAACAGAGTATAAACATGTAGTTGGCTACTTGATGTATTTGGCAGCTACACGACCTGATCTTATGTATGTTATAAGCTTAGTGAGCCATTACATGGGGTGTCCAACAGAGTTACATATGCAAGCAGTAAAAAGAGTACTCAGATATCTCAAGGGAAGAGTGGATTTGGGGCTACTGTACAAGAGGAATGGAACGGAGAATCTGGAAGCATTCACTGACAGTGATTATGCAGGGGACATGGATGATCGAAAGAGTACATCAGGGTATGTTTTTATGCTCAGTTCTTGTGCAATTTTATGGTCCTCTAAGAAGCAACCAGCGGTCACATTGTCTACAACTGAAGCTGAATTTATAGCTGCTGCCTCTTGTGCTTGCCAAGGAGTTTGGATGCGAAGAGTTCTTGAAAAACTTGGTCATGCTCAAAATGAAAGCACTGTTATTCACTGTGACAACAGTTCCACCATTAAGCTATCCAAAAATCCAGTACTTCATGGCCGGAGCAAGCATATAGATATCCGTTTTCATTTCCTTCGTGACCTTACCAAAGATGGAACAGTAGAGGTTGCATTTTGTAGCACTCAAAAACAGATAGTAGACATCATGACAAAACCGTTAAAGCTTGAAGGTTTTGAAACACTGCGTGAAGGACTTGGGATGTGCAGAGTACCAGAATAAACTAATTGCAATTGTGCAATCAGTTTAAGGGAGGATATGTTGAGTCATTAGAGTTTTTTTTTTAATAATTCCTATTTATTAGGAAAGTAGCTATTAGTTTGAATGTTTCTTCTCCATGATCCACGATCTGTTAGAGCTAATAGTGGAATGTTTGTTTTTCAATTTTTTCCCTTTCTCTGTAAGGCTATAAGCCAACCAGTTTGCAATTGAAGTGAATAAGAATTATTCTACAATTCTTGTAGAGTTTCTTTCACCCAACAAACTCACAATGTAACTCTTTATAACATGTTGAACTAAATAAATCATAACTTGACATATATAGCAAAAACATATATGTTTACCTCTTTATCCCAAGAACTGGAGAGGGAATCCACAACCGCAGGGCACTTTCCACCCAACTCCAAAGTGACAGGGGTTAGATGGTTTGCAGCTGCGGACATGACAACGCGTGCCACTTGTGAACTACCTGTAAAATAGTTTTCAATAACTTAGAAAATAGAATATTGTTTTGAGAGAGTTATAAAGGACAGTTATCTGAAAACATGTTTCAAAATTGTCAATCAAATAGATTTTTGTACAATTTTCTGATTTTCAGTTCTTAGAAAATAGAATATTGCTATCAGAAAACTAAACCAAAGAGGCTAAATATTATGAAGGTACATAGAATTAAGCTGAATAATTATAGAGTAAATATATATACACTACCTGTAAAGAAAATCTTGTCCCATTTCTGTTGCAAGAGTTGTTCACCAATAGTTTGACCACCTTGGATGACCTTCACAGCTTTGTTGTCTAGGTAAGTGTGGATAGTATTTGCTAGAACTGATGAACATGCAGGAGCTAGCTCTGAAGGTTTTAAAATAACTACATTTCCTGCAGCTATTGCTCCGATCAATGGCTCCAAAGATAATCCTACATATGTATAACAAGTGAATAACATATTAATAGATTTTTTTCCAAACAACATATTATTTATAGCATCACAAGTTATGATTCACATGGATGAGCCACATGTGTTACGCCTCTACTTTTGGATAATAAGTAGAGACAAAATAAAATTAGGGATTTAACTTAATAGGGTTAATTTGTATTAATTTTATTATTTTGGCATTATTTTAGTTCTTAGGGTTATTTTTCGTATTTTCCTATTTTAAGGATTTGTTATGCTCTTGCCTATATAAAGGCTTATTTGTAATCAGAATGTTAGTTTTTGATTATTGAAAAATTATTGTCGTGAGTTTGCGAACTCTACCGTATCTATTTCTCCTTCTTTTTTTTTTTTTTTCTCAATCCTTCAGTTTGTCCAGCCTATCTCATTCGATTTGTCTTCTCACCCCCTTCGTCTATTTTCTCACCTCATTCTTCTATTCTCATCTCATCTTCTAATTTCTCATCCCCTTCTTTCTCTCTGGTTCGTTGTTATGATGATATCTAAATATTATTAGCTTTCTTGTGTTGCATCACACTCTCAATTAACGAAAATCACATTGGGTGATTGAGTTTTTTACTATGTACGCAGTTATTGGCAATATTCAGTGTCAAAACTGAGTATGATTGAGTTGTAATATTTCATTCAGATTTTTGTAATCAATCATAGAGTTGAAGACTGAGAGCTTTGATAGTTTCTTCATCAATGCATCATCGAAAGAATGCATTAATGATCTAGACAATAAACAAGACAAGGAACTTGATCAGTTGGTGAGAACACATAGGTTTTGAAAACATAATTTTCGGTCTTGAAATATAGAGTTTTGGAGTTACAATTTCATATTCTTCAAAGTTGGACCAGCTCAAGTCTTTTCCGGACCAGTCCCAAGAGCTCTCAGAATCTCAAAATTGATTCCCAGCACAGCTGCACTCACTGGCGGAGCCAGTATGGGCCCGGGGGGGCATGTGCCCCCCCTGAAATAATTTTTTTTTTTACTATTATATACATATTTTTTGTAAATTTCAAAATGCCCCCCTTAATTTTTATTTTACTCTAATAAATTAGTAATGGTAAAGATTCAAGAGAAGTTATTTGAATTTGAATTAGTAATGGTAAAGATACAGTAATAAAACATGTATATATGAATATTTGAATTTTCTTTATATTTTAATAATTCATAACATTCCCGTCCTAGGTCAAAACATAGTGAAAGTGGCACTCAAATGGAAGTTCTCAAAATTCTCTATTCAATGGATTTCGTTTCATCAAAAGATTTTATGTATAGTGAGAGTTATGAGACTTGAAGTGAGATGAAGGAAGTAAAATATATATATACATTCACTTGTGTGTTATACGTTGAGAAATAGTGAAAAATGGGGTGTTTTGTGTCTAATTATTTTCTTAAATTTGTTTTATATATTCTTTTTAAACTTGAAAATTGATAACTAATTGGCAAAAGTTGAGCCTAAATTGAGTATTTTGAAGTCGTCTTTTCAATAAAAATAGTTTCCGGAACAAATTCTAAGTGCATAGAGCCTAGTTATTTAAATCTTGAGAAAAATGAATTTCTTTTATTTGAAGGAAAAGAAATAATTTGACCAAGTTTCAAGGGCATTAATAATTGAGTTTCGACTTTTAATTTAATTCTTTTTATCACACCTAGGTTGAAAATCTGGGGCGTGACAACGTGATATCAAAGCGTAGTTATACCTTTTAATTTCTGAAGAAAAAAAAAACCTCCAAGGTTAACAATAGCTCATTCTCTCTATTCGTGATTTCACTCCAGCGGCCTCTTCATGACTGCGCTACAGCTACCTCTCTAAGTTTGCGAAGGAGAGATAGAGAGAGCAAATCAACATTCTCTAATTCTGTTTCTCTATCACCAACTCACTACAAGCTTGATTATTCGTTTCTTTTGCAGTAAAATATATTTATTTTTCATAGAATATGAAAATCCTAAATGGCTAGATGTAAATTTTTCTTTACATTTAATTTTTTTTTAAGCTTTGATACTTTAACTCTCTAAGGATTCTATTTCTAATTTTCTTTCAATAACATTAAATTACGTTGCCCTGTTCCATTATATTGGTTTTCCGTTTCCTCGTTGATAATCATTATATCTAAAAAAGAAACAAAATTGACTAAATTCATTTTTTTAGGTAAATTGAGAGTCAACACAAACCGTTTTTGTTGTGCAAATTTGTTAAACCTGTCAAATGGTTTGGACACAATAGATTAAGAATATTATACTACTTATTGAAAAAATAGTGATTTTGTTGTGTTTTTTCATTTTTTGTTAGTCTTTTACGTGAAAAATTTATATTTGTCATTATTTTTTTTCTCCACCAAAATACATTACGCCCCCCCGAACTTAAATCCTTGCTCTGCCCCTGGTTGGACTGGTCTAAGGTTTAGTTGGCCAGGTCCATGAGGTCTCAATACCTCCAATGGCTTTCTAAGCAGGGTTGGACCGGGCCAAGAATGGGCGGGACTGGTCCAAGTCTTCTGATAGGCTCATTTTACTTTCTTTTGACCCAGATTTGACTCAGAATTTTTCAAAAATACCGAAATTCGTTTCATATTGATTTTTAACTTATTTTTCAAGAAAAATTAGGGTTTTATTATCTATACAAACACTCATATGTTTTCTCTCTATATGATGCTTTAAAGGAGCTTTTCATATATATACATTAGAGAATATATTTTTAGAGAGAGAAAGTAGCTGAGATATTTTTCACTAGAGAAATTTATTCTTCTATTTATATTTTTAAGAGCGCACACACACACAATGTTTAAGTTATGATGTTCTTCTCAATCTGAGCAACCAAACTTTTGAAGATATCATTAATCTATATAGTTTGATCAGAGCAGCAGAGGTGGTTCTGTGATACTACATGATTTAATCTGAAGAGGAAGGAGAAACGATCACTACGAAGGGGACAAAATACTTGTATAGTATTTGTGTTCTTTCAGCTACCCTTCTGAAAGGATTATGACGTTAGCCGGTAGTCTACAATAATTGGACGAGGAATTATAAGAGTAAGCCTGAGGCATTCTACATCAAGTTTTTGTCAGAGTGAAGTGAGTGTGAATTTGGGACAAAGTCTATTGTATTTTGCTTTGAGATAATGAATTTGTTTCTCTAGAGGCATCTGCCTCATTCCTGTGGTTTTTCCCTTCCTAGGGTTTTCATGTAAAATTCTGGTATCATCTCTAACTTTCCTTTCTTGCTTTAATTATTTTATGATTGGTTTGGATACTTTATTTTTAATTATTGTGGGTAAATAATCAATCATAAAAATTGGACAAGAAGACCTATTCACCCCCCTCTAGGTCTAAGGATTAACATCTCACACTGAATTAACAGAACTATTTCCGCACTGCATAACTCACATAGAGTAGATTGGACAAAATGGAGACAAGTTAGTGGTATTCTATGTAATAAAAGAAAATACCAAACAAGGTAAAAGGAAGATTTTGTAGACCAGTGATTAGGCTAGCTATATTATATAGGCCAGCAGAGTGTTGGGTAGTAAAAAAGAAACAAAAACAACACATTCATATAACTAAAATGAGGATGTTGAGGTGGATGATAGGAGTGACTAGAAAAGATAAAGTTACTAATCAGTATGTGAGGGAGACTCTAGGAATAACATATGTTAGTGACAAAATAAGAAAAAATAAACTTAGGTGGTATGAACACTGTTGATACACCTGTTAAAAAGAGAAGAGTAGTTTGCATGAACTATAAGAGAAGGTGAGGATGACCAAAACTAACATGGAATGAGGATGACCAAAACTAACATGGAAAGAATTAAGAAGAAATTAGGTGTGACGCCTATTAACGAGAAAATAAGAAAGAGTAGACTTAGGAGTTATGGGCACAATCAACACCAACTTACAGATGCTTTGGTGAGAAGAGGAATATTGATTTGCAGAGGGTAAAAGAAAAAGATGTCGATCAAAACTAACATGGAATGAAGTGATAAATGATTGCAAAAAATTAAATCTAATAGAAAATATGACCTGTGATAGAAAAGAGTGAAAAAAGAGAATATACGTGGCCGACATTGTTTGTACGGAATTAAGGCAAGGATGAAGATGATGATGAAGAGGAGACATGGCATATAATAAAATTTAACGGAGAAAAAGAATTCATGTGACCGACCCTATTCATTTGAGAAAAAGACAATGATGATGATTATCATGACACTCGGTGATGACTTTTTTACTATGTAATAATGTATGCTCCCTATCTAATTTCCCTGAAACTAGCACTTATGTTAAATAAAATTCTTCTAAATTATAAATGAAAATGGGCATGAACTGCGCAGCCTAGGTTGCATATGCTTCACTTCTACAGTTCATGAAGATCTCATTATAAATTTACTGTGGAAACATGAAAAATGGGAAAAAGGATTGGGAATCACAGTTTGGTGAGTCATGTTGATCAAATGCACTAAAATAGAATTTACCATAAAGAAATAGATCATTTAATTTTAGTTGACTTTATAATGTTCTGTGAACTGTATGTGAATTATATGTTTTTATATTCCCTTTGATGTATCAATAAAGCCTCTAAAGTGTCACTTTCTTACCAAAGGGGAAATTCCAAGAAGAGAAAACAAGGACAAGGCCAAGAGGCTCAGGAACCAATTCTGCTGTAGCGGGAAATGCAGCTAGAGGTAATTTAGCCTGTCAATCAATAACATACATGATGGTTAAAAAAATTAAATAGACATTTAGATTTGATTAAAAAATAGGTTTTTTCTAGTACAAAAAAAGGAGACACATGTTCGGTGACTTGGTCATTTTTATTTTCTTTTACCATTTTCAAAAAATTAGAAATCACGATAAGAAATGTGTTTGGTATCGTATTTTCATTTCAGAAAAAATAAAAATAATTTAAAAAAATTGAAAACCAATTAGCCATAAGTTGAACATCTAAACGAAACTGTCAGTTCTAATTTTCATTTTTAAGGGCACTGTAAAAATGTCAACATAGATGATTTTCAGTTTCTATTTTTTAGAAAATTGAAAAAGAAAAACAATAGCGTTACCAAACAGACCCTTAGTTTGAGTTTTTTTTTTTTTTTACAATGCTTATTTCAGGTAAGATATGGTGTAAACTGTAAATTGGATGCACCTTCTCAACCAATACCCACCCAAACCTGTTTTATAGTTGTAGCTCATGTTGTGGATTAATGGTTATGTTGCAAGTTAGTTAAATTATTAAAATATGTATTGGGTTGGGCTTCAATTCGAGCCCAAACATTGAAGAGGCCGGCCAATCTCAACCAACCCAATCTCTGTTGGTGTAAGTCTTTCATTCTAAGCCCATCCCAGAGTGAAAAATCCTTAACCCTAGAGTGTGCATATATTGGGTTGGGCTTAAATTCAGTCAGCTACAGTTACCCTAGCAGCCTGTTTGATTGTGTTTTCAAGAAAACGGTTTTCTGTTTCTATATATAATTAAAAAAAATAGTTCAAAAATTCATTGGCTCAAGAATTGTTGTACTGTTTTATATTAAACATATATTAAAAAAATGAATTTCAATGTGATTAGGGATTTGAAAACTAGACTTTTCAATTAAACAACGGTTAGTTTTTTTTTTTAAACGAGGCAAGATGTCTTTCAAGTCTGTCTTATATATATATATACACACTGTTGTACCTTATGCCTTGTTTGAAACATTGTTTTTTTGTTTCGAAGACAAACACCTTTAGCCTTTTTATTTCAAATTATTCGACTGCATGGAATTAGAGCCTTAGAATTGGAGAAAATTTTCTTCGTGGACCAAAAACAAAATTTCTCCAACTCCACAAATTCTAATGTCAAGACTCCAATTTCATGAAGCCAAACATGGCCGAATGTTTTTCAAGAAAATATATATATATATATATATATATATATAATTGAAAGGAAAAACCTCACCTTTTTGCTTGACATCCATTCTTTTAAACATCCCAAGGCATAATTTACAGATTTTATCAACGTCCCTACCTGCAGAAATCCACATCAAATAATGAGAAGCAATAAGTGTAATAGCAACATGCCATAAGTAGGCTAACTTTGGCACATTTAGTTCAAAGTGTAGATGCCATTCAACAATGCCTAGAGTGCGCGATAAAAATGTGTTATGATCTCGGTATAATGGTGTGGTAATGTTGCATCTTGTTATAATTATGTTACATGAGTATTGCATTCTCTAAATAAATGTGTTACACAAATATTGCGTACTTTTTAAGAGTGGCAGTTCGTGTTTCCGTGTTATCTTCGTGTCGTGTTGATATATAAATATTATGCTAAAACAGCACAACTCTAACCCCATTCATTTAATAATTGTGTCAAAGACCTTTAACACTAACCCAATTCGTTTATTAAAGGTGTTGACCTGTATAATAAACATGTCCTATAAAGACACGACTCTTTTAATAACATTTTTAATTGGTTTAACTTGTGTAATATGAGTTTCTTCACTCTTAAAAATCTCTCTCAAGATTATATAAAAAATAAAGTACATATTTATACATAAACTCCAAAATCAAACTATATTATAAAACATAATAAGGTGATTCAACAACTGTGAAGATATCATAGCAATCTCATCCTTGTATTTTATGACTATAATAATCCTGTAAACAAACAAATAAATTACAAACAATTGCAATATATATAATTATGTATATATAAGTTTTAATAAAAATCAGAATATATGAATAATTCATATTATAATCGTGTTGGGTTAGATAGTTTATAATCAAATCCAACATAATTTTTTCGTACCGTGTTCGTGTCGACTCATTTATTAAAAGTTTCAATTTATCTTAAATTCAAACTCACTTAACTCATGTTGTATCCAATTTTGTCACCCCTAATTCTCTTAGTAAATGTGTTGCATGAGTGTTTACATTAGTGTTACATTCTTGATATAAAGTGTTCTACAGTATAGCAAAGGGTATCCGAATTCTATCATTGTTTTCACTGCTACTTCTCACCAACCGTTACCAGATTTCATAAATTTTCACCAACCGTTATTAGATTCCATTTACAATTCCTGAAAGGGTTAAGTACAAAAAAAAATCATTCAATACTCTTCGATATTTAAATAACTCCTTACAGTTTTCAAATTATACAAATAAAGACAAATTGTTAATTTGCTAATACCGAAATTAAAAAATGACAAAAATACCCTTACACTATTTTCTCATTGGAGACAACTAGTGGATGATATATGAACATACTAAACTACAACAGTGTTTTTTGCACATTCTGTATATAGCGAAGAAGTTTTTTTGCATTTAACCCTTCCTAAAATAACAAATTTAAGTCAAAAGTTTTCAAGTATTGTAAAAACTAAACTATTCTAAAGAATCAGTACCAAAAGGCCCTTAAGGTTTTTAAGTATAAAAATCCAATAGAATTGTTATTCTCCAACTTCTTATTAATTCACAAGGGTGGCTATATTATTTCCTGTCAATATATATACCAACCGGCAAAATAATCATCCCAGTTATTTATTGTAAAACCATCCTTCAATATATATTATATATATAAATAACATTTTGAAGATATGTTCATCAAAACCAACCCTTTAGTATAACAAGTATTGTTTTTTTTAAAAAAATTAGTATAGTAATTAAATAAAGAAGTGTAAATATATTAGTATAGTGGCCATATCCCATGCATGTGGGTGATACTGTAATGCGTATATCTTTTTGAAAACAATCCAATGGTCTCAACTCTCAAGTTGCAGTCTTTATATGTAATATTTTCTCATACATGTAAACTCAAATTTTTTTCTTTTCACGATGATATATTGGAATAAGTATACTCAATTAAGTATCCTTAAACTCATTCATAAACTCAATTAAATAAACATAACAACAGTACCGCATCACCCGTGTCCATGTATTACCAAAATAAGTGTCTATATATATATATATATAATTCTCTTACTTCATCTCTGTAGGCCTCAACAGGATGTTTCCCAATATCTTGATGAAGAGCTTTGAATATATCATCTTGTCTTTCCTTGAGGAGAGTGAGCAATGCTTTAAGCTGTGACCTCCTCCAAGTTGCTTCTTTTGTCTTCCCAGACCTAAAAGTCTCTCTCAACTCCTCTAATTCTCTCTCCAAATCTCTCTCACCTTCCATTGCCCTTAACTAGCTTAATGAAGAATAGTAGTATATGTTCACTTGATCAATTGTATATATATATATATATATATATATATATATATATAGAGAGAGAGAGAGAGAGAGAGAGAGAGAGAGATATTGTGTTTGTTCAACTGTCCCTATTAGCTAGTTGGCCTTCATTATGTTGCTTACCAAAACACATGTACACATACCTTGCTATAAATTATGACACTAACTATATCTGGGCACTACTATTCAATAAAATTAGTAACACTCCTTTTGACTATTATTCTCTCACGTTCACTTTATTTGATTTTTTTTTTAATAGTAGAAATAATAGATTATCTTTCACACACAGAGTGCAAAATTAATTTTCAGGATAATTGTGAACTATAAAAAAATAAAATAAAAATGAAAACATTTATAGTAAATATAGTGCAATGGTTTTATTTTCTATTATTGTGTTTGTGTGTACCTTCATTTTTTTCCCCTTATTTTTGCCTTAAAACCTCTTATATATATTTATTTATTTGATGTTTTTTCTTTTCCTTTTTTGGAAGGTATATATTTATTTGATGTACGTTGTACGTTCCACCTAGTCATTTATTATTTTATCTTCAGTTTGGTGCAGCTAGTCCTGGTTCACATTAATGTGTACTATCTGCAGCCAAAAAGACAGGAGTATTAACTATTAACCATGGTTCTGTACAAACTGTAACATACAACAAAAAATTGAAGAGTTAAAAGTTACAAACCGAACATGATTCATCATAAAGTACTTAATGTCGATTATGGTGATGGATCAAAATTATTTCAAGTGCACTGTCATGTTTATTGTACTGGGAAACATTAGGACTGGTCCCAATTAATCGGCAATTTGGAACTAATTAAATACTCTTCAATAGTAGGAGTATTAGTTATCATTATATATATATAATGATAACTTATACATGAAGTGGCCCTCAAATATTTAATAAAAGGTGGCCGGACTTGTGTCCGCCGATAAAGTTGTCCTACATATCACATATTTATCCCTCTCTCACTCTAAATTTCTAAAAACTTAATTGACCTAAAAAGTTACCAGAAATACAATCATCATCATCATCATCATTATTATATCTTTGCTTGAGATAATGCAAAAAAGAAAAGAAAAAAAAACCCTAGTTATATAGAACTTGCAAATACTTCTCTAATATTCAATTATCTTTGACAATTTTTAAATTGTGCAAATAATTGAATATGACAAAAATACTCTTATAGTATTAAAAAATGACAAAAATACTCTTATAGTATTAAAAAAAAAGAGAAAAAATGTAAAATGTCCAAAATGGCAAAGAGTTTTTCGAACAATAGGGTGTTATTTACACATTTTCTATGTAGTGAGGGGGGTTTTTGCACTTTATAAGGTAAAATGTAAAGGGTAATTTCGAATTTTCAAAAACAAAAGTCAAACATGACAGTCAAAAGTTATTTTTGAACAAAAATTCGTCAGAGTGAGATATTTGCTCATCAGAGACAACTAATGAAGAGTTATATGAGCATACTATATTGTAAGGGTGTTTTTTGCACATTCCGTATATAGCGAATGTGTTTTTGCAATTAACTCAGTGTTAAAAACCCTCTCGCTATATACAAAAATGTACAAATACCCCTCTGATGTTCAATTAACCCTCTACAGTTTTCAGATTGTACAAACAAGGATAAATTGCCAATTTGCTAGTACTAAATTTAAAAATGACAAAAATACCCTTAAAGTATTAAATAAAATAAAAAAGAGATGTAAAATGTCAAAAATGAACAAGAAGTTTTTCGAACAACATGAGACTATTTACACATTTTTTATATAGAGAGTGAGTATTTTGCACTTTATAAAATAAAGTGCAAATGGTAATTTCGAAATTTCAATGAGAAAAAAGTTAAACATAACAATTAATGGTTATTTTAGAACAAAAACTATTAGGGGGTATTTATTCATTAGAGACAACTAATAAAAGTTATACAAGCATACTAAATCGTTGGTGTATATTTTTTTTACAATTCGTATATAACGAATGTGTTTTTGTACTTACCCTTTGAGAATTTGTCATACACATAGTTATGTTTTGAGAATGGGTCCACAATCATTTATACAATTAATGTTAGATTATCCATGTGTATGCAAAGTGTGTGCAGTGAAGTGGTTGGCGCTGGAATGAAGTAAAACAGTTAAAAGGGAATTGATTGAGTTGTTGAAAATGCCTATTTTGTCAATGTACCATCACACACATTTATAGGCATTTTCAACAACTCAATCAATTCCCTTTTAACTGTTTTACTTCATTTCAGCGCAACCACTTATATATATATATATATATATATATATATATATATATATTTCTCCAATATAATAATAAAAATGAATTGTTCGGTGCATATACAAGAATTTTTAAATATTTTTAATGAACTGGAGGATTGATTCAAACTAATACTTGCATTAAACATTATTATCTGTGTGCGTTTGTATGTATATATGTTCAATGCATTTGGAAGGAGAGACCTGGGGGATAATGGTGGAGAGGTAGCGCCTTTGCTGTCATGTTTGTTGCAGTCACCAACAACGAATTTTTTTTTTTTTTAAGTAGGTAAAAAATAAGTGGTACCCATTGTTAAAATTATATAAATACTTTCATAACTCAATTTACTATTTAATTATGAATAAACTAAATGTTTATTTAATTAAGTAATTTTGATAACATGGTATGAAAAGTGTCTGTTTGGTAACTATTTAAGCATTTATATAAGTAATGTTTATGTTACAATTTTATTTATCACAACTATTTTTGATAACACAAAAATGTTTGGCAAAATTTAAAAATCATAAACTTATAAATATATTTGATAACCTCAAATTGTTTAAAAATTGCCACCATCTTATCTAAAACGGACTATAACATGCATCCTGTTAAGAGTGTTACGTGAATCAACAACAAACGTGTTAAGAGTGTCACGTGAATCAACAACAAACATGGGGAGTCGAATCTGTAACATTTAACTCTGATACCACTTGTCAAATCTCAAGTCATCATCTCACTTAAAACCAACTAGTGTTATTGGCTAACATGCATCATGTTAAGAGTGACACGTGAACTAATAATAAATATGAGAGTGGTATCCAACAACACATATATCTATATACTCTAAATTATTCGTAGTGTTGATAAGATATATATACCTATGAAAATTTTAAATTTTTTCAAATTTGTATGGAGTGAGAAGAGGGATTTGTAAGGCATGCTCTTGAACTTCTTTTATTACTACTTTATTTTTTATTTTTTGGTTTCTTTTTCCCTTTCAATACTGAAAATGAATTAATGATAAGAGTATAAAATATCATTCTTGTTTTTTTGATAAGGAGATGATTGGGACCTCTTCGTTTTTCTTTCAGATAAGTTTTTTTTTTTTTAGCACGAGTACCCCTAAGTAACTATTTTTTATTATCAAGTAAAATAGTAATTATTCATATTGTACCCAATATTTTTTTCCCCAAGACAACTGATACTCTTTAATTCTGTTAGAATTCCAACATTTTTATCCTTGTATCAAGCAATAACATTTTATAAAATTTTTGCTTTTCATTTTCATACTTTTAGCTTCCCTTTTTAATTAAAATAATACAATAACTATTTTAGATGAAAAAAAAAATATTCAACATAAGTGATTATTCAATAACACTTTGATTATAATGTGTAATTGTGATCTAGAAAGCTGCACTTGGATAAATTATGCAAGAAAGTAGATGATATATAATGGAGGTTATTTACAAACAACAATGAATGATATTGGTTTAATCATAATTGTGATCTAGAAAAAGTATCCATTATGAGTTGAATTGTTTAAATATTCTGACCCCTTTGTATTATATATATAGAAAAAGGAAATGATGTTGTTGGAAGTTCATATAATATAATAAATCGGTGATTTTTGAAAGAAAAATGATAATTGGACATAATTGTTAGGCAGAACTTCGTATCTACATTTTCTCATTTATATGGTGCAAGCATGTCATGAGACTTATTATATGCATTTAATGAATATAAAAGTGTAGGTCTAGCAATTATGTTTAAATAGCATGATTTTTTTTTTAAAAAAAGGGGAAAGATGTTTTTCCAATATTATTTGATTTCAAAGGGACATTATCAATCATGTAAAAAATTGAGCAAATAGAGAAAAAAAAGCCACCTATCACAATCGAACCGATGACCATGCTCTAACCTCTTAGCTACGCATGTGTTTTGGTCCCTATATTGGTTTAAATTGAAACCATTTAAGTTGGAAGTCATGGTGCTGATGCCTAGAGGAGTGAATCATATACCTACTACAGGTCAAGCAAATAGAAAGAGATGTAAAGAATGAAAGTCTTTTAAACTAGCATATTATATATATATATATATATATATATATATATATATATATATATACAGCGTTGTTCAGTTGCTCCTTGGTGTGTAGGGAGTAACATACGCGAATTCAATTTTAGTCGTTGAATTTCATCCAATAACTGAAATTGAATACTACCAATTAAACACAAATTCTAATTTTTTGAGTACAAAACCACCTAAAAAAGTATTTTAAATAAAAAAAACTCTCTAAAACAAATAAGAAAAATTATTATATAGGATTTTGTGTATTGGGGGAATACCACCATTAATAAAATTTCACCTTGTATTTGTTCTTATAATAATGGAAAAGGGAGTTTTATTATTGGTCCTATTTGTTTTGGATTGTTTTTTTTATTTGAAATACTTTTTAGGTGGTTTTGTATGGTCAAAAAATTAGAATTTGTGTTTAATTAGTAGTATTCAATTTCAGTCATTAGATAAAATCCAACGACTGAAATTGAATTCGCGTATGTTGCTCCCTACACATCAGGGAGCAACTGAACAACGCTATATATATATATATATATATATATATATATATATATAAAGAACGTATTCAGTGGGGCCGACCTAAGCATTCTTGAGTGTTTCCGTTCCCCAATGTTCCTGTAAAGATGACATATATTGAATATTGCATGTACAGTGGGTTAAAACTCATATTGTGACTCTATTTTATTAATTAGGATGAAAATGAGGCTCTTTCTTGTGATGCAATCCAAGGGCTACAAGTCTATTTGTGTATAGTTTATCCACAAAATTCCATGTCAACTTCAATTTTCGGGGGCACAATTATCACTCCAGCTCACAATCCCTTCTTAGAAAAGAACTCTTCTCGGTATCATATAAATTAGGTTGATGGATATTAAAGATGTGACAAATATATACAAACACTTGAAAACCCTATTCCAATATCCAATCACCCTATGGCCGTATTAATATCGGAGAGTGATTGATTAATAATATAGCAACTAAAATATCCGGCCCATTCAGAAAAAATAATACTATTCCAACTAAAAGTGGGACCAATAATCAAAGAATTGCTTTGCTAAATAATGCATTCCGAGATGATTAAATGAATATCATTAATTGTTCTTCATAAATAACCTCCATTATATGGTAGGCAAAAGTGTAAACAATTTCTCTAATGTTTCTTCAAGTGAGCATAATATCTTCCTCTACTTACAAAGTGAGCAAATAAATTTTCAAACTTTCAAAAAGTGAACAAGATGTTCCCTTGAGAGCATTTTCAGCCAACTTTTGAAACACAATTTCTAAACTACCCCTTGTATATTATATTTAAAAGATGAAAAAAAAATGCAAAAATCTCAAACTAATGAGATTAATGCAAGCATGATGGTGGTGGTAATAATATTTTACATTATATAAGGAATATTAGTTGAGCTAGCATTATTTTAAAATTTGATCTTTTTTTTTTTAAAAAAAATACTTACTTTTATAAATTAAAAATAAAATAATAATAAGTGTATTTATAGAAAAATTAAAGAAAAAATTTACTTAATTTATTAAATTTAAAATAATTTGATGTGGGCAGATCCATGCTATCCGAGTCTTTGCCAATAAATACTTTTTTATTTCAATTTTTCTATAAATACACTTATTATTATTATTTTAAATTTAATAAAGTAAGTAATTTTTTTTTAAGAAAAAAGATCAAATTTTAAAATAGTGCTAGCTCAAGTAATATTCCTTGTATAATGTAAAATATTATTACCACCACCATCATCCTTACATCAATTTCATTAGTTTGAGTTTTGGCATTTATTTTTTTCAATTTTTAAATGTTATATATAAGGGGTAGTTTAGGAATTGTATTTTAAAAGTTGGCTGAAAATGGTTTCAAGGGACATCTTGCTCACTGTTTGAAAGTTTGGGGACTTATTTACTCACTTCGTAAGTACAGGGGATATTATGCTCACTTGGAGAAACTTCAGGAGGGATTTTTGCATTTTTGCGTATATACTATTTGATACTCTCTAGACTTCATATTTAAAAAAATTCCACCAATAGCTTATCTCTATTTTATACTATTTTAAAAGATAATATTAAATAGTGAGTTACTAGTTGTGGAATTCTCTTAATATAGGCAACACCCGTGATTCTGCTACTTGGATAATATATGATAAATAATATATATATATATATATATATATATATATATATATAATTTAAGAATGGAAGATGTTATTCGTGATCCACAAAACCACTCAAGCTCCAACTTTGTACTTTGCTAAACTAAATGACAAAAATAACTTGTCTTTTTTTTTTTTTTTTTGGTAAATAAGATAAGAATAACAATAACTCAATCTCTACCACCACTTCTCTCTCTCCTTCTCCTAAGCCCAGCCTTCTTATCTCATTGGGACAGCTAAACCATCGGCTCATTCCCACTCATCCTATACCACTTCCCCCAATTCCTTTTTTATCTAATTTGAAGATTAAATGATATTATTTTCAGTCTGGGATAAGATAAAGAAATAGTCCCAAATCTTCTTTCATATTTAATGCAATGTTAGAATATTAATTTGATGCAGAGTGTGTGCAGTGAGGTCGTTGAGCTGAAATAAAGTAAAACAGCGAAAGGGTTTTGATTGAGAGATGAATCTTTGACAAAGAAAACAACAAGAGTTAGGTTCTCTCTCCCTTGCATTTATATGTCTTGTGTGTGTGTGTATATATATATTTCTGCAATTAATGTAATACTGAAAATGAATTGTTCGGTGGAAATACAAGGATTTTTAATGAACTGGAGGATTGATTCAATCCAATACTTGCATTAAACATTATTATCTGTGTGCGTTTATATGTGTATATGAACATGCAGTTGGAAGGAGAAACCTGGGAGTTAATGGTGGAGAGGTAGCGCTTTGCTGTCATGTTTGTTGCTCCCTTTGCAACTAATGATCTCCTCATAATATGCTATATATGAATGTATGCAGTCACCGACAAGGAATTTTTTGTTTTAGTAGGTAAGAAATAAGTGTTTATTCAATTAAGTGATTTTGATAACATGAAAAATATCAATTTGTTAAACATTTATGTTTAGTATTTATTGTTTAAACGTTTACGTAAGTTTTTTTTTTTTCGAAAGATAAAGCAAATATATATTGATGTGTTTGTAATTTACAAGAGCCCATGTAATGGGAAACACAAGTATAAGACTTTTAAACAGGAATTGATAACAAATTATCAAAGAACCAAAACAAACCCAAATGGTTATACCCAATATCAAAACATCCAGTTGTCACTTGAAACATCAATTCTCCATAAATTGAGGGATTATGAATCTTGAATTAGTTGGGCGGACGAGGAGGTGGACGAAGAAAGGACTCTGGAAGATCCCAGACTCTTTGTGCGTAAATTGTTGTTGGAGAGACCTTCAAAGAGAGGGGAAGTAGTCGCTCTCTAATACAATTGTATATTTGACCACGAATTGAGCTTTGTGGCCGACTCTTTTTTTCAAGAATTCTTCTATTTCGCTCATTCCAAATGACGTAAACTGATGTTGAAAAAGCCAATTTTCGAATGGAATTGCTACAATTTTTTGCTTTCCAATGGCGACTTGCCCATGCAATTAATGAATTCCAATTCACATCTCCAATATGGAACCCACATTGTATTTGCATAAATGCCCAAATTGGACTTGAAAATGAACATTTGAAAAACAAGTGGTCAATCCATTCAGTAGATGTCCTGCAGAGTGCACAAATATTTTGGGTGTTGAGGTAATCTGAAGCACTCCTATCTAAGGTGGGGAGTCTCTTGAGAATAGCAAGCCAAAAGGTGAATTTGTGCTTTGGGATGGATATTGAATTCCAAACTAGGTGATTCCAAGGGACAGGTTCAGAATGTGGATATATGAATGACATGATATGCTTCAAACTGAAGTTACCATTTGGGGATGGAATCCAGATGAATAAATCAGGAGAAAAAGTAGGTGGAGGGGTTATTAAGAGTTCAGGAATCAATGTAACTATAGACTGGGGAAATGTCCAAGCCTGATTTGAAATATAAGAACTCAAAGAACATTACTTGGTATTTCAGAATTTGTGATTTCATGGTCACTAAATTTGGAACAGAGAGAAAAGTTATTCAACCAATTATCATGCCAAAAGGATGTGTAGAGACCATTACCTACTTTGATTTTAAGAAGAGGCTTGATTAGGGATCTTAATTGTAACAATTTTCTCCAACTCCAAGAATATTTTTGTCGACATTTAATCTCCCAAATGCATATTCCTCTAACCAGGTAATCTCTAACCCATTGAGCCAAAAAACTTTGTTTGTTATTTGATATAACATGCCAAAGATTTCTTAGAACAACAGCCTTGTTGAGAAGTTCAATGTTTGGTATGCCAAGACCCCCCATCTGTTTGGGTTTGCAAATTGAGTGCCAAGCAACCTTAGCTTTTTTGTTGTTGAGATTGGAACCTGCCCATAAAAAATTCCACACACACCTTATTAATATCCATTAGTACTGACTTGGGAAGCACAAACATGGAAGCCCAGTATAGTTGAGCACTAATCAAAATAGAATTGATGAGTTGTAGTCTTCCTCCATATGACAGGAACCTACTTGTTCAGTGATCAACTCTTTTAGTAATCTTATCTACCAAAACCTTGCAATCAACTACTTTTAGCCTTGTTGAAATTAATGGAACCCCAGATGTTTGACAGGAAGACAACCTTTATTAAATCCTAGTAGGTTAGTGATCTGTAGTTCAATAGAAGGGTCAACACCTGCTAAGAAGATGAAACTCTTGGATTGATAGACCAGAGAGAAGGGAAAATAGATCCAGTGCATGCTTTACCACTGTGATAGAGGCAAGATTGCCATAAGAAAAAAGCAATAGGTCATCGGCAAATGCTAAGTGTGTAATGGTCCTCTTCTTACACTTTCCATGGAATTTAAAAGATTGGCTGTCTGTGACTGATTTTTGAAAAATGCTTGAGAAGATTTGCATTACAATAGTGAAAAGAAAAGGAGAAAGTGGATCCCCTTGCCTTAACCCTTTCACCCCTTGGAAGAAACCATGTAGTTTTCCATTGATTGATATTGAGAATGAAGGAGAAGTCACACAAACTCTGACCCAATGAATAAATATTAGAGGGAATTGAAATAATTGAAGGGCATCAAAAAGGAAAGCAGTGTTTATGTATGATTTTGTTTATTCAATTAAGTGATTTTGATAACATGATATGAAAAGTGTCAATTTGCTAATCATTTATGTTTAGTGTTTATTGTTTAAACGTTTGCATAAGTAGTGTTTATTTACAATTTTGTTTATTAAATTAAGTGATTTTGATAACATGAAATGAAAAGTGTCAATTTGCTAACCATTTATGTTTAGTGTTTACATAAAAAGTGTTTATGTACAATTTTGTTTATTTGTAAACAAGATTATTGTTTGATAATGCAAAAATGTTTAGCTTATTTTAAAAATTTTATACGTACTGAAAAACATGTATGTTAAACTTAGACTATTTTGAAAAAATTCAACACAATAAGTTGTCTATAAAGTTAGCTTAATGCTACCATAAATCTATATAGTAACAACCAGACAAGAAATATACATAAAAAAAAAAAAAAAGGAAACCAATTGGGTTATATATATATATATATAGAGCAAATTATTGATAGTGTTGATGATTCCAATTTGTATGGAGTGAGAAGAGGGATTTGGAAGGCATGCTCTTATTCTTCAACTTCTTCTGCTACTACTTTTATTTTTTTGGTTTTTATTTCCCTTTCAAAACTAAAAATGAATGAATTATAGGAGTACAAAATATCATTTTTATTTCTTTGACAAGAAGATCGTTGGTACCTCTTTACATTTTCTTCTCAGATAACTTTTTTTATTTCTGTTAGTACAAGTACCCCTAAGTAACTATTTATTGTTATCAAGTAAAATAATGATTATTCATATTATTTTTCATTTTTTTCCTTCAAGACAACAAATGATACTCTTCAATTCTACTTACATTTGATAATTCTAACATTTTTATCGTTACATCAAGCAATAGCATTTTATAATTTTTTTTCTTTTCATTTTCTCACTTTTAGCTTCATTTTTAATTAAAATAATATAATAAACATTTTAGATAAAAAAATGAAAAAAAAAATTAATAAACATAAACACTAACCATGAGCCGTGATTGTTCAATAACTTTTTGATTGTGATGTGTAATTGTGATCTAGAAAGCTGCATTTAAAATATCCAGGAAAGTAGATGATATATAATTGAGGTTATCTATGAAGAACAATGAATGATATTGGTTTAATCATAATTATGATCTAGAAAAAATTATCCATTATGAGATGAACTGTATAAATATTCAGACCCTGAATTATATATATAGAAAAAGAAAAGGATACTTTTCCTGATATAGTCGGAAGTTTATGTAACATAGGCGCGTTTAGTAATTTTTTGTTATCTGTTTTTGCAGTTTCAAGAAAATAAAAACTTAATTTTGTTTTTTTGAGTGAAAATAGAAAACATAAATGACGTTTATTAATATTTATTATTGTCAAAATTTGAAAACAGAAAACAAATAAGAGTGTTTAGTAACACATTGTTTTTCTTTTTTACAGTCTTGATTTTTATTTATTTTTTATTTTTTTTAATTCATCTATTGATATTAGAAAACCTTAAAGTATATATAGTGTATACAATTCAATGATTTTACAAATTTTAATAATACCTAATACATGATAATAAAATGATTAATGATAGACATAGTAAAAGTTATCACCAAATTATGAAATAAATCACTCTCATCGTGCAAGTGAGACATACACTTTCACAATCCAATGGTTGGACACCCTCTTCACTACATATTTAGTGATACATTTTCATTCTACAAATCATTAACCTAATAAAATACATCTAATTTAAATCACAAAATCCATGTATATGCATTATGTATAACTTTAGTATGTGATGGATAATATATTTAACATATAGTATATAATAATAAATAAATAATATTAAATAATATCGTATATGCGGTAATATTATAAATTAATTATAACATAATATTTCAGTAGGAATGAACAGTGCCCATGTAATAATAATACCAAGAACGTTTTTGAGC
Organism: Cornus controversa; assembly: GCA_026545225.1. NCBI lineage: Eukaryota > Viridiplantae > Streptophyta > Magnoliopsida > Cornales > Cornaceae > Cornus > Cornus controversa. The sequence continues at coordinate 27,057,163 of CM048852.1, forward strand.
TATAATGCTAAAAACAAAAGAAACACATTTTTTATGTTGTCTCTTTTCTTCACAAAAATGAAAAATGTTTTCTACCATCGAAAAACAAAAACATATTACTAAACATATTTTTTGTTTTTGTTTCTACTTTTTGAGGATTGACAACAAAAAAGAAAAAACAAAAAATATTTTCCGTTAGTGAACGCAACCATAATAAATTGGTGATTTTAAAAATGGGGAAGTTGTTTTTTCAATATTCTTTGATTTCAAAGGAGCATTATCAATCATGTAATTAAAAATCGAACAAATAGAGAAAGAAAAGTGGACTATCATAATCAAACCGATGACCAAAAATGCAATGCTCTAACCTCTGAGCTAAGCATGTGTTTTGGTCCTTAGATTGGTTGAAATTGAAACCATTTAAGTTGAAAGCCATAGTGCTGCTACCAAAAGCAGTGAACCAGATACCTATTACAGGCCAAGCAGTTAGGAAGAAATGAAAAGAATGAGAGTTATTGAAAACTAGCATATTGAAAGACTAATAGGACCAAATAACCATGAGATATTATAAGTTTCTTCCTCTTGACTAAATAGGTACCCTTCATTGATTCATTTTCTGTGATTTTTCTGATCAAACTAGAAGTTACCAAGGCTCCAAAGAACCATTTCGGTGTTTAGGTTTCAAAGGCTTCCACTAAAGTATTGTCTTAAAAGTATTTAGAAAATTTATAAATGAAATCAAAATTATCAAATATGTTTATTTCACAAATTTGTTTTTATAAACAATAAACACTAAACATAAACAGTTACCAAGCAAATATATATTGTCGTATTCAGTGCACAAGACTTTTACTTGAGTAGGATCTCACATAGGTAAATATAGACAAGTCTTATCTCTATTTTTGAAGACATCCCCTTAATTCATATATATATATATATATATATATGAATTAAGGCACCGAGCCTTAGTTGGCTCCATCCTTGTCGTGTTTTCCTCCCCAATGTTTCTGTACAAAAAATTTGTATATTGAATTGATTGGTCTATCAACAATACATAAAGGTCTATATACATTCACATAATCTTAAAGGTTAAGGAAATTTAGGAGACAAGAAATCATAATCCTAGATGTTTTAGGAAATGGTATAATTGTATATGTATATACTAATTGCAATATATACTAACATTCTCCCTCAAACTCAAAGTGGTAGAGCGGATACCAACTTGAGTTTAGAAATTAAATCCTGAAGTCGTTTTGGTGGATGCAAGTGAGGTATGACTACTAGAGAGGTATGGAAGCATGTGACTACTGTTGTAGCATATGGAAGCACAATGATTGCGTGTGAAAGTGCGTAATGGCTTTTAGAGGTGCATCGAAGTGCGTTAGTGGAGCATGAAAGCACAGTGGTTAATCAAGTAGGCATGTGATTACCATTGGTCAATCAACGAAAGTGTGTTATTACCACTGGTAGGTGCACGGAAGTGTCGTGGTCAATCAACAGAGGCAACGACGACTATGAACGGGACGATGACGTTCTGAATGATTATTGATAGCTGAAAACTGGATCGGTGGTGAGAGATGCCTGATGGATGGTGGTGAACATATTATTCCTTTATATATATATATATATATATATATATATGAAAACTTGTATATATGTGTGTGTATATATATAAGGCAGAAGCTATTTTCTATGATTGACTGTCGAGGATGAATGTGCCATCCGGGCGATGATGTAGATGGGCAGTGAAAACTACTAGGAATTGGTAGGGTCTGATACTATGTTATAAATATAAAAAAAATTATATATTGAATTGATTGATTTATTAATATAGACACATAAATTTATGAGACAAGAAATCCTAATCATAGATGGTTTAGAAAAGGATATAATATTATATGTAGATACTAACTACAATATAAACTAACTTTGAAGCCTTATACATATATGCTACTTTGATTTATGTGCTTTTCTTTTTTCATCTGTGTTTATATAGAGTAGATATATTGGAGCATATATTATAAACAAATACTTTCCTTCCAATTATGTTTTAAATATATATGTATGTCGGGCGACATTCCTCTTGAAAGAAAAAAGAAAGGAAAAATAATTAAAAAATAATTGAAAATTAAATAAATAAATAAACTAGTTGTTTATATATACACACACTGTACATACGCATATGGATTAAGTGAGAATGGAAAAAAAAAACAAAAGAAAGAAAGAAATAAAAATAGCTATTTTTATATATATACACACTATATATGTATACATGATCTATTGAGTAGAGACTAGAGAGAAAAAAGACTTAAAAGGGCAATACTGTTTTAAAATTTTATATTTTTAGTGTTCAATTATAATTATAATAAGAAATATTATAATAAAAAATATGCATTAATTATTGTATTATTATAAATCTTTAAAACAATAAAACAGACCATTGTGCACGAATACTTGCTCTAGTGGCTCTCCCAGCACTCCTGTATTTACTTTTATGGATAATTTTTTCTATATCACAATCATGATTAAACCAATATCATTCATTGTTCTTCATAAATAACCTCCATTATATATCATCTAGATAATTTATCCAAGTGCAGCTTTCTATATCACAATTACACATCACAATCAAAAAATTGTTGAAAATTCAGACTGCTCTGGATTTCGCCTCCCACTCAGTTACCTAGTTTTGTCTCAGTAAAAACGGTAGGGACAATAAATGATGAGAGGGTTATTTGATAGAATAACAAGAATTTCTTGTGCAGGACTCGTTGGGATTGCTGCATTAAAATTTTTTGTGCATCCCACTTCCCCGTTATTATTTTTGTTTTTGGGCTTTTTTGAGATTATTGCCACTTTTCAAAATAGTCTCACCTCTAAAAAATATATAAAATAAATAAAAATTATTTTATGAACAATTTAGGTCTAGAAGATATTTACTGAGTCGGGTATGCAAATTATTGATATACCTCAGGCTAGTTGGAGCCTTAGGCGACTTAGGCCGCCTAAGGCTCCAGCCAAAAGCATTCATTTATTAGACCTCTACAAAAATTTTATTTCCTTATATTGATGCGTCAACCAATTAAAGTAAACTTCTATAATTTAATTCATCTTTTTTTCATTCGATAAGTGGTATTGGTAAAACTTTTCATCTACTCCTAGATTTTCTCTATTAAACTCCTAATTTTAATTTTTATTATTATTATATCTTAGGTTTTCCTTTATCTCCATTCACTCAATAGAGGTGTATTAATATTAATACAATCTCTCGATGAAACTATATGTCTCACTTCATCTTCTATATATATTATATATTTTATTCTCTTAGACTCTTCTATATTTGTTTCCTTACCAACAAGAAAATACTTGTTTTTTATTTGGGTTCAATAACTTGATGGAGAGCTACAAAATAGTAGTAAAAGTGTTGAAGAATTTGTTAGAGCATTGGAGAATATTTTTATAACAGGTTTTATATTTTTTAACTTAATTTATTTTTTTACTTTTATTATTATTTTTTTATCATAGAAATAGTATATTTAGTTTGTGGCCATTTTTATTTATATTATTGATTATGTCTATAGAAAATATGAATCATGATATGAAAAACTTAAAAAATACAATAAAATAGATAAAATAAGGGAGCTGATATTGACACTCCATCAATACTCTGTGGCACTCCACTCTCATTATTTTTTAAAGTAAAATTATAAAAGTGGTCCTATGTTATACCATCTTTGATTATTATATTTTTAGTACCCTAATTGCCCTTCTAAATCCAGACTCAATTCTAATTCTATTTTATCTTTCTCAAAAAAAAGTTTTTTCAACTGCATCGTGTTATCCCAAGTAATTTGTGATTGATTTTGTTTTTGCTTTAGATTTACAATATTGCCACCTAAATTCTATAGATTAGACATTTTTCAATTAAAACTTGTTGTTCATGTCCCTATCCTATATAACTAAAAGAATCCAAAGTTTAAAATATTGTCTTTTTACTCACCAAATATGTAATTTATTTTTCATGTGTCTTATTTATAAAATAACATAAATTTAAAATTAAAAACATACCATCAATTTGTGAACAAACAAAATAGAAAGGAAGAGGGGAAAAATAAAAAGCGAAGGAAGAAAAATATCATATTAATTTTTTTATTTTTATTTTTTGAAATTTTGGTGCAAAGGCTCCTTAGCTAAATTAAAACAACTACAATTGAAAAAGGATTTCATAGTCATGTTTTTCTTTTTTCATCTTTTAATTTCTAAAAGTTTCCTATTAAAATAAAAAAATATTTCCTTAGTTTCCTTAAAGAAATATATATCATAATTTTTATTTAAGTAAAATTAAACTTTATTTTGATTTTAATACACTTAACTTTTTTTCAAATAGGTTTTATTCATTGATATAATATTTGTTTCTAACTCAAATACTTTTTTAATATTTCTGTATGTAATCTATTATTAACAACTTCTTTCCAACTTATCTAATTAATGCATTTGATCGATACTCTCTAAATCATTATATTGAATCCTAAACTTTTCTACTTCTAAAATAAATATTGATAAATTGATTCAACAAGAACAAATAGTATTTTTAAAATCAACAAAAACAATATAGTTTGAAAAATAAAGTAGAACAAAAAAAATCACATTACTATGAAAATTAGGGTTGAGAATCTCTTCAATATTGTTTGTTTTAATAATTTCAATGACTTTCTCTAACTCAGGCATTGAGGGGAGAGGGAACGTGAGAGAGAAGAAGTATTTTCACGCCAAAAAAGAGAGGGAACGTGAGAGAGAAGTTGCAATTTAGAGCCAATAATTTTAACCTTATCAAATAAAGACAATTAGGGTATTAAAAATATAAAAATAAAAGAGTGTATAGTAGAGGGACACTTTTGTAATTTTATTTAAAAAATAGATAGGAGTGGAGTGTCAGAGGATATTGGTGGAGAGTGCCAATATCAGCTCCCTAAAATAATTCAATCTAAAAAAAGAGCCTTGATAAATTTGTTATAACTAATAATCAAAGTGTAACAAAAAAAAATATTAGGTAAAAATTTAACAATAAATAACCAAGTCATCTAATTAGTAACTTTGCCTCTCAAAAAGTAAGAAGAATGATTTTTAAATAAAAATTATTAACTATTATTTGATATTAATATTTTAAACATAAGGCAACTTTTTATTTTTCACCTAAGACCACAAATTTTATTGAGTCGCCCATGGTATACCTAACCGATGAAAATGCATCATTCAAGAAAAATGGTCTCACTTACATTTGAAACATAATCTCAACAACTTAAAATAATATATTTTTATTGGTCTGACATACTCATAACAGGGTATGCCCAGCTCACTGAATATCTATTCATTTAAGTCCCTTTTGATTGCATCAGAGCCTTGAATCATTAGGCCCTCTGAATTGGTTCGGATTTCGATGAGTGTATGTCGCCTCTATTTTATTGGACAAGATACAAAATCTTCAAAATTACACAAATGGCTTATTAATGTAACGAAATTTTTTTATCACTCTTATTTTAACAAAGGCTTCAGTTTATTTAGGGAAAAAAAATAAGAGGCTTAAATTCAAATTGTAAATTATTAATGTTCTGTTTGGCTAGTTGAAAATTGATAGTAGAAAGTGAGTGAAATAAAGTGAAGTGAATGAAAAGAAAATCAATTTTCTAGTATGCATTTGGTTAGAATGAAAAAAATTCAAAAAAGTTGTGTAAAGCACCATTTCATGATTTGAATAATATGAAAGTAACAAGAAAATATAGTGGTTTACCTTAATTGCCCTTATTTCTATTAAATAGAATAAAAGGTTTAAATAAATTTATATTGGATAAACATTTTTGGTCTTTCGTAAAAAAATATAAATAATATAAGAATCAAAATAAATAATTTTGTAGGACATCTGGAGAGAAATATAGATTATTCTTATCAAAAGTTATGCATAAAAACATTTTATTTTAGAAAGATAAAAAATGGCCATGATTGAAAGTTCACATAACTTTCTCAAGAAAATCAAATTTTTTTTGTGTTTTTTGTTAAAGAAAATTAGGATAAATTACATTCACACTCCCTGAGATTTGGGTTAATTACACACGCCGGTTAAGATTGAGCTTTATTAAAACAATACCCCTTATGAATATGAAAAAAGTCACTTATACCCTTCAGATTATACTATTTAAAAAATTAAGGCAAAAGTTCAAAAAAAAATCCTTGAAATTTCCTCAATGTGCAAAAACACCTCCTAAACTATTTTTTGGAGCAAATCAGTCCCTCATTTGATAAAAGTGGACAACTTGACCCCCTAAAAAAGTATAATGACATATATATCATTTACTAGGACCATTATGCTATTTTTTCTATAAATATAGTGTTTTCTGCAAATTCAAAAAATAAAAAATAATTAGATAAAATTTCCAAACAATAAGTTTAGAAACATAAAAAAAAAAGACTAATAGAACTTTATTTAAGTTTTTTTAAATAAAAGTGTTATCGTCCAAAGTGATGTGTCGTGGGTTCGAAACTTGGGAGCAGCCTTTCCAAAAATAAGGGTAAGGCTTGTTGGCATCCACCTCTCTCAGACCCCGCTCAAGTAGGAGTTTTGTACACTGAGTATGACTTTTTTTTCCTATTAGTATAGTGTTTTCTAAATAAAAATTTTAAAAATAAAAAAATAGTTCAATAAAATTTTCTTTTCCTGCTAACCAAGCTTCTAAAGTGTTCAAAAAAATTTATTTATTTATTTTTGCTATTTCTATCTAACCCAAAAGAGCTAGGTTTAAATCGAATCAATTTTTATGTTATTTTATTTTCCAATTCTGTAAAAACAGATTTTTTTTTTTTTTTTGGTAAAGAAATTGAAAAATGAATTCCAAAATTGAACCACCGAAGAGGTTGTTTTAGTGACCGAAATTGAAAAAATATTTGCTTTATAGTGACCTTAAACTCAATAAAAGATAAATAGTGACCAAACTTAAAAAATAATTGTGAGTGAGTTACTATTTAATTTTAATGTTCATAATACCCTTCCTTCTGTACGGAAATCCCCAATCAGTTCTTCATCTTCTCCAACCCCACCCCTAAATATCAAAAGCTTCAAAAGAATTTGAAACAGAACAATTTTACATAAGTAAGAGTCCCAAACTCTATTTATGAATTTTGTTTCATTTTTGTTGTATTTATGTTTGTATCTGTTTGTTAATCACTCAATCTTGCTTCGAAGTTCTGCATTGTGTTAAAGTTCTGTTTGACTGTTGAGAAATAAGTTAGGAGTAGAATAGAATCCGAGACTGTAAATTTAGACTTAGGTAAGACAATTGAGAAAACAAAACAAGTGATAATTGAATTGTTATATGAAAATCAAATCATTAGGGAAAGGAAAAGATATATACAGAACTTCATATTTCTTCTGCCTTACTCTGCAACCAATGGAATATACAGTGTTTCTCTTACTATGTTTCTATCAGAAAATTCAAGTTCTTATGTGAGCATTACTTAATCAACATACAACATATACACACACAAAAATATATCACATATCTAAATACATTTATGTTGGATTGAATCAAAGTTTTCGTGGTAGTTCAATTTTCTTGTAACAAGTTCTGGGATTTAGTACTTGGATCAAATTGGCTTCTTACATTTAGTAATTCAAGATTGTCAATGGTAATTAGCTGCATAATGATTTTATTTTGGATCTGTCTACTATTGTTATTGTTTCCTTTAAACAATTTTTTATGTTAACTTCTACTTGGCATGGGTATTCTCTACAAAAGATTGAAGCAAATTAGTTTTGCATTTTCATGTTATCAAAATGGATTAATCAATATGTATTTAACCATTTAAACAATCAGGGAAAAAAAATTTGTGCTTGTTAATTATCAAACACACCCACTCGTCACAATTCTTTTGAAGCTTCTCATATTTGAAGGTGGGATTGGAGAAGACGAATAAAAAATTGGAAATCTCTAGATAGGATAAAGGGTATTTTGGACATTAAATTAAATGGTCACTCATTAGTAATTATTTTTCAAGTTTGATCATTATTTACCTTTTATTGAGTTTAAGGTCACTATAAATCAAAATTTCTTTTTTTAATTTTGGTCACCAAAATCTAATTTTTCCTATTTTATTTAAGCTAAGAGGGTCACTGTTCTATTTTAAAATGTAATCCAATTTCAATCCATTTTTTACTTTTAAATGTGTATGCATTTTGTATATACATTTTTCATATTTTTTAGTTGTTATATACATTTTAACTGGGACCTTTTTATTCTGCGGGAAGGTAGTCATGATGCTCTTTTGCCGCTGTTTATCCATATACACTAATAAAAGTATAAAGTATTATACATTTTTCATTTTTTTTAAATAAAAAAATAAGATTTTTTCTTCCATTAATATACACACACACACATATATATATATATATACAGTTATTGAAAAACTATTCCTCTTCGTTAGAAAATTTGAAATTTTATTTAAGATTTTATTTCTCTCTTTTTAAATGTTGATCTATGTTGGGAATAAAACAAAACGATCAAGAGAAAACAATCACACGAGATAACACATGATTTACGTAGTTTGGCAATTTTGCCTACGTCTATGGAGCGCACCCACTACTAACAATAATTGATGTTAATTTACAATGGAGAGCTCTCTCTTTGTCAAAACCTCACCAATTTGGTTGCCTCTCACACACACACCATCAATTTTTTTAGCCCCTAAGATTATTTTTCTCTAACCCTAGATGTCTTTTATATATAGGCTACAAGAAAATTCTAGAACCGAACCCAAAAAACCTAAGAAAAATCTTGTTTCTTATTTCCAATGATTGAGGTGTCCCACATCGCGATCGATCGAAACTTTGATCGAAGCCTTTCACACTCTCTATGATTGAAGCTGCAATCGATCAAGGCTTTACTGCGATCAATTGGAACTTTGATCAGACTTCAATCTTAGAGAGATTCAAGCTCCACAATCTCAACAATCTCCCACTTGGAGACTAAAACACGAGTAAACTAACTCCATCAACGATCGATGCATAACGGTGCACTCATCTCTGTCCTCAAGCTAGATGACCCACTGAAGCTGAGCACAACTCCAATTTCTTTGTAGTCATTGTCTTGGTTAACATGTCAGCTGGATTCTCATTACCACAGATCTTCTCAAGTGTCAGTACCCTATCTTCCAAAAGTGATATGATGAAGTGATAACGAAGTCCTATATGTTTGGTCCTCAAATGAAATACTGCTTTTCGAGATTTATAGCACTCTGACTGTCATTGTATAAGAATCTTCTTTGCTACACCAAAATCTTTCATATTAAACTCACTGGATAACTACCTCTTTAACTTGCTGATTATGTCCATATCAGATGCTACAAATAACGTGTCATCAACATAAAGTAACAAAATGATGTAACTGGACTCAAATCTCTTGAAGCAGCAGAATGGTCCACGTTGCACTTGTAGTAGCCATTTTTTGTATAAACTTGACGTGAGTCAAATTTAATTAACCACTTGTAATAGTAAGAGTCCTCATAGGATAGGGCTATATAGAGGGTGTCGAACCCCAAGGACTTGCAAAGTTTGAATTGGTGTGATACCTAGTTTCCAAGTTTAATTTAGTTAAGAAGATTGTTTGATAATTTTAACTAATTACAATTTAAATAAAATTGATTATAAACTAATTAAATTGAGAAAGTCACAAGAGAGGAATCTAGGGAAATTAACTTCACCACTAATCTCCTGGCAATACTTAATTGCTATTAACCCAGAGAATTCAATCTGTGTATTATTGAGTTGTGTAGCTACAAGCTCACATCAAACTTACTTTAAAAGGTTCATTCAAATTAAGCCAAGAATAAACCATCTTCGGTTAGCATGAATTATCTATTTAATTGTGCTAACTAAACTAAATTAACATATAGTATAGTTCATCTTCTTTTAGCATAGTTTATCAAACCCTAATTCAATTGATCATTGAACACCATTGCATAATCTTCCTTTTTACAATCACAAAAAATAAAAGAGAAAATTAGGTCAACCATAACACAATTAAACCTAAGACGAGAACTTATTTCCATTAAAATTGAACTTCACTATTAAAATTGAAACAATAATACAACTATTCTTTAATCCCAATTATACAATCAATACATAGAAATGAAAATCCCAAATCAAAATAATACAATTAAAACATTGACAAAGAAAATTATGGTTACATCACTTCCTTAGAGGGTGATTCAGCTGCTCATGTTTGAAAACAAAGACTTGATCAATGATGACATCGCCATCTTCATATCTCGTTTCCTCTAGAAAATCACCCAAAATCGCCCTTTACTTCCCCTCCAGGCTTCTTGTCCAATCTCTCCTTGAATTCAATTACGCATTAAAAGAAGAGCTAAGGACTACTCTTGCGAGACCACCAAGGGCGCAAGTGTGGCAGTTTATTTTTTTGTTGAACTTCAGCCCCAATTTTGACATAGTAAACGTCTGTTTTACAAAATTTTCAAGAAATACAAAAAGTTTCAAAATTGAATTTCCCTTAACTTAATTGGAGTTTGGGTCATTTTGCCACTCGAATAAGGAGTTATGGCCAGAATACAAAAACAGGTTCAGAACTTTCCTTTTTGCAGAATTGGATTTCAGCCCAACACATGCTTAAGCAATTACACTTCTTTGAGGCCTCTTCCTTAGGCTGCTTTGAATAAAAATATTAACTTAAGTTGGTCTAATTGATGTAGACCTCTTCTAACCCTCTTAAATATCATCTTCAAAAGCCCAAAAGTCATAGTTTGAGTGAATTTCTATTAAGGACATACAACGCCTATCAGGAAGAAACTGTAATTTTGGGCCTAAATTTGCACAGTCTTCAATGTGAATAGGCCCATGATTATTTCCTTCATTTAAACTCATTTTTGACCTAATTCTTCAGTCCATTTGAATTGGATCTTCAATATAAAATGGCCCAATGGATCTTCGATGTATCTTCTCTCTACATAAGCATCAACAATGGCCCAATCGCAAGATTTTAATGAAAATGACACTTTAGTACCTGAAAATCATAGAACCTCAAAACTAATTTTAAAAACACTAAATAAATATTACTAATGTATTAGTATATGCAACTTTAAGGGTTTGAATATGCAACATTCAATGCCTATCCAAATCTATCAAATTTCTTGTACCACTACCTTGGGGTCTGTTTTAAATCGTACAAGCTCTTTTTAAACTTGCACACTAGTTTCTCCTTCCCTTTCAATAAGAAACTTTGGTTGTTACATATATATCTCTTATTATATATTACTAATGAGGAAAATAGTTTTTTCATCTAACTGCTCGAGGTGTAAATTATCTGCTGCAACAATGCTCAGTACTAACCGAATGGTTGTCAGCTTCACAACCGGTGAAAATAATTTGTGTAGTCAACTCCCTCTTTCTACTGAAAGCCTTTGACCACAAATCTTGAATTGTAACTCTTAAAGCCATCACACTCCTTTTTAACTCTGTCCACCTATTTGTTGTGAAGAGCTTTCTTCCCCACGGGTACATAATTCAATTAACTCCCATATTCTATTCGAGATCAGTGACTTCATATCATCTCTTATTGCAAACTCCAACTTACTAGCATCATCTACCTAACATGCCTCATCATAGTATTCAGTTAAGTCCACCACCATCAGTGAGCAATAGATAATTCACATACCTCCTATTTGGTACATAAGGAGTGAGGATGGGAAGACCTCCTAGGTGTAAGAGTAAAAATTAGACTTTATGGTGCAATCTGCTGTGTAGGTCCCTCTGATTGAGAACTCTTAACTGACTACTATGTCATTTTATTATCAAGGATACCATCTAACTCAACATACTCTGGATCAATATATTTAGAACCAATAGGTTGTGCTGCATTTTTATCCTTGTACATCACCCTCTCGCTGAATATTATATCTCTGCTCCTAATAATTTTCTATTTTGGTCATCCCAGAGTTGATAACCAAACTCATCTCTACCATATCCAAAGAATGTGCATTTTAGTGACTTGGGATCAAGCTACCCCTAGCATGGTCACTAATATACACATATGTAGTACAACCAAAAAGCTTCAAATAAAAAAGGTTTACCTCTTTACCGCTCCATACCTCCTTTAGTATCATGTGTTCTAATGGTATTGCTGGTCCCCGGTTAATCAAGTAGCCCATTGTACTAACTGCTTTTGCCCAGAACTACTTGGGTAGATTTGCATATATAGGCATGTTTTTGGCTCTCTCTGTCAAGGTTCTGTTATTTCGTTCTAACACTCAATTCTATTGTGGGGTAACCAGCATAGTCCTTTATAATATTACTCTGTTTTCATAATAGAAGTTCTTAAACTCATTGTCTTCATATTTTCTACTATTATCAAAACTCAACCTCTTAATTCTCAACCCCATATCATTCTCCATCATGGCCTTCCCCTTCTTGAATACCTTTAACACCTTAGATTTCTGTCTCAAATAGTAAACCTATACCTTCCTCATATAATCATCAATGAAAGTCATAAAGTATAACTTTCGGCTAATGGATGAGGTTGGAGGTGGCCCCCAAATATCAGCGTGAACTAACCCAAGTTTTTCTGCTTTAGACTTCTATCACTCTTTTTAAAACTAATCCTCTTTTGCTTTCTAAATATGCAACTCTCACAAAAGTGAATCTCAATTGACTTTAGGCCTGGTAGTTTCTCATCCCCTTTTCACTTATGTGACCAAGTCTCCAGTGCCAAAGGCTGGAATCCTCTTTGCTTTTTGCTACTGTTATTGGCAGACAAACATTGGTAGTCATGTAAAGAGTGACAATTTTCTTACCACGTGCAACAGTCATAGCTTCTTTGGAATCTTTCCATGAATCTTTTTTCAAAGTTGTGACATACCCTTTGTTAGCCAACTATCCTACTAAAATCAAATTCTTCCTTAAATCAAGGGTACGTGTGTCTTACATCCTTCAACTTTCAACAAATCCATTCAACTTAATCTACATCTCACCCTTTCCAACCACGATGCAGGGCTAATCATCACCAAGATGCACCTTCCCCAGGTTACCCGATGCATAATTGCTGAATAGTACTCTACTTGAGGTATCATAAAACAATGCCCTATAGTCCAAATCCCAAGACTTTCATCTTGCTCCCCAAAGAACATATCAACACATCATCTGATTTTTTTTAGATAACGTTTGCTTATTTTTTATTCTCTATATCCTTTTTCAGAGCTTTGCACTGGTTTTTGTAATAACCGATTTGCCACAATTCCAACATTCAAGTTCTCTGGTTCTGACTTTGATTATTAAAATTCTTGTAATTTTGAGAATGTGACCTGTTATTCCTTAATCTGAATCTGCCACGCCCGTTACCATTGCTATTTTTCCTGTTTGAACTTTTTCCCCTACTTTCTATGTTCAATGTCGATCTAGAGGTGGAAGCAACAATTGATGTCTTCTTTTTGATCTCCTTAGTCAGAGTCATACTAACAACATCATCGAACTTCAATTTAGACTTTCTTGCAAAGCTACTAATCGTAGTAACTGTGCCACTCCAACTTTCGGGCAACTACTTCAGAATTAACAATAATCGAATCTCATCATTAAAAGAGATTTCAATAGAATTTAATTGGTCCATAAGCTCATTAAATTCATTGAGATGTTCTTTAAAATTTTCAACTTTGGCCATCTTCAAATTGAATAACTTCTTAATTAAATCTACCTTATTCACTACAAAGAACTATTCATACATATTTGAAAAGGCTGGCATGAGAGACGTCGTTGCCTTTTCGTTCTTAATGTTGAGAGGGCTGTTATGAGAGATGTTGTTGCCTTCTCATTCTTAATGTTGAAGACAACTAATTTTGATAAAGTTAGTCCGATGGTGCTGAGAGTTTTTCGATCAAGTAACTGCCACTCTGAATCCTTCATGTTTGATGGCTTCTCTTCCAATGGTAAATACAAATCTTTTTGGAATAAATAATCCTCGACTTACATCTTCCAGAAGCTAAAGTTTGTACCGTCAAACTTCTCGATCTTGAATGTCTTCTTCTCTGATACCATTACTCCCACTCGAACGAATTGGTCGAATATGAAAAACTCCTTATTGGAATCCCAATAAACACCTCTTGTGCCCTAAGTTCTCTAACCAAGGTGCTGATACCAATTATTGGAAATAAAACAAAACAATCAAGAGAAAGAATCACACAAGATAACACACGATTTATGTGGTTTGACAATTTTGCCTACATAGAGTGCATCAGAAATTTCACTATCTACAAAATGGATGCTTACAACAGAGAGCTCTCTCTCTCAAAACCTCAACAATTTGGCTACCTCTCACACACACACCATCAAAATTTCTAACCTCAAAAGTATTTTTCTCTAACCCTAGATGCCTTTATTTATAAGCTACAGGAAAATTCTACAATCGGGCCTAAAAAACCCAAGAAAAATCTTGTTTCTTATTTCTGATGATTGAAGTGTCTGCACATTGCGATCGATTAGAACTTCGATCAAAGTCTTTCACTCTCTGCGATTGAAGCTACAATTGATCGAAGCTAGCTTTGCTGTGATTGATCGAAGTTAGCTTTGTTGCAATCGATCGGACTTCGATCTCAGATACATTCAAGCTCCACAACCTCAACAATCTAATTATGCACACATCTATACACCAATTTATGTAATAAAACTATAATTTATATATACACATATATATACAATTGTTAAGAAATTTCTTTTTCTCAAAAAAATTGAAAATCTCTCTAATTTTTTCTTTCTCTCTATTTAAATACAAATCATGTTTCATTGTTATACATATATCTACATTATATGTGCGTTTATATATATATATATATATATATATATATATATATATATATATATATATGTTATAAAGCTTAGTCTCTCTTCATTCTAGTTTAATAGAGACGAAGTTAGATAGTTGAATGGTTACACTTTTACGCTTCTTGGATTTTTCTAATTATTAAGAATAATATACTTCCACCATCTCAATAATACAATAAAATTGTTCATAAACTTGCTACGACTAGAAATAAAGGGCTTGGATGTACTTGATTTGACCAAAAATTAGCTCAATGGAGCATTCCATTATAAATTGAAGGAGCTACAACTCTAAAGGAATTAACAGTAAAAAAGAACCGCTTGGGATGAAGAATTCCTATTTCAGTTCGTATCCTTGTAAGTTCTCTTTCCTCGGCAACTTCATGAGAATATTTTTAAATTATTAATTAAGAAATTGTTCCTTTTCATATTAAAAAAAATGGGTCAAAATTTGAACTTTTGTATGCCCAAATTAAAATTTCTTATTTCTTTGCTCAATTTTTCTGTAGAGATTAGGTCCAATTTTGACTAGTTTTCTTTTTATTCATTATTTTAGTCATAAATGGATTTTGAATGATGTTAAATATGTTTTAAATATGAAAAACATGTGTTGGTAACTTGTTTAGAGGTTCGGGAAAGTTTTTGAGTTATTTGGTCCATTTTGAGAATTTCGGTTTGGCAGGGCCTAGGACGTTGGTCAGGTGGACCCAGGAGACCGAAATTTTTTCTAGAAAATATTATTTTTGGTTTCATAACCATTTTTGAAATAAAAAATGGAGGTCGGGAGGGTACGTTAAGTGGTGTAAGGGTATTTTGGTCATTTTATGTCGTATATGCTATAAATATCATATTTACAGATATTATCTCATTCTCTCTTAATGAAAATAGCTGGTCATTGAAGCTCTCTCACTCTTCTTCATCTCTTTTTCTTTCTCTTTTGTTTTAGAAGCCTTAAGGTAGGATTTGGAAGGTGTCGAAGACCAAGGGTTTGTTTTAGTCAGCAAAGACTATATATTTTGGACCGAACAAAGTCTATTTTGGTGAAGTTGGAAAAGCTAGGATTTCTAGGACTTGGCTAGAAAGGCTTGAAATTTGATGTAAGGGTGTGAATTCCTTTTTAGCCTTGATTTTATAGGTCCTTTAATTGTGACATCGAATTTTGTATGAGTTTTATATATGAGAGTTAATTTTTCTTTTGTATTTAATCTCTCCAGCTTATGCTTGGTGGAAGTTATGTGTCATATACTTGTTGAATAATGTTTGTATGTTTATTGTGAGTCATTGTGTTTATTTGAAAGCATATATAAAATTTGACTTCATGGGTTGAATGAAATGTATAAAAGAGTTTTTCTTGAAAATGCATAGTAATTGATTTTTCATGAGTTGGTTGGAATTACATTGTAATATGCTTGAGTTGGATTCATATGCATTAGCTATATGAATGTTAGGCATTGGAAGCGAGTTTTGTGACAATCTTAGTTTTATGTGTACTTGTGATAAATGTGCATTTATGTAGTGATTGTTGATTTTTGGGGCAAGTGTGTGAGAAGCAATAAAGGCCTGGAGCCCTGGAGTGAAATGTCCAAAACTTGGCCAAGTGGATATCGCTAATGTTAGGTTAACAACTTGTAAAGCGTAAGTAGAGTATGTGGTCTCTCAAAGACACTTACTATGGATGTGATCATCAGAAGTCCCCATATGGTTTGACTTCAAAGAATACGTGGTGTTGAGTTTATTATGAATGTGATTCATGTTAAACCGTTTACGCGCATTTGAGACATGTGATTTCATTTTTGTTCTCCTTGTTGGATACGAATTGATTATAAAAATCTTGAAACATGCCATGTAACTTATAGAAATGTCATTACATTCATACATGGATGCCGGAGTCATTGTTTAGCTGGGTGGCTCATCTCTACTAGGCTAGTTGTATGCTCACCGCCTCCCCCAAACCTTCTTTTCAAATAAAGCACCGATGGATGACAAAACTTAGAAATGCTCGAGTGAAATTTTTTTGTGTTCTTTTGAATATGTATATATGAATGTCTATACTAGGTTGTAGTATGTGGACTCTTTTGAAATTTTTGTTCTTATTGTTGGATAACTTATATGTATTTGGATTTCATATGTATAACCCTTGTTTGGCGTATTGACACTTTCGAGAAATGAATGTATGAATGTCGATTTTGAATTTCAATGTTTATGTAATATGGATTTGATTCCCTCATATATGAAATTTTCTGATTTGGTCATATTGTGCATGTTATGGATCACTCTAGGTGTATTGTATTTCAAGGAGAATGTATGCATGTTAATGGATGAGAATTAGACATGAAATTGACTAAGTATAGAATATTAGAATTTTCAATCGAAGGCTTATGATTAATCGAAGACCCCTCTTCGATTGATCGAAGACCCCTCTTCAATTAATCATAGATATTGAAGAATTTGGACCTCAAAAACTAGCATGTTTCGATTGTAAGTTCAATACACTAAAAATTAATCGTAACTTCGATCAATCGAAGGTCCAGGTTTGATTAATCAAACTTGCTATTCACAGTAGGTTTGTAATTAAAGGATGTTGAGATCTCACTTAATCACTCCCATTTCCCATGCCCTTCTAGGTGTTGGAAGTGGAGGCGTGACAACTTTGTATCAGAGTATAATTGTCGGTGAAAGGTGATGATATTTAACTTAATCAACCCCATTTCTCATACCCTTCCAAGTGTTGGAAATCGAGGAGTGACATTTTCTATTTGTAAATTATTGAGAGAGAGAAAAATAGTATGACTAAATTTCAATTTAGTGATATATATATTATACTTTGTTTACTCATGTGTATAACATGTGCACTTTGGCGAAGGCCGGCTCAATCATTAGGTAATAGAGGTGGCAGTCCTGTATGATATAGAGAAGAGGTCAAGTCTTGTTGTCTATATGGCTGAAAATGGCTCTGAAATATTTTGACCAGAGATTATGTGCTCGTTTGGGGGAGCTTCCTGAGGGATTGAAACGAGCTTCCAAACTCAAAAAGTTTTTTTTAAAAAAAATGTTAGTGTTTGGTGAAATAAGGAAAATGAATTTTTAATAAAATTCGAAGTCCTAATAAGTTCGTTCAAAGGAAGCCGGAAAAACTTTCTTTTGGAAGGAAGCCATAATTATTTAAAGTAACAAATTTTATAGACAATTTTGTCCTCTTTTATTTTGTGAAACTCACCTTTTGAGAGTAATTATTAAGGATAAATTTGTCAAGTTAAAATTATGTTAATTGGGAAAGGAATTTCAACAACTTTTTTCTTTTAGATTCCTTTTATTAAATGCATTCTTCAAAGGCCTTTTAAATGTAAGGGGAATCTTAGAATCAAGAAGCTCCTCCAAACAAAGCTTCTGTGTCTACCTCCGGTCGAGTTTGAAGTACTAGCTAATTTATTTCAAAAACTTATAATTTAACTATATTTTTTCAAATCTTTTCTATAATTATTCTCACTATTTAAATTTTTCGCCTTAGACCTCAATATGTATGGAGTCGACCCTGACTTTGGCTAGTGTATATATATATATATATATGGAACTTGGTGCTTGTATTGACAAATACATAATACACAGTCTATATATATATTTGTAGACACATAAATTTTATGATGGTTTAATCACCGTCCGATTGGTCAATAAGTCAAACACTTTTGATCAATTTAATTCTACGATTGTGAGTCCCAGTAACAGACACGTGTCAAAATCGTGAAGGTTCAGACCTTTAAAAAAAACATGTGTTCTAATTCAAATTTAAATTTGATTTATTTCCATATAAAAGGAGGCAAAATCTCTTTTTATGGAAGTTGACACAATTAATGGGGAGTTACCAAATTAAACCTCCACCCCTTTTGCCTATAAATACAAGGTCACCCTACACATTCAAGAGGGAGACGGGAAGAGACAAAGACGGAGAGACAAAGAGTTCAAGAGAACACAAAAGCTCTACCGAACCTCTGCCTCAACGAAGACTCGAAGTTCTGAAGACGAAGAACATCAAGCACGCCAAACAAGTGCCGTTCTACCTCAAAGACTTTAAATCCTCAAAGAATCTGAAGAAGAAGAATAACAAGCACGCCACATAAGTGCCGTTCTATTTCAAAGACCTTCAACCCGCGAAGAATCTGAAGACGAAGAATATCAAACACGCCACACAAGTGTCGTTCTTCTTCGAAGACCTTCAATCCACCGTTCGAGATCAAGCTCTATCGGCACTCGATCGAGATCAAGCCTTTCCTCAATCTTGAAGATTTGAAGAAAGCTCTTCACCACCGGTTCAAGAACAAGCTTTCAAAACCCTTGTACCGAACATCAAGGAGATTGAATCAGAGGAAGATTCTTTATTATAAAAGAATCGACCATAGAGAATTGTACCCCTTTTTTTGAAGTTAATAAAATTAATTGTTTGTTACTCATTTTCGTTCCTAAATTTTCGGACATGAAATTTGTGTGTACAAATTTCTGGCATGCCCGGTGGGACCTCTCTGCCTCTCATCTTTATCTCTTTAGTCAATTTATCAAATATTTTCCTTACTTGCATCGATGGCCCCTAAGAAGGTTCAACTCAGTCAAGGCTCAAAGAATGTTGTAAAGAATGTTGCCGCTGCAACAATCAACAACTCTCTCGTTAAGAAGGACACTAAGAATGTTATGGCTCCATCAAGTGGTAGCAGCACCTCTACTAGACCAACAACTCTTAGCAAAACAAAGGCACCCGCTTCTCTAGCACAGAAACAAAGCATAGCGGATGTTAACTCGACCAAGCCTACAAATGGAAAAGCTCGTCATTCATTTATCACTCTCAAGTCCTTGAGGATAATGAACTTCAACAACACGAGTCTTGAAAAAGTTCCTCCAGTTTCTGAAGGCTATTTTCCAAAAGACATGTCACCGCGCTCATCTCGCTCTATGTCGGATTCTAATTCGAATACGGGATCGCACTCAATTTTTTCCCCTAGATCTTCGAAAGAGTTGATTTTTCCAAGGCACTTAGATTCTCATACACAATCACAATCAACCAATATGCAAGTTATGATGACCGATACAACATCGGTAGAGGAACAACTTGCGACCATGGCTAGCGCTATTGAAAAGCTCACCAAAACCATTGAAGAAAAAGACTTGCAGATTGCTTCCCTCATAAATAGATTAGAAGCTCAGAACTCTAAGGAGCCAAGTCAAAAACTCTCACACCCGCCCGATTTTGCACCACAAGGGGCCACAACGAACAAGGCTCACCATGCAAGCACATCCGAACAAAGGGCAAATCATCCCAGTTTTGCTCCCTCTATCGCTTCGTTGTCTGTTCAACAACTTCAAGACATGATCACTAACACAATCAGGTCACAGTATGGCGGTGTTTCTCAAAGCTTGCTCACGTATTCGAAGCCTTACACAAGATGAATTGACAACATGAGAATGCCAGTTGGGTATCAACCTCCCCAGCTTCAACAATTCGATGGAAAGGGCAACCCTAAGCAACACGTCGCTCATTTTGTGAAGACATGCAATAATGTTGGCACCAAAGGGGACCTCTTACTCAAGCAATTTGTTCGTTCCCTCAAAGGGAATGCATTTGATTGGTACGCAGACCTCAAAGCTGGGAGTATTGACTGTTGGGAGCAAATAGAGCAAGAGTTTCTCAACCGTTTCTACAGTACTCGTGGAATAATAAGCATACTAGAACTCACTAACACTAAACAAATGAAGGACGAGCTTGTGGTTGGCTATATCAACCGCTGGCGAGCGCTAACTCTTGATTGCAAAGATCATTTTTCTGAAGTCTCAGCAGTCGAAATGTGTATGCAAGGCATGCACTGAGAGTTGCTCTACATTCTACAAGGAATCAAGCCTCATACATTTGAAGAACTGGTTACTCGTGCCCATGATATGGAGCTCAGTATAACAAGTAGTGGTGAAAAGGTTTTTGCCTTTCCCAATATGTTTGACGACTGTCCTAAAGATGAAGAGGTTGAGTCCAAAGAGGAAGACAAAA
The DNA here is from genome assembly GCA_026545225.1 of Cornus controversa. Classification (NCBI taxonomy): domain Eukaryota; kingdom Viridiplantae; phylum Streptophyta; class Magnoliopsida; order Cornales; family Cornaceae; genus Cornus; species Cornus controversa. The sequence continues at coordinate 27,078,033 of CM048852.1, forward strand.
TACTTATTAACTCGGACGATGAAATAGATACGTCTTATGTCACAAGCATTGTCTCTAAAGAAATGTATCAAAAAACACATCATATTTCGGTGACTTCATTTGAAGGTTCGCAGTTACATAGTGCATTGAGTCAAGAAAATCTTGGTAGAAGACTGTACAAACAGGGGGCAAACCCTCCATACAAAGTTCATTCTCAACTATCTCATATGAAATACTCTTGGCAAGGAAGCAAGGTTCACGCATGTCCTTTAAAAAGACCAACACATTTTCTCAAACCTCAAAATAAGAAAGAGGTCTCAAAAAAGGAATAAGAAAAATCAAAGCATAACAAAAGTGACAAATTGCAAAGATTTGCATCAAAGAAGCATTATAAAGGTAATTCTTCAAGTTCTCCTCAAACAACTTCCAATGGAAAGGATCAAAAAATTGTGCTTAGTTGGAGGCCAAAGAAGAATGCTCAAGAAGGTAGTGGTTCTAAAAAGATCTCACATGAATCAGTGGCTGGAAATATATAAATGACATCTCAAGTAATTCCTTCCCAATATGTCATTGACAAGCACCAAAGTAAGAGTCTGAAACTGCAAAGTGAAGAACAAGAACAAGAACAAAATCATCTACAATTTCAGATGGAACGAGAGGCTCGAGAAATCAAAAGACTAGAGGAAGGGAAAGTGTGGGGATCGAAGCCCGAAGATGCTGTTTGGATCGAATCTCGCAGCGTAATGAAAGCATACTAGGTGAGGTTCAATCCACCTACATGGACCATGACAAATGAAATAACTCTATCTTTTGGGTGGGGAGACAAGTTCGAATGAGATGTTTTTTTCTCAAGTACAAGAAGAGTATAATGAAGAAACAAAGTAAGACAAAAATCTTCAAATTGATGCCGAGCTAGTTCACACTTTTCAACACAAGTTTAGACTGTCTTCTGAATCTTGCAGAGTTGAAGAATAATCAAAGACGGAGTGCTCCTGATCGCATGAGCCTAAACTGCGTTGCACTCCTGGCCCGCACGAGGATAAACTGTGTACGACCTAAAAAAAAAATTTGAATTTGTAGATCTGAACTACGTAAATGACTTGATCTCTGTTAAGGGTACGTAGGCAGCTTGGAGGTTTGTTCCGAGTTCAGTCATTCAAAAAAAAAAAAAAGAATTTTCTTGTGATACTCATTGACACGAGTATAAATTGTCTGCAAAAAAAAAAAAAAATCGCTCCCAGACACGAGTATAAACTATTTGCAAAAAAAAAAAAAATTTATTCCTTGACACGAGTATAAACTGTTTGCAAAAAAAAGAAAAAAAATAGCTCCCAGACACAAGTATAAACTGTTTGCAAAAAAAAATAATAATAAATTTACTCCCTCACGCGAGTATAAACTGTCTGCAAAAAAATAAAAAATAAAAATTTACTCACTGACACGAGTATAAATTGTCTGCAAAAAAAAAAAAATCACGTCTTCCAGACTGGTGCACAAGAGTGCAATTTTACACACAGTTGAAGTCTTTCAAATCACGCTTTCCAGACTGGTGCACAAGAGCGCAATTGTACACGCAGCCGGAGTCTTCCAAATCACGTCTTCCAGACTGGTGCACAAGAGCGCAATTGTACACACAGTCGGAGTCTTCCAAATCGCACCTTTCAGACTAGTGCACAAGAGCGCAATTGTAGACACAACTGAAGTCTTCCCAATCACGCCTTCCAGAACGGTGCACAAGAGCGCAATTGTACACACAGTTGGAGTCTTCCAAATCACGCCTTTCAAACCAGTGCACAAGAGCGCAATTGTGCACACAGTCAGAGAGTTCAAAGATAGTCACACAAATTCACTTGTGCAAACCGCGGTCACATCTTCTTTGAAATTGTTACACAAGTGCACATCTTAGTCTGCAAATTTATGTTACATAGGCATGCTACAAGAGAAATTTTTACTTCTTAAAAAAAAAAAGAAAAAAAAGAAGAAGAAAGTGGCGTGAAGAATAAGAGAAGAGAAGAAAAAAAAAGAGAAGAAAGTGGCGTGAAGAAGAAGAGAAAAAAAAAAAGGAAAAGGGAAGAAGAAGAGGCGGCTGAAAGAAGAGAAAAGAAAAGAAGAAAAAAAAAAGGGAAGAAGAAGAGGGGCGAGAAGAAGAGAAAGAAAAAAAAAAAAAAAAAGAGGAAGAAGAAGAGGCGGCTGAAAGAAGAAAAAAAAGAAAAGAAAAAGAAGAAAAAAAAAAAGGAAGAAAGAAGAAAAGGAAAATCGATGGAAAAAAAAAGAAGAGAACTTACGGTTGTTAGGTGTGAGCTTCTTCTAAGTTTCTTTCGATAACAGCTTAAGAGACTTCTCTCCAATCTTCTCAGTTGATGGAGCTTCTCTCCATTATTCTCTTATGTGAAGGGTCTAAAGCGTAGGCTACATATATATAATGGTGAATTAATCCTATTTCTAATAGGATTCTCAAATTTCCAATTCTGTTTAGAAAAAGAAAAAAAAATCATATTTCTAATAGGATTTTTAAATTTCCAATTCTGTTTGGAAAAGGGAAAAAAAAATCCTATTTCTAATAGGATTCTCAAATTTCCAATTCTGTTTGGAAAAAGAAATCCTATTTCTAATAGGATTCCCAAATTTTCAATTCTGTTTGGGAAAGAAAAAAAAATTCCTATTTCTAATAGGATTCTCAAATTTTCAATTCTGTTTGGACAAAAAAAAAATTTTAATACTTCAAGTCCCGCTTTAAAAACGTGACAAGCTCAATATAGCGCGAGACTTGAAGTGGGGGCAATTTGTAGACACATAAATTTTATGATGGTTTAATCACCGTCCGATTGGTCAATAAGTCAAACACTTTTGATCAATTTAATTCTATGATTGTGGGTCCCAGCAACAGACACGTGTCAAAATCGTGAAGGTTCAGACCTTTAAAAAAAACATGTGTTCTAATTCAAATTTAAATTTGATTTATTTTCATATAAAAGGAGGCAAAATCTCTTTTTATGGAAGTTGACACAATTAATGGGGAGTTACCAAATTAAACCTCCACCCCTTTTGCCTATAAATACAAGGTCACCCTACACATTCAAGAGGGAGACGGGAAGAGACAAAGACGGAGAGACAAAGAGTTCAAGAGAACACAAAAGCTCTACCGAACCTCTGCCTCAACGAAGACTCGAAGTTCTGAAGACGAAGAACATCAAGCACGCCAAACAAGTGCCGTTCTACCTTAAAGACTTTAAATCCTCAAAGAATCTGAAGAAGAAGAATAACAAGCACGCCACATAAGTGCCGTTCTATTTCAAAGACCTTCAACCCGCGAAGAATCTGAAGACGAAGAATACCAAACATGCCACACAAGTGTCGTTCTTCTTCGAAGACCTTCAATCCACCGTTCGAGATCAAGCTCTATCGGCACTCGATCGAGATCAAGCCTTTCCTCAATCTTGAAGATTTGAAGAAAGCTCTTCACTACCGGTTCAAGAACAAGCTTTCAAAGCTCTTGTACCGAACATCAAGGAGATTGAATCAGAGGAAGATTCTTTATTATAAAAGAATCGACCATAGAGAATTGTACCCCTTTTTTTGAAGTTAATAAAATTAATTGTTTGTTACTCATTTTCGTTCCAAAATTTTCGGACACGAAATTTGTGTGTACAATATTAATTTGTTTGTTTACTATGTTTCTGAACAGGATTTTGCTGAACTGATATATTTTGCTAAGATAGATTAAGCCATATGTTTTCTTTAGTGAATTGATATTTATTATCATCAAAGGAAAAAGTCCTAAATTTACCATACAAAAAAACTCTTTGAACTATAAATTTTCATCATATAACCTCCTAAACTTCTAAATCATTGGGTGACATAATGAGGAATTAAAAATTTCATACAAGAATACCCTTTTCAGTGTCTAAAATACCTTTGCAACACATTATATGTGAACCCACCCTTATAAATTTCTATTCCCAATCATCTTCTCCCTTAAAAAATAATAATAAATAAATAAATAAAAAAGGCCCTTTGATAGTTCATGGGTATATGACGAAAATTAACAGTTCAGCGGGGTTTCATGAAATTCTGCCAAGAAAATATTAAGTGTTCATTGGTCGATTGAACGAACTTATGATTTATGTAATTTAGAGTGTGGAGACCTAATCAAACATGATTCTTTTTTATATTTATATGAATCCTGAATTAAATAGATCTTCATTTCATTAAATATAAATGAAAAAAATTCTAAATTGAATAAACTTATATAATTTAGAGTCATATATTTAAAAAAGGATATTTTTTGACTTCGGCAAGAAATACACTCACACCCCTAATTTTTGTTTCCTTAATTGCTACTCACACACCCAATTCTGTTCCTATGGGATCTTAAACTATTTACCTTCAACTTTGAAAGGCGAGAAAGTACAACTAAGCTATAACCCTTATATTTAAAAAATTCTTTTTGAAACATCTTTCTTTATATGTCTTTGAATCTTGAATGGAATAAAAGTTCTTATTAAATATATAAAAATTAATAATTTAAAATACTAAAAAAATCTCTGCCTGTGGGGCCCATCCCTCAACAATCATTGCCCTCTCTCCTACCCTCTAAAGATACCCCCTCAAGCAGTGACTCCTTAGCCCTATTATTATTTCTCTAATCTTCCATAGGAAACCTAACAACCCATATGAAATTGACATTGCTAAGCTCTAATCCATGAGCTAACTCTTCCATTTCCTCCCTAGACAGAAAGTGCTCACTTCAAAAACTAACAAACACTGAAGAAGACTGGTCTTTCTTGTCAAGCCACTCCATTATCCATGTGGACCATGTACATGACTCAGCTTCTTCATTGGTTGTGTCATAGTGAGGAGGAAGTTTGGTTTCAGTGTTTGAACAGAGGGATATTGTGGGAAGAAGTTATGGATGATGCCCATGGTTGAAGGCAGTCATAGATGAGCAAGTTTGCTTTTAGGGTTTTGAGGATGTCAAATGCCTCTTTGAGGGTAGGCATGAGATGGATCTGATTCTTTCCTTTTCAAATGAAGAATGCCAAGGCAACTTAATGCGACGCTTAGGTTAGATTCCATCTATGAAATATATAAACAATTTGTCAATTCTAGTTAGCATTAGTTTCATCATGCATCTCTTACACTTAATACCTAGGTCATTCTTGAGTAGGTTAGTTCATGTTGTTACTTTATCCGAGTCAAGTCTTAGGCTAATAAATCACATGTCATTGTGTCTAAAACACATTAGTTTAGATCTTCACAATAAGTCTGATTTCATCTCAAAAAGACTAAAATAACAAAGAATCTGATAAAGTTCTACATGCACTAGAGACGCACTTGAAGGAGAACCACATGAAATCTTGACAACCATGCATAAGTATAGATACATGGGTGTCGAATCTATTAATTTTGTTGGTTAGGGTTAGACCATAATGGGTGTTATCACATAGGGCCATTACATTCACATACTTTATGTGACTTGACACACCAAAACTCGATATTAATTTTGTTGGTTAAGGTTAGACCATAATGGGTGTTATCACATAGGGCCATTAAATTCACATACTTAATGTGACTTAGACACATCAAAACTCGACGTTAAGTGACAACTCAAACCATCCAAGGACACAATTATCACTCCAGCTCACAATTCCATCTTAGAAAAGAACTCCTCTCAGTATCATATAATGATACAAGTAAGGCTGGTGGATATTAAAGATGTGACAAATATATATATATATATATATATATATAGACACCACACACACACAACAGATTGAAAACCCTATTCCAATATCCAACCACCCTAAACCTGTATACCAACTAAAATATCCGATTTTTAAAAGAAAAATTTTTTTACTATACCAACTAAAAGTGGGACCAATAATCAAAGAAATTATTTGCGAAATATTGCAATCGTAGATGATTAAACCAATATTATTCATTGTTCTTCATAAATTACCTCCATTATATATCATCACTTTCTTGGATAATTTATCTTTAAGTGCAGCTTTCTAAATCACAATTATGATTAAACCAATAACATTCATTGTTCTTCACAAATAACCTCCATTATATATCATCGACTTTACTAATAATTTATCTAAGTACAGCCTTTCTAAATCACAATTACACAACATCGTCATTGATTTCACCACCGTCGATATCTCTCACTCGCAATTTCGGCTTTCAGTGTGATCAATATCTCAAACTACAAACTCTAGCATTTTAAGACTTACCTTGCGTTCGAAAGCACGTCATTGATTTCACCATCGTCATTATCTCTCACCCGCAATTTTGGCTTTCAGTATTATCAATATCCCACACTACAAACTCTAGGATCTTGAGATTTACCTTGCGTTCGAAAGGACCTCACTCACTATTTTGGCTTTCAATGTCTCACTCTACAAACTCTAGCATCTTAAGACTAACCTTGCATTTAGAAGCACCGAATCGGTATCATGAATTTGAAATTGGAAAAAATTTAGTTCCCCCCAAGACCACACAGGATATTCACTATTCACAATTACACTTGCATACTCATTACTCTTACACAACTACTAATTTTTTAATAGTAAAAAATAACACAATTGTCACTCAAAAGTGAATGGTACTACTTATAGATTGCGCTAAAAAAATTTTGAAAAAGAACACAAAACATAAATGTTGCAATATATTAAACTCGCAAAAAAAATTCTCCAATTTTAAAGAACACTTCCATCGATCTTGGATTCTTATACAGAAGAAGAAAATAATACAAATTATTCACATTTGAATATATAATTTATTTATTATTTTGATACAAAATATAAAAATAATACAATAAAAAAAATGCAGGCCGGAAAAACATCCCCCATGAAAAAATTGTGGATGGAAGGACAAAAGGGAAAAAGAGGATGCGCGTAAAACTCACCTTAAAGACAGTTTTAACATAGAACCTTCCCCAATATCCATAACCATTTCAAGCTCTTCAGATTTGTGAAACTGTAACACCTCTAGATCCGTATTGTTGAAAAAACCAGATAATTACGAGCATCGGATGTATAAATTTCATTTCCCACTTGATTTATCTTGAGAATTCTAAAACTCGGACTATATGAGCATTAAAACACTCGAGACCACTTTTTTCTCAGCTGTTGCAGCCAATTTTGTGGAGATGTAGAGACCGCTTCATGTTGAGATACTGATCTTTCTTCAGGATCAGTTATTTGAGAATTAACCAGTTTTATATTAAGGTCATTGCCATCATTATACTCGGATTCCTTCAGACTAGACTCTGGTTTTACCTTTATCTTAACTGGTTTGCCGAGTTTCGATTTATCTTCCAAACTTGCTATTTGAAGAGCCTTTGCACAAACTGGAAAACCCTGATCATCCCAGGACTCCAAGATTATGCCAGAGCCAGTGCAGGTTCTTCCCTGGTAGAAGGCTGCAAATTGCCCAGCTGCAAGGCCCTGATCATCTTCAGATAAGTGGACAACTGCAACCTCATGGCAGTCTTCACCAACTTCCATTGTCAAACTGCAATTGTAAAAACCAGGGCCATGTCGAACCTGAAAAAAATTTAGACAACATGGAATGCTGCATCAAAGACAAAAAAAAAAAACACTCAAAGCATTGGGATCTCAAACACCATAATTGGACTCATAGTATGTCTCTGGTGTTGCAAGATCATCACAAGATAAACCCTAATTCAGTGCTAGAGAACAATACAATCAGATAATGCTGGGCCATCCTCATAACATATTTTTATCCAAAGAGAGGAGGCAAAATAAATCATCTCATCAACCAACAATATTTCAGATCATTTAACTGGTGGTACTGTGGTACTGTGATGCAGTTTCAATGTTAACAGTATCAGAAATTTTTACACTTGAATTAAAATTAAAAAAATAAAATAAAAAGCAATCTTTCCAGCAGTAGCTTTTGCTTTGACTAAAACAGTAAGTTTTTTTCCATGTTTCCCCCATTTGAGCACTCATGAACCTAACCTCACTTCCGCCTCATGAAAAATGCATGCTTGTTTCCTTCTTTTCCTATGTTATAGTATAAAAGAGAGAGGATTAGATCCTTCAGGATATGAGTTGTTTTTATTTTTGTCCAGATCCTCTAGGCACATACCATAAGTTCAGGGACATCATAAAAAGTCTCAAGTACTCAATCTTAAACCTTTCAGCCGAAATTTCATGTATTACATTTCTTAGGAGCATTTTTGTCTTCTAATCACTTGTAGGAAATTCAGGCAGTATAAAGAAAAAAACAAAGCATGAGATCCTTTAGGATAGGTATTTATATATTTTATAGATTCTTTAGGCACACACCCCAAGTTCAGGGAACTCATAGAAGTCTCAAGTACTCATCTGAATATTTACTACATATTTACATTTTTTCATACCATTATTTGTCTAATCACTTGTAAGAAATCCACAGTATGGCATTGTCAAGGATGCAGGGGTCAATGACGGGAACAGGACTTTTTCACAAGACTTAAAAAGAAGAAAAAGTTGAGAATTGGAACTGAATCTTCTACCTTGCACTGAAGCTCATTGATCTGACTCGGAGGTGAACCACTAAACCATTTCAGAGATCCAACACAGAATAAGCGCCTTCTTTTGTCAAATGAGAAATAGTTTCTGGAAACGAAGACGACATTGTTCTTGACATCCTTCTCAACAACATACCTACATAATATGCATTGCAAGTACTCAGAAAACCTTAAGGAGTATGGAGCTAGGTGCCCTTTTTTTTAAATAAAATAAAATAAAATAAAATTTAAGGTTGGAAAAAAATAATTGGCCAAAGTTGCCATAACAGTGTTGTATATGCTTCCATGGCATCTATAAGGGCAGGTGGGTTAAGGGTTACAATTCTTGCTGTTGGCAGAAAGAAGGTTCAAGCCAATCACTGAAGGATAAAGACAAATAGAATGATAAAACTAATTGAAGTTTAAAAATGATATCGTTATGACCAGAGTCACTTTATTTTAATGGTTACTAGATTAGCACGTCATTCTATCTGAGTGTATTCCTATAGGACAATAATAGCCAATTTATAAGAAATGATTACAGTAAAACCACCACTAAACTTATTATGACTTGAAATATGCTGATATTATTTCAAACTCACAACAGTGTAGTTGTTCAATTAGAAGTAACTAACAACTAAGATCACTTTTGTTTCATTATGGCTTGAACCAATGTTATCATAGACCATCTACAAAAGAGGAAAAAAATACTAGCCTTTTATGAAAGAAGCCAGTTATATAATTGCGAGAGAACAAGAGAAGGAGAGTATACCAGGGGCCTCCAGGAAGTCGTAGACCTTGCCGTTGACCAATTGTGTAGAACCAAAAGCCCCGGTGTGTTCCAAGGAAATCTCCCGTCTCAGCTTCCAATATAACACCTTCCATCTCCCCAATGTGTCTTGCAACAAATTCACTAAACTTTATCTACAGATTACAATTGGTCAAATAGAACACAATAAGAAACCTGAATGAACATGACATTTGAGGCAACGGATTATAACATAATATTTCAACACAACAATTCTAGAATGAAAAAGTATATCCTTATCAGGAAAATAACAAATTTGAGTTTATCAAAAAAATTAATAATAACACAACAACTTTGAAATGGACTTGGGCACAGAACATTTTTCTAAATCCTTTTCAACTATAACAACAAGATAACTACAGCATTTAAAGGCTAAAGTAATTATATGACTGAATCGAATAGTATGTCGATTGAAATTCAAGGGCTAAAACTTTTTCTAGTATTATATACATACGTATATGAAGGTAAATTAGTCGTTATGGTATCTGGAAGGTTTTTCTCAACAGTAATATTTGTGGTCACAACATACCTTCCCAAGGAAGCATATTCCTTGTGAATCCTTCCTATCCTTGTTCGGCAATTCAAACTTTTTGGCAAGTTTGCGGACTTCATCCTGCAGATGGTTTGACAGAGTAGAAGAATAAATATCAGAATGAAAGATGTATTTTGGAGCTCTGCACAATGACATACAAATTCATCAGAAAAAACCATTGATATGAAAGTCCAATTTGCTCTTGAAGAGTAGAAAATGATGAAGAAGAAGACTGCATATCTCCATAGAACCAATCTTATGTAAAGCAATAAAGGGTTAAACATAAGTTTTATATAATTCCTATAGTAAGCATATCATCTCTCATCTTCCAGTATTTTCTACTCCCAAAATTATCTACCTGCCTCTTCTCTTCCTCTACATGAGCCATGACCATGCACATTCAGCATGCACCATTTCTAGTTTCTTTAAAATAAAAGGTTGTTGCAAGATGACATGTCTACGTTTCCGCAAATTACTTACATAACATGGAAGTTCTAGCACCTATTAACAATGAGGCAAGCCATCATCATCATCAGCCACATGAATTCTCCGTCTCCATGCCTTTCTATTACCCGCCATACCACCTACTATGCTTAACTTTTTTAAATCATTTCTAATAACCTCATCCCATGTTAGTTTTGGCCGCCCTCTACGTCTCTTACCTTCTATGGAAATTAAACTTCCTCTTCTCACCGGCACATCTATAGGTCTCCGGTGTACGTGCCCAAACTACCTAAGTCTACTATCTCTTATTTTCTCGTCGATGGGTGCTACACCTAAATTTTCTCTTACACTTTCATTTGTGACCATATCTCTTCTAGTCACTCTAACCATCCATCTTAGCATTTCTCATTTATGTTACATGAAGTAGTCGTTCTTGTTTCTTTTTTAAAGCCCAACACTCCGCTTCCATAATGCATACTTGGTCTAATAACGGTCCAATACAATTTTTCTTTTAATCCACGTGTAATTCTTTTATCACATAAAATGCCACTAGCTTGTCTCCACTTTGTCCACCCTGATCCAATTCTACTAGTTATATCACTATGTATCTTCCATCCTTTTGTATCAATGATCCTAAATAACGAAAGTGGTTATTTTGAGTAATCTTTCGGTTATCAAGAGTTATTATTATATTCTCAGGAGTTGAGTCTTTATTTAATTTACATTCCATGACTAATTCACAATCCTTTTGATTTTAGAACATTTCTCCATATTTCTAGTTTTGTTGCTAAGTTTTCTTTAGAAGTATCTAATAACACAATATCATCGGCAAACATCACGTGCCATGTAATGTCTACATGGAGTTCTTTTGTTATTTCATCTAAAACTATTGCAAATAAGAATGGGCTTTAACACCAATCCTTGGTGCAATCCTACATCTATAGAGAACTCACTAGTTTCACCACACAGTATGAAATTTAATCTTTATGTTCATATACATATCTTGGATACTCTTTATTATTTGCATAGCAATGAGGCAAGCCATAAAATTCAAAATAGTTGAAATATGAAGCCCCACGAATTAATGTATCTAATGGTTTTCATCATTATTATACAAGCAAGTTAATAAAGCAAGCTTCTTTGATTATGTACAACAGCATGCAACTTTCTTCCCACCATAACCTGTTGTACTAATTTTAACTGTTTAACTAAAACATATTTTGGAGACTCTGCCTAAGTTCCTAAAACTAGATCATGTATAAACAGCTAAAAGATTACAAGAAATACACACCATATAGATAATAGAAATATGCACATGTAGGTACATACATATAAGATTATAAGATAAAATGCTTGCAAGTAATAGAACTGGTCCCACCTAACCTTTGGTATACATCCAAGAGGGAAAATAAGTCGTTTAAGCTGGGCCTGTGAGAGGTGTGAAAGGAAGTAGGTTTGATCCTTGACCTGAAACACAAAAAGTACAAATATAAGAAAGCAAGCAATCTGCAAATGTCAAAGTCACTTGTATAAACACCTCTAAGGGAAGCGCAGTAACACAATAGAAACACATTAGCGCTTATAGCTTTAGATAGTGTGGACCAAACTTATGCTACTATGAATTTGAGAGGACAGAAGGTAGACTTTCCAAGAATCAAAATTGGCCACCCTACATTTGAGCAGTTCAAGAAAGAGGTATCATGGTAAATTTTGTTGACATTATAGTTTTAGTCAATGACCCCAAACAAGAGAATTCTAAATTAGAATGGTAGATACATGCATTCAAATCCATGGGCTTTAGGGTAAAGTGGTAAACAGAATACATGATATGCCACTTCAGTAAAAGCAGGTAAATTGATGGCAAAATGCTGACCAAAAGTGACTGCAAATGTTATTTTTATCAACTCATTCCTAAGAGGGGGGAGAGTGGCTCTAGGAGGATACTACCCATGGAATTAGAGAGGTGGGAATGTGGTAGAAGTGGTAAGAGTGTATGTAGACCCTTTTAAATGTAGGTTAATGAGGGTAGTGACTGGAGGGTAGTTTGGAGGAGAAAACACTAGGATTATACTTGTCTCCATATTAACAGTATGCCTTTAGAAGTAATTAGCCCACGGCAGGGGTTAAACTTCTTCCGGCATGGAGGGACTATGGCAGACATTTAGAAGAAAATCCACTTCCATGGCCATGAAGAGAAGAAAGGGAGTGGGGGTGTTAAGTGGGGAAGCGGGGAGATTAAAGGAAGTTCTTACATAAGGTTAAGGGAGTTAGCAAGTTCCTTGAGATTTACTGTCATGGAATAGAGGAAGATTTCATAAGACTCTTTCTCAGTTTCATGTTTTTGAGAATTATGGAGTGGATTTTATTTGGGTGATCTAATAGGTTTGTGGTCTGATTGAGGATGATAGGAGGCAATTGTGGGGTGAGCTGAAGGAACAGAAAGGGAGATGGGTTAGCCACTGTGTTTTGAGGCAACTTCAGCATGGTGCAATTGCCTTGCAAGAAACTGGGGGTGGCAAAGGTCCTTGACAGCTAAGCAAAGTTCTCGGACTTCAAAGATGATATATCCACTTGATTTACTCTTCGAAGGGGGTGGCGTACCTGGTCAAATGGGACAGCGACTCCATCTATGTCTCAGTCGACCAAGTTTTTGGTGTTTCCAAGGTGGGAGGAGCATTTCTCAGTCTCTGATGCATGTTTGCAAAGACAAATCTTAAACCATGTTTCATTTATGCTGGACTGTGGAGGTCTTTGCAAAGGAAAGGGTCCATTTAAGTTGAAAAACATGCAGCTCAAAAAGGAGGATTTACCAAGATGGTGCGTGATTGATTGGTGGCAAGGATATAGCACTAAGGGCTTGACAGGATTTATGCGCACTCAAAAAAATACATGTTGAAGGAAGATATCAAAAAATGGAATGGAGCAGTTTTTGGAAATGCAGAAGTTACGAAGGCTCCAGCTTTGTGCTAATCAAGGCATTTGAGGAAAGAAACAACAGGGCCTTCGTTGGGGGGTGGGGAGGACTCACACTTTGGGGTAGATCAAGGCATTGGATGAAAAGAAGCAACAGGCACTGAAGGGGCGAGTGTTGGAGGAGCTGAAGGGGTGAGTGTTGAAGGAGCAGGAGAGTTAGGAAGGTGAGAGATGCCACTCCTCTTTGCCTAATATGGTGTAGTTGGCACAAGAGGATAGGTGGATTTTTGAGGGGACAAATTTCTCCCCTCAGATTTAAATGTTGACTTTTTCCTACTTTAATTTTTTGGATTATATATTGTGATACTCTATGTCATTAGATTCTCAGGGAAGGTTTTTGAGAAATATATATTTTTGTTATCTATCTTGTTACAGAGTTTTATACCTGGACTGTACATGGGTCTGACGTCGTTAGGAGCCTTTTAGTGGTTTAAACTTATAAGAGAGAGAGAGAGAGAGAGACGTTTTGACTAACGCACTCTTCCCAAGCTCTGAGGCAAGCATGAAAGCTCATCTATAAAGCCGAAGCCAACTAGAGTAATGCATTTTAACTCTTTAAGGGCTTTAAGTTTATTGAAATTATTTTTTACCATACATGAATAAAATTCCAGCACATTCTTTTATTTTCCATCATTTAATTCTCTATTAAAAGATAGATCTATTGTTTCAAACTTCCTTTTTTGCTAATACTCCTATCAGAATTACACTAATAGTTCTACTGTAATTTATTAAGTTTCAGTTTAGTCCTCAAAACTAAAGAGGATTTTTTTTTCATCATATTTAGATCACTATATTTTTTTTCTTTCTTAAAACAAATCCAATCATATTGATGAGTGGTAGGTAAATTGGTGGGGAATGGGGAGGAAAATAAGTATATTCAACTTGTATAAAAAGCACCTTCATGTCAATCTCTTTCATAAAATCAGTCCATAGTCATAAATTCCTACTCTAACAGATGCAACATCAAACTTTAAGGAAACTCATGATCAAGAAAGTTTCATTTATGACTGCAAAAAGTAAATGCGCTCCAAATAAAAAAAATAAAATATATAAACTACTCTGTAACAGGTAACATTCATTTATCATAACAAGAATGGCTTAGATTTATCTCAAATAGGTACCATGTCATTTGATAGTTCCAGAACAGAAGGCCTGTTTGTTTTATCTGTAAATGAGTGAATAACATTTGCGTAGTGTCCTGAAGCAACATAGTCAAATTCCATCTCACTGATGGCATCCATGAATGCACCTGAAAATTCAAACCAGAAAGGATAAAATAAAACAAAATGAAAGACAAATATAATTCCACAGTAGCCAAAACCACATACCAAACTTTATTCTTGTATTGCAAAGGACATCTGGGTTAGGAGTACGACCACATCGATACTCCTCAATAATGTAGGACACCTGAAACATGGACCAGAAAGTTTTGTGACTTCATCTAAAGACTCCCTCCCCCTTTCCCTATAAAGTATAAAGAAAGAAAACTGAAGCTAAACTAGGCAAGGTAGCAGATAAGAAAACAAAATAATACAACAATGAATTAAAATATCTAATAGAACACTTAAAATTGTTATTTACAGAAAATTACTTAACAAGCAATAGAATTTTGATTAATAAGAAGCGTGAAGTCATACAACAGAATCCAAAGAAACTAAACCTGTACATACCACATTTTTCCAATATTCATCTGTCAAATGCACAACTTCCAGTGGTACATTGACCTGAAACCAAATGTCATTTGAATTTAGTTGGAAGAATGGTCTTCCATTGAACTAACCCAAATCATCAGATTGAAGTATTATTTTGACCATGGTGCATATATTATAAATGTATATATCCTCTCTTTTGCAGAGTTCACAGCTTGACGTCAAATTTTCAATGCAACTCAATCGTTATACTTCAGAAAGTACCAATTATTGTAGGAGAAAATAGAAAGGGACCTGATCACAGACAGCTCTTGCATAATTCAAATCTTCTTCCCATGGACATTCAGACCAAAAGTTTTCAAAGTCCTCCTACAAAAAATTCCAATTCAGACCAGCTGAGTGTGCTTTCCAGCTTCCCAAATGCTCAACTAGATAAAGATATCATATAAGTCAATCTTATACAAAGGAGTGCCAAAAGATCGCTAAAATCAATATATGACGAACAAGCTAATAAAACTATAACAATTAAAAAAGATGCCAAGCTATTTCAGGAATCACATTAAAAAATGGGGCACTTAGTTATAAACTATGAAAATGAAAACCCAACCAAAGAAATCTTTAATGGCGCCATCAACAGTATCAACCTAATAAATTTAACATAGGGGCAGACACCAACATGATTTGAAGGTCTTGCGATAATGTTATATCACTAGATAAATTTGTATCAGTGAGGTCTTCTAAGGATTTATAGCCCAATCAAAACATTAAAAAATGGCAAGGATAAGTTATTTAAAGTATCAAGAAATGTCTTGACTATTGACATATTGTGGAAAAAAATTACTGATAACAATATGCTGACATCCATTGGCTGATTATCGAACATAAAATTGCATGACACTCACAATAGTTGTTGCTTCCCTAATAAAGTTAGGTTTCAGAAAGAGGAAAAGAAAACAAGATGAAGTAAAAAGTAAGGGCCTGCTTGGTTTGTTACTCAAAAATAGTTCTCAAGAACTTAGAAAATAAAAAACTACTTTCAGAGAACTGTCTATCTCTGAAAAGTGAAAACAAACATATTTTCAACTGAGTTTTCAGAAACTATCAACCAAGCAGGTTTTTATACAGGTTTTTTTATTTTCAGTTCTCAAAAAACAGAAAACTGAACCAAGCAGGCCCTAAGAGTTTGTTTGTTTTGGTTCTTTGGAAAAAGTTCCCATGAACTTTGGGAACAGAAAATAGTTTTAAAAGAACCAAAAAAAGAATGTTCTCAAATTGGGTCTTTTTTTAACTCGGTTTTCATAGAAAGGTTTTAAAAAACTGTCAGCCAAACAAAATTTCAGATCTTTGATAACAAAAAACTATTCTCAGAATATTGAACCAAACAGGTCTTGAAGTCTCAATTTAAGTATCATTTTTTCATCTTAAGAGATTGAATGAGTTTTTAAAATGAAAATTTGGCAAAAAAATATTGGGCATATTGAAACAGCTGATACAGTCTTATTGCCTATACCAGGTCATATAGAAACCCACTGATTCTTCTATTATGACTAAAACATGTACTTCACCATCGAAGCTAACAAACAATACACAAATAGGTTACATTACTAGTAAATGCTCGGGCTGTTAAGCGTGAGACAAGGGTTCGAATGCTGAGAGAATCCACTCAGCATCCTCGATTAACGGAGACCACGCTAGGAGCTCTTTAAAAAAGGCAGAATTGGTTGCCATGAAGCCTTACTTTACTAATCAATATTCTGCCATTTTTTTGTACTAACAAAATTAAAAGATAAGTTTAAATAAAGAATTAAAATTGTTCCCAATATCTACTATTTCAGTATTAAATTTATTGAATAGCTGCAACTCTTAAAAACTCAATACCAATACAACTGCAATTGCTACATAATTCAATCTTCACAATATATATGCAACGAATGTATATATATATAAATAGACGTATATATACATACTTGGAACCAGATTTTGAGATAGAATGCGGTGCAGGAATGGCCGGCGGCGTGAAGGAGGCGAAGAGCGACGCTGCTATCGACACCGCCGCTAAGAAGAACAGCGACTTTGAGGCGCCTATTGGGCATCGAACAAGATAGGTAATAGGAATCGAGGTCGACATTGGAGGTCGAAGGGTGTGAAGTTTGGGTCACTGTGGAGGAGAGAGAGAGGGTTCTGGTGGTGCAGAGTCTAGGGTTTGTGGGTACAAGACGGAGGGCTTTGTGAGGTGAGAGAGAATGGAAGTGTCTGAAAATGTTAGGGTTTTGGAGAGAGAGTGAGGTGGTGAGGTGAGAGAGAGTGGCCACCGTTGTTCTTAGCATCGTTCATGTGAAATTGCGAAAAAAGCGTATACTCACCACGAAAATGTGATAATAACTTTTTCGGCATATTTTTTTTCTTGATAAATTGGACTTATCCCCTTCCTAGATTTGATTTAGGGTTATCCTGACTTCCCTTCAAATTTTTTTTTTTTTACCCCTAAATTAAAGTTTTTACGTTCTTTCTCTAACACCACTCTTAAAAGTAACAGTACCTTAAATGACTTAACTGATGTTGTGCTTTTACCACAATACCCTTAACTTAAAGTGGAAGTTAACAATATTTTTGAAAATCCTAAACTTCCCTAACAAGATGCCCTAATTAGATTCGATAGTCCATTTCTCTATCGGTCAAACAAACGAAAGTTGAGAACCCTAAATTCCTAATTCTCTCCAATCTTTCTCTCCACCATCCTCTCTGCCACAAACCTAAACAAGAAACCCTCTAAAATAGTAGCCCCCACTCCAGCCACCAACCACCTGATGTCTACTACTGCCTATATCCTCCTGTTCTTCAACGACCTCCGGTATAGGTGCTTCCTCTTCATCTAGTAGCCGACCCTAGCCCAAGCCCTCAAACCCATTTTCCCTCTCCTGAGCATTTACAGGTCTATCTGCATAAGCTTCATTGCCTTCTTTTGGCTGCAACTGGGTGTAGTTAGGAACGTCGCCATGTAGGCGGTGGTGCTCAACATGCTCTTAGTGGCGCTCTTGCACTTGCAAATCTTTAGTAGGGTGGTTCGATATTTTTGTTTATAGTTGAGTGTGTTTGAATATAGGTCGAATCTTCAGTCAAGTGGTTCGATATTTTTGTTTATAGTTGGGTGTCTTTGAATATGGGTCGAATCCCTCACTTGCTCTTTATGGCTGATGTTGTTGGTAGACAATTGTAATCTTGATGATTGTTCCCTTAAATTGAAACGATTTATGTTTAGTAGTGTAATTTTCTTTCTTTTTTATTTTATTTTTTAATAACTATGAAGTTAGGGTTTATCAATTGGGTGTGAAATGAGTTCGCAGTTGAATATTAAAAATGGACAGTTTGGATAGCATTTGTACCCTGATTGTAATCATATATATATATGATTACACATTTGGTGGTTCCAATCCATTTGTTTATCAGAAATATTTATACTTTGAAAGCCATGAATTGTTTTGTGTGTTATGAGGGTAGTTTGGATATTTACAATTTGTAGGCAACCTAACTTTAACGGGATTGGCAGTCACTTAATGGCAAGGGTGGTGAGAGTTAAGTCAATAAACTACTAGGGAAGTTGACTATGGTATTTTTAAAAAATTAATTTATAAGTAATAAAAGAAAACCTGAAGGGAGGTTTGGGTAATTTACACTTAGATTTATTATACTTGTCTCTTCTGTATTTTATCATATTACACTTATCCCTCTAATTTTCACTTTTATAACAAAGACTCCCTATCATCAGTGACACTAGCCGCTAGCCATGGTCAATGCTGACGTCGTTAAATTTGAAGATTTATATGACAAACATACCCTTCATATTGGATAAATTACACTTACATCTTCTCTAGATTGAATTTACTACACTCGTCTCCTTTGTATTTTGGCATATTACACTTACCTTCCCGTAGTGACAGATGTTAATGTTTGTTAATGAAAAATGTGAAATTACGCTTTTATTATTATATAAATAATTTTAACTTGAAAATATTTTTGTTCCTGTTACTTTATACCCTCACATAGATTCTCATAAATCCTAAAGGCTGAAACGTTCCATAGGACCAAAATTCATTCCATTTTGTTTGAAGTGTCTGTCCAACACCGAGGCACTCCAAAACCTATTAGGTTTCACTATTCATCATCATCATTCAAAAAGAAGTTAGGTTTCATCGTTCATCACCATCATCATTGTTTGAATTAATAATCGATATAATTGAAGACCAACAAAGACTAAAATTGAATGATATATTAATGGATATATAAATATAAAATTAGCAATAGATTTAGAGAGAGAAAGAGAAGATGAAAGGTGAATATGTATAAGAAAATGATTTATGTACTTTCTTTAGTTGGGATTAGATTTGTATTTTGCACAAGCGGCATAGGACAAAAGTTTCCCTACAAATATTTGAAGGGTATTTTCGTCATAAAAATTCTCAAATTTGGCCACATCAACATTCACAATTGTAGTGTATTGTTACAAACATGCAAACTAGAGGGAGGGAAGAATAATATGCCAGAACACAAGGAGCGAGGTGAGTCTAATTAATCCAATCTAGAGGGAAGGTAAGTGTAAAGGGCATAAGCGTAATTTTACATTTTACATTTTCCATTAACAACCACTAACACCTGTCACTGAAAAGGGATAAGTGTAATATTTCAAAACATAGGAGAGGTAAGTGTAATAAACTCAATCTAGAGGGGAGGTACATTTAATTTGCCCTTTTTTTCAAATTTTTTTTGTGTATAATTCTTACATTTTATGATTTTCCCATTTTATGTTGTTGACTTAAAAAACGATTTCAAATACACCTCTACTTTTTAAAATAATGACGAAATTAATCCGAATTCAACTTCTCAAACTCGCAGTGATCGTGAATTAAACCCAAGTTGAATCAAGCTCAACCTAAATAGACTGAAGTATGGGTAAAAATTTTCCTTTTTCATCAACCCTCTTAACTTGAATGGAGGTAGGACTTGATCTTAGCTATTAAGGGACTAAATTAGTTGGCAACTTAGCACTTTCAACTTATTTTAGTTGTCTATAAATCATATTAGCTAGTGATCTATCATTGAAATATGTTGTATGAATATTGCAATTAGCGGAATTCTCTAGCTCATTTATTAGATAAAATGGGTCTTACATTAACTACACCATAAAACTTAGGAAAAATTACAGTCTAGTCCTACTTTTATACCCTAAAGATAACTAAGTCCTATAAAAAATTTATCAGGACAAAGAAGTCCTACTTTTGGAAACAATTTTCAACAAAGTTCTATTAGAAATTAGATTACTTTTTTTACCCTTCTTATTCATTAATAGAGGACTTTTATTTTTCACCGTAATCTACTATCAAAACAAAGCAATTGCAGTTATCGAATGATTGTAAGAAATAAAAAGGAATAAAAGAACACAAATATACTCGGACTATTTTTGATAAAAGCACATATTTATATTTCTATTAAAGCCTTATAAGGAGACTGTACACACAAATTTCGTATCCAAAAATCTAGGAACGAAAATTAGTGACAAATAAACAGTTTTATTAATTTAAGAAAAATGGTACAATCCTCTGTAAATCTTTACAAAAGAAAGATAACTTCCTCTGATTCGATCTCCTTTGTGATCCGGCTTCAAGGGCTGCTAGAGCTTGATCTTAAATTGGATTGAAACTTTGGTGAAGAACGGCACGTGGATGATGTGCTTGTTGTTCTTCTCCTTCAAGGTTTAGATGCTTTGGAGTTTTGGACTTTGAGTGAAGAGTTCTGCAGAGCTTCAGCTTTTTCTAAGAGTCTTCCGGTCCTCCCTCTCCCACCTCTAGACCTTTATTTATAGGCTCACTGGAGGGGTAGATTTGTAACTTTTTTTTCCTTTAATAATTATCCTATAATTATCTTTTATGATAATTTTGATAATTATCCAATATATATATATATATATATATATATAAAATTATCCATTAGACCCATTTTCAAGTGGGCTTTGACTTCTTAGACAATTTAGATCAGCCCATAACTCATTTATTTGTGGTGCATATGGGCTTCAAATTATTTGACTAATTGGATCACATTTCAAAGTGGGCTAAACTAAAGATAAACCCAAATTGTATTTTGGGTCCATCATATAATTTTTTAATGTCTACAAATTGCCCCCACTTTAAGTCTCGCGCTGTGTTGAGTTTGTCACGTATTTAAAGTGGGACTTGAAATATTTAAATTTTGCTTCTTTTTTTTTTTTGTGCGAAAGTTCAACTGCAAAAAGGATATATTCTTTGTCAAGTTGAATCAAAGACTTGAGGATCCTATTGCCAATAGGATTTTTTTTTCTTGTCCAAGTGGAATTGAACACTTGAAAATCCTATTGCAAATAAGATTTTTTTCTGGTCCAAACTGAGTTGGAGTCTTGAAAACCTTATTGTCAATAGGATTTTTTTTTCCTTGTCCAATTTGAAATAGGATTTGATGTTTTCCATGTTCAAACGAAATTGGAGTCTTGAAAATCCTATGTGAAATAGGATTAACCCACCACTATATATATGTAGCCTACACTTCAAACTCTTCATATCAAAGAATAATTGAGAGAAATTTCATCAATTACAGCAACGATAAGTTCTGCTTTATTTCTTTCTTTTACAATTTTTTTCTTGCCACTTTTTTCCTTTTCTTTTCTCTTTTCTTTTTTTTTTCTTTTCTTTTCTCTCTTTCTTCCTTCTCTTCCAGGTGCCCCTTTTTTTTTCTTCTTTCTTTTCTTCTTCTCTTCCAGGCACATGTTTTTTTTTTTTCCTTTTTCTTCTTCTTTCTTTTCTTCTCCAGCCGCCACCTCCTCTTTTTTTTTCTTTACTTTTTTTTTTCTCTTTTTTTTTTCCTTTTCTTCTTCTCTTCTTTCTCCCACGCTACTCCTTCTCTCTCTCTCTCTCTTTTTTTTCTTTCTTTTTTTTTTTTCTCTTTTTTTTCTTCTTCTCTTCTTTCTCTCACGCTACTCCTTCTCTCTCTCTCTCTTTTTTTTTTCTTCTTTCTTTTCTTTTTCTCTTCACGCCACTGTTGGATTTTTTTTTTCACAACTGTTAGATTTTCTCTCTTTTCTTCTTCTTCTTTCTTTTCTTTCTTCTCTTCTTTTTTTTTTCTTCTTCTTTTTCTCTCCTTTCTTCTTCTCCTACTGCCGCTGGAAATTTTTTTATTTATTTTTTTTCTCTTCTTCTTTCTCCAGAAGTTGGAATTTTTTTTTTCTTCTTCTTCTTCTCTCCTTTCTTTTTCTCCTACTGCCGCTAGAATTTTTTTTTTCTCTTCTTCTTTCTCCTACTGCCGCTAGAATTTTTTTTTTCTCTTCTTCTTTCTCCAACAGGCGTTGGAAATATTTTTTTCCTTTTTTTTTTTTTCTTCTTTTCTTTTTTTTTTTTCTTCTCTTCCATGCACCAATTTTTTTTTCTTCTCTTTTTCTTTGATGTGAAAAAAAAATTAAAGTTTCTTTTTTGTTGCTTGGAAGACTTGAACACAAGATCTCATGAGAAGACATTATAGCACTACACCATTTCTGCTGCATAATTTTTTTGTATTATAAACCCTTGGAATATAATATAACAAACACTTGAACTTTGAAAAGCACATTTTTTTTTAACAACTTTGCCTTCCATGATCACTATTAACCAACTCTTTTTTTTTTCAGATCAATTTCTACTTGTGGGCTCTGCTCAAGTGTTGTATTGTCTCTGGAACATCGTACAGATTTATCGAACTCGTTGAGGAAGATAACTTTACGTAAGTCACTCAACTTTTCTTGGCAAGTTTCAAATTTTTTTTTTTCAATTCTTGCAGGTCAAATTGTCTTTCTCAGAATATGGAGTTCCAGACACCATTCATTAGTCCCTTCGGGGTCCCTTAGTGCACTTCAGTGTCACTCTTATTGTCCCTTCGGGGTCCCTTAGTGCACTTCGGTGTCACTCTTTCGTCCCTTCGGGGTCCCTTAGTGCACTTCGCTGTCACTCTTATTGTCCCTTCAAGGTCAGGCCAAGTCACCACGATGCAGCAGATATCGCCAATATCTCGGCGGCAGGTCAGGTCACCCAACCCTTCTCTTGCAAGTTTTAAATTTTTTTTTTTTTGTAAAGATAGTTTATACTCATATCAAGGAATGATTATTATTTTTTCATGCAGACAGTTTATACTCGTGTCATGAGTGATTTTTTTTTGGTAAACAGTTTATACTCGTGTTAAGGAGTGTCATCTCTTTTTTTTTTTTGGTAAACAGTTTATACTCGTGTTAAGGAGTGTCATCCTTTTTTTTTTTGGTAGACAGTTTATACTCGTGTTAAGGAGTATTTTTTTTTTTGGTAGACAATTTATACTCGTATCAAGGAGTGTCATCGACAGTTTAGGCTCATATCGGGGAGCACTTTTAGTTTTACTTAGTCTTTAGCTTTGCAAGACTCAAGAGACAGTCCAAGCTTGTGTTGAAAGGTGTGAATCAGCTCGGCGTTAATTTGAGGATTTTCTTCTTGTTTTATTTCTTCATTATACTCTTCTCGTACTTGAGAAGAAACATCATTTTCGAACTTGTCTCCCCACCTAGAAAGAAGAGGTATTTCATTCGTCGTGGTCCATGCTGGAGGATTGAACCTCACCCAATACGCTTTTATTCCGCTACGAGATTCGATCCAGACAGTATTTTCGGGCTTTGGTCCCCACACTTTTCCTTCCTCTAGTCTTTTGATTTTTCGAGCCTCTTGTTCCATCTGGGACTATAGACGATTTTGTTCTTGTTCCTCGCTTTCTTCTTTGAGACCTTCGTTTCGCTGATTGTTAGAGACAGTTCGAGAAACTGACTCTTGAGATATCACTTGTGTGTTTATGGGCAATGATTCATGCGAGATCATTGCAAGACTATTCACATCTTGAACTTTCTTTTTTGGCCTCCATGTGAACACAATTTTTCGATTATTTCTATTTGAAGTTGCTTGAGGAGAGCTTGAATGAGCTTTATATGGAAGGTTTGCCCCCTGTCTGCCCAGTCTTCTACCGATGTTTTCTTGACTCAATGTCTTATGTAACTAAGAACTTTCAGATGAAGTTACTGAAGCAACACGATGTGTTTCTTGATACAAGTTGTTAGAGACGATACTTGTACATAACATGTATTTATTTCATTGTCCGAGTTAGGAAGTATTTCGTCTTCCTCTTCAGACTCAACCTCTTCATCTTTAAGACAGTTGTCAGACATGTTGGGAAAGGCAAAATCCTTTGTACCACGACTTGTTATGCTGAGCTCCATATCATGGGCACGAGTAACCAATTATTCAAATGTACGAGGCTTGATTCCTTGCAGAATGTAAATTAAGAAGCTCCCAGTGCATGCCTTGCATACACATTTCGACTGTTGATACTTCAGAAAGACGGTCTTTGCAATCAAGACTTAGAGCTCGCCAACGGTTGATATAGTCGACCACAAGCTCATCCTTAATTTGTTTCATGCTAGTGAGTTCTAGCATGCTTACTGTTCTACGAGTATTGTAGAAGCGGTTAGGAAACTCTCACTCCATCTGCTCCCAACAGTCAATACTTCGAGCTTTGAGGTCCGTGTACCAATCAAATGCATTCCCTTTGAGGGAATGAACAAATTACTTGACCAAGAGGTCCCCTTTGGTGCCAGCGTTATTGCAGGTCTCCACAAAGTGTGCAACATGTTGTTTGAAATTGCCTCTTCCATCAAATTGTTAGAACTTTGGCGGTTGATATCCTACTGGCGTCTTTAAGTTGTCAATTCTTTTGGTGTAGGGTTTTGAGTACACAAAAGTGCTTTGAGGGGCGCCGCCGTACTGTGCTCGGATTGTGTTCGTTATTATATCTTGCAGCTGTTGGACAGATAACAAAGCGACTGGCAAAGCAGGGTTAGTTTCATCAGCCATGTGTCCTGACACAAATGTATGACGACGATCTTTTGATTGGAGACCTTGAAAAGATGAATTTAAAGTATTCGTAGATAGATGTGTTGACTTGTTAGGATTTTGGATTTCAAGCTTACTCATTAGTGCGACGATTTGCAAGTCCTTCTCTTCAACAGTCTTTGTGAGGTTTTCGATTGCGCGCGCCATGACTGCCAGTTGGTCTTCCACCGAGGTTATTCCAGTCATCATAGCTGCGACAACCATTGAATAGGAAATTCCTTGAGGGCCAACATTCTTTGAAGGGACCGATTGCTCTGAAATCTCAAGTAACGACTTTGAGAGCGAACTGACGCTAGAGTTGGCGTCAGAGACGGAGTGGGGTGAATGTGGTGGTGCCGACTTTTCTGAAACTACGTCAGAGTTCTTTGCCCCCTGAGGACCAATGGTGTTAACATGTTTAGTTTTCACATTCATTGGTTTAGTAGGATTGGTTTTTACCAAATCTTGCTGATTCTTGAGCGAAGCAATTGCTTTGGTCTTGCTACGTGTCATAGGACCTGCTGAGGTGCTGCTGACACTTGACAGGTTCCTACTATTCTTGTCACTGCTTGCGGCAACTTTGGTGTTAGCCATTGTAACAGCGATTTCTTTTGAGTTTTTTTTGTTTGTCCTCTGAACCTTGGTAGGAGCCATAGATTCGGATGAATAGAGTTTTGGAGGTATGATGTAGGAGACAGAAATGAGAGGCAGAGGATGTCCCACCGGGCGTGCCAGAAATTTGTACACACAAATTTTGTGTCCGAAAATCTAGGAATAAAAATTAGTGACAAATAAACAATTTTATTAATTTAAGAAAAATGGTACAATCCTCTGCAAATTTTTACAAAAGAAAGATAACTTCCTCTGATTCGATCTCCTTTGTGATCCGGCTTCAAGGGCTGCTAGAGCTTGATCTTGAATTGGATTGAAACTTTGGTGAAGAACGGCACGTGGATGATGTGCTTGTTGTTCTTCTCCTTCAAGGTTTAGATGCTTTAGAGTTTTGGACTTTGAGTGAAGAGTTCTGCAGAGCTTTAGCTTTTTCTGAGAGTCTTCCGGTCCTCCCTCTCCCACCTCTGGACCTTTATTTATAGGCTTACTGGAGGGGTAGATTTGTAACTTTTTTTCCTTTAATAATTATCCTATAATTATCTTTTATGATAATTTTGATAATTATCCAATATATATATATATATATATATATATATATATAATTATCCATTAGACCCATTTTCAAGTGGGCTTTGACTTCTTAGACAATTTAGATCAGCCCATAACTCATTTATTTGTGGTGCGTCTGGACTTCAAATTATCTGACTAATTGGATCACATTTCAAAGTGAACTAAACTGAAGATAAACCCAAATTGTATTTTGGGTCCATCATGTAATTTTTTAATGTCTATAGAGACAATCAAACATTACATATATTATTAATGAAATCATATATATTCATGCAGCTTCTACTATAGATCAGATCAAGGTGCTCTTAGATGAGAAATTAATTTTCATTCTTCTTAAAGAAAATATTGAACTTAAAATTTCTTAGATTTGGAACCTTTTGTCATCTTGAGTGCCTTTATCTATAAACTTATATTTAACATAAGTACAAAAAATTATAAGGTCATGAGATTGGAAGAGACCTCTACATCCCATGAGGATTATAACATGCAACCTGCTACACAATTAACAGTAATCTATTACCCAATAACTCAATTTAAATATAAACCATTCATTCAATACTAAAATCATTAAATAACATTAAATTTCACGCAAACATGTATATGTAATTAGTAACACTATCATTTAATTAATATTGTTCATAAAGATAAAATAATTCAACATATCTTATCAAAGATAGTGTGTATCATTAACCTGTCCTTTCCTATTTTTCAACAAGGTGCCAAAGAAAAAACAATGAAAAAGAAAAGCTTGATATAAAAAAATTCAACCAACAATCCACCATGCCAAAAAGTCTAATCCCATAAATGATGCAAGAATTTCCACCAAAACTTCAAACCTCCAAGTCCAAAATCAAGCCCCTACATACCAATATAAATGAGAAAATTCATATGAGAATGTTATCAATAAAAATACATAATATAACAATATCAAAATGGTTACATTTAACAATTCCCACTTATTGCATATTTGCATGTTTTTCATTTTGAAAAAAATTGAATCAGTATTCCTCTAAGAAAAGAGTATGGGTGTGACTGTTATGCAAAAGTCCCAATCACTAAGGAATCATGTGATCTACAAATTAAAAAAAAAAAAGTCAAAAGGGAAACAAAGAAAAGAATGGAATTAATCTATATTAAAAAAAATCATATGCCATCGTGGATTGCAGGGAACTTACCCAATAATTGATTGTTTACAAGTTTTTCGATTATACCCAATGTCATTGCATTGATTGCATTGAAATTCTCTTCTTTCAATATATTGAGACTCAATTCGTTTTCTTCATGGGTGACCTGGTGGCTTTTTACATCGGGGTGGAAGAAGTAACTCATCATGTTGACTTAATTCATCATTGTGTCCATCATCAGACTCATTCTCAAAAAAATCCAAAAAAGGCATATCATGAGTAGGGACTAGGCACATGGTTTCTGAATATATTTGACATTGTGTTTCCTTGTGATAACACTTATCAACAAAATTATACACATTCAAATTTGCCTTCCAGATGGCTGCACATCCATGCTCACAAGAGAGTCCAATGGCCTCCCACTTACCACATCCACATGACTTCCTCTCCAAGTTTATGTCAAAGTTTCCATGTTTTTCATGAACCTCAAACATGCCAATGGAGCATGGCATGGTTTGCATCCTCTCACCTAGCATTATATTTGAAGCTAGAATCTCATCAATTCTTTTTCCAACTAAAAGCTTCCATGAGATCACCTTATTCTTTCTTTTGTAAATGTGTTTTGTTAATTTCTCATGGGTCTTCTCAATAATTTTCATAATTGGCAATGCTCTCTCCTTTAAAACCCATCCATTAAAACTTTATGCAAGATTCAAATACAATTTATCATATCTTTTTTTTTTTTGGAAATTGGCTATTAGCCTAATGTTTGGGTTCACTTTTCATTACCTAATCATATGCCTCTGCACATAATCGATTCATTTGATCTAGAGCCCTATCATATGCATCTAGCTGATATGTATAGGTAATTATATCTAAAAGATTTTCAAGAGTCCTCTTTCTTGCACTTGACAAGTGAAATTTTCCTAGAAATTTGAAGAAATTTTCCTTCAAATGATGGAAGCAATGACCATGGATCTCATCAGAATATACTTGCCTAACTACTGAAATAATGCTTTGATTTCTGTCAGAGAAGATAATTATTTCTCTATCTTCATTCAATGCTACTTTTAGATGTTCAAGAAACCAAAGCCAATTCTCTATTGATTCTGATTTTACAATCCCAAATGCCACTGGGTACATCCCGTCATTTGCATCCAAAGCAGTTGCTCCAAGCATATAACCATGAAATGGACCCTTTAAAAAAGTTCCATCAATGAACAATAATGGACGACATCCTGTATGAAATCCATGAAGAGGACATGATAGGCAATAAAAAGCTGATGGAATCTCTGTTTTTCATCTCTTGTGTATGCTGCAATGGCGCCAGGATTTGAACTCTCTAAACGCTCACACATCCATGGAACAAGCTTATAAGAGTCCTTCATTGCCCCATTAACTGCCTCATTTACCTTCTCTTTACCTCACCAAGCTTTCTTGTAGCTTATGTTTAAAGAATAATTAGTTGAAAAATCCAAAACAATTTGCATAGGTAGGTAAGCAGGGTTGTTTTTAATCTTTTCCTTCACTATGCTCCCAATCAATTTTGCCGAAACTAAAGCTTTCATTCCTATTTGATCTTGAGTTGAGTGTACATGTTCTCTTACAGATTTTTTTACCATATAAATTCAAGAATAACCAACTTGGCCAACAATTACTTTCCAAGGATAAGCTTTCACAACACACTTAGCCTTATATATGAAATATCATTCTTAACATTTTTGAATGTGAATCGATTGACGAGTGCAAACTTTTATAGTACATCTCGAAAAGTATCAACATTATCAAAAAATTGCCCTTCCCCTTCTTTCAATGACTTCCATAAATTTGAAACAAGTGGCGTGACTAGAGCAATGCTTGAGGACACAACTGAGGCGTTGGTAGTTAGTGTTTGGCTAATGGAATTCCTAGAAATAAAAAATATATATATTAGTACATGCATGTATACTCCATATTGTAATAAACCATCTCTAAAATACACTAACATATTTCTCTAACTTACCTTATACTTTCATGTCCAATTGTTGTGGGAATGCACTCTCCAAATGCATAGACATCTGCAATTCCTTCATTAAATCTAAGTAAATTTGTTAATGCATCTTGCCCATTCAAAGGTAATAATCGTGTCTTATCAGCCTGAACACTGTACTTAAGTGTTAATGCACTGTCAAAAACTTCAAGCACCTCATAAACCTTTTTAACAAATTGATCAAACACAACATGTTGATTAATAGGAAAACCATTAATCAAACCACCTTCATACCTCACAAATTTATCAACACATGTTATAATCTTTCCTCTAATATGGCAATAGCAAAATAAACTTTTATCAAAGACAAACTCCATTATTGAGCCCCTATTCAATTACCATCAACATTAGAATATATATATATATATATATATATATATATATATATGTGTGTGTGTGTGTGTGTGTGTGTGTGTGTGTAGAATTAGAATTTAACAAGTGTTCATGTGAACTAAAATTAATCAAAGTTTGCAAAATTATATGAATAATTTTAATACCTTTAGCATGATGAAAGAAAGGCCAAAATTTTGTAATATTATTTTTTAATTTGGTTTTCAAAAATTAGGTATTTAGATCTCTATTAGCTCTTACATTCAGTATCACTGTTTGCATCCCATAGTTTGTTATTGCTAATCTTTTACACATACATTAATAATCCAATCAGTGGTTGATTGATGATCTGAACCAATCAATGCTTGTGGGATGAGTTTGTTTCTAAAACCCTTCCTCTGTTGATTGCCAAGAAAAAAACCCTTCCCTTGTCCTTGTTGAATGCTAAGAAAAAAGAGAAAACCCTAACTTAAAATTCTTCGAAAGTGTTCTAAATCTACATATAACCATCAACCCCTAAATCAAAAAACAAAAAAAAGTAGATAAAAGTATCACAATTCCTGAATCACTTGAAAACCTAGTGGATGCTAATGAAAGAAGCAGATATTGAGAAGAATATGAATGGACAAAGAAGAGCACCGCAAAAAAAAAAAAAGAAGAGAATACCAAGGCGTGAAGACAAGTTGTAAAGAAACGACGAGTAGCGTAAAAAATAAAAAATGAATCTGGTTAATGAATGA
Source organism: Cornus controversa (assembly GCA_026545225.1). Classification (NCBI taxonomy): domain Eukaryota; kingdom Viridiplantae; phylum Streptophyta; class Magnoliopsida; order Cornales; family Cornaceae; genus Cornus; species Cornus controversa. The sequence goes on from CM048852.1 coordinate 27,108,282, forward strand.
AAAGAGTAGAAGAGGTATTATAGCTTTTATAGAACTTTGTTGGAAATTGTTTTCAAAAGTAGGACTTATTTATCCTGATAAATTTTTTATAGGACTTAATTATCTTTAGGGTGTAAAAGTAGGACTAGGCTCTAATTTTCCCTAAAACTTACCTCATCCATCTAATGATATTAGACTATCAAACAGTTACAACAGTTGAATATGTTTCTTTTGAATCATTCATCAAACATTTTTTTCTTGAGCAAATTCATCTTTTTATTGATATGTAAACATTTTCAAGTGTTGGTAAAAATTAACATCATCAACCACGATTCAATACTTAAGGTTCCAACTCACATGTTCAAGTGTTTGCTATCCATAAAATTAATTATACTAAGTTTAGTAGCATGTAGTTAAAGTGAAAATGAAACAAAAATGGCAAATCTCATGTTTAGAAATTTAATTTTGCTGATGTAAGTAGATTATGTTGTATGACTTTATTGACCCTTGACATAGGAGAGAAATTTGTTATAAAGTAGTACATGAAGGGATATGAGTATAATTTTTGAATCAACATGGAGACTTGTGTAACTTTGCTCTAAATTGGAAAAGGTGATTGTAATTTATCCAAAACACGAGAGCTTATATACATGTTAACTTGGTAAATTTTGAAAAATGAAACTAATTAACCTCCCAACATAATGTAAAAAAAAAAAAAAAAAAAAGCTCTCAACAATTTGCCTTTCATATTATGGGTCCAAATAAGCATCAAGTAAAATTTTACATCAAAATACTTGCAAAACAATATGAAAATATTCTAATCAAATAAGTCATACCAGTTACCAAGAGTTACAGTCATAGTTTAAAGTGAAAAGTCTTCGAGTTCAAACTTGACAAAAGTTATCGTGTTTTAAGGAGTTTATTTGGATTAATTCCGAACATTCTGACTTTGACTTTCATGAACGTAAAAATTTTCAAACTTAAACAATGTGTGTAGTTTGCAAGTGATTGCACATATCTGGAGTTCACCTTACAGTCATAAATACCCGTGATTGAAACGGTTTCATGTCATTAAAATAACAAATAAAAAAATTGCTGGTGTTTTATTTCTCTGAAAAAAAATACCTAAATAAATAAGTCATACCAATTTCAATTTGGCATAAAAGTTGGAAATTATAAAAAGAAGAATCAACTGAAATACAAAGCTTGCTTGCTCTCTGTTCCACAGCCATCAATGAAGGAAAGAGGACCTGACCCAAAAATAACCATTCTGCAAAAGCTCATACATTGCTATGGCATGACTAGTTACATCTAAAATTATATCTTTTATGGTCTCCGTGAAAATGCTGAAGCGACCTAGCGGCGGAAACAAGAGCATCAGAGGCATTGCCGGGAAGGCGATGCCAAGAACCACCGGCAGCATTTCTCCAAAGATAGAGAGAGAAAGAGAAGATGAGGTTAGCTATCTATTTCTGCTTCACCATCAGCTTCTAAAGCTCCAAGCTGAATTCATACAAAATTTATAACATAATTAAGCTGGAGGTTGAGTGTGAGAAGCCAAAATTGAAGTGAATAGCTTCAAGTTCTGGTACATGAAATGTTTGTAGCCTTTCATGAATCATGAACATAACACCTCCTATGCTTTTGATGCCACACAACACACACACACACACACACACACATATATATATATATATATATATCAATTTGCACAGTTGCAGTCACATGGCATACCTAACTTTCTGTTATTATTTAGTTACATGCCTAATGCAGACTAACTTTAGGTCTTATTCATTTTTGGGCTAAAAGAATTAATTATTTATTTATTGGGTTAAATTAAAACTTAAAAGTATCGCTTTTACCATGAGCTAAAAGATGAGTGATTTTTTTTTTTCATTTTTTAATCTTTTGACTTTTTGTAATTTAATTTGTCTTCTCTTTTTTTTGGATAAGAGTTATTTGGTTTGAGTACATCTATAATACGTTCGATATAAATACACCAGATAAATCTATATTGTATACAACACACAAAATATAATTTAAATTCACCGAGTGTATTCTACATCTGCTACTTTGATTTATATAGAAGAGACTATATTATAGACACATTGTTGTGCTGCAGTTGGGATCAATTAATTGTTGAGAAAAAGTTTGGTATGCCATCTGATCTTCCAAATGAAGTACTAGGTAGTGTTGAAACTCTCTCTGATTTTATTGAATGGCTTTGACTGGTAAGTCATAATTTAGTTGTAGGACTCTTTGTTACTGAAGGAAGAGAGTTGGTTGTTGGTTAAGACCTTGTGAATGAGGAGAAGGACCAATTAGTCCTCCAATATTGGCATTGTGCCCTTGAAGAGTTTTAATATTTATTTCAACACTGAAAATATATTTAAACCTCATGACACACACTTCTCTATCTAAAAATATGTTTTTATGAATATTTTAATAAAAATCTAATTAAAATATGTCTATGCAACATCGTTAAATTGATTCTTAGTATGTAAGAAGTAACATACGCGAATTCAATTTCAGTAATCCAACGACGAAAATTGAAAATACGTTTTCTGAATTTTGGAGTGTCTAAAACCACCTAAAATACAGATAGATGAGGTGTTGTTACATTTTAGGACTCTAACGTTACTTTGTTGTTCTCTTTCCAAAACGATTATAGTATTTTTTCTAAGTGGATCATATTTGTAAGGAGACATTTTTACTTAAAACACTTCAACATCGGATTTTTATCTTGTTTTGGATACTCCAAAAATCCAAAAATGTGTTCAATTAATAGCTTTCAATTTAAGTTATTGGATGAAATCCAACGATTGAAATTAAATTTGCGTATACTGCTCCCAACACACTAGAGAGCAATGAATAACACTATATGT